>OX638397.1:31924289-33308455 GCA_951813805.1 Limnephilus auricula | reverse complement strand
CTCGCCCAACATATTTACACGGTTGACATTTGTCACATGAGAACTGGTCGTTTTTACGACTCGTTCTTGAGTTCAACATCTCGGCTGTGGAATGATTTGCCGGCCTCTGTGTTTCCTCTTTCCTACAACATGGGTCTCTTCAAGAACCATGTTCACTCCTTCCTTTCCTTAAAAATACACTCAACACGGCATCTGCTTAATAAAAAAAGCCCTGCTTTTTTTATGGGGGTACATCAAACATATATATTATATAATTAATTAGTGTATAAAATGTATTTGTAATTTATGTATCTTTTTTGATTATTAATAAATAAAAAATTATAATCTTCAAAGATGACATAGGCCCCGAGGGAAATTATTTTCCTCAAGGCCTCCTGCATGGAGTTAATATAAAAAAAATCACTAGGTTTCAACGACACATTAGTTAATTCCATCTAATATTCAAATGTTTGGTTCGGTTAGTTTAGAGTGTCTTGTGTGTATTTTTATCTCTAAACTCCAATAGACATCATTCAGATTTTCCAAACCTCGTGAAAAACCGACTTATAAATGCGTATGTTTGTTTGTCCTTCTTTCACGTCGCAACGGAGCGATCGATCGGTGATTTTTTCGTATGGATAGTTGGAGGACTGGGAAGTGACAAAGGCTAATTTTCATCCCGGAAAAACATTTAATTCCCGTGGTAAAATTGTTTGTACAGTAATATCCTTCCTAATACCATGCGAGCGAAGCCGCGGGTAAAATTGTCACAAATAAATTCAATTTGAAAGTCGCTTATGGGATAACATCTTTCAATTTTTTAACAACCTGGGACACCGACAGGGGACTTTGATGTATAAAGGGTTAATATTGTTTGGGAACGTCCTCTAACAAATAATTGGTATTGTCAACAGTGTTACTTATTTGAATTCTGGTGTCGTTCCATTCTTGCGTACATCATAAAGTAGCTCTAGTGGCCTGTGCTGTTTCTTTCGTATGAATTTCACCTACGTAATCGGTTATTAAGGTTTATGGCATCAAACTACAAATCAGAACGTGCACTTTATAAATTAAATAATTTTTATATTCTGTGATTATTTTATCATTCACGGGGAAGCTTGTATTTGTTCTACCGGTATTTCAATGGTATGTGTTCCAAATTAATACCAAAAGATATACATATTTGATATTTTTACCTTCGAGTTCAAACAGTTCTACGACTCATTTTTCTCCTGATTAGCTCGGCTGTGGAATGATTTATCAGTACCTACTTATGTTTCCTTTCCTTCTTTCTTCAATGTGGGCCTATTGGTCTTCAGACACTTCCCAACCGTCCTCTTTCCCATACTCTTCCCTTCCCCGTTCTCTAGACTCACTATTCTCCAATTCCGACTACCATAGTCCTACTGGCTCCGGGCAGTTAGGACTCCTATTATATTCACATTCACAAAGCACTCTTCTAAGGGTGAATTGCCTAATTCAAAAAAAAATCACATTACTAAAAAAATCCACAGCTGAAAGACACGATGAACGCATGCCTTTTTCAGCATTAGATAAAGTCGTTCTTGTGCTCAACTGCTGTATAATAAATTGCTTTATTTATAAACAAGTTCTGCTATGTAATTATTATTAAGCGTAACAGCTGTTTCGCCCTCTGAAGACATTATCAAACTGTGGGCTGCTCCACTTACACTGTTTATATTATTTACATTGTTTATATAAATTAAATAATAATATTATTGAACGTAAATATAAAAAAATTAAAACTAAAATGGAGTTCTACAAATTAAAGTTGATAGCAATAAAAAAAATCTTCTTTTTTCTTTTTTTTGTGTTTTTTTTGCAACAAATTCATATCTACATCTCCTTGAAATGGAACTTCGTATGGCATCTTCAAACATTACGTAATAATTTGCAATTAGTTCAATGCTATATCTTAAAACATAACTGAAGTGCAATTGTAGTATTAAATTTATGTATCCGGGAAATTAATACTTTATTATTCCCAGCATCCGTTGGTAAATCCCGATCACCTTCGATGCAACTTTATAAATAAGTTTACGAATACCGGTGCTTCGACCAAATAAGTATCATCAGCTGTTGGTTGTTGTTATTCGACGAAATTATGTTATAACGAGAAGTGATTACTTCCTAGAACTATTGCTATTATTGCCGGCGATCATGTGAGGATGCCCCAAAGGGGAAATCACTAGAATTCCCCTACATTAAATAAACATACAAGAAATACAACAGAATTACATCCAGTTAAAGTTAACCCGTGCGTCAGAACACTAATCATAATAAAACATGTTAAGAGGAACGGCTGCGCTGCCGGTGTCATACGAAACATAATTTAATCGGACAGGAGCAACTTTTTTTATTTATTTTTGGTTTAAATTATAAAATATAGGCTATTAAAGATTTTAACATTTATGATTTTAGAGGCAACTTGGACAATTATTTGCGAGTAAAAGTAAACATTTAAAAAAACGATTTTACAATTTTTTTTTTGGAAAATAATGAAATATATAATTAAAAATATGTTTTTTTACAAATTACCTATTTACATCGGAACTAAAGCTCGTCGTTAATATATTAAAATTACTACCCAAAAAAAACGCATTTTGACAATTTTTCATTATGTATATTAAAACCAAGGATTAGGCGGAATTTTTTTTTAATAATTATAAACAACTCACAAAAAAATTCTATAGTTGCCTTCAAAAATATCCAAAACTGATATCTTTAATTACCTATACGTCATCATTTAAAAGCAAAAAAAAGTAGCTCCTGTCCGAGATAGATATTTGACATACCTTTTTATTACAAAAATAATCTTTCAGTTTGAGTATTTTGGCCTCAAATCCAAAACAGCTTTTTGTATGAATACTCAACTGAGTGATCAGTCACATGTGTAAGAATTGTTTTTAAGTCACCGGAGACCAATTTTTTACTTTAAATTTTGTCAGGAATCACTGGTAACTAAGTCAAGTGCATCCCTCAACACCTATCCTACACACCTACCCCCTCAAATACTTTTGCTCCTCACCTCGGCTTTGGGATGGTTTGCCAGCTTTTATGTTTCCTCCCTTCTATAATACAATCAGGGCAGAAAATCTGTCCAAATTTCATATCGACCAAACTCGCCATTTGAGGTTTTTTTATTCTTTTTTTTTTGCTTCAGTACAAACAAACTAAAATAATTTCTACTTTGCACTTGGAATTAAACCATGATTACAATTTCTTACAAGAATTGTCGAGGAGTTAATATTTATGTACATCACGTCATGATCGTTTGACACGTTTATGACAAAGTAATTTTTTGTGTCAATGGCAACCACACGGTGATTGCGACCATTGCCTGCACTGTTGGGCGAGTGTAATCATCAACTGATTAACATACAAGTTTAGTTAGACCTTTTTGCCATCTTGGTCCGTGAGTCAGCCAGTCGCTAGTCGGCAATCCCAACATGCTCATTTTTTGTTATGGGAATTCACTTATAACGAGCGTCGCAATTCTACAAAGTCGTGTGCAAATTGATTGTTTTTCAGATATAATATAATTTTTTTGCTTTATGATTCTCATTACCTATGATAGCAGTTTTTATACTTTGTGCATGAGTTATTATTATTTAGGACGGGTTGGTTAACATCAATTCGAATGTAAAGTTGTCGTCAAATGTCCATTCAGCGCAATTGTTTTTTGACATCTGAAAGGTTCCCGTTATATGCCGATTCTAAGTCCGTGACAGCTTTTGAACCAATTGTGATCAGCAGATGAGGACAACTATCATGTTGTTAAGCTTGTCAGCTTATTATAATTTGAAAGCTGAAACGCACATAGTATTGACGCTTAACGGGGACCTTTGAAATGTAAAAAAAAAACAAAATGGCGCTGAGTAACTATTTGATGACAATGTTACATTTGAATTTCTGCGAAACAATTGGGCCTAGGTAATTTTCATAAAATGTTAGTTAGATTTTGAATGCGATGACGTAATGGGGTCTTTACTAGGCGCCCTTTAAAGATAGAACATAGGTATTATCTTAGTTTTTTTAAATTGTCATTGCATAAAAAAGCAGTTATTTGGATTCCTTCAGCTACTTTGATTATAAGCGGAAAATGTTACTTGTGCAATGATGGGAGACATAGCTAGCAGATGATCGAACTAGCCCTAGGTCGATCGATAATTTTTCACGACCCGGGTCGGTCACTCGAAATGATCGGCTCGAAAATACCCAATTTTTGATCAGTTACTTTTAAACGTAGAAAATATTCTATAGAGGTCGATGTGCATCATCCATGTTGACGCAAAGTCACCTTAGGTGGTTTTGTTTGACGTAGGTAGACCATAAATGTATAAATTGTGTATTCGCGGAAGGCAGGTGCTTGGAGATTGTTAAATTTGCAGTCGGCGGTGTCGCAAATCTATTTGTATTTTCAAAAACGGTAATTTTGTTATAATTGAAGACAATATTACCGACTCTCAAACAAAAAAATGAAACAGAAAAATAACGGTCGCTAATAGGAATTTAACCCAGGACCTTAGCTTTGCCGGGTCTCTGCTCTAAACACTGAGCTAATTTGAAAAATAATTATCCAATTATAAAACGCCATAAACAAAGCGCAGCAGGCGAAAATTTTATATCGCCTTAGCCAAACGGCCATCTAAAAAGATTTTTATCATTAAGAAATTAAAGAACACTAAATAAATAAAAAAACCTTCTTTCAATTTTAGGCAACAACTGTTGATTTTTTTCGTTCGTTAAGTTATAAAAAAATTTGTCCTTTAAAATCTTAATCTTAAAACCTTTAAAATGCATCCAACATTAATATTAAAAAAGAAAATGTGAAGGTGATTTTTGATACGGATATGTAAGAAAAATCTTATTTTTTATTATATTTAAATTTATTATTAGACTAAATAAAAATACTTAAATAAAACCCCTCTGCAAAACGACAAAAACCGTTGATTATTCCTTAGCGGTTTAAAAAAATATATATTTATTCAAGTGAAAGTACGAAACGGCTCGCGGAACACACGGAATGAACTCACGAACCGTACGTTGCTCATCACTGTCCTAGATGATATGGTCACGGAAGATTTATTAATTAATATAATTTTTACAAATAATACTACATTGTCACTCGACTCGAGGTTAACCATTACATACTTCAGTACGAAGATGTTATGCTTCCTACATAAAATTATGATCTATTTAATTACATGTATAATATTTATTTATTTGCAAAAATTCTACCGGATCGCCAAAATTGTTTTATTGATTTGATCCAACTGTGCAAAGTGTTCAACATAATTCCTTGAATAATTATCCCCGTTTTATCACGGAATATAAGATACTGAGGGATCTCCTTAGGGTGTTAGGAACATTTTTAGATACTTAAAAACCGCTTTTGATGATAATGTTTTATTTGAAGGAGAGCGTTAATAAGGAAGTAGATAATATTCTGGCTCAGTAATTCTTCTCTTAATTCTTTAATTATTCGCCTCCTTTGTAAATCTGAGATCCATAGAGAATTCATTATTTCCTTACTGGAGCGAAATGATTAACAGTTCATTATTTATTATTTTCCTTTTAGTATAATTTTCTTTAACCCTTTAGATTTCGGGCACATTCTGTCATATGGTCAGAAAAGTTCTGCTTTGCAATAAAATACACATAAATGGAATATTTCTGAATGTATCCGAACACTAAAAACTGTTTTTGAAAGGTGATAGAATACGCTCTCCAATTATTAGAAATGTACATATAATTTGTGAAATATTAATTTTTTTAATACAAACATAAAAAGTTTTAAAATTGTTTCACCTTACTTGTTTTCTAACTAAAACTACTGATAACGAAAAAAAAATAAAAACACTTACATATTTTATTAGGCAAATTATTTTAAGCGTTATTGTCAACTCACATTTTGTCGTTTCATGTAAAAAAAAATAATACAAAATTTCCAAAGTTTCATAATATTTTTTCAAATCGCGGTCGGAAATGAAGGTGTACATTTTTATTATTTTTTAGTTAAATTTTAGATTTGAATATAAAGCTTGTGTTTTTTCTTTCTAACACCGTTTAGATCATTATTTTAACCATGATAGTAAGGAAGATAAAGATTTCTAAGAGACAACAATTTAGAAAAGCGAGTAAATGCCTGAGGGGTGGTGAATTAATACACTTTATCTTTGATTATTAATTAACGAGTGGGGGTTGGATGGTATTATTTTCCTCGCGGATCTAATGCCCTGTTCTGACTGGGCGAGTATTTTAGTCGATTAGCGAGTATATTAGTTACTAAACGTTTAAATTTTAGTAGAGTAGGCTAGTCAGCTCTTTAGTAGAATGAATCCATTTGGTTCTATTTTATTAGTAGAGTCCCCTTCCACGCGTCCCTGCGCACCGACATGCGCAGTTCATTCGTAAACGCAGACACGCGCGATATGTCGTCCCGTTGGAGCGAAAATGCTACTCTAAAATTCTTTATTTTAGCGGCTATTAATCTCTTTTCGTGTCTATAATTTATTTATTTTCATCTTACTAATTTATTCTTCCACCTAATTTGAAATAAGCATTACATTCAGCTTAATTAGCGTATATACATTATTGCGTTGCAGCCCGTCATGTCGCGACGCGCGGCTTAGTAATGAACTCTACTTGACAGCAGTGCGAACACTTTTTTGGTGAGTCAAGTAGCGATTTACTCGCCACTCGACTTACTCTTTGTGAGGTGCGAACAAGTCTTTAGTCATGTTTGTATGAATTAAATGACCGGCTTTGAGAGTTCCGTATTGCGTGCGGAAACTTAAAACAGAATTATGAGTAGACTCGGTCACTCGTAAGAGTTTATTGTTGGATACATTTGGAATTGAGTGCACATTTGACCGATATTTCCGTTATTATGATTATTTATTGCCTCTGCAGTAGCGTGTTTGATGAACATTATTCAGCAGTGGGTAAATATGTCTTTAACTGCTCTAATGCATTTAGGTTCATACAAACATACATATCACTGTGTTAATGCTTTTGCATCTTCTATTTATTTGACTCAAGTTTGATTTTTATATAATGTCTAACCATTACCATCAGTTTCGTCTTAATAATAATAATAATTGGATAATTTGTACAGCGCCGTTTTTGTGAGAAAGCACCCCAAGGGCGCTGTACAATTTATAATACTTGTTAACACCCTGTAAATGTTTCAAACAATAAATAAATAAATAATATAATTCTTAGGCTATATTTAAGTTTATTATTTACGTCTTCTCTTCATTACCATACCTGAATAGTTTCACTGACCCGTTGAAGGAAAATAACTGCCGTAGTGAGGAACTGACCCGATCAAAAAGAAACGTGTGTTCTGAAATCAGTTTTTTTTCAACATTTTTTTGTAATTTAGCTCCACACATGATACTTTGAGGAAAAAAATTCCCTCAGTGCCTATACCATCTTTGGGGATGCCATGTGGTGGGTCTTTTTAGGGAAAGGAAGGAGATGAAGTTCTGGGCAGTAAAAAGGTATGAGAAGTGGATAAGAATCTGGGGGTCAATGCGTCCAAGAGTGACGGACGTATGAATCCATTACTGCGGTGCAAGCCGATGTGTCGAAAGAGTCCGGCTGGAGAGCTCTAGGTTAGATCTCCTCAACCGGTCTCTCTCGATCAGGCTAGCCAAGCAGTAGGTGGAAGCATTCCCCGCCAAGACCTAGTTAAAACTCTCCCCATGAACCCGGGCTTCTCTGCTAAATCACCAAACGGAGTGAACCACTTTAGTTAACTTATGGCAGGGGTGTTGGTTGTCCAATAATAGAATTATCCGAAAACCCTTCAGGATCCTGTACAGTTAATATTATTAGCTTTGTTCAGTTGTTCTCTGTACATTTCTTTGGCTTTTTTCCCGGCCCACTAAACTTGACTATCTCTGATAATTATTATTGTTGTGGTACAGAAGATAAGCATTTAGAAAGTTATGAATAAGCGATAATTACAGAGTACAGTGCTGCCAAAAAGTGTGCATCTCAAGCAAAACGGAAGAAAGCGGCCGTGTGAACTGTGAACGAGATTGCAGAACATTGGTGCACACCTACGCTTCAAAATAATATGCCACTAATAATTAAAATCGCGACAGCGCTGCCGTTATTCTAAACCAGAGTTTCCCAAATATTTGGCTCATCACCCCCTTTTAAACGATTCCCCCCCCCCCCTCTACTCTCTTCCGGGAAAATTGCTTCTCTTTTCAACAAGCGAAGATTGTTAATAAAAAATATTGTTCATTTTTAAAGTTTTTTAATGAATTAAATAAATTAAAGTAAAATTCCTCCTGTCTTGAAAATCGAGCGAAATATTTCTTCTCGTATAAGGAAGTAAATCGAATTTGACTTCTTTGCCTAAATACAATTAATCTAACTTTTTTTTACATAAGCTCCACGCAGAAGGCTCTGGGGATAATTCCCTTAAGACCTATGTCATGTTTGAGGATGCTGTGTGGAGGGTATTTTTTAGAGAAACGAAATAAAGGAAGTTCTGAGGAAGGAATAAAGTATGAGGAGTGGGCAGGAATCTGGGGTCAATGTGTCCAGGAGTGGCGGACGTATGGCGAAGTCCTGCTGGAGAGGTCAAAAAGTTTCCCTCGACCAGTTTCCATATCCGGCCCGCCATCTAGACAGAGACCTAGACAAACCTCACATCATGAACCCGGGCACAACTGCTAATTCACCAAACTTAGCGAAACACACACACAAACAGGGCGATGTTGGCAGTTGATTATCCATTAAATAGTTCCCGGGGCAGCGGTACCCATACCCGCCTCCCAAATTGATAAAACATGATTTTTAAATGGCATCAACATAAAAAAGTTTTTTTTTCAACTTTGAGGATTAAAAAAAAAGCGCAAGTTGCGCCACAATTCGAAGTATGTCAAAAAATACAAATAAATAGTAGTATATCTGTGTGTAAGGATATAATAGCCAACCTTATGATTCCACAGATAGACTCATTTTTAATGTCAGTGCCATACAATTTTTTATTTAAAACATGATAACTCCTTCATTTGTACTCGCAATTGCTTCATACGACATTTTGTAGCATAGTAATGATCAGCAGTATCCATTTCTAGCCAAAAAAAGACCCTTGAAAATTCAAGTCTCTATGTTTATGAAAGGCGATTTTCAGCCCACTGTGCGCCGCCCGCCCCAATATCATATGAATATCATCCGCTTTGGGAATCACTGTTCCAAAAGATCCGCGTTGTACTCGAGAGAATGGCGGCTAATTAAGACTCGGTCTTCGCATTACGCCGCGCACTCTCATATTATCTATTAACAATCAAGATACATCTCCGCTGCTCCACTTCTGATGAGAACACATCACACCACCCCACTCAGACTCTTCGGCAGGGTTAGTATGTCCAAAACAAAGATTTCCCTAGATTTCGGGAGTACCACCTTAGCAATTCAAAAAACCGCCGTCGGGAAGAGGGGGAGGGGGAGTCTTTTGGACTTGAAATGGTTTTCGTTTTATTTACACAATATTTGCTTACTTTACATTGTTAGCAGTCAAATTTTTTAATAACCACGTATATGCAAGATGATAGTCACCGTTTTTATTCTCTTTCTTATACGGCAATTCTAAATTCTGCCAATAGTGGCAACATTGACACAAGTAATATTGGATTAATAGATAGTTCTTCATCTATACAGAATCAAACTAAGTTAAATAGTAATGTCAAATAATAATTTCAAAGTATGTACGAGTATATACCAACTTACCACTTAATTAAAAATGGAATTCCTAAAAAAAAATCACTTTGTAAAATAAAATTCATCTGCAATCACCGAAGGTGAAAATAATTTCTTGTAATAATTATAGATAAAAACGTAATTTAAAACATATAAATATCTTTAAAATGTTAATGGTTTATATTTAGATACGTAATATCATTTTGAGATGTCAGTTTGAAAAAAAAAACATTGCTTGAGTTTTGTAAGTACGAGTACTTCTTCTTCTTCTTCTTCTTCCCTTTGTCCTATTCGAGTCGGGGACCCACTGCATCGACAAGGCTCCTCCATACGTCCCTGTCTTGCGCCGATTGTTCGGCCTCCGTCCATGGCAGATCCATCCTCTCCTCGCACAGTTTTTGGAGTTGCCTCGCCCAACTGTGTCTGGGGCGACCTACTGGACGTCTACCCTCTGGAATGGCACTCAGTATTACGAGTACGAGTACATATACATTATTTAAAATTCGTGGGAATCCCAAAAATATGATACAACCATGTTCACCAGCAATCCCAGTAATATTGTCATAAGTAAAAAAAAGTTTTAGCAGAGTTGGAGATTTCCCTGGAAATGTGCTGATTTTCTTTTTCCCTAAAAAATATTTTTATAACCCTGCTCTTCGGACTTCACTCTTCAGACGACTCCCACGGGCTTTTCCGACTTTGCGCAAAAAGGCGCATTGTTCGCGCAGACGGAACTTGCGCCATTACTGCACAAGTACAAGTACAGTAACTGAGTTACGCCCCGCAACTGTTCATTATTCTAGAATCTAGATCTGTGGAAGTGTTGCGAGATTGAATGGTTTACAGTAACTAGGTGTTGATAATAATAGGAAGCTGCTTTTAATTAAGGCTGATTAAATCAAAACCACAAAATTTGATTATACGAGTATTTGTAATTGTTTCATTAAATAAAATTTTGCATACAACCTGCATTATAGAATCGACGCTTATAAACTTAAATTGGACGGTTATATAAATATAAATGCAACAACGTCATTCACACCATTTTTTTTAATAATATATTTTTTTTTACTCTGGTATTCTGGAGACATCTAAGCTATGGTGGTATCTAAAATCAATGTTAGAAAAAATAACATAGAAGTAAATTATCTGAAATTACGCTTCTATACGAAAGTAACAGATCTACAAACTTTTTTTAACATTTAAGTGACATTTTTTCCAATATATGTCAATAGAAATGGATTTATTCGTTGTCTATACGTGAAACGCTCGTTCCAAACCAAAATGTTCCCCCCCCCAAATCCCAACCCTACTCGTATTTCGAAATTAAAAATGAACACGTTTATTCACTATTTTTATAATTTTTAATAAAAATTTTTGCACTTATTTTTTATTTATTCGTTTACAGATTACAATAGGTCAGCATCGGGTCCTTTTTAAACTATCCTTTTTTAAATGTGAATACTGCACACGAGTCCCAACTGCTCCCGTCTGGAGCCAGTGAGTCTACGGCATCCCCGCTTGGGGTGTGTTGTGAGGCTGAAAGTAGTAGGAAGGGGAAGGTGGGGAAGTACCTGGCTGTTTAGAGATGGTCACTAAACACGGCCGAAGCCATTTCAAGAAACAATTCAATTCTGATTACTGAAAGTATCTAAACGTGCCGCAAACGTACCTTATATTATTTTAAATGATTAAATTGTGAAAAACACAAATCAATTAAATATTGTTTCTTGCGCACGCCGGGATTAGAACCCGCGACCTCAGGATCGCTGGTGGAGACGCCTTGCCCCTCGACCACGGAGGCCGTCTTGATGCATTTGAATGAAAATATGTTTTATATTTATGTTACTTTGTGGCACATCCTCTCTGCACACCCCTTCGGGGACAGTTATAATTTGTGTAAGTAGGTATATCGTATTTTCCCTAAAGCGACTGCATATTGTATATACAGGGTGTTAAGGTACATATTTGATTTACTTTAACCAGTGATTCCTGACATTATTTGGAGTAAAAAATGTAAATGAAATTTTGGTCTATAGTATAGTATAGTGGTATTACACGGCATGCAGTGCAAGGGGGGGTCAACTGTTGGGAGATCAACTGTCATGGAATCGAATTTTGCTACGCTCAGTCAAAAAGGTGATTAGAATTAGGTACTTAAAATGGAAATCTACTGGAAATGATTTAATCAGGTACTTAATGTAAATTCACTGGCAATGATTAGAGAGTTTTCCACAATAATGAGGCGAATTTCGTGTTCATTACACCTATCATTAATCATGATTATATTATGACACTATCCATTAGGGGCTGGTTATAATAAATAATTGGCTTTTACACAGGTAAATGGCAATTCGGCTCCATCAATTCTACCCTGTATAGTTTATACCAGGGCTCTCACGATGAACGACGATCAGATACGATCTTGATAACCAATTCGATGAAAATCTACTTACTAAACAATTATTGGCAGCTTATATAATTATAAATTATTCACTGGTGTTACTCGGCAATCAGATCGGTCTGTTATTTGTAACCAATTTCTGGCGATCAATGTGTAAGAAGCTTATTGTTAGTAAATTCTGACCTAGTATTTTGTTTTGTAGTTCCTAAATACATAAGTACGGATCACGCTTACCAAAGGCGTGGGTAAATCGTTTATCGATTTACTGTTAAAATGGTAGAATCTCGTTCGTAGGCACATTCATTTTAGTTCGTAGGGTTTCAATGTTTATTCTTACATTTTCCCGCCAATAAACATTGAAATACTGTTAATTTGTTCGTAAGAACTTAAATCCCGTTTTTAACCGTTTTTAGAATAAAATGATCGTATTTTAGATTTTTTTTTCGTGTGACAATTGCATTGGCGGCAGCCAACCTCCGACAAGAGAGGTTGATCACGAAGATACTGATGAACTAGAAACTTAACGAAAAATAGAAAAATTTGTTCAGGTTCCGTTCCGATGTATGGAGACTGGAGAGTTATATTTGTCGCACGCCAAGTCAAGTTACTAGACAACACGTAATATTAAGTTATCACTTCCTTCTTCTATAAACGGCTCGTGAGCACAGCCACCATCAGTGTCGAGCAATAGGAATAATATATAAAATATGTGTGTAAAAATGTTCAGCACAGGTTCTCCTAGTGAGGTGTTCACGAAACATACAACATTACCCAACCACAGTTTCACATTCACTAACCTACCTTACACACAACACAACAAAAAGTTCATAAATTATGTTATTAGCTATTATGTATAAATATTAATAACTTTATGTGAACGCTGTAATATTATATAGAAAAGAAAAAAAAAAAAAAAATAAGTGTGCTGAAGAAATAAATCTCGAACGAATAGCTCCGGCGTTTTGAAATTTCCGCAGCATTTTCTGGTTAAACAATATGAATCTTAACCCCCAGGCCTCGGGCAAGCTGTGCCAGAAAATATGTGCTTTGCAATAAAATCCAAATAAACTGAAAAATTTTTAATGTATCCAAAAACTAAAAACTGTTTTCGAAAGGTGATATAATATGCGTGTAGATGTTATTATTATAAATAAACAAATATTTTTTTAAATATTTGAATGCAAACAAAAAAAAGTTTTAATAATAGCTGACCTTTTTCTTATAAAATTTCTGATGACGAAAAAAAATAAAAACACGCAAATATTTTATCAGATAAATAATGTATTATTGTAAACGATATTGTCACGTTACTAAAAAATTATAAATAAAAATTCTCGAACTATCATAATTTTTTTCATACTGGTGCTTATTTAATTTTTTCCTGTGGTTAACTTCTAGATTAGAATATAAAGCGATGTGTTTTCTCTTTCTAAAACCGTTTAGATCACATTAAGAGTGATAACAACGATTTCTATGAGACCTATGTGAGATTTTCCCAAAAGCGAACAAATTAGCCAGAGGGGTTAAGGTAGGAATATCATTTCGATAAGCAGTTGTGAAGCTTTGAAATATTCATTTAAATATGTTTTATTGATCAATGATAAAACCAGGAGTGTCATAAATGGAAATAATGTCTATAAAATGCTCGTGGCATTAATTTTCCTCAACTTTTGAGTCATTGTTATTAGATACCATATTTTATAATCTGCATTGCAAAAATAGATTTAAAAACTATTATATTAATATTATTTGCAAAAATTACAAAACAAAGTGAGTCACGCTTAGTGTAAATTTATGCCTATTTTATGGGCAAGTTAGTCATTTGGCGAATGATAATTATTAAAAAGGAAAATGCTTAATATTATTGGAATCGATTGTCTTTGAAGCAAAGTTCATACATAGAACGTAATTAAATTGAATTATTTATTGATAGAAGCTTGTTATATTTAATTTTAAATCAACATTTTGAAAGGTCAGCCGGGTGCTTTATTCTACGGGTTACGTCGTTTGTCAATTTACGGATATACGAACTCATTGAATTTTCATCCTGTTCAATTTATTCAAAGTTTTAATGAATTTTTTTATGCGGATCAACCTTGAACTACCAACAAATATTATTTTAGGAAAAAGTTATTGCGAAATTAAGGCCGATTTTTTTCGTCAATTTTCATTTTATGTCCACCATTCAACAATTTTTTTAGCAAACTGAGGTTCATACTATAACGTTTTTTTTAAATTTCATGTTTCCGATAATTTCCAAGGACTCCAGGATTCCAACCGATTTGGTAAGACCCTCCGCTTGCGGCCGCTATATCTAAGTATATGGATCTTCAAGTCGAATTTTCAATAGTGTTTTCTTTTGTTCGAATGTTCCTTTATTATTTTCTTTATTCCTTCTACAAGATGTAAAAAAACAATAGGAAAGTTAAATCATAAATATCTCGGAGTAAATTTTTTTAATTGATTACTAGAAAAAATTAGAAAGATGAATACTAACATAAAAGAATTTAAAACTCACCTTAAAAATTATACTGAAAACTTGAACTGAATCATGTCAAATAAAACCAATGTAATAACACCCCCATACACCCAAGCCCTGCTTATTTGTGGAGGTACATCAAATACATATATTATGTAATTAATCACTGTAAAAAAATATATATTTGTAATTTATGTATCCTTTTATAACCAATTAAAAATATATATGTAGCAAAAGTTTCGTGAACGAAAATAAATTATATCTTGAAAAAAAAAACGCATTGGAAAAAACACTCGGCTGGACCAGACAGATAATTAACCTATTGTGAGACTAAATGATTCCTGAATTATGTCATAATGAGTGTGTGTACACCGAATTTAGTACGACACAATATTTAGATTTGAAACTCCAGTTTCCCATCGCTTACTTCAGTAGTCGCTGGCATTGATGCGTTCACAATACTCGCCCCAGTTCACATTTCCTCCTACAAACGTTGTTATATTTATTATTACCGCGGTGTTTTCATTATGCGATGGTAGGACGAAACACAGTAGGCACTAGGTACACAGATATATACCTAGTAAAATGTGGCGACTTTGATCATCGCGTATATATGTACAATTCTCGCTATTACTCGGAAATTACTCGCTTCTTTTTAATGATTTTTTTCGGACAATGTAAACAATGACTCTTCAAAAATAAGTGTCAAATTAGTTGATTTCTGGTTATATTCAAACATATTATTGTCGATATTTGTAAATACAGTTTATAAATTCCTCATTGGCTTATCACGATTGTAATCTTCTTTATTTATAAAAATTAATGTTTCTTTGTTTGTCTTATACCGTTCTTATACCATTCATCCGGTTGAAACCGTGAAACTTTGGTGTTTTGTTGGGCATATGCCCGCGAAGGTTTCTTTTGTGAGCTCTGGCGTTGTGAAATTATTTTCTATACCATTCGTCTGATTGCGATGAAACGCAGGACGGGGGGAAGCGAAAAAGTGAAGGCGTGAGAAGGGGAAAGCGGGAGGGCAAGGTCATGCAGGGGAGGGGTTATGTAGGTGAGGGACGAGAGAGGCATAGTAGCGGTAGGGAATATTGGAGTAATTTTGGAAAACCCATGCTTCTCACACGAACAGAGCTGTATGTAGCCTGCGCACGCATCGGAAAACCTTCTGATTTATTCGTGTACGCACCATTCAAAAAAACACAAACACTTTCTTTTTTTGGGTTACATTGCACAAGACATGCTCGGTACTTGCTAGTAAGCTTTTAAAAACGGTATATCGTAGTCCCCCACCGAAAGGTGACTTTAATCACCATGTTTTTATGTTATTTTTGACTCCCCAAAACATACAATTTTTCGAAAATATTATTCAATAAAAAAATTTATAACATTTTTATCTAGTTTCAAAGTTGAAAATTGAGCAGTCATCCCATTTTACGGTAAGTAAAAATGGTACATGGCCGTTATAATGCGGAAGACCTCCTTCAGCGCACGTCCGCGAATCCAGGAAACGGAGTAGATTGGACGTCGAATGCCGTTAAGTCTTTGTGCATGAATGATGGATGTGCCTTCGCTTCTGCTTGTGCCCTACGTGAAAATGCTCCAATTCTCTTAGAAAATGTGCCCGATGACGTGGATCCGCGGATGAGCTTCGTGGCAGAGACGTTAAAGATTTGGCTCTGGATTCAGGGGTTTGCACTTCACTGGGCAAATAATAATTACTCTATTTTGCGTCGTTATTTAAATTGATTATAGTAGTATGAGTATTCACTCTTTCCGTACGATTTTTATCCTGGTGAAAGACTATCTACCAATTAGAGTAGAAATGCTGAAACATGACATGTTTAATTTTAACATTGTTAACATTGAGGGAGACCTTTTGACCTCGGAACATCGCCTTGCACCGCAGTGGGAGGGATGGATTCATACGTCCGTCACTCCTGGACACACTGACCCCCAGATTTCTACCCACTCCTCATACCTTTTCCTTCCCTAAACTTTCTTTCCCTCCATTCCATAAAAAAAGACCCTCCACACAGTATCCCCAAAGATGACAGAGGCCCTCAGGGAAATTATTTTTCTCTGAGTCTCCTGTGTGGAGCTAATGTAAAAAAATGTCTTAGGACGGATTGTTTCACAGATTTCATCAAATTTTAAAGTTAAAATTCAAGTTATGTGAAAAACCTTTTCAAATTCTGTTATTATCCAAGTAATGTGAAGGTATTAAGTTACAAAGGTTTATGATGAAATAATAACAATATAATTTGAATAGATCTTTCTCAGAACTTTGAAATTTTAAAAATTGTTCAAATTCTGGCCCTTTAGCTATTCTTTAAAACTTTGTAAAGTAGAAATTAAGAAAACGAAGTAAATGAATTATTTACAAAATTTGCTTGATGTTTCCCACACTCCCCATTCCTTGCTGTGTTTCTTTCCGCTTCAAAACATTTTACCTTCATTTGGTTTACCACAGTTCTACTATTTCCGGACCATGGCACGTGTGTGACGACACGTAAATAAAATAATCCTTGCGTGTCGTACCTTTTATGCTGCTATAAAAAAATGTATTTTGGTTAGCTGTGAATTATACATCGCTGTGTATTGTAATTGCTTTGTTTTCTGCGCTCCTGTTGCTCCCTTTTGCTTGTTTATTGCGCCTACTTTGTTTCTTAATATTAAAAATGTTTTCTGTTTGTTTACACCTTCTGCTCTTTTTGGGTTTCCTAGATTGCTTTTTGTTCTTTTCTTGTAACATTTTGTTTTACCCAACCTTTTAAAATATTTACATCATTTTATTTATTTATTGTGTCTTTAAACTTGCTTGCAATATGTATATCTCGCTCCTTCTGTGTATTTATTGACCTTTATTGTTCGCTGATCATTTTACACCATATTTTTGTTGTTGTACTCATTTTTGTTTTTATGTAGATATCTTTTTTTTCGAACTCACCCAAACACATTTAAAAATAGAATCATTGCAATGAAATAAACTTTTCAATGCGCATACATACCGTTTTACTTCTACATTTCACCACTTCTACTCTTAAAACATACTCACACACACTAAAACGACGGAACTCCGTGGTCGAGGGTAAGGCTCCCGACTAGCACTCTGAAAGACCACCATTCAGAATTAAAACGTTGATTGAAATAGCAATTGGCAGGGGCTACTCACTCTACTCACTCGCTCCAGGTGGGAGCAGTTGAGACTCTTGTGCGGTATTCACAAAATTTAAAAAAAAACACCACACTTCACACTACCCGGTAATTACTCACCATAAATAAATAAGAAATTACAAGAAAACATACTTACAATGAAATGTTAAGTGTGTATTATATTTCATCACTTTTATATATTACTTCAATTGTAACCCATGTACTGTTTTTTTTCTCTGTAATATAAATTTAATAAAAATCGTTCTATACCGTCGCAGCTAAGTTGTTATTCATTTATGAACGCTTCGCAATTTCCTACACCATCAATAATGTTATTAGATAAATCATTTCTACTTAAAATCTATTCCCTGCAACGTTTCTCATTATTTTGTTATTTGTTTAGTAAACAACTTCCTTCGATCACCTGAACAATTGGATACGTTTTTAGATTTTCACGGCCGAAAGCATTTTCGTTGTTTGTTTTTGGTGTGTTATGCCGTGTTGCGCTGCCTCCATCTTTAGCCGACGTTTCGGGCAGCGTTGCAGTGTCCATCATCAGGGCAGATCCGGCAGATCCAACGGCACTGACAACTACACATCGTCGGATCTGCCCTGATGATGGACACTGCAACGCTGTCCGAAACGTCGGCTAAATAAGGAGGTAGCGCAACACGACATAACACCCCAAAAACAAACAACGAAAAAAAACCTGAACAATTTTTCCCACATTTAAGTATGTACGTGTACAGTGGTTACACGTATTTTAAGTTTGTGAAAAAGGTGGAAGCTGTCATCTACGACATAACGATGTGGTTGCAAGAATAACATAAAGATATAGCCTTAGTTCATGTTTACGCCACCGCCAACTTTTACGTGTAGCAGCATTTGATTTGAAGTTTTCACCTGGTCATTCGGTATTGATTAGTGAAAGTGTGAAGTGAAGACAAAATTTCAGGACGAAAAAAGACACTGTATGGGTTCATTTTGAAGATGAAAACATTGTTAAACAAGCGGCAAGTTTAACGAAGCGGTGTGTAAAATTTGCAAGGAGTTAAGAGCGATTGACCAGCGGCTGAGAATAAAAGTTTAGAAATGCTTGCAACTGTTCAGGCTAATAATTATTGCTTATGATAATTGTTTTTTTTTTCGCTGTCCTATATACTTGTCATGTTTTATAACCTATTTTGCTTATTATTATTTCTGTTATTTTGCTAGCAGCATCTCCACCTACATATTTACAACTAAATCTTGATTTATGCTTGCTGTGAACATTTTTAATTGGAGTGTTAATATCTATAATGAACATCCCAATGGCAATATCAATATTGTAATAATTGTTAACACTATGTTAACATTTCAAACCATAATAAAAAAATATTAATGAATATTGTGTTCCTCTGTACGGGAATATTTTGTAGAACCGTGTGATTAAATAATAGATGTTATCATGTTTAAATGCGAACCTACATAACTTTTCTCATGAATTTCTCGTAGGAATAATGGGAGCGATCCGAATAACACGTTACAGTTTTTGTTCGTTAGCCCTAGTTATCAAGTGCAGTGAAGCCATTGTTATTAAAAGACCGTAATTAGTAATAAACTACAATTGTTATTGCATGTCTATTGAGAAGACCTCCGTGCGCACGCGCCGTTAACCGACATCTCTGTTTAATACTTGCTATAATTGCTGAGAAAACATATTATCAATAATTATTTTCTCAACCTGGTTATAGGTTGTTAGCTAGGTTAATATTAGTACCTATTTATTTGTATTTGTGAGCGTTGATATTATGTTTGATCCGTTTGTTGGGGTTTTTCTCAAGAAAAGCTGAAGAGAAACAGTGAGAGAATCATCCATCGAGCTATATCAAAGCCCGAGTCAGCTAGCCTCTTAGAAGCTAGGCGTACTGTACAGGGCCCGCAGATGCTTTAATAGTCTTCTCCTTCCTAGTCTGCACTGTCCAAACTCATTGTCTGGGTAGGCTGTTGGGGTCGGCTCTTCTCGTTCTCAGGTTATAGCTTCTTCGATTATGGGTATCGCTTTCATCCAAGCCGCTTCTCTGTAGATTTTTGGAGCATTGAGTCTTCCAGGAGTTCTTTGGTCTTCCTCTGGATGACTGTCGATGAAGCTCCATATAGACATTGCCTGCTTCAATGTGTGGTCTGGTGGTCTCCGTCTTATGTGCTCATTCCATTTCAACTGTCGTTCCTCCAGCTTACCGTTTATGTCCGTGACACCCAGGCTACCACAAATGCGTGAACTTTTAATCTTATCTTTGAGTGACACTCCTGCCGACAATCTAAGCATTCGCATTTCTGCTGTTTCGCGTTGCCTAGAGTAAGAGTTCTACATAGTCCAGCATTCGGAGCCATACATTATCGCGGGTCTAACAATAGTCAGGCACTTATATATATCTATCCTTTAAGTTTTATAGGCATTTTCGTGTCACACAAGATTCCTGCTATGGATTTAATTTTTATCCATCCCACACCTATTCTATGGTTGACATCCGCTGCCCGCAGATACTTTAACGCCGTTCTTCCATGGAGCTACGTTCAAGCGACGCGATCGCTGCTAGTATGTATTTTCAATACTATTATTAGTGTTTGAAATCGCGCTAGGCGCTGCACTAGCGAAATTGTGTGATAGGTAGCGGTAGCGTCGCTTGTAAATTGCTACGTGAACGATGGGCGTAATAGTATACAACTGACAATCCTGTACAAAACACAAGTGCACCCCACGGTTGAATTTGGTCTGTAGCCCCAAAATACCTGAAAAACACCCTCGACTCTGCGCAGAAATGGGCGGTCCGTTTGATAGATTCTCCCATCTTAACAAACGGATTGCAATCTTAAGATCACAGACGTCGGATGGGGAATGCTGTCCTTGTTTTACCGGTATTTCAATAGAGATGCTCCGAGGAACTAGCGTCATTGATTCCTTCGGCACCGATGCACACGAAAAACGCGCGCAAAGCATTTGTACACGGTTGACATTTGCCACATGGGAATGTGTCTAAGATTAGTCTTACATTCCCATCTTATCGTTTTCCCTTTCACCGTCCGTTCTTTCTCCCCCCACTCTTCACTAATCGATAGACACGCCCCTACCCAACCCCACCTTATCATTTATCAATATATTATGTTCACCCATTATTTTGTAATGTCAAGTTAGTAGCATATTTTGTTCTGAGGAAGGAACGGTTGTTCTGAAACCGGTTGGCGTAAATAAAAAGTAGAGTGGTTCTAACAAAGATATTGTTTAATTTATTTATAATGAATAACCACAAAGTTAAAGTTACATTCAAAAGTATAAGTAGCGCCCTTGTGGTGATTTCTCACAAAAACTACAAATTATCCAATTATTATTATATATTTATGCACTTTACGGTTTTACGCTCAGTGTACGGCATGAATCCCCGAACTAAATAATGTTCACATGGTAAAATACTCACTCGCACATTCTCATCATACCTCCGTCTCCGTGAATATGTTTTATTTACATATTATGACCTATTATTTATACTCCAATGCCTTCACAAGGGAGTCAAATGTTCGGCGCCGAGACTTGCAGCGTGGGAGTTGGCGCTCACCACTCACACCAACGTTAGGTATATTTTTTTGCTACAAGCTTGTGTTTTGGTTGTGTTTAATTCGTAGAACTCCAATTAATTAAAAAAAAAATCAAATTAAATTTAATAATATTCATATTTTTATAAAAAAACTCTCTTTTTAACTTTTGAAGGTTATTCCCATCAATGTAATATATCATTGAAGAAGATAACAATAATAATCAAAAAAAATTAAATATGAAAATGAACAAGACACAGAAAAATAATAAAAGATAACGGTCTCAACTGGGACACGAACCCAGAACCTTACGTCTTACCGGGACACACACCTCTACCAATTGGGCTACTGCGATCTATTATGAGACTGTAGAGGTGTATGTCCCGGTAAGACCTAAAGTTGTGGGTTCGTGTCCCAGTTGCGACCGTTATCTTTTATTATTTTTCTGTGTCTTGTTCATTTTCATATTTTAAAAAAATTAGATTATTATTGTTATATTCTTCTTCAATGATAAATTTAATAATGTTACTGCTAAGTTTTGCAAGTATTATAGATTTGTATTTTCGTTAAGCTGTTTCGGCTTATAAGGCCATTTTCAAACTGTGGTTGAAACCACGTTTAGACGACTTATATACGATTTTTAGTACGGCGTGTGCGGCCTGCACTATTAGGTATTTTTGGCTGTTACGATATGCGCCAATCAAAACCAACGTCGCCATTACGCGTCCGGCTGACTCACAGCAAATTTATCGGGTAAGTTTGTACCTTACACTGAGGATTTTTAATAGGTACGACTTTTTGTATGCGAAAAAAATTTGTAATTTCGAAAAAAGCTGTAATGAATCAACAACCGAAGTTAATGCACTTTACCCCCGGACACCCTGTATAGATTACAACTATTGATCGTGTATAATATATATGAATAGTACCTACCTAACATTGAAGGTTTATCACGTTTAAAATTTTGTTGGTAAAATGCACTGTACGTATAGTTTTGTATTAGTGATCGACGAACCGGTGGATGCAATCTGTTGGCCTATGTTTTTTTTCTAATCTATAGTTGGTAGTAGGATAGTGCATTTTAGAAATATATCATTCATTTGTACAACGAGGTGATTAATCAAATCGGCGTTTTATAAATCATCCAATTAATATTATTAGGTAACAACATTGTGTGAAGTGTTCAGTTTAAATATATGTTATAAGTCGGAGCAGGACTTCTTAATTACTTCCCCTGATATATCAAGGATCACATCACACTAAAATCACACACATAAATCTGGATCATCACACTAAAATCAAACACATAAATCTAGATCATCACACACATAAATCTGGATCATCGCACTAAAATCACACACATAAATCTGGATCATCACACTAAAATAACACACATAAATCTGAATCATCACACTAAAATCACACACATAAATCTGGATCGTCACACTAAAATCACACACATAAATCTGGATCATCATACATAAATCTGGATCATCACACTAAAATCACACACATAAATCTGGATCATCACACTAAAATCACACATATAAATCTAGATCATCACACACATAAATCTGGATCATCACACTAAAATCACACACATAAAGCCAGTGACACACACAGCGTTAAAAGCGCTAGCGTTATTTGGCTTGGCCTATTTCAGCATATCCCTCGCCATAGATTACCATTGTAAATGTATGGCGAGTGATGTGGTGAAATAGGTCAAGCCAAATAACGCCGGCGCTTTTAACGCTGTGTTTGTCCCTGGCTTAAATCTGGATCATCACACTAAAATCACACATATAAATCTAGATCATCACACACATAAATCTGGATCATCTCACTAAAATCACACATATAAATCTGGATCATCACACTAAAATTAAATCAGGGTAGCGAAAATTTCCTTGCTCTATAAGACTCATTGTGTGACTGAGGCGTTACTTTGAATAATGTTCCCTACTTGCATACAATTCGGTCCAATTCTATTGTTAGGGTACCCGGAGACCATAAATGGTGCTCGGTGTTGGTTTTATTAATAATAATATGTATCTTAAATGATTAATTATTTACCTCTGCTGCGTTTGTAGTGCATTCAATTCGGCCTGAGCACGAGTCACGCCAACCTCCGCTCCGGGACTCGAACTCGAACTAGGAGGGTCTGAAGTCTGAAGGTCCCCAGAGTCGAGTGACTCATTGGCTAAGTCCACCGATACGCGGATCACCTCATTGAATTTAAACAATCGCATTAAAACCAAGAAAAAGACTTAAGACTTGAGCAATACGTTTAAATCCCCCCGGGGAGCGCTGACCCGACAAGGCTGGTTGTAAGGTCTAAGATGGATTTAAGACAAGTAAAGCCAAGGTTTTGATAAATGACACAATCATTTGTTGTGGCCTCAGTTATTTTATTTTTATTTACACATCACATGCTTAATATTCCATGGGGATTTTTGAATAATTAGGCATTCAAATCTGATTCATTCACTTGTTAAGCTTCTATAAAATTGCCGTCGAAAATACATAACTTTTTTAAATATGTCTATTTTGGCGTTCTTTGCGCTGTGGTGACTTCATCATTCCATTTTCAATCGCCCGTACCTTCTTTGGTGATAGGTCCCCTTTGAATTTTTAATTATTTTCGACCCGAGTGAGGTAGTGCTTATAACACCTGTGTTTGAATCCGTATTTTGCCTGAACCGTCTAGGAACCTATCAGTACCAACCTATCTTTTCAGATCTGCTTACTTTGAGCATTGATAAAGAAATGTTTCTCCGGGAGTTCTAGCAATGTGAAATCGATAACTTTACAATATCGGATCGATAGGCGTAACTTCCGATGCTTTTATATCTATGTGCCTGGAACGGTTTCATGGTTGACAGACGAAGCGATATTTAATGGGAATAAATAATAAATCGATATGCGCTGGCAATACTGAAGGTATTTTCTATTGACACTACGAAATGTCAAACGCTAAGCAATTACATAAAAATATTAATAAATTGGCAATGTTGAATCGAAATACTGACCTAAATATGCATTGGCAGTAGGCATTTACTTTTTGATTTTTGACACTAAACGGGAGTTAATTTGTTTAATGAGTTCTTTATTTATATTACAACCATTTTTGTTTCTGAAAAATCGAACGACATACATACTTATAATCATAGATGACGGATTTGGTCAATATCTTATTGATATATGGTTTATCAATCGACCATGTTAGACCTCCAGGGCGATTCCGTAGGGGATTCTAAAACAACAAAAGTTTCGTCCAATGAAAATAATTTTAACACATTTTAAATTTATTTTTCATACAATGTGTTGTGTTGATATTATATTGGTGTAGTTGATATTAATCTATGTGAAAGTTGGAAAGTGTGATGTCTGCAAAAATTGTATGTGACAAGTGTGTCAAGATCAGATCTCGTTGTGTGACGTCACACGGCCGTGCGGAATTATTGATTATAAGAAATATTATCTTATCTCATAGACCACAAGGACTCATTGAATAACTACATATTGTTATTAATTTATTGCCAAGATAAAATTGCTAAATATAGCGAAATTTCATTGATCTAATGGCGATTGGGGGATTATCTTTTCACCGAGGTTTTCCAATAATTCTATAACTTGCAAGGACAAGGACATTTTCACATTTCGCAATCATCTCCCCACTTTCCATTCCGTGTAGTGAAATTTAAAGCATGCAACTGTTGCCCGCAGTTGCTCGTGTACGCAACTTGAACTATAAGATTCTCTATAAGTGTTTTGGCAGATAATTTGCATTATTATTATGTTTTTTTAATTTTGAGATTTAGGAGAATCGCACAATGTCTGATTTAAGCATAATAACCTTTTAAAGTTTGAACATCTTCCGTAAAGATAGGCAATTCAGTCACACCATTTCTACTTCTCACCTAGGTATAGGATTTATTTATACTGGGTTTTACAGATGACCTCACTTGCGTGAGAACAATCCAGTTATAAAACTCAGTTAATGGATGTAAATGATTCTATAACAATTTATTAACCGACAGTTGGCCCCCAGACGTACTTATATTTTTAATCGTTTTAGGTTTGAAATTGGTAAATAAGGCACAAAAATTATAATTGTATTAAGTTTATAATTTTAGGATCAATTTTTGGGGGTCAACTGTCGGGGGGTCAACTGTAAGGGGTCAACTATCGGGGGACCATCTGTCGGGTGACCAACTGTCGGGAGAGGGGCAACTGTCAAGGGAACAAATGTCGGGGGACCAACTGTCGGGGGACCAACTGTCGGGGGACCAACTGTCGGGGGAGGGCAACTGTCAAGGGAACAAATGTCGGGGGACCAACTGTCGGGGGACCAACTGTCGGGGGACCAATTGTCGGGTCACCGATATGGATCTGAGATGGTTTTCATTTTCTGCGCAGATTTCATGGATATAATCAAGTTTCTAAGAGTTCCAGACAAAATGTGGCTCTAAAAATCAATGAAACTCGCATCATGCCAATATAGTATGTATTTTCTTGATATCGCCTACCAACAGCCAACAGACAGTATAGTTGAAATCTGCCAACCATGCTTTGGCACGTTAATACTGCAGAATACATTTAGAACGACCGCAGCACGTGTTAATGACTGAAAGTTGGTCGGTTGGGCGGGTTGGGGGGGTTGGGGGGGAGGTCGGGTGACTTGTGTTTACCGCTGCTGGTGTTGTTGTTTGGCTAGGGGACCCTAGCTGTCTGCAGCCCCCCATAGACCCCCTGTCCCCAGACATGACACTGTACGGGTATTATAGTAGATGTGAGCTAGGTACGTGATAAGACTGAGTATTTTGCATGTATGACCGTACTGCCGAATGACCTCCCGCGAATCGACGGAGCGGGGGACTTCATTGGGAATTGTAGTAAGCTCGTTGCGGCATGGCAGATAACTGTTTAAAAGTTTTGAGATTTTTCAGCGTTTAGAGATTTTTTGGTTAAAATTTAACATTGTGATAATTAATAATTTTTATCGAAGTTTTTTTGTTTGTTTTATTTACATTCAATATTTTAGACAATACTTGTATTTAAATTAAATCAATTTTATATCTATTACATATTATCATTAATCTTAAAATGTTTATAAAGTATTCGAGATTTATTTTTGGAGTATTATGCCGTGTTTCGTCTCTTCCGTCTTTAGCCAACGTTTCGGTACAGTATTGCAATTATTTTCATGATCACAATAGTGCAATGCTAACAACGTTGTTATGGAATATTAAGATATTTTATTTCTAGGATTTTCCATACTGAGAATAATACGCTTTATTTCAGCGTGATAGTGTCTTGTGCGCCTTACGCAAAGCAGACATTAAAATAATGTTAAGCCTACTTTTAAACATTAAAACACGCCTCATTGACGATTCGTAATGTCTACTAATTCTCAAGTAATAGAGTATACGGTATAAATACCGTTATGTTATTTCATAACTCAAAAATTATACCTTTTATGACGTATTTTTCTTATCTTAGACATTTTTTCTTGCCATTTCTTTAAACATTTTTTTTGTTGTTTAATTTTTATTGTCACTTTATTAATGGAAGTAATTGTTCTAAGCAACGAGAACTCAGTTATAAATAAAATTAATTTTATTATTGTTTCTTAGTTACAGCGTATTTATTTGCAAAAATTACATGGAGATGAAAATATTTAAAAAAAAAAAACAATATTAAGATAACATAAAGTGGAGGAAATTTTCAAAAATATATGGAGACAGCATAAGTATGACGCCAACACAATAAACTACAGTTCTCCTCGGAACAGGAATCCTCATTGAGAAGGATTGTGGATTGTTCTCTTATACTATATTTAATAACGTATCCATTGTAAGTTCAAAATTTAATAGCTTCAACGCCTTCAACTGAGTTTATGCAAGTATCATGAAATTTTTTAGACGTGTAAATTGGAAAATTATTGGAAAGTGAATTCTTATATAAAGGACTAGACGCCCTTTAAATAATATTATATATTGTCATGGCAATATATTAATATTGTAATTATTAATTAAGTTTTTTTATCTGCCAAGAGTGTGTGAGCGCGCCCCAAGCCGCTCACCGCGGCCCGCGATATAGAAATATCCTCAGTCACTCAGTGTGATTTAGAAGTGTGTCACTCCACCCATTTTACGGACTCAAATCCGGAACTGGAGTCAGCCTAATGGACTAGATTCATTGGACTCGGTCCTTTGACTCCTTTGGTTCCTTTCGCCGAATCCGGCGGAGTCAAACTCATTGCTTCGTTCCGCTGGACTCATTACTCATTGAATCAGCTGGAGCCAAACCGTTGAGTTGATTCAGCCGAACTCACCGAATCCTGTGGAGTCAAAGTCTGTGTCGTTCCGCTGGACTCAGCGAATCAACTGGAGCCAAACTGTTGATTCGGCTGTAATTGCCGGACCCGGTGTAACGTCAAGGAGTTGGAGAACGATAGAGATAAGAGTTTTATAGATTACTTTAATGTTTATTTGAAGAATATCTAACATGAATGTTATCTTAATTATAATATGATTATTATTATATTTAAGATTACTTGATTTTTTATTGATATTTGTAATGTTGGATTTTTAACGGATACATAATTTATGTCGGAGTATATATAAAAATATTATAATGGACTCATATATATTGAAGTATTCATTCAGCTGATTAAATTGTTAATAATTAAGTCCAGAATTCTTTTGGTGTTTGAAAGATTATCTTCGTAAAGTTATGTAGTAATAGTACTTATGTAACGTTGCCGCGAATTTGCTGGAAGGAAAATTTGCTCCATGTAGACCAACAAAAGGTAAAAATCTACGCTTCTCGCTATGTTATGACTCCGAGATAATTCTAATTCGTTTTGAAATGATTCCGGGGTCAATTTTAGACACAAATTCCCGCTGTTCGGAACGTTGCCGCGAACTTGCTGGAAGGCAAATTCGCACCATGCAGACCAACAAAAGGTAAAAATCTATGCTTCTTGCTATCTTTTGACTCCGACATAATGCTAATTCTTTTTTAAATGATTCCGGGGTCAATTTTAGATACAATTTCCCGCTGTTCGAAACGTTGGCGCGACTTGCTGGAAGGCAAATTTTGCTCCATGCAGACCAACAAAAGGTTAAAATCTGTGTTTCTTGCTTTCTTTTGACTCTGAGATAATGCAAATTCTTTTTGAAGTGATTCCGGGGTCAATTTCAGGTCCATTTTCTAACAGATTGGAACGTGTGATAGTGAATCCGGAACGGATTCATTACATTTTGAGAACTCGGAGCGATTCACACGCATTCGGAGCCATATTCATTGGATTCGTTCCGGCCGGAACGACACACTTCTAGTGTGATTTCACATGGCGTATCGCGCGGAGGCCACCCGACTACCAACTAATAACGAGTCTTATACCGCGACCATTACAGTACCTACAGTACCAGTGTAGTGCTTAGTGTTGTGATTTGCCGAGTATGTTTTCTATTCATATCCAGTGTAACCAAATTCAACCAAACTATTTGACTTAAATTTAAAAAAAAATTGTGTTGTTTTTTTTGTTTTGTATTTTTTTTGTATTGATCTTCATTGCTATCAACACAATCTTATGTATTTATTTATTATTTTTATTAACACCGGTGTAGTTATCTAATCCTCCTACGCTAATGATTTTTTTATACCAGTTTATTTTACCTTCCCACACAGTACACATTTATAAATATTTAATGTTTTGGTATGCATCACTTCGCTGCCATCTGTTTTTTTGTTTTTGTTTTTTAATCGATTTTCTTTTTTTAAACAGATTCAAATTTCTGATATTGTCGTAGATTACCTGTTATTACAGTTATTACGTTATAAACATTTCAATGAGTATGTGTGATAAGTACCTACGTAATTTATTTGCGTTTTGTATCTTTCTGAAACACCTGTATTTTACACAAATTTTCCAACAAACCAAAAAAAACACTGAAACATATTATTTATCCATTTACAGGGATAATTTAGTATAAGTTTCAATTAGACCACAGAATATAAATAATATGGATGGTTTTAATTCTTATTTTTCTTGTCTGTCAAATCTGTATAAATTGTTTCGTCAAACTGTCCTAATTTTTGATACTATCGAAATCGTGTACATTTTGTACAGCTGTCATGCGTTTGTAATACGAATTTGCATATCCTTTAATGGATATCAGTTGGAAAGTTTCCTTTATACGATAGCGATAGTATCATTAAATAATTAATTAGTACAATTTTGACGCTGGGTAATTAATTAAAATTTGTTTTACTTTTTGTGATCGACAGGTCTTAACTAAATACATTATAAAAAGTTTTATTTGAAACAAATTAGTGAACAATAAATATAGTGATAACAGTTTTGTGTAAAGTGATACATATTGTGTTTGAATTGGACAACTGAATTTTCTTGAAATTCCGGACGATCGATTCCTCAACTAAAAAGGTGATTATTTTATTTATTTAAAAAATATTTTCCACGACGAGATAAATATTTTCGATTAGCATCAAATGGATCGATTACGAATCGATTTGCTCGATGATAACTTTCTATTGCATCCATATCGGTTGTCTCTTCATTTCTATCTCAACTGCTGTCAACAAAATCAAAAAATCATTTCGCCTTCGAGTTTCATTTCAGCAATCGTTTAATTTTGGAGCCACGAGAAATCTTAATTTAATATTATCTCTACGGTGTTACGACTAGGCACAGAAAATACATTCAAAAATTGGTTTTGAATCGTGTAAACAAACCCCCGTATTTCGTTTTTGACACGTGCAAAACTTCGACAAATAATCTGCAATCATTTTATAAGCTAATGTTATTTTCCTTCAATCTTTGCAAAATTACTTTGTGGCATCATTTTACTTTGTGTAAACCACTAAAATCAATTAACTATAATTTAGTGTATTTATTGTTTTTGTGTTTAATTCGTAGATCAACATAATTTTTTTTTTAAATTTAATTTAAATTAAATTTAATAATGTTTATTATTAAGTTCTGCGGTGTTTTCGGCTTATTTATTGATAAACATTATAAATTAAATTAAAAAAATAAATATATATATATATATATATATATATATATATATATATATATAATTTAGTGGTTTACACAAAGTAATTAGTTTCATTTATTATATTTTTTAATTCATATCGTTTATTTATTTATTCATAAGTTTGTAACTTTTTTCGACTTCGACATTTCTATGTGTTAGATTCAAGTTTTGTTATATTTGCGTAATTTAATTTATTTATAATTCAGATAATAGGTAGTAGATTGTATATTATATTATTTTACATAATATGTAATTAAGATGTAAATACATTTTCAGAAACTAATAACATTTTTAAAAAGTTAAATGATAATACAATATGATTTTCTACTTCAATAATATAATTTTCCGTTAGCGGTTCGAAAAAATGTTAAAGTTTATAAAATCAACAAATCCAAATATGGCAATGTGGTTAAGCATTACATATTTTATTTTGTGCCTATATGGGGAAATGAGCTGATTTTTATGACGATTATCTGTGTTAACTATTTATTGTGTAAACATATTTGCATAATATAATATGTATAAGGTAAACAATGAGTCGGTCAAAGGAATTTTAAAGAAAAGTAGACTTTATTAAATGCACGAAAATTGTATGACAAATGCAACATCATAAGTTTATCAAGGATAAAATCGACCTTGTAAAAGTCACTTATGTACCGGGCCATTCATGTTTATAGTGATTTTCCAGTAGAGAATAGGCAAACATGTTTTTAAAGGCAAATTTGTAAGCAATTAATATTGATTTTTGTGTATATGAGATTGTATAATGGAGCCATGATGTGGTTAATTTATTATTACTAAATATTTTCTGTTTTTATTTTAAAACATAATATATTAGTATCTACCCAATTGCTATGGTCTGAAGAGACAGAGTGTATTGTGCATATTATACGATATTTGAGCGAATGTACTTATTTAATGTAGGTGCCAAAATCTGCTTTTGTATTCGTGCTATTATTTGATCAATCTCGTGAGTACGAAACATAGAGTATTTGTTTATATTTGATATTGACCGGTCAGTGGCTGAGTTGGCATCGCGTTTGGGTCCCACCCGAGGGTCGCGTGTTCGATTCCTCGGCTTGCTAAGTCCTCCATCAAAACACAAGCAACATTTTCCGCTTACTGTGGTGATAGAGGGAGATTTTCAAATATTGTCAGGTTTTCCGTAAACCGGGAATTTTAGTCTTTCTTTTAAAAAGTAATGTTTTAGCACCAGTTTTAAATATAATGTATTTTATTTAGTATCCTCCAAGTCTTATTAAATGTTTGAGAGGACTTTGAAATAATGTGACTCGCAAAATCACTCATTTTCTATTTAAACTGTATTTATAAATAACTTTAATACTTTACTATGAATAACAAATTCGTCTAAACTATGGAGGAGTTGGTCGTAAAGTATTTATTATTTACAAGAACTGTGTAGCTACATGAAATTGTTTTACGCTTTAATTGCCCTGTTTTCGCTTGTTTATTTATTTTTAAAAGAAGAAACAGTTTGTGCGCAGCGAATTAGCAGAACTTTCCTTTCGTCTCGACGTTCCGTCTAATTAAGAGCAATTATTTTTAATTGATAAAACAGTTTACATATTATTTCTCTGCATTTTTTAGAAAGTTTTCGTACACCGTGTTGAATTATTATGTAAATTGAATCGGACGACAAAGCGTTGGGTGAATTAATCGACAATTTGCGCGGGAGGAATAAAACCGGCATTAATATCCATTATATTATTTGTATGCATTTTTGCTTCTTTGGTGGCAGTGCACAGAAGCACAAAGCTTTGTTGCTTATCCACGTCGTAGTTTGACAAAAGACTTTCAAGCCAGCGATATTATTTTCAGTAGTCTAAAAGATGTATTTGTAAACAAACAACTTTTGAGTGCATTGTTTTTAGGGCCGCCGGGAGAATTAAAATCGCCATTGTGCAGAAAAATGCCCCGTTCATCTAGAAATAGTCCACTATTGTCCTGGTATCGTGTACAATCACGATTTAACCAGCTGTCGCAAGGTTTTAACCGCTTGGGCACATAAGCTTGTTTTCACGACAATTTAACGTAGGTAGACATAGGAATGACGTATGCCCCGCACCTGAGTTATTAAGATCTTACGTGTGTCTGGCATTCAACGTTGAAGTTATGTTTAATACAAAATAACGAAGCATTACTATAATATAAGACTATAACGAAAGAGCCTTGCGAAAGGACATAACATTAGTTTTGTAAATTCTGAAATTTGAAATATGACTTTGACAATTACGGCGGCAATGGCTGAATTGGCAGAGCGCACGTATCGGTAAGACGAGATATGTGGGTTCGAGTCCCATTTGCGACCGTTATCTTATATTATTTTTCTGTGACTTGTTCATTTTCATATTTTAGTTTAGATTATTATTGTTATCTTCTTCAATAAAATATACTCTTTCTATTCATTTTCATTTTCGTTTGCATGCTTTTAAGTATCTGAAATTAATAATTAGTCGTGAAGACCATTGAAACAAGTCACTGGCGTGCACACGCTCATATTTAGAAGTCCGCCCCTTTAACAATGCGCCCCTGTGCACCGCACACATTGCACAAAAGATGCAGCGGCCCTCGGCCGTCCTAAAATTCAAACTGACGAACTGCTGCTGTTAGAAGTTTCCCAATAATATTGCGTTTTAAATTAGCATAATTTGTAAATTCGCTTACACAGAACATGAACATTTACATAAACAAAAACGTTTGCAAAATTTGAGTAAAAAAAAAGATTTCGCAAAAATGCGCAATGACGCATTTGATCTTTACACTAGTACCATTGTGTACACTTATTGCATGCACCGTATTCATTTGCATCTGTATGAATGTACACAAATCGGTTTAATTTTATTTGCACAGCTTCCTTGTTCTTTTTGCGCTTTTTCCATTTTATTTTGAAATAAATCAATATTGCCGCTGAAGCCGAACATGTCGATTGGTTCAATCCTTGTTTGCACTGTTCAAGGATTTTCTTTGAATTGAACCTACACACACAGCCGTACAGTTATTCAATTACGAATGTTAATCAACATGTTGCCATTAATCAGTAGTATTTATACTCATGTCGTTACGCCATGGATATTAATATAATTTTATTGGTGTTAGTCTCATTATGTCACCTGTTATTACAAAATTTGCCAACGAATATCTAGGAATAGTTTTGCATATCTATAATATTTGTCGTGTTGGCTTTGCAAAGAAATTTAAGTAAATTGGTGAATTAATGGTTGTTTAATTCAGATTATGAATTTTAAATAATAAACGTTTATGGATAAGACAATATTAGCGATTCTCAAACGAAAATTTGAAACAAAAAATGAACCCAGGTTCTTAACCTTGCTGTGGCTATGTTCTAACCACTGCGCTAATCTTCGGTCATATGTAACTATATCTTACTTCGACTAAAAACTACAATCTTCATTTTCTTATTTTTTTTGGCTGCTACTTTATGTATAATTCTGATTCTTCCCCAACTAAATGCAATCTACATAGTGTCGCGGATAAATATCGCACATCCTGTACAAAAATGTCGTAAGTCAAAATTTTCTATTTTATAAAATTTTATTTTTATCTTTGAATAGTAAAGTTGTTGTGATTATCTAAGCCCCACAAAATCCGTATTTAAGTTAGATCACTCTATATCCGCAAAATGTCGCTAGTGTCTCTTTTCGACGGGACCGCTTATTTCATCAATCATTTGTTTTCGCTTTCGTGTAAAATAATTTTTTTTTTAATTTGCGACCCTTTTTTACCGGATGTGCCATATATATATATATATATTTTTTTTTTTTTTGAATTAGTCAATTGACCGTAAAGAGAGTGTTTTGTGAATTTTTATTTTAAAGTACTACATATTGACTTTTCTGCAAGTCTAGGATAAATATATATTTATTTTTGGAATGAAGGCCAGAGTAGGAAAAATATTGTTTTAATTTTTTGATTTTTTCATCAAAATTTTCATTTTTTCATCAAAAAAATAATGTTTTCATTACGACGTAAGAAATTTGATATTTCATACGAATCCAATATTTATAACATTTCTTTTGTAATATATTACAAAAATTACATGAAAATAATGTAGATAAAACGATCTTTCTGATAATACCTGAAATCTATTATTTCCACAATGAAGTTATATCAAAAACGATGAAAGATTCTTTTTTATTTTTTATTAAATAAAACATACAACGAAGTTGCATTCCCATGAGTTACCAAAACTCATTATAGAGTTTCTAAACCAACTCCGTCTATATTTTGACGCGGCGGCCATTTTGTCGGCCATCTTTCTTGCCCGCCGCATCATCGACAATTTATTAAAATTATTTCGAGAGGTAGACGCTATGCAGTATTTCGTTACTTCGAGAACGAGAATGGCCCAAAGCAATTCTGACCTTGTTCTTGAAACAATTTCTCTATTCATAACGGACAAAATCGCTTCCAAAAACCGGTAATCATCAGTGATCATACTGCCATTTAGAGGTTGACTAAAACCTCAAATTCTAATATTTCATCAATGAAGACTTCAGTTTCCAGAAATTGTCACAATATTAAGTTAGTTAAATTATTTCAAATGCTCATTTATAATCGCAATGTGTTTGTTGCCAGAAGCTGTGAAGTTATCACTTTAGGTGGTAAATAATCGATAACCAATGAATCGTGTCCAATTGTTAATATATCTACGGCGCGATACCGCTCATGTGTGACGGGAGACCAATATGCATTCGGTTCGCATTAAATCTACTGTGTGATATTATTACCATTTACTACGGCTTCGATTATTTCATTAATCGGATTGGAAATGCTTTGACCTATTCTTCTGATAGGTACTTGAAAAAAGTTCTTACATACACAAATGCTTCATATTTGTTTCTGACAGTAATTTTTCCTATTTTTGGTATTATCTGCTCGAGGAAAGTAGCGCCAAAGTTGTTTTTATTTATTTATGAGAATTTTTAGATCAATGAAAAAAAGTTAGTCAATGGATCGAGTCAAAAATAATCTTAGCCATAAAGGGGTATTTTCAAAAAGTTGTTTATTGCATTACTTCATATTTATCTGATGAAAAAACAAATTATTTATTATTGAAGACGAAGATAACAATAATAATCTATTTTTTAAATTTTTTTAAAATATGTAAATGAACAAGACACAGAAAAATAATAAAAGATAACGGTCGCAACTGGGACTCGAACCCAGAATCTTACGTCTTACCGGGACATACACCTCTACCAATTGGGCTACTGCGATCTATTATGAGACTGTCGTAATTGTCAATTTCATATTTCAAATTTCAGAATTAACAATATTATCTTCGACTAATGTTCTTTTTTCCATATTATTGGCAGCTACCTTTATTATTGGAAACAAGTCTCATAATAGATCGCAGTAGCCCAATTGATAGAGGTGTATGTCCCGGTAAGACGTAAGGTTCTGGTTTCGAGTCCCAGTTGCGACCGTTATCTTTTATTATTTTCTGTGTCTTGTTCATTTTCATTTAAAAAAAATCAGATTATTATTGTTATCTTGTTCTTCAATGATATATTACATTGATGGGAATAACCTTCAAAAGTTAAAAAAAGAGAGTTTTTCTTATAAAAATATGAATTATGTATTACTTTGCGCTTATTTTTTTTGTAACGTAATTAATAATTTTATTTTAATTCCATTAAAATGAAAAGGTAGGAAAACTTCAATGTATCCATAACATATTTTTTCATATTCATAATGTAAACCGATTTGTAGTAAAGATAAATCTATATAGTCATTTGGCGTATAGCTTCATCTTAAGTATATTCAGTTAACGTGAGCTGTTTTGCGATGTGCAGTCATCAAGCTCGGGAACGATGACAAATTATCGACTTGTGTTAGGGGCCCTGAGCGCTATGGTTGATGTACTATTTATATAAAAGAGGAGTGTCTGTATCGGGAGGAAGGCGTGGATTTGATTTCTATACAAATCTATAAATTTAAAGCCAAAGCCCCTAAAAAGCCCAGCTGGAGGTAAACCAAATAAAATTAAAATAAAAGATAAAACATGAATATCGACAATTTGTAATCTGAAGTGGCGGCTCGTGACTTGTGGTGGGCTAGAGTGCTAATATTAATAAAATGACATTATGTAGGCATATTATGGCATGTTTTAACCGAAAACTTTTTAATTTTTTTTTTTTAAATTTAAATATTTGTATGAACATTTCAGGAAATCCATGTGCTGAAAACTGAAATTTCCTGAAAATCTTCATACCGAAAACCCGTTTTCGAAAAAAAAAACTTTTTCGGCTACAACAACACCTGTAATGCAATTTTTGTTTAATATTAGCACTCTACCACACCTAAAAGTCACGAGCCGCCACTGATCTGAACAGCTCACATTTTAAAGTTTTTTATATGTATTTGACAAAAAAGGCTCAATTTTAGGCACTAAAATAAATAAATAGCCACGAAAAACAGCAAGAAATCTGCAATTTGCAAATTCATATGATCCAATTTTTAATGATCGTCTTCTGCCCTGCAACTCTTGGAAATCAATTTTATCTTCGAAATTTTCTGATGCAATTTTCCAAGATCGAAAGCTATCAGGATCTTCCGTTTCGAAGGGTACAGATGCATCAAGTTAGTCAGGTAGTAGAGCTTATGAGTTTCGTCATTGAAATTCGGTTTCCACTTTCCAGTCGCTCGAATCTCAAATTTTCCTCGCGCTATCGCAGTGTTATAAACATATTTCCACCGAAATTGGATCTTCCTTCACGAAAACTGGAAAACAGTTTTAATATTGAATTTTTGAACAGTTTTATTACAACGTTAATCTCCTATGTTGTTTTTCCGCGGAGCCTTGAAAACATATTTCATCCTCGTATAACAGAATTTATGGAATGATGTCGATTAATAGAACGAGTGGAGGATTTAAATGAAATTTTACAAATATTTTACATAATAGTTTGTCATAAGAGTATCACACTTAATATTTTTATGTAAATAAAAAGAACAAGGTGGTGATAACGAACTCAAAATTCCGACAATAATTCTTAGTTTCGATAGAAAAAAAATAAGAACCGTCACGGAACACCTGGCAGAGGTGAAAAATCGATATTGATTTTTATTGAAGTAAAATGAAAGTAAACAAGTCTTTATATTTTTCAATTTTTTTATAAGAAAAACTATATTTTTAACTTTTGAAGGTTACTCCCATCAATGTAATATATCATTGAGAAGAATATAACAATAATAGTCTAATTTTTTTAAATATGAAAATGATCAAGACGTAGAAATATAATAAAATCTAATGGCTGAATTGGACAAAGCGTATGTCCCGGTTAGACGTGAGGTTCTGGGTTCGATTCCTAGTTGCGACCATTAACTTTTATTTTTTCTGTGTCTTGTTCATTTTCATATAAAAAAAAATTAGATTATCATTGTTATCTTCTTCTTCAATGATATCTTTATATTTTTGATAATTAAATAATTATTTTATTATTATTAAAGAAATATTACAAATTAAAAATTCATCAGCGTTTAGAATATATACATTGCCAATTTTTGTGAGAATATAAGCGAATATAACGCACAGAGTTTTAGCTGTCGGGCGGAAAAGCCGACCATCACGAGGCTGGCCAAATAAAGCGTCGTTCCGTGCAAGAGCGTCGTCCCGTCTTGCCACGCTAGAGTTTTACCCCCGTAGGCGGTAACCGAAGAGTTCATAAAAAAAAATTCATCGAAAGCAAATTTACAAAATACACAAAAAAAGGTTAGGTTAGGTTAGGTTGAATTTTAGAAGCTTGTTTTCGATGAACTCGCCGTGAACCCCCCTAGGCGCGCCAAAAGCTGTTTCACATCAAAATATTATTTTTTCCAAAAACTATAGCCCCCCGACTTCACAGATATGTATGTCAATCTGCATACTGCCACTGGTGGTCAACTCCTCATCACCATCTCCATAAATTACATTTAAATTATAATTTATTCATCTCCGTCATTTGTTTTAAGCGGTCACGGCCAATACAACCAACAATGTGTTCAAATGAATAAATGATTCGCTGTAAAAAACATCGTGAGTAAAATTTGTACATGCTCTTCCAAGCAATGCTCTGAGGAATTGTTATTGACAAATTTAATCTCGAAGTCTGCTGCCCGGGGGAATCTTTTATCGGTTTTCCGTTTACTTTCTCCTCTCAAGTTTCGAGTTTTGGCAAAAATAATACAAAAAAACCATCGGCTGGTTTTATAGATTGTACTTTTGGCCGCTTGTGTAAAACATCGATTTTCTCTGAGACGCATCTATCTCAGTTCAGTTTTTTCAGTTTCAGTGCCGGCAACCCGGGCGTTTATTTAATATAAATTAAATGGTTTACAATTTTCAGTTCCTTTACCTGCCTCACTAGACAAAGTCTGTTCCGAGGCGGGTAAATAACAAGTATATATATTTAAAAAGGATATCAATCATAAGTGACATGCATTAAAAATATGTATTCATATTGATATGTATTAAAAGAGATATGTGTTAAAAAGATATGTGTAAGAAAGCAAAAACTAAATATATATAATAAATATTTACATACCTTCTTATTTTGATTTTATTATTTGTTATCTATCTTAAATGTTTCTTTTTATGCCGCGTTTGAACGATTGAACAATGAAATTAACCTTTCTGTATTAAATTGTGTATCCGCTAATTACACACTTAATTGACGGATTAAATTGTCCATCAAAGTATTCATTATTACTTTGTGTCTTTGAATTTAAATAATGTGTATGTATTATGTGCGCTTGATTGTTATTTTTTTATCGTTTCATCATTGTAATCGGCGTTAAAATAATATTTAAAAAAAACTTCTAAATGGTTTGCGTAATACAGTGGTAATTTTATTAATGATGGTGTTGTGTTCGTGGAAAAGTTTTGATGGAAGAGTTTGTAAGAAAAGATTGCGATGAATTCAAGTTGAGCGAGAAGCTTTGTATTCCGGCATTATTATTTATGACAATGTTCTTGATTGATGAATTATGCTTATGGTTTTTTTATTATTATTAATGGTGTACACTGATTCTGGGCAGAAACCGCTCCGTCATCCCCATTACGATGATCAATATGCGTGTTTATTTATTTTTGTACTTGAATTATTATAATAATTTTAACGACATGTACAATAATTCTGTCTTGCTTTGCGTCTCTTGTATCGTGTGCATGTTTTCTTCGCATAATTTATACTAAGAAATGGTATTTTTATTAGTATTACGTGTGTAGTTACCAACTGGTTTCACAGATCTTAAATATGAAGTAGAAAATAGACCGGTCAGTGGTTGAGTGGGCATCGCGTTTGGGACCCATCCAGGTGTTCCGTGTTCGATTCCTCGGCTGGCTAAGTCCTCCATCACGACTCAAGCAACATCTTCCGCTTAGTGTGGTGGTAGCAGGAGATTTTTAAATGTTGTTGGGTTATTCGTAACCCGGGAATGTTTGTCTTTCTTTAACAAAAAAAAAAATAATTCTCCTCTGGCGTCACGAAATTTTTATACCATTTTGTGTCTTCAATTTCTAGGCCAACGGTACGTCCATCACGGTATATGTAACTTTAAAATATCAGTTTAACTGTCGAAAAATATAAAGGTACGAAAATATGTTTTTAATATGTATCTATTTGTAAAGTTTCTAAAAAAAAAAATTCGTTAATATCTCTGTCTTGCAAAGCCGGATAGTAAAACTAGTTTTCTTATGGCATTGAAATCGTCTGTGACATCGAAAACTGTCGTGTTTTTTTTTCAATAAAATCAAACATTCCTAACCCCCTAATACACATTGATATCGGCATCACGTTCCACATTTTTTTGTTTATTTAAAAATCCTGTTTACTCGAATGTCGTGTACTGGATATTTATTTAATATAAAGCATGTTATTTATCTTGAATTGAATATCACCACGTTTTATTATTTACCTCGAGATGAATATCATGACGTTATTATTTTCTCTGAGTTGAATGTCACCACGTTATTATTTATTATTTACCCTGGGTTGAATGTTACCACGTTATTATTTTCACCGTGTTGAATGGCACCACGTTATTATTTACCCCGAGATGAATATCGCTACATTATTATTTACCCCTAGTTGGATGTCACCAGATTATTATTTACCCCGAGATGAATATCGCTACGTTATTATTTACCCCTAGTTGGATGTCACCAGATTATTATTTACCCCGAGTTGAATGTCACTTTACTATTATTTACACCTAGTAGAATGTCATCACGTTATTATTTACCCCTAGTTGAATGTCACCAGATTATTATTTACCCCGAGTTGAATGTCACGCTATTATTAATTACACCTAGCTGAATGTCATCACGTTATTATTTACCCCGAGTTGAATGTGGTGACATTCAACTCGGGGTAAATAATAACGGTAATAATAAATAAATAGGGGTATAGAATGTCACCACGTTATTATACACCCCTAGTTGAATGTCACCACGTTATTATTTACCCCGAGTTCAATGTGGTGACTTTCAACTAGTAGGGGTATAGAATGTCACCACGTTATTATACACCCCTAGTTGAATGTCACCACGTTATTATTTACCCCGAGTTCAATGTCACCACGTTATTATATACCCCTAGTTGAATGTCACCACGTTATTATTTACCCCGAGTTCAATGTCACCACGTTATTATATATATACCCCAGTTGAATGTCACCACGTTATTATTTACCCCGAGTTCAATGTCACCACGTTATTATTTACCACGAGTTAAATACCACCATGTTATTATTTACCCCGGGTTGAATGTCACCACGTTCCGTGTTGGTGCGGACCTACTAAACCATATTCCACGGCTGTTCCGCTACCTCCCGGACCGCCATATCGCTATATCACGACGGTGTTTTTTATATCGCCGACCTTGATTCTTATTGAATTATAATACCAGTTCCTCCCACCGCCACCACCCGCCGCGGCCGTCCGATTTTAGTAAACATCATCTGTGACTGTGAATGTCGTCTCGGATGGAGCCGGGAAACTGGTTTCTAAACTTGTCAATTATGAAGTTTAGATTTGATCTCCCCTAATAGGAATTCCTTTTCACTTTTTGGATTGAGGATTATTCGCTTGAACCACGTCTGATCCGATCCCTCTTGCAGCATCCGAAATTGTCTCAAAATCACGTTAATAGGATCAGTGGTAGTTTTGCTATAAAATAATCAATTAATCTTTTTTAAATTATGTCGGGTAGTGGTATTAGCTTACTAATAAGTTAAATAGTGTAATTTTCTCATCGCGCATTTCGGTGTCACCAAAACGACTGAGTCCTTTTTTTGGTCAGTATATTATCGTAGTTATATGTATGTAGGTATACTTGCTTACACAATACTGAAACCTTTATTTACGTATATTGATAATAATTTTAATAATATATTTATGAGGCTTTGTCGTGTGTCAAAACTTGATAAAAATAATATTATTTTTATGTATTTTGTAGAACATTTGCTCACAACAATAGTATTTTATTTGCGTCAGTTAACTATTAAATAAAATGTTTTACGGCTTTTTAGTTTTCTGTATTCCATCAAGGTTGAATTTATATAAATATATCGGATATCGGCCGTTAGTCTGCTTAATATTAATCATGAAAAGTAATGTGGTATTTTGTGAAAAATTTTGTTCTCTTGGGAAAAATGATCAAAACGCTTTTTGTCATGATAACTTTGTACCTGGAGCTATCTTTGTTAGTTCTTAAAATTGGCTTAGAAGAAATCTATAATATTATGGCCGGGAACTTGACTGAGTTTGATGTTTTTTTTAAATACTCTACACAGGACGCCTCGAGGAAAACAATTTCCCTCAAGGCCCAGGTCATTTTTATTTTATTTTATTAATCATCAACGCCCTAATGGGCTTTTACATATTTATACAGTTTTTGTGATTTAGTGTAAACAGATCAGGTAAAGATTTAGATAACAGAAAAAATATACAAAGATGGGTATAACAAGAGGTAGGTGTAGAGGTGCATTTAAATATATGTTTTAATAATAAAAATACAGAGATATAAGATGAAGAAATAGGAAACAGATTTAGATATGCAGGTAGCATAAAATATAACATATAATAATAATATGATGCGAGTTCTTAGTTTTTAGGGATGATATGTGGAGAAGTCTCGAAGAGCCCCATGTTATAGGAGGAAGAATACGCAGAGGTGTAATCGTTCCACAGCCGAGCTTTGGAACTCACGAATTAGTCGTAGAAATGTCCCGTTCTCATGTGACAAATTTCAACCGCGTACAAATGTTGGGCGTGCTTTTGACAGGTTTTCCGACTCTGCACCGGTGCCGACGGAATCAATGACGCTAGTTCCTCGGAGCATCTTCCATTGAAATGCCGGTAGAACAAGAACAGCATTCCCACCTGGTGCCTATGCTCTAAAGATTGCAATCCGCTTGCTAAGATACTGGCATCTATCAAACTGAACAGCCTTTAAACTTTTTATGAAAATAATCTTACCGAAAGATAAATGTTGTTTTGGTTTTTGTTCTTCCTTATGCCTTCTTCCCCTTTCGAAAGTAAAAAAAATAATATTATATTGTAATGCTAGATTAGCAGGAACTTATTGGGAAATGTCTGACGATGGATTATTTCTAGCAGTTTGCTATTGTGGGCGATAGGCGTAGAACTGGTAATAGCCAGTTCTTTGACAACCTCTATACTATATTCAGTGCTGTATACGTTTACTCGGGGCTACTATTAAAATCAATATCGAATACATGTTTTATTCACATAGAAGTATGGGATTGTTTTCTTGCGAAGGTGATATTATTGTCCATTAATTGTGATTTTTTGTATTTGTTATTGTGGACATTAAATAAAGCGAGTCTATTTATACATAACCCCGATTTATTTGATAGAACACAATAAATAAGGGAATGTAGTTTGTAGACAGGATGGAAAGTTGTCCTGGTACACACTCCATGCTTCATCCGCATTCATACATCCACGTTCCCTTTTAATCTTGTTAATTAAACTAGTCCCAGCGAGAGCTTGTAAGGACGTCATCGACGGTCGTCCTCTACCTTCTCGCGCGTATTGTTTTAACCGCTTGGACACATAAGCTTGTTTTCACGATAATTTAACGTAGGTAGACATAGGAATGACGCATGGCCTGTACCTGAGTTATTAAAAATGCGTGGCTCTATCCTACCGACTTCTTTTGGGTATGTTTGGAATGAACCATCTACGGGTCAGAAGGGATGTACGTACACATTGCTACACATTTATTCAGACTGATTCGCGGATGATTTGAAAACTCATGGTGAACATTTATTTCTAAGTTCCCTGTGGTTGTCTTCCGCCACCGACAGCGCAGACTGTCCTATCTGCCATCATGCAGGACTAACTTGCCAATGGTCATGCCGGTCGGGAGAGCAACGTTGCTATTGAACAGAATCAATACGGATATCGACATATTTATTTAGCGTCAGTGAAGCTGCCTTTAAAATGCAAGCTATATTAATGCTAGTATACGTGATATACCTACGTTTTTTTGTAATACTCTTTTACAGATGTATTTTAAAACGACATAAAGTTGTGATATTTTGATATTAATACTATTCGACATTTCGGAGATATGCACAAAAAACGAACCAATTTCCCGGTTGTATTACTAGTTTCCACACACAATGTATAATATGTCTGTGGTCTCATTTCTTTTGCATTCACTCTACTTTCATTCTTCCTCTTACAGTTAGTTGTATGACTCACTGCTAAACATCAGGATTTATATCGGAACTCCAATTTGAATTGTAAAGGCCGGTCTCTTGCGACCAATTTCACAAACAATACCTCAAACATTACCATAAACACGGGGCAGGGCCACAACTTTTGTTGTTTTCCATGGGCCACGGAAAGCAAAAACATTGTGGCCCCGATCTAACTATCCACAAAGTTTGTACACATTTTCGTCGGAGGAGACGCCGCTTAAGCCTCGCTCTTGTTACAACTTTTGTTAGCGACTGCTGACGGAATATTATTATATCTGATGATAAACGAGAATATGGCTGCAACCGCACTTTGCTTATTCGCTATCCATAACATATTATGTTAACAAAGTTTTATTGTAGTTTCTATGAGACTGCGTTGGTGTAGTATGTTATGTAAATATGTATCAATGTACTCGTAGAAATTATGGTTTTCTAGATATTTCTATTTCAGTGTATTTACTTAAATTATACATCATGTTCTTGGTCCCCTTCACATGTGAGCGAACGTGGATTTTATCTTGACTACTATTTATCTTGATTTCTAAAACTTCTAACATCTTAAGAGGCTAGACTTTGAACGACACGCGAAACACCCGCGACTGTCATTCTGTCCCGCTCACAATAAGCTCACGCACACTTACAATACATGCGAATGCGAAATGTGTGAATGAGACAACGCTCAAATTTACCTACAGAAATCGCTCGAAAAAGGGTTTATGGAGAATACACTTTTCTACACCGAAACTTTCACGAAATTGAAATTTTAAAAAATATATATTTTTTAGAAAGAAGAAGCTACGTCGGTAGCTTTTTATAATTTTATAATTCTTTATGAGAGTTGAGTTAGCAGCACTTTTTCTTTAAATAATATTTTTTGATAAATTGTACATGTTTGACAGTGAATGTTTATGTTAATACAAAACGCATCGAAAATTCGAAAACATACCGACATAGTTTTCACCCTCTAGAAGGCAGTATAAAAATATATATTCATTTTGTGCAATTTTCGATGTACAAAAGTGTTTTTTCCCGGGCGTCCTTTTTGTATGGGCCGAAAAGCGAAGTCTATCGTCTTAATGCCAGTCGTTTGCTTTGACTTTCATATATACTGGACTGTCTTCGTGAGTCATGGCGTTCTATTTTAGAACGGTCACTGTCTCGGACGGTAAATATGTTATAGATTCATTCGCACATGAAAGCTCATTAATTAATCTTGATAGAAACAGAAGGCGTGTAGTACGATCAATCGACATTCTTTTCGATACTAATTTACCAATACGGTCTTGAATATGCCGAAAATGTTCTTCTTGACTCGTTTGGATCGGAATTATTTTGACAGAAGAAAAACTGTATATCAAGTTGAATTGGAATTAATGACAGCATCTGATTAATGGGAAACTCGATGTATTTTTAAAGGTTTTTAGTAATAACGTTACATGACAAAGCTTTAGATCTAACTAAAATGTTTTGCATGCTTACAAATATAAATAAAATATATTGGATTTTTCGGAATGAACTGTGGAATGAATACATAATTTACTTTATCTGAACGTTTAGTTGTATGTCTCGTTTTATGAATACAATACAAGTCATACAATATATCTACTATTTCAGTCATGACAACGAAATCTAATACCATCAAGCCGCTTCTCCGCAGAGGTAGGTGGAGAGAATGGACCGCCAAATAACTCGATCACTCTGCTGTGATATCGTTTTTGTGACTGAAATAGTAGGTAGATACTTGTATGCATGAAACGACGTATGAATGTGATTGAAGCCAGCAGGGTGACCGAGTTGTTTGGTCTATCCTCTCTCCAAAGGTATGGGCTTTGTAGATGATTTCGCTCAATGAAATGGTGTAGGTTTTGTGGATGATTTTACACCTAGCACCCATCCCATTTCAGCCGCTGGCGCGCTGAAATGGTATAGGTTTTGTGAATTCGCGACCGGGTTTCGTAGTTTCATTGTAGCGAAACCCGGTCGGCGTTAAGTATTAAAAAAGTGGTATCTACTAAGTTATTGTTTTATTAAATTAAAAAAATATATTATTAATATTAAATGTAACATTAAAATTTATTTACTTGTTCGTAATTGTATTAAAACCGGTGACGATTTTGATGATTTTTTTAAAACTCAAAACATTCAAATAATGATTAGGTATGAGGGGTTGGGTGGTTACACGGCCGAGTGACCATTAATGTGGAAGAAAGTTTTATTCATTTGCTTTTGCAGAAAGTAGAATTGAAAAACAAAGTCACAAGAGATCTAAATTTCATTTACTTTTTTACTCCAAATAATGTCCTGAATCCATAATGGACCATTTTCGTTGTTTATTTTTGGGGTGTTATGCCGTGTTGCGCTACCTCCTTCTTTAGCCGACGTTTCGGACAGCGTTGCAGTGTCCATCATCAGGACAGATCCGACGACTCACATCGTCGGATCTGCCGGATCCGCCCTGATGGTGGACACTGTAATGTTGTCCGAAACGTCGGCTAAAGAAAGAGGTAGCGCAACACGGCATAACACCCCAAAAATAAACAACGAAAATGCTTTTGGCCGTGAAAATCTAAAAACGTATCTGACCATAATGGACCATGTTAATTACGACTTGTAACACCCTGTAGAACTCCACAAGGTAGAATTAAAATAATTGGAAAGCTATGTTTTTTTATTCGAGGATTTGTAGCTACCTTTGTTTGACTTACATTCGCTATCAGCATAGTTTTTATGCGAAAATTATCTCGTTACTGGGAATAAATATGCACATATTTTCAGCGCGAACGTTTCTCTGACTGTTTACGAATGCAATCGTATGCTTTTACCATTTTGTAGGCGAAAATAAGTAAATGCTACTATGTCTGCCGTGAAGTGACAAGATGATATATTTTTGTGCTGGTTCTAAGGAACGGGCGAATGCATTAAAATTGCATTGGTCTGAATCACCCTCGCGGTTTTTCGCTTCTTTTAGATTTCACACGGAATGCGCTTTATTTTTAGAAATGCTTTAATTTTGTGCTGCCACAGCATCAGCGAATTAATCTTATATACATGCAATTTATCGGTAAAAAAGTTTAATGAATAACTACTTAGATTATGCATATTTCAAATCTAATTTTCAATAGGTAGATATTATTCCAATAAATTCATCAAACACGTTTATTTGTTTAGAAAACATTAGCGTTTTATTGGAAACGCTTGGAGCTTGAAATAATTAAATAAAACATTTTGTGAACCTACATCATTTTATTTTTATACGTTAATGCCAACCGGTTCCGGCAGAGGCGTGTCTTCATCAGGGCAGATGTATATTAGTCCCCGGTGTTGTCCGGGATTTTCGCAGAGTTTTTAAAGTAAATACTTCTTTACGCACGCTTGACTTGAGGGGTAAACTGGCGAATGCATAACGGAAATTACAGCGTTACGAGAGGCGTAATATCGGGCGTTACGAACGTTACGGAGGCGAACGATAATAATTTTTAATTAATTTTGAGGTTCATTCCTCACGATCTAATAGTAATAACAGTGCTCAAATCCATAGTAATGGGTGCTGGCATTTATGCTGACAATAGTTGTGTTGTTGTTTCTCACATTCTAAACGTTAAAATCTAACTAATAACTAATAAAAAATGTGAATAAACGACGCTCTCTCACTAGAATTCGCATCAAAAAAGTTTTATTTTAAACTTTGTAAGAATTAAATCAACAATCCCATTCTAAATGTAATTTCAATAATAAAATTAATCAAATTTTCTTTTAGAGTGTGCGAACTCAGTGCATTGAAACGACTAATTTGTCACGATGATTGTTAACAATCCAAACGAATCTTCAATATAGATTCTAATTCATACACAGATGATTTGAATGGTTTTATTAGATGCCAGAAAGAAAATTAGATTAGATTACTAAAGAAATATTTACTTCAGTCTTGTGGTCCAAAGCACACTCGTATTTTTTTTTATTTCACCCAGATCCTTTCTATTGTTTTGATTTTCAAAATTTAATCAATCTCGGAATATAACTGTTAATTTGCATAATAATCTAAGCCACGCTTTGTGGCGAACACCAGGCGGGGGACGTGGACTTGATTTTTATGCGTATCTACAGTTTTTTTTCCGAGATTGATGAAATTTTGCACACTTGACTTTGAAACTTTCCTCGTTTTATATCCCCGACGTTGTCCGGGCTTTTTCGCAAAGGTTTTCGAATTCAGATGGTGACAGTAATGATAGTCTTATTTTGAACATAGAGTGTACAAAATTTCATCACGATGTATCCAAATTCTATTTGAAGGGGTGGGAAAAGGGGATGGGACTGTAGACAGTAGACAGTGACCTTCCTATTGGTTTGAAGGTCAAGTGTGCAAAATATCACCAATTTCGAAATAAAACTATACATTTGTGTAATAAAATAAATCCACATCGGGACACTTCTTTATATAGATATTACAGATAATATTTGGCTGATTTCCCGGCGTTGTACGGGCTTTATGCACAGAGAAAAATGTTATTCTAAAATACGATCATTTTATTCGTAAAATTGGTTAAAAACGGGACTGAAGTTCTTACGAACAAATTAACAGGGTTTCAATGTACAAAATTACGTATACCAACAAATTATTCTTACATGTTCCCGCCAATAAACATTGAAACACTGTTAATTCGCTCGTAAGAACTTCAGTCCCGTTTTTAACCGTTTTTACGAATAAAATGATCGTATTTTAAAATAGCATTTTTCTCCGTGTGTAGAGTTTTTCGAAATCTGATGGTAATTTTCCTCTTGTTTTGAGCGTCGTGTGTGCAAATTCGAAATAAAACTGTAGATGTGTACACAGATCAAATCAACACCGCCCACCACAAACATACAATCAACTGTATATATTTGATTATAATGTGAACATTGTATGTATTGTATAAATAGGTTTTGCCAAAGTGTAAAAATGATTGAAGAATATTTCAAATGTGTCTAATGTACTCTCTCTTTGTTTGCAGATTTGAAAAGGGGAAGTTTAGCACATCGCAGTGAAGGGTCAACTTCATTTGATTACGAATTAAATTGGTATGTTATATTTTTACTTATACTATTAATAAATCATTTTAATTTATTACATCATTTTAAAGCCAAATCAACGTTGTATTAAACGCTTTCCTTTTGTAAAATAAACTAAAAGGTTACATGGAAGTGAAGTAGTGTCAATTTAATAATAGATGATTATGCGAAAGTGGGTACAAGTCATTATAATTTTACGAATCTGAAGGGGGATTCTGTATCTTTTGTGTTGCCTTTTGCGTTAAGTCAGCGTTCCGAGACAGTTAAGACATAAATGTTAAATCCGTTGGATATCGGAAGGCGTCCGTCGTGCGTTATCTGCTGTCAAATTTCTGTGATTTTTTACGGCTCGTCTTAATCTTAATTACCTACTTAAAAACACGAATGGCTATTTATTAGTTATTTAAACCACTTACATATAAGCCTAATAGGCGTTCAAAAATGTCTATCCGTTTTTTCGTATTTTTTTTTATTTAAATTTCTTTATTATTTTTTTTTGTTACAGGTTTATTTTACATGTCTTTTTGACTACCAAGCTAGGCAAATGCCCGTATTATGGTAGTCGAGATTCATAAGATGTTATATTAAGTATAAAATATTAGGTATAATCATCCATATATGTAGATGAAAGTAAAAACATATAGCATACATATTAGGGAAAATATTCATACTAATATTAGGTACATGATATTATTTCGTCGTTTGTACTAGAGCTGGGTCAATCGATCATTTTACACGACCTGAGTCACTCACGTCACACTGGCGTCGTGAGCGGGTCGCGAACACCCGCTCTTTTCGTGATCCAAACTTCCCGATTACTCGTCATCTACATGCGCTCTGTATGTCACCCGTGATTCGTGATCCAAAGATCCAAACCGGCCGAAACACCCAAAACCCGTGAGATGTATTGACTTTGTAAAAAAGGCCCGCCGATTGTATCGCAGTTTTTAGATCGCATTGTGCATTGCGTTTTACCTTTTGTTGGTCTACAGTAAAGCTAATTATTCGCCCAGTCATCCTGAATCCTGACCAAGTAGATTTTTTTCAATCACTAATATAACCATGTTTTGATTATTTTAGAGGGTACATCTATCTTGAACTTTATTTTTGAAAATGTAATCAGCTATCTGAAAACAGAAAAAATATATATACCTATATACACCTCACCGATAACTTAATACCAGCGTATTAACAAGTGTAAGATTAAAGATTTTGAAGTTGCTTAATATCTCGTCTGGTAAAGTTTCTGACGTCACTCACCATAAGTGTATTCAAGTTCACAAATACATACAAGTTTTTTTTGTCTTATAGTTACGATACGACACTACGGGAAGGGATACCAGGGTTGTATCCCGTTCCGAGGAAAAAATGAAATAAAATTAATTAATTTTGATTTTTTTGGTTGTCATTGTAAAATGTGAAAAAATATTTAGCACAATTACGTTGGATTTTGGTAATGGAGATTTTGATCAGATCATTTAAGATTTAAGCTAATAAAATCATACAGTTGATAAAAATAGTAATAAGAAGAAAATAAATAAGTACATCAATGTGAATGAAGCAAAGAGTGTGTAAAGACCGAGGTGTTAAACGGCGTGATGGTTAGTTAGTTTAGTTAGTTAGTTAAATAAGTAAAACGCTAAATTAATCGAAAACAGAGAACGAAGACTTTTTTAAATAGTTATTTTGGATCCAGGAATTAGGCTAAAATTCACGAATGAGTTTTCGATTAAAATGAGGGTTCTTAAAGTAAGTTATTCCTAGATAGAGGTAGGTATTTTTAACATACTCAGTGTTCAATTTTGCAATCTTAATTTGAAATAATTGACTACTCCCCTGGAGAAGCGAACACTCCCGCAGGCATTTATACATCACATGACACATACCACATAGCCGAATAGCCCGGCCGTACGCTACGGCGGGGCTCCTGCTAAGAAAAAAACTTTACAATACCTACTAAATAATATTAAAACCGTAAGCACCTCTTCCTCGTTAGAACTCGTCGTTTTATTTTTTGACGCCTACGTAATTATTTACGTAGGAACTCAACTATTTACGTAATTAATAACGTTTAAAATTAGTTTACTGTTAAAGTTAAATTGCTACAATTTGAGCATAAGCTGAGATAAATAGATATGACGATTCCCGAGATAAAATAATAAATAAAAACTATTTACAAAATAAAAAAAACCCTACGATTTATGTTAAATATCTCCTACACTATGAGTTCACGTAAAAAATCCTTAAAATCGTATTTAAAGTAATTAATTATTTCTATATTGACTGGTAATTTATAAGACTAAAAAATTAAAACCTTCGGATGTAGTCACACGTAAGCTCTTTTTCCTGCTCTACCGATGGCTAATATATTTTAATTAATTTTACTTTATATTCGATCTTCACATTTTTTCCGTACACTTCATAGTGCGATATTTTACATAATTCATAAAAATGGTTGCAGGAGTCCAGCCTTACCACGAGCCTGACGCGTGCAAAGTTCACACACTGCGAACTTGCAGTCTCCAATGTCTACCTTTCTCACACTTACATATTACATACTGTTCTTCATTCTTGAGTCGCGTGTGTGAGTGTGTCGCGATACCCGGGTGTTGAAAATACCCGGGTGTTGATGAAAATATGATCTGATTGTTCTTTGGTGGATCGTGAGAAGGTCTCAATGAGCAGGTCACTCACGATCGACACAGGACTAGTTTGTACCAGGGTTGTTGCAGATGCAAAAATTTTGACATCCGCGGTTTGGAATGCGGATGCGGATTATTAGAAGTTTACATCCGCGGATGCGGATTTCAAGATTTTTTTTTAAGATATTTCAAGTTTTTAGTACAAAAATAAATGAAAATCGATTCAATTTTAATCATATTTTGAGAACAAAACTAAAACACTGTTTAGTCTTACTTATTAATACAGCTTTACAATTAATCAAATTATTGAATTATTAAATTTAAAAATTGGCGAATTATATTTAATAAATATCAGTACAAGATAAGTCCAGATAATGCTTTTTATTACTGGCTGCGTTTTTATTTACCTTTTCACTAAATATTAAAATCGAAATATTCATCAACCACGCAAAAAATTTGGTGTTTGTAAACAATCATTACAGTAAACAATTGATTCACAATGGGAATCACATCGATAACTAAAACAAAGCAAACACAACCTGTAGGATCGTGTGATCCCATTGGTCAGTAAGCGAGCGAACTTCGTGCTAGTTGCTATCTTCATTCAACGAAGATAGCAACTAGCAAACACGCGCGAGACACGCGCTACTCTGGCCCTAATCACTTTCTTTACATGTCGTTTCTTATTGCAGATATGAATCCGCATCCGTAAAAGTTCCGCTTTAATTGATGCGGATGCGGATGCGGATGAAGATGTCTGAATTAATGCGAATAATCCGCTTTTGCGGATGCGGATGCGAATATCCGTAACACCCCTGGTTTGTACGTGATGAGTGATGAGTCATCACTGATGACATTTGACTGGCAAATTTTCCCGCGACTGACATTTCCTAACGAGTATTACGCGGCAAAACGCGCCGTCATTTCTGGTTAGGGTATCTAACTACTTTTAATAGTTGAACTTGATACAAGCGCAGTATTTAGCTTGTTTGTGCGATACGGAATACCGCATTTGAGAAAACTGTCGTATACGGCCGATTTAACACGCATTACGCTGTCGCAAAAGGATGATCGGACAAGTCAGAAACAAGCAACTTCAACACCTGTACATTTGTTCAACGGTTGACATTTGTCACAAGAGAACGGGTCGCTTCTACGACTTGTTCTTGAGTTCAACAGCTCGTCTGTGGAACGCCTTTGTCGCCTCTGTGTTTCCTCCTTCCTCTCCTCAAAAAGACCCTCCGCACAGCATATTTAAAGACGACATAGGCACTGCGGAAAATTATTTTCCTCAGGGCCTCCTGTGTGGAGTTAATGAAAAAAATCTCTTTTGTAAAGTTATTAAAAATGATGATTTTTATTTTTTTATTGGTTGAATTCTCGTAGGTTACTTACTTTAAGTAAGGTTATGGGCTATTTAAAAAAAACATATTTTCAACGGGGTGTTAAATTGCCACTTTGTTGAGTTGTCGTGGATAGAAAATCACCCTTCTGGTATAAAAACCAGCATGCAGTTGTTACATGGTCATTCTTCTTTGCAATCGTTATTACGCTGATAAATGTTGCGTGTAACCTTGGCAAATTGCGCGGGTTATTTCGTAAGGATGACACAATAATCTCTCAGCTGCAATTACCTTCTGTGTTCCTGGTATTCTATTAACGTTCATTTAATAACTTCGATGGAAAATCATGTCTTTGTAATAATTATTTTATTGCTAGTGTAACGGGTTAATAACGAGTATGTTATGCAAATGCATTACGTTAAATTGTATGATTTTATTATTATAAATGGAGATTTATAATAATTATTGTAATTAATAGTTAGCTGTGTTACACAGCCTTGACATTGAAATAAATCAAGTGCTTCGTGCTGATTGTAAATTTTTCTTATAAAGTGACTAGTTGTTAACCGGTTTCGTCTTTTTTTTAAATCTTTTTTTCTTATTTAAAAATTGAAAATATCGAACAAACCATGGCAACTTGTGGATATTTTAATCTGTTGGGAGTTGACAAGAAACCCACATATTTCCCTTCAAAATTTTTAGGTTTAAGTTCTTTAAAAAATATATTTTATTTTTTAGATGATATCTAAACATTTGTCGAGCCGAAACGGTAATTATATGATATTTCTTCGAAAGCAAAAAATCACAGAGAATGCTATAGTATTTTAAACATTTGTCGAGAGATTATTTTCCTCTGTTTGCTAGTCTTGTTTTATATTTTTGGCAATTTAAGGAATATCCCTTTCAAACCAGCTTCTTTTTCTATTTGAAAGTAAAGTAACGATCTGCAGCGCAGTCCATTGTGGGACTTGGCGCAGGATCTTAATCACTCGGTTAGTGTCCAAATGTCCACTCTTTACCGACCCATGGGACGACGGCCTAAAGTTCTCTAGTTGATGATGGAAATGACTTGAAACTTGCGTTGAAAACAGTTGTATTGAACAATCTAACTAAATAACCATCAAGCTGTTTCCCCGCAGGGGTAGGCAAAGAGGACGGACCGCCAAACGACTTGGTCTTGGCACACACTCTTTGCCTCATTCACATTCATACATCGTCTCATTTTTGAAGTAAATACTTCTTTACGCACGCTTGACTTGGCTGGCGAATGCGTTACGAAAATTGAAATGCGTTGCGAGCCGAACGGGCTGTATCACACTGTAGAAGCAAGAGAGAGCAGTGCGCGTGCACATCTGATTTCTCTCTTCCTCTCATAGCCAGTGCATGAAATATCTCAGTCATGCGGATGTGGATGTATAGATGGATCTAAAGAAGTATTTACTTCAGTCGTGTGGTCTAAAGCACACTCGTATTTTTTTAATTCATCATCATGTTTTTTTTACATGAATTTTTCGAAGTCCTTCTTCACAATACAAATGTCTGTGAGCTGAAAGTAGTTGCGTTGAGTTGACCAAGATATGCACGGAGAAATTTTTTTATTCTAAAATACGATCATTTTATTCGTAAAACGGTTAAAAACGGGACTGAATTCTTACGAACAAATTAACAGGGTTTCAATGTTTATTGGCGGGAAAATATAAGAATAAATTATTATTATTAATTATTACATATTCTATAATAATTATTAATAATTATTCGTACGTATACCAACAAATTATACTTACATTTTCCCGCCAACAAACATTGAAACCCTGTTAATTTGTTCGTAAGAACTTCAGTCCCGTTTTTAACCGTTTAACGAATAAAATGATCGTATTTTAGAATAAAAATTTTCTCCGTGTGCGACCCAAATTTCATTACGCCAGTGCTCTCACCATTGTATTTATTGCTGCTTAAAAACATACATACGGATTTGCTGTTTTATAGTTTGTTATGATAATAATAAGTTCTCTTTCACTGAGTTGCCCCAACCTTGACACTGAAATAAACACAATGCAAAATAATGTGTATAATTTGTTAGGTAATTGGAATTAATTACTTTAGCTTAGGCGCAGCACTTTGATGATTTCTCGAACCTTTTTTTTAAATGATGATATTAAATGATTGTAAATTTTCCTTGCAAAATAATGATGTTACGTCCTGCGTGAGGCAGTCAAATGCGAAGAATGTCACGTAGGCAATTTTCATTACACAAGTCTTTCGGTTCTGTTACGCCGTACTTAAATTTGTAATACCTATCATGCTTAATTCCCAGACGCAATCACACTCTTCGTACTCTTTACCGTTTAGTGTTGTAAAAATTATAATATAAATAAGCTAACAGCCTTAGTAATTTATTTATTTGTAAGCGCCCAAATAGGGCTTTTACATATGATAAAATTAAAAGTACATTTGATATAATCAGAGAAATGAGAGAGATAAAGCAATTAAATAAGAAGCAAGGATAAGATTTTAACTTAAAAACAACAAACAGAGTAAAATATGTGATGCACATTTATATAAATTTCAATACATATTGAAAAATTATATACATTTCAAAGCTATCAAGATAGACAACAGATTTAATAACAATGTTTTTATAGGCTAATAGACATTCATTATCTTTGGTATAGTGTTCATGTAATATTTATTCCTTGCACTGTGCAGTCGGTTCATTACTGAATTTATTTCTGCGTTAGTACCAAGGTACCTTCTGACGAACCGTCCTACTAGGCACATGAAAGTCAATCAGCCCAAGGAGTTCAGGAGAGTCAAACATGTTTTTAACAATTTTATATAGAAAAATTAGAATAGAACATACTCTTCTTTCTTTTAATGTGGCAAGGCCCATAACTGTCAACAGTGACGTGTAGCTAATGTTTTCAATGGGAATTCCTAATCTATAATAATTTATGTTTCGTAAAAATTTATGTTGGATTCGCTCGATAGATTTTTCATGAATATTGTAAAATGGATTCAAAAAGGTTGAGTTGAAATCTAAATGGCTTAGTTGAATTCTAAATGGCTTCTGACAATGGATGAATACAATATTTTTAAATTTTTGAAATCTTTTGAAGTTCTTAATATGAAACCCAACATTTATTTGCATCGCTTTAGTGGTTATATTAATTTTATACAATTGATTAAACAATCAAATATTGTCCGGTTTGAAATGGAATGTTTAAAAAAAAATTGTTAATTTATGCATGAAGATCTAATTTAATTTAATTTATTTGAGCACAATAATATCATGATAAGTCCATTATTTTTCATACGGCAGCCTTTTTGTAGGAATGTGTAATTCGTGTATGTTATTAAAAAATTAAAGCATGTTAGAATTTCTGTCTGGGAAAAGTGATTATAGGTACACGTTCAAATACGTCTAGGTTGAAGAGGCCAGGGGAGATTTTTATCCTGCAGTTATCGAGTACGGGAGTTAAAAATTCGGAAATTCATTTAATAATGTTAAAATCCTCTTTTGCGCTAAAATCCGCTTAGTTGGGCTTTCGCTACGACAATAATAATCGCCATCGCCAATTAGTGTAGGCGCTCCTAGCCCTGGTAATGAAGTGCAATTAGCGCGGGGACCTGTCGATTGGGTGGTAATTGAATGAGTGCAGCGGGGGAGGCAGGGCTGGCACAAATCAGAACCCGAATATGAAAATCCCTACATAGATTTATAACGCGGAATTTCTGCGAAGTACGCGGATAATGGGATTCCTGGTATTCAAACTTGTATCAAGGGTCATGAATTCAAATATTGTCAAATTTGAACATACCTATTCGAAAAAATCTGACTGCAGTTTCCTTGCGTAATTGAAATTATTTCCGATTACATTAATATTAGTGTTAAAATTTCCCTGTGAAAAAAAATGTTTAGAAGGCTGTCATTAAGCTCATTAATGGGAATAACTTATATTATTTATTATAAATTGAGTTAGTTTATACTACAAACGGATATAAAATAATATTCATACGAGGTAACATTTGGTTTGATTTTAGATTTTCACGGCCAAAAGTATTTTTGTTATCTATTTTTGGGATGTTATGTGTCCGTCATCAGACAGATGTGTTGCACACATCTGTCTGATGACGGACACTGTAACGCTTTCCGTTGGCTAAAGAAAGAGGTAGCACAACACTGCATAACACCTCAAAAATAAACAACAACAAAAAAGTTACCATTCATTTTATAAAATTATATTTTTACATTTAGCTTAACATCCCTTTTTATACATTCATTCTTCAGACTTACGGATATTTCACCATACATCTTTAGTCCTCTCTATATGTATTTGGCAGTTCTGTGACTCTGATTTTCTCATATCTAACTATATTTATATTTCTGGTTTCATAATTATGTACGCATTTTTGTTTACATTTGGTTTTTCATAACTTTATGCACAAAAATTAACACATTAAATTAATAGCCGTCTCTTTTTTATTGTAATCTAATTTAGCTACTGTCTTATTTGATTAACCCCTGCGTACTTGCCTTTCCCCAGTATTCATCTCATGGGTCTATTCTGTGTAATCTCTGGCTTGTTCAAGTTTTCTTTATTCATCAATTTAAAACCGTAGAGCAGTAATCTAAATGAAGAGCAACTATAGTTTTAAAAACGAGCTCTGTAGTGTTTGCATTTGGTTTATTTCTTAGTCTTCTGAGAAAAATTACTTTTGACACCTTCTTCAGCGCATGTTCAGAATTTGCTATGAAAGTTAGTTTTGAAAAATCACCTACCAAACCCGTAAACAATATTTCTTGCCAAGCATTTTCCGGAGGAAATTTTAAAAAAATCGTTTTTCAATTCTTCCCAAATATTTTCCGAATAAAAGTGATAAAATCGCTATCGTAAATAAGATATTCAAGTATTTTCTTCTCGGGCGTCATTTTATACGATTTATACGGAATTGTAAAAAATAGTCACTTCGTCAACTAACTGAATATATATTTACGATTGAAAAAAATATTGATTGATGTCCAATATCGCATTTCTTTTCTGGAAAAAGTGTTAAATATTATATTTATGAGTGCGTATGTTGTTTTACAACGATTTGTGAAAGAAGTTTTTCACACGTACAATAGTTGGGTCTTGTCAACTTTCGTAACAAAAAAAACAAAAAAATAAGTGTGGGACAATATTTTAATGCGAATGATACAAGTTCTGAGTGAGAAGTCTGAGTTATGTGGCAGTTTGCTTATTTTTAGTTAGTTTACCACCTCAGAAATATACAATTCAAAAGTCGTTGTTTCCAACTTTTCAATTGATCAATCTGAGGCACCGATCAGCCAAGTGGTGTGTTGAGGAACTTTCTATTCGCATGTTTCCAAGCATAATCGTTGATCATCTGAGAGTACCCGCCCACTTTTATGAAGAATAAAATGACATCAAAGTTAAAACTTTCAATATTAAAATAACGTTCAATGTTGTATTTATTATGAATGCACGCCATTTGTTTTAAATACTGTAGTGTATAAGCCAACATTAAATATTTTTTAAACGAACGTGTGTGTTAAAAATAAAGTGTTGACTTTTTTCCTCTGATTTCACAAACCAACATGGAAAACAAAAACAAACCAATACATAGTAAGACTTCACGCAGATTGAGAAAATGAAGATTGCGGATCTTATATAAAAATGACAGCGTTATATCAAATATTGTAGTTTTCAATAACATTTAATGTTTCACTGATATTTTTCACTCTGTTTGCACTTTTGCTGAGCAGAGTTTGATCCCCCATCTTGATCGATAGTTGCCTTGGGAAGAGCGTTGTTTTGCATTTAAGCAGTGTTGAGCCAAAATTTCGGCTCAACAGTTGCTCAGTAAGATTGGGAATAACGGTCGTCAAGTGTTTTTCAATATGTTATAGAATTTTTTTTGGCTTTGAGTAAAAAAGATTAAGTATTATGCTGCGTATACCCGATAAAAAAGCGCTTGCCGAGCCATGAATTATGGGAAAATAATGGAGCAATCGCAAAAATTGCAAAACTTATATCTGTAAATTGGAAATATTTTATCAAACGATTGGAAATTCCTTTCTAATCTTCGCCTTCCAATTTTCCCTTTTCATTTTTCATTACCTTCTTCTCTTTCTCCCCGAGTTCATTCCGTAAATTGGCTGCTCGGTCCAATAGTTTCAACATGGCCGCTGTTTTTCGATTTCAGTCCGTTCTTTGTGAATTCCATGAAAAGGGTAACGCAGTTATGAAGTAGCCATCAGTGCATTAATTGAATTGGACGGGAATTGAAGCTCCCCTTTATGTATGTCTGCCGAGACGAGATAAGCAAGTACCTGTACACTCTGTACAGGCGGACTGGGTACCCTTGGATAGGCTAGTGAAACTTTGCTTCCATTGGATCTTTTTTAAGAATTTATCTATTTTAGTCTAATAAAGGTCTCGATACGGAATCTTGTATTGGTATCTGACCCTCTTCCACATTGTTGACATTGTTAACTTTATTTCGTTTTACTGTGTAGGTATGGTTTTGACTGACCTATACCTATAGACATTCGTTAATACTTAAACCTAACCCTTGTTTTTAACATGATTTCGCAAGAACCCGTTAGTTTTCTTTTTTTGCGTGGAAAAATTTAGTTGAAACATTTCTCCGAAAGATTTGCAGTTGAACTCTCTTCGGTCAATAAATTCCCTTTCAATCTAGGAAATGGTATGGGGTGAGGTAGGCCTCGTCACTTTTTAAAACCAACATGTTTCGTAAGCAATGCTTAGGCTTCTTGCCTAATTTACAAAGGGAACAAACTTACTAACCGGTCATCCAAAAATATTTTTTTGATTATTTATAGATAATATTTATACTCATTTAGTATAATTTCCAAGAATTCAAGTTTGTCTATATGGATACCATTAACATCACAGTGTAACTATTTTATTCCATTATTGAAATCAAAAGTACGGTACGTCTCCAAAAAATGATCAGCAAACTCCGAGAAACTATTACTGTTTAAACACCTTTATCCTAATTTCAAAGTTCCTCGATTTTTTAAACTAACTAACTAACCATCACGCCCTTTCTCCGCAGGGGTAGGCAGCGAGGACGGGTCGCCAAACAAATCGGTCTTGGCATACACTCCTTGCTTCATTCACATTCATACATCTTCTCTAATTCTGTATAATCTCTTATATAATTCCGACTCCCTACATGGCCCGACATAAGTATCTGGTACACTTCCTCGGCGTCCACAACTTCTTCTTTCATTCATACTTCCGTCGTATACTCTCCTTTACACTCCTTTCTTCGTTCATTCGGTCTACACGCCCAAACCATCTGAGGGTCCCTTTCTTAATCTTATTAATTATTACGCTTACATCAGCCTTGATAAACATTTTTACCTATATAAAAATCCACAATCTCTATAATTTAGTTTATAGATTCACGATTTTTCATTTTTAATCTCTATCCTTATTATTTAATATGTAATTTTTTATTTTATTATTTATATAATAATGATTGGATTTTTTCTATAGCGTAGTTTTCGTGGGAAAATCACCTCAAGTGCGTAAATTCATGTACTCATTTTTATTCTTGAAAAAATCGTCTAAAGTCACTACGCTCACATTGCTCACCTAATACAAAATATAGTAATACGATGTAACGTACTACGATGTAACAAAAGTAATACGATGTAACCTCAAAATTTTAGCGACTGATTGTGTGTTCGTGTTGCTAACATATGTATATAAAAACGAATAATTTATTTCGCCATTTTGTGTCATTTTTTTAGTGTGTTCACTCCATCATTAACACGTAAATTTCCATAACACATTTTGTTTTAATGTGTGAATTATGAAAGTGTAATAATCCGAGAGATGTTCAGCAACGTACCTCCTCCAGTGTTGCAATGGAAATTTTCATATTTGAATATTAACGAAGCTCACACGACGGATAGCTTCCATAACCTCGATTTCCTCACATATTATTTAAACAGCTGAAACCCGAAATAAAATTAACTACTGGTTTTGTGCAAATACAACACAAGTTTCTCCTTTGCAGTGAGAAACATTTAACCCCTCGGGCCTCGGGCACCTTCTGTCATAAGGTCAGAATATTTCCACTTTGCAATAAAATCTAATTAAATGGAATATTTCTGAACTATTCTATCTAAAAACTGTGTTTGAAAGGGGTTGATATAATGACTCATCTTACTTTTTGACTGAAATTACTGACAACGATAAAAATTAAATACACACATATTTTGTTAGACAAATGCATTGTAAACGGTATTGTCACCTCACTTTTTTGTTATTTCACGTAAAAATAATTCATAAAAAAAATCACAAAGATTCATAATTTTCTTCCAAAGGGCGGTCGGAAACCTTGGTTTCATATATTATGTGTACATTTTAATTTTTCTATGGTTAACTTTTAGATATTAATATAAAGCGTGGTTTTTCTCTTTCCAACACCCTTTAGATCATATTTCTCACCATGACAGTAAGGGAAGGACAACGATTTAAATGAGACCTAAATGAGGTGTTCTCAAAAGTGAATAAATTAGCCTGAGGGATTAAAGGAGTTTTGGCTTCTAGGTATCTCTTTCTTAAAGCCATTTTTGGGGATGCTAGACCAAGATTTTTAAGGAAAAGAAGTGAACCTTGAAAGTCTTTAAGAAATCAATCTTCATGATATTGTGATGAAGCCCTTTATTTAAAGACATGGATTAGTGTCCTACTAAACCATTGTCACATCAGCACCATCAAATTGTTTGTGAAATTCTTGTATTCTACCTTGTGTTCTTGTTTGTTATTTACTTTTGCATACTTAGCTAATTATTTTTGTTATGATTTCTGTTATACATTGTATATGAATCATTTATGTATTGTAGATTGCACTGAACAACCAAAAACATTTATAATTTAAAACACTGGATCAGTAACCTAGCGACAGCTGATATAACAAAAGACAACGATCGGAACGCCGTTCTGTTGTGCGCGTCACCTTGGTTGGTTGTGTTTTATTATCTACAAATTTATCCTTCTGAATAGTTCCTGATAATTAACTTGATTATCAAATGTGTTTCTCAGAACCGATGGTGGAAGAAAACCACTCCAAAATCCATATGAAGGTCCATACAAAGTTGAAGAACGTGATGAGAAAACATTCATTATTACCGTAAAAGGAAAACCAAAACGCGTCACGATAGACCGTCTAAAGCCTGCTTTTGTTCCTGTAGAAAAAAATGTTCCAATTTCTACAATTGTACCTAAACCACTTCCCGAAATTACCCGAACCACAAGATCTGGTAGAAAAGTTCATTTTCCAGACAGATTGGGACAGTTTAAAACATAAAAAGGCATCATTATTTTTTTTTACGATTATAATTATCTTCTCTAAATCATACTAAATTGATTAAAAATTACAAAAAAAAAAAATTTACAAAATTTCAGAGGTATATATTAATGTTACTAAACAAACTTTGTATCTAAACTAAAAAATAAGTTTTTAAATCATATACCTACTGTGAAAATATGTTTACTTTTAGTTATTTTAACCATGATCATTCAGATGTATAATGGCACTCACATCTGATTGAACATGTCGTTGAAATTTCTTATTTATATTATGTAATAATTCTTTTCAAGTGTTTACGGAGACGTGTGAATGTTTAAATATAATAAAATGTATTATATTTATTTATTTAAATAACAGCGATAAGTTTTAATGAAAACAAATATGTCTATTCTGGATGATACACTACCCAGTCTAGTTTACTGTAATTACAAAAAAACTTAATAAATATGTTGAGTTCATCAATAACGCACTCCAGTAAACAGTTTAAAAAAAAAAAAAAATTATAATTATCAAACGCTTTGTAAAATTTATAGCGTCTCATAAACATGTACCTTATTTTTAAGAAATACTAATATATAAGTTTTATTGAATCCAGTTATTATTAGATATACAATATTGTGTCATAGTCACAGTTACTTTGAACACTTGTTCCAAACGAAATGTTTGTAGATGAAACCATTTGTTTTTAAAATATAGATACATAAATAAATCTAGTCGAAGCATTCTCCTAGACATAATTTTTTAAACTTAAGTTAAAAAATACTACTTTTGTTTACCATATAGATATTTGAAGATACCATACTTATAGTTCTGTATTCATGTTTTACAACTATTTGAGTTTTTAATTTAGAAATTTTTATTATTTTCATATATATGGTTGGGCCACAAAATATTAAGCGACATGTTTGTGTAATGTGCCCTACAGAGCATGGTCAATTTTGCCCTTATATCGTTTAACAACTGGAGGGGAAGTGTGTAGATTGCACTGAACAACCAAAAACATTTATAATTTAAAACACTGGATCAGTAACCTAGCGACAGCTGATATAACAAAAGACAACGATCGGAACGCCGTTCTGTTGTGCGCGTCACCTTGGTTGGTTGTGTTTTATTATCTACAAATTTATCCTTCTGAATAGTTCCTGATAATTAACTTGATTATCAAATGTAAAAATATCATTTAAATAAAAAAAGTGAATCCAATGATGTTGTATCATTAAAGTATGTACATTTTTGGGCAATATGCCTGCTTTATGTACTTAAATAAAAGTAATCAAAATCAATAATATGCGGGGATGATACAAAAAGGTCCGTCGACGGAGCTATTGAAAATTTCTTATCAGGGTACTTATTTTCCTGGATAATAAGTCCGAAATGTTTTCATTTATAAATTCAATCGAAGAAATCTTGTACGTAGTCGAAGTTTCGAACACTTTTTTTATACCGATAACATATTAATTGTAGATATATTTGCTTATGCGTATCGAATCTAGCATGAACCACAAATGTATTTCTTCATTTTGGTCAGTACCGACATATATTATATTTTTTCTCTCCCTTCTACATAAGATTCTTCTTGATCTAGCGCCTTTTCAAGCCGATTCTATTGTAATTCGGTATGACGCCGTGGAAGAAGTCGCATTGTCTAATAAGGTAATGTATTCATCTGAAGATGGTGTTACTTTCGTTTTGTTTGTTGTTTTAGTCAAGTATTCGAGTGAATTCGCCAAATATACTTTCACTGCTGATTTCCGTGATGCGTACCGTGCTCTGGACTGTGCAATTGGCGGGGCGTTCTGCAGAATGAACCTATACCGCAAACACTCGACCAGAGATATATATATATTTTTTTAATAAATCTTTTCGGCCTTCTTCAATATCATTCTGTTCTTATGAATTGTCCATTTTAGAGAGACACTTTAGATATGGTTTTAAATGATTATTAATTGGCTCCAAGCGTGCCGCACAACGCACTTGAGCCGCTCCCCACTAAGAAGTGATTTAAAATAACTCAGGTCCGGGGCATACGTCATTCCTATGTCTACCTACGTTAAATTGTCGTGAAAACAAGCTTATGTGCCCAAGCGGTTAATAAATACTTAAACATTGAAGGGAAGGTTCGAATACGCTTTTATAATAAACGTATGTTCGAGAATAAAAATAAATAAATAAATCACAATTGAAATTTCTCTTTACTTTTGAAGTTTTAAATGTACTAGTTTCCTACTCTGTATTATGGACTATTTTACACTTAATAAAGTTACATTTATACGTTATATTTTATGATTTTTCTATGACAGTGCGTTTTAAAAAAAAATTAAAAAAATTGTTCATATGAAGCAGATAGTTTATGATGTGGCATGATCCGCACTAGTATATATTGAATCATTTAGCGGTAAGAGGTAACCCGCCGTAGCTCAGTGGATTAAGAACACCTGACCGGACATCAGAAGGGCGCGGGTTCGAGTCCCGTCGGCGGCATCTATCCTTTCTCGGAAGATTGTTTCAATGTAAATGAGTGTTTCAGGCTGATAATTATTGCTTATAATAATTGTTGAAAGGTTTATGCTACGATCAGTAACCCTTTTTTTAATGTAGGTGCATAACTCCGTTCTGCAGAACTTATCTGAATTGATATGCGGTGCATCGTTGCGTTTCCATCAGTCACTTCACATTCTGTGGAACACACCGTCCTTTGTGTTCTCCGTTATATTATCTTCCGTCCATCTTCCTCTCGTCTGCTTCAGTTCACTCCTCTCTAAATAGACGAGTCAGGGGCAGCGACTTCCGATCCTCTTGTATCAGGCATGTGCGTTTTCTCAGGCCCAACACGACACAAACTGTACATCAGGGGTCGGCGAACCGGGATAAATGTACCCAAATGGGGTAAAAAAATAATTCATATATTTTTTTAAATTAGCTCCATGCACGAGGCCCTGAGAAAAATATTTCCCCTGAGGACCTGTGTCATCTTTGGGGATGCTGTGTCGAGGGTTTTTGAGGAAAGGAAGGTGATGAAGCTCTGGGATGGAAAAAAGGTATGAATCCATTCGAGAGAGTCCTGCTGGATAGTTCAAAAGGTTACCCTCAACCAATTTCTCTCGATCCGGCCTGCCACGCATCTGGTGGGCGGAAGCATCCACCGCCAAGACCCGGTCACACCTCACCCCTTGAAGCCGGGCACCCCCATTTTAAAGTAAATTTAATAACGTTATTATTAAGTTCTGTAGTTTTTTTTAATAATTTTTACAGCTGTTTCTGCTTTCAGAGAGTTTGAAAATGGCCTTGTTAGCTGTCACAATTATAAAAATCTTTAATACTTGCAGAACCTAATAATAACATAACATTATTAAATTAAATTTAAATAAAAGAAAATAACAAATTTAGGAGTTCTGCGAAATAAAAACAAAAACAGTTAATAAATCGTTTTTAGTTGACTAATGTATTCAAAGACATGGATTGTTATATGTTAAAAATAAAGACAAAGTTGATTTTAGATGTCTTGTATAAACGACGTCGTGCACTTGATGTCTAAATATAACGATAACGACAATTATTGTCCGAATTACAATCCATTCCAATTTAAAAATTACTACTTGGAATGAAATTTCTGTGCAATGTGAGCCGTTCATTTGAAATGTCTTGATTATGTACATCGCTAGCCCATAGAACCATGCGGTAGAAGAACTTTCTCAGCCCAATCGTCGATTTGTTGCGTGGGACCTATAATAAATAAGCCCCCTTTTAAAAGCTATCGATCCCTTTATTGGTCCTAGCTTAAATGGAAAAGCTTTTAATGTTGGATCTAAAAAAACTCCCGGTATTATTATTTGAAGTGTTCGTTTCCGTATTCACTTCCTTTCCTTCGCATTCTCCATTTGTGTGATGGCCACCATTAATGGTTACGAGATGAGGTCGTAAACCGATCACGCTATTCCGTCTTTAATATTATTTATTATTGTGAAAGGAAATACAATATGCGCATATTTTAGCCTAACACGCTCGTAACAACTCACCTACGAAATGCAAAACTACGATTTCGGATTTCGATAGTTCATAGTCCAAAGTAACTCAAGTAGTCCATAATAACTAATAACCAAAGTGCCAAATGCATTTTTTAATACTGTTTACAGATTGATTTGAATCAACTCGTGATATAACAATAAATGTATAGCGATGTTATTTGGCCAAGTTTTAATTTTTAATAGCGATTTTTTATAAGTGGTTGGCCTCGGAAACGTGAAAATCAGCATACTAATTTTGTCGCTGTGTATTTATAATTTTCTGGTTGACTCGGAAGAAAAATTGATAATTATTATATAATTGAATACAAAAACCCTTTATCATCTGCATTCATGATGTTAGAATAAGTATTTATTCGTATTGAAATTTTGAAATTGCGTACCTACCGATATTTTACTTTTTTTTTTAGAGTTTCACAATTGATGGAAAACGATAGTGGCTATATTGAAACGACAGTTTTCAGACAGTTAAAAAATACATTGACTTTTTTTGCGCCATTTCAAAAGGTATAGAGACATTTTTTTTTTTTTTTTTTTTATTTATTTCAATTTATTTCACCTCTTACACACAACAATTTTACATTTTAATCATTGTTTAACAATAGAATAACTAAATAAAAACAAAAATATAATAAAAACGTATAACAAAAAGGTGAAAACATAATTTTTTTTGGTTTCTACACCAATTAAGAGAACTGGCTCTTGAGCTTGGTGTAGGTGTTATGTAAGAATATACAATTTTTAGTCCATAATTAATATAATATCTTAAGGACTAGATTAAAGAAGACATTATACAATATTTGATGGTTTGAATTACAGGATTAAGGTTACATGGTTTTATTGCATACAGTTTTTTAAGAATAGTTTGATCTTTTTCATATTCATATCTGACTTACTTTATAATAACCATTGTGTCCTGAGCTTCTTTGGAGTAAAAAATGTAGATGGCGTTTTGGTCTCCGGTGATTTTTCTGTAGGTCTTGGATAGTTAGGTCGGAGTGAGGGGATGGATGGTTTGTTGGCTGAATGACCAGTGAATTTTTTAGTGTATTTGAAAAAAAAATGTCATCAGTAACCAAAATTCCACTAACATCCGAATAAGGTCAGGAATCGCTGGTTAAAATTTATTAGGTACGTCTCTTAATACCCTGTACAGAATCAATACATACACGATACTTAATCGAAAATCTGGCACAGCAAAATCAGAAAAAGATACGATCACACCTAGGAATCAAACCCAGGACTATTATTTCGATTCGATCGATTTCTATATGTGACCGTATCTTTTTCTCGATTTTTCTGCTACAGATTTTCGATTGAGTGTCGCTAATATTGTCTTCATTGATTAGATATTAAAATTTGAGGTTTTACTCATTAAGTTAAAAATAGAACTATATTAGCATTTAAACTATCATAATGTCCCAAAATCAAACCAATATACCTAGTCGAAATCAAACATAACAGCGGTAAAATGCAGTTTTTCGGTTTGTTCTTAACTAACTAACTAACCATTACGCCGTTTCCTCGCAGGGGTAGGCAGAGAGGACGGACCGCCAAACACCTCGGTCTTGGCACACACTCTTTGCCTCATTCACATTCATACATCGTCTCATACAAACTTTCTATTTTTCTGACCCTTAACATGGCCCGACTCACTTTGTACTAACGTCCGTATTTCTAATTTTCGTTTTTAATGTTTTTTCCATTTTTATAATCTTTTTTCTTCTTCTTTCTTTCGTTTTTCCTCTGCTCTTTATTTTATATATGTAAAAATATGTGGATGTATGTATATATAATGTATATTTTATAAATTCTCTAAAAATTATTTGTAAAAGAACCCGTTGACAAACTGATATAAATCAGTTTAACAGGACTTAATGTTGAAATATGTAAAAAAAAAGAATGTTAAATAAATAAATAAAAAATAAAAAACTTGATCGTGTCATGTCTTCCTCGGACGTCCCCTACTTCTTATACCATTCACTCTTGCATCATATATTCTCCTTACGCTCCTTTCTTCGTTCATTCGCTCTACATGCCCAAACCATCTGAGGGTTCCTTTCTTAATTTTACTCATTACGCTTACATCAATCAGCCTTGCATTCTTTTCGAATGTCCACATTTCTTTTTTTGTTTGTGTCGGCATAACGAAAGCTTCAGTTTTGTTCAGAAAGGTTCTTTAAAGCAGTTACGAATAAACTCAAAACTAACTACAAAACTGTGCCTTTTCTTTGTTTTCTATCTGTTTGAGAAAGGGTTAAAGTATTCATAAATTATTTTAATCATCTGTTTTTTTTTAAATTTAATACTTTTTAATATCCGTTTAATGTACTTTTTAGAGTCATGTGACACCTCGGGACAGTTTTTATAAAATGAATTTATGACCGTATGATATAATGTCTTCTGATATTATTATCTCTGAATAAACCATAAATCTTGTTTGATTAACGATCTATCAAGAAATATCAAGTTCCTATCTTCTCAACTCGATAGCATTTTGTACTTTTATGTTGAAGTTTTTTTATTAATAGTAGTAGATACATTTTTATATCATTTTATATTACGGATTTTCAGGTCAAGAACGTGGTTTTGATTAGCTAAGTGAATCTGTGCAAATTAAAGAAACGACACATTAATATTCTTTATTTATGGAATTTTAATGATTTATTAATTGTGGCAATACGCAGCGGCGGGTATTCTGTTAAGATCATGCCGATCCAATGGAATGCGATAATTTATTTTATGCGAACGATTTTTTTAAATAATAAAATTTGCAATTCATTGTGCTGGATGTTTTATGGATGAATAGGTGTTGATTGCAAGAGAAGTGAATTCCAACAAGACGTGATATTCTTTGAATAGGGTTGAACTGGAGGTAAATATGATATTTTTGTGTTTTATTTTATTATGTAGGTACTAAACAACATTGGTTCATTCAATGAAGCTTAATTGGTCTTGAATATGTTATTTTTATTATATTTATGCTTTTATTGACAATACGACTGTTTATTTTTGTGATGTAATTCGATCCCATTGATTGTTAAAATAACAAATAGATTGGGAAAACTCCAATGAAGCTAAGAGGTTCGTGGAGTTAACAATTACAAGTTGCTTTATTTGCGTTATCGTAAGGTTTACAATTAATATTTAACTGGAGCATACTTCCTATAGGAAGTTATTCTGATGCTGGGGAACCAAACACTGTGGAGTCTATCATGTAACATTAGATACTTCCGTAACCGTTCGCGCATTAGACACTAACGACGATAGTACCCACTCTTCTAAGGTACTACTTAGCTGACATCTGTTGAGACACCTCAAAACTATATATAACTATACTTACGACTAATTACGAAGCAGAACTTGTTTATAATAAACTGTTCTTATACATTAAATAATAAAATTATTGAATATATAAATAAAAAATAAAAAAATGTAAATACTAACGACGTCTGTTAAAGGATGTTGAAACTATATCTACAATCCTATATACCAGTTTCGTAAATAAAATATATTTTTTAAATACTTATCAGTACGAAAGACAGAGTACAGATCTGCTGCATTTGCAGTGCCCTAGATTTATGTTATTTCATTTCCATGACGACTTTTCATACGTCGCGTACATCAAGTTTTTCTATATTAATCCGCGACGAATAATAATAGTTAGTTAGTTATCACATTCTTGTCGGAATTCTTCTCAGGTGTATATTTTCCATTATTCATACTTCCAGGATTTTTAAATTACGTACTGTTTACGTGACTTCAACCGACTATATTTAATACGCCATTCATAAAAATAGTTATGTCTTCGTATGTCCACTTAAAATATGTATTAAGTTTAAAAGAAACTTAATGCTATTCCGACTTTTGAATCCTTCCGTCAGTCCAGGACATTCTGTGAATACCCGTCTTGATGATTTGATGCATTATAATATAATTATTTAGTATTTTTATGATAATTTAAAAACATTTCGTTATTTCTAGCTCTGTAGAAAAACACACTTGAGCGGATATTTCTTAAAAAAGATGTCGTTGAGAATATTAACAATGTAAGTTTTATTATAAACGATCTCTCGGTAATTTACCTAAATTATTTATATTTTTTATTTTTTTTGATTATTTAAATTTTTTTTTACCGTTTATATTTTTATATTCATTACATTTTGTATTTTTATCCCTTTTTTAGATATTTTAACTTATATATATATAAATTAATGTTTATTTGTTGGTATCTTATGCGTTGTCATACCGTTCTACCGATTGCGTTGAAAAAAATTTACACAATTATTTAACCGAGTAGTAAAAATAGCTTTAATTATTTATTAATCAATGTGTAAATCCGCGCTTTGCTTAGTTTGTGTTAAAAAATAGTACAAATGCATTAAATCTGTGCAATTAAAAATAAAAAAGGGACAGTTTCTAATATTTATAATATGTGATAATTATTGTCCTATTTGGTTTACGCTCTGGTGATCCGGTTTGGTGCGCACTAATCAATAAAGCATGCCCCATGGAAGCAAGCACTCTTCCCACCACCATACCCACTACATAATTATTTTACACTTATGCTAAGATATCTAATACATAATAGGAAGGAGAATATAGCATCAGTTAAGAGTTGTTTTAGCAAGAGTGTTTATAAATCTCAATGAAACGAAGTCAATTGGAGAGATCATCCAGTAGTGGATTAATTGAATTTTTGAAAAAGTTAAATTTGTTATTTATTAATAATAATAATAATAATTTTCGTTGTTTGTTTTTGGGGTGTTATGCCGTGTTGTGCTACCTCCTTCTTTAGCCGACGTTTCGGACAGCGTTGCAGTGTCCATCATCAGGGCAGATCCGTCGATGAGAATTTGTAGTGTTAAGTGTGTGCTTATTTAGTTGGAAGCGATACCGTGCCGTTAGCTTTATTTCAGAAGAAAGTGAACTACTTTGAAAGGGAAATTTGGTGAAAGCGCAGTATTTACGTTAGCCTGGGGCCCGTCCACGGAGAAATGTAACGAAATTTCCAAACGAAAGTAGTGTCATCTTGTGGCGAATTCTAGAAATAGAAAAAACCAATCTGAAGCGAATGTAGCCAATATCAAGGTATAAACAAATGGTTTTATACTTTTGTATTGAATTATTATATGTTATTAAAGTATACTTAGACATGGTTTTTTGCGATTAGCTTTGGTGTAGCCGTCAATTACCGGATACCAAGAGCTGTTGAGCTTAGCTCCGTCGTCTCTATTAATATTAATTGGATTTTTGTAGATTTCAATTGCTTCCGTAATCAGGCGTGATCTATAAGTTTTAGGTCTTCCCAGGACCTCAGGAACAAATCAAACAAACAACGAAAATGCTTTTGGCCGTGAAAATCTAAAAACGTATCCCAATAATAATAATGTTCGGATAATTTATATAGCGCGGTTTTTGTGAGAAAATCACCTCAAGGGCGCTTTACAACTTCATCTATACATTCAAAATTTGCGTTACAACTAAGATTGATAACTGTGACTTAAAAGTAAAACTTATAACTAGTGACATAACATTAAGACTTATCTTTAACTAGTGACTTAAAACTATACTTACTTAAATGACCGAGTGGGTATTTACTCGTATTGTGACTTACGACTATCTTAAAAACTACAACTATTGTACTCGGTTTAAAGATGTTCTCACCTGTGAACAATCTATGTTATTTATTGTTTTTGTGTTTAATTCATAGAACTCCATTTCATTTAAAAAAAAATTATTTAATAATTTACTTTAATAATTTAATTAAATAATTTAATTTAATAATTTTATTTAAATTCGTATTAATTTCAGTTCAAGGCCATTTTCAAACTGTGGTTGAAACCACGTTTAGATGACTTGTTTACGATTTTAAATGTCTATTTTGAACGTGCATGTCATATTGCTTAGGTTTTGTGAAAATACTGAGAAGGGTAGAATATATTATTTTCCGTACTTTATTAATTAGTGTTTTTTACATTTTTCCTTTAAAAAAAAATAAAAAAATCCTCGTTAGTTAGTTAGGTTTCAACATTTTGGGTCGCGATCCCATTTTACGAAAGTCCAGTGACCGCGACCACGAATCATAATAAATAAATATAAAGAAAGTCCAGTTACAATATGTTCTTCATATTCACTTTCTAATAAATCTCACTTTTTATTATTTTGCTCGGGTTTCAAACTTTTGATCCTTAATATCCCAGTTTCATGGCAAATGGTACCCACCTTGTTTTTTTAAGGAAACGACTTCTGAAGAATTCCATTCCACGCTTGGAGACCACACTTGACTGTGGCACGCACTCCCATCCACACATATATATGATATCATTCAAACTTAAAATTACTATAAAATCTTTGTTTTACTGATTTGGGCGGCCACCCCACATAATACCCGCGGTCCATTAGTTGGAACCTGTGATCTATTACCCTAACTTAAAGTGTATCCTCTGGCAAAAAATGTACTATCTTATATTGGTGGCACCGGTATTGTGTTATTCGATAACATTTTAACTTTAAATTTTGAAAAAAAAAATGGCCCACAAATATTTTAGTTTCCAAATGAGTTCTGTCGCATCTGAAAGGCTATTCTCAACGACAGGTCTTCTCGAGTCAACTCGAAATCGGCTTTCACCCAATAATTTAAGGATGTTGTGTTTCCTGAATAAAAATATCATAAATGTTAATTTTAATTATTAATTTCTAATCTGAAAGTTAAATTCTGTTATTATACAATTTTAAAAATTTCATTATATAGTAAATATTTTATATAAATATTAAACAAGTAGTTCATTGTCGGCATTGGTATCGTCGATACCTTTTTTAATAAATATCGGTATCATATCGGCAGAAGTGCCTATCGATGCATCCCTAATTTTAACTTAGCTGGCATTCGGTTTGATGTTTGATTGGCGAAAGTGGCTGTAAGTCTTATTTAATATAGTGCGTATACATACATAATACGAAGAGTAAATGCTTTTACTGTTCAAATTTACCTCGAGAATATTGGATGTACGTTTCCAACAATGTTCTACCATACAAGATCACTCGTATCTCCCATGTGGTCCCCTTTCACTCAATAATTCATGTATAATTATTTTTTATGCCTTCAGAAAATATTCTTCACTGTTAGTGCGAATCTATTGTTTTCTCAATAATTCATTATTTTTTATGCCTTAAGGAAAATTATTTTCTTTGAATGCGAATCTATTGTTTTCTTATAAAACATCATTGTACAAAAATTAAGTAAATAATATATTAAACGTCTTCAAACTTCGCAAATTCACTTTGTGGCATCATTTTTAATTAAATTAAAATAAATTACTTTGTGTACACCACGTATCACGACGAAGAAACCCTTTGAAATATGTAATAATAATAATAATAATAATTGGATGACTTGTATAGCGCCGTTTTTGTGAAAAATCACCTCAAGGGCGCTGTGATAATGACGATGTGTAGATAATTTTGATTAAATAAGTGGTATTTACGAAGTGATTTGTTATCATTCATTTAAATATATTAAACAATATTATATTAGTCAATTTGAAAATCATAAAAATATGTCTTTTTCTCACATGTAAGAAAATCATACAGACACGTCATCTGTTATTTTCTGTCAACAATTTAACTCTGACGTCAGTCATGCTGTTGTTATTATTTAATTTCATTTCTCACTAGAGGAAAATTCTCATTAATTAAATATATAATAATATCTCGTTTTCGTGTTATTTATTTATTTTATTCGTGTACGTAATATTACAACATTGCAGGTTATTATAGAATATTATTACCTAATTGTTTGTAATACTTTTGGTACATTTTGTCACTGTAAACTCACTGTAGGTTTAAAAAAATATACATATTTCCCTTACCTTAAATATAGTTATTTTATTGTCATTATTTTTTTTTTAAATACGTCCAATTTGCCATCTTCCGTTTTCAGAAAGCGGGTTGCTCTCCCCATAGGCTAATTCAGATACAGATTTAAACGATTCACCCGAATGCATGCACATTGCACATTGCATTTGCACGTTGAATGTAATTATTATGTGTTGTATTCAGCATTATTTTACTTGTACGCTTTTAGCTGCTGTGGTTTCCTCACAGCAACCCAGCCTACGTTTTTTTATTTTAGCTCTGCTTTTCATCCATTGCATTACAGTCGCCACAATCACTCATCTTGTTTCAACCATATTTACTTACCCTGTGTAGGTTCTGACCCAATTAAAATTGAACTATGGGATTCATATTCATATATCGCACGAATGCAGTTAATTAATTCCGCACTACTGAGATTGAATCATTCAGTTCACGGAAATGCCTGCGTTTAATCATTTCAGTATCACCCTGATGGAATAAATGCAGGTTGTTTTTTAATGAAAATTCAGAATGGCTCAATGGTTGGACGGTTTCAAAGTTTTTTCGCGTGCACAACGCTGATTTATAGGATTGTCTCCTTGCATAAAGTGGATTAAAAGGTATTTCTTCAAACTTTGCATATTTACTTTATGGCGTCATTATTTATGAAATGAAACAAATAACTGTGTTTTCACCACTAAATATTATTCATAAAAATCTACTTGTTTCGAAACCGACGGTTTCTTCGTCAGGATTATAATATGAATATAAACAACAAAAGAAACAAACAAGTATAGACAAAATGAACAATAGACAAATTATTATAGAGAGTGGTGATTAATTCATTAAAAATATCATAAAAAACAATTATGTAAAATGAAATATAAAAATTATTTTAGAATATGTAAACGTCACATTATATATTAATTTTTTTTTTAAATTAACAAAAATAATCAGGTTGTTTAACAATAAAAATTATAAGAAAAAAATTTAAGTGAAAAAATTGTTTAATTTCAGATGTATTATAGTAAAAAAAAACTTTTAGGTTTAGGAATTCATTTAGTATTTGATATAACTATTAATATGAAAATAAATTTAAGAGATGGCTATTTAAAAAAAAATGGTTATTAATAATATTTTAATTTCTAAAATTACTAAGTTGGCTAATTGTAAATCTGTTGTGTTTGTGAGTAAAAAAATTAAAAATTCGAAAACAATTTTTAATTTAATTTTTTATAATTGTTTTTTATGATATTTTTTATTAATTAATCACAACTCTCCATGTTAATTTTGTCTATTGTTCATTTTGTCTATACTTGTATGGTTATTTTGTTATTTTTATTCACATTATAATGCTGACGAAGAAACCATCGGTTTCGAAACATGTAGATTTTTATGAATAATATTAAGTTGTGAAAAACATGGTTATTTGTTTCATTTTACAGATTAAAAGGATTTATCTCCTTACGTGGTGCGGATATAAGGGATTATTGTCGATTAAACATTATGAAGGAATTAATTGCAGAAAATATTATTTATAATGACGTGCAAGGCCCAACATAAGACGATTTTATCACCAAAAGTAGAAATGATGGATTCAGTATATTATGTGTTTATTAATGTGGATGAATAATGGATTATGGAGTTAATTTTTCAGGATTTAACTAGCGCAGACCCGTGAAAAATCATTATTTGCATCAGGATCATTGCCTTTCTAAAGAAGCAATTATCGAATGTTAGTAAAATTGAGAAATTACGACATTATCGAATGAAATTATAAAAAACAAGACACATTCTTGTATTCACACTAACCGAACAAAATGTGGCATCGCTTATGAAAAGGATAGCCATCCAACATCGACCAGAAAAAAGAAGGACTTATACTTGGTCTTTGCCATCCAAAGAATATGTATTTTCGAATGAAATAGCTGTTTATACTGTCGGCTAACGTATGTCCACTGGACCTAGTTCATGAAATCTATTTTGTTTGATATGATAAAAAAATTACCATTTTGAATTAAGTACACTGTGCACAAATAATGCTATTCATTACGCAGTAATATTTTACATTACTAACCAAAATACCCATGTCGCCGACAGTCGAAATTAATATGTTTAATTATGTGCATCGAAAAGCAAAAGTGTCACCAATTAAAACAGTAATTAGCAAACCAAAAGTAACATTCCATAGGCCATAGAGCATAGAGCTTGCGCCGACAAATTTAATATCTTACTAATATTATTATTATTTCTTCTCGCATACAATTTCTAATTCGTGACATCCGACCTTTGACTTATGATGTGCAGATTAATACCTGTCTCTATTATTAATGATTGTTTATTTAAAGCTGTCTGCGCCATTCGTACTTATACCTACAAAACGAATACTCGTATTATAAAGATGAGTTCCTCTCCCTGTCAGCTCAAAGGTCGCCGTGGGAACTTAGTAGCGGCTCGTCCTCCCGTTCGAGGCCAGGTTACGAAACGTTGCTAAACGTTGAAAAAAATACCATAATAATTCACAACACGCAAAGCAAGTCGAAATCTACATGTAATAAAGACGACCGATGGTAAGTACAAATACTAATTATGTTCCCATTGGAATACACTACATTAGATACTACGTGTGCCACTTGCAGTGCTGGAGCAGCGAAGCTACATGCAAAAATTGAATAGGTAATAAATTATTAATGGCGACTGATTACATGTTGAATAACATCTGCAAAATGATCTTTAGCGTCCATTTTATTTTCGTTGTTTGTTTTTGGGGTGTTATGCCGTGTTGCGCTACCTCCTTCTTTAGCCGACAGCGTTGCAGTGTCCATCATCAGGGGAGGTCTGGCAGATCCGACGATCGGCAGATCACACATCGTCGGATCTGCCCTGATGATGGACACTGCAACGCTGTCCGAAATGTCGTCTAAAGAAGAAGGTAGCGCAACACGCATAACACCCCAAAAACAAACAACGAAAATGCTTTTGGCCGTGAAAATCTAAAAACGCATCTCCATTTTATTTATTTATTTACGATACAAGTAAGTGACTTTGCATACATATAATAAATCATTTTTATTAAACGGAAACAACTAAACAATTAGGTATAGTGTAAACGTACTAATACGAATGTAATTTTTTTTTAAATGTGTTGTTTTTGTAAATTCTTTCAGTGCTATTAATTTTTAGTTCAGGTGACACTATTAGGAACGTGAAATAAAGTCAATTGAAATTATGCGGGGTTTTATAGGGTCGTCAATCAAATGTGAAACTTCCCAACTCAGAACTATGTAGGTACATCTATTTGATTTCAATTTTGTTTTCTTTATTGATTGAATGAATGAATGCCGTGGAATCTTGGAATTAGAAATTAAACCATTTCCCGACATCCGATCGAACTGAAACTCAGCAGGTAGACTCGTCGATGACAACGCATTATATTAACTTTTGATGGCAATCACTCGAAAACACAGGGACATTTACGCATTTTTCTGGAAGTAAATAAATTGTAAGAACTTAACATACGAAATAAATGTCGCACTTTAGCAAAGATTTTTGCGCGTTTGATTTTGATCACTGGGAAGGAAGGTTCAAACCTCAAAAAACTATTTTAGTTTGAGATGTATTCTAGTAAAAAAACTTTTAGGTTTAGGAATTTATTTAGTATTTGATATAACCGCGCGCCCCGCTTTTACTATCAAATTATTTCTCATACATATTATAGTTATATTATAAAAATATTCATCCACGTAAGGGCCAATCTAGTAAAATTCTAAATCAATGCTACCAAATAGTATAAGTACTCTTGGTTTTAAGCAGACGTAACCAATACAAGTTGTGTGGATTACAAAATTGTCATGTGGCACGCTAAACTTTACGATGGGAATCTTTACGGAACGTTTGAAATTATTCATTGCTCTGTTGCCTAATTCGCTCTATTTGTATTCCGGCCTTACGCTATGCATTATACGATTGTACAGGTGTAGTATTATTGTGCCACGGCTTTGGCCAGGTTGACGTAATGTATTTTTCTTGTCACCGCACTCGTATGTGAGCGCCTTGTTAAAAATTGTATGTTTTCGGAATTGCGTGACACATTCGAGATCTGTAAGTGGCTTTGTTTCTAGATAAGTCTAATAATACATTTGCGACTATATTTCATTAAATATTGTTCTTTGCTGTGCATATAATATAGTGTCCTTGAATAACACATAGTTTCAGTTGTTTTTGATAGATGTCGGTATGCTTATAGCTTATGTCAAGTTCCGACAGATGTCGGGCAGTTAGAGTAGTTTCACCCGGCGAGTGCAGCCGGTCAAATAGAGCCCTACAGCAGATTCAATTCCTAGACAGTGATAGCCGGTCAAAATTCCTAAAAAATTCAAAATTCCTAGACTGGTAGACCCAAAAAAATATAATTATTGTAAACACGTAATATTGTTATTAAACCAGAATTGTACAAGGACCTTGTAATTATTATTGAAGAGCCAACACAATGTCGACCGGTGGATAAGGCAAATACTACAATGGATTAGATTTAAAAATAAATTTCTTTATTAGTTTTCTTTAATTACTCATAGAGAAATGTCTTCCTGTGTATACAGGGTATTAAGGGACGTAATTGACTTACTTTAACCAATGATTCGTAATATTATTTGGAGTAAAAAATGTTTAAAAAAATTATTCTCCGGTGAATTTTTTTGATGTGAGCGTAGTTTGTTTGATTTTTATACCAATCTACAGTTTTATTTCGAGATTAATGAAATTTTGCACCCTTGACCTTCAAAGCAGTATAAATGTCATTGCTTACATGGGAATTCGAAAAACCACTTCCACCCCCTTTTCACACCGAATAAAGCTGAATTTTAGTACTTCTTTATTATTATTTTTAACATAATACTTTTTTTTTAATATAATACTTTATTATTATTTTTCTGTTTCTTTTCGTCATTCCGTATTCCAAGCACGAATATCCGAGAGCAAAGGTTTTTCATAGTTTTTTTTTTTTTTTTTTTTCTCATTCATCAAGTAGTGTCTAAGAATTGTATTTTCTATCATACGATTAATTTGATTAGATCTTCTGTAAATTAAGTTGGATCTACGTCCTAAAACGGAACAAACGATATTCTATCGTTTCGAGAAATATATTATTTGGTAACTAATTTTCCATAAATGCGTCCCATTTAAATTGTAGGTATTTCATTACTACATCTAATTGGTAATTAAGTATCATTAAATTTTATTCGAAAATTAGCTCTAACTTTCTTACGAAATTGTTTTTTTTTTCACAACATATTAATAATTTAAACAATGTAACACTAAATACACAGGTACCCTATGTACAAACTAGTATTTGTGTCGTTGACCTTATTTGAGTGACAGCTATGTCTTCCTGAAACTATTATGTATACCCGTCTATAATTTTATTATTTTTATACTGCCGTGAAAGAAGCACAATTGTGTCCAATTTATTTATTTACCTTGTAAGTAGGTAGTTTTAAATACAGAATACAACATTTTTTACAAAAAAGAATCACAAAAACAATTATGCACCTACCCGAATGAAATTAAGATTATTAGGTTAGGTTCAGCGATGTGCACTCCCATCTTGTCTCTAGCATCACGGTAAAAGAGAGAGCGCATATCACATGATCCCGTCGCCACGCGTATCAGTGTGAGCAGTAGTAATATGTTATAGAAACACTTTTTTTACAATACAAATATATAAATTTTTTTTAGACCACTTTTAAATTTTAATTAAACTCGACCTGTTTCCGAAGAACCCTTTCTTCATCAGGAGAATATTAAAACAGTTTTAATATTCTCCGAAGGAAAGGTTCTTCCGAAACAGGTGGAGTTTAATTAAAATTTAAAAGTGGTCTAAAACAAAATTATATATTTTTTATTGTAAATTATGGCGAGCCACAAAGTTAATGCTTATTACGAATATGTACACTTTTTTTTGTTGAAAAAAAATATCATTGGAACGTTTCAACGTTTTTTACTCCAAATATGCTCAGGAATCGCTGGTTAAAATCTGTCGGGTATATCATCCTGTATATTTATATTGTTTTTTTTTTTCATGCTTTCTTGACAATACATTCAAAACGTACAACTGCTTGTGAGTCGTATTTCTAAACATCATCTCGTTTAAATTTTGCACCACTTGTGCTTATAACATGAAATGTCCTCATCGTCTCCGTGGGACGGATTACGCAGCTCAGACCGCGCTAAGTCCGCATTAATTAGCCTCACCATCAGCCCATTGCTATTCCATCGAGATGACAGACAATGATTTCATTCAATGACTGAACGGTCCGTCCGCTTTCTACAAAGAACCGAGATTCTAATCCAACACGTAATGCGTGTTGCGTGTAAATAAACCATTCATTATATTATTAATTCCAATTCTCGCACACCATTAAATTGATTTAATAAAAAAATGTTATATTTTATTCGCTTTTTATCATTTTAGATACTTACATATTATCTAATATATTGATATAAGTATAAAGGTGGGCTTATTGCCAGGTGGCAATTTACTTCAATAAGCCCACATTCCTACATTCTTCGTGGAAAAAATTGGTATTGTGAATGTGGTATTATCTTAATATATGAAACAAAGTCGGGTTAGTTACACCATTTATAACTCAAGAACGGCTGAACCAATTTTTATGATATTTGATTTGTTGGATTTGCCTCCGTCCCGATTAACAGAATAACTATTAAAACATCGGAAAAAATCACGTGAAAAATATTTATGAAGAAAATTATTTTTTTCATATATTTTGTATGGAACGGCTTTTCAAATAATGTGCGTTGGTCGACATAATTTGAATCAATTCGAACTGTCAATGGTGTAGTGTGCCGAACATTTCGTGCTTAGTCAACAGCTCAAATTAATTTTTTGAACTTAGAGTACCTATTTATTTTAACTTAATAAAAACTTAATTTATTTCAGCTAATAAATTAAACACAACATTTATTGATTCTGAGGCGGTACGGAGTTTGCCGGGTCAGCTAGTAATAAAATAAAATATATCTCTGAAGAATAAGATAATTATAATAAATCTAAATGAAAATATGAAGAAAAAAAACAAGACACAGAAAAAATAAATAAAGGTGACGGTCGCAACTGGGGCTCGAACCCATTATCTCTTGCCTTACCGGGATAAACGCCTAAACCATTTCGGCTATTGGGTCCTCTTATTTTTAAATCATTTTTTTGTCGATCGCATATTTGAAATTCAGAATTAACAGTATTTTCGGTATATATATGGTATTTGCCATACCATTACAATGCATGCAGTATGAATGCGGTATGCATGCACCATGCACTATGAATGTGAGAGTAGCGTTGTTTACGAATTTTAATTATTCTTCCATAATTTTAAAACTATCGACTACCTATTTCTATTTAAACAGCTCGCTCGTTGAGGCCAGCTGTGATAGCAAGACTTTTTAAAAATACTCATTTATGTGTGACCCCGTTCCCTCTTAATAATTGAATTAATTGGGTAATCATAACCTCAGTTGTCGAGACCTTATTTTTAAATACTAGTTGATTGATTATGTGTCCAAGTCAAAATAATAATAAAATTAAAATAATATAAGATAGCAAAAAAAAAATTAAAAGGCAGAGTTTTTAAACCCCCGACAAAATCTCACCTTGTAACTCAAGAACTTACGAGGACTTACCGTCAGGATTAAATAATTAGTTTTAGCATTTAATCTGCGTACGAAGTTCTAAGTCTTTGTATAGAAACTTGCGGCGTCTTTAAAACAAACAAGGGTTGAATATTTCCTGTCGGCGGCCGTTAAATTAATCTTCGCAGAGGTCGGCTAATGTTCCTTAATCCTTTGTAAGCGGCGGGCATACATGGTGGCCGTGATATAGGGCACAGGAGAGTGGCCCCTACACAATACAAAGTGTCCCGTTTAATGACCGAGTATAAAACAAGACATTATGTCGACCTTTATTCTCCTTTCCGCATGGCAGGGTGGTTACCTTTTTATATTGACTTATTTTACTAACCGATATCTTTTAGTGACACTTTAAAGCGTTTTATAAGCTAGAAAAAAATGCCAGGGGCTTTTTAAACTGAGAAATATGGAAAGTACTTAAAGTTTTCGAAATACATGACTTTTTTTGTTGAGATAAAATTTGGACCAAACTAGGCATTCGCCTCTATTGCGTGCCTATAGTGGTCAGAATGCTGTGTACGGGTGTAACAGAATGTGTACGGGTGTAACAGAATGTGTACGGGTGTAACAGAATGTGTACGGGTGTAACAGAAGGATTTAAAAAAAATGTCGATGTCATTTTGTGTCAGATATATATTTTTTCAATTACGTAAGAACAAAAAAAAAATCTGTCGAAGTGTGAATGAGTGTCGACGTGTCACGTGTGAGTGTTACTGTCTATCTCGTCTGTTACCGTGGTATTGGAACGAGATGGAGTGCTTATCACCCGACCCGCTAGGCTGTACCCAACTACCCGGTTGCGATGTGTGATGGAAAAAAATATTTTTTTGTTTTTAATTGAAGTAAATCATCGGACAGCAAAATGACATTTCGATTTAACTCCAAATATTCGTATGCCCGGAATCGCTGGTTCAAATCCTTTGGCTACGTGCTCATACGCCCCTTTTACAATTTTATCAGAACATGAATAATAACAATGACTATAATTAAATTAGTTATCTTCAGATTTTCCTTTTAAAAAACTAAAATGTATAAAAGAGATTATGACTGAAACTTTTTTGGTTCTGAAAAATTGTACCAATTATCTACTCAATTAAAAATTAACTCCCTTTTATTTTAGAGTTTTTTTGGTGATGATTTTAATTAAACTTCTTTTCTGATTTATCTTTATAACATTTCGAGATATTAATAAGTTTTGTTTTAATTTAGTTTGTTTATTTAGAAAGTGTTAATTAGTTTTTTCTTTTGGTTAGCAGCGAAAGGTCTATCTAATAAAGTTCTATGTCATTGGTTTATTGCTATTTTCGGTATTGCGTTTCTTCATACGATGCTGGCTGCTTGCCATATTCCGTGCGAATTATTACAGCCAACAATGTGAAAAACTGCCGCATCATAGAGTCGGTTTTAAATTTCAACCAGCGTTTTCCATTTGTCGTTTCAATAATTTATTGCTCATTCGGGATCGTAAAATCCTACTTTGTTTGCAAATTTTACTGCGTTTTGGGGGAAATTGTACAATTTATGGTCGTTATTTGGTGTCTTGTACAACCACCCATTTTCCCTTTTCCCTGTGATAAAAATCAAATTAGAGCTGATGGTTTTGGAGTGGGTGCCATTTTAATTTTTTAAACGTCAACACCGCATAAGAGTCTCAACTACCCGTAGAACTATTGCCTGAATCATGAGACCCAAAGCCAGTACTACTGTGGCATCCCAAATTCGAGTAAACACATAATATGTAATTTTCTGACACACATATTTCAACACACACATATTTAGACTAATTAATTATAAACGTTACTGTCACCTCACTTTTTTGTCGTTTCATGTAAAAAAAATTGTTCAAAAATTCACAAAGTTTAAAAAAAAAATTTCATATTGCGATTGGAAATTTTTTATTTTAGTTTCATAAAAATGTACAATAAAAAAATTGTGGTAAAATTTTTGATATGAGTATATAGCGCGTTGTATTCTCTTTCCAATACCGTTTAGTTCATACTTCTCACTATGATAGTAAGGGAGACACAACGACCTATATGAGCTGGGACAAATACGGTATCCTGTGATTAAACGGGTTAAACGTTATTCTACCAAATCACTCTAATCTCAAACGAAAGTTAACAGAGGAAAAAAAATCTTAAAGCAGTTATGTGTCTACTGTCCAAAGTCTTCATTAATTATTATTGTTTATCTGCTGATCTTTCGTCAAATTTCGTATGAGAAAACCGACTAATTGTAAGAGAATCTCCAGTGAAAGTGTGCGAATATTAGAAAATATCACTTTGTTGTTAGGTTTTTGTTTACAATGGGCCAAGATTCGCTATCATCGTCATTCGTCCAATCACCGGTGGTGTCATTCCGAGGCGAGGTGACGCTCCCATCACCCAGTACCCAGTTGGATTAACTCATTCGAAAGTGACTTCGACTCCAACAGGCGTGGAAATTTTAATTTATACTTATTACGAAAAGTTAAGGAATCGCTTAGTAAATTACACCGTGACTAATTTTGTTATGAGTCGTCAAAAGATGACCAAAAAGGTATAAATATATACGACGACTGTTTGTAAGGAAACCGCCATTTATACAAATATTTTTATTATGTGCATCAAAACTACTGCATTTTTTTTTAATGTAGCCGCCATTTAAATTCAAGCACTTGTCATACATAGCGTTTCAACAATTAACAAATTCCTTATGTATAAAATTCTGTTACCTTCGTTTTGAAGACCTTCGTCGTCATCGAAGTTCTGGGACCCAATCCACCTCTTTATGTGAGAAAACTTAAGGAAATCATCTCCCGTCTTCACTTGATTTCCAATGTTACTTCTAACCCCAAGTGTCTGTCACCTCTAATCTCCGAGCGTAGCGAAGACCTGTTTTTTTACTCGACCGGTTTGCATTTCGTCTGTTTGTAAATTTGTTTGTACGCTCCGTTTCCGTTTCAAGATGGTAGCCGATTTAATGGTTTAGTAAAGATTATTTTTTAAATGTAAAATTGTCATGTTATTTGGACTTTGTATTCGCATTTTTTCAACGTATGTATGTAATAAAGTAGGTAGGTATTTTTTAAGTACCTACTTACAAATCTTATGAATCCAGAAGAAATTTTGGTTTTGATTAATTAATTGAGAAAATTAGAAACATATCCACTGTTTTGGACGTGAGGTCTTCTATTGTTCGCAAAATTATACTAGAAATGTAGCCACTAATCAAATGATACATTTGACATCCGCATTGAGCATATTTTGTCGCGTTGTTTGAAAGTGCTCAAATTACAATAATCATTTTATGGAAGTGTAGAAACAAAACACGCAGTATTGTGTTACTCTATGATTCATTGTTGCGGTGTTAAATGGATTACAGTCATAATACCATGTATCACGCCGGTGAATGAACTAATAGTAATTGTTTGATGTAGGTATATTGAGTTATGATAAGTGTAAATAAAAAACTGGTTAATAAGTTTAAATTTACAGAAAGCTATGGAAGGTGTTGTCCAAGTATGGAGTGAATACAAATCTCATACAGGCAATCGCGACTCTGTATGAGGGAAGCGTTGCATGCATTAGGATAAACCGTGGTTTTACGGGGTGGTTTGACTTCACAAAAGGTGTTAAGCAAGGCTGCGTATTACCGTGGTTATTCAATCTATATAAGGGTATGCAAGAATTGAAAGAGGCGGGAATGGGCGCGAAATTGAGTAATTTGGAAGAATGTTGCCTGTTGTATGCTGATGATGCGGTGCTGGTCTCTAACAGTATAGAAGATCTACAGTACCTCGTATCTAGGATGAGCGATGTATATATGAAGAATGAATTAATGATGAATGTAAGTCTAAAGTCATGGTGTTTGAAAGAGAGAGTACGAAAATGGTGTGAAATAGTTGTGAATGATGATTACGTGGAGCAGCTGGATGAATTTGTGTTTTTAGGAAGTATGTTTACGAGAGATGGAAAGGCTAATAAAGATATTGAAAAAAGAGTAAATGCTTCGATGGTTTGGGCATGTTGAGCGAATGAATGAAGAAAGGAGTATAAAGAGAATTTATGACGCGAATGTGAATGGTAGAAGAAGTCGTGGACGCCCGAGGAAGACGTGGCATGATCGAGTGAATCAGATACTTGAGTCGGGTCATGTTAAAAGTCAGGATAACAGAAGAGTATGTATGTGAATGAGGCAAGGAGTGTATGCCAGGACAGAGTTGTTTGGCGGTCCGTACTCTCTGCCTATACCTTCGGGGAAACGGCGTGATGGTTAGTTAGTTAGTTAAATTTACAGAATGGATACTAAAATACTCTCACATTTTCCCTGCTGGGAAACCACCATTCAGATATCGAACTAAATTTTAATTAAGAGGAAGCCACAAGCCAAAAATGTACGTATTCTTAGCGTGCCTTATATCGCCACGAATGATACATACAATAGACATATAAATCGCGTGGGAAACTGAGTGTAGAAATTTAGATTTCAAAACTCAATTTATAACTCAAATGGTTATGTCTATCTACAATTTACGTAAATAAGATTCCGTATTGAATACCTTTAAAAAAACAGAGTACCTACCAAAACATCAACAGGTCATAAGTCATTAAAAAAAAACTCTACCCATCAAACTATCAACACAGTACTAAAATACGCCCCCTTGAGCACCTGTCATCCAATTAATTCTTCATTTTGTTAATCTAACATTTATTATTAAATCTACTTCCTTCTGATTTATTGTTCCTCTGGGTGTTCTGAGCACCGGATCTTTACCGCATACAGAATATTTTTGGACGTGTTTTATGATGGCATTTTTATACGGGCTCCCTCGGCGTTATTTTTTAGCTTGTTTAAAATAATTATAACCAAGTTTTAAGACTTTTAACTGCGATGGCATTGAGCTAATTTATTCAACGAATTGGTTAAGATTGAATGTGGAACTTATATTGTTGATATCGAAATATCTTTCTAAAATTGTACCTATGAATTGTAAGTTCCTCTAGCAAGAAATAAAAACAAAAAAATACGAGTGTGTTTTAGAACACACGACTGAAGTAAATACTTCTTTAGCTCCATCTATACATCCACATCCGCATCCGCATGACTGAGATATTTCATGCACTGGCTATGAGAGGAAGAGAGAAAGATAATTTGCACGCGAAAAAATAAAAATAAACCCTGCTCTCTCTTGCTTCTACAGTGTGTTACAGCCCGTTCGCCTCGCAACGCATTTCACTTTTCGTAACGCATTCGCCAGCTTACCCCCCAAGTCAAGCGTGCGTAAAGAAGTATTTACTTCAAAAAAATAATTATAGCAGTTGTGTCATCCAACTTCCATAACAAAGCATTTTCAACTAAATAATTCTTCCAATACATTTTTAATTGGATACAGGAAGTTTTCACTGTACAATAATGATATTTATTAATGTGAATACCGCACAAGAGTTCCAACTCTACCAACCATTTGGAGCCAGTGAGACTATGGCCTACCCGATTGGGGTAAGGTGTGAGGCTGAAGGTATTGGGGAGGGGGTGGAGTTGAGAAAGAAGAAGGTTGGAAAGTACCTGGCTGTTCACACCTGGTCACCAAACACGGCTAAAGCCATATCAAGCAACGTTTCAATTCTGAAAAGTGGTCCTACACCAGGGCGATACTGAGAGTACCTTCCACATTGGAATGTGCCACGTATATCCTATATATTATTTTGAAATTAGGAAATTGTGAAATAACGCAAATTAATATATTAAAATTTACTTGCTCAAACCAGGATGCTATGACAACTTGAAAAAATATGACATGAATGTGAAAATGTGCTAGAGTTACGATGAAAATGCATTATTGTTTGGTCTAAATTGTAATCTCTCTACTAAATTTATTAAAGGAAAAATTCTTCTCTTCGTTAGTAAAATATTGATAGAAAATATTAATTTTCAATATTGTTATTTCAACGTGCATTATTTACATTTTCTCGAAAACACTCCGTCGTTATCAATTCACCAACACATTGTTTGCAAGCAAAGTTTATAAACAGGTTTCCGGAAAATTTTAATTGTTTACAAACCGTTTCCGAAAACATGACAGCAGCACTGATTGTAATCACTGGTGACATTGTTTCTGAATCGTGCACAATTTTCTGACAACCTCATATTTTACTGCGTACTCCAATGTTTTAAATTAAGGCTTCTGGCGATTTTCTTTGATAAAAATATATCCACATTCCCCATCGATGTTTGTATTAATTCGTCCATAAAATAAGAATTTCTTCGGTGTATTGGAGTTTCTATTATTCACAAGAGATTGCCAGTATTTTGAGATCATTTGTTATGTAAAATGGACATTATTGATGTATAGTTGAGTGAGCACGACACATTATCCTCCCAGTGTAAACACATCTATTCGTTACATCACCGTGAAATAAAGTTCATTTCTTTCGTGAATTGTTCTGAGTTTCTATCTAATAAATCTCGCAGTGGATGAGAAATCTGAACACTTCAACGTGAAACTGCTGGAAAATCTAACAAAGGTTTTTCCCTTAAATATACACGTTAAATGACACACATACCAGTTGATTCATGCGTAATACTTTATTTTCATTTTTGATTTATACAGGACTTGTATATTAATTTTAGTATATCCCAGATAAAAGACCAACATTCAGAAATAAACCTTTGCTTGAAATAGATCTATTAATAATCTTGGATTCTTCTTATTTTATCATGTCAGATTTTTATAATATTAAAAAAATCTGCACATTCAAATTCATTAAAAGCATTATAAGTGTACGTACATTATCCATGTCGTAAATGAATGTTAAGATATTTAAAAGCAGAATTTATAATATGATTTATATCATAATTCTAATAAGAATTTTTTTGGTTCTTTAAAGCTTTGACCATTTAGCTCAGTTTTTCTCAAATTGGGCGATAACGCCCCCATATGGGTTCTGTAGGTTTCAGGCAGGCAGTAAAAGGCTCAAAGAAAATTAGAGGGTGTTAAGGTAATCTAGAGGGGCGACGGCAAACAAATTTAATCTATAAAAATCCGACGGTATCTCGACACGACACCACTTGAGATGCGATTTACTACTCGGATGCTTGGAGTCCCGTGTTGACGGTTAAATTAGAATTGCTTAGCATGTAATAATGTGAATGCTGATTTATATTTCATATACGTAGTCAATGGTTAAGTTAACTAAATAAAACGGCTATTTTTAAGTGAATTCGAGCCCGATGTTAACAAACTCGTCGAAATGCACCAGATTCATCCTTCATACTACATAAGTTTTAAATTCAAAGCCTAATATTAATAAAAAATACTTCTAAATATGATTAAGTATACGTTTTATTTCCTTTCATTGAAACATTCTTTGATCTCAGAAATAGGATATTGGTCACACCCTATCTATCCTATCCATATGTTTAAAAATTATATTTGCAATAACTGTTTTTAAGATATGCACTAGATGGTAATGTAAAAAAGGTAAGCTAATAATATGGGAGGCACTAGATATTTTATAAATCTAAGCGGGCAGTGGTCGAAATAAGTTTGAGAAACTGTGATTCCGAGGAAGATATAATATCAAAATATGAATCCGTGATTTATATTGTTTGACAATTTTTTTTGTAAGTATCTTAATTGTTAATTTTTACTTTTTATTCGAATTGATTTATTTGCAGGATTGCAGGATGCCTAAATTAGTGTTCACATACAAGAGAAATTGATTTATTTTCATAAGGGAAGCAAAGGCTTACCGAAGACAATGTGTTAAAATGTAGATATAAAATTACCTACATATTTTTTGATTCTCAATGCTATGTTCAAAGATGCTGTATTCTATGTTGTTTTATTGCCCGTCTTAATTTATTGTTTCCTCGTGACCAATGCGATATTTTTCTCCACTTTATTAAATTCCTCGGTGTTGGAATCATTAGGCGCAGGTGCTTTTTAACTATAGTTTGTTATGGGTTTGATTCGGAAATGTGCAATTTTCTCGCCCAACCAACTGGTGTATCTCCTGACCACAATCAGCGGTGGAAAAACTACTGTAAAATGTGTGTTTCATTTGTAGCCGAAGAGAATGTTTTATAAAGTTAACTCTCCAAGCGTAAAAATAAATTAAACCTTATCAGAAATAGGGTTGCCAATTGCTACAGACCCGGAAAACTGGGAAACCAGGATTTTTCTTGAACTGGCAAAAAACATTAGAGATTGTTTGTTTATTTCTTTCAACGTTTTTTTTTACCTTAGCTCCATACAGGAGGCCCTGAGAATAATAATTCTCAGGGCTTATGTCATCTTTGGGGATGCTGTGTGGAGGGTCTTTTTAGGTAAAGGAAGGAGAGGAAGTTCTGGGAAGAAAAAAAGGTATGAAGAGTGTGTAAGAATCTTTGTATGTCTCAATGTGTCCAGGAGTGACGGACGTATGATTCCATCACTCCCGCTGCGGTGAAAGGCGATGGGTAGTGAGAGTCCAGCTGGAGAGATCTAGGTTAGGTTAGGTTAGGTTTAGACTAGGTAGGGAGAAAGGATAGAACGTTAACCACTCTGTCTTGGCACACACTCTTTTGTTTTCCAATTCAGGACATGAACCTATTTGTTGCACTTGATCGTGCCGAATGAATACACATGATTTGAATGGAAACGAATATCGCTGCTGGCTTGGTACATTTTAATTTTAAACCAATTCGCGTTCTGTCTATCTTGCACTAACCTGACATCTTTTGAATTTCGTAATGATGATGAAGCACAATTTTGTATTGGAAATTTAAGGTCCGATTGACCAGACTTTTAGAGTACGAATGACGTTCACATCGTATTTCTTGTGTTCTTTATCATCATATCTTTCTGGGGCGTTCTCGACTCCTTCTGTTTAAACCGTTTGTGAGCCTCTTTCCTATTCTTATTAATTGCGACCTTATTTTATCTGTTACATCTTTTCTATTCTCCTCACTCGTAACACGGTTTAACCCTTATTATGCCTGAAACACTCATTCACATTGAAAAAATCTCCCGAGAAAAGATATATGCCGCCGACGGGACTCGAACCAGTGTCTTTCTGATTTCCGGTCAAATGCTCTACCACTAAGCTACGTCAGCTTATCTCTTAGACGCCAAATAATTTAATATATACTAGTATTTCATTCAACAATTACCGCTTATTACATTTTCCCACCTGCAAACAACCAACTTTATTTTATATGAGAAGGGCATTGTAATTATTAAATCTCCTAAATATTAATTGAATAGATATTAGCAAACTTTAGCCCTTTTACTTTAAACATATTAATCTTTTAATATTAATGAAATTGATATAAATGATAGTAATTATTGTGCCATCGATTTTGGACTGTTGGTTTCGTGAAATATTTACCAGATTATTATGAATTTGGATTCGATTAGATAGGGAAGATGTGATATTCACCATTATGACGTAGATGCAACATCGCCTCAAAAGCAAAATGCCACTTAGTTCGTATATTTTTGCTCTTTCCGATAAGCTGAATGACATTTATGATGTGAACCGCTAATGGTATTTAATGTAAAAGATAAAGGTAGGTTTTGCGATTGAAAACCACTTTTAAATTGTAACAAAGGGATAAAACTGCGAACAAGTAATACATATTTTAATTAAACGTATCTGCACAACATAACATGTTTCAAACAATAAATAAATAAATAAATAACTAACTAACATAACATGGATGGACCACCAAACACACGTCTTGACACACTCTTTAATAATATTTGGATGATTTGTATAGCGCCGTTTTTGTGAAAAATCACCTCAAGGGCGCTGTACAAATTTCAATACATTTCTAAAAACTTACTTCTAGCTACACACTAGACAAACACTCTTTGCTACATTCACATTTATACATGGTCTCATACACACCATTCTGTTAATCTGACTCTTGATATCGCCCGTCTATTTGATTCACTTGATCGTGGCATCAATTTGGGAGGCGGGAATGGATACCGCCGCCCCGGGAACCATTTATTGGATAACCAGCACCTCTGCCATATGTCGTCCCAAGTGGTTCGCTACGTTTGGTGACTTAGCAGGGGTGCCCGGGTTCATGGGGTGAGGTTTGTCTAGGTCTTGGCGGCGGATGATCAGGACACACTAAACCCCAGATTACTACCCATCCCTCATATCTTATTCCATCCCAGAACTCTCCTTTCTTTCCTTAAAAACACCCCCACTCAGCATCCCCGAAGATGACATAGGTCTTGAGGGAAATTATTTTCCTCAGGGCCTCCTGTGTGGAGCTAATGTAAGAAATATATACATATATCTTCCTCGAACGTCCCTAACTTATTCTACCATTCACATTCGCGTCGTAACATAATCTGCTGGCACTTCTTTCTTTTATCATTCGCTCTGCATACCCAAATCATCTAAACGTCCATTTCTTAATATTTCTCATAACGCTTACACCTTCTATCTATTTATATAGAGGAGAGTGACTGTGGCGGGCGGGCGGCCGGGCGATTGTTTGATTTACAAACCTACAGTTTTATTCCGCGATTGATGAAATTTTGCACACTTTACCTTCAAAACAAGAGGAAGGCTAGTACTATCTAAGTCTGATTTCGAAAAAAATTAAAATTAACAAAATATAACCTTACGAATTTTCACATTTTTTACACGGATCACATGAATTTATCATACATGCGCCCCAGGGATCTCGCTATTTTTCCATCATGACGGAAATTTGTTTCTCTTATTCATATTTTTTTGAATAATATTAATATAATTGTGGAGCGTTAAAATCTCTAAAACCCTAATAATTTTTTATTCTTATTTTTCAAGAATGTCATTTAATTTTACTCCACAGTTACACAATCCAAGACCACAATAAGCGATGCGGTTAGCTAAATGCTATCTGTATACATTATTCAGGTATCCGGCCATGTTTCGTCATACTCCTCAACGCGGAGATATTATTCTGAAATGATGTTAGGCTAAACACTAAACTCTTTAACATTCTGACGCTTCGACCAAGTATAATATGGTCGAAGTTCTGACGGTATTCTGCGGTTTGTGTGAAACTGTATTCGCGTCTCAAGATAATATCTGTCGAATAATAACGGTTGAGAAAGTTAACGTTGTTTTACATACAATTTGTTTACGTAAAATAAAACGTCACTGGGTTGATCAGATCAAGTGTGGAAAAGGAAATACGTCAAAACACATTTTGTATCTGTGGTTCCATCATTTTGCTTCCATGTTTGATTACACTCCGTCAATTACGTTTGCGCTTTGAACACTACTGCTCCTTTCGGTCCTTTGCGATCCTGGCTCATCGAATGGTTGAATTTCCTATTCCTGCCATTTTTACTTGCATACCTAAGCATTATAAATATTAGTCATCTCTTTCTCAATTCCGTCGAATATTTGCTCTTTACTGGAAATATTTTTTTTGTCGTTCAGAACATTTATTTTTTATTTATTCATTTATATTCTCGTTCATACGGCTTACATAATTAGTGCCGATTGTACAAATAATGATTAAAAAAACACTGAAGAAGGAGATAATACTAATAAATCAAAACTAAAATATGAAAAAGAACAACACACAGAAAAATAAAAAAAGTTACCGGTTGCAATTGCGACTCGAATCCAGGATCTCTCGTCTTACCGGGACAAGCGCCTTTAAAAACTCGGTCATTGTGACCTCTTATTTTTAATTAATTTTTGTAAATCTCACATTTCCAATTCAGAATTATTGTTTTCACATATTTTTGGCTGCTTCCTTTTTAAATAATCATATCGTTCGAATAACTGGTTTGTAACCTAGATTTATTTAATCACCACTTTTCTGTGTCTTGATCTTTTTCATATTTTCGTTTAGATTTTTATCAGTATTATCTTCTTCTTCAATGATTGATGGGTATAACCTTCAAAAGTTATTATAACAGTTATTCTAATACAAATTAAATAATAATCAGTACCTAACTGTATGGGCATAGAACCTGTGCTGAGATGTTCGCTTGTTTTAGATAAAGCGATATTATGCCCTCATAAGTAAAAACACAGTAACGACCTTGAGTCCTTTGGCTCCACCCATGGCGGCAGTATTGTATATTAGATTAGTAACAGTTAAAATTTTAAATTCATCATAAAGTTAGGATGCTGTTTAAGATTCTCACGGCCGAAAGTATTACAATGATTGATTTTGAGGTAATAAGCGATGCACTTCCTCTTCCTTTAGACAACGTTTCGGACAGTGTCCATCACACACCATCACGTCTGCCCTGATAGACACTGCAAAGTTGTCCATAATACTGTTACTGATTATTTTAGATTCTACTATTAGGAAGATGTTTTGTATTATGTTCCGTGATAGATGATCCCCCGACAATTGGATACTCTGGCATAGTTCTATACAATATGCAGTCGGTTTACTTACACAAATATAACTAAATGTCCCCGAAGGGATGTACCGCCGAATAACAAAAATATAAAACATATTTTCATTCAAATGTATCAAGGATAAAACTATATATCTATATGATGTATATATCAGCGTATAAGATACGTTTTTAGATTTTCACGGGCAAAAGCATTTTCGTTGTTTGTTTTTGGGGTTTTATGCCATGTTGCGCTACCTCCTTCTTTAGCCGACGTTTCGGACAGCATTGCAGTGTCCATCATCAGGGCAGATCCGGCAGGGCACATCGTCGGATCTGCCAATTCTGCCCTGATGATGGACACTGTAACGCTGTCCGAAACGTCGGCTAAAGAAGGAGGTAGCGCAACACGGCATAACACCCCAAAAACAAACAACGAAAATCAGCGTATAAGTATAAAAAATCGACACTGTAAATAATTTCGTTTGTTATCTACATAAACTTATTAAAAGATTTTTTTTTAAAGTTGATTTTTTTTTTTGAAATTGGTAAATAATCCATAAAAAATTGTAATTTTATAATAATTTTAATTTCAAAAGCCAACACTCTGTCTGACGATCAACTGTCAGGGGATCAGCTGTCGAGGGAACAGTTGTCGGGGGATCAACTGTCGGGGGATCAAATGTCAAATCACTATTATTTTAATTTCTGCATAAACAGCATTCAGTACATATTTGCTTTTATCCGACTAACGGTCTTGCTTTGTTCACCATACCATCAGGGGCACACGTGCAGAGTGTAGAAAACTGTACATATACGTTATTAATGCTACACAAATAAGCATGCATTTTTTAACAATGAACACTGTAAGACTGTACCACTGAATCGATAATACACACCAGAACTGACGTTGCTACTTAGCAGATTTTGCTTTGTTAGCCCATTTAGCTATCTCTTATGTAAATTGTATATCGCCATAAGGATGATGAAACAAATTTATTTCAAATTTAAGCAAAGAATGGTCAGAGTTTTGGATCACAAAAAAGAAAGGTGATTCACTAAAAAGCAATGAAAAGTCTCCCGATTTTGAAAATTGGATCGCTTAGAAATATTTTAGATGTTTTCATTAAATACTGCGAGTAGAAAAAACACACCTATTTGCGTTTGAAATTATCGAGTGTTTTTTTTTTAAATAGTCTTTTTAAAAGCCCAGAAAAAAATAAAGTATAAGGCCTATAAACGGATTTTGAGTTCAAAATCTCTTACCTACGAACCCCCCTTCAGTCATAGTTTTATTGTATAATATGGAAAAAAAATATTTAGAAAATTATCTTAAAACATTTAAATATTTGTGCCTGGGTTTTGCAAAGTAAAATAAAACACGCTTTTTGGCGATGTTTTTTTGTGAATGGCGCTGGCATCGCTATCGAGGAGTGTTATTGTTAGCGGCCTTTTCCCGAATTTCACATGGCGCATCACCTTAATTAATGCATTCCGCATTTAACCGATTTATAACACATGTCTCATGAATACTTTCAGTTTTTAAGTTCCTAAAAAAATTATTTTTGAATTTTGAATATAATATCTGTAGACTGTCGAGCCGAAACGATAATAACCGATTGAGTAAGTTTCGTATAATTATTTACTTATTTATTACTTACTCGAAAGAGAAAAAAATTGCCAAGTATGCTCCGAAAATTATTAAAAACACATTTCGTTCTGTTATTTAACATGTTATAGCTATGAATAAAATTCACAGTGTATCTTTAAATGTAACTCAAGCGTTTGACGAGAGATTTTTGCTCTTTCGTCAAACGCTTTAAACATTTTCACAATTTTCGCTTGAATATTATCGTTTTTAATATTAGCGCGCTCCCTGTAACATTCGTATTTACGTAGCTCCCCTTCTTCTTCTTTTTGAGAGCATAATAAAGTACTATAAAATATACGTATAATAAAACCCAAAATCATAAAAAATTATATTATTCGTCCTAGAACCAATTCAAAATTATTTTGTTTACTTTTGAAACCAAATATCCCATAATCCTCCTCATCCGTGATACACGGCCAACGTATTGGATTATTGATAAGCAATTAATAGAGGCAAAGCTCCGTATGGTATTACCCACTTAAATGCCGTTTTAGGGGTTCGGTTCACGTACAAGATAAACCTATTGACCTATTTCCTCGATAATTAATTAACCCTTGGAATGTCTGGGGTAAGATGCCATTCGCCCGCCGCACGCTGTTATTTTCGTAATAACTTACTTATTTTTTGCAAAATTATGTTTTTGTAAATTTTAATGTCTTACTAGATAAAGTTTTCGTATATTTATAAAAAACATAATATGTTATATTAAAAACATCTCTCCTATGTAATGCGAATAAATGTAATAAGCGGTAATTGTTGAATGAAACACTAGTATATATTGTATTACTTGGCGGGTAAGAGATAAGACGCCGTAGCTCAGTGGGTTAGAGCACCTGACCGGCCATCAGAAGGACACGGCTTCGGGTTCCGTCGACGGCATGTATCTTTTCTCGGGAGGTTTTTTCAATATGGAGTGTTTCAGGCTAATAATTATTGCTTATAATAATAATCTATAATAATGAAATCTGCTTATATTCAGAGAATTGTTTTTTCTCTCTCTAATGTTACGAACCTATATAATATAATGAAGACATACGAAAATGTCTTTTTTTTAATCGTATCGTATCGTTAAATAAGCTCCCTTCTCAATAAAAATGAGTCATATTGTAACGGGATTATTAAATAAATGCACAAATTTTAGCGATGAACACAATTCGCTTTTTATTTTGAGTATTATTAATTTGCAAGTTTTTATAGCAGTTCAATAAAAGCAAGAAAGTATGTTAAACTTATGGGTTCTTTATTGAACATGTTTCCTCCCAAAGGAAACTTAATGGTTCCCTTAAGGCCGCGCTAACCCGATCAAAGAGAAGAAGATGGATATACGACAATACGAACGCGGGAGCGAGCGCGCTAACATTAAAAACCATAAAATTCATGCGAAAATTGTGAAAATGTTTAATAAAAGATGGCTCGTTTGAAAAAGAGCAAAAATCTCGTGGGGCTGTGTCAAGTACCATTTAAAGAAACATTCTGAATTTTTACCAATTACGGTAAAAAAAAAAAAAAATTGGTAGCACTATGTTTATTTTGATAATCGGAATTAAGTCATTTTGCGACATTCTTTTTCACAGATAAAATAAACATATTTGCAAGTGACGAAACGACAACCAAGAATAATATTATGATACATTATTTCTTGCCAAGCCAATAAAATATATTTTAGTATCCTAACAGAATTTTTTAATTTAAAAAATAGCATAAAATCTAGGCAAGTGCGGTGAGTTGGTAAGAAATACAATGTGGATTTCTTGTGACTTTTGACTTTTTGATATACTGGCATACAGAGCTCCGGGCCAAAAAGGCCCCTTTCTCTTTCATCATGAATTTATTGGTTGTAGAAAAATTAGATTTTATTTGGATTTCTTGTGAATCTTCTCATGATTCTCACGCGTAGGGCGTACTATGTCGGTGCCTGCCTAGTGTGTCTACCATTATGTCTAAACCGTACACCGGCTACCCCCACTGACTTGTGGAGCATTTGGCCTACTTGTGCGATGGTTCACGGCTCCTGTATTTTCCGCCTCTATCTTGGAATTATGATAATTTTTCTCGTCTGCTGTTGGCTGATGTGACCTTTGCGGTACAGCAATAAATACACTGTTTGCGATAACGCGATTTTTTTCGCGAAAAAAGCTCATTTTTAATTTAAACCCAATTTAAAAAAATATATATATTTCCTCTTATTTTGAGGGTAAATAAACTCAAATCGGCGCCCGCCCGCTACAGACACTTCTTTATTTTAATTTTTTTTATTATGTTTAGGAATCAAACAGTTATTTATAACATAATTACATTGTAAAATTAGTATGCAGGGTGTTAAGGGACGTACTTGACTTACTTTTTTAACCTGTGACTCCTGACATTATTTAGAGTAAAAAATGTAACTGAAACTTTAGTCTCCGGTGACATTTTTATGTTTTTTTATTCACTGAAAACATAATAAAATTAGTAGGTATCAGTAGGTACAGACAGTTAGCGGCGGGGTGAGAGGTGGGACGGTTACTCGGGTGAGTGACCAGTGACAAAACGTAGAAGATTATGACGGGAAAAAAATTGGAAAAGTGGTATCAAAAAAGTCAAGGTGACCAAATATCATTTACATTTTTTACTCTAAATAATGCCAGGTGTCACTGGTTAAAGTAAGTCAAGTAGTACCTTAACACCCTGTATAATAGTGAAGTGAGTAGTGGTACCAATGCTGCGTGCTCGGGTGACAATGACGTGCATTCAATGCAAATGTGCCGCATGTAGTTACCTACTCTCTTCAGGGATTCGATTCACGCCGGGATGGCGCCCGTTTGCGCTTTTCCGGCGTAGGTACTATAATATCATTATTTAGTACGTTACGCGTCGGTTGACACCTAGGTATTTATTATCAAACTAGCGGAGACACGTGAAAAAACACTGGATATTATAATTTTATGATTTGTGAAGCTGAAAGTATTTATAAAATATTTGATAATACTCAAAAATACTTAAAAATATTCTGTACATAAGAGCACACAAAAGATCGACCCTTAACCCCACAGGCCTCGACCATATTTTGTCAGAGATCAAAATATTTTCGTTTTACAATAAAACCTAAATAATTGGAATATTTCTGAACGTATCCGGAAACTAAAAACTGTTTTGAAAGGTGATAATTTAATAATCACCTTCCAATTTTTTCAATCAAAATAGACGTATAACTTTTGAAGTATAAAAATTTTGAATGCAAAAATAACAAAGTTTTAAAAATGATTTTTTCGAAGTAAACTTTTTCGGAAAGGTTTTCACTTTGTGATGTCATTATTTATTTTAATGAAAAGACAAAATAACTTTGTTCACATCACTTTTATTAATACACAATCTACATGTTTCATGAACGATGTTCACATCATCAGGATCAAATGTATCCTGATGATCCTGATCCATTTGATCCTGATGATGTGAACATCGTTCATGAAATATGTAGATTGTGCGTGTAAACAAAGTTATTTTGTCTTTTCATAAAAAATTTAAAAAATGGCTCACATTACGTCTTTTCTAACTTATATAAATTCCACAAATGTTATATTTACTATTCAAAGAATAAAGAAACATTAAAAAAAAAATTACTGATAGCGAAAAAACTAAAAATTTACCCATATTTTATTAGACAAATTATAAACGTTTTTGTCAACTCACTTTTTTGTCGTACCATGTAAAAATAATTAATAAAAAATTCCCAAAGTTTCATAAACTTTATCAAATTCCGATACCAAACTTTGATTTTATAAAGGTCTACATTTTACTTATTTTGTGGTTAACTTTAATATTTTAATATAAAAAGCGTGGTGTTTTCTCTTTCTAACACCGTTTATATCATATTTATTATTATGATAGTAAGGGAGACAAAACTACTTCTTAAGAGATTTATATGAGTTGTTCCGAAAACTGAACAAATTAGCCTGAAGGGTTTACAAACGCTGGGAGAAAACAATTAATCGAATGGAAGGTGAGAAATAGGGGATCACTTTAAAATCAATAGACTCCAAGACACCCGGGAATTTAGCAGCTGGGTTCAGGGCATCAGGAAATTCTCTTTTCAATCCTGAAAGAGTTCTTTAGAAAATTCCTCACAGAAAAGAAGTCTTCTACTCTGAAGCGATTGGCTTCACATCTAATCTATACTGCAAGGGAGGATGTCAGATCAAAGTCTAGAACACTGCTCAATGTCCGTTTGAACGTGATTGAGAGTTTGTTTTGAAACTACGTAAATCTTTATATATACAAATAAATGTTTCTATGTTTGACTCTTATACGTTACTATACCATTCATATGATTGCGATAAGACTTTGGTGAGTTGTTGTGCGCACGCCCGCGAAGGTTTCTATATATAATGGTGAGCTCTGGCGTTATGAAATTTGTATAAAAAAATTACAACAAGTGGTGCGCGAGTTGTTTGAAAAATGTTTGTATTTTATATAGTTTAGCGGCATTGAGGTAAGGCGGGAGGAGGAGGGGAATCCGGGAGGGGTGAAGAGAATGAAGGAGGGGGAGAGGTCACGGGAGGGGGAGTATAGTGTTTGTGTGATATTGCAACGCATGCCGGGTAGTAGTCAATAAAATACTGTCACCTGATTCAATGTAATGGTGATAGTTTGGACAAGTGATGATATTTTAAAATTCATCAAATTATTCCTTGGTGAATAATGATAGTACCTACGTGCTAAATAGATATATTGGCTCAGCGGTTATCACTTTCTCGTACATCTTGAAATACGACAAAAGTAGAACTGAACGTCGCCCTCGTGTAGACGCGTAGCAACCATCGCTGGGCTATCCCACCGACATCGTGCAGAGGAGCCATTAGATTTACGGACAGGAACGATAATAATATGACCGTTGAAATGAATTTCACGAACCGGAACAGGCTTCCTTCCGGTTGATCGCGGCACTTCTTAACTTATTTCAAACAAGTTCTACTTGTTGTTTGATGGGGGTGTGAAATCGCTCGGAAAGTCAAGAAAACATCTTCAATATTCCCCATCCTGCACCACTATGTAATATTTATTATCTGTCAACTTATCGAATATCAACCACGAATAATATTTACATTCTAATTTAACTTGACTCGTATTACGTGTTTTTCACGCAAGCTTTTTAAGCCAGTTTTTTAAGGTTCATCGAACAATAAAATCAACATCAAAACACCCATTGTCATATTAAATTTGTCGGATACTTGGACCATTATGTCGAATGCTTGGACTATTATGTCGAATGCTTGTACCATTTGTCGAATGCTTGGACTATTATGTCGAATACTTAGATCATTATGTCGGATGCTTGGACGATTACGTCGAATGCTTGGATCATTATGCCACGGTGACTCAAATTCATGTTTAATCTTTTTTTCATTATGTGAATAAATCAACCCCAAAAATAATTTCCCTTCTCATATTAATTTGAAATCAGTCCTACGTAAGTTTCGACAGCATTATTCTTATTATGCATTATTCTCAAGAAGAGACAAAAAGAATTAGAAAGAACCGTGAAGATCCAAGAGGAGTCAAGAAGAGCCAAAAAGAGTCGAGAAAGAAGACGTAAAGATAGAAAAAACGACGCTCAATTAATTTATTTATTCCTGCCAATTCTAAATTCCGATATTGGCTTATTGGGTTGTCATGTACGCCAACCGATTAAAATCCAACCTCCTTTCAAGTACTCTTCTAAGTCCTAAAAAATCAGTGTCCCTGGTGTACAGGTCGAACCGGTTCCTGGCTGGGGTAATACTATCGTATCGTCTCATGTCTTTACAATAAATCACGTGAATTTTAACCTTCATTTTTTTAAACTTTCAATGCATTATGCGGGTTAGTCAGTTTTGGCACTTGCCCAACAATTCTCCTAAATAAATAGTCGTCAACTGACCGTCAGAAAATCTGCTTTTGATACGTCAATAATGAATAGTGAGTAGTGACATCACTCTAACTAACTAATTCTAAAATATATTCGGCCGTCTTGCGAATTTACGATTTAATTGGTATGATGTAACGTGAGCCTTGACTATTTCGGTGACCCGCATCTAAGAATAGACTTCATTTTTTTTAATAAACGCACATGTGGTTTTCTTATTATTTTTTTTGCCCGAAGTTTTATTCTGTGGTCTCTTGAATCATAGCAGTTCATTTGTGTGTGACCTATTTCATTAAACCGTGAACGTTATGTGTGTTTTCCCGTCCTCGTAAACTAGCGATTAGTTTAAATGAAAATTGTATGTTGAAAAACATGCATACGTGTCTCAAATGTTACCAAAAGGTTACAGCTTTATATTTCTTCATTTCCTCCTGTTGTAAAAGTCAACTTTGTTATTGAAAAGGTCGATCCGATCTAAAGTTCAAAATTCTTAGGCCTTCTTGATACGTATTTCAAGATTTTTTTCATAGATTTAACCCATAACCTTCGAAAAATGCGATGAGTACCTAGTTACGAGGAAATTATGACAGACTTTTGGCGCACTGCTACTTTTGTTTTTAATAGAAAACAAAATATCATCGGACAGCAAAATGATGATTTCTTTTTTACTCCAAATATGCCCAGGAATCGTTGGTTAAAAATCTTAGGGTACGTGATGTTATACCCTGTTTAGATAGACATGGTATATTTTAGATATACAATATACACCGACGAAGTTAAATTTTTAGGAAAAAAAATCCTCAAACCTCAAATTTTTTTTTAACCAGCTTTTAACATTTTTTTTATTTGGCACAACATTGTAGATAGAATTGGGCAAGGAATTGAATAATTTTGGGACAATACAGTTAATGTACCTTTGGGGCAGCCTCGTTTTCCAGTGGTGCACTGTGTACACGTGTGTGGTGTGACTCTGGCTCGAGCGATACAATAAACGAATAAAATGAAGCCCAACGAAGATATCAACTATCTGATTGAAGTACCTACTTTGACACACCGGTGCCAAAATATTAACGTAACATTGACATAACATTTTCATTGATATTCAACGAGAATCGTCCCCCCACACGTTTGCACGCTTAATATTTCTGGACACATTTCGCAAGTACTGTGCGAATTTTACTGAGCTCTAAAGGGATAATCAAATACTTATCGAATCTGTAAAAATAATATTCATAATTAAACATGTGAAGTTTATGAAGATGAAATTGGAATAAGTACAGCATTATCGACTTCTCGCAAATCATGTTCTGTGGCGATAAAGCAATTTTCTCTCAATAAATTATAAGCCATTAATTTTCCATAAATAATCATTGATTATTATGGATTATTATATTAAAGCATTCAATTATTAGTTAATAATTGCATGCATTTTATGCAAGGTGGAGATTGCAATTTAAAACTAGCCTGGTATCAGTATTATAAATTTGATGAATCATACAATAACAGATGTTCCGAAAAATCTTATTTTCGAGACGTGGACCACCTTTCAAATGACATTAGCTTCTGTTCTTTGTCTTGTATTAGTCAAATTGTAGATTTGTGGATAGGTTTTTATTTAAATATGTATTACTATATAACATATGTGTGCACTTTCGTGCCCTATTCTAATGTTATTTTCCTAATAATAGCACCAGAAACACATTAAAATTTCTGAATAACTGGATACGCTTTACGAATATTAATTTTAAAATACCTTTGGATTGACCTTTATTACTATAAAAGACAACTATTTGCATTCGGGGCGATGGAAACCAGTTATCCTGAAAATTTACCAAAATTTCTCAAATTTCGAGATTTGCCTATTCGTGCGTAAAGCGAGTGAAATGATCGAATTTCGACGTTTGGTGTTTTGTTTGTCAAAAATATATGATGTCATTATGAGATTAATTTCATTTCCATATTTCTTGGGCCCTAATTTGATGATTTTTGTGCGAAAGGCATCTCGAGAAGCAAGTTCAAAGTAAAACTAATTTTATTTTACTGAAATAAATACACTCGAACCCTTTAGGTCTGTTCATAACTTAGTTTAAGGGTTCGGCCATAAAGATTGGGTATATAAAATAGGGCATTTTGCTTTCTAGAATTCCAGAATTGAGGTCGGTTGATACTTTCGAATTTTAGGTCAGGGCAAGTTGCAAGAGTACTTATTGTGGACATGCCGTGATGCGTGTTTTGTGTAATTTTTGTATGTCGAAGGACCTTGAAATGTGTATGTTTTAACCACTGCACAAGTAGAAGTAAGCACATAAGGAAAAGGAGAGAATTACTCACTGCGGGACTTTCTTCTATATGTATTTGGCCGGTTTTAACTTTGCACTATGTTGCGGTAATATTTCTTCTTAGAGCGGTGAGTAGCTTAAGAGCTGATGCGGATGCGAAAATTAAATGCAGAGATTTTTGCAGGAAGAGGGTCGATTATTGACTGATTGTGGGTAATAGGAAAAAGTGACAGGTTTATAGGGAAGGGTAGGAAGGAAATGTGACAATACTAGGTACAAGTACAGCAGTTCATGTATGTGTATAGGTTCGTACAGATGTATGTATGTAAGTGTAGCTGTATATGTAAGTGAAGTTTTTCAAAAGAATAATAATATTATTTAGGTAATTTGTAACTCAAATTAAAATTAATAATTATAATCAATAAGTGAATAGTAATAGACCTCGCGCCCAAAAAATATGTTTCTAATTTTTTCTAATTAATAAATCAATACCAAAATTACATCTGAATTCATAAGATTTCTAAGTAGGTCGTTAAGTACTCACTACTTAAATAAAACAGCATATATATTTTAAAAAAAATTTATGTTTGCTTTCAACGATTTTATATTTTTAAAATTATGATTTCTAATAATAAAATTGGAACTTCTTACAAAAACAGTTTTTAGTTTTCGCGTACATTCAGAAATATTCCATTTACATATTTCGATTCTATTACAAAGCGGAAATATTCTGACCTTCTGGCAGATTATGGCCGAGGCCTGAGGGGTTATAATAAAAAATATTTTATATGTGTGTTTTTTTTTTTAATTAGAACAGATTTGTCGAAAATTCAGACTAATCACGGGTCTGCGCTAGTATATCATATTTCATGCTGAAATAATAATATTTATCAATTCGTAATATTATTATGGTAGGCTTACTTTTAGCCTCTTGCCTTTCCCGTCACGTACATTCGCTCCTCGAACTCTCGTCACCTTTCAAAATGGTATTTTGAATCAATCAACACTTCTTCTTCTTCTACCACCGTGGCTGGCTTTAAAACCGAACAGGAGCCAGGGGCGGCGCGTGACGGTAATTTCCCAGTGACGTCCGTGATGCCGGCGGACGTGACAACGGGCCAAATTTGCACGGGATCATTCCGCGAATATCAATTTTTTAAATGGTTTTTATTGCATTCCTGCCCAATGTTTGCATATTTATGTTTAATGTGTTGATGTTACGAAATTGTTTACAATTTGAAGAATAGGGAGTTATATTACTAATACAGAGTTTCATGGTTACTACCCGGCTTGAGACTATTTTTTTAAAAATTGAACAATAATTAAAGAACCTAACCCAACCTTATTTAACATAACCTAACAATATTGAACAAACATCAATAGCATCGTGTCCATAGACATTTAAGATCGTGTCTTATTTTTCGATAATTAGAAACAAACATCAGTAGCATCGTGTCCATAGACATTTAAGATCTAGTCATATTTTTCGATAATTAGTAACAAACATCAGTAGCATCGTGTTCATAGACATTTAAGATCGTGTCTTATTTTTTGATATTTAGTTACAAACATCGATAGCATCGTGTCCATAGACATTTAAGATCGTGTCGTATTTTTTGATAATTACTAAATGAAAACTTAAGAGTTCCGTAACTTAAAATAGAAATAAGGTTTCGAGATGTAAATATTTAAGTTCACCTAGAAATTTTAGACAACGAATATACTCTCAAAGTTTTTTTGTCAGATAAAATGATATTTAGTTTTATTTTACAGTAAATGTATATTTTAAAGCTCTGTATCTCATTGACTGCAAGCTGAAAGTAGATGTTCGCCACGGTTCCACGACGACTCAACAAAGTGGCATTTCAACAGCCCATAACCTAACCTAACGTAACCTATTTCACAATTTTAGATTATTTTCATAGTTATTTTCATAACTTGTTTCTTTTCTTCCAGGGCCGTTACAATGTGGCTACCTGTGATGGACTTCCGTTGATTGCCCCGTAGCGTCTAAGTCTCCCGGCCGGCCCAGAAGCAGACAGGCAGGGTACTCTCAGTATCGCCCCGTCCCTCCGCTCCAGTGGCTGTGGGCACCCCCCCCACCCCGGAGGCCTCCCTCCCCCTCCGCTGAAGGGGAGAGCGCCGAGTTATGAGCAGCCATAACATACAAAATACCACCATAACACAAGTAACTTATAATTGCTTTATTAAATAACTACTTTATTAGGGTACGCCACTGAACGAATAATCCCTACATTCGTTTTGTCAATAGAAAAAAATATACCATTGCTTAAGAATTACAGATTCAGCACTTGAAATGGACTGTAAATACTAAAAACGAAATAAGAAAAATTGGCTAGGAAATATATGTAGGAAAAACAAGGTATGCAAGGAAAAGGGATAACCAATCACTTACCACTGTCTCTGCAGTCTCTTACAACATAATCACTATATAATTCCGCCGCAATACCTCGACGTAATTATCGCCACCACAAAATAAATGAGTACAAACGATGTTATGTACTTCCAAAGATCAAATTTCCTTTTTTTTTTTTTCTTAAAAGCGAGATTGTGTGCACGAAAAACACCAACATCTTGCTTCCAATATAGTCTTCTTCTGTTTTCAAAACAAATGCACTCGACTTTGCACTATTTTTGTTGTCATATTTCAAATATTTTTCCAGCAAGTTGGTGGTTAGGAAGAAGTAGGAATTGGATAAATGACATCCCAGTAGGAACTAGGCATATTCTCATTTGAAATCCAAACACCAATTAACAAGACTCAGACAGGCCAACAAAATTGATTATTTGTTCAAGAAAGAATTTCTATATTTGAAAATGTTAGTCAGGAAAAATTGAGCATACTTCAGGCTTACAAACTTCTTCATAACTAGTAGTGATAGGTAAATTCCCTGGAAATTTATTTTTAGGGAATTTTCCCGGAACTGCTAATATTGTGAGAATTTTCTTCTAAATGGTGAATTTTTTATAGGCCAGATTCTTCATTTTTTTCTAAGCTACAGTCAAATTTTCAAACCAAGTTCAATTAATGTAATCAAATTTTCAAACGAAATCACATGGTTTTGATTGATTTTGCATTAATTTGCTTTTTATCATCTTGAGCCCGAAAAAAGACATAAAACATTAAAAAAATAATAAAACCCAAAAAATTCAGTTTAAAAAAGCTCCACTGGGCAAATCATTTTTGTAAAATAGCTGTTTTTTTTCAACTTAGTTAATCACCCATCATCTCTATTTTTATATTTACAACTTTTCTCACATTTTTGGCTCGATATCTTGTTTATATATCATGCTTGAAGTATCACCTTTCCAATTGGTTGTGGTTAGGAGACACAATTATTACCATTTTTAATATTTGGCAAATGTTTAAAAAAAAAATAATGGTGAAAGAGAATTGAGTCTTTTGTCTAAAGGTTTGAAATTAAGTATCTCAAAGAATAAGACATCCCAAAACCATAAAAATAACTGTTATATTTTTGTTCTTACTCCACAATGAAACAATAGTTTTACTTTTAACAAACCTACCATTGTGGTTTTCAAAATTGTTTGAGACTCTGGTCTTTCTTGTACAGAAGTTTGTTTGGGCCAGAAGTTTGAGTGGGTGACTCGGTAAAAGGAGACTTGAGATTGTTGTGAAACTTCAAGATTGAAAAAACTTTGCATGCAGAGTTCTAGAAACTTGTATTTCAAATTAACATAGTAGTAACTCTTAACGTAGGAATGAACAAATTATATTAGATTTTTAATGCAACTTGAAATGGTAACACTAACTTAATGAAAGCATTGGGTGGTATTATAGTATATTCATCATTAAATTCATTGTTATCAGTGGTGTACATAATTAGCATTCCTTTTGCCATATTTATATGCAATATGATCTATGATAAAGAGCACAATGTATGGGAGAGTTATTATGGTCTACTCAAATGGCTTGATCTTATGACAATGATGTTAGCTGTTTGTCATTATTACTAACTTTGTGATGATTCATACAGAATACAATGTAGGTACAGTCATAAAGAAAGAGACAATTTACTCTCCATAACACCAATCATTTGATACATGGATTCGGAGCATACTTGAGATAAAAAGGGATTCTTTCATATACAATTACAATCCCTCCCAAAGTTTTTATCAGAAAATTTGTTATGTTTTGACTAAAGATTATTTGATGAAATTTCTGTAATTATTAAAAAAGACTTTTTCAATAAAATATATTACCCGTCCCAGTAAGACGAGAGGTTTTGGGTTCGAGTCCCAGTTGCGACCGTTATCTTTTGTTTTTCTGTGTCTTGTTCATTTCCATATTTTCATTTAGATTATTAGTGTTATCTTCTTCTTCAATGATATGTTACATTAATGGGAATAACCTTAAAAAATTATAAAAAGAGAGTTTTTCTTTGAATATTAAATTTATTTCAATTGCAAATAAAATTAGATAAATAGCAGATATGTTTTTTTTTATAACAAAGTTAGACTAGACTAGCAATGCGGAGGATAAGGGTTCAAATCCCGGCATGTGGAAGGGTTAATGTGATTTATGTTGATTGTAATCTGATGTATGCATGTTGATTATTGCAGCACATGTCTGTGTTGGGCAGCGGAGCGGGTTGCTGGTTCCCCTCTAGCCAGCTGCCCCCGACCGCCCCCATCCGCCAGAAGAGGCAACCTACTCATCAGGTACTAGTCGACAACTCTATTATTTCTATAATTATAACTCTAATTTATTTCTAACACATTAATTACATTGTTTTAAGACATTCCTGTAAGAGTGGAAGATACTCTCAGTATCGCCCTGGTGTAAGACCACCATTCAGAATTGAAACGTTGCTTAATAATGGCTTTAGCCGTGTTTAGTGACTAGATCTGAATAGCCAGGTACTTTCCCACCTTCCTCTTCCCCATCTCCTTCCCTTCCCCACTTACCTTCAGCCTCACTACATACTCCAATTGGGGATGCCATAGTCTCACTGGCTCCAGAAGGGAGCAGTTGGGACTCTTGTGAGGTTTCTCTATAAAAAAAAATCCTAATAAATAACATTTTCTGTATTCACGGTGTCCGGAAACTTCTTGACGAATTTTAAGACATTATTTAACAGCTGATATTAATCCCTACTGATTGTTTTTATAAAATATGACCTACAAATTTTCAACTTCGGAATCCATTTACTCGGAAATTAAGGCTTAAATCAAAAAATGTCATACCACAAAATCCACTCCAAAGTGATGTAGATTCACCAGATTCCCGTTTGTATCACTAATTTTCAGACGTCATGTGGAATACTATTGTTACTAAAATATACACAGTGTTAAGGGACGTGATTCATGTCATACTTGGATTAAAAAAATGTTAACGAAATTTTGATCTTCGATGACTTTTCAGATGCCTTTTTTAAAAAAAATTTTTTTTCCTAAAATTAAACAAAAAAATTGTTAAATTAAAACAAATAACTTTGTTTAAACCACTAATATAATCACAATTACCTACATGTTTCAAAACCGATGGTTTCTTCGTCAGGGTAGTAATGACATGTGTCATTAATGTCATTACTACCCTGACGAAGAAACCATCGGTTTTGAAACATGTAGGTAATTGTGATTATATTAGTGGTTTAAACAAAGTTATTTGTTTTAATTTAATTCAAAATGACGCCACAAAGTGATTTTGTGAAGTTTGAAGAAATAAAAAAATTGTTATTCCACATGTTGTCACTTTTCACTTAGCCGAGTAAACGACAAACCTTTCACCCCGCCCCTAACTGTCCAATGCCTACTGATTTTTTAAATGTTTTTAGTTGAACAAAAAAATAAAAACATAAAAAATGTCACCGTAGTCCAAAATTTCATTTACATATTTTGCTCGAAATAATGTCAGGAATCACCGGTTACAAAGCATTGCGTAGTATTTTCAGTATGAGTACAACGTTCTACATCAGGGAACAACAACGAAATATAATTATTCCTTCATCTCCAAACATTCTAATATCTCAAAATATAGGTTATATGACTTTTGAACAGCTTTGAAACACGTCTAATCTTGAAGTGTGTTTTATTCCAGCCGCTGACAGTGCAACACGTGATGCAGCAACTGCAGGGCTCCGCCCCCCCTCCTGCCCAGCAGCCTTTGTCCCCCAAGGCCCCCAATGGACCACACATCGGGGGGCACTTCAACCATCATGTTAGTTTAATTTCAACTAAATCAAACATTATAACTTGTCCACATCCAAACGTGGTAACATTATAATTTGTTCAACGAAGCCTAAGTTGATACATTTATTTTATTGTGTTTTAAACTCAATACTAAAAATACAAAACTAAAACACCCGTATCGCCTGCATAAGAATGGGTTGTTTCTTTGACCTGTTCTCTATTAAATGGCAAGCTTATGGAACTAACGAGCTACCGGCATCCATCTTTTCTTCCTCATTTGATCCGTGTCCTCAAGATTTATATTTGAATCCCTTGAAAAATAAAAATAAAATTATTCTAATACAAAATTCTCTCTAAAGTATCCATTTCGGCCCAATTGAAATGCTCGGAGTAAGTATATAAGACTGGCTCAAGTATCGGGGCTCCACAGAAGCCCAAGTAAATTTGGCTTCCAAGAAACTGGGTGTCTTGTATAGGGCTAGCAGATTCTTCAATGGTGACCAGCTGCTAACCCTGTACAAATCTTAAGTAGTCCTAAAATTGAATTTGGGTGCCACCACTGGGCTGGAGATAAACCTACTTGATTCTGGACAAAGAAGGGTGGTCCATCTGGTTGACAAACTGTTGCTAACAGACCGATTGCTATCTCTAATGCACATACGCACATCTTATAGCAATGTAGGCATGCTGAGTCTGTTCTATGGAAATTTAAATGGAGTCTGCTCTAGCAGCATTAATTCCATATGCATCAGTGCACTTACGCGAAACTCGGCAGATAAGAGTGGAACACCCGTCTACAGTTGACGGTGGCTTCACGAGAGTGGGTCGTTTATTCAACTAGTTTTTGTATAAATTGGCTCGTTTGTGGAACGAGCTACCGGCATCTGTTTTTACTCCTTCATACAATCCGGGCCTCTTCATAATCCCTTTCTACAGCCTCTATTTTAACCTGCTTCAGAACGCTGCCCAACGAGGTTAGGTTAGAAATGGCTGGCATCCTATCTATCTAATCGCTTACAAGCCGTGAAGTTTGGAAATAAACTGTCTAATTTCGCTGCACTTTCTTCAGGGGTACCCCAGGGATCCGTTTTAGGTCCACTTCTCTTCATCCTTTTTACAAATGATGTCGCCAAAATAATCGAGTCATTTGGTCTCTTGTCTCACTGCTACGCTGACGATCAGCAAGTTTTTTTTTACTGCACTCCAAACGAAATCAACAGTCTCAAAATCCGTGTAGCTGAATGCCTAGAAGCAATAACTCGTTGGATGTCTTCAAACAAGCTGAAACTGAACCCATCTAAGACCGAGTTTCTCTGGGCGGCCACAAACAAACGGCAACATTTGGTAGACGATTCACCTGTTTCCATTTCTGGCAGCAATATTATTCCAAAGAGAACAGTTAAACTTCTTGGCGTTAATCTAGACTCGGACTTTTCGCTTAAAAGTCAAATAAATAGGACAGTAAGCACCGGATTTTTTCACCTAAGACAACTTAAATCAGTTCGAAGAAACCTTCCTACAGAGGCAACAAAATTACTCATCAACTCATACGTAGTCTCACGTCTCGATTACTGTAACGGTATTTATGCTAGCCTTCCGAAATGTCAAATCGACAAACTTCAATCCGTGTTTAATGCAGCGGCACGGCTCATAACCGGGGTCTCTAAATATTCGCACATTTCAGAACACCTTCGCAACCTTCACTGGCTTAAGTGCCCTGAAAGAATCCAGTACAAACTGTGCTGGATGGTGTTTAAATCCATCAATGAAATGGCCCCACATTACATCTCTGAACTATGCGTCCCGGAAAACATTGGTCCAAGGCAGTCAACCCTTAGATCAGCAACATCATCAGCTCTAGGTAGACTGATAGAACCTAAACGAAAGCCAAATACTAAGTTTGGAGATCGTGCATTCGAAGTATCTGGGCCTAAGGCTTGGAACAAACTCCCTCCGGAACTAAGGTGCATACCAAGCCCAACAGAATTTAGGTCAAAACTAAAAACCTACTTATTTAGGCTCTCATACCCTTAAATTTAATAAATCTATTTGTATTATGTATTGCCTATAATTTATCTTAATCTATTTTCTTATTAGATTAACATCATTCGAAGCCTTCACAGCAATCCGTCGCTTAACGAGAGACTGAGACTTCATTTAAGAAAATAAATAAAATTCATGTACTACTCTGTACCGCCCATTAATTAATTTTGCTTTTCCCAAACACGTTCATTAAATAACATAATATATATCAAATAATTACTTTTCCAACAACATGTGTTCGCTGTTATGTCCTCTGCGCGCAAACTGTATATAAATAAACATCTTTTAACTTTAATCTCAAGTGACCTACCAGGTAAGTATGGTCCTGTACATTTTCATTGAAAAAAAAATATCTATAATAATAATAAATAAATAAATAAATTTAAAAAAAAATAAATAAATTAAAAATAAATAAATAAAAAAATAAAAAAAAATACATGTACATTTACATTTTTGGGCTGCACCGCGCTGGTTGTTCAGATGCATTGTACATATAGTTTTGTATCGCTGATCAAAGAACCGGTGGATTTGCATCCATTGTTTTAGCCATAGGTTTTTTATATTTTCTAGTGTGTAGTTAGAAGTAAGATTGTAGAAATTATTGAAATTTGTACAGCGCCCTTGAGGTGATTTTTCACAAAAACGGCGCTATACAAGTCATCCAATTATTATTATTATTAGAAGGCGCTCTTGTGAGGTGTGAGGATGTATGTGAATATAAAAAATTACCAGCTTTAGTTGTAACTGGTGTGTTTTTTTTTCCAGAATCCCCATGCTTCTATGGCCAGCAGTGGGGTTCATCCATCGATCATGTCTACCTCGGCACAGGGCATGATGCTGGCTGCCCACAATCCCGGGATGGCCAATGGTGCTATGGCTACCTCTCTACACTCCATGCCGGGTATTTACATATTACATTTATTTCTTTTTATTTAATAAGGAACTTCACTCCAATTCTTTAATTTATTGTTATGGTTTAGTTTTAATAGTTAAATAATTTTCAAAGTTGAAAATTTCCAAAAACGCACCAAATCTATGGCATGTTTGGCGTGACTCATAGTGAGCTTACTTGTTAGTCTGACAGGCCTAAATCAGTTCTGAATAGTGCTGTGTTTAGTATGGCAGAGTCCAGACTTTTAAAATTTTTTAATTTAACCATTTTTAATTGAATAATAGATTGTAAAATGTCGGCATCTCGTCACTATTGTTGTTGAATTGTACCAGTGTATAAAAATACAGCCATTTTCGCACTTGATTCACTTTTTCCATTTGGTTAAATGGTTATTGATTTGATTATTACATGATTATATCGATATCCATTATTAATAGTGGTTTTTATGTTTAACGGCCCTCGGTATTAAACGTTTCCAGCTCGAATTCGAATATCGAACCCGCCTGCACCTGCAGCTGGCCGGTGCGTTCCATTCACAATCAAGTCGCACAGAACAAAACAAATTATTATTAATTAAAGATATTGTGATTATGAAAATTATGTTAAAATATATATTAGAATGTAATGCAATATGACGATAGCCTAATTGATGGAGGAGGTTCTCAGTAACTTAAATCGTTTAATATATCTTTTTATTTGGATTTTTTTTGATACATACCTAGATGAAAAAGATAAAGGTAGTAATACAATTATAAAGAGTGACAAAAGGCTTGGCCTTTTTCCAGCCTGGTTTCGCAGTGCGGCGGGGCACTGTTAATACTAAATTGTCTAGTTTGATTTGAGGTCACGGGTTCAAAAGCCGGCGAGGACAAAACAAATTTAATTTAATTGATTATAAGTATATCATATTGTAGAATTTAAATAAAATTTATATAGGTACATATAACGAATCTGTTTCTCGTTTCAAAGTGGAAGATACATTCAGTATCGCCCTGGTGAGAGACCATAATTTAGAATTGAAAGTTGCTTGAGAACGGCGTACATGTGTTTAGTGACTAGATCTGAATAGCCAGGAACTTTCCAACCCTCCTCTTCCATATCTCTAAAAATATAAACTACATTCATTAGGAATATAAATGAAATTTCTCCTGAAGACACTTCAATGAAATAAAATGTTATTGATTTCTTCGAAACAATTCCTTCTAACGTGTTTTGGTTTTAGCTGAAACCAATTTTACTTTACTTTTTTTCGCTATTATGCACTTTTCTAAATACTCATTTTTTCTAATAGGCATGCAGCGATTATGTCGAGGATCAATTAATTCGGATAGCATGCAAAAATTGTAAAAGCGTTTCAGCTGTTCAACCATATTAGTCTGCCAAAATTCGTCATCCCGTAAATTTTTTTCGATTTTTATTCCGAGTTCAGTCCATACATCAAACATACAAATATCTCTTTTTGTTACATGTTACACTTTTTGGCGCTGAACCTGGTAAAACCAATCGTGAGATGTATTTACCAGCATTTCTCCATTTTTGTTCTTCAGAAGAAATTCCATCTGGGGTCGCACCCATATACGGATACTCTTCATCTATGAAAAGACCACACTTTTCTATGGCAATGCTTTCTAGTTCTGCAAGCTCCTTCAGGACATTGTATTCATATTTTTGTCCGTGTCGAATTGAAAAAATATTTGATAAGGTTTGCTGGTACAGTATATTTTTGACTAATGGAGCGCAACTGATATTTTGCCGCCGTTTGCACACTTTTCCAAACCACGATGCCGTAATCATATTGCGGCGCATCTCGATCCACTTTCCACTAGATGCTTGAAGTACTGTCACCCTTTCAATTGCTTGCCTATCTTTGGCTATGCCTTTCTAAAAAATCATATTTAGCTGCCTCATACGATGCTTGGGCCATATCAGGTTTTTCTGCATTGGGACCATAATGCTGATCTTTTGCTGGAGCGAGCTGCAGGGTTTTTCTTTTCTTTTTTTTTTACTTAATACTTGTTGATTATTTTTCTGCAATCTTTTTAATTCTAAATGCTTTAGAGTTTTCCGCGACTAATACCGGTTGCAAATTTATGCAAAGAATAGTGTGGAAGATTGGTGTTGAACGCCACTACTGCTGCAGCGCACCTTCCTTTGTAGGACCGTTTTAGAGCTTAGTTGATACGCTTCCCACCAACAAATTTATTTACAACATTATTATAGCACTCCACAGTATTGCTGCCTACATCATGTATTAAACTTCGAGCATTAGATGCCAAAAGTCGAACGTGCTGCATGATTCTGGACATAATCAAGCTCGAAGTCATATTGGATACGTAATTAGTGTCGCCAGTATCCCTTTTGCAAAAGTATGCCCGTTTCTTGCATAGTGAGTGGTCTTCAAATACATGTTTTGGCCCAATATATCCAAATATAGCTGTTTTATATTTTCCTCTTGACTACAATTCATAGCCTTCCGGTACTTTATGGCACAACGTACAGCCGTTCTAAGGCGTAAAATACGTCTTGACAATCTTCCTCAATGCTAAGGGATACTTTGTATCTTCTAACAGTGATCTAAGTTTTTTATTGGCCATTTCCACACTTTTATATTTTAAAAATATCAAATTGTTTATTACCTAGAAACCCGAAAAAATGTTAACAATAAATTAATTCTTAATAATACTATTTGACACTACACAGCTTCGACGGAAACTCACAGCTGCTCTTAGCTGAAACATAAAAAAGGCGGCACACTATTATAGTCCCTACGCGGAACGCATAGAGTGGAATATTGTTGAAACGTCGGCGTCACATGGAAATATAATAATTACGTACGCGGAATTTCGAACTTTGAAAAAAGATTGACAAGACGGACCGTAAAAAGCGTGCATCCGCGGCCACCTCGGAGAGCCGAATGAGTAGGAGAATTCTTAGATGATCATTATATAGTATTTAACGAAATTAAGTTGTTAATAAAAATATATATTTCGACAGAAAAATGTATTTATGATAGCTTAACGTGGCTACATTATCGATATTTTGACGATTAATAACTTAGATTGTCGTTTGAATCTGAGAATTCATGATACTCCATACAACGATTGAGATCGCTAGTAAGGAAGGCCCTTAACAACAATTATAGATTTTAAAGACACCCAAATTGCGTTTTAATTTTTGTCAAAATTAAAGAATACATATATTGAATATCAAATTAGAATGAAGAAGAAGAGAAGACTCGGCACGACGCCAGAATCCGCCGATTCATTGTCTTCATCCTCTTCACATTTTCTGCAAATATCAGGGCATTTCTCTTTGGATGGCAGGTAGTAACATTTTCCAGTCACGATTGTTAAAGCGTAGCACCCCATGATATTAAATTAGGTTTAAAATATTATTTTGTGTATGTAACTTGTAAGTTTGACAATGCTTTTGGAAGTCAAGACTGTTACAAAAAAGACAAAATAACTTGTCGTTCATACTTTTTTGAGACCTTGGTAACTTGTCGTTCATACTCCTTTGAGGTTTGCCATGGTATAGAAAAAACTAAGAGGTTTAAAATAATTAACCTTAAATTCTTCATCTTAATCCAGGTTTGCATCAACAAGGACACCATATGCAGCACCATCAGGTGCACAGCGTCAACATAGCCGGGGGCATTCCCCAACAACAGCAGCACACCACTGTCATCATGCAGCAGCAACACCACCAGCAACAACAACAACAACTCCAGCAACAACAACAGCAACAGCAGCAGCAGCAACAACTGCCAGACATCAACAGTATACAGCAGGGGCTGCCGCAGCCACTTAGGACCAAGGGCACTGAGCTGAGGCCCAGCAATATGCCGTAAGGATTTTTAATATTTAAAAAAAACAAATAAAATTGATATAAACCCTGAGATTTATAGAACTGACCTTCTCATCAACCTCAAGGGGAATTTAGCCTATGCACGGTGCGAAGCACTGCAATTGCAGTGTTGACCTTATGTATTTATTTTGTTTTCGGTTATTACCTTTACTACATGCTAAAGATACATGTAAAAATGTCACTTTATCAAGTATGGTATTGTCTACGTGTTTGTTTAACAAAAAATCTTTTTATTTATTGAAATTTCTTGCCGTTCCCTATGGGTTAAATTAAGATTTGATCAAAAGCTGAAACGGGCTGAGGAGATCTGTATTTAACGAGAACTGTTCAAATGTATATTCAAACAGTGTTGATCCTAAATTTGTTTATTCATATTTTATGCGCTGCCATACCGTTCGTCCGATTGCGATGAAACTTTGGGGATTTGATGTGTGCATGCCCGCGATGGTTATAGCATAGTAAAGTGAGCTCTGGCGTTATGCAATTATTTCCTGTAATATTCTTCCGATTGCCTTGAAAATTTGGTGAGTAATTGTGAACATGCCCGCGAAGGTTTCTAGATAGCGATATTTTTATATTGTTGAGCTCTGACATTATGAACTTTGCAATAAAAAATTTGAATAGGTAACAAGCGAGTTGTTTGAAAAATGGGTGTATTTTATGGAGTTTAGCGGCAGGGAAAAAGGCGGGAAGGTGAAAGGAATCCGGGAGGGGCAGAAGGGAATTAAGGAGTGGCAGAGGGGAATTAAGGAGGGGGGTGAGGGAGGGGGGAAGACGGAGAAAGTGGAAGGGAAATGCGTGCGGGGGGGGTGTTGCGAGAAGGGTAACTGCAAGAGTGGGGAGGGGAAACGCGGGGAAGGCGAAAGCGGATCGCGGGAGGGGAAAAGGAGGCGGAAGGGGAACGGTGACGAATGGGAAAGGACACGCACTGAGATAAATTTATTTGTTGCATTTCAACACATGCCAGCTAGTATAATATAAAATTATGTACGGTTAAGTTTATTTTTTAACAGAAATTTGGGAATCTAACTTCGAAAAGTGGATCAGGTTTTTTAAAATAGATACATAATGTTATTTTTTTGCTTTCAGTTCCTCCGTAAATGATGTTGAAGTTTGGCAGGTTACATTTCCCAACAAGGATTTATTTATTCAATGCTGATATCGAATTGTAATTATGGGATTTTGAGCAAACAGTAAGCAAATAATTTCATTTTCACAAGAACAAACACTCGTGAATGTACTCAATAACGTCAAGGTACTTGTGATTAGAAGTAAGAGTTACATTTTTTTGCAGTTCAGCTTTTGTTTTCAAAATATTTTTGAGATAATTAGTAAAATATAAATTTGGGGGAGGGGGGTGCTAAGAAGTGCCAGGAAAACTGATTCCACTGAAATTAATTATGTTCCTGAGCTTCAAGAAAATGGCATTTGGACAGAAATTCAGCAACATCTATCCTACCCGGCGAATAACTCGGAATGTCTGATTTTCAATCTGAATAATAATTATGCCGAGCAGTTTAATTCTATTATGAATTGCTAAATTCATAGGCGATAAACGGGTCAACTTCACTTCTAGAGGATTGTACCAGGCTAGGTGTTTTGGAGCTGTTTTATCATTTAATACAGATCCTGGAACTCATAAAAATTTACAAAAAAATACAGGTTGTAGTCCTGGCAAATACTTAAAATCTTTTACAGAAATAAATCGAAGAGAACCAAAAAATTCCCGAAAAAGAAAATTAGGAATTGCAAAATAAAAATTAAAGAAGCGAATCGAAAAGGAGCTGTGGCCCAGATAGACATTATGGATTGATGGAATTAGAAGTTGTTGTACCTACTACCCTTCATATTTGAAAATAAAAAAGGAATATTTTTGTCAGATTTGTAAAAAGACCCTAAAGCGATTGCGGACTTAGAGCGAAAGACACTTGGTCAATGTTGCAACAATGTATGTATGGCCTGTGGAAAGGCGTCAGCGTATTACGGCTTCAGTTTTTGGAAAAATATGTAAAATGCGAATCAACACCTCATGTTTTTTTTTTTTTATAGTGTAATACCTCACGAGTCCCAACTGCTCCCGTCTGGAGCCAGTGAGACTATGGCATCCCCAAAAGGGGTATGTTATGAGGCTGAAGGTAAGTAGGGAAGGGGAGGAGACGAAGAAGAGGGAGGTGGGGGAGTACCTGGTTATTCAGATCAAGTCACTAAACACGGCTAAAGCCATTTCAAGCAACGTTTCAATTCTGAATGGTGGTCTTACACCAGGGCTATACTAAGAGTGTGTATAAAGAAATTGTATGAAGAACAAGGTCAGAACCACTTAGGCCATTCTCGTTCTTGACACGAAATACTGGATAGCATTTGGCCACTCCGAATTATTCATATTAATTGCCAATGATGCCAAGATGGCGGACAAAATGGCTGCCGCTTGATAATATGAACGGAGTCGTATTCGAAGTCTATATTTAATCATTGTTTTTTATATAAATCCATTGTGGAAAGCATAGATTTGAGTTATTATTAGGAAGTTCGTTTTATCTACATTATTTTGAAGTAATTTTTGTAACATATCACAAAAGAAATGTTATAAAAATTGAATTCGTAAGAAAGGTGAGAACTGTCAAATATTTTACGTCGTATTGAAAAAATATATTTTTTGTATGCTGGCTTTCAACAAGTTAAAGCACGTTTTCCAAGTCCTAACAAATCAATACCTCCTGATGTACCGGTCTCACTGTGACAGGAGTTCTCCTGGCTGGGGTGGTACATTTGTATCACATAAAATCACTTTTAACTTCTGGAAAGTCAAGTTTTCACCAATAAAGACTTTTAAAAAGAGTTTTTGAAGACATTTCACACTTCACTCGACTCACTTCTGATAAAGTATGCCATTTGTTTGCATAGTGACGCCCTCTGACAATATTCACAACAGCTGTTCTGGATACATTTTGATAAGGTCAAATAAACCAAATTAAGTAAACACAAATCTCACACAAGGTATTCTCGTATAAAAAAAAATTACCCAATTTTAGTATCTATTTGACGGATATGAATGGTAGTACTAGACAATCTGATGTAGTGGGTAATTTATTTTCGGATCAGTCAAACATAAAAACTTTTCTTATCACCTGATATATATATCTGGATTTGTACTCCAACCTAAGCTGAAATACCTACAATCTACAAATAAACACGTTCCTCTAAGAATTATTCTTATCTTGTCTGATAAAATACGATAGTGACAGTTGTACATGAAAAATAATTAATAAGTTTTTCTAAAGTGAATCTTACTTTTTTGCAATTTAAAATCACCTGTATTAAGTTAATTTTAATTAATAATATATTTCGTTAAATTATTTGTGTGGTGTTTGCAATAGGTACTTTCGATAGGAGTTTTGTTTACGATGACGAAAATAAAAGAAGATGATGAGCTGATCAAGGAGAGTGACGATCTTGAAGATAGTAATGTGACAAGTTGTGACACTATGATGGTAATGACGGTACAGATGTTAATTCCTCCTGAATATTTGGGACCGTAAGAGATTCACCTATTATTCTAATACGTACACACTTAATTTGTCAAATTTGAAAACTGTCAAGTGTCAAATGTGTTTTGATTTTTATTTCCTATTATAGCATACAGTTCTTATTCATTCAGTTAAAACATCTACCATTCTAGGTCTGGTAATTTTGCAAATTCTGATTCAAAGCGCACTGCAGACATATTCAAGTTCACAAATACTCCCAACATTTTTGGTTTTTACTTCCGTAGGCATTCTATAAGAATTATGGCAGGGACAGTTACGAGTTCACATCAAAAGATACTATGTTATAAAGTATCTTTTCTACCGACACACTACGTTATAAAAGATTTCTTCCTAATGCAGGAGACGGGGTCAGTTGAATTCGGAAGCGGTCGAGGGAATATCATTTCTTTGTACTGGAAATGTCAATTTGCCGTGGCTTTGTGATACTCTGTGTATTAAAAATGACCCCCTCTCCTGTTTACGGCGGAGAGGGGGTTGCATAACTTTTCTGATATCGCGCCGGCAGCGGTTATGGAAAATAACGCCGATTAGCGAAGATTCAAACCGCGCTTATAACACATGATCTTTTTACGTCTGGCGGGTCTGTATGGGATTGAATGGCGAGCGCTATTGTGTTATAAGTATCTTTTTGATGTGAGCTGCATGTCTGTCGCTACCTTTATACATATTCACTTGTGACACAATGTCCTTTTACAGGGTTTGAAAAGCTTTACGTTTCCTTCTTGGTAATACTAAAATATGTAATCAATTTATCATAGCCATCATCCAGCTGATCAGTCAGACATCTCCGAAAAACGAAATTTGAGTTGAGTATGCAGTTATATCGAAATGTGTACCCTCTATCTGGTACAATATTTGTTGTAAAAATAACAAAAATTATGTTTTCTGGGTTACTAGTAGGAAATTTCAAAATATCACACTAATGTACCAGACCGTTATTTTATAGCATGTTTAATATGTAGGACACAGACACGTGTAAATAAATTTATGGTGAGCATTCAAATACTTATTTCCTCTTTATCTCAAAACGTAGTACAAATTTGGAAATGTCGCACTAATTAGAAATCTGCCCGACTAAAATTATCCGACAACTACTATAATCTGCGATTATATTTGATAGTAGAAAGCACAAAACCAAGCTCTATAATTTGCCAGTATTCGAATTCAAATTAGTAGTCCATCTCGTATAATCGAGCGCCAAGCTTTATACACTGACGGGTTGGTTTATCTTACTTCACTGAGTCTAGTTTTTGCACTGTTAATTCGTGGTGGAATTCCATTGTATTAGATTTGAAATAAAACCAATTTTATTTTGTTTCACTTATTTATTTTCACCAGGACCGGTTTCATCCTAATACGGACATTTTCAGACAGGTAGTTGAAATTCTTATGCTACGGAATTTATACAAACGTAGGCAGGGGTACACAACATCGTCTCTATATAGTGAATGTTTCTATTTTTTTGATTTTTGTTTGTTTTGTTTTACGAAATATTTTTAGGACATCTTCTATATAGGTATGCATTATAATTCGCCGATTTCATCAATTGGATACTTGCCCGGCGGATTATTGAGATAGTATTGTACTTATTAAATTGATTTCAAATGTGAATTGGTTTTGGTGTAGAACAATTTCTTCACCTTCTGGCTGTGAAAGTAAATGAATAATGGCTGAATGGTTCTTCTCTGGTAAACAGTTGTAGTAAATTTAATGATCATTTTCTTATTTTAAAATATTTGGATTACGACGTGTCACAGTATTACAGCTTTTTACAATACTGTCTAATATTGTTTTTTATTTCAGCTGGCACCACGGCAAGATTACCCGCGATCGCGCGGAGCAACTGCTCCACCCGAGAACGGATGGCCTCTTCCTGGTGCGCGAGAGCACCAACTTCCCCGGAGACCAGACCCTGTGCGTGTGCTTCCAGGGCCGCGTGGAGCACTACCGCATCAAGTGCGGCGCCCACAGCACGCTCACTATAGACGATGAGGAGTTCTTTGACACACTGCCGCAACTTATTGACGTGAGCTATGCATTATTTCTTGTTTTAAGCTCTCTACCAACCTAACGAGACTTGAAGATGAGGTCCAATAAGGAAGTTGAGTCCTTTTTTTTTATCAATGTTCACATACAAACTTAACTTCTAGTTTTTTTTTTTTTTTAAAGTTCGTTTTCATAATTAAATTAATTTTACAAGTTTGAATTTTATTAAGCCTGCGAAAACGACGGCAAGAGCATAATACCATGCGGCAGAGTTCGTGACGTAACCCGGTCCTTGCTTGTGGGAAATATAAGGGAAAATATTTACAAAACCGGGACACGCTTAATACGGACTAAAAAAATAAATTTAAAAAGTTGTAGCAGTTAGATATTAACTAGTACTAATCAATTCAGTTACGGGAATTTCGATAAAAGTGCATCTTAATGGTTATTTTTTAAATTTAAAAACACCAAATGTCATTTTTCGCCAAAACTGCAATAGTTCCTAACATGCACGTTCATGATAATTGACCAATGTAAGTTTAGTCAACATTCTGGATCAGAATTCTCGGGCAGGTGAATGGATCGTTTCTACGACTCGTTTCTGTGGAACAATTTGCCAGCCTCAAAGATGACATAGGCCCAGAGGGAAATTGTTTTCCTCGGAGTCTTCTGTGTGGAGTTTATGGTAAAAAAACAAAAAAACCCTTACCACCATGTATTTCTATGAAAAGTGCTTTTGATTTGATATTTCACAAAAATTATTTTAGTCTGTTATTGTTAATTTATGTGTTACGTATTTCCATTGCAGCACTATCTCCAAGACGCAGATGGCCTCTGCACCCAGCTGGTGAAATGTCTCCCCAAGCAGCAGCCCCCCCTGATGACGTCCAACCAACTGCCTCCCGCCACCGCTGCCGTCATCACCCAACCCCCCGTCCAACAGCAACCACCAAATCTGCAGCTGAAGACCACGGCGCTGCAGCAACAGCAGCAGATGATTCAGCAGCAAGGGCAGATGGTGCAGCCGGGGCAGATGGTGCAGCCGGGGCAGATGGTGCAACCCACGGCGCAGCTGGTGCAGGCGCAGCTGGTGCAGGCGCAGATGCTCCAAGGACAGATGCTGCAGCAGGGACAGCCTCCACCTTCACAGCTTCAACACCCGCCCGCTAATGAACAGAACGTGCCGCCATGTTTAGCGCCGCAGGCCTTTGTCGATGCAGGTTATTATATTATTTTGAAATTCTTTTATTACTTTACTTTAACCTCTCGCTCGTCGTAAGCCCGCCGGCGGCAAGTAAAAAATTTTTGCTTTTTTTTTTTTTTAATTGCGATTTTAAAACCCAGATTTATCACAGCTGTGACATTAAAAATGAACCTACACAATAAGCTATATTCTTTGTTTGTGCTTGTGTTCGCCACAACACGGGCATGTGCCTAGTATGGTGGTCGAAAAATCATCAAATCATGTAACTATCAATTCAATAAAAAAAATTTAAAAACCCAATCATGTAAAGTAAAAATGTATTATTTTTCCAGGTTGGATGATTTCCGAAAGAGACCTGGAGATCCGAGAGAACATTGGCAAGGGAGAGTTTGGAGACGTAATGCTGGGCATCCTATCGGGTCAGCGCGTTGCTGTGAAGATGCTTAAGGACTCCGAGGCGGCCAGTAAATTCCTGGCTGAAGCGAGTCTCATGACGTGAGTTACCTCAAATACATACAGTATAAGGCTAGCTTTACACTTGTAAGTTTTTTCGTAAGTTTACAAGTGTAAAGCTAGCCTAATAAAACTTACAAGCATCATTCAAAACTATATCTATGAGTGGGTAGCAAAATGCTAATTTTAATTAGTGCCCCCAGCAGGCAGACTATCCTATTACCAGAGGCGGGGTTGAAAAGTGGGGAGGCACAAACATTTTAAAGTATTATGCATAACTACATCCACCTAATATACTTACCCTAGAAAAAGAACAATGGAACAATTGCATACATCAAACAATTCTAATAATAATAATGATAATAAACAAGATAGACTGTCAACGGCAAATTCGCCCTACTAATACTATCACAAAACTAATCAAAACTTGGGCACAAATGATCGGTTCTACTTTGAAAGTGTTCATTTTTAGCATGCCTCAAACTGTACAACAAACGACAGGGCAGCAGGTACCGTTCATTTCGTTTCCATGTGACTTTCCTACTTCCCTCCGCCCAAATGAAATCAGCAGCTCGGAGGCGGGCCCTATCTCTGCCTCCCTAGCTCATTATTTTACTGAAATCCGCATGTAGCTGGCCGCGTTGCACTGAGTTATATAATAAAAAGATAACCAGTCCCGGTGGAAAATGAAAATATTCACGGGTAATATTTAAACTGAAGTAACTTTAAGACGTGTACAATAATTTATAAATTGGTAACGTTTAAATCAAAGTTTTACTATATTTTGGATATATGGCTAAGTGTATTTTGTATCTTTTTCTCCTCTTCTTCTCTATTTTTTGGGGAGGCCTCCCCTGCCTTTTAGCATGTACCGCCACTGCCTGTTACTTTTTCCAAGAAAATGTATAACATAATAATATTATAAGTATCGCAAGCATTATCAAATAATTATTAATCTTTCCTGTATAGATTTGCAGTGCAGTAAGATCCCTATTGACTGACATAATCAAAGAATTATTGGATAAGATTCTTTTTAAACTTTTTTTATTTAAAATGGGTATTTTTTATTTATTTTTTGTATTTCTTGGGCATTAACTATGTAACAATTTCTAGACATTTTGTTTTGAAGAGTTTTAATTTTCAATGTACTATCGTTACTTAAATTTTAATCCGTGCCATTCACAGTTTTAAGTTTGCTAGTGAATGGCACGGATGTGTCGAAACCGGTAGCAGAAAAATTAAAATTTAAGTAACGATAGTACATTGAACATTAAAACTCTACAAAACAAAATTTTTTATTTAGTCAAAAAAATATTTCATGAAATGAAACAAAGTATTTGTTTTATTTCATTAATATGTCAAACCACAAAGTGATTGCTTTCTACCAAAATATATATTTTTGAAATTTTTGTCTACAATATTAATTTATGGATCAACCGTTATTTGAAATTTGCTAAATACATTATCTTAATCATAAGCCACTGCTGTGTGAAAGCCCCCCCAAGCTGCAATCATTTTCTATTTCTATCAAGGACAAGATCAATATTATTTCAACTGTATTCACATTGTTGGAAACTGGAAACATAGTATCAACAATGAACAGCCATAATTTCAACACTCTGTTGTAGATAGAGTCTGTTAGATCAATATTGGTTTTTTTGCTGACAAATCCTAAAGAAATTTATAATGAATACATAATGCGGTTTGTTTAAATCAGCAGTTTTCAAACTTTTTAAAGACGCAACCCTATACTAAAAAGTATTAAAAAAAAACTGTCTCGAACATAGTAAGTAACCAATGTTTGACAAATTAGTTGAAAAGCATGCCTGTCGCATTAATTTGTATTACTTGGGTACAGTGTTTATTTCTGTTAGAGATCCTTTCTGTAAAATTATAACCATTGTTTGCTTGTAAAAAAAATATTTTTCTAATTTTATTTATTAATGTTTCACAATCCCCAATTTATTTAAATCAACAATCAACCATCTCAAATTTTCTGAAAATTTAAACATTGTATTTTATTAATGTAATCTATATTATTATTACACTAGCATCTGTACGGTTGAAATTTAAGAACCCCACTTCGTGTACAACTCCGCCTTATCCAAACCATCTTCTTACGTTAACTTTGTTACCAAGCTACTGCCGTGTCACCCGCCACCCGGTAGCAGCAAAAAACAAGCTCGACGGGTAGCAGCAAAAACCCGCGAAGCTTGTTTTTTTGCTGCTAATATTATGTATTGTTGCACTTTTCCAATATGTTACAACTATAAAAAACAAGTAAAAATGTACATATTTGTTTTTTTAATATATTATACAGTAAACTAACCTGGCTTCAAGGAAGTTATACACCGACTAAAAAAACCTTTTTTTTTCTAATAATGTTGCATTATTATTTAGTGAATGCAAAATTCTACAATTTCGCAATAAAGACAATTTGGTTTATTTTTCCCATCAGGATAAGAAAGTATTCCCTTTTTTGGCTCTTTTATACTTCACACCTCATTTCAGTATTTGAGAACCTCATTCTGAAATCGTGCCCTATTCAACACCACTTGATACTTCTTTGAAAATTCTAATATTTTCTTTCTTTGGGCACAGTTGAAAGTAGCGACTGCAGTATTATTAGCGCAAGCGTTTTTGACTTGGTCCTCTAAACAGTTTTCAAAGCATAAAGGTTAAAATCGCATCATGAAAATTCCAACATGGATGGTATTAGAGCGCTCACCGGTGAGCAAATGCCGAGCACGGTCGTAAAAAAAAATGTTGCTCACCAAAAATTGTTTGACTGGTTAATTGGCTCCCTTAGGAGGATACCCGGCGGTGATTTTTCCATACAAACGTATTCCCTATTTATCTCTCTGGATTTTAACCCTAGAGAAAATATTGTTTTTGCATAAAATAGATATCAACTACTAGCGTGTCGGTACTTTTTGTTTTTTTTTATAAGTTACTTTTTATAGAAGTTATGACCTTCCAAAAATCAATAAAATTGACTGGTTTAAACGCCGTCAAAAGATGTTCACTATACAAACCAGACAATGTTTTTTTAAAAAAAGCAAAACGTACAGACATAGAATAGTTTTTTCTTATGTAGTTGGTAAAAAAAAAAATTGAAAATCAGTCCACTTTTGGAGGAGAAAAGTGGGGAATACAAAACCTCCATTTTAGTTAAGTGTCAGTGCATTGTCCCTTTCGCTCAATATCCGGTGGAGTAAGAGCAACAGTGACAGCAATATTTTAGTAAAATCTATTTCTGCACCACCGGGTATCATCTTAATAACCTAGTCAAATTCAGTTAGGTAAATACTGCATTCAGGTGACAACTTATTATTTACTTTCATTGAAGAATAATTATTGTGTTATTGTCCCATCATAATCTTTCCTTTTGCTCTTCCACAGATCATTGAAGCACGAAAACTTAGTGAAATTATTAGGTCTGGTGTTCAACAAACAACACATCTGTCTGGTCACCGAATACATGAGCAAGGGTAGTCTGGTGGACTACCTGCGCAGTAGAGGGCGCTTGCACGTCACCAAGAGGGACCAGATACACTTTGCATTGTGAGTACGCCTTCAATCCAAACCAACCATCAATAATAATAAAGTTATGTTTATGAATGATTTGTACAGCGCCATTTATTGTGAAAATTTTTAAAAAATTCAAGGGCTCTGTCCTTCTGTACATGCCTTTAGATATGATTATTAAGCAGCCTTCAATGCTGGTTGTATTTGCACCGTGTTTAATGTTAATACTGCTAAACTTTTATTGAAGTACTTAATACCTCCGTGGTTGAGGGACAAGTCTCTCGACTAGCAATCCGAAGGTGGTGGGTTCAAATCTCGGCATACGCAAGTAAATTTTATTAGATTGATTTGTTATTTGGTAAGGTATATTTGCGGTACGTTCCTGAGTGAAAGATATTCTTAGTATCGCTCTGGTACAAGACCACCATTCAGAATTGAAACATTGCTTGAAATGGTTTTAGCTACGTTTTGTGACCAGATCTGAATAGCCAGGTACTGCGCTGATTGTTCAGCCTCCGTCCATGGCAGACCCATTCTCTCCTCACACAGTTTCTGGAGTTGCCTTGCCCAATTGTGTCTGGGGCGGCCCACTGGACGTCTACCCTCTGGAATCGCACTCAGTATCTTCCTCGGAATTCGGTCATCAGACATTCTTAGTATATGCCCAAGCCACCTCAGTTGCGATTTTTGAAGAGTAGCAGTGGTTCAATGTTTAGATCATCTCGGATCTAAACATTGGAGTTTCTTATATGATCCCATTTCATAACCCCTGCCACTCTTCTCAAGTACCTCATTTCGGCAGCTTGGACTCTAGAGCGTGTTGTTCGTACAAATTAATATATATATAAATTAATATAAATCTTTAAAAAAAATTATACCAGCAAGGGTGCGTGGTGCAATCTGCCATATTATTACAAGAGTTATGTACGTTATTGATGTATAATGAAGAGTATCTGTAGCAGGTGACTTTTATTCAAATCTAAAGTTTTATTCTGAGTTTGATAAAGTTTTGCTCACTTAACTTCAAAACAAAAAAGGAAGGTCACTGTCTACATTAGATTTCTAAAACTCTTTATAAAGCCCGGGCAATGCCGGGCAGCTGGTTGATAATTTTATTAATAAAAATTGGATAATTTGTAGAGCGTCTTGAATGTGATATTATAATTTTAAATAAATCAATATCTTTTTTACATTTTTTAAAATTTTATACTTATTGCCGAGAGCACTCAAATATTATACTGCACTGACGAAGTTACGGCAGTAGCAAAACCACATCGGCAATATATAAACATTGTGTTATCAAAGATATTGTTTGTATGAACAATAGTTATGGTCTTGTTTTAGATTATTATTTTTTTAAACTGCATTTCGAAAATCATAAACCGATGAGAGAAATTTTGATGATTGTTTTCAACACTTGCGAAGTAAAAAATAAAATGTTGAAAAGATCAGCTTCCATACGAAAATATGTAAATTTCAGGTAACTGAATCACTTCTCTGTATTTGCCTGTCAACACAAAGGAATGATGTTATTTTTTCAACACAAGTGTGCGAAAAAGCTTGCAAATTTTTGTTTGTGACCGCCCACTGTCACCACTGTGTATACACAGGGGATAAATGTTGGTTTTATACACAGAGCATGTTATGCATGAATCACAATTATTTTTAAATTCTGTTATTGATTTATTTTATTTACATTAGCTACACACAGGAGGCCCTGAGAAAAACAAGATCTTGATAATTCAGGGGAAGATTAATGGAAGATATAATGAAGAAAAACATTGCACTTTGACTTTGAATTCTATGTTATTGGTACGAGTGCAGTTCCTTAGAGTTGTTCCAAGCTGCAACCTTCGGGATGAAGATTGTCCTGATAATAGCCAATTTTAGATAGGATAGGGCAGCGGTTTTCAAACTTTTCAACAGCTAATTAAAAATTAAATTCTACTCCATGCGACCCAGCCTTTTTATTCATTAAATGGTTCTCATAGATATCAGAAATTGCACAAGCGCACTTTTCTTTCGTGGATATGATAAAAAACAAAATATAGAAACAACATAAAATTTGAAGATGACCTCATAATCCATGTATCGAACTTGAGGTTCGTGTCTCGGGTAAGGGGTGAAGGAGGGCAGAGGGAAAGTGCCGCCTTATATTAAAGCGGTCTACACACCATGCTGCGAACAGCCCGACATATCGGGCTGTTAGCAGCTGGCTAAAAATCGAAGGTTGGAGGTTGTCTCCTGTCTCTTTTTTCCTCATGCGAACCCGTAACACTCTGTTTCACGTTGCCTTCAAATTGGAAGAAACCGTCTGCCGCTAGTACCAACCGATGCGCCGCAGTGAAATGAGATGGTGCTATTGAATTTGTTGTGTAATAAAAGTGACAGAAGGCAACGTGAAACCGAATGAGACGGGTTCGCAAGAGGAAAAAAGAGACAGGAGACAATAGCCAGCTGCTAACAGTCCGATATGTCAGGCTGTTCGCAGCATGGTGTGTAGACCGCTTAAAACCGACTGAGCTCATTGTAATCTATCTTCAAATAAAGTATAAAGTGTTTTGTTGACCCTGGTGTTTTTATTTAAAGATTTTGTGAGATTACAACAGTTAGTTTTACGATGTATGTTTAAATCAACAGTGACACATGCTCGGGGATGGAATACCTGGAGGCGCGCAGAGTGGTGCACCGAGACCTGGCGGCACGCAACGTGCTGGTGTCGGACAGCGGGCGCGCTAAGGTGGCCGACTTTGGGCTGGCGAGGGAAGAGGGCGGTCCCGATGCCCACGCCAAGCTGCCCATCAAGTGGACGGCGCCTGAGGCTCTCAAACACAATGTGAGTACCAACAAAACTATTTCCAGACAGCGGACACCTAGCATTGTATTTCCATACAAGCCTTCAAACTATCAGTTTCTCTTTGATGTAGTTATGTATACATGCTATACTGTCTTTGCTTGTATCTTCTTCTCGAGTCGTTCAACGTCATTAGACCCCCCACTCCAATTATATATACAGTAGAGCCTTGATAATCCGAACCAATGGAAAAACATCACCCATTCAGACTCGCGAAGCGTTTCGATTATAGTATGTTAGATAGAAATACGAAATTAAACGGCAGTTTGCTTAGGAAAATTATATTTAATGAACTTCTAAATCACAATACACATTTACTTAGTCATAAACTGATCTATTTTTGTCTGGCGGGTTATTTTTGAAAGTCTATTTTATTTTTGCAGAAATTTTCCAATAAGTCTGACATGTGGAGTTTTGGCATCCTGCTTTGGGAAATTTACTCCTTTGGAAGAGTCCCTTATCCGAGAATTGTAAGTATACCAGTTTTTTTCATAACAACTCAATTTGTCTTCCCCCTTCTTGTTCCCTGTTGTGTTCGTCTCCTGCCGGCAAGCAACCTATATTTAGACCTCCCAACACTCATTCGTCCTGCAGGTTTATTAAAGATGATGTCGACTATTTTACACCTATTTTTCACTAATAACATGACATTTTTCAATTTGGAGGGTGGGTATGGGTACCGCCACCCTGGAAACCATTTATTGGATAACCAATTATTTGATGACTTATCAGAGGTGTCCGGGTTCATAGGGTGAGGTTTGTCTAGGTACTGGCGACGAATGCGTTTGCCCACCTACTGCGTGACGGGCTGGATCGGAAGTGACATGTTAAGGGAGACCTAACCTCTCCAGCCGGACTCTCGACCCATCACCTTGCACTGCAGTGTGAGGGATGGATTCACAAGTCCGTCACTCCTGGACACATTGACCCCTAGATTCCTAGCCATCCGTCATACCCTTTTCCTTCCCAGAACTTCTGCTTTTTTCTTTCCCTAAAAAGACCCTCCACACAGCATCGCCAAAGATGAGAGAGATGCTGAGGATTTTTTCTTTCCTCAGGGCCGGCCTCCTTTGTGGAACTATCGTAATTTTTTTTTTTTTAAATACTAAAAAAATGCTTTGAAAAGGAAATATTTTATTCATTTTAAATACTGAAGTTTTACATGATGTCTTATCTAATAATTTGGTTTGTTTCCAGCCTCTAGCGGACGTAGTAAAGCACGTTGAGAAAGGCTACAAGATGGAAGCCCCCGAGGGCTGCCCCCCGGAGCTCTACGAGCTGATGAGACAGGCCTGGGACCTCAATCCCGACACCAGACCCACCTTCAGCCAGGCCAAGGGAAAACTCGCCATCCTAAAGGCTAACACGCCCGCCCTTTAACCAACCAACCCCTTCAATAGTGTTAATGGACTCATTCACATTCACCAAGTGATATCATCAGTCGGTACTTGCAAGTAGAATCTGCTAGGTACTGATTGTTTAAATAATACGCTTTTGTTATGTTTTTGTAGGAAAAGCAAATGAGTGACAGAAAATAAATCGTTAAAAAGTCATTACGGAAGGATTCAAATTATTTGATTGTGTCATAATATTATGTACAACTTATCAGGATATTATAATTTGTAATGATAATATTATAAGTTTACAATTTTTGAGTTCAAAAGAATCCTAATAAAGCGTTTCTATTCCAATGTTTAATAGAGTGTACAGTTTCTGTACAAGAGTTGTGCACTGCACAGTTATTCCCGCTCAAAATGGTGTAAATGCTTGTTGACCTGTGTTATTTCAAGTATAATTATAAATTATTTGCGAGTATCATGCATCATTTTCATCTATCAAATTAACAATTCCTAATACAAAACCGGCCATAAGTGTTTGTCGACCTTTCGTTGCTGTTTTACAGTTTTAGATGAGAGTGCACCGAGTGATCAAGTGACTTTTCAATTTATCTTTAGGAGTAACGTAAGCGGGTTGTGATTTGGTTGTCTGTTGAAAATAATAGACAAATTCACGTCTTGTCTATGGCATTAAAGAAGTATTGTGTATTTTTTCTATGCAATAAAGTCAGGCGCTGTATGTTGGCACATACATACCTCCATAAATAATGTTTGCATTTTTGTCTCATTCACACAACTGATTTTAAACAACATTGAGCCGTAGCTCTTTTGCTTTAATTTTCTGAATCAGTTAAATATCATGCTCACAATTGTGTTTTTAAGTCATTATGATTGTGGGATTGACTAATTTAAATTAGAAGTAAATATTGTCATCTCTGTAAATATATACTGAAGTATTTCATTATGAAATCATCATTGCCTATTGAATTTTCAATTTTTTTTAATGAGGTTGTGTAGTAATGATGTCTTGAGCAAAATTTTATAAATTGAATGTCGTGTAAAAAATTTAAATGGCGGAGTCATATTTAACTTGCAAATAATGTGTATCGGTAATTTATTATAAATACATAATATCCGTACTAAATATAAAAATAGTGAATCTATTGTTTATCTTTAACATTACTCTTTGTTTACCTGTGTATTAAAAAAATAAAATAAAACTAATGAATTTTTAGCTTGCTTCACAGAATGGAAATTTTATCATTTTTGTTTCATTTTTTTTTTTTAAATCTGCTCCAAAACTGTAAAAATCTGACTGATCACAAATGTGTGATAAAAAAGGAATCTAGAATCTCTAATGATTTTCTTTTCAAATTAGAAAATTATTATTTTCTATTTTTAAAAGCTTACACATTATTAATATGCCTTTGAAATCTAACTATGCAACTATTTAAAAAGATTTTAATTATTTGTAGGCTTGTGAATTTTTTTATAGTTTGTATAAATTGATTTTGAATCAAAAACTATTTAAATTAAAAAAAAAACATAAAACCTCATTGTTCAGCTTCCAAAATATTTTATAAAGTAAAATGTAAAAAAATATTTCAATCATCTTATCGAGATATTTGAAAAATAAATGAAAAATTCCAACATATATGTGAGAAACAATTTTTATGATGAAATATAAAAATTTTCTTTTGTGAATAAGAAAAATAAACATAAAAAAATGAATACACCCGTTTTATTGTGATGGGTGGTTTAGAATAAACTTATTGGTAAGCAGAAATTTACATCAAATAATATAATATTTATTCTATTTAGCGTATGTATTGAGTGTTAGTTCATGAGCAGATGAGATAATTAAAAATTCAAATTCACATTATTGTGAATAAAGTTTGTAATAAACAAACTCTTATTGTGTGAAACTTTTAAATGTGCATTTAAAATTTATTAGATGAGCAATACATAAAGTTGGGCTCACTGGCCCAACTTTTCAAACCATCAAATGAAAATGTCTACAATCAATTTCGGTTGTCTGTTCTGTGCGTTAGTTGGTCCTGCATGAAATAAGGTTCAATAAACTTAAATTATCTTTGAATTTAGGTTTCATTTTAAAAGTTGGTACTGCTAAAGTGAAGAATTTAGACAAGCGATAAAGTAGGTACCTACGTATAATTTAATATTTATGTCATTTCAATTAATTAATGTCATTTCCAAAATTGTGATTAAATCGTTAGTTACTACTAAATTTAATGTAAAACTACCGCATTTCAATTGCTTTGTTAACAACATGACACCATTATTATTAAAAAATAAGTAAAAATAACAAGTTTGCGACAATTGGGCAGAATTCAGTCAGAACATGACTTTTTGGAATGTGGCTAAGTTCAATGTAAGCTAAAATATAAAATTATAAGAAAACACTAGAAGTTACAAAACCTTATGAAGTTTCAAATAAATGTAAATTATTGTGATTCGTAAATTCGGTAGAGTTTGTTTTTAAGTCATCATTTTTACACCAGATAATTAATCGATTTAGTTTTCTGGTTTCTTAGGGTATGTAATCATGATAATAAATAAATTAAAAGCTTTTTAATTTCAGACCAATTTCGATTATCATTGTTTCGCCGGTAATATTGATTTTCATCGCACTGTTTCTGGCAGGATAAATTGTATATAACTTTGGGTTAAACGCTTGGTAATGCCTATTATGCAAGAGAAGCAACAGTCGTGCTGCAGTTTTATGCAAATGAAAGCTGAGCTGTGCGAAACTATTGTATGACATTTTGCATCTTTATTGTTTGTATTTTCTGCTTGAAAAGTGATAGTGATTTATAGAATTTTTACCGAGTCGTTTTGAATTGAATAACAATTGTTTGAAAGTCATCTAAAATCAGCCTAACATTTATCAATATTATAATCGTGCGCTGATTTATATAGCGCCATTTGTGCAAAGCCTCAAGTTAGTAATAGGACATTTACTTCTGCTTAGGTCTATGTTTAACATTTGTCAATTGAACAATTCAATAATTGTGAAAGCCCCAATACACTACTTGCGAAGTTAATAAAGAAGTGAGCCGAGTAGTGTAGTGAGACGCATCGTGTTCGAACTTCGGAACGCTTCGAGTCCTTTGACTCGGCGCAAAAACCAACAACGATCGGAAGTCGGACGAAGCGAGGCGAGGTTTCACGAAGCGAAGTGAAGTTCGCTTCTACACTATCATATTCGATTAACCTCGATCAACTTCGCGAGTAGTGTATTGGGGCCTTGAGAATTTAAATTTCCTTCGATTCCGTTTTAACTGTTGGCAATTTGAGTGAAAGATTCAAACAAGCGGTCTTTATCATATATCGCCCATCCCATAGAAAAAGTGAGTTAAAATTTTCTGTTTTATAAAATTTTATTTTTTATCTCTGAATAGTAAATTGATCGTGATTATCTATGCTCCATGAAAACCGTATTTAAGTTATCAACGCGAGTTGTCGCTATTGTACCATTTCAACGGGATCGCCTGTTTCATAAATCATTAATTGTTTTCGCTCTCCTGTAAAATTAACTTTTTTAATTTACTTAAGACCCTTTTCTACTGGATGTGCGGTATGTATTTTTTTATCAGTCGGGTTAGAGCAAATAATATGTGTGTATATATATTTTTTGTCATTAAGGCTGCATCTTATACTAGTCTGTGAAGCTCTTGCAAGAATGTGTATGTACATTTTATCTGTAACGTAATGAGGGGGATGTATATATTTACCAAATTATTTTTGAGTAATGTTATTAAATTTACTTCAACGTACTTATCGTCAGTTGAAACCTCTCGTTTCCTATGGCATTACATAATTAGGCTATTTTTTTGTTTCCTTTCGCTCTTTTCGTGAGTGTACTGTTATAAAATATATATTTGATGTTGCCATAAGGCCGTAAAGGCATCCTCTGTTATATTCTGAATGCAACAAGTCATCAATGCATTACAGCTAAATCATTCTGTAATACCGTTGGACATTTTTTAAGTGACTAAATATGAGGAAAGTGACTAAATATGACTCATTGCTGCAGAGATGGATTTGTGACAATTTTATTACTTAGGCAGTTACAAAGTTGTTTAAATTAACTTTGGTATTAAAGAAGCTTTGTGACTGCCCCTTGTACAATAGAAACCCCCCCATGTTACGGCTGTTTATTGCCTGTGATTATGTTAGTGAACAACCATTTTGATTTACTTGATAACAGACTGAAGTATTGCTACGTCAAGTGGTTACAATAGACTTATATTTACTACGGTGCTATTCCGGCAACATGAACATTCTCACCTCTCTCTGTCTTAAGTTTCTCCTTTGATAGAATAATAAAACCCCCGTGTGTTTGTGTAAATTCATATGAAATTTGCAATATTAGCGTTAAGTGTTGTTTTGTTTTGGTATGTTTTTAATTATTATCGATTTCGGTCGTCCACTGAGGAAGCTATTTTGTTGTTTTGTGAAGAGGAAGAAATAATTATTGTTTATTGAAAAATCTCAAGTTGTATAATTAACTGATTATGTAAATGTGTGTGTACATATTTTTTTTTGTAGTTTAAACAAATATATTTAATCTAATAATAAAAAATACACATTTTGAAATTTTGCTTTTTATTTGTACGTCGTTAAGACATTATTTAATTTATCTTTCCTCAGGACATACATACGTAAAATATAATGCACGTACTAGTCTAACTAAACTGAAGGTTTGAACAGAAATTATTTGTGACAAAACTGACTTCATTCTTGGGACATAAACTTTACAAGAAAGCGATAAAATGTTTTAATACCTACAGCAGCAGTCAGAACAAGTACATTCAACAGCAAATTCAGCTTGGCAGCTCTTGTTCTTGCTTTCTTTGTTCTCCTCTCTTGATGACTTTTTGTGATCTGTGAGAATCTTCTGTCTCATCGCATTAGTTGTGGATCTACTTGCTTTCAGAGGTTGCTGTTCCTGAATTACCTTCCCTGATAAGTTACTAAACAGCGAAACAATATCGTTGAAAATTACTTTATAAGCATTTTTATCGTTGTTTTCAGTAGTCTGTTCTGCAGCTGTTTGTTCCTTGGGGGAGGGGAACGGGGAAGCACCAACTTGCATTTGTTCTACTGAACAGTTAGCATTTACTTGAGGATTATTGGGTGGATTTTGGAAATGCGTGTTGGCATTCGGTTGTTGGTACGCCTGGTTAAACCATTGAGAGTTGTCAAGAGTGGGACAGAAACAGCGCAAATCTGTTGTGGATGTCGCAGCGTCATGGTGGAACTGGAATTAAAACTCAGTAACTAAAAGGTCCGGAATTAAATAAAGATAAAAAGAGTCTGGCAAGGTATACAGTTACCAATAATTGGTAGGGTGGCAGGTTCCTGATGTGTTGTCCTTGAAGGTGTGTTTCCAACATTTTGATTTCTAATTGTTTTAATGCTATTTGCTGCTGGACATTTAAATCACTGAAATAAATCAATTCTTTTTACAAAGGTATCTGTTCTTAATTTGCTGCCATGTGAGTAAATAAATTAATCTGTTTTTTGGATATTTTTATTTTTCTAACTATTTAACTCCAAGCAGGAAATACTCCTTGTATGTTGAATTTGAGGATGGTCTTTTTCAGGAGAGGAAGTATTGAACCTGCGTCTTGGAGTAATCCGTTTTGTAAGAGTTAAGTTTTAACAGCTGAGAATCCATTCTCATGCAGCAACGTCAACCAAATACAATAATGTTGATCACACTTTTAGCATTACATTGTGTCTCCTGACATTGTATAATAGTGTATTTAAACATTTAACCAAATGCTACCTACATGCATGATTTTGAATTATTTCTAACCTTTTCATGGCATTATCTTCCCAAGGAGTATTGGAGAAGATGTTATTAGACATTTGATTGCAATAAGCTTGCGGTTGACAGTTGTTATTAGGAACGAAATGGTACTTCACTTGTCCATTAGGATACTCCACTGGCACAATGCCCCCATCTGGACAAGGGTAAACATTGTTATCCCAAGGCACTTGCATTGTGGTGGGAATTTGTTGACAAATGAATTGATTCTTCGTGCAGGCTGTCAAAGAAATCATTTTTTTAATAATTTTGCATTGGTTTTGTAACCTTAACCGCTTGGGCACATAAGCTTGTTTTCACAATAATTTAACATAGGTAGACATAGGAATGACGTATGCCGCGTACCTGAGTTATTAAATTTTTTGCCACATTGCATGCTGAATGACAATAATGGGCCTCAACTTGGTTGAGCAGTTGCATTAACTGGTTGATGTGTTGCATGCGTAGGCTATCAAGTTGAACGGTACAGCCAGAGTATTCAACCACCATGTAACTCTTGGCGGTCTTGGCTGGTATTGGCGGCGGATGATCTAGACACACTGAACACCAGATTCCTACCCAACCCCAAAAAATTTTCTTTCTCTCTTCCTCTTATAGCCAATGCATGAAATATTTCAGTCAGTATTTTGAAATACCAGTGACGCGCCAAACGCGGAGGGGAGCGGACGTCGATGCGCACGGCTTGATCGGGCGAGGCGAATGATAATAAATTTAAATAAATATTTGTAGAAAATTAATATATGTATATACATATTTTATACATATAAACATATATATGGACATAAATGTAGATGGAGCTAAAGAAGTATTTACTTCAGTCGTGTGGTCTATAGCACACTCATATTTTTTTACATTGCAAGGATTTAACATGCTTATGGGATACTGCAAGCAAGATGTACTCTGATAGAGATGCCAGGAACGAAGCTCTTGTGATCCTTGTGAAGCAGTTAAAATGTATTGAAAGGATCACAGATAAAATGTGTAAGTCCATTGTCAAATTATTACGAAAGTAATAATCACTATTTAATTCTTTTAGTAGCATCGTGTGACTAAATTTTTTTGGTGCCTTGAGCTATTTTTTTTGCACACTAGTATAGTGAACAATGCTACTCGAGCAATCGCAAATTTTTGTTTTGTGATGAAGTTAGAGGCATGCTGCGTGTGTCCCAGAGTAGCAACTGACAAAATTGAACCGAAAAACTGAAATTGAACATCACATCGTCAGTATCGTACACAACACAGAACGGTTGGCACACGGTTGATATATAATAATATACATACCCGATTGTCTGTACTGTCCCTGGTTATTATTTGCCTGATTCCAAAAAGTCACTAAAATAAGCAAAAACAATTTTATATTGAGGAGTGATCATGTGTAGACTGTTTTTTTTTAATGAAATTATGACAAAATTAAGTGATACGATATGATACTTACTTTTAAAATTTTGATGCTTTAATAGTTCTAAATTTCCATATTATTTAATGTTGAGAATGCTATTTATTGTACTTGGAGGTTTGACAGTAAATTTAAATGTGGTTGAATTGGTTTCCTTAGTTAAACCATGATTAGAATCTCGTCTTCCAATTCTATCATACCAAAATGCTAAATTATTTTTTAAAAATTGATTTATTATATAAAAGCAGATTATGAACTTGTATTGTTTGACCGATAATTTAGAAGGCAATCTGCCAAATGGCAATTTTCTTTTGTTTGAGCTCAAATTCTGTTTTTAAAATTATTTTTTATTTTATAATGAACATGGCAGGTACATACACAAAATAAATATATTTAAGTACCTGACTAGGTATATAATTTAAAAATGTTTGTTTTACGTCTAAAATATCACAATTTGATTATTTCCAGTTTATTGTCAGAATTCTCAATACATCATTACAATCTTGTTGTAGGTCAAATGTTGATGGGGGGCCTTAATAATTTTAATTAAAAACTAACATGATAATACAATATTTACATAAGTTTTTTCTGTAATGTGGATTACATTGAGTTATGCCATCTTAAGTTGGCAATGTGAACCAGGTCAACGACAACAACTTTGCAGTTGGTGGTGTCGTTAATGTAGGTTTTGTGATTTAAAAATATATTTCATTAATTCCTTTGTGACCGCCCGCAACGTTAGACGTATCAAGCTGTACACAAAACAGACAAATTAATAGAGAAGAAAAAGAACAGTAAAGGAAATTGGCGAGGCTTACATCCACAGGTAGAAAAAATTTTAAATTTTAAAATGTCAATTTGGTTATTATAGATAATTCAGTATGTATTGTGTATTATCAGCTATACACGGTGTTCCTGATGTGGAAGTTGACTATGTATTCAGAGTTGGTTCTCTGCACACTGATGGCGAAAGGGTCCGTGGGGTGGAAGGTGAAGGCCACTAGCCTGCGGGCAGTAGCGGGGGCCGACTGCCCCAGGACTCCGGCGTATATCCTGAACTTCAGCAGGCCCGAGTCTCGAGCGTAGAATCTTATCGGATACTCTCCATAAGCCTTAGGTCTCTCCATGACCGACACCCACTTGTCATCGTAGCTGAAAAGAGAGAGATCCAAGTATGGTGAACTACTGTAGGACTGAGCGCTGATTGGAAGTTGAGCCAGTATTCTTTTAGTTGCTTCTGTCTTTCCACCGTAGATGGCCCTTACGATGGTTTGCTTGAACCTCTGTTGGGTCAACTTGGCGTACAGGTTATTCGACGGAGAACAAGTAAACTGTGATTCAGAATACAGCCGCGCATTCCGGAAAGAGTCGCAAAAGTTTTCAAACAATTGCAATAAGCTCTCAGATGTGTTTTCATACACCTCCAAGATTTTACTTTCTGGCATGTTATAAATAACAAAAAACGATGATTGGCTATTTGGCTCAGACGCTCTTAGTGTCACAACTTCTTCACTTGCGTATTTTATGAGTAAATGGTCTTCATCTAGCAGTTGCATTTTCCACATTCTCAGGAATCTAAATGTATCAAAATACTTGTAGAACTTTCTGAGTTCGAGAGGATCGTCGGTATCGTCGCTGATGCGTTTTGCTCTTTGGTATAAGAACACTAGCAACCTGTGTTTTAAAGAGTTAATGGAGGGTTCGAGGAAAGGTCTCATGTTGGCCGGAGTGGCAAGAATGGAAGTCAAGAAATCATCATCTTCGTGACAGAATCGTCCGATCTTTCGTACTTCCAGCAGCATTCCGTCCAGGATCTGGAATATGTGTATAGTTTGGTGTTGAACAGAGAGGACTGCCAGCATGTCCTTGTACAGGTAGATCCCCTGATTGTGAGACAGGTAGATCTTGTCCACTTTGAAGTGCACCGTATCGCACAGTTTTCCTTTAACCAAATCCACCAAGTGCAAAGAGTAGTCTTCTAGCGCAGATCTGTAATGAAAACAAGAATTAATAGGAATAGGATTACAAAAGCAGAAGAAAAAAAGCAGTGAATACTTTTTATGACCGCACATAATTAAACATCAATATAAAAAAATCACCTCATTGTTGGTGTAACGGCTTCATTATTGCTGTGAATTTGATAGAAGTGAGGGCGGAGGTCATCAGGTATCTGGGCTGCGGATCCCACTATCACATATCTCCCATCATCAGTGAACAGACTACATTCTCTGTTCAGCTGGTCGAATCTTAAGTTGTTTGGACGGAACTGACAAACTGTTACTACAAATTTGGGCTGAAAAATAATATGTACATAATGTTGGAAGAAAGTTATCGGAAAATGTATGAAAATTGTTTCTTTCTTAAACTGAATAATAAGAAACAGTTGCTCCATAATATATTAAAACAGATCACTTTAGAAAGTATGTGAAAGTAAATGAGTTAATTAAATTTGATTATGAATAATTAAAAAAAAAGAGTTTTGTATACAAGTATTTGGGAAATTTCACAATGTATTGTTGTATTTTCTCTTTTTTGGCCAAAGTGGAGCAATGGAATAGATAGCACTAATGGTTTCGCCTCATTAATCGGAGATGAATAAAAAACATTTTAATTTGTCATTGAAGAAGAAGATAACAATAATAATCTAATTTTTTTTTTTAAATATGGAAAAAACATTAGACGAAGATAATATTGTTAATTCTGAAATTTGAAATATGAAGTTGACAATTACGACAGTCTCATAAAAGATCGCAGTAGCCCAATTGGTAGAGGTGTATGTCCCGGTAAGACGTAAGGTTCTGGGTTCGAGTCCCAGTTGCGACCGTTATCTTTTATTACTTTTCTGTGTCTTGTTCATTTTCATATTTAAAAAAAAATAGATTATTATTGTTATCTTCTTCTTCAATGATATATTACATTGATGGGAATAACCTTCAAAAGTTAAAAAAGAGAGTTTTCTTATAAAAATATGAACATTTTAATTGTTTGAATAATAATTTTACAGGAAAAACCACAGCGGAAAGAAGGTGGTCATACGAACATCATTCATGCAGAACTTTTGCAGAACACACCAAGTGTTACTCAAATTAACAAACGAAATAAACAAATATCTAATTTATATAATAATATTTTACAAAGCCAGGCAACTTACAAGGGTTATACAAGGGTTAATCTACATATAATAAAAGAACAACGTAATTGGTTGAATTCTTATTTGAATAAAGCATAATCAAGAACGTAAAATGCCACTTTTTTTAAACAAAATAGCAAAAAAAATTAATGTTGGTATGTACCATGACCATATTTAATAATAATTATAAGCAATAATTATTAGCCTGAAACACTCATCCACATTGAAAAAATCTCCCGAGAAAAGATACATGCCGCCGACGGGACTCGTACCCGTGTCCTTCTGATTTCCGGTCGAATGTTCTATTACTAAGCTACGTCGGCTTATCTCTTACCCTTATATAATTATTGCTTATAATAATTGTTACCCTTTGTGCTATGCATAAAAATCTTGTATTAAACATTAGTTTATCAATTAAAAATAATAACCATATTTAACCGCTTGGGCACATAAGCTTGTTTTCACGACAATTTAACGTAGGTAGACATAGGAATGACGTATGCCCGGAACTGAGTTATTAATGTTGGTTTATACTATATCCATACTCTGGGCGGAGATAGACTAAACGAACAGCAATTTCATCCTATGGCACATCAAATAATAATAATTTAACATTCACATACATAAGGTCTTCAAATAAAAATAAAATAAAAAATTCTTCATTCGAAATTAGAAAATTTTGTATTGTCGTATGAATAAATAAAATGTATGGAGTATTCAAACATTAGTAATTTTTACATACACGTACATAAGGTTTTAATAAATAATAGCAAAAAATTAGTATTGGCCAATGGACATAGTACACTCCAATCCTCATTTTTTTGTTAATTACTATGGAGATAGAACAAAAAGTGATGTTCAAAATGTAAGTTCCCGCTGAAATTTTTTTTTTTTTGTGTGTGGATATAGTAGATTAAAATATGATTAATATTACTGTATTCACAGTTTAAAAAAAAAACATAAATGGACATAGTACAAACCAACCCTCAGCAAACGACATGTCGAACGGCAAAATCATAATGGCTTAGTAAACCAGGATTAATTGTGCCCCATTGAGCTTGTTTTATGTGTTATACCCAGTTGCCCTAGTGCCATCTCCTCTCCCTTCTTTTCTCCACGGGAAAAGGCTAATTTTATAATGAAGATATTACTCCCAAATTTCCGGAAGGACGATAATCATCAAATCACATTAAATTAAATTAAATTCAGCAAATACTGAAAACAAATATTACGAGAATAAAATAATTTCATAATATTGTTAGATAAGTCTTACCCTAAAGAACCTATTGAATATGTTAGTTCTAATGTGTTGATTCCTTCCTTCGGGTTCATTGTGAACCAGGTCAGTAGGAAAACCTTTTACTAGGTCTCCCGCGGCTCCCGCGCCTAGGTAACTGTATACCTGAAATAAATAAACCCATTCAGATGCCAAAAATGTAGCTTTTCTTCAAATCGGCAGTAATTAATTGGTATGATTACTATAATAGTTTTGCTAAGTGAATTAAAGATTTAAATGGTAAATTTTTGTTATTGGTGGCCACGGTTACTACGAATAATTTTTAGAAAAAAACTTTAGATTCGCCTTAATCACTATAAAAGGAAACTTTTTGCATCACGGCTAGAGGAAAAAAAAGCATTTTAATTTTCAATTGCGTAAAATTTTTCTTCACTTCACTTCGCGAACCGATACGTCATTAAACCGCCGCCTGCCGCTGTCACTACTGTTATGTTGGTATCCCTGATACAAACAAGAGTATGCATACGACTGTAGCCGACTTCGTGGGATACATGAAAAGGCGCGTAATTGTGAAAAACGGAATAAATAATATAATGTAAACGAACCTCTAATCAGAATCACTTCAGAGTCTAGCTGAGGCACTGGAATCATGGAGGTTTGTGTAACATGGTTTGTGATACAAAAGAAAGTGCCCCCTTCGTAGCGCCTGCTCGCGTCAAGGCAAGAAAAACATCCCAGTTTTCAAGTTGTTTAGCGGCTACGCTAGGTTTGTGTAACATGGTTTGTGATACAAAAGAAAGTGCCCCCTTCGTAGCGCCTGCTCGCGTCAAGGCAAGAAAAACATCCCAGTTTTCAAGTTGTTTAGCGGCTACGCTAGGTTTGTGTAACATGGTTTGTGATACAAAAGAAAGTGCCCCCTTCGTAGCGCCTGCTCGCGTCAAGGCAAGAAAAACATCCCAGTTTTCAAGTTGTTTAGCGGCTACGCTAGGTTTGTGTAACATGGTTTGTGATACAAAAGAAAGTGCTCCCTTTGTAGCGCCTGCTCGCGTCAAGGCAAGAAAAACATCCCAGTTTTCAAGTTGTTTAGCGGCTACGCTAGGTTTGTGTAACATGGTTTGTGATACAAAAGAAAGTGCCCCCTTCGTAGCGCCTGCTCGCGTCAAGGCAAGAAAAACATCCCAGTTTTCAAGTAGTTTAGCGGCTACGCTAGGTTTGTGTAACATGGTTTGTGATACAAAAGTGAATGTATTTTTTTATAAAAAAAATACGATTTATTTGGGTTGATTTATCGAAATCCATCGTCAAATGGCGGTGCCACGGAAACATCTTACTCTCCCCTTATTTCCAGTATTCGCCAAACTAGTGCTCAAAACAGATTTTTAGGTAAAGCTTTTAACATAAAAAAATGAATGCAAAAAAACGTGCCTGAAGGTCTTTATTCATTTTACTGTATTTTATTTCCAGAATTTCGCCAAACTAGTACTTACCTAATTTGCATAGATTGCGTAGTAGTGTCATTTCTAGCTCCTCGTTATGTTGCGGTAATATATCGGGTATACCAACATAACAAAATGACAGCGGTAGGCGGCGGTTTAATGACATATCGGTTCGCGAAGTGAAGTGAAATTTTAAGCAATTAAAAATTAAAATGCTTTTTTTTCCTCTAGCCGTGATGCAAAAAGTTTCCTTTTATAGTGATTAAGGCGAATCTAAAGTTTTTTTCTAAAAATTATTCGTAACAACCGTGGCCACCAATAACAAAAAATTACCATTTAAATAATACCTCTAAAGACGTTTGATCGGAGGAAAAAGCAATGAAATGTTTTCCATCTGGGCTAAATTTGCGCAAAAAACAAGGTGGTTTTTCTACATTTACAATCGTAAAATTAGGAAATACGTTCTGATAAAACTCTCGAGCTATGTGAAAATGTGATCCAGGCTTCCTGGCTCCGAGGGTTTCACGATTTATTAATCGAATAACAATGTTTTGAGGTTTAATCTTTCTCGGTGTTATTCTGTCAGTACAAAAAAAGTCGTTATTGGAGTTTGTGGCAGATTGTTTATAATCTTCGGCGTACGAGTATCCTTTATCATTGTACATTATTTATTTTTCATTAAATATAACAACACGCCGGCGCTGTACAGTGACAATTGGTGCCAATATTTGTATTTCGGAAAATATTGAACTTGCAAACAACCATCAAACAACATACACTGACAGTTAAGTTATGTCAAAAAATTAAACCAGAGAAATAGTTCTGTAGATTTTTATATTCCAAAAACAATATTCACCATCATTTTTGAAGTACGGGGCAATTATGAACACGTGTTGTCCAGTTTAAAGTTTCCATATCTGTAAAATTTTAAATCTATGGAAAAACATGTCGGCAAGTCGAAGTTTATGTTTTCAATGCCGTAGATTGTAATAATTTATTAGATTTTCATTAATTTAAATTGAAGATACGGTTAAAGTCGGCCAAATTTGTATTAAATCATACGTTCGTAAAAAACCAAAGTGCGCTGTATGTCAAAAAACAATATTGTATACGTATCAAATAATGTCCTAATGTGAATTCCAGTATGTGAACGAATGCACGAAGTAATCAATCTGGAAAAGTGAAAGTGAATATTTGAAAAGTACATATTGCATATTTCCGTCAAAGTGCTAGTTGAAAAAACTCACCATGGGCGATAGGCGGTTCGGTCGGGGTTCTCACGACCACGAAACGTCAGAAGAATACCCACCGTTCTCTCGGCTCTTCGTTTTATGTGACAAGTCTCACTCCGAAAATGATTTCCGAGATAGATTTTCAAAGTTTGGCACCATCGAGGATATGCGCTTCGTCAAAGACCGAACTACCGGAGAATATAAAGGCGTAGTGTACATCAAATACGCCAAGACTTCGGAGGCCGCCAATGCTGTAGAAAATATGAATGGCAAAACCATGGGAAATGTTTCCAGGCCTATTAAAGTGAAAGTGGCTTCAAGTAGACAAGAAGGTCCTGTGAGAGAAGATAATGAGGAGAAGTACGTTCGCCTCTTTGTGATCATACCCCGAACCATGACCGATTCAGAGCTGCGGGATGAATTCGGCGGCTTTGGAAAAGTGGATTACGCTACAGTCGTTAAAGATAAAGAAACCCGCGAAAGCAAAGGTTACGGTTACGTGAAGTTCAAGAACTTTTCAGAAGCGGCCAATGCTTTTGAGAATGCAGATAAAAAATACAAGGCCATATTTGCGGAACCTAAAAGGTACAAAAATGAATCCAATAGCTTTGATCCTTACTTCCCCTCGCAGGCCCAACCCCCCATTGCCGCCATGATGCCCCACCCGGGCTCCATGGCCGACGGGTTCATCACGTTGAGCGTTATCTGTAACCCCGTTTGCCACCAGGAACAAATTAGGAAGCTATTTGATATAATTCCCGGCTTAGATTACTTCCAATACAAGGTAGAACCTCGCCGGCACATGGCCATGGCCCAAGTGGTGTACACCAACCACCAGTCGGCCAAATACGCCAGGGATAAACTGCACGGGTTTGAATATCCTCCGGGATCTAAGTTAGTAGTTAAACCGTGCTACAATTCCGGTGTTCCGTCATTCGGAGATCAGTCCCCCGACTTCATGAGTATGAGGAAACCGGTGTACCTTCCCGGAGAGAACGGAGCGGACCTGGCCCAGCTGGCGGAGACTATAGCCCAGGCCACTTCTCTTATCCAGGCTGCTGCGGCCGGAACCCTCGGGCAGAAGGCGCCGCAAGATGACTCTTTCTGCAATGTGAAGCTCCCGTCCAGCAAGCCCCTGGCCAGCATAGATGCGCCGGTGGCCCAGAGATGTTTCATCGTGTGCCAGCCGCGGCCTCCGCCCATCTCTGTCCTGAGAGATGCTTTCTCCCGCTTTGGTAATCTGATTGACGTGTACACTTTACCCAACAAGAGTGTTGGATACGCCAAGTACGCCATCGCGGAGTCGGCTCAGGAAGCTAGAAAAGTTCTTCACGGAGCTGAGTTGTGTGGAATTCGCATGAAAGTCCTGGAGGCGGAAGAACCGCGCTACAATTCTAACACTGCCCACTCGGGAGAAAATAACGAGCGAAACGATTCTTCCCAAAATAATGACGTGGAACACGATGACAGGCGTAAACGCTTGAAGATAGAATCTTAATTTTGTTCATCGTTGATAAATTCAAAAATAGTTTCATATTGAAAATATAATATTTTTTAAGAATAAAAGGTTAATAGTCGTTGTGCGTATTTTAAATCCGTAGTTCAATCTCATAAATAAATCTCGTTACTAATCATGTTAATAATCCTCAACTTGTTATGGAATAAGTAAAATGATACTTCACTCGCCGATTGAAAGTATCCATACTTATTTGGATTACAATATTCTACTCTATAATTATTGTACTATATTTAGTATGTAAATCTGTCGAGACCCATATTTTTTGTAAATAATTTAGTATTTTAAAGTTGAAATAATTTAATCAGAAACTTGCATTTCTGAAAGGGAACATATAGATTTATTTCAAATGATTTCTTATGACTATAATGCATGATAGTACATACAAGTGTGCGTAATACTTTGAATTTATATATTTTTCTTTGGATATATTTTTGTATAGAATTCAAAGTAAATATTTTGTTTATGTACCAAATAATGGTGGACGTTTAGTAATAACGTTGTTTGTTTTACCTCACTTTGAAGGACAATATTTACTTAAGTATTGAATCAAAGAACTGATTCTGTTTTATATTGATTTTTAATAGAAATTAAAAACAAAAAATTATGTTAGTTTTATTCAACAGGGGTGACCATTATCTTATGAAATAGTTTATTCTACATAAAAATACTTGTGTAAATGTCTGTCTAAAAGTAATTAGATCCTGTTCAGATAAAGCGATTTTAGATGGGTAAATCTGAAAATTGTTACCCCAAAATAAACACAAGACTTTTAAACTGATTTTTAATGGTTAAAAAAAATTATGAATATCAATGATTCTCGATATGAGATTATTTATTGTCTTAAATATTTAATTCATAATTTTAATCCGAATTCTATTTGGAGACAGTTGAAAGTAAGGCCCGGGGTCTTGCTTTTTGTGTATTAGAACAATACAAACATTATTAAGTCGAATAATATTTATTGAAATTAAATAAATTGACAGAGGTATCGCATTTTATATATATTATTGTATTTGGTGTTAATGCTAGTTGTTCTATGATTTGTATAAACAATAAATCTTGTACCTATGTATTTGTCACTCTAAAGTACTGTAATGTATAAGGCAAGTTTCCTCAGTGATTCATATGTAATGTATTTATCTACAGAAGTAATTATCTTAGTAAAATTAACCTTTACCACTCCATTATTTTTTAATATTTTTTGTCAGCAAACTCTAATTTAAATAATGGCCAAAATATTAATTTATTGATAGGCAGTTACAAAAAAATTGTTAAAAATTCATTCTTCAAATAAAAAACAGTTTACAGAAAACATTATGGACTACTCATATTTTTGCATAGTATGGCACTTTTTAAAACATTCTCCAGGATGGAGACCAGGTTTCTAAAACAGATCTCACAAAACCAAACTGTTTTGCGTCATCCCCCAGGAATCTTTATCATTGTTATTTGTGCTGTTAACACTATCATCATCAGAATCTTCAAAATCACTGACAACAGGCTCTTACTCACTTTCATAAGATTTATCTTCCGAAAACACTTGGTATTCAGATACCATATCACGCGAAGTTCCCGCCATTTTTGGTTATGTGAATTTGCAAAGGTTATTTTATAGTAAAACAAAAACGGAAAACAGTAAAAATCTTATTAAAATGTGAATTTAAATGTTTTTTATGGAATAATCATAAGAAACAACGTCACGTGTCAAGTTTTGCGCACGAAAATACACCGCGCGCGCACGTTTTATCTTGTCGGCCGCCAGCCGACAAATGAGTTGTAGTGTACAAATAGTGATTTCGGCTGGCACCTGACAAATGAGTGGTAAGGGTTAAAATAAATTTTTACAAATGTTTAAAAATAACAATTATATTTAACTATTTTACAAGCGGCTAGTTGACGGCTTCCGTGGTTGAATAGTTACGGTCCTTGGCTACTAATACGGAAGCCGCGGGTTCAAATCCCGGCGTGCGCAAGCAAATTTTATTTAGTTAATTTGTGTTATTATACAATTTATTCATTTAAAATAATATATAGTATATTTAAGGAACGTTCCAAAGTGGTCGATCGCCCCGGTGAAAGATTACTATTCACAAACGAATGAATTGCTTGAAATGGCTTTAGTCATGTTTGGTGACCAGATCTGAATAGGTACTTCCAGACCTTCCTCTACCCCATCTTCTTCCCGTCCCTTACTACCTTCAGCCTCACAGTATACCCCAATTGAGGATGCCATAGTCTCACTGGCTCCAGACAGTTGGGAGCAGATGTGATGTGAAAAAGAGCAATAATAAAATTGATTAAAGTTAAGATGGTTTTAAAAAAATATTAAAAACAAGAAATATTTATTTTACAAAAAAATTACTGTACCCTGGATGAGTATTTATATACTGTAATATATTTTATGGTACATATTGGTTTTATGGAAAGAAGGATAAATAAAATTGTTAAAATTAAAAAGGAGCGTATTTTACTTGGATTGTATTGAATAAAAAGAATGCTGGTACATTCTTTGCAATAATAATAAGAGCATCTTCATGTTTAGTCTTTTCAAAATATATTTTAAACTAAAAATAAAATGCCAACAACAAATCTGATACTACATTATATGTAAGAGGAGTGACAGAGCGTGAGAATAATTGTAACAATTGCAAAAGTGTCTAGAGAAGTTTTTTCATTCGCCGACATAGCATCATGAAGTTGATATAAGTGAAACAATTAATTATTATATCAGTGTTACTGGGGTTATTAGTTAATATTTTTACTTAAATTCTCCAGGATTACATAATATTCTCTCAATGAACTAATTTATGTACCCTTGTCAATCAGAAATTTTTGAGTAGTTTATACTGTAATACTATTGTGATTTATTTTTGGGGTATTATGCTATTATCACGGTATTGCATCTACTTATATAAGCACATACTTCGCCACAGTCGATTACACATCAGCCCTGACGATGGACACTAACGCTGTCCGTATCGTTGGCTAAAGAAGGAGGAAGCACAACTGTATAATACCCTAAAAACAAATCACTATAATACTTTTACCTATGAAAATCTAAAATCGTATGTGTAACAGAACCTATTAAACAGTTTATAGTGTAACCATGGACATTCAAATTGATAGACAAGCCCATCAGGGAAAGAGGAACAAACCAACTTACGCAGAGCAGAGAGCGGGAGTGACCGTCTACCTTTCTGTGAATTGTCAATAAATAAATGTGACAGTATAAAGGTAATTCGCATTGTAAGATCACGATTTAGTCTGCCAAAATAAAATCTGCCTACGAATTACTAGTACTTTTTAAAATAGTGCGTAAACTGCTGGCTGCATAAAAAATTTAACAACAATTTTCAAATCGGGTGAATGTTCGGGTTTGTTTCCAAAATTGAATATTTTGTTACACTATTTAGTTAGGCACTTCAAATTAGAAGTAATTTACCCAATTCACTGATTTTTACCGTTGCCACGCAACCTGAATTGAAGGCAGTACTGTTTTTTTTTATGAAAAGTCCCACAATGGACTGAGCTGCAAACCGTTGCCTTACTTTAACGGACTTTACTTTTCTGCACAGGGTTTTAATTATATCAACGTTTACTCATCGCTGGTCGACTGATGTCATAGTTTACTCAACACTTCTGGTGCCAAAAATATGGTCACGTGGTTTGTCTCCAGCTCGTTGAAGTGATACCCAAATTTCATGTTAGGGCAAGTCTATCAATTTGGATGTCTACAATTGTAACACCATACTCTTTGAGCAATTTGTGTAAAATCAATTTACGTATTAGGTTTTTAGATTTTTAATAATCAGAACTTTTTCCACAATTTTAATAGTAACGACATCAAAGTACCATTGCTAATCAGAACATATTGAGTAATTTCAACCATCATTGCAATAATTTACAGAATACTCAAGATAAGCTCAAAGTTCATAAATAAAATCAAACCACAGACACATTTTTTAACACTTTGCATATGAAAAACAACATTACTTTTTATAAACAGGTTGGGGACACTCTGCTTCGATAAGGCACTTTGAACATGTCAGTTACAGACAAAAAAATATACAGCAAGCACATTATTTTTGTAACAATGATCGGTACCTTTCAATCCACAACAAGAAAAGACCGTAAAGATATGATTGCTAATTTTATAAAAAATATAGGTGATTATCTTTACCCAACAAATTTTATATTATATTAAGGGGGTTTCTCACCGTCCTCCTAATAGCTTATCCATACTATGTAAAGTTTATTTTCGATTTATTTATTTATTAAGTCGGAGTTTAACATTCGGTACTCGAACCTATGAATAGTGGCTATATATTGGATAAGAACCGAGTTTTCTGACTTTTGCAAGTATTTTATTTTTAATAATATTCGTTATAGTGTGGATAAGCTATTAGGAGGATGGTGAGAAACCCCCTAAAGGTTATTGCAGTGAAACTCTCTTAACTTCTCAACTGCCAAAAGTACCCATTTGGATATAAAAAAATTGTATCGGTTGAGCGCTGGTGTATCCAATTGGCAATCCGAAAACAATACTTTCTGTTGTGGGATTTTTACCCTTGGCACACAACAGAGGTATTAGGTCGCAGGAGCTTGGCATTTCAAAGGTTAAGTTTCATACAAGAAATTTGATTTCTCAGTACCTTGAAGACTGGGTATTTCACCATTCTCTTGATAATCCATAGGATAATGTTTGTTAATAAATAAACACCTAAGTACTAGCAAAAGGTAGAAAACTCGGCTAACTTATCCTATATATATAGCGATAACCCAACAGTAGACCCCATTATAATTTTTTGTGCATTATTTACCAATTTCAAACCTAAAATCAACTTAAAAAATATCTTTAGTAATAAGTTGGTTCGGATATCAAACTAATTTATTTACAATGCTGATTTTTTAGACATAGTTTTATCCTTGATATGCATCAATGAAATGCAATCAAATGCTTGAATGAAAATATGTTTTGTACTTTTGTTTATTCAGCTGGAAAATAAAAATTTCCTTTTCAGTGTCGATATAATTTAGCCACTGTTCATAGGTTCGAGTACCGAATTGTTAACTCGGACTTAATAAATAAATCAAAAATATATGTTATCCTGTGGATAAGCTATCAAGAGGATGGCATTTTAATTTTATTTGTATTATATATTTATAAAAATAGAAATGATTTTGCTGACTGTGCATATTGGATGCGGCGGCACACAAGAGGTTATTTTTTTCGGTCCCCTGGAAAACTCCTTAAGAGAGTTTTACTGTCGACTGTACCCATATACCACACTCATAGTGTGGGGTGATTTTTGGTACTCCTATGCCATCCGTAATGCTCTAATATCACCAATCTTATTAAAAGAGGAAAAAAACAGATTGCTTGCTGGTGTAATCATATTTATTTTTAATACAAAATGTTCATGTAACGATTGTATATAATACGTAAGTTTTTTGTTTTGTAAAATTTTCATACATTTATAATATCTTTTTGTAATTCTGTACCTTTGCAATAACCTGATAAGAATGTTTTCACTTTGCAGAACATGTTTTAAACATTGTTGTACATTAATTGCACAAATAAACGATTAAAACATTATTTCACCTCCAAGGTCACTTTAATTAATCAAAACATAAATATAATAACTACAGATTGGCCCTCCCATACCTTTCAATCCAAAAGTAACACCACCTATGAGTAATTTTATAATACAAACTACCTATCGAATTCCGTCGCATCTCATGCGTGACGAAGTTGGTTTGCTAGGAAGAAATTAAACATTTTTATCGAGTGTTACTTTTCTCGATACGCTGCCTCGAATCTATATGTTACGTAAATATTTTTTAAAGTATTCATATAACTGATTAAATTGTTAATGATAACGTCCGAGATAACGCCCATACCTAAAATATTTCTAACTGCTTCGATTTTGTGTTTTAAAAGTGATCTTCACAAAGCTAGTCATTCCGATGCTGCGAGCTTTGCTCCACACAAACCAACCAAAAGGTACAAATCAATGCTTTGTGCGATCTTTTGATTGTGAGATAGAGCACTTTCTTTTTGATTAAATGTTTTCGTATACAATATTTTAGGTTCCAGCGTCTATTTTGTCTAGCTTGTCTTGATATACTTGGTCGAAGAATCAAAAGCTTTCAATAATGTTTTATTTGGTCCCTGCTCATATGTATGTATGTCTTTTGTAACTAAACCAGCTAGTATTATTTGGTTTGTGTATTTTGTAAAATTTAAGAAATTACAATTTAGTCTTGCTTACGCATTTTATTTCTTAAAAATTATAAATTAGTCGAGGTTTGGCTTTGCGCCCAGCATTGTTTTAATAAGATCTTCCTTAATAGTTTCGGGAGCAAGAATATAGTTGGTGGCGCTAAAAGCAAGAGTCCATAAGTCTTGTTTAGTAAGTCCAAAGGTAGTGGCACATAGGTGAAATTCTGCACTCAGTGAAGTGTCAAAAACACCTTTATCGTCCGTCTAGAAAAAAAATCATTTCAGGAGTTTTTTTTAATATAAACAAGATTTCTTTACATTTGCTCTGCACAAGGAGGCCCTGAGGAAAAAAAATCCTTCAGGGCATGACATCTTTGGGGATGCTGGGTGGAGGGTATTTTTAGGGAAAGGAAAGGAGGGTAAGTCCTGGATAGGAAAAAGGTATGAGGGGTGGGTAGAAATCTGGGGATCAATGTGTCTAGGATAATACTCAGTATTATCCTAGATATATTATCGATGATACTCAGTGAAGTGTCAAAAACACCTTTATCGTCCGTCTAGAAAAAAAATCATTTCAGGAGTTTTTTTTAATATAAACAAGATTTCTTTACATTTGCTCTGCACAAGGAGGCCCTGAGGAAAAAAATCCTTCAGGCATGACATCTTTGGGGATGCTGGGTGGAGGATATTTTTAGGAAAAGGAAAGTAGGGTAAGTCCTGGATAGGAAAAAGGTATGAGGGGTGGGTAGAAATCTGGGGATCAATGTGTCTAGGATAATACTCAGTATTATCCTAGATATATTATAGATGATACTCAGTGAAGTGTCAAAAACACCTTTATCGTCCGTCTAGAAAAAAAATCATTTCAGGAGTTTTTTTTAATATAAACAAGATTTCTTTACATTTGCTCTGCACAAGGAGGCCCTGAGGAAAAAAAATCCTTCAGGGCATGACATCTTTGGGGATGCTGGGTGGAGGATATTTTTAGGGAAAGGAAAGGTGGGTAAGTCCTGGATAGGAAAAAGGTATGAGGGGTGGGTAGAAATCTGGGGATCAATGTGTCTAGGAGTGACAGACGTATGAATTCATCCACTGCACTGCAAGGCGATGGTTTGAGAGAGTCCTGCTGGAGAGGTTTAAATTAGGTCACCCTGAACCAGTCTCCCGATCCGGGCCACCAAGCAGTAAGTAGGCAAACGCATTCGCCACCCCTGCTAAGTCACCAAATGTAGCAAACCACTTGGGGTGAGCTATGGCAGGGGTGTTGGTTATCCAATCAATGGTTCCCGTACCCGATACCCGATACCCGTACTTGCTGCCCAAAATGATTGTTATTAATACAAGAAAATAATTAACTTAAACAAATAATACCTTGTTTTCACATTTTCTAAGTTTTATAATAACCAGGAGAATATTTTTTAAAAATTTAAAGTAATTCAAATTGAATATGTAATGTTATCAAGTATTTTAGTTTTTTATTATTGTGACAGCTGTTTCAGGGTTCACTGTCTTTATCAAACTGTAGTTATACTACACTGAGACAACTTTTTAATTTACAGACTTTTTTTTTGCACCAGACTTTTAGGTCCGGGTTTAGTTTTCCCCATAGGAAAAACTAAACCCTTTCACACATTTTTCCATAAAAATGATCATCTAGTAAATCCATGATATAAGTATAATTAATACAAAACAATATAAGAACAACATGTTAACCTACCATGGGAAAATTCACCGACTCCAGATATTTTCATATCAGAGGGTTCGGCTCGGTGGAACTCCTAATTTGACCGATAAATTCTACTGATCCCTCGATATAAATATTTAAAAAATCTTTCGTAATCCTACAGGTATTTAAAATGACTGATTTTTGCATGATATACAACCCCAAGAAGACTGAACTAATCGCATTCCACCACGGAAAAAATCCAGAGAAGATGCTCCCCGTACAACTTAATGAGGTAAACATAAGTATATCAAAGAACGTGAAATACTTGGGGCACGTCATTACTGAAGACCTCTCGGACGACGGTGATATTGAGCGACAAAGGAGAAGTATCAGCATAATGTCAAATATGATTGCCCGAAGATTTTTTCAGTGCAGCAATAATGTTAAACAGACATTGTTCAAAGCATTTTGTACCAGCCTATACATGTGAAACATGGTGTCAATACCGAATCAGTTCAATGGAACGACTCCGGATCCAAAATAAAATTGCCTGCAGAATTATATTTGGATACAGGAAATACAGCAGCGCTTCAACAATGTTTACGGAACAGGACTTAATGGATTCGCCGGCCTGATGAAACACCGGGTCACTGGAGCCGGGATGCGGCTAATGGCCTCCGACAACACGGTGGTGAACGCAGTCTTCCAGCACCAAGCGCCACTCCTGAGTGAGCGCTGGGCCCGAGCTCACTCAAGACCACGCAGAAATTGATTACCTATTTATAACTATGTACCTACTTATAATTGTTCTACTTTATTTTTAATTTAACTGTATTTATAACTATATGGGACGTGTGGGATTACACTATCCTCCCCACATCCTGGAATAAAACATTATTATTATTATTATATACAAATTCTTTAACAAATCTAATAAGCCTAATTTTGAATGAGAGAGCTAGGTATAACGCCAGTAGTCGAAATAACAAATGGTAATATTTTTATAGTCTGAGAATGCCAAATTCTTTTAATTTCATTTTCTAAATCTGTATACTTTCCTATTTTTTCAGAAACAGATTTTTCATTTCATTTAAATGGTTTTAATTACCCTACCCTATTTTTATTTGTATGTGTAAAGTATTAATATTTTTGTTAAAAACTGGCTTATGTACTAAAAATCAATTGTGTGAGGCACTTACGGCAAAAATTTTGTTTTCCCTCTTTTAAATGGTGGAAGGTTTTTCTTAATTGTTTTATAATGAATGTACTCTTGGAATTCGCCATTCGTTATTAGTTTTGTAAAACAGTTTTTACCGAAAATATGAATAACCCACTTTACACAAGCAAAATAAATTGAGTAGGTGTAAATAAAATAATATAAATAAGTTGTCTCGGTGTGTCATAACCACAGTTTAATAATGGCCTTAACCACTGTCAGGCCGAAACAGCTATCACAATAATAAAAAGGAAACTACTTGCAGAACTTGATACTAACATTATTAAATAATTTCATTGAATGAAACAAAATAAATATACAGAAAAAAAATACTCACAGCCAAGCAAATAGGATGTCCAATTTTAAACAATCTTTCGAAATGGTGGTCACTGTATGACTTCACCAGTTCACACTTCACATTACTGCTGAGGCAGAGCTCTGAAACAATACACAAAAGGATTAAGGGGCCGCTCTGCAAATTTCTAGCAATTTCTTACATGTTTTCCTTAAACGTTTGAAATTTTTAAGTTCTTAAAAAAATATACGTTATTCTTTAAGAGGAACGGCTGCGCGGTCGCTTTCATACAAAACATAGTTTTGGATTTGAGGCCAAGATACCCAATAAAATGTTTTTTTTTTTTTAAATCAAAAGGTGAGGCATATATGCAACTCGGATAGGAATCCGATTTTCTGTTTTTGCTTTCAATAGACCACTTGCATCACATTTAAAAAAAAAAATCCGGTTTAGGCAAATATTCTAAGACATTTTGTATTTTTTTTTTTTTTTAACCGTATTTTTGAAACCCTGGCGATTTTTTGAAAATTTCACTCTGAAAAATCTGACCATTTTTTATAAACCGGAAAGAAGGGACATAATTTTATTGGTGCAAAAAAATAAATTACATAGCCGAAAATCAGTTAAAAAAAAGACTTATTCTACAGGAATGGTAGCAGTAGGGGAGTCCAAGCTGGGATTTCGGGGTTTACTCAAGCGCGACTGAATAACTAAGCGGAGATACCTTGCACCCTGTTATGAATTACCACTGTATATGAACCCTTAATCTTGAGGGATACGTCTAGGACAACCGATCAGATTAGAAAAATTAGCGACTCAACATAATCATTTCTGATAACATATACGCAAATCGTTAATGAAGGTGATCAAATCGATTCGAACTTGCAATACGAAGACGATTCCACTGATGATGACGACGATTAAAAAACTCATTCATAATTTTTTTCATTAAGCGATTTCCTTATAAATGCATAATAAAATTTTACGTATACATACATTTTTATCATTATATATAATTTTTTGTTCATTGTAATTCTATTCAGTAATATATTTTTTTTAAACTGTCAGATTAAAAAAATCCCTCCACATGATTGTCAGATTATAGGTCGGCAAGACAAGGACATCAAGCTGAACCGTCTGTATAAAAATCTGACGAGCTCGAGTATTTCACCGTGGTTATTCAATCTATACATGGATAATTGTATGCAAGAATTGAAAGAGGTAGGGTTAGGCGCAAAATTGAGTAATCTGAAAGTATGTTGCCTGTTGTATGCTGATGATGCGGTGCTGATTTCTAACAGTATGGAAGATCTGCAGTCGCTCGTGTCTAGAATGAACGAAGTATGTATGAAGAATGAGTTAATGATGAATGTAAGTAAGTCTAAAGTCATGGTGTTTGAAAGAGAGAGTCCAAAAACGGTGTGCAATATAGTTGTGAATGATGAATACTTGGAGCAGGTGGATGAGTTTGTGTATTTGGGTAGTATGTTTACGAGAGATGGGAAGGCTGATAGAGACATTGAAAGGAGGGTAAATGCAGGTAACTCCATTAATGGAGGACTGAATGCTGTTGGCGCTAACAAAAAGCTGTCCAAAGAAGCGAAGTTAGCAGTCCACAATGGAGTGCTTGTACCTACCCTGATGTATGGCAGTGAGGCATGGAACTGGCAGAGGAAGGATGAAAGTAGACTGAATGCAGTTGAAATGAGATCCCTGAGGCGTATGTGTGGTAAAACCATGTATGATCGTGTGAGAAATGTGGAGATTCGAAAAGAATGCAAGGCTGATGTAAGCGTAATGAGTAGGAGGCGGCTAGGCGGTGGCAAAACGAAGAATTCCAAGTCACGAATCCGCAAAAACATCATTCGGAGATATTGAAATTTGAATTTTTGAAATTATATGTTTTTGTAATAACGAATCAATTCTAAACTTCAAACCTCAATATCTCCGAATGATGTTTTTGCGAATTTTCAACTTGGAATTCTTCGTTTTGCCACCGCCTAGCCGCCTACTAGTAATGAGTAAAATTAAGAAAGGAACCCTCAGATGGTTTGGGCATGTAGAACGAATGAACAAAGAAAGGAGCGTAAGGAGAATATATGATGCAAGTGTGAATGGTATAAGAAGTAGGGTACGTCCGAGAAAGACATGGCACGATCAAGTGAATCAGATACTTAAGTCGGGCCATGTCAAGAGTCAGAAAAATAGAAGAGTATGTATGAGACGATGTATGAATGTGGATGAGGCAAAGAGTGTGTGCCAAGACGGAGGTGTTTGGCGGTCCGTCCTCTCTGCCTACCCCTGCGGAGAAACGGCGTGATGGTTAGTTAGTTAGTTAGTTAGTTCGAGTATTTCAAGGTCACAATTTTTTTTTAACTATTAAAAATCAGCCATGAGTTTTGGTTACGTCCAAATCGTCAGTCCTTTTAATTATGACATTTTTTAGGGTTCACTAAGACTTAACATTCCTACTGAATATCTGACAAGCTAGAGATTTTTTTTTTTTCAATTTTTTACCTCTTTGTACGTCACCACCAAGCAAGTCATCAGATTAATATCTCTCCATTACCAGAATCACGTGGGGCGTATACGCTATTAATATCTGACGTGGTCTAGTATGTCATTGTGACATTTTTTTAAAAATATTTTTGAACATTTATACTCGCTCCCCCCACCAGTGAAAGGGCATACATCAAATAATTTTTTTTCTTTTCAGCATCCAAACTTCGTAATCCAATAGGTCACCACAACGCTGGAGTAGATCTACCCATTTAGCCGCTTGGGCCCCCGTACTGTAGAAATTGTCGGTATTGCACATTTCTGTTAACGTCAACAACTTTACTAAACGTCAACATGTCAGTTAATTTGCGACAGGAACCGTAATATTTTATTATTCAGGTTGAAATCTTAATTATGAATTGGAGATTGATGTCCCACTCCATGTTTTTTGTATTTGTGCAATAATACCACGACTGGGAAAAGAGGTGCCAATGTAATTCGAAATTTGAGTACAATATCTTGTTATTAAAATTTTGCGGTCGAAGGTACGCTCGTACCTATTATCGTTGTTTCTCCCTTACTATCATAGTGTCTATCAAGTATGATCTAAACTGTTTTGGAAAGAAAATACAACACGCTATATATTCAAGTCTTAAAGTTAACGTCACAGTTTAAACCAAAGGATTCTTCTAATCGTTTAATAAGAAGATCTTGGTCAATCGTGTCAAAAGCGGCACTCATGTCCAAGACTGAAAGGAGCGCCAGTTTACCCGACTCGATAGCAAGAGTTATATCCGACAAAACACATAGTAATCCAGTTTCCGTTGAGTGAAACTTTCTATATGCAGATTGGTAGTTAGTCAGCAATTCATTTGAATTTAAGTGACATATTATCTGTGAAGCAGTGATTCTTTCTAAGATTTTCGATATGAGTGGCAGATTTGAAACTGGTCGGTAATTTAAGAGATCTTCAGCGTCCAATTGCGTTTTTTTTATTAATGGAGTTACGACAGCTGATTTAAAGGGTTTTGGAAAATCACCCATGCTAAGTGACTTATTGAAAAGATGAGCTAGAAAGGGAGATATTTCATTGCAGCACTTTTTTAGTAACTATGTTGGAATCGCGTCGAGTGAACACTGCTTGTTCGGTGAAGTAAGTATTAACTTCCTTACTTCTTCGGTGGATGTAGGTTTGAAGGCAGAAAAGTTTCCGCTACTATGTAGTGAAAGATGGTGGTGGGGCGGAGGCTGTTGGAGCACGTATTGATTCAATTTTATCAAGAAAAAATTTGGAGAATATTTACGGGGCTATGTCGGTTGTATTTTGTGCACTGACATCGGCAACGACCGTCTTAATCGAGTTCCAAAGACTTCGTGGGTTTTGACGCTCTGAATCGATCCTACTTATCCAATATTTGGACCTTTTCGAACGAATTAATAACGTGTACTCTTTTTGAGCCCGTATGCAATCGTCACGTGATGTAACCCCGAGTGTCTGTATGCCCGATGTACTCTTGGTTTTACTGATCGGGAGTTTCAATGATAGTAGGTTCGTCAGGTTACCGGTCGTATTTATTATTGTCTTATTTAGAATGAATATTTAACTAATTTGTTAATTAGGCTAATTGGTTCGATTTTCGGAACAACTCATATAGGTCTCATAGAAATTGTTGTCTCCCTTGCTATCATGGTTAGAAATATGATCTAACCTGTGTTAGAAAGAGAAAACACCAAGCTTTTTATTCAAATCAAAAAGTTAACCACAAAATAATTAAAATGTACACATTTATGAAAACAAACTTGCGGACCACAATTTGAAAAAAAAATATATGCAACTTTAGGAATCTTTTATTTATTATTTTACATGAAATGACAAAAAGTGAGTTGACGATAATGTTGACAAAACATTTGCCTAATAAAATGTGTGTGTTTTTATTTTTTATCGATATCAGAGACGTGTATTTGTTTGATATCTTAAAATGAATGCTAATATTTGCGACTAATAGCAACATAAAATGGTATGCTAACAATGCCTGTTTTCTTCTCCCGGTACCCTCTCCTATTGGAGGTTGACTACCATCTAGAGAGGTGGGTATGGGTACCGCCGCCCCGGAAACCATTTATTGGATAACCCACACCCCTGCCATAAATCACCCCAAGTCGTTCGCTACTTTTGGTGACTTAGCAGGGGTACCCAGCTTTATGGGGTGAGGTCTTGGTTTTAGCGGCAGATGCTTTTGCCCACCTAGAAAAAACATAAGGTGAGCCATTTTTAAAACTTTTTTATGTTTGCATTCAAAATTTTTATATTTCAAAAATTATATATTCATTTTAAATTATAAAATTTGAAACCGTATTTCATCACCTTTCAAAAGCAGTTGGTACTTTCGGATTAAATTAAAAATATTCCATTTATTTGGATTTTATTGCAGAGCGGAAATATTTTGGCCCTCTGACAAAATAGGCCCGAGGCCTGATGGGTTAACGTCCATTCAAAAAGGTGCTTTGAGTTTATTTGCAGCACAAGAACTGGTCACTGAAGGTCCACCTGTCGATCGGTATTAGACCCGAACAGGCAACAGCTGACCCTCTTATAGTACAACTTGTACTTGTGTGATAACTATTGAGCCACATCAAAACTACATATAACTACCTATAGCAGCTTAGAGACAGTGGCGTAAAATACCAAGATCTCCTAATTAGAGACAGGCAATGAATAAAATTATAAAACGTCTTCGGCAGGTATTTACCGATGGGAATCTTTGATTTCAGCAGCTTGTTCCATAGACTGTCAGGGTTGGAAGGGTCCTCCGTCACACAGCAGACGTGCCCCAGTCTGTTGGGGGCCCATTGTAATATCTCCAAGGTCTCTTCGTCAGCCTCCACCTCGGCAGTGTGGATAGTGGCCTGGAATATGACAAGAGTGCCAATTTAATTACAATTATTAGCGGCTTTTCGTTCTGCTTCGCCCAGTTTAAGTGTTGGTGACTATTTATAAGGCATCACCCTTTTGCAAAACTAACTACTATTATTAACATTAAACTACAGAATACTTATATACAATAGTAGACATTCTTACATTAATACCGTGAATAATGAGAGGAACATAAATCTTCTTAATATTGAATAAAAGCGAAAAATGTTTCCCCTTCTTCATACTTTTTTCCTTAAATATAGTATTATAGATGGCGCCACTTCCGTTTGCAAAACGTGTATGGGCGAGATCTATATTTTTTTTTTAAGGCGGAGACGGTTTACAAGCAGTTCCCGTAAGCACTTAGGCCATAGCATAGGCCCATTTAATAAGAAACCAGTCCCTTTAATAAAGTTCACCAGGGTTGTCATTGGATATGTGGCTATGTGGTTCTAACTTCTGGTTCTACTGTATGTCTCCCCAGGTATCTGAGCCTAGTTCCCACCAGGGCAGGACATTGGCACCATAGGTGAATTGGAGTCTCTTCATCCTCTTCACATTTTCTGCATATATTAGTGTTTTCCACTCCCAATATCTGCATGTGTCTCCTGAGATGGCAGTGTCCCGTTAATAGTCCTACCAGTTCCCTCAGCGAGTTTCTGTCCATATCGAGTAGTTTCCTGGTTCGTCTAGGGTTCGGTCCTTATATGAGAACTTTGGATTGTCTCATTCTGGGTGCCCTCTCCCATTCTTTGCAGTGCTGGGATTTGACCCACCTATCGATATGTAGTTTTGTGTGGCAAGCTGTTACTCCTACGGCCGGCTCGGATCCTACAAGTGGTGCTTTCGCCCCTTTCCTTGGCGAGATCTAAGTGTGTATATTACGGCAGCAGCTCCGTGGAAAAATGCACGTTCACGGACGTACAGGCATTATTGTATTAATATACTCCGATACTGTTTTTTTTAGTGGGCAAGTAATACAAATTGTATCAAACATAGCTCTTGACAATACAAGATGGGTGACAGGAGAAATGAGTGTCAGATGAATGAATGATGTCAAGGTGGGTAGAAGGAATGAGGTACATACTATGTAGAGTCCGATAGCAAGAGTATAATATATATATGAGACGACGTACAAATGCGGATGTAGCATGAAGTATATACCAAGACAGAGACGTGTATTTGTTTGATATCTTAAGATGAATGCTAATATTTGCGACTAATAGCAACATAAAATGGTATGCTAACAATGCCTGTTTTCTTCTCCCGGTACCCTCTCCTATTGGAGGTTGACTACCATCTAAAGAGGCGGGTTTGGGTACCGCCGCCCCAGAAACCATTTATTGGATAACCCCCACCCCTGCCGTAAATCACCCCAAGTGGTTCGCTACGATTGGTGACTTAACAGGGGTGCCCAGCTTTATGGGGTGAGGTCTTGGTTATAGCGGCAGACGCTTTTGCCAACATGACTGGCCAGGTCGGAAGAGACTGGTTGAGGGAGACCTTTTAACTTCTCCAGCCAGACTCTCTAGACGCATGGCTGGGTAAAGTTCGGTTCTTGGGAAACACTCCGAAAAAATAAGTTGAATTATTTTTATACTAACTTTGGGCTGGAAAATCCGAATCTGAAGGAATTAGGTTGGGGAGGTCAATATCAACTGAGTTACAGGACTTTAAAGTTTCGTACACAGGAACAAATCCGCAATGCATTTTTGACATATTGTACTGAAGAAGTCAAAGTGATTCAATGATGCCAACCTCAGAAAATTGCAAAGTGTTGCCATTAAGCAATAATATCAATGTTATTATGTGAATAGAATGTGTCAATCACTTTTTTATCACAAACCATGTTACACAAACCTAGCGTAGCCGCTTAACTACTTGAAAACTGGGATGTTTTTCTTGCCTTGACGTGAGCAGGCGCTATAAAGGGGGAACATCCTTTTGTATCACAAACCATGTTACACAAACCTAGCATATTATTGCTTAATGGCAACACTTTGCAATTTTCTGAGGTTGGCATCATTGAATCACTTTGACTTTTCAGTACAATATGTCAAAAATGCATTGCGGATTTGTTCCTGTGTACGAAACTTTAAAGTCCTGTAACTCAGTTGATATTGACCTCCCCAACCTAATTCCTTCAGATTCAGATTTTCCAGCCCAAAGTTAGTATAAAAATAATTCAACTTATTTTTTCGGAGTGTTTCCCAAGTACCGAATTTTTTCCGCATGGCTTTGCACCACAGTGGGAGAGATGGATTCATTTGTTTGTCACTCCAGATTCCTACCCACCCCTCTTACCTTTTACCTTCTCGGAACTTCCTCTCCTTCCTTTCCCTGAAAAAACACTCCACACAGCATCCTCAAAGATGACACATGCCCGGAAGGAGTTTTTCTGTGTGGAGATGATATAAAAAAAATTATTAAGGCAATCTTCACCATGCTGCACCCTGAAACAACTTTTCATAAATCCTATGTGGTCATTGTGGTAGAACGTGACTTTTAAATGATTTTATTTATAGTCCAACAAACCCCTAATCCTGCTTTCCGCCCGATATCCAGAATATCAGCAAAGTCCCTGAAGCTGGCAACCTTGGGATCTCCGCTGAGGTCCAGGCCGAGGATGATGCCGGGATATCTCTTGGACATCTCAATGGCAATGTTCACAGTTTCAGCCGCCTGCTCGATGGTGTTCCTGCGGTCGATGGACATCAGGAGAAAGGTCTTCAACTTAAGGCGTTTGGAGCACTCACTGTAAACAATAAAATAATATAAAAAACTATGATAAATTAAAGATTCACATTCACGGCCTACGTGATAGAGGGGTGAGACTCTTGGCTAATAATCCAGAGGTCGCCAGTTCAAACCCCTGTGAGCAGAAGTAAATTTTATTTGATTAAGTTGTGTTATTTTCTTTTTATATATTTATTTAAAATAATATATAGTAGATATGAGGCACGTTCCAAAGTGGAAGATTTCCTCAGTATTGCCCTACTATAAGACCACCATTTAGAATTGAAACATTACTTAAAATGGCTTTAGCCATGTTTAGTGACTATATCTGAATATCAATTTGGGAGGCGGGTATGGGTACCGCCATCCCGGGAACCATTTATTGGATAACCAACACCCCTGCCATAGGTTACCCCAAGTGGTACGCTACGTTTGTTGACTTAGCAGGGGTGCCCGGGTTCACTTCGTTAACGTTAAACGTTATTTGTTGCTATTTACTGCTGACGGAAGTTGAAACAACCCAATTTTTCGGTGAATGACGATTTGAAGGAAATTCAAATTTGAAGGGAATTCCGAAACAACTGGTCCTATGGAATTTTCGATGAAATTTCTTCTGACGGAGGTTGAAACAACCCAATTTTTCGGTGAATGTCGATTTGAAGGAAATTCAAACGTGAAATTTTCCGAAACAACTGGTCCTAAGTGTATTTTTAATATACTAAGGTTATACCGTTGGTCGTTGGCAGATTTGTTCAATTTTCAAACAATTTCAAATCATACAATAAAATAAATCTATTTATTATTATGTATTCATAATCCAGTCAACACAGTTTTCAAAATTAAAATTTTGGTTAAATTAAAATAATTAAAAAATAAATCCTAGAACGTATTTTGTGACAAAAAAACCCCAGTTTTTCTATTTATTTAAGGTCCTACCAACTAAAATATTTCAAATTTTTTTTACACACCTATTTTGTTTAGACATTATAGAAAAATCATAAATACTTATGATCAAAAAATACTACAAGTACAAGTACTAAAATACAAGAAGTACACAATATTTAATAATTTATCGTTGTGCGTTTTGAGTATTTTTATTGCTTACTTGAATGTAGATATATATATATGTAGGTGTAGCAAGTTTTGAATGAAATAAATCGATATTAAATTTTTAATTCAAAAAAATTGATACGGGGAATAATCGATCTTTCTCATTGGAACCTCCCTGTACAGTTGCAAGCATTTTTAAAATTTTAATCTCAGCTGCTGGTCAATCGCTCTTAAGTACAAATAAACAGATATAAATAAATAAATAATACTAAATAAACCGGAGCCAGTGGGACTATGGCAAACATGATTTTGTAAGATGATCTAGTATCCAATCTTCAATTATCTCGTTTTTTGGTATTCTTGTCTGATGTATTATGACAATAAGATAAGAAATAGTTTTATTTTATGATTGAACTTACATAATGGCATCCAGAATAGATTGTATATACTGCTTCTTGGTCATGTTGGAATTAGCTCTCGGAGTAGAACGCAGCTCTAGGTAAACCACATTGTCTCTATCAAACTCTTCCAAGGTGAGGATTGTGGCTAGCCTCACTGCTTCGGGGGTCTGCGTCAAATCATGGGCTGTCTTAAATAAAGCGAGGCATCTGAAATAATAGACAGGAACAATACGTAGACATGACAGATCATGGATATCAATAAACATATTGCTCAAATTAGGTATTTCTTACTCTGAAAGCGTTCGTGATTGCCCCTGTTTAATTTTAAACTCAGGAGCTCCACCATCTGCAGTCTCATCCTCATTATGAAGTTTTTGCAACTGTAGCAACGTAGAATCACTCAACGATCCATTCAAGTGCGCGTGCAACTCCTAGAAAAAACTCAGTTTGAACATACATGGAACATACTAAACGAAAGTTTTTGATAATGGAAGATGTTTAGATTCTAACAAGATTAACAATAACTTACAATTTTCGGTAAAGCCAAACAAAATGCCTCCATTGTTGGTTAATTATGCTTGTTAGATTGAGAGGAATCACGTGAAAAGTAAATTAAAATCGCAAAAAGGAGGAGACCGAAATGAAACGTCAAACGCACAATATTATTTATTATTTGTGTTTTCCCGCCCATCCATTCAAGTCTGCGGGTCTGCCCGGCGGATGTAGCTAAATATTAACTCGGATCTAAAATATTTGATTTGCTAAAATAACACTAAAAGGTAGGCTTTACGTGTAACGTAAGGGCAAAATTTCTGTGAAAAAGACGTTGCGTGCGTTGATTCGTGTTGGCGCTTTAACGGTCTCGCTAGCCGCCAAACTTTGTTTAAATAATGTTCGCATAATTTATACAGCGCCGTTTTCGTGAGAAAATCACCTCAAGGGTGACAAGGGTCACTATTCCTGTGCGACAACAAAAGTTATTTTTACAAAATAATTAATGACAGTAGTAATTAAAATACCTCAACGCTGTATTGTTAAAATTCCAGAATCGCTGGATTGTTTTAATACAAGATTTTTATTACGAATATGTTTTTTGAAATAGCATTTCGATTCAACTTTATTTCTATAAAATAAAGCTATTTACATCAGGGGAAATGGAAAGTACTGCATTAAATTCAATGACGGTATATTAGTTGGGAATAATATAGCGTCAGACGCCCTGTAGAAATCTCAACTTGGTAAAGCCGAAAGCAAGTAAATTGTAGTGTTTTCGATTTCGTAGTCTCAGTACCAAACTGCCCACTAAAAAACATTTAACCTTAAGTTGGTATAACAAAATTAATTTGCATTTAAGTAAGAAAGCGAAACGTAAATTTCTTTTAACTTAATAAAAAAAGGTCGTGTCTAAGTAAATTGCATAAAATAGTGACAAATTTCCCTCAAGCGTGATGGGAAAATGTTTTCCTTACTCGGCAAACACTAGTAAAAGCCAAAAAATAGCATTTCATTTGTAAATACATGCAACTTTTTAAAATATTTAGTCTAATCACTCTGTTCATTTATATTCTTTGCTGTAAAACAACTTACAAATCAGCAGTAACAACGAATACAACAATAATTATCGTCATTTGAAAACTGTCTTTGCTCTATTATAGCTCGATCTTCCGACTCTAGTCGGCCCCGAGGTAGTATTCGGGGATGATTCGAGGGAACTTTTGAATACGAACACCATTTACATCGTTTGTACGCAATATTCTTTGAATGTCTATTTTTGAATCTTTGTCATACATGGATAACATTTGAATTAAGAATTTACTTGAAACACAATGCTTCCACTGCTCTGAAGGCCAACGTCAAACGTTTGAAAGATTAATTTTTCTGTCCGGGATCGCTCCGGAGGCGGTAAACTACCGAGTTTTTATGCTCTCTATTATGGGAGATTTATGTCCGTAAAGTTGCTCTCTAGTAGAAGCCCTGGCTAGATAAGCCTAGTGATACCATTACTAAAAAATACTGATATACCGGACAGTGTTATTTTCCGGTCCAGCGATTCTGAAAAATCACTGTATTTTAGCCTGGCAACTTGCAACACCGAGAGTGGCTGTCAGAAAAGACAGAAAATATTCGGCAATGCATGAATTTTGTCGGGCTTCTATCTATTTTTAGAGTTCGTTTTTGTGAGCGAGAACGCATCACACAACTTTTGAATGAAGATATTTATTTCCCGAGACGATATTGATAATTTAAATACAGTGAAAAGGTGGTCACGACTTGTGCATCGTAACTGTTCAAACTCGTCTAAAATTAAATTAAATAGGTATTGAAACACACGGTCATAGCTGTCAGAGTGAAAATCGATAATTAATGTTTTAGATCAACAAATCAGTGTACGTTTAGAAGCGTTGGTTTCGGAAAAAGCTGACTGATAAATAACTCATCAGGAGTTTTGTTTAACATTTGTACAAAATTAATTATTGTTTCTTTCATCGTACCTTAGAGAAATGTGTAATCTCTAAATATTTTTGCGAGTTAAGATATATATTTACTTTATTACGTGAAGGTTCTGTTGTCAGTAGTTGATAGAACCTAAATAATATTAACAATGAAGTCTGAACTAAATTTAGAGTTGGTGGATCCGGGTCAGATAACCCTGGAGGATAAAGTGGCTACGTTTAAAAGTGATCCAGAGAAGTTGAGGCAAGCTAATCAGTTTATCGACGAGCTGATTCAGCAAGCAAGGACCGCTGCAGAACTCAAACTGAAAGCCAAAGAAAAGGCCAGAATCGTAAGTAGTCTTCAATTAGTCGATATTTCGGTAAAGTTGCAGAACTCCACTGCATTCTTAATATGCATTTTTTTCTAAATAATGCTAGGATTCCGCTTAATTATTACTAAAAACAACCGGTCAGTGGTTAAGTGGGCATTGCGTTTAAGTCCAACCCAGGCGTTCCGTGTTCGATTACTCGGCTGGCTAAGTCCTCCATCACAACATAAGCAACATCTTCCGCTTAGTGTGGTGGCAGTAGGAGATTTTCAAATGTTGTTGGGTTATTCGTAACCTGGGAATGTTTGTCTTTTTTTTAAAAAAAAACTACATCGGGGGAGATAAACCAAACACGCACAAAGTAGGTCATTAGGTGCTTAGTTTGGATTTATTAAGGTAATTATTGGATATAGATGGAAACGGTTAATACGCACTTTTTTTTGAAAAACTCTTTTGATTCGCCTTAATTACATTAAAAGACAACTATTTGCATTGGGGGCAGTGGAAAATATTTTATTTTAAATTTCAATTATGTAAAATTTAAATTAGCTAAAAGCGTAAAAAATTATCTGCAAAAGATTTAGGGTTCACACATACAATGAAATAAATAATAATTTCCGGGGATTCGTCGCCGCTAAGGAACTACATGAGAATGATGTCAAATTGACTTTTTTCCAAACTGAATTCACTCCTTATTCCCAATATCCCTACACATTCCGGTAATTGTAATTATATAAACATGGATATTTTCCCACATCCAGAACTTCACATTCAAATCATGTTCGGACGCCATTTCTGTCAAACAGTTAGTAGATGCGAATGCAACTCGCGTAGCGTGCTAAAAATAGTATGGTGGGTACTCATGAGCGGTGCGTACGCTATGCGCATGAAAAATAGTATGGCGGGTACTCATGAGCGATGCTTATGCTATGCGCATGAAAAATAGTATGGCGGGCACTCATGAGCGGTGCGTTCGCTATGCCCATGAAAAATAGTATGGCAGGTACTCATGAGCAATGCGTATGCTATGCGCATGTAAAATAGTATGGCGGGTACTCACGAGCGGTGCATACGCTATGCGCATGAAAAATAGTATGGCGGGCACTCATGAGCGGTGCGTTCGCTATGCGCATGAAAAATAGTATGGCGGGTACTCATGAGCAATGCGTATGTAAAATAGTATGGCGGGTACTCACGAGCGGTGCATACGCTATGCGCATGAAAAATAGTATGACGGGCACTCATGAGCGGTGCGTTCGCTATGCGCATGAAAAATAGTATGGCGGGTACTCATGAGCGGTGCGTACGTTATGCGCATGAAAAATAGTATGGCGGGTAATTATGAGCGGTGCGTGTGCTATGCACATGAAAATCGAGTCTCTTACTGCAACTAGTTTATTGCTTTCTTTGTAGCCAAAGTTGTGAAGGAAATGAAAATATTACATTAGTAAAGTGTCGATTTCCTTTGAAATATAAATTAAATTTGTAATAAAATAAAAACAGCTTGAAGATAATTTAAACTGTTAAATTACTTACACATTGTTGCGACCATTGAATAAGGAAGGTGACCCACTTTAGATTAGTAAGTAGATTGTACTACAGATAGTAATTGAAAGTAATATGATGATCATTTATTCAATAATACCCTGATTAACAAAGCTTCTCATTTTATAAAACTGTTCATTTAGATTTTTTGTGGGCGAGTCAACACAAGGATGTACTGAATGTACAAGTAAAATAATAGTGCTGATGTAGAAGAGTATATTATAAAGGAAAATAAACTATTTTTTATTGAATCCCGATTTTGAAACATTGTAAAAGGGACATTTGAGCAAATGATTGACAAACGATTTTTATTGAAGTATTTTTTCTTACTGATCAAATAAAAACTATGGTTTTTTGTCCTATTTTTTTTTTGTAGTTTTTCAGCTTTATAGCTCATGATGTAAATAGCATTGCGGACTGATAATAATTGCATTGACTATGAAATTCATTGCAATAAATGCTACACAAATTTCATGACGCTAAAGCTCACTATTTATAAACTTTTTGAGGTATTTCTGTTTTATGGGTGTTTTATGGAACCACCTTTTATATTGATAATTTAGTTATTATCGTAAATATTTTTGACTGCTAAACTATTTCAAGTAGTTTATCAACAGGAAACAATTGAAAATAATATAAAAAGACAGAATTCTCCAAAACACAACAGAATTCACCAGAACCCATCAGAATTCACCATAACCAGGCAGAATTTACTAGAACCCGGCAGAATTTACCAGAACCCGGCAGAATTCTTCAGAATTTACCAAAACCCGGCAGAATTTACCAGAACCTGGTAGAATTCACTAGAACCCGTCAATATAAAATTTCAAACTTGTGTACTCAGTGTCATGTTTTATATATAAAATATGTACCTATATTGACATTGTCACAGTAAATAGGAAGCAGATATTATCTAGAAAAAAATGTTATTTTCGAAAATATGATTTTGTGAAATCTGAAATATTATTTCTGAATGCTGAATAAAATAAGTCTTTCTGTATCTTTTATCTTATTTATCATATAATATTTACATTTGTCTGTTTATTTTGTTGCAGGAGACTCTAGCTGCTGAGCAGGGTGAGTTATTTTTATCTATTCTAAAGATAACCAGTTCTGTTATTCAACATATGTATGTTATCTTTTATATTTGGGTTCTTTTGCTTCATTGTTAACCCAATCACCGCTATGGGCATTCATATGTGTTAGTTTTAAGTCATTGTGTGACTATTGAGTATGGTGTCTTGTATACATGGTAAAAAGATTATGTTTCACAAATTTAGAACAATTCATCAAATTTCAAAGTTAAAATTCAAGTTCTGTGAACATTCTGTTATTATCTATGTACTGTGAAATAACCAGCCCATGATAAAATAATAACAGAACTTGAATTTTGACTTTGAAATTTGATTAATTGTTCAAATTCTGTGAAACAACCCATCCTAAGTATTTGTTGCTTCAAACTTTTGTCACATTTGATGTCCATCAAATCATCAACCAGTGCCATGTTTTGACTTTTGAAGTTTTGACTTTTAAAGTTTTGACTTTTTCAGTTTTGACTTTTTCAGTTTTGACTTTTAAATTTTTGACTTTTGAAGTTTTGACTTTTGGAATTTTGACTTTTGAAGTTTTGACTTTTAAAGTTATGACTTTCAATGTTTTGACTTTTAATGTTTCGACTTTTGAATGGCAAAGGTATCAGTGAAATCATTATTTTCATGACCAATGGTGAAGTACAAAACATATTTCAAAAGATTTAAACAAATATGCAATAAGACCGTTACTCTAAAAATATAATTGTGTATTGCTAATTATTCAGGTTGGAAAAAAATCTGTTGCTTGAATGATCTCACAACTTAACGTTTCTTCTTATCTTCCATCTCAAATAAAATTTATTTGTTTAGGAATACAGTTACATTGTGGTTATTATGGTAGACAATCTTATCTTCATTTCTAGCCTTAAGAAATCTACAATGGAAGATTGAAGATCTATGTAAATTTACTGGAGATGAAATCGTAATAAAATTCAGTTGAATTAAATTCACATCAAAATATTTACAAATGTGGCTTTTAGCACTGAACGGATTATATCAAGAAGTGTCATCTAAAGTCGCCAGATATAAGTCGCCAAATTAAGTGATACAATGACCAGATAAGACCTTTCTAGTCCTTAGCCAAACAGGTCAGTAAAATTGATTCTATTTATAGAAAGAATTTCATTATTTAAATTTTTTTAATGTAGTTTTCACCAGAACTAGGGAAAAATTGAGCTTACTTTTGCCTTGTTCTGACTGGGCGAGTAGTTTCGTCGAGTAGCGAGTATTTTAGTAACTAAACGCGTTCGAACATCACAATTTTAGTAGAGTAGGAAAGTCAGCTCTTTAGTAGAGTGAATCCATTTGATTCTATTTTGTCGGCGAGTAGAGTCCCTCTCCACGCGACTCTGCACACTGACATGCGCAGTTCATTCGTAGACGCAGACACGCGCGATATGTCGTCCCGTTGGAGCGCAAATGCTACTCTAAAATTCTTTATTTTTGCGGCTATTGATTGATCTATTTTTGTGTCCATAGTTTATTTATTTTCATGTCACTAATTTAATCTTCCACCTCATCTAAAATAAGCATTACAATCAGCTAAATTAGCGTATTTACTTAATTGCGTTGCAGCCCATCATGTCGCGATGCGCCGCTTACTAATGAACTCTACTTGACAGCAGTGCGAACACTTTTTGGTGAGTCAAGTAGCGAATTACTTGCCACTCGACTTAATACTTGTCAGGTGCGAACAAGTCTTTAGGGTGTACTGACACTTCCACAACATTCTTCTATTGGCTTACCTCTTTGGTGGCTCTTAAAATTAATGTTTTGATTATAATGCGTAGATAAAGTATCACAAATAACAGGATTGTAAAATATGTACACACATGACTTTCCTAGAATACAATCTACATAGTTTATTTTGGTAAGGAGTTACTTGCTGCGGATATTTTCTTCTGGGTCAGTTCCTCGTTGCTGAGGATTGTGATCCCTTCTACAATTTCCATGGTGAACAAGGCTCCTTCACTCCTCGCGGTCCTGCTCTGCGTGGAGAGCTGCGGAAACCAATCAGTGATACTCACTTCAGCGCATTAGTGACCTTCCTCTGTTTCTTCTGCCTTCCACTATGCTAGTGACCAGTGGCGGCTGTAGCTAAAAATATTAAATTTTTTTTGGAATTTCGGATTTCCTGAAAATTTTCATACAAAAACCAAATTTTCAAAAAAAAAAACATTTTCATCTACAACAACAACATGGGAAATGCCATTTTTTTTTAATATTACCAATCTAGCACACCCAAGAGTCACACGAGCCGCAACTGGTAGTGACTACGAGTTTCTCCAAGTTGGAGCCCGCAGATTGGCGAACAACGTGTTCAAAGTATCTTAAAATACATTGTAAGCAGATAGTTGAAAGCCTACTGTGGATGTCTAGCTCTTCCAGAATGGACACTTTTTTCCTCTGGCTGTCCATGGAATCTTGAGCGTTTTTTTCCAGCACCACTTTTCGAGAGTGTCTATCCGCTTTCTTTAGCAATCTCTAACTGTCCATGTTTCCACACCGTGTAGAAATATGAGGAAAATCAAGCTGCAGGTTGTAAAACGTTGTGTATGTTTATGGTAATACGCATTTAAATTGTTGTTCTGTATGTTTATGGTAATATGCTTTTGAAATGGATTTACAGCTGTTATAATGAACATGATTAAATAAATGAATATGTAGATTTTAATTCTATCTCTGCGGACTGCAGTAATCACAACATTATGGTTGAATTATAGAATAAAGAAGAACACGAGAAATGCAAGGTGGGTATTTTTTAAATATGAATACTGCACATATCTCCATTATGACACTCATGGGATAAAGAATATCTAACACAAGAAGTGCCTTGTGGGCGTGTTTCGTGATCCAATTATAGGCTCAATTTCGGCCTATTTTTCCATAAAAAAGTGTTGCACCAAGTGTTAGACCATAGTTCAAATGGGATTACTTAAACAATTTTTAATGTATATTTCATTTAGCTAAGACTTTTAGTGATGTACTTTTAGTTGCCAAATGGTCTAGAACCAAAAGGAACTAATGCCCCGTTCTGACTGGGTGAGTATTTTAGTCGAGTAGCGAGTATATTAGAAACTAGTGTCCGAATACCACAATTTTAGTAGAGTAGGCTAGTCAGCTCTTTAGTAGATTGAATGCATTTGGTTCTATTTTTTTGGCGAGTAGAGTCCCTCTCCACGCGTCCCTACACACTGACATGCGCAGTTCATTCGTAGACGCACACATGCGCGATATGTCATCCCGTTGGAGCGAAAGTGCTACTATAGAATTCTTTCATTTTGCGGCTATTAATCTATTTTCGTGTCCAAAGTTTATTTATTTTCATCTCACTAATTTATTCTTGCACCTCTTCTAAAAAAAGCATTACAGTCAGCTTAATTAGCATATTTACTTTATTGCGTTGCAGCCCGTCATAATGTCGCGACGCGCAGCTTACTAATGAACTCTACTTGACAGCAGTGCAAACACTTTTTGGTGAGTCAAGAAGTGAGTTACTCTCCACTCGACTTACTACTTGTCAGGTGCGAACAAGGCATTATTAGTCAGTGGCACATTTGTTTTCATTCAAATTTGTACAGAAAGCACTTTTGGTGTTATATTTATTTAAACGCCATAAAAGGCCTTTACATTCAAGTGATATATAAGTTTACAATGATACACAGGAGAGAAACAGATTATGAACAAAATACGTAGTACTCTGAAATAATATCGAAATATATCTCAAAAAATAACATTAAGTATATCTATTCGTACATACGTAGTTTTATTTGCATTCGTTAAATTTTAGAAATTGAAATGTTTACAGTAATTTTGTATTGGGATTATTGAGTATTGTCACCCAAAAAACTGTACTTATTTGAAATGTAAGTACTTAGAGTTAGGCTGTATTAAAACAGGGCCTCCAGTTAGAGGTTTATAATAATTAATAATTTATAAATAATAAAAAATATATTAATTATAATAAAATAAAAAAAAATTGTAAAAGATTTTTATAGAGTTCAGAAATCAGAAGTAAGCAGTTTAGAATCTGCAGTAAAATATAAATCAGAAGCCATGCAAAAGAATGGTATCATGACTAACAATGATTGTGGGGGTATGTTATTATAGCCTCCTTATAACTATATTCCATGCAGTTGAACACATCTACTACTTCTGAGAAAGCATTGCCAACTGCATGCAATCTAGGTATAAGCGAGTATCTAAATGACTCAGTCCTGACATTGTTATATTTTTTATTGTACGTGAAATTCAGATTAAAAATGGCAATGTACAATGTCTGGAATGTGTAAGAGATACTAAGCGCATGCAAAAAGGGTAATAAGTCAGTGGCTACATTGGTTTCCATTTAAATCTACATGGAAGGCATTTCTAGTGTGCATTATCTATTCAGTGGTTTGAATGTTAGAATACGAGTATAATAATATATTGTTAAATCTCAATTTATTTATGGAATGATCTAGTTTAAATGTGTCGCATTTGAATACAAAATATTCTAAGAATATTGCATTATGTTCATGCCTCTTCATTATTTTTTAGCAACGTGTTCAATTTCACAATGGCTTATAATTTCCTCTCATTATGAGTGTGTGTGTGTGTATAGTTATGTATTTAACTTGGTAATAAACCATACCTACCTAAACCATTCATCAAAATTAATATGCTCATGTCAATATTCCTCCCAGAGCACTTAATTAGTGAGTTGAGTGATCAATTACCTAAGTATTGGGTGACACAATAAAAGCACAATTCTATACTTAGAACATATTATATTATAATATTTATGTTCAAAATTGTAAATGGTAGTATACAGTCCTGATTTAATTAACCTCGTTGAATTTCAAATACCTGTTTAAAATCCTGTTTAAACGCAACGATACCAGGATCGAGTATTCCAAACACTCACTTGTACCTAGGTTGCATGAAGTTAGTAATAGGTACGCAGAGGTGGCGGATCTATTTAACTCCACGGAAGGTAGGTACAAGAGGGCTATGCTATCAAATATTTTCAATCAATATTGATTTAATCTAAGTCTACCAAATACCTGTACTACAGAATTTGTAATCTCTCATGTCATTTCACAATCAAATGCCACAATTAAATGTTATTATTTTTTAACCGCTTGGACACATAAGCTTGTTTTCACGATAATTTAACGTAGGTAGACATAGAAATGACGTATGGCCCGTACCTGAGTTATTAAAATTATTTCTAATATTTTCTTATGATTTTTACTGTGTCATGTAAACATATAATAATTGTTTATGGTATATTTATACGTTGGATAAATACCATAGATTTGATATTTAATAAGTATGAATAACGGTTCCATGTCTAATCGGACTATGAGAGTCTGAATTCCCATAGTAAATTTATTCACACACGATACTTCCTCATATAATAAATTCATCACATCATAACTCCATTAATCTAACTTAACCTAACCTTACCTAAGGTTAAAAACCCCAATTATCAGTTTTCGACACTTTGAGACATGATGAATTATCATGTGAGGAATTAACATTCGATGAAAAGTTTGTACTCAATATTCATACACTTAAAAAGTTTCTACTGAACAATCTGGTCACCATGAATAACAGTGTGCTGTGACTTAATTTAATTTTACTTATTTATTGCTGTATAGCCATAAATACTAATATATATAGCCAATTTCCAGATATGTTTTTGTTTTATATTTTTAGTGCTGATTATAATTGATTTTTACGCTTTTATGAAATTTATTTCGTTTTGCATTCAAACTGTTTGGAGATTGGTCTTTAGAAATTCGATTAGGTACTTTCGTAGAAGAGTTTTAGATGCAAAAGTACTGGCAAATCGTTTTAGAGGACACATTTCATTGACAACTTGCACTTGCACAGTGTAAGTCCCCTCTTACCCTTCAAAAGCCCAAAGAAAAAGTCAAGCGTTCAAAGATAAATAAACTTTTTTTTATTCATCTCGAACACCACTACAGAAGCAAGGGCCTCTGTGATTTATCTGTTCCGTTCGTTCAATTCTTTTAATTCTTTGCATCTTAAAATCAGGTGCAAAGTTTCATGGGGTGAGGTTCGTCTAGGTCTTGGCGGTGGATGCGTTTACTCACCCGCTGCGTGGTGGGCAGAATTCGTAGAGACTGGTTGAGGGAGACCTTTTGAACTCTCCAGCTGGACTCTTTCTACCCATCGCCTTGCACCGCAGTGGGAGGGATGGATTCATATGTCCATCACTTCTGGACAAGTTGACCTACACACCCCTCATACTTTTTTCCTTCCCAGAACTTCTTACACAGGATCTCCAAAGATGACAGGCCCTGAGGGAATTTTTTTTCCTGATAGTTAATGTAAAAAAAAGCATGGGAATGCAGTTCAGAAAACAAAAGAGGAAGGTTGAGAATCGCATTAACTATTCAGAACTGGTTACTAAACATAGCTAAAACCATTTAAAGTAAATTATCTTTCTAACTGGTGATTGCTCGTCAGGGTGAAACTGAAATTATTTTCTACTCTTCGTCTTTGCTTTCTTTACTGATTTTTAATTTGTACTTTGCTGGGTATAAACCTATATTCTCTAGTCCCCCAAAGAAATGGAACTTGCCACTGTACCACTTGTGTTGCTAAAATTTCTTGCTAATTTATAATTAGATTCTTGCTTATTTTTAAACCATCACAATTGATGTGAATATTTTTGCACCACACAGTAGTTGATAAATCACATAAGGGAAATAATTAATTAAATCATGGAATAAGTGCCTCCTTTATATTTCCCCCATAGATTGATTGGTTTACCATGACAGAATATGTAATAACTAGCTCCATATCACCACTTGGAATAACTATTGTCAATTGCCATTAATTGTGTTTGTACAATCTAATATACTGTTAATATTTATTTCTTTTTCATAAACTGCTGTATTTAATGGCTTCTACAGTATCACGTTTATTATACCATGGTGGCCATGTATAGAAAAATCATTTTTTATTAGGGAAATTAACGGGGAATTTTGCATTTTTTTTAAATGTCAGTGTATTCTCATTTTAGTATATTTTCATACAAATATAATATTTCTTAATATGGCAGTTTTGCAATTTCTCAAGACCTGAAAATAGATTTTTCTCTAAAAGATTTACCCTTTTTAACCTAAGAGTATGTCGGCACCATGTATGTGCATAAAAAAATTTGTGTAAAGGAGTATGGACGCCAACGGCGCGGCAGTATTAGTAGAAATTCTTCTAATTTAATAATATTAAATTTTAATAATGATATTTTTTTTTATTGATGAAGACAATATTAGCGAAATTCAATCGAAGAGACATATTCACCAGAGTGATCGCCAACGTCGGGGGACCTGATAGGGTACACGAAGAAGAAGAAGAATCGAAAATCTGAAACAGAAAATTAGCAAAAGATATGGTCACATCTGGGACTCAAACCTACACCTTGCTGGGGCGGAACTCTACCAACTGAGCTAATGTGTCCTGGGTGTAAAGAGTGGGAAGAGTAAATTTAGTATTTTCTATCCAAATTATACTGACACTCTTGTTTTATGAGATAAAACAAGTGTTTCAGTATAATAATGACTTGTTATTAAAGTTGAGCATCACTTTTTAATACACTCATAAATAAATTTCTTTCTTGCTTTATTTTTTTTACTAAGGCAAACGATACTGGTAAGTAAATGGTTGTTTATCAGTTGTGTAAAAATTAAAACAAGTTTATTAGTGGGGCCCTTACTATGTTTATAAACTAATTCAATCTTTGTATTAGTTAGTAATAAATAACTATTGTTTGGACGAATGGAGGCATCTTTCGAAACCGATGATAATTTAAATATTTGATTTATTTAAAACAAAGTGTTTGTTGTGTATATTCAATGTAATTACTTTGAAACTTGCAAATAATATATAATTTTAAATTCTTGCAAAATAATATCACCCAGACCATAATTTCAGCCTATTTTCAGACCATAATTTCAGCCTATTTTTTGTATTATTGACCACAGTCAAAATTATCACCTCTCTATATTTGCTAAAATCATTTTTCAGTGAAGAAATGTAGCAAATATCTAATTGTGGAGCAAACATCTTCTGTTTATTATCTCAATTGAAATACAGAATAAACAACACGTAAAAACCGAATTTTCTGAGGAATCTTGCTGTATATTTTTGCAATGTCTCATAATACGTGAACAGAATTTGCCAAAAACCAACATTGCAACTTCTATTTCAAATAAACACAAAATAATACATACCTTCACATTTTGATATAAATGAATGAGGGCAAATTGCCATGCCTCAATGCAAACTCTCTAATGAGCATTTATCCCTTTCCTTGAAGTTTGATTTGAAAAAAATTCTGACAGAAAATAAATCTGTTTTTGGGAACGGAACCGATCGAACGTGCGGGAGCTGCTTATGTAGGGTACCTTTAAGCGTGCGTTTTTTGAACAGTAAGTCGCCTAGCCCTATGGGATCATAAATTATGAGCTTTACTAGTGTGGTCCATCAAATTTCGGACATTTTTTCTCGGTCGGAAAGGGATATACAAATAATTTCACATGATTTTTCCTTGTTGAATATGATTTTTTTATATTGTTACGGGGTTTCTCTGGTCGCCAATTGTCAGCTCCAATAGCCGACAACTGTGCCAGGTCCAGCTAGCCCCAAAACAAGCCCCAAAGCCAGCTCAAACGGGAGCAAAGGGCACCCTCTATCTCAGGCGTGGGTCGCAAATGAATGCTGCCAGAACTCCTTCCTCCTCGGTCACCTGGGGAATTAATACTCTACGAGATTCTCCTGCCGGAGCAGATTGACAACAAGATATGTTTAAATAGATTCATGTATTGACAATTCAGAACACAGTATACAGGTTATTTCAGTACAGGGCTATACAAGAATGCATGTTACACAAACCTAGCTAAAGTGTTTATACCTCGTGGTCTCTGCATCGAAACTCTCTGAGTCATGGTTTTACGCGGGACCCTATCGTATTTTTACGGACACATTGAAAGAATGGGAAATCTGGTGTTCAGCTTACATGTGTGGGGGTGAAGGTCTCCGCTTCCGGCACGCTCGGCACTCTTCCTGGGGTCCGCGAACCATTATAACACCGATATTTGGCAAAACCGATTCTACATTCCAATGCGGGCTAATAGTAACATTGCGGCTTATAAATCAATTCGGCTCATTTTGCGGGAGCCCGAAACAAAGCGTGGTTCTCGACCGTGTGTACGTGCGTCCGAGGTAGGGATCAACTTTCGACTGCCCGACGGCCGGGATGCCGCGGGGAGTAGAAGAGGGGAAGTAGGGGATGCAGGAAACGGTGGGGGACGGGACCGCTGTGGCAAGTTCCAACCGGGCGCGGCGACTGTTGCTAGGTATGATTCCACCAGCTATAGGGCGTTCCATAACAATATGTACTTCTAGTTGATGTTGGCTTGTTAGCAAGTGGAGTTTGAGGTAATTGTGTGAATGAATCTGTATACCTTTATCTATGTTGCCATGTTTCATGAACACCTCACTAGCAAAACCTGCACCGAGATGTTCAATTATTTAATTTCCTCTCCTTACAAGAATATTTACAATTTTGGTAGTAATCATAAATTGTATTTCCTCAGGTTTGAAAAGGCGGCTGGGAACAAGAGCGCGAGGCTTCATCGTCAGATTATTTGAAGCCATCTGCAACTGCACCAACACAGGGGCTGCCACCGCTGCAAGGGTCGTTACTCCAAGCAAGAAGTGAGGACCTACCCTACTTCCTTCATCACTTCTTACAGCGGATCTTCATCGACATCAACTTCGGTATTGTAGACCTTCGTCAAGCTGTTTTTCATCGGCACCCAGTTCTTGGTGAATTCCTACATTAGTTTCAGTCCTTATAGAAAAGTTTCATGATGATGAAATGTATCAATAGTACGCATTTCTACCTTCATCCAAATCCACTTTAGAAGTGGAGTTCTTTCGACATAATGCCTTTCCATCAGCATCTAGTTTTAAGGGAAATTTTCATAGTGAAATTTTTCATTTGACTTATTTTTTACGGTGTTCTGAACTCTTTTCTCCATTGTCTCCACAATCATTATCAAAAAATATATCAATGTTAAAATGTTCAGTTTAATAAGAATCGAGAACATGTTAATTACTATATTAGTGATTTATCATTTGATATCACCTATTTTCAGTGGTTCTTATAATAATGCCCAATATTTCAAATATGAAGTGTTTCAGTAAACCTAAAATTATTCATAAAATTCTCGTTCATAGATGGCGCTAATTTCATTATCTTAGAAAAACAACTTTTTGCAAGTTATGCTTTAAAATATTAAGATGAATTGTATGTTTGTGTATGTGCATACGGTATATGAATATGAATAAATAGTTTTGTTTTGTATAAAAACCCAATTCTCTCAAGAAAGGCATACAAGTACAATATTGGATTGAATCACCGATTCGATATTTTGTTTTATGCCTTTCTTGAAAGAATGTAGTTTAACATAAGTTTAATTTAAGAGGGTATAAAACCAAATACTGAAAATTTGTCCCCCTTTAAGTCAAATTCTAGTCATATTGACTCATTTTACCAAAAAACATAATTTGTTTTTAAAAGATTGTTATTTTATCTGGTCATGTTTTAAATTTTTAAAACCGAGTTTATTCTTAATACATTATATCGTTGGTCGTTGGCAGATTTGTTAACTTTTCAATTGAAATATTGTATTATACAACACACATATTCAAATCATATAAAAATAAATACAATAAAATAAATCAATACATTATCTAGTGAAACCACTTTTCAGAATTTTTATTTTAGTTCAAACAAAAACATTAAAAAAAAATCCGAGTATGTGTTTTGTGACAAAAATACCTCAGTTTGTCTATTTATTTACGGTCTTACAAACTAAAATATTTCAGACTTGAAAAATCTTAAATACTTACCATAAAAAAATACTTACAAGAAGTACTCTATATTAAAAAATTAATCATCATGCGTTTGAGCATTTTTATTGCTTACTTGAATGCAGAAATTAAATTAAAGCACATTTTGAATGAAATAAAGTCGATATAGAGTTATTAGTTAAAAATTTTGGTACGGAGAATAAAGCAATCTTTCTCATCGGAACCGCTCTGTACAGTTGCAAGGGAAGGATCGCAAGTTGAAATTTGAATTCCCGGCCGCTGGTTAGTGGGCCTTAATATTAACAAAACTACTTATTCTATAAGGTATGTACATATATACCTGTATACAGGCGCAAACAAATAATTCAATTTAATATTTTAGAGCATGACTCGCAAAAAGGGTAATTTCCTAAAATAATTTTATTAGCGCTATCTGTGAAGAGAAAGTTCACCGCAAGTGGTTCACTACGTTTGGTGACTAAGCAGGGGTGCCCTGGATAATGGGGTGAGGTTTGTCCAGGTCTTGGTGTTGGATGCATCAGGGATGAATTCATAGGTCCGTCACTCCTGGAGACCCTGACCCCAGATTCCTATCCACCCCTCATACCTTTTTCCTTCCCAGAACTTATACTCCTTCCTTTCCTCAAAAGACCCTCCACACAGCATCCTCAATATGACATTATTTTCCCCAGCTTCCTGTGTGGAGCTAATGTAAAAAATTGTATACATTAAATAATTATTTGAGACAAAAAAAATATCTGTGGTTACCTGGAAAAATTGAATCTCTGTTTGGATAAAATAAAGTTGAATAATAATGATTGAAACTGTACCTTCTCAAAACAATTTTCCTGCCTTATACAAACTTTTCATATCTCCATTATAAATATTAAAATAAAATGTAATCTCTAACATCAAACCTTTCTTTATATGTGAAGAGATGAATATAATAATATATGTAATAAAAAAAATAGTAGACTATAATCACCCCAAGCTTGCTTCTGCTTATCATAAAAACTATCTTATTGGTTAAAAATAATCTCAATTTATGTTTTTTTTAATTTTTTTTACTCAACTTGTTTGATCTTTTAAAAAATAAACATTTTTGTTACTCGGTAACTAATGTGAAATTTCTCAAAGTCGTAAACTTCTGTGGTGGAATGTTTATGGTTTTTACTTTTTAACTGGTGTGAAAAAAAGGTAGGCATAAAATTTTTGTATCTGTTTTACTTTAGGCTTAAAATACCTTGTTATTAAATCTAGTTTTGCGTTTAAGTGTATTGTGTGAATACGGGGTGTTAAGGGACGTACTTGACATACTTTAACCAGTGATTCTTGACATTTTTTTTTAGTAAAAATAGTAAATGAAATTTTGGTCTCTGGTGATATTTTCAAAGTATTTTGTTTTCGACTTAAAACTGTAAATAATCAGTAGGTGTTGGACAGGTAGGGTCGGGGTAAGGGGTTGGGGGGTTACTCGGCTGAGTGACCAGTGGCAACATATGGAAGATTTTTTTTTTATTTAGAAAAAAAAATTATTAAAAAAAGATATCTGAAGTCACCAGAGTACAAAATTTCATGAACATTTTTTTTACTCCAAATAATGTCAGAAATTACTGGTTAAAGTAAGTCAATTACGTCCTTTAACGCCTGTATATATATTGATTGTCCATTTGAATAACCAGACATTTTCCGAAATACTAAGTTAAGAGATAATGAGGAAAGCATGTAATTTTTACACATTAAATATGCTGTAAAATAACACCGGAAAGCGTAACAGTCCGGTACATAAGTAGACATTTTTAAATATCCTACTAGTGACCCAGAAAACATTAATATTTTGCTTAATTCACTACAATTTTTTTTTTGCGTTATAAATATTAATCTGAGTATCGTACCTAGAGTAGTAGAGAGTTCACTTTTACATAAAACTGTATTCTCAACTCAAATTTCGTATTTTTGGAGATATCTGACTAATTACCTGGACGCACGATATATAATTTTTTATTTTTTATTTTATATATTTTAATTTTTTTAGTACATATTTTAATTTTCTGCTGTAATAATTTATTCCTGCTTTTGGTAGAAGAAAAATATGTGTGCTATACATATATGAAATTAAAAAATCTCCAAACTCCTATATCGGTTTTAAATAACGATAGATATCTATTGATAATAAATTTAAATCAACATTGCACATAATGAAAAATATGTTTTTGAGATAAAACTCCGTACTACCAATTTAAATAAAAAAAACGGTAAAGCTGTTTGCTGTGCAATTACTTTTATGCAAATCTTTTCACCTTATTATTTGCTTTAAAAATCAAGGATTTTGCAGACTCTGTGCTAACAAAGCAAGAGTGTGACAAATATAGATTTTTTAATGAGGTGTGAATATCTAATTATCCTCAGAAAGTGTTGAATAATAAGTACTTTACATGTACGTCACACTTTTGCAGAGAAGTGTGTCTTCACAAAGTTTACACTGTCTGACAATGCTACTACTTTATTATTTGATTATACCAGATTGCCAATTTTTATATTTAGTTTTTATTGGAATAACTCCTGGGGGCCTAGTCTCGATCTTTCGGTTTCACAAACAAGCACGTTTGCCGTTTAACCTTTCTTGACGGTGCTGTCAACTAAGCGGTCACGGTTTGTATTTACTGAAATATCTTTGTAAATATACTAAACACAGAGTTAACATTTTAGGTATTCCTCCACAATACATTTATGTATTGGATTAAATAAATACATTACACTAATATTTACTGAGTGTACAGCATCGGAGCGCGAGAAAGTTTTTAGCACGGTCAGAGGAAGGTTAATACGGATTCGTGACGTAGCTAAACCCGCGTTACGGGAGCTGTGAGAGATATAGACTAGCCCCCCTGTTATAATAACTTTTGAAGGTTGTACCTATCAATGTTATATATCGTTGAAAAAGAAGATTATACCAATAAATCTAGACGAAAATGTGAAAAAGGAACAAGTCACAGAAAAATAAATAGGTAACCGTAGCAACTGGAACTCGAACCCAGGATCTCTTGTCTTACTTTAATTGTATTTCTTAAATTGTATTTTAATATTTTCTTACCAGATGTATGAAAATTTGCATAATCTAAATAAACAAAACAAAAAAAAACTGGGAGAAAGAGAAACGCCTTAACCAACTCGGCTAAATAGGTGTCATATATAAATAAACTCGGATATGTTTATCCGAGATACTTTCTAGGTTACAAACCAATTATTTAGAACTTTCTGATCATAAAGGTAGCAGCCAAAAATATGTGAAAAATTAGTCGAAGTTTTTTTTTTTTTTTTAAGGTGGAGACGGTTTACAAGCAGTTCCCGTGAGCACTTAGGCCATAGGCCCATTGTGCTATCTCCCATTTTACCTCAATCCTTTAATAACAAACCAGTCCCTTTAATAAAGTTCACCAGGGTTGTCATTGGATATGTGGCTATGTCTTCTGGTTCTACTGTATGTCTCCCAGGTATCTGAGCCTAGTTCCCACCAGGGCAGGACATTGGCACCATAGGTGAATTGGAGTCTCTTCATCCTCTTCACATTTTCTTGGTGTTTTCCACTCCCAATATCTGCATGTGTCTCCTGAGACGGCAGTGTCCCGTAGTCGAAGTTAATATTGTTAATTCTGAATTTGAAATTTACAAAAATTACTTTAGAAAATAAGAGGTCCCAATGACCCATTTTTTTTTCTTCATATTTTTGTTTGGATTTATTAGCCATATCTTCTTTTTCAATTTTATATTTAGTATTTATTATCATTGCTTTTTGAATATCAAATGTTCATAATTATCAAACTAGTCGTCGATGGTATGGTTAAATGTATTAAATTTGTTGTTGGTCAAGTAAGGAAACTAATTAATATTTTTTACTTGTTTTAATAAAAAAAAATTTTTACAGAATACAATATGATGTTTACATTTTTCAAATTGTATCTGTTAAAATGCATTAGATTTTTCTCATCAAATTTTCTATGTTTTTATTTTATGTATTTGCTTTAGAGGAGGGTATAATTTGGATCGCTCACGTATGGGATTCGATATGTAATATAAAGCAATTTCAACGTTTTTAATAAGTGTTCATGAACTGCAGCTTGTTAACATATTCAGAATAAATATTTTTGAACTAAACTACATGTGTTCCAAGCTGCATAGTAGCTAATATAAACATGAGATAATGTATTTCCAGAGCGGAAAAACGATATTATGATTTGAGTCTAACAGAGAAATATTTTAGAAAATTTTCCACTAACCGGTGTATAATTAATTACGGATTCAAGGGAGTGGTTTTATGTAAATGAGTTCTCATGAAACTCACAAAATGGTACTAACATGGCACATAATTTTGGAGTGTTTACCAACTTTGTTAGTTGGTACCTCTTCAAGTGAAAGAGTAGGATGGTGTTGCCACTAAAAAAATAGTTAGTACCCTTTCAGGTGAAAGAGTACAGCGGTGTTGCCACTAAATAAATAGTTAGTACCAATTCGAGTGAAAGAGTACAACGGTGTTGCCACTAAATAAAATGCAATGAAAGGGTATTAATCACGATAGGAAATAATTTGTTGATAATAACAATCGCACAAGTTGTGAAATGCACAATTAGTCAAACAAATTAATTTAATTTAATCTACTTACAAGTTTGGTTTTGTTATACTTTAATATTGAGTCAAATTATTTTCGCACAAAAACCTTTTGTTTTTATTTTTAAGTACCTACCAATTATAATCTGATAATATTCTGTGATAAAAACTGTTTACACACATTTTTGTATTAACTATTCTGAAATCTAAATTTACAAAATTCAATTTTTATTCATTGAATGATAATAATTAAAGAATGCACACTTTTCGTATTATTGATTTATGTTTGATTTTATTTTCTAAATAAATTAGAAAAAAAATTGATGTAAAGAAAATGAAAGAGTTAATATGGATGTAAATATGTAATGGAATAATGATGTATTTATATTTCATGATCATTATAGCTTTCATTTTTATAAAAACATTATTGCAATTTGTTTTTATATTAAAATCTGATACGATTTTTCAAAAGGCCTGCTAGGCATTATTATTTATTAATATCAAACCAAAGGTGAAACATACGTTGCATGCATTGGTGTAATACAGCTTCCGTTAGAATGGGTTTCCAACAATAAATCTTCTAAAGCATACTGTAGTTCCTATAATGGTTTTTTAAACTATGCAGCTAAATATATATTGTACAGATGGCTGGCAGCTCAAAGTTTAATTGAGTCATTTAATTTCAAAAGGCAAACTGTCATTTTTGAGAAAAATTAGTTATGAATGTGGCAACATTGAAGATTTCAAACTCAGAACTGTGTTAGAATTCCGAAGCAAAAACTGTTCTAGAGTGAGAAACAAATATGGCAATCTATAATATTGACCAATCATGAAGCTATATTATGATGACGTAACAGAATGCATCGGTTCATAAATAAAAAAATAAGAAATGAGAAACAAAATTGGCAATATTTAAAAATGATGTAATCTCACGCTTGCTAAGCCTCGGCAGGCGTTCACTAGAGGTGTTTAGGTTCTTTTAAAAAATGAAAACAAACTGTTTTTTATAAAACGCCAACTCTTTTTCCAAACTGTTGGAAAAACAATGGGCTGTTTCGAGGCAATTTAAGTGAAATAAATTTGTAGACTACTTTATCCAGTCTGTTTTAACTCATTTCTACTTCACACAAATTGCCTCAAAACAGCTCATTAATTCCTAAAGTTTGGGAAAACAGTTCGCATTTTATAAAAAACAATTTGTTTTTTAAAAAGAAAAAAAAACAATCTTGTGCGCGCTACCATTAGAATCATAACCTGACACTATTTTGGAATCAAAGATGGCAATGAGTAAATGTCACTTTCAAATACGGCATTCTGGAAAATACTTTTCAATTTTCTTTATACAAATTCACATTAAAGTAATTTTTTTTTTTATCTAAGTATTCCGAATTGCCGCCTGTGAAATTATACAAATCAATTACCCTTGAGGATTTTTGGAAACCTGCAAGATGGTAACACTGGTCGTGCGCATGTTAATAAATAATGCTTAAAAATCGAATTGTTTTTTTTTTTTTTATATTAATAAAGATAAATGCTTAAAAACCAACATTACAATTGCGCATTTGTTATTACTTTGCAATCTGTAAGTCTATTCTGTGTATTATAGTTTTTATATGTTACAATTTCATGTGCGATACCGGATATCATAAAAGATCCATTATCATTAAATAAACAGCTTTTCATTCTTATCAGGAGGTGTATTGTAACCAATCAATACTTGTACATTGATTAGCCCCTGTTTTAGCAGACTTGCCAAGTACCCTTACAGCTTGTTAGAATAAATGTAATGAAAACCATATTTAATCCCCCCTGCAGCCTCATACGTACATTAGCCTTCCAGATAATGATTTATTAAATATATAACCTTCCATAATTCATTATCATTCATAATATTTATAAGTAAAAATGCATTATATTATATGTATCTCAAAAAATAGGTACAATATTTTTTAAGGTATGATTTTTGATTTTCACGGCGAAAAGTATTATCGTAATTTATTTTTGGGGTATTTAGCCATGTTGCACTACCTTCTTCTTTAGCAAACGTTTCGGACAGTATTACAGTGTCAATCATCAGGGCAGATGTGTAATCAAAAGTGGTAAATTGTGTTCATATGTAATCTAGTTTTAAATTGAAATTCACAAAAATCTCATTAAGGTTAACAGAGACAACGTGTCTAAGCTTAATAGTTCTTGGTATCCGGTGATTGATGGCTAAACCAAAACTAAACGCAAAAAACTGGCTTTGAGCTGGCAACACGGTATATTTACTTTACCACTATTGATTACACATCTGCCATGATGATAGACACTGTAATGCTGTCCGAAATGTTGGCTAAAGGAGGTAGCGCACCACGCCATAATACCCCCAAAAATAAATTATAATATTTTTGCAGCTTGCAAGATTAGATAATAAAATGATTGTCTTTCCAAAAAAATTAAGCTGGTCTTAAAGAAAAAGCTATATGTAATTCAAAATGTTTATTTAATTTATTTGTGTGAAATAATTCCCATAGATTATGCAAAATCACTGTTTCCTTGTGTAATAAATATAATTCAGTGTATGTATCTGTATCGGCATTGTGTAAATTGAAATAATGTAGTTTAGTTACATAATTTGTGTTACATGATATATTGTTAAAATTGATGTATCCTTTCTTCCAATGGATTTAGAAGCAATATTAATTCCTACCCAGATTAAATAATTTTGTGATATCACGCATGCTTCACGTCAAAGTGTTGATTAGTAGCTCCGATCAATGTTTGTACATAATGAGACAATCAATCTAGTTTCAACTGATGAAATTTCAGAGAATAAATGTTCATATTGGTGTCTTTAGGATTTTAGAAAATTCTCGTCAATATTATTTATTTAAAAATAAGGAAATGCAATTCCCGTACTTTGGTTCTAGTGTATCGATTTGAAATCTTGTCTTTATCTCAGTTTTATCAAAACAATTTAAAAATATTTTAATGGCTATAATATCGCTATATTTTGTTATTTTAAAAGAAAAGCACAAATTTCAAACATATCAAGAACACATTCCATTAATTGAATCAATTCTGATCCGTATAAGAAGTACTTTCTTCACTGCTTCCCAAAGTTTGTGGTGTTTGTGACACGGTCGGTGTTATAATGTTCAGAAAAGGTTTCCAATAGAGAAAAATCTCTAGTTAACACAATTTGCATAGTACGGCATGTCGATATTGTTATCTGTTTGATAACATGGTGCTATCGGGAAGAATAATTATTGAGTCTGTCAAGTGTAACTGTGAGTTAAGTGGCCGGTAGTGCTATCTGACAAAGCCATTGTCATCATGGTTGGTGATTTATGTAATAATTTTAAGTTGGAAGACATCATACGCATTGTTCATTGTAGCGATAATATCTACACAGAGTTTATAGCAGTTTTATGCATTGTACTTTATTATACTTCGATCAAGTATTTCTAGACAAGCCTACAGGTCTTAAAAATGACACCGGAACCAAAAATATTGGTTTACGAAAAGATTTATCAAAAAAGAAAGTATGTTATCTCGCAGTCAAAAGATTGCAAAAGCATTGGTTTTTACCTTTTGTTGGTCTGTATGAAGCAAATTTGTCTTCCAGCAAGTTCGCGGCAATGGAATAACAACTTTGTGGAGATCATTTTTCGAACACATAATTGAGGCAGTTAGAAATATTTTAGGTATGGGCAATCGCAGTCTTTATTATTAACAATTTAATCAAATGTATGAATACTTCAAAATATATATACCTATTAGATAGATTTGAGGCAGCGTATCTAGAAAACTAACAATTAATAAAAATGTTTAATTTCTTCCTAGCAAAACAACTAGTCACGCATTAGATGCTACGGAATTCGATAAATAGTTGTATTATGAAATTGCTCATGGGTGGTGTTACTTTTGGATTGAAATTAGGTATGTGAGGGCTAATCTAGAGTTATTATTTCGATGATTCTATGTAATCGATCTGAGGTCTGAATCTTAACATTCTACAGTTGTCGAATTAATATTTAGAAATGTACCAATTTAAAAAAAATAAATTCACATTAGATAGTAAATCTGGAGTTGTCTGAAACCCAAAAATATTTACAATACAGTTTTTAGCTTATCTTACAGGTAGGAACCATCAGGTGATTACATTTATCTGAATATTATAGTACCGACCGTCAACTGCTCTGAATTGAATCCAGCTAACTCAAGTTAGTTTAACGCCAGAAAAGTTATTGCATTTTCTACACTGATCCGCTAAATCTAATAATTAAAATGAATTAGTATGTATGTATTAGATTTTGCAGGTGAAAACACAAGGAGATAATTTTTTTTGGCCTTAAACTAACGAAGACTAACCCGAGTTAGTTCAATACGGAAAAATGTTAAGATGAAATAAGTCAATTTAAAGATTGGAATCAAATTCTTCCCCTTAAATTTAAAATGCAGGTGTTCTGGTAATTTCCTCTTTAAACAGCTAGAAATAATGAATAACTTAAGTCACTTGTTAATTTAAAAGCCTATTTATTTATTTATTTTATTAAAACTATTCTATATGACTGATTATAATGACGGGATCATGAGCTTCTATTGTCAATAATATTTAATGATTGTATGACGTAAAATTGATCACAAAAGATATGTTATAATTTATTTATTTATAATAATATACATTGTACTTTTCTCAAACCTTGGTATGTTAAGTGTACCTATTTATATGTGTATTTATCCACCGAGTTTTCTGTAAATGAATACAAATTCATATTAAACCTATTTAAAAATAATTTTGTTTATTTACATTTTTCTTATTATTTCTAAAAGTTTGTCAGATTTGAACATTTAAAAAATGACAGTTTAATTGAATACATAATATTTAAAAATGCATATTTATTGCACCACTGTCAATAAAATAATTACAACGCTATGTTAAGTTTATAAAATGATCATATTTATAAAACATCGTGGTAAGTTTTATCAAATGATCACAACGACATGGTAAGTTTATTAAATGATCCACCATATTATTAACTTTACAAAATGATCACAATGCCATGGTAAGCTTATAAAATGATCATAATGCCATGGTAAATTTATAAAATGATCACAGCGACGTGGTAAGTTTGATAAAATGATCACAACAACATGGTAAGTTTACAAAATGATCGCAACGCCATGGTAAGTTTATAAAATGATTACAAAGACTTGATAAGTTTATAAAATGATCACAACGCCATGATAAATTTATAAAAATGAAACCTTCTGGATCCAGGGCATTGTTTGCTTCACCCTTATCTCCACATTATAACAAAGACAAATTCTTACATAAGAATTATCAATCCGACTTGCAAGCCTTTTTATGTCTTAAAATTTCTATAGGAGTCAAAAACATCTTAGCTTTGCATTTTTCGCATTCAAACTTCTGCGCATTTGGTTTATTAGAAGTCACAATGGTTTCATCAGAAGCTGTTTGATTTTTAGAAGTGCTTTCGAGACTCTTGGAGCAAGTGAAGGTGGTGTGCTGAAGTTTCTCCAGAGAGGAGAGACACACGGTGATGCCGCATTGTTCACAAGTCCATGCAGTTTGAAGGATCTCCTCGTATAAACTGTGACTCCAATCCGTTTCTTGAAGACTGAAAATGATAATATAATTAAAAACACAAAAATAAATGGTAATACAATAATTTCAGAACATTCTGAATGTAAATGGAGGGGAGTCAGAAATCAAATGGGATAAGCACCATACCGTGATTTTCTTTAATCTGCCAAAAAAAAAATTTATCACCATTGTTCATAATATATACATAGAGTTAAATTAGTTACATTCTTCATAATATAGATACAAGATACCAGAGTACCAAATGGGAAAATAATTCACCGACTCCAGATTTTTTCACATCAGAGGGTTCGGCTCGGTGGAATTCCTAATTGGACCGATTAATCCTACTGATCCCTCAATATAAATATTTCAAAAATCTTTCGTAAAAATGATTTTTCCATTTTTATATATAAATTCTTTGACAAATCTAATACGCCTAAATTTTAAATGAGAGAGCTAGGTATAATGCCATTAGCCGAAATAATAATTGGTAATATTTTTATAGTCTGAGAATGCCAAATTCATTCATTGTCATGTAAAACTATATCGGGTCTATTATGACTAATTGTTCTGTCTGTTAGTATAGTTTTATCATAATATATTTTATAAAATTCATTTTCTAGAAATGAATTTGGTTCGTATTCATAATATGGTACTATATTATGGCAGTCAATCATGTTATGTTTAATTACCAAACTTTGGTGAATTATTTTTAAAACCTGATTGTGCCTAAATGTATACTCGGACGGCGCTAATACAGAAGATCCCGATATAATATGTTCTATAGTTTCCGGAAAAGCCATACATTTTCTACATAAATCATCAATTTGATTCGTATCTTTGATTATATGCTTCCTATAATTTTTAGTATTAATGACGCTATCTTAAATTGCAAGCATAAATCCTTCTATTTCTGCGCTCAACTCTCCAATACTCAACCATTTGTTTGACGAAAGTTTGTCAACATACACTTGGTTGAGATAATTGAAGTGTTTTGCGTGAATAATTTTATTTGACCAGGAATCTAATAATTCCTGGTTGGTATTTATAAAAATGTTGGCATTCTCATCGTATAAATTTAAAGGTGTAATGTTAATACCAAAATAATCTGCCTTTCAAATTATTTTATGTATTTATTATTATCTTTTTGGTGGTGTAAGAGAAAATAAAGTATTTAATTTTTAACCTTAATGGCTAAAGCTAACAATGCGTGACGGGCTGGATCAGGAGAGGCCGATTGAGGGAAACCTTTCAGGACTCTCTCTCGACCAATCACCTTGCATCGCAGTGGGAGGGATGAATACATATGTCTGTTACTCCTGGATATGGACTACCCACCCCTCATACCTTATTCCTCTCCTTATTTTCCTAAAAAGACCCTCCATAAAGCATCCCCAGAGATGACATAGGCCCAGAGGAAAAATATTTTTTTAGGGCCTCCTGTGTGGTGTTGTAAAATGTAAATGTAAATGTAAAAAAAATATGATTTTAGCTAATTTCAATGGATTTTGAAAATGTCAAAAAAAATTTAAGAAAAAAATGTTACCATTCAAAAATTAAATGTTGGTTTAAATGGGTTAAGCCATATTTAGTAACCAGTAATAGTCAGGTTGTTCAAAATGTATATTTTTTATTTCTTTCCCTTCATTTTTTTCACCTCACAATATTCTTCAAAAGAGGGTGCTTTAGCTCCTTGCAATTAGAACTCTATTTACAGTTCAGAATAAGTGATTATAAAATGTAATTTCTTACCTTCCAAACACTACATGTTCCGTCAGCCAAATCCCTCCTTTTTTCTCATGAGGATAGCATTTAAATTCCTTATCAAATGGATTAGGGTCGACGTCAGGGAAAGTCATGTCTTCCCCAGTACCGATGAAGGTGTTCTTCAAATCAGCTGGTAAGAGTCTTTTGATGGTATAACAGACCTCCGTGGCCATGTAGGAACTGAGCCCAGTTGATAGTTCATATTGTAATTGTTGATTAGATCGCTTTTCCACTTTTGGTTCAGATTTTTCTAGGCTGCTTTCAACGCTGGTGTCTACAGCTGGAAAAAAGGAGAACAGCAGAAATATAGATCAGTTATTAATTTATTTAAATTTAATAACTCAGGTCTGGGGCATACGTCATTCCTATGTCTACCTACGTTAAATTATCGTGAAAACAAGCGGTTAACTTATGTAATCACTAAGTGAAGGTTTGTAGGCATGCCGCTGATAACTTCGTGACTTCTCTCTCTTTCACAATATGTATCTTCATAAACAATGTGCATATCAGAAAGAGAAGGTTGCAATAGAGCTTTCAGTGCCAGGATCATACTTCATTACGATGAGCTGTATTTACCTTCTAATCGGTCATTGATTAAATAGTCCCATTGTTTCCTCAGCTGCGTCGCTCTAAGCAGAAGCTGAAGTCCGGCTTCAGGCGTAGGAAACTCCAGCTGCAGCCAGGCATCACAGACTATCCTAAATTGTTAATATAAAAAGACACTTGTTAGATAGGCAAGCTGGTGGCACCAGCTCACAGGGTTAGAGTGGGAACTCAACATCCGCTGTATACACTTGCAGTGCCTATGGATCTTGACAAATTCGTCGGCACAAACCAAATAGCCAAGGCACATCACCAAGGTACTCACGGTAGGTTATCTTGCACGTTGTAGGTTGGAATCCCTTGGTCAGCACTTGAATATTTTAATAAATGAACCACAGGCACTCGTAATAGTTTTTTTGTGATGATTTATTCATACAATGCCAGTATATTCAATTGGTGAGTCAAGTAGCTTATAAAAATAATAATGATAAGAAATAGGGGTTATCGAAACGTAAAACGATAAAAATTTCAGACTGACGGCAAGCGGTAATTCATAGCCGAGTAAGTTTGAATTCTAGCCTGGCTATTGGTGGAGCAGAAAAACCTTTCAAGATCCAATTCGGCATTACGAAACATCACAAGTACAATGCTGTTAACCTATTGGCTGCTAACAGCATAATGTTATGTGCGAATCATCTGTTCCTCTATGCATTTTATTTATGTGAAAAATTAAAAATGACAATTGTTTGGTTTTGAAATGAAAATCGCATAGTTCCTACCGGGATGTCATTTTATCCAGTACCTACTTCTCTCCATCCCTAAACACATCCTTGCTGGAAAAGCATTTTTGAACTTGGAATGACTAGCAAATTAGAGTGCATTTGTTACTCAGAGCACAGAGAAGGAAAAACTAGGAAGACCTTGGAAGCAAGTTCCTTCCGAGCCGATGGAAAAGAAGGTTTTTGACCATATCCAATTAAACAATATCATTTTATAATTATTTGTGTTGTTGTAGTGATAATACCTCATTAATAATAATCTATATTTGTGATTGTGTCGTGTGCTCCTAGAGGGTAAGTGATTGGTTTTCCTTCGTCCTTATATTCCTACTCTTCCCAACCAGTGGCGGTTTTCTCTAAAGTGCGGTTGTGCGGTGAACCCCCATTAAAAATATGATAAAATAAAACAATCTTGTTGTATAGTAATATAAGCGCATCACAGATAGCTCGACATTAAAATTCCGTCTTTAAAACTCGCGCCACCAAAAAATACGGTACCTATCTATTCCCATTTTGTGCGCGTTGCGTTCCGCACACATTTGTCCATATGAAAAATCATAGCCGATGCGAATCGCTGTGACGGTAGAATGGACAAAACTACGCAGCTTGGTGCGCTGCTCACGAGTCTCGCCGAAACGAAGCCCGAGATTGTCGCAGGATGACCGGCTGACGGTCGACTTTTGCACCGACGGATGGAAGTTAAATGTTATATATTATGGTATATAACTTTGTAGTCATTTTTGTACATTTTTTTATTTTCTTGTTTCTGCATTTCTCGAACCGTTTACTAATGGCATTTGTAAATCTACTATTGAAGTGGACCGATTTTGACTTCTGTTTTCGTATTTTTTTTTTATAGATAAGTCGTTATATCCCTTAGTTACGAGTAAATTTACTAAAGTTTCGGCAAACAACATCGCTAGTTATGCAATTTTGTGTTGAGCTTTCCTAGTATTGTTTCGGCTTTCAAATTGAAAGTGGTTGCGTTTATCGGTTGTCGCCATAGACATATGAATACAGATGTCTGTGGATGTCGCGAATATTCTGTCCTAATTTTTTCACACAATGACGGAATACAGTGTTATATACAAAAAATAACGCTAATGCTTATGAAAAAAGTTTGGAAATTAAATATTATTATTATTTGCATACGTGTATAATGGATTTTTATTGTAAGTGAAAAAAGCTAATTTTATTTCGTGGCCACCTTTATTTGTGTTTCTTGTTTTTTTATGTTTTAAAATATCAATTATATTATATTTTACATTCTACGCAATTATTCTTATTGAAAAAAAAACAATAATAATTAGCAACGTACATTGAGTGTTGTAAAAACCATTAAACAATTTAAATCCTCTAAAACCATTTTGGTTGTTTAATAATTGTGTCGAGGAGTATCAAGTTATTTAAAAACAATAGTACCGATTTAGTTACCCCCCCACTAACTTTATTTAATTTGTGTGACAAGAGTAAATTTTGATTAGACAATATATCATTCTTATCTTGAATTTCTGAACCCCCCGTTAAAAAGACCACGAACCGCCACTGTTCCCAACACATATTATTACTTACACACATACATATTTCAGCAAACACCATTTCGTTTAATTTACATTAGTATTATTTACGGTCAATTTATCCGTCTGAAGCTATAATTCGGAAACAGTTTAAGATTCAACAACAATAATTTATTAATGCAGTTAATATTACATAAATATAAAATAATTATCCAGGTAAGTTGAGACAAAACATGATTTACAGGATTTGCAAGTTATTGATTGCATATACATAATAATAATGAATAAACATACCTAGAAAATGATAGATTTGTGTCAATGCAGTGAGCAAACAGAAGTAATGTCTGTGCAGCCGGCATTCTCATAGAGTTCATCAAGTAGGGTTTAGTCGTTTCCAATAATGATCTAAAAATCAATTACACATAATTCGTCAGAATGTAATTTTATTAATGGTGTTGGTATTCATTGCCTTTTCTAAAATTTGAAATAGCTTACAGATAGCAGATGACCTGATGCTTTGAACTCAAAGGCAGACGTGATTTGTAGGTTGTATTGTCCATTTCTATGTCGTTTTCGTCCAACTGTAGAACCTGAGGATGGCCGCCAAAGTAGCTCATCGGATGAAGTGAGACAAACGCCTTATTGGACGTGTGGAACAACTGCTCTGAAACAGACTGAAAAAACCATAATACATAATTATGTCCAACAGCATTCTATTTTGTGTCTTGCTTTATGCTATTCATTAAATATTATAATTAAAGATTAAGCACCATAATTAAGCATTTGTTTATTACTAACCCTTGGTAAAAAAATGTCAACATTATGTACCAATGTAAAAGCCCCATTGGCGTATAAAAGAGTAAATAAATAAATAATATTTCATTTTCTTTGTTTTGGTTAGTTTACTTATAATATTTTAAAAACCTCAAAGATTGTGTTTCATGCCCCCATGTATTTATAATGTGCACTAATATGGTAGGTGCTTACCTGAAAGCACGAAAAATGGCTTGGAAATTTGTATGGAAAAGAATTCAAAATAAGAATTGTTGTCTGCATAATTTTCAGTGTTTGATTTTTTGGAAACTTAAAAAAAACACAATAATTATACATAAAAAAAAAAAAAACATGGCAGAACTGTCAAATTGCATGAAACTTTAAAGGTAGAATCATACCGGGACGTCGTACGTACGCATCGCGTGGCCAATGTGATTCTAAAACATAAATTTTCATAGAAGATGTATGGTTGCTAAGTAGCCCAGATATTGTTAGGCGTAGCGATGCATACATACGTCGACCCAGTCTGAATCTCCCATAATTGAACTACAATAAGGCAATATTTTCTCTCCCCCCGGATGTAAATAGTTGACTTTTAGGTAAAGTTGTAGTAAGCTTTGCTTTCTGTTGTATGGATTTCATTTTTGCAAAATTTTGTTTCAATCAAAATACGTGTGAATTACTTAGTTTACCCAAACTAAGAACCCAATAACCTATTTTGTGCACATAGATAGTTGTTTCTTGTAATAATTGTTGAAATGAATAGTAAAAGGCCGCTTCACTTGGCCAAACATGGCATCAAACACTTCGCGTAAGTGAAATAATCTTAACAAAATAAAAACACAAAATGCAATTTTCGTAATGATGAAGTTTGATCTAACTATTTAATTAAGAAATATTCCATATTAACCGGTAAGCGGAGTAAAAGATATTTAAAGACTAAAACGAATAAAAGTTTTTTTTATTTTTATTATTTATCATAAATACATTTGTACAAAATAAGGGTAGTCCCACAAAGCTGTCATATGGCAGCTTGTCTGTAGGTTTAAGCAGAATCAAATGTTAAACTTAGTGTGAACAGTAGTACTAACCTTACAATGGTTGAATTCATCCGCCACGGCAACTTGAGGATAGAGAGCTCTGCACAGGATGAGCTTCAGTGTCGACATGTCTCGGTGACTTGTAGCACTGCTGCCTGATATTAGATTCTATAATACATACATAATAAGTCAACATGTAAACCTGCTAATAAAAAACCACTCAAGTGTTAATAATACGCGTCCAGGGCTGAAATTTCTGAGCGTCCTATATGGAAATTTCCCGGCCTCATAAAAAAACTCATACCTCCGAATTTTAATATGGAGACATATAAACTCCGTTTAGTTTTAGAGAGCCATTAAATGCACTTATATTTTACAATTTATCCCATATTTTTAGGATTTGTACTTGGACAGGTACTTGGCTAAAAGGAGTGGAGGAAGGAGATGCTCTGTTGCACATAGTTGTCAACAAACACAATCACAAAGGTATACCTGAACTTTCTTCAGATCATTGGCCATCTGGAACTCTACGTCCTTGATGTCTATTGTCTTCTTGTCCTGCGGCACTCCCTCACCCTCTATCTCCCACATCTCCAATTTCAACCTTTTCTTCTTTCTACTGTCGTCGGCTGCTTGGCTCTTGTGCTGCCTGCAAAACAACAAAATAATATAATTAAGGTTAAGGCGTTTCAAATTCCATTACATTCGATGACCAACAAATCGACAATCAGCACTGTGGGTGCTTGTTAAACTCAAGTTCTCGGCCTGTTTCAGCATTTGATCAAATTGTGATCAGTTTTCAAGCACAGCAGCATGACCAATAACCATTACACTTGACAGACCGAGAAACGGAATTTAGCCAACACATCATTAAGGATACTATTAAAAAAATCATTTCTCTGAATATAATTAGTGTGCCAGACAGGGTGAGACACACATGTACGGTAATATAGGCTGGAAGACCCATCCACTGGGGCGTAAGGTATCGCTCCTTTCACCACGTGCGAAGGGAGAACGTATTCTCTGTTGCCGCTGTAGAGCTGGTCTGATTTGCTCGAGAGGCTCCTTCCGTTTGACGTAGCCAGGTTTGGTCCAGAGAGAGGTAGAGTAGTCCGTGGTCTAGAATGAGGGGATGGTCAGAAGAGAAAGAAGGCGAATAGAGGCAGAGTTAAAGTGAGGTAAAGCGGGGAAACAGAGCAGAGAGGCGTAGACTAGGCAATGGTTGATGATGATCTGATTCCTTTTTGGATTTGGCTGTATTTATAGAAGGATGGGAGCTGTTCCTCGAAAGCGCTTCCATTATATTCGTCCCGGGCCTGACCAACGACAGTCTCCACCAACAAAAAAGTTGGTGGAGACTGTCGATTAGACGTTGATTAAATTGATGAGTTGAAATGTAATACTTTTCAATAAAAAATTACATTCTAATGCAATTGACAGGTGGAATACTATGATACTGTGTCGTAACGTACTTTGGTTTAGAATTTTTGTTGTACTTACTTTCTCATATCTTTGAGGTGTTTAAGCTGTCCATGTCTCAAAGCACGTTCTGAAGAAGACATGCTCTGAGGCTCAATGGTGTCTAGTAATCCACAATCCTAAAATAGAAACATAAAAACATCACCCACTTTAAATTCAGTTAGCAGCATAAGAATGCAGGAAAATATCAACTATAAAGTTAGCAAAAAGCACTCAAATAACTATAGCATCTTAAAATTTGTAAAGCTGTCTACGAATGCGGCTATTTTCAGATCACAGTGTAATTTAAATCATAACCACTCAAGCGATAGAGATTTTGGAGCGTTCATAAAAAAATCATACCTCGAAATTTTAATATGGAATCATATAAACTGCTTACTGTCATTTAAGGCCAATGAGTCCCCATATATTTCACCGTTTATCTCATATTTTTAAGTTTTATAAAATAAAAAATTTATAAAAGTGGTAATTCTGGATGTTGGATACCGAAATTGCCCTGCTTTCTACTTATTTGGGGAAATATTAAATATTACTACATATTTCTCTTTATTGTCTATGATCTCTAGAAATGCCAACAGTCACACTTTAAAAAAACACAATTTTTTACATGTAAAAAACAGATGCTCAATTTTTAGAAAAGCGTCTATGTCTTCACACAAACTCCATGATACAAAACATTATCTAGAATATTCAATCAGATGAACATTAATGACATCTTTTCATATTCAATAGAAGCTTAACCTCTCGCAGGCCGCAGTCCTCCCGGCGGGTCCGGATTTTTGAAGCGATTTTGCCCCAACAGAAATTGTATGAAGAACAAGGTCAGAATCGCTTAGGCCATTCTCGTTCTTGACATAACGAAATACTGGATAGCATTCAGCCACTCCGAAATATTCAAATTAATTGCCAATGACGCGCCGGGCACCAAAGATGGCGGACAAAATGGCTGCCGCTTGATAATATGAACGCCGTCATATTCGAAGTCTATATTTATTCATTGTTTTTATATAAATCCACTGTAGAAAGCATAGATTTGAGTAATTATTAGGAAGTTCGTTTTATCTAATTATTTTTATGTAATTTTTGTAATATATCACAAAAGAAATGTTATAAAAATTGAATTCATAAGAAAGGTGAGAACTGTCAAATATTTTACGTCGTATTGAAAAAAAATATTTTTTGTATGCTGGCTTTCAACAAGTTAATCAAGCTAGCCACTTGTAGTATATAAGAGACATATATTTTAAACTTCTTTTAACAGATGTCATTAGTATAGCTAGTTAAATGTAGTTCTTAGATGTCTCAACAGATGTCAGTTAAGTAGAGTAGCTTAGAAGAGTATCATCTATCGTCATTCGTGTCCAATCCATGAACGGTTGCAGAAATAGCCGAAGACATATGATGGACGGCTGGACTCTGATAGTGTTGCGCACCCAGCCCCAGAATAACTTGGAGCCTTCTGTAGAAAGGACGTCTAGTCTGTACGATAACGTAAATAAAGCAACTTGTAACAAACCTCGATCTTATTTTGAAATTTTCCTGAACACATTTCAAGTAATCTTAATCACTGGCACATTACAACTAAACATATCAGCTAATTGAAGGAAGTTCAAAATAAATTTTGTCAAATATTTTTGCTTTATTGAAGAATGTACTTTATATAATAATTAAAAAATATTTGTAAACTAGTCTGTCTCGACACAGGAGTTCCTAGTGAGACAGGCAAGGCCAAAAAAAATGTAAACCTTATGATATAGATTCAATAAATAAAAAATAAAAAAATCATAAAAATCACCTGACTACAACTAACCAAATTTAGGTAGACATCGTTCGGGTGGATAAGAGATTTAGCTTAGAAATATTGATGTGTTCAATAAGAAAAATGTATTCAAACTTGGGTGAAGCTGGTTAGTAACTACCAGTCTACTAAAACACAATTTAATTGAAAATGCCTAATCGTAATAATTGTTGGTGTGCATTGCTGTAAAAGTTCAATTATAAAAACCTGCAACAAATCCTTAAACTGACTCCGCAACTTGGTGATCTCATAGAATCTCTGTTCCTCAAGCCCCCGCTTCTTGCACCAGTGTTTGGAGTTGGTGGCCGTGTCTGGTCCGTGGTCAGCCCGAGAGGAGCGACTGAAGGAGCCCTGCTGCTTTATCTGCAGCCAGCCGGAGTAGGTGTTGAGGAGGGTCAGAGGGTCTCCGTGGTCAGATTCCAATGGTTTTCTGGCTGTCTGGAAAACAAACAATTTTTTAACCTCACTAGTTTGCGGTGCAAAGTAATTAATTGGTATTGAAAAGGGGTCGCCTAGGTCAGATTCCAATGGCTTTCTGGCTGCCTGGAAAACATAGATAGCCTTAGTAATAGACATAGCGAAAATTTTATACAATTGATAAACCGTGTAAGTATGAGAAAACCTTACTAATATAGAAACTGATATGAAAATATTGTTAAAAAACTATTTAATTTAAAAATTGTATAAAATAATTGCACAAAAATGAAAACAGTTACTAACCTCACAATCAATATCCCTGTGTGCCCGATTAGTATAGGGAGACTGCACCGACAGCGCTGCAGCCAACGACAGCACAGCTTCAGACTGCAGGAGGACGGATCCCAGAATCAACATCTTGCCGAGGACTATTTCAACAGGTAGACGAGACAGGGCCTTGCCCAGCGGAGTCAGGCGCTCATTCAAAGTGAGAGCATACTGCAAAATAAGAAAATTACAATATTATTATTATCAAAGCGAAAGGAAATGCTGTCTGAATTGAATTTTCAACAAACAGTTGAGTTAAAGATTTAACACAATTTGAAATTATCGCCATCATCATCGGCATCCTTTGAGAGTTCTGGATTCAACTGGAAAATACTTTCACTCCTGTCGGGTTCTTGTTTAATTCAATTCAATTAATGTTTTAAAAACATGTCGGGTTCTTGTTTAATTCAATTTAATTAATGTTTTAAAAACACTACTATTACATAAGACATAAGCACTAGGTATAACAACTATAATAGCATTAATAGAGCTTGCCTTTTAAAGGCAGCTTCACTGACACTAAATATGTCGATATCTGAATTGATTCTGTTCAACAGCAAGATTGCTCTCCCCACCGGCATAACCATTGACAGGTTAGTGCTACAAGCTGGAAGATAGATTAGTCTATGCTGTCGGTAGCGGAGATAACTATCGGGAACATAGAAATGAATGCTCTCCATAATAGCCAGGTTGTGACGCTTGTGCAATATTAAAAAAAAAAATTATGTATTTGTCTACACAATAAAGTTTAAACCTCCCAACAGTCCTTTGTCCTGCCTTGTTATGGAGGGGTAATTGTACTTTGCAGGTTATATTAAATGTGTTAGGTTATAACAAATGCTGGTCCGGCATCGGCTTTACCATGAGGTGCGCCATTTTCCTGTTAGAGGAAAATGCCAATCCGGCCAACTACTAATCGGAAAGAACATGACACCCTGATTAAGGCTTAGGCAAGTGTGTGGATCTTTCTTCTGGTTTGGATATGGACTAGACAAATAGAAATAAAAGAAAGTGTACTGGTTCTGGTGGACGAACCACGTTTAAATATATATTTCAAACCACTTATTACAAATAAGAACATAAAGTAAAATGACTCACTCTAGAGACCAAAGGAACGAAAACTAACTATTCTAACAACGATACGCGGGACGCCATGAGTAGAGGTAGATTGTAGAGTGGCGGAATTCCTTTCTAGTCCTTGGTAGTCATCCGCATGGTAGCAGCCCAAGGCCACCACGCCTGGTGTCGAATAGAAGAGGGTGAAGCATCGGTCTGGACAGCAGTCCTAGGCTCGTCCAGCCTTGTAATTATTAAAGTTATGGCCCAGTGAAGTGATCGGCGTGCAGCGTTTCGTGGCTACAACATCAGGAGGACGGTATGGAAACCAGTGGAGTCATCAGCGTGCAATAAGAAGGGTTACGTCCAATCAAAGCACTTGATGGCGAGGATATCGACTGATTACATTTAGGAGTGGAGAGGAGAGATGAAGCCCTCTTCCCTTATGGGGCCTTCAGGGAGCCAAGGTGGGGTGGAATCTTCCCTTGTGGGGCCTTCATGGAACCAAAGGGGAGTGGACTCTCCGTCGTGGAGCCTTTAGGCAACTAAGGAGTGGAGAGGAGATATTAGAACCTCTTCCCTCATGGGGCCTACAGGGAACCAAGGTGGGGTGGACTCTTCCCTTGTGGGGCCTTCATGGAACCAAAGGGGAGTGGACTCTCCATTGTGGAGCCTTTAGGCAACTAAGGAGTGGAGAGGAGATATTAGAACCTCTTCCCTCATGGGGCCTACAGGGAACCAAGGTGGGGTGGACTCTTCCCTTGTGGGGCCTTCATGGAACCAAAGGGGAGTGGACTCTCCATTGTGGAGCCTTTAGGCAACTAAGGAGTGGAGAGGAGATATTAGACCCTCTTCCCTCATGGGGCCTACAGGGAACCAAGGTGGGGTGGACTCTTCCCTTGTGGGGCCTTCGGGGAACCAAAGGGGAGTGGACTCTCCATCGTGGAGCCTTCAAGGAACTAGGGAGTGGAGAAGAGATATTAAGCCCTCTTCCCTCGTGGGGCCTTCAGGGTGACAAGGTGGGGTGGACTCTTCCCTTGTGGGGCCTTCAGGGAACCAAGTGGGAGTGGACTCTCTATATGGCCTCCTATCCAATGACAACCCTGGTGAACTTTATAAAAGGGGCTGGGTTACTGTTAAAGGAATGAGGTAAAATGGGAGACAGCACAATGGGCCTATGGCCTAAGTGCTCACGGGAACTACTAGTAAACCGTCTCCGCTCTTTAAAAAAAAAAAAAATATGTGATGTGTTAAAAAGGGTACTGTGTGTTAGGCCAATCACGTATGTTTGGTTTTGAAATGATAATATGCATGGTTCCTACCTGGATGTCATTTTACCCAGTACCTACCTCTACCCATCCTTACCACATCACTTGCTGAAAGAAATTTTGAACTTGGAACAGTGATTGGAAAATTGGAGGGCTTTTTTTCCGAAAAACACAGAGACAAGAAGAGGAATCTAGCAAGAGGTTTTGAAGCAAGTTTCGTTTTGTTGTGCTAATATAATTGTGAATCATATAAAAGTAGACTATCGTGTTTACTTGTTTGTGTTGTTAGGCAATAATACCTCGAGGTATCTTAGTGAAATAAACTGTACCTACTTGTAAGTTTTTTGTCGTGTTCCCGAGAGGTAAGTGATTGGTTTCCTTTTCCTTGTTTCCCATTTTTGTTCCCAACACATATTATCACCCAATTCCAACAAATACCATTTCGTTTAGTTAGTTTTTCGTTTCGTATTATTTACAGTCCATTTTACCAAATGCATCTGAAGCAAACAGTTTCGGATGCAACATTTTGGTCCTTCGAGCCGGATATCGTCGGTGTTTTCATTAGTTTGTTGGATTTGGTTGCTGGTATGTGTTATTCCAAGAACCTTTATCCCTTGTTCCTCATATTCCTGGCATTTCGGCCTTCGAATTAAGCATATTGTCATCTTCAAAGGAGATAATTTCGTGGGAAAATCGTAAAAAATTTCGCACTTTTCGTTTGTTGCTTCTATTTTCAAATATTGTTAGCATCTCATTTTATATTGGGTACCTACTTTCAGCTTTGGAACATTGTTCATGATTTCAAATAATTTGGAACATTGGTCACAAGTAGGTACTATATCTTGCATTCGGTACCTACCCGAAGCAAAATATTATTAATTATTATTCAATCTTTGATTACAAAATAGAAAACTTTAATATTTTAAATTATCGTATCGTCTGATTATCAGAATAATTTACTTATTGATTTTAATTGATTAATATCATTTAAAATGGCTGCTTCTGCTATTGTCCGGAATAAATTAGCCATTCTAGGACTTCGTGAAATTCATGATTCGTCGATCAGAGCAGTTGTTTCTGGTAATTTGATAGATAGAAATGGCTTACTGATTAGGTTTAAGGATATTGAAAAATATAGGAATGATTTTGTAGAATCCTATGTAATTCTAGAAACGTCGAAAAGCAAAGAGGTAGATTTAACAGATATGGAAAACAGATATAAGAGTTTTATGGACATGTATTATGAAATCCAATCGAATCATCTAGCATTGTTTCCACCCAAGGAAGATAGTTCTGGAAAAATAACAGACAACAGTCTCGGTTTTTCACTTCCAAAAATTAGTTTGCCAACCTTTTCAGGTGGAATTACTGAATGGGTAAACTTTATAAATACCTTTGATGCAATAATTCATGAAAATAATTCTCTTAGTGACATACATAAACTGCATTATTTGTTAGGGGCGCTATCGGGTGATGCGTTGAAAATTATAAAGCATCTTCCGGTTTCCGCAATCAATTATCCCATTGCTTACAATTTGTTGAGAGATCGTTTTCATAACAAACGGATAATTGCAGACAGACACGTAGAGAACATTATTTCATGCCCCATAATAAAAAAGGAATCGCTTAGATCTGTCGTTAATGTTTTGAAGGAAAATGTTCAGGCATTAGAAGCCTTAGATTTTCCAACTGATCAGTGGTCATTTTTATTACTACATATCGTTTTAAAGAAATTTCCTGATGACCTACGAACTAACTTCGAGTTAATGGGTCACACGGAAGAAATTCCATCGTTTTCACATTTGTTGTCATTTTTGGAATCGCAATCTAAAATTTATGAATCTGTTCATGGCTACGGCATGAAAAATGAAGCGCCAAAAGCGAAACCAAATCGCGTATTAAATTCTTTTGTCAGCACTCAAAAATCGGTGTGTTTATTATGCAAAGGTGGACATTTCCTCTCAAAGTGTGACCAATTTTTAAATCTAGAGCAACCTGCTAGATTCAATATTATGAAGAAATATAAATTGTGTCAGAATTGTCTATCGGCTAAGCATTTTGTTAAAAACTGTTCGTCGCGTTTTAATTGTTTTCGGTGTCATAAAAATCACCATTCCTTGTTGCATTTTTCTCATGACGTAAATAGGCAAGTACAGGAGTCAAATAGCAACAATTTCGATAACACTTCCAGACAAGAGGTACTTGATTCGCCACCAGAATCAATCAACCCAGTCGTATCGGCCATCGCGGCAACCACAGCTCATTTGGAGAGGCTTGATAATCCCAACGTTTTATCGAGCTCTAGCCAATCATCAGTTTTGTTAGCTACTGCTATCGTAGAAGCTTGTGATAAAAATGGTAATTTTCACAAGGTTCGTATATTATTGGACTGTGCAAGCCAGGCAAATTTTATTTCAAATGATTGTGCAATTCGTTTGGGCCTCGACTGTTCGAATAAACAAATTTCTATTCGAGGAATTGGACAGTTGTCGGCCATCGCGCAGAAGGGACTGGTCAATTGTCGGATCCGTCCTCTATGTTCGAATGAACTTTTTGAAGGGGATTTCGTTGTGTTACCAAGCATTTGTGCACATATGCCTAGTTCTCCCATTCGTCGGGGAGACTGGAATCATTTGAGAAATTTAACTTTGGCTGATCCTAATTTTGATAAGCCCTCTGCAATAGACATTTTATTGGGTGCTGGATTGTTTTCATCCATTCTTCGTTCGGGACAGGTGGTAGGAAAAGCGAACGAACCTATAGCTTTGAACACAGCTTTTGGTTGGATTATAATGGGAAATGTAGATCACAGCGCATCTCCTCCCATTAATTCGTTTTTGAAAATATTAGATTCATCAATTGAAACTAATATAAAGACGTCTCATGAAATTGAAGACGTTCCCAATCATCCTTCACCGTTATCTTCAGAAGAGTTGCTTTGTGATAAAATATTTACAACTCAGCATTATAGAGACGATGCGGGACGGTGCGTTGTTCCACTTCCATTCAGGGAAGCTACATTGGCTCTTGGTGATTCATATCATTCTGCAGTATCTTGTCTGCAACACCTTGAGCGCCGTTTCTCTCGGCATCCTGATATAAAATCTGATTACATTAACTTTATGAGAGAATATGAATCTTTGGGCCACATGATAGATGTGACAAGTTCATCAGTTTCGACTGGGAGATATTTAATTCCTCATCATTGTGTAATTAAGGATACTGCATTATCCATTAAAAAACTTAGAGTTGTTTTTGACGCAAGTTCAAAAACATCTTCTAACCAATCGTTGAATGATATACTTTTGAAAGGGCCTAAACTACAACAAGCTATTGTGAAATTAATATTGTGTTTCAGAGCCCACTGTTCCACTTCCATTCAGGGAAGTTACATCGGCTCTTGGTGGTTCATATCATTCGGCAGTATCTCGTCTGCAACACCTTGAGCGCCATTTATCTCGGCATCCTGATATAAAATCTGATTGCACTCACTTCATGAGAGAATATGAATCTTTGGGCCACATGATAGATGTGACAAGTTCATCAGTTTCGACTGGGAGATATTTAATTCCTCATCATTGTGTAATTAAGGATACTGCATTATCCATTAAAAAACTTAGAGTTGTTTTTGACGCAAGTTCAAAAACATCTTCTAACCAATCGTTGAATGATATACTTTTGAAAGGGCCTAAACTACAACAAGCTATTGTGAAATTAATATTGTGTTTCAGAGCCCACAAAATTGCCTGTAAGTTAACTGCCAAAGAACTTAGTTCGACCCTAAAATCGTGGTTTATGAAAGTGCAATTTGTGCATTTTCATCCAGTTACAGGCAAAACTTGTCAAAAATTGTCTTACGTTCGACAGATTATACCTTTTTCGAATTCGGTTGGTTTATTCAGAGGTGGTGGGCGATTGCAACTTGCCCATATCGCCTTTATTATCCAACACTCCATACTTTTGCCCAATAAACGTCACCTTACCAACTTGGTCATAAGAATTATTTGCATGTGGGGCCTAGGACGTTTATTGTCGATTTTACAATCAAAATATTGGATTGTTTCCGCTCGAAATGTCATTCGGTCACGATTGAGTAAATGCATAACTTGTTTTAAGGCTCGTCCTATTGGTGTACAATCTATGATGGGAGATTTGCCTCAAATTAGATTTCGTGGAGGTCGTCCTTTCCTCAATGTTGGGGTGGATTTTGGTGGCCCATTCTCAATAAAGGAAAGCAGACGTAGAGGAGCCAAAGTTTTGAAGGCTTATCTGTGCTTATTTATCTGTTTAAGTACCAAGGCAGTACACTTAGAAGTTGTATCTGATTTATCCTCCGAAGCCTTTTTAGCGGCTTTGGATTGCTTTATAGCTAGAAGGGGATTATGTTCTTGTATCATTAGTGATAACGGCACAAATTTCATCGGTGCTAACAAATACTTATCAGCTCGTGATCACCTCACATCTGCTGCAACCACGCGGCAAATTAAATGGTCTTTTCATCCCCCTTCTGCACCTCACTTTGGAGGCATATATGAAGCAGGAATAAAATCCTCAAAATACCACCTAAAGCGAGTAATAGGAGAACAAGTACTCACGTTTGAGGAATTAACAACATTGTTTAGTCGAATAGAAGCCATTTTGAATTCTCGTCCATTATCTCAATTGTCGTCTGATCCATCTGAACTCGAAGCATTGACGCCAGGTCATTTTTTGATAGGGGCTCCTCCTACATCGGTACCTGAACCTGATTGGTCTGAAGTACCTATGAATAGGTTATCGCGTTGGCAGTTGTTGCAAAAAATAACTCAGGCATTTTGGAATCGATGGAGAAAGGAATATTTACATACCCTTCAACAACGTGGAAAGTGGATAACGTCATCACCTAATCTTAATGTTGGAGATTTGGTGTTATTAAATGATGGAAAAAATCCATCTATGCACTGGCCACTAGGCCGTATTGAGGAATGTCATCCTGGTCCTGATCAAATCGTACGGGTTGTGACAGTTAAAACTGCACAAGGAACATTTCGTCGGCCTATTGTTAAACTTTATCCATTACCACTTTGAAACAATTTACTTATATGTAATTTGATTTTTAATTTTATTCATTGCTTTTATTTTCGTTTGTTTTCTCCTTGTATTTTGTTCGATTTACCGCGGTGTCGGTTGCTATGAAAGATAGTTCTTCGATTAATTAATTAATTTTAGCTTTATTGTAGACGTACGTTTCGATTTTTTTAATTTCGTTGAAGATGTTTGTTGCACAAAGATTGAATAATTGTTTGTCATTTTTGTTAATTATAGATTGTTACATAAAATACATTTGTTTTTTGTCAATATTCGGAAGTGTGTGATTTACTATCGATTGTAGATAAGAGATTTCAATCTCTTCTCGGGGGGGGGAATGTTTGGTTTTGAAATGATAATATGCATGGTTCCTACCTGGATGTCATTTTACCCAGTACCTACCTCTACCCATCCTTACCACATCACTTGCTGAAAGAAATTTTGAACTTGGAACAGTGATTGGAAAATTGGAGGGCTTTTTTTCCGAAAAACACAGAGACAAGAAGAGGAATCTAGCAAGAGGTTTTGAAGCAAGTTTCGTTTTGTTGTGCTAATATAATTGTGAATCATATAAAAGTAGACTATCGTGTTTACTTGTTTGTGTTGTTAGGCAATAATACCTCGAGGTATCTTAGTGAAATAAACTGTACCTACTTGTAAGTTTTTTGTCGTGTTCCCGAGAGGTAAGTGATTGGTTTCCTTTTCCTTGTTTCCCATTTTTGTTCCCAACACATATTATCACCCAATTCCAACAAATACCATTTCGTTTAGTTAGTTTTTCGTTTCGTATTATTTACAGTCCATTTTACCAAATGCATCTGAAGCAAACAGTTTCGGATGCAACAACGTATATTATCCAATTATTTCCTTTTATAATAATAAAAAACAGTAGGACGCTTCAGTCACAAGCTGCTGTTCGATGAGTTTGCAAATTTTTTAGAGAAAAAATTCAGTCTTGAAAAAACAAAAGAAAAATGGTTGAGATGATAAAACAGGAATCTACAGATATCGGTCTATTTAGGCCCTCTGCTCACCGGAGAAACTGAAACCAAACTAAAACTGGCTGGTTGCTATAGTTTCCAATCAAACTTCTATCCAAAGTGATGGTCCGCACACTACACAACTTCTCAAAAATCCATTGTCAATGGCAACGCAAGCAGTGACTTGAAACTCGCCGTGCTAGTTGCTACGATGATAGCTGATTGTTCTTCGTCTATGCTGAGATAATTGCTGAAAATTGAGTAGCGCCGTGATAGAAGTTTGGTTGGAAACCATAGCAACCAGCCAGTTTTAGTTCGGTTTCAGTTTCTCCGGTGAGCGGAGCGCCTGTAAATGAAGGAAAATGTTTACTATGATAAAACAGAAATCTATACATAATATTGTTCTAATCCTGTTTTCCCATGGTTACCATGGTAAAACGGGAATCTATACATAATATTGTTCTAATCCTGTATTACCATGGCTACCATGGTAAAAAAGGAATCTACATATATATATAATATTGATAAATAAATGGAACCATAGAGGCATCTGTTGACAATATTAGTTGCTGGTGTAGGAACTGTAATTCGCACTTTTTTCGGAAGTTTGCGGCAGTTTCCTACACTGGTATTGAGTAAAAATCTGGATATATTAATTAATATTTTGGCAAGACCGTAAATTAAACATAATACAAGTATGTAGTACTTTTGTAGACACTAACTTGATTAATACAATACGTATATCAACTTACATGCTGTTTCAATTCAAGTAGTGAGTTCTCAACGCTATCTTCTTGCGGAGCATCGAGGAAGGGGAATTTGCGCACATCATTGAGGCCAAGAGACACCATGAGGAGCAGTAGACTATCCAGTGGAACCCGCAGCAGCTCCGGGGTGCTGAACGGCTCTAGGCTGGAGTATTCCTTATCAGAGTAAATGCGATAGCAGACACCGGGACCTGGAGAAATCAAATTTTAGTTTTTGTGCCCAAATAGTTCAAAGTATAACAAATAATAATAATATTGATAAAATTCCATTCCACCCATTATTTTATTCAAGGATCTGGTTGGATTTAAAAAAATATATAATTTTAATATTTATTTCCATAGATAAAAGAAGGATATCAACAAGAGGATGGGTGGGTAATATAAAATAAAATTTATTCATATAAGAACGGGTAAAAGAGAACAAAATCAAACCAGGTATTATGGATGGGTGTTACTAATAACGGTCATGATGATTGACAGGGTTTTGGAGATATCGATGGTCCCGAAGAACAATGTCAGATATGTGATTTTGTAGTTTTTTAGTAGAGCTCTTTAATTTATTTATTTATTATTCATTTTCTATGCCCTAATGGGCTTTTACATAATAAGTGTATAATACAGTGATATATATGTAATACAATGTTTAAATAAGAAAGATAAACTCATAGCAATGAACATTATAAAAATGGTAGTTATAAAGGTTAGCGAAAATATTATATTATAAGAAAAGAGAAAAAATAAAAATAACTTAAACTGAAACCAGTTGTTAAATTGAAGATGGCATAAAAATAATAATATAGTGTGGGTTAATATGAGAAATTTACAGGTGAGTAATAGGTACATGAAAAAGTTAACAAAATAGATAAGCAAAAGAGAGTAACAAGATAGATAAATAGAAAGAATACAAAAACATATGCAACAGCTTCTACATCATAAAAATATGCTACTTAAAAATATCATCAAGCTATCTCTTAAATAACAGACACTCGTATTAAACATGATGACATTTGAGGTGAATTTATGAAAATATGTATTTCCAAGTGTGTGAAAGCGAAATAGGTGGATGTATGTAATTATTTAATGTATTAATGTTTCATTTATGAATTTTTACTGTTTTGAGATCAAGAAATAAAGTGTTGTTTTGATATTTTGCCTTTATTTTCATTTCATTAAAACTTTCGAAAATTCAGACTTCAAAACATCAAAAGGAAATTAAAATAAGCCTAACTAAACCATTTTCACGTTATACAACATTGTTCTTCGGAACTGTCGATGTGACGGACTTACTGATGTCATGTTGTTATTTTGAATTTGTGTGATTATGATAATTAAGTATGTAACTTCTTTGTGTTTTTAATAAATAAATCGTCAGGGTGGGGGTAGGGCGAGGAGCGCAGAAGTTGTTCTACCAGCAGGGGCAACGCACTTTAGTGCGTCGGCGGCGTTGCCGCCCGCTATAAATAGGACCATTTGGTCATTTTCAAATCAGTCTGCCTTCAACCGTCTGCCAGTACACCGGGCCCTGCCAACCTCTCTGCCCTGCTCGCCCTATCTTGCTAGCACACGAATGATTGCAACCGGAACATACAAAAGGTTTTTCCCCACTGTGAGATAGATTGTGGGATTTTAAATGATCCTTTGTAATAGTTATTTGAATAAACGTTAATAAAATTGTATTTTTTGGCATGGAACGCATTATTGTATTTTACATTGATTTATATGGGAAAAATTGTTTCGCATAACGAGTGTTCCACATAACGAGTAAGACTCTGGAATGAATTATGCTCATTATAAGAGGTTCCACTGTATGTGGAAGATATTGTTAGTACCACCTTGGGGATGGCTTATAATAATGAAATAATAAGATCTGAACATCAGCTTCCACCAAGAATTCCCCATTCCCTTGAGCCTTACGATGTTCCCCAATATTAAGGGAATCAAGACTCCTGGCGGTAGGTACTCTTATGATCAAACCTGTTCTGCCTGCTCGCCCCTTTCTCTGTTCCGCGCTCGATTTTGAAATCCAAAATTCCTTCAATTTCTGCATCTTACATGACGGATCATAGCTCATTTCCTTGACCTACAACGTATTTGAAAAATAATGAACGATCAATCAACAACTTTTGTCGATAATAAATGAGATATTTCAAATATTGGAAAGCCAGTAAGTAATAGTGCAGCAAATTGACATAGGAAATAAAATGTTACCTTTCCAGAATCTACCACAAATCTTATGCCATCTATTGTAACAGAGGTTTCAGCAATATTTGTCGAAACAATACACTTGCGTACGCCATCTGGCGGGTAGTCAAATACCTGAAAAGGAAAACATTGCAAGTTAAAATATAATTTGTGGTTTATATTTGTTTTAAACCAATAATTAATTTAATTAAATGAAATAATAGTAAAAGTATCGATTGGCTTAAGCTTAATGTAGCTGGGACATTTAATTGAAAGTAACTGGCTAAACCAATAAAGCCAGCTTGCGGTTGCACTTCATAGAGGTTGTAAATGTTCATTTCGTGCTACTGAAAATATTAATTATTTTGAAAAATTACCTTATCCTGGTCTGCAATGGACATGCTGCTGTGCAAAGGAAGTACAATCCAACTCTTGGTTTTCTCTGCATACTGTTTGGTGGCATCCACTACCGATGTGATCTCTTGCATTCCTGATAAAAATATTAGAAGATCTCCCTTTTCATCCTCTGAAACATTAAATTAATATAATTTAATACTGTCTCAAACTATCCTCTTACATCCGACATGATGAGTCAAATGAGTTATGTCGAGGAACGTTTGCGCTGACCGTTTCGGCCTGTTTCATACAAATCTTAATTTTGGATTTGAGTTCTCAGTTCTCACATTTTTACGATAACATTAATATTCTTTGATAAAATCCATGTAATGTATATACGATACTATCACACTATCAATCCTTATGACGCATTCTCAAATGCGCGACCAATGAAATTAAACTTAGTGAATTTTTGACGTGATCAGGCATTCAAAAATAATGGCCTTTGAGGAGATAAAAATAATTACTCCCATTAAAAACAGATGAAAAATTTATTGTACATTGTTTTGAGAAAATATTATGAGAAATTATGTTCTGAGTAGACTCTTTTCATAGAAATCTTGGCTAGAAATGAGAGGTGGGAGCCGCCAAGAACAGGTATTACTGGAAATTTTTTAGGGAGGCATACATTCAAAAGGCAGAAGCCAGAAGGCTAATCCAAGAAGAAGTTCATTTTCGTAGAGGTTAAGGTTATTCTTTTAGCAACTAAAATAGAGGCTAATAGATAACAAGTGACTTACTAGGATATTTTGTATCAATCAGCTGCATAACTTGTAGATATGGTTGTGGGTCTAGCCTCTCTGATTTGGATTGTCGTCCTTCCACAAATATTGGTCGGTAGATCAACTGAATAGGAAATAACCTCCCGGGGACCTAGAACCAGGGTTGACATGATTTGATTGAAAAAACTGATGATTTTAATTCCAAACCGGAAATTCAACAGTTGAATGGACAGAACATACATTGTCCATTTTAAAACACAAAAATTAATTATTAAAAACATTTTGAGAATAAAGAGATTAATGAATACTAACCTCAATAACAACAGCCTTTTCATCTGCAAAATAATTGGAGAACAGTTCAATGTTTATTGTGGCAGACATTAAAACCAGTTTCAACTCCTTGCGGGACTGTATCAGGCACTTCAGGATCCCCAGGAGAAAGTCTCCGTGCAAATGGCGTTCGTGTATTTCATCCAAAATGATGACATCGTAGTTGGAGAGAGAAGATTCTGAAGCAACCTAAAAGAAATATTTTACTACACTTAACTTGCTGCATTCAATACACAGTACTTCAACAATGTAAGACTTCAAGTTTCCATTATAAAACTGCCTGAAAAACTGTTAGAACTACGTGCACAGAGTGGCCTCACTTGATAGTGATGTTAATCTCTAAAGGAAACTGTAGTGCATAGGAATGTGTATGTAGTTTTAATGTCCTTCAACAGATGTCTTTAGTATAGGTAGTTATATGTAGTTTTGAGGTGTCTCAATAGATGTCAGTAAAGTTGCACTATACAAGAGCGTCAAACATCACCGTTCATGTCTAATATGCGAACGGTTATGGATATAGCTGATGATCTGCGATTGACAGCTGGGCACCTTCAGGGCTTCCGAAATACACTGAGCATCCATTAGAACAGACATTTGGTGAAGTTAAATATTCATTGTAAACAAGACGATAAATAAACACCTAATCTGACAAACCGAGTACCATTGAAACTCCTGATCATCTGAGAAGTATTGTAGATAAGAAAAAAAACTCAGAACACCACAGAAACCCTTTATATTGCTCCGAACTCACTCATTCTTCTTTCTATATCGCAAGGAGAAATCTAGCCTGATTCTATGTATTTTTCTTCTTGTCTTTTTTGACACAACTAGTTGTATTAGAAGAGAATACATATATTACATATTATGTACCATATTTTTGTTCGGAGCTGCAGCCTGCAGGACTGAATCGATGATAGAAATAATAATTAATTAGACTGATCTAATGATAGCAAACCTTCGATAGATAAAAAAAAATCAAACCTGTCTCAGGAGAAGACCCTCCGTAATGAAGCATATTTTAGTTCTTTCATTCCTGTTTCGCTCAAACCTTATTTGGTATCCAACATCGGTGCCAGACTGCGTTAGCGTCTCGTACGCTACTCTTTTGGCGAGAGATATACAAGCTATTCTTCTAGGCTGCGTACATGCTAAAAATTAAAACATACATTAATAAAACAATACAATAGCGCCGGTGTAACCTCTCATCCACAAAACTAAAATATAATGTTATAAGTAGGGCGGTTAAAACATGTCCGATTCATTTGATAAGGTGTTTTCAGAAATAATTGAATGTTTACAAAACTTTATAACAAACCTATACTGATGAACCCAGCAGCACTCAAGTATTGTGGAACCTGAGTTGATTTACCACACCCCGTATCGCCTGCGATTATTACTACCTGCTCATTTTTAACTGCTTCCACAATTTCATCCCTGAAAAGAAATTTAAGAAAGCATAGTATTATTATGATGGCATTTTCACTTTCAGTATTGCAAATAGTTGAAAATACTCATTCTTGTACCTATATTCTGCAACCGGCAATTCTGATTGAAATTTTCTAAGAGCTTTGAGTTTTTGAAACTTCTCTTTATTTTTGAAATCCAAATACAACATGAGGACATCAACAAACTGCTGAACAAGATTTTTAGTTAATCTTTTCTTTTTTCTATCATATTCTCTATCATAAGGAGAAATCCTAGAATACAGTTCCTCAATCCCAATCCTCAACTGAAAGTTAATGCAATGAACTTTACTATACTCTGATGGCATTCCTGATTCGTCACATTTAGAAATATCAGGTAATGTTTCAATGAGAACAGGTTTTCCATTCTTTTTCAAAAGGCCTTCATATTTAATAACAAACTTCCAAAAGTCTTCTAAATCTAGCACCAATTGGTCGTTTCCAGTGCCAGAAAAGAGCAATCTATTTAATTCAATTTTAAAATCTACGAAACTAAATTCTGTTCCATAAATGTCCGGTTTTTCACGTGAATCAGATGCTGAATGTGTTTCGGAATGTCTCGACGATCCAGGATTAGAACAATCTCCATAAGATTTGTGAGTTTTGGTAAATTTATCTGGACTAGATCTTCTATTTCGTTCATATCTATTATCTGATCTTTCACGAGATCTAGATCTTTGACGGTTTCTATCATAACTCCTTGATCTTCGACGTTTTCTGCTATCATGCCTCGATTTTGAATATTCCTCCATTTCGTTAAAATGTCAACACTTGATTTTGTAACCTCACTTTCATGAGGAAAACAATTTAAAGTAGACAATTATAATTAATCTACGGGAACATAATATTTTTCGTCATTCGTTTTCACCGTGTACAGAGATTATTTGTCGAATTGTAATCATACTCTAAAATATTGTGAATTGTGAAGCCAAAAACATTTGTAAACAATGCAACGTATTTTGACATCTACGCAAGGGTTGCCAATGCATATATTCTAAAATAAAAATACCCACAAAAGTTGTTCAAATCCCCCACAATTTCCTTACCGGCAAAATGAAACGACATTCTACTGAAATTAGCAATTATTATTGGTTATCTAGTCATTTTCGAATTTTCTTTCAGACTTGAAAACAGAAATTTGTTAGAACATTTACTGCTAAAGAAAATTAAATTTTAGTATACTCTCACAATTATTGTAAATATTACTCAATATGGTTGGAAAATCAAGAAATGCCCAGAATCCCCGCTATTTCCTACAAAAAGATTATCACCGCAGAATACGCAATTATTGAAAAATCCTAAAAAATCCACACAATTCGGGGAATTGCCTGGTACGTATCGGTAAAAACGAAAACTGTAGTAAGCGAAAGCAACCGTACACATACAAAATCTAGGTTGGTAGCTCTCAAAGAATCTCATGAAGAAAGTGCTGCGACTAACCAATAGGTGGAGCTACTTGTACCGTTTTTAATACATTATTTGGAGCATAAAAATAAATTTATTATTTGGACCCTTGATAAATTCTTAACCTTTACCACTCTGTAGGCCAGACATTCTGGCCGAAACGATTCTGGTAGAGAGCTCCGTGGGCCAGAGGTTCTGGCCCGGCGCAGAAATAAGTTTAAGCACCGATTTCTATCTACCTAGGTATATTGTTCGATTCGTTGTTTCCGAGAAGTACAAAGAGACGTCGTGACATGTTAGATAAATTAAAATTTCTTCATTTTAATTTACCCTTAATTAGATATACTCTTGGAAACATAGATGTATCATTTTTAACTTATGGATTATTTGTCATATTCCAATATTTTCGGATCAGTCAGTTGTCCGTCCTACATTTATGACGGTTCTCCGAGGCTACTCCCACCTCCTGTGACCATAGTTTTTCGTTTTGTGGAACTATTACATTTCTTATCGCCCCAATATTGATATTAAGTACTTGAAAATAATAAAAATAGTAATCTGTAGAATTTTTTAATATGCATAGATAGTTAACCATCATGGAAAATAATGAAATTTTTACTTCTAAGTTCAATTATAATGACGAATGTAATTGTATAGATAATAGTGATGATGAAGGCCTTTTTGCATTAATAATATTGATTTCAATGACAATGATAGTGTGATAGTAAGTGATAGGGAAGAAGTCGTTAACAATCCAAGTGATAGAGATAGTGGAAGTGACGTTATCCCGCCGAAAAGAAGGAGATTTGCTTATTTCAGCGAAGATGGTGATAATAGAGATGAAGAAAATATTGTGAAAAAAGTGGAGAGATTTGAAAGACAAAGTATTCAATGCATTTTATGGTGTTATTATTGATAATAAGATCTCATCCTCATCTTCAAGATTTTTTTTCGACATACAATGGTGGCGCAGCTTTTTTTTTAGGGGGTTTAGAAGTTTCGGTTGTAAATTCATACATTTTGTACAAGGAAAATAAGATTTAAAAAATAATGAAAATCCAATGAGTAATCTTCAATTTGTGGATAGGCTAATTATTTAGCTGGTTGGAAATCATAGAGAAGGTGTAAATACAAGAAAAGAAGACATTCGGTAGACCCAGAACAGCGGTTGAATAATGTCATAACGCCTAATGCGTAGAAAATGTATAGGGATTGCGTCGTTTGTGGTTCTGATAGAGAAGGAAGGCAAAGAAAATGAACAATGCATCACTGCAAAAGTTGTGACAACAAACCGGCAATTCATGTGGGAGAATGCTTTGAAAAATATCATACTCTAAAAAAACTGTAAGTGATAATACAATACATAAGTAAGACATAAATTTTTAATAAATAATTGGACCGAATCGTCAGCTTATTTATTGTGATAAAAATACTCAGAAAGTGTCATTGATGTGTACACAGTTTTGCACACCTTGTAAACGCCGTGTAGAATGTTATCGAAACTTATTTATTGCATGTCTTGTGGGCTGGTCTATCTTTTGTTTCCTGTATGAAGGTCGAAACCTAAAGTAAAGTCACCAATGCAAAATAAGATCCCGTTTACTGGCCATAAAACCTAAGCCAATCAATTGTTCCCGAGTTCAGGTAGACACCGGTCATACCCTATGCGGTACAGGACAATTAGAAAGGAATGAATACCACGATTTACATTCGTTTGTTTGTGTATTTCACCTATATTATACAAATTAATGCTATGCAGCAGAAGGAATTATGCAAATAAAACACATTAAAAGCACATCTATTATCCTTTAGTTACTTTATGTGTGATTTAGCAAGTACTTTATGCAAAATATGTACCAAATTTATCAAACATCTTAATGGTCATACGAATTATCAGATAGGGTGCTCCGAAAATAAAGTATCGAAAATTTCATTTTTAAATAAAAAACTTAACTTAAACCGTTCAAAATTTTAACCAGAGTAGCCAATTGGTTCTGAGAAAAAATGGTCAGAGTGGAAAAGGTTAATTCTATGATTAGGGCAGCGCCGGTTCTACGAAATCTGGCGCCCTGTCCCTGTGCAGGAAGTACCGATGGCGCCCCCCCCCTAACTTTTTTTTAAATTCAGATAAAAAATTTATATACATATAAAAAAAAATAAAAAAAATTATGCAATACCTTTAAAATAAATTAATATCCCGCCAACAAGAATCAAGAGTAACTTTTCCAAGTGACCTGGCGGTAGCTATATATGACACTGGACAAAATAAGAACATTATAACAAAATATAATATAAAACAGGAGGCAGTTTAGTTCAGAAATAATAATATTCTGATCAGTTTGTTTAATATGGTGCCAAATCGCGCGCGAATGGCAACATAAATAAACCAATAACGCGGCGAAAGCGACGAACTATCATCAAAGAGCAACTTGTAATCAACGAAGGGAGATACGTACGAGAAGCGATCAATGAACCAATCACAATGTTTGTTGAATTTCGAACAATACAATGGTCGTAAGAGCAACAAGGAAAAATAGGTCTTACGTTCGTATGAAATATATTGTATTTGGAAAAAAATTCCTTGACGTAAGTCAAATCCGTATTTCGTTAAATTTTAACCATCGATGCGCATTAGGTTCACGCATATGGAAAGTGAGTGTTGCCAGCGCGAACTAATAATTCCGTATTACGAGTAATTTTTAAACGATTCGGGGAATATTTTAATTGAATTATAAAACCATATTTATTTTATCACGGCGCCCCTTCGTAGTGGGCGCCAGGTTTTTTGCACGTTTTTGAACGTATGGCAGATCCGGCGCTGGATTAGGGTCTATATATTGGTTATATAACCATACTCTTGATAGCTTATTTATTTATTTATTTATTTGTTTATAAGATTAACACAGTACATTAAATATAAGTTGTAAGGTATTTTAAATAAATTACATGGTTTTGTACCTATTACGTAAATCTGTAAAATATCAATAGGTAATTTCGCCTGGGTTTTAAAACTATATTATGATGAAACTAATGAAAAGAATCAAACATTGGTTGACTAATAAAACATAAATGAAAGAGTATGGGTGGAGAAAATTTTACATTTTAAAATCAAAAATTATTTGCTCACTAAAGTTTAATAAAATGATAAGAAATTTAATAATTTTGTTTTGTATGTTCGCAATGAATCGTGAAAAATGTCTAATTGTAATAATCTTTCATAATGGGTATAGGTTGTGATTGCGCGAGTGATTGGTGAGTTATTTGCTGCATTGGTGTTGTGGGCTTCTATATGAAGAAGAGAAGTGTGCCTGGTACGCCTCATTGGAGCATTTAAACCAATGACGGATAGTAATTCGGGACTATCAATATTATTATTAAGCAGGTTATACAGAAACAATAGATCCATTGGATAACGTATTATAATAATAATAAAAAATAAAAAATACTTTATTGCCATTATTCGAGTGCCGAATGGTGGCTTTATAAATAAATTATTATCCTGTAGATATGACATCAAGAGGATGGTTATTTTATTTTATTTTTTTTTTTATTGTTATTTTTTTTTGATACAATGGTACATAAAAAATAAAATTCTTATTTTTTATGTACCATATAAAAATAAAATTCTTATTTAAGATGATCCACTAGTCCTTGACTCATTCGGAATTTGGCGGAGCGAACGATTTTTGGGCGTTTACCAATAAAAACCCTAATCTCTAGCAAACAACAGTGTTTTGTTGGCCCCGGAATCTGGGCGTAGACTGAGCCACTGAAAAGAAACGTCGCAAAAATGCACGTTTTATTTTATTTTGTGAAGTTCAGATACAAATATTAAAATCTTTTCCGATCACTCTATGAGAAACTTAATTAGCTACATTATTCAATAAAACAACACCAGAAAAAGGATTTGTTAGTAGGAGATTTTTCACTTTTAACCATTTTTTATAGGTCAGACGCATAATTTTTTTCTAAGCTTATTAAAAAGCTTATCAAAATAATACTCGATCACTTCAAAGGCCAAGATGTGTTCTACTCACAGTATTTAATTGAAGCATGTATATTATTTCTAAGCGATCAAATTTTCAAAACTAACACACAAGATTTTTCCGCATGTCTTCACCCTAACCATTAAAAAAGGTCCCGCGCCCAGGAACCATTTATTGGATAACCAACACCCTTGCTGTAGCTCACCCCAAGTGGTTCGCTACATTTGGCGAGTTATCAGGGGTGCCCGGGATCATGGGATGAGATTTGTCTAGGTCTTGGCGGCGGATGTTTTTGCCCACCTTCTGCGTGGCGGACCGGGTCGGGAGAGACTGGATTAGGGAGACATTTTGACCTCTCCAGCCGGACTCTCACGACCCATCGCTTTGCACCGCATTGGGATGATGGATTCGTACGTCGTCACTCTTGTACACATTGACCCCAGATTACAACCCACCCCTCGCTTTTCCTTCCCAGAACTTCTTCCCTTTCCTTCCCTAAAAAGATCATCCACACAGCATCCCCAAAGATGACACAGGCCATGAGGGTTTTTTCCTCAGGGACTCCTGTGTGGAGCTAACGTAAAAAGGTAGGTATGTACCTACAACAGTTAGGTACCTAATAAATAGTACAGATATTTTAAAATAATAATAATTTTTTAGGTTTCTACCTATCGCTTACTTAGAAATTCCAATCAAAAAAGCTGTGGAAAATTCATGACAACAGAGCTTACCGTTCTAGGTAGGTATATCTATTACCCAGGGCCGGACCTACCCGGGCTCAATTAAAACCTAACTCCTAACACATTGCCCTTGAGATATTTTTCATAAAAGCGGCGCTAACCAAAAATACACATCATCCAAATATTATAGTGATCACCAACCAGAGTGCCTATGTGTCTATATATTGGTTTTGACAAGGGGCGTTAAAATTTTACTAGCGCCAGGATTAAGTTTGGCTCATGGCCTGCCCTGCCTATTATTTCAGACTTCAGTGAAGTTTAGAATCTCAATACTCAAACATATTTCATTGAGAAGAAGATACCAACAATATGAAATAGAACAAGACAGGAAAATAAAAAGCTAACGGTCGCATCTGGGACTCGAATCTAAGAACCTTTACCATTATGTAGATATGTTTATCCGAGACACTACTCGTATATGGGTTACAAACCAGTTCTTCGAATATTTGTTTCCAGTCGAGAGGTAAAACTCTCGACTCACAATCCGAAGGTATTTGGTGAGTAGATCTGTATAGCCAGGTATTTCTCCACTTTCCTCTTCCCCATCTCCTTCCCCTCCCCACTACCTCCAGCCTAGCAACATACCCCGATTGGGGATGCCAAAGTCATACTGGCTCCATTTGGGACTCTTGTGAGGTAATCACATAAAAAACAAATAAAAAGGCAGCTGCCAGAATTATGGGAAAAATTAGTCGAAGATAATATTGTTAATTCTGAATTTGAAATATAAGTTTGACAAAAATGTAGCCCATAAATGGTCGGCTCAGTGGCCGAAGTGGCCTTCGTCCCGGTAAAACGAGAGTTCGTGGGTTCGAGTCCCACTTGCAGCCGTTAGTTTTTTTTATTTTTATGTCTTGTTTTTTTAATATTTTGTTTATATTTGTTAGTGTTATCATCTTCTTCAATGATGTACATTGAGGAGAATATCCTTCAAAAATAATTATAAAAGAGAGTACTTATTCTAATAATAAAAAATACGAGTGTTATTTAGACCACAAGACTGAAGTAAAACTTCTAGAGAGAAAGAAAATGTGCGCGCGCATTGCTCTCTCTTGCTACTACATAAAATTGTTCAAGAACGAAATGAAATTACGAATAATCTTCATGCACTGGCTGCGAGAGGAAGAGATAAAGAAAATGTGCGCGAGCACTGCTCTCTTGCTACCACAGTGTGATACAGCCTGTTCGCCTCGCCCGACTACACTTTTCGTAACGCTCTCGTCACGCATTCGCCAGCTTACCCCCCAAGTCAAGTGTGCGAAAAGAAGTTTTAGGTACTTCAAAAACTCGAACATATTTTTATTCTAATCATTATTATTACCGACGAAGGTCACAATGTTAAATTTACTTTTGCTTTTAATATTATGATGTGAGTAGGTACTGGGTCAGGTTAGGTTAGGTACACACTACCCACTGCAGCATTAGCCGCGCCTGGCGGTCGTTAGAGATGTGGTCGTTAGCGATCGTTATATTCCGCCTTTTTGTGGGGCGGAGGGAGGTTCCGTGGGAAAAGAAATTACGACATGGAGAAAGGTTGGATATTGAACCCTTGTTTGCCATTCACTCTGGAGCAATATTGAAACTAGGTACCTATAAATTAATTATTATAACATCGTCAGGTTGGTATATATAAGAATCCACCTTCAAACTAGGTAGGTACCTAATACAAAGTTATTTTTTTACCAATGTCTATTACATTATTTTATTGTCTATGAACATTGTTGTCATCTTGCCGCGTTTATCTATGCACCTATTGGAGGGATTGGGGCAATTTTTTATGAAAGTGAACTTTTGTATGAATTATGTGCAGGAGTCGGGAAATATATATTATACTTTAGGCAAACACCTTAGAATTTTTTTGCTTGTTTATAAGTTTATTTATTCACTTAAAACCGAAACTACACTAAAACCACATATTTTTTTTAGAAAAAACACTACACATACATGTATTACATTATTTGTAGTTACTTCATACTATTCATATTATTATTAAATTTTAATATGTAAATCACTATGTAAATGATATCCTCAGCACGGGAGATTCCAGTCAGGATATAGGTGTTACAAAATAAGGAAGATAATAAAATGTGTGGGATAATAAATTATTATAATATATATCTATAACTGTCTTTTTTTGTGTTAGGTACATAAGTTTTTTGAGCTCTTGCAACTACCTAACAAGATTCGTTTTGGTAGTCGTAGTGGTTGAGTTAAACGGGATTCAAATAAGATTATCCGAATATTGAATCACATTCGAAATGTATTTCTCTACTTTCGGCTAGAAAAATTACTATTTGATTATATTCGGTATTTCCAAAATATTTCCCCGATTTCTAAAAGTGTTATGAATGCAATGATTTTTTTTATATTAACCCCACACAGGTTGTCCTGAAAAAAATAATTTTTCCTCAGGGCATTTTTTGTCTTTTTTAGAAAAGGAAGGGGAGTAAGTTCAGGGAAGGAAAAAGGTAGGTATGAGGAGTAGGTAGGGATATGGGGTCAATTTAAAAATGTCAATGGAAAATATCAATCCATCATTCATTGATCCTTTGACCAGCTGGAGAGGTCAAAGGGTGACCCAAACCGCCCTCTCCCAATCCGTCCCGCAATGCAGCAGGTGGGCTGGTGAATTCGCTGCCATGATCTGAACACGCACCTCACCCGATGAACCCGGGCACCAGTGCAAAGTCACCAAACGTAGCGATACACTGGAGAAGACCTATGGCAGAGGTGTTGGTTATCCAATAAATGGTTCCCGAGGCGGCGGCAGCCCATACCAGCCTATCAAACTGTTGTACGAACATTGTCCTTTCGTCTAAGTACCTATAGACTATTCCATTTTCCACAACGCCAATGCCATAATTGGCTAACAAATTAGCATCATTTCAGCAAAAGGTCTATGTGTTATTTATTTATTTAGAATTTACGCACTAGTGCCATTAACATACAAAAGTTTATTTTTTTTACACAGTCATATATATAGTATATATATGACTGTGTAAAAAAATTACATAATTATTATATAGTCATATAGGTAGTACAGTATTAAATTTTGATGAGTGAAAAATTATATAATTACTAGCTGATTCCCGGCATGCGTTGCAATCAATGCCACTTAAATAAAGAAATTGTTTCTCCCTGCGTGTTCTTTCCCATTCACCCCCCATTCCCCGGCCACCTCTTTCCCACCCTCGTCATCTTCCCCTCCCGCTTTCCCTTTTCACCTTCCCCGCGTTCCCCCTTTCCTCTCCCGGAGAGGGAGTTTTCTGAAATTATCCACTTTTCTGCGCAATTTTCTTAATTTTTCTTTCCGTAAGAACCTTCTACAAAGTATTAGAAAACTTAAAAAAAAAGATGAATGAAATAGGTAAAGTCGTTCTGAAGATATTGCGTGACCAAGGGAAACAGGGATTCATTTTTATATATATACCTACACATTAAAACATAACAAATAAAATAATAACAAGTTTAAGAAAGACGCGGTAATCGTTAGTACATTAGACACGATTGACGATAGATGATACTCTTTTTAACTACTAGTTAACTGACATCTGTTGAGATACCAAAATACTACGTATAACTAACTATACTAAAGACATCTGGTGAAGGCTGTTGAAACTACACGACTAATCTATACACCACAGGTCTACTTAGAAAATATATATTTTTAGATTATCATTGTATTTTATTTAATTTTTGCTATGTACCGATGATATCTATGCTATGTATAAAATTAGACATTTTAATGTTTTTATAATAATAATCTGTTACTAAAAAAGAATATATCTTTCCAAATAAAGCTTATATTTATCACTGGCATCCCCAACGTCTATAGTGGAGACGAAACCAACTGAAAAGTTACCCGTGTCAAGCAGTTACAAAATTAACCAAAAATGAACCGAAATGTTTCGAAATCGACGATTATCGACGATAATAACTGATGTCCATAATCCCGGGAGACGAAGGCGGGGAAAGGTTAGAAGGAAAGGGGCAGAAGAAGGAGAAGGAAAGGTGAAGATATGGAAGGAAAGGAGCAGAAAAGGGCGTGGGAACGGTAGTGTGCGTGACGGAACATATCCCAGGACGTACGACCAAATCCACGGAGAGGAGCGTTACGCGGTCGCCATTAAAATGGACATCGAGGATCAATGGTGGCGAAATGGAGAAAGATGGTTGCAACCCAATTTAAAAATAAACAATAACTTTGTTTTAACTCCACTTTATTAGATATATCTTTAACCAACCGGTTTCGGTTCGACCTGAACCTTCATCAGGGGTAATTGAAATATCATATTTTATTCCGGTTTCGTTCGACCTGAACCTTTATCAGGGGTGAATGAAATATCATATTTTATTCAGGTTCAGGTCGAACCGATTTTAATTTTCGACCTTCATCAGGGGTAAATGAAATAACATATTTTATTCCGGTTTCGATTCGACCTGAACATTCATCAGGGGTAAATGAAATATCATATATCATACACAATCATTAAGTGACACGGAGAGCACATACAATTTTACGCTTGCACTATTTAACATTTAACAGTAATTTTAAAACAGTTAAACTAATATTTTAAAGAGACATTGAGAGACTGCAAGTGAAAGGAAGTAGGAGAGCAAACCCGCCGGTTCCTAAAGTCATAACTGAGTGAGCATTGTCAATATTAATAAACATTCAAAACAACATTTAATAACCCAAGTACTACCGCGTGACCCGGCCCCTGGTATCAAGTAATTCAAGTCACTCCACCTTAAAACCAGTTTAACCCATCCTCCATTTTTCCAAAAAAAAAAAAATTTTTTTTTCCAAATTTAATAAAATGGACTCCCAAGGATTCATCAGCCTGGCAAGAAACGCAGTTGAGGCCCTAACAGAATTAATAATTGACCCAAGCAGCAAATTAAACAAGGATCAAATTGCGAAAATGGTTCCGAAAACAAATGCTATTCTAGGAACCATTGCCCAAAAGAAAATGGCAGCACTCGAGGGTGAGCTAACAGCTTTCAAAACATTATCCATCAAACCGAACACGGTAGTATCCACTTGTGAAGCGGCCGACGAACTCGAAGAAAGAAAAATCAGAGCTAATAATCTTATTATCGTAAATGTTCCAGAAAGCTCTCAACTAAACCAAATCGATAAAATCAAAGATGACAACCTAAAAATAACAAATATCCTGAACAAAATCGATAGTAACGTTGAAATGAACTCCATCATCACATTCCGCCTTGGAGCACCGAGGCCTGATAAACCAAGACCAATCAAAGTTATCCTAAAAAACTCGTCGGAAGCAACAAATATCCTGCGGAAAAAGAACTTTTATATGAACAACTCCACCGTCAAAATTTTTTCCGACCAAACACCCAACCAACGAAAGTACTTGTCAGACCTGCGCCAAGAACTAGAAAGTCGGATAAAGGGAGGTGAAGTTGGGTTAACCATCAAATACATGAATAACAAGCCAACAATAATAAAATCAACCTCAAAAAACTCAAACACGTCATCGGATATGGCCAAAACATCCGAGGCTGCCGCACCAAACTTATAGAGCTGCAAACTACTCTTCCACTACTACAACACATTGAGGTATTTCTTCTTACCGAAACCTGGCTTGACTCTGATATTCACACCGAGGAACTTGGATTTTCATCTTACAACACCTACCGCTTAGACAGAAATCTAGCCACTAGCACTAAAACCAGAGGAGGAGGAGTTCTCATTTCTGTTAAAAAATCACTGCCATCCACTCGATTAATTTGTAAACATCTGGACGTGGAACAGGTATTCGTTTTACTAAAAACAAAATCAGGCAAAATTCTACTAGGATGTGTCTACATTCCTCCAGGATCCAACATCACAGTCTATAGAAACCACATAGATGACCTCGAAACCTTTAAAAATAAATACCCTGATGCCAGAACAATTTTATTCGGCGACTATAATACCCCTAGCATTGATTGGATGGATAAGAACTCTAATAACAACTTAAACCTTCCAGAAAATGCTCGCGAAATAATAGATATGACGAATATACTCTCCCTACATCAAGTCAATCAAGTATACAATACTAATAATCGGCTGCTAGATTTAGTATTCTGCAGTGATCTATCAGTTTATATTGTTAAATCAGTTGATGAGCTCCTCCCCTTGGACTGCCACCACCCCGCCCTAAGCATAACCATCATGACTAATAACTCACCAGACAATACGACTATTCTTCCTAACCTTACTTATAATTTTTCTAAAGCTGATTATTCTAACATGAATCAATATCTTGCAAATGAAGACTGGTCATTTCTTCACCACAATAATAATATCAACTATAATCTTGAACTATTTTACACAATTATTAATAGGGCAATTGAAAAGTATGTACCACTATCACACTTCAAGGAAGCAAAGTTTCCGAAATGGTTCAGCGGCGAGCTAATTAACCTAGTTATCTGTAAAAAAATTGCACACAAAAACTTTAAAGAATCGAACTCCCTTAGCGACTATAAGATATTTCACAACTATAGAACTCAATGTAAAAAACTATCCAAAAAATCGTACTTTAATTATATAAATAAAATCGAAAATTCTATACCTTCTAACATTAAAAACTTTTTCACACATGTAAACTCTCTCAGAAAAAACAAACAAGGTTTACCCATCTCAATGCATTTCAAAGAAAAGAGTAGTACTGATATGAAAGTAAAAGTTAACTATTTTGCTGATTACTTCAAAAGTGTCTATGACGAAGATATCCAAGACGATTATTTACCACCTTCGTCACTTAACGAGAGCATACATATACCTGCCATACACATCAATATAAACGATGTGAAAACTAAAATTAAATCTCTAGACAGAGAAAAAAAGGCAGGGCCCGATAATGTACATCCTAATATCCTGATAAATTGCGTAACTTCACTGGCTGAGCCGATTTGTTTATTGTTTAATCAATCCCTTGACACAGGTTGCTTCCCTGATATTTGGAAACTTTGTTATCTAACACCTATATTCAAAAAGGGTGATAAAAGTGATATTACTAACTATAGACCAATTTGTAAGCTATCTGTAATTCCGAAACTTTTTGAAAAACTATTACTTGATAAAATTTCACCATGTATTAAACATATCATTGTTCCGAACCAACACGGATTTTTGTCGGGCAGATCAACTCAGACAAATCTCTCGTTATATGAAAACTATATATCGAACGCATTAACTAACAGAACTCAAGTCGATTCCATATATACGGACTTTATCAAGGCCTTTGACAAAGTATGCCATAAAATTCTCCTGGTCCAACTACGTAAGCTCGGTTTTGATGGAAAACTTTTAGAATGGTTTGCTAGCTATCTATCTAATAGAGTTCTACTTGTAAAAATCAATTTGTTCATTTCCTATCAATTTATAGCTACCAGTGGTGTACCACAGGGGTCTCATCTAGGCCCAATATTATTTTTACTGTTTATAAACGATGTTGTTAATATATTTGATAATGATATAAATGTACTACTTTTTGCTGATGATTTAAAAATATTTAAAATAATTAAAAGCGCTGAAGATTGTATCTGTCTACAAAATAACCTAAACAGGTTAATTAATTGGTGTTCTCTTAACAAACTTTATCTGAATATAAATAAATGTCATTCAATAAGTTTTTACAGAATTAGTCAACCAATTATTCATCCATATGAACTTAACAACTCAACCCTTACCTCTGTCGAAGAAATTAATGATCTGGGCATAACTTTCGACTCTAAATTAAACTTCATATCACATATAAACACAATAAAAAATAAAGGGATGAAAATGCTTGGCTTCATTCTTCGAAATTCCAGAGGTTTCAGGAGTATTTCAACATTAAAAATTTTGTATACATCCCTAGTTCGTAGTCAAGTCGAATATAACTCCTCGATCTGGTCCCCCTATTATAAATTACATTCAGACTCAATAGAAAAAATTCAACATAAATTCCTAAGACACATTAATTTCAAACTCGGTATTCCCATTGAAAACATAAACTACAATTATTTGATGAAAGAATTAAATTTATTAAAAATCTCAGACCGAAGAATTATATTCGACTTAATATTTATGTTCAAAATTGTAAATGGTAGTATAGACAGTCCCGATTTAACTAACCTCATTGAGTTTCATATACCTACGAGAGCTACTCGGTCTAAAGTCCTGTTTAAATGCAACAACACCAGGACTGCGTACTCCAAAAACTCACTTGTACCTAGGTTGCATGCAGTTAGTAATATATACGCTGATGTAGCGGATATATTTAACTGCACGGAAAGTAGATACAAGAGGGCTATGCTATCTTATATTTTCGATCAATATTAATTCAATCTAAGTTTACCTTATTTATACTATAGAATATGGATATATTTGTTATAATTTGATATATTCTCTTGCTCATATCTCTGATGTCACTTCACAATCAAATGCCACAGTTAATTTGTTATTCTTTATTTAAAATGATTGCTAATATTTTCTTATGGTTCTAATTGTGTCATGTAACTACTGTTTATGGTATATTCTACCGTAGAAATAAATAAATAAATAAATAAATATTTTATTCAGGTTCAGGTCGAACCGAAACCGGTTGGTTAAAGATGTATGTATTAAAGTGGAATTAAAACAAAGTTTTTATATTGTCATTATTATAGTAATGTATACCCACAAATGGTTTGCTACATATGAAAACTTAAAATTAACATTTGTAATGAATATTATGTTTTGTGCCACTCTCACTTGGAATATGGAGTAATAGGATGGGGCTCAAGAGCATCAATTTATGTAAAACAAGTGAAGATAACTCACAACTGCATCATAAAGACTATACTAAAGGTCCCCATAAGGACGCCAACGGTGTTCTAGGCCACGCTTTATTATTAAGTGTTAGGGAACATTTTTTGAAGTAAAAACACAAATTTTAAAAACTATTTTTTTATTCGAATTACAACTTTTTAGAGAAATTTTTTAACAGTTTGATTTTTCATATATATCTACAAAAAATCTATGACAAAAATATTCTTGATTATCACCTCAGAAAGTCAGAGACAAACACCTCACACAATTATAAAACCAGAGCCAAACAAATAGACATATTACCTAAATATACCTAAGGCGCTCCGCTGACGAGGCAACTGAAAACCAACTAAAACCGGCTGTTTTCTCTGTCTTGATTGGTCAAAAAGCTTGTTTAACCATAGACGAAGAACAATCAGCTGACAGCTGGCAACTAGATATGGCCGCCCAGGGCAATCAGCAGTGACAGTTGCGAGTCACCGCCTGCGTTACCATTGACAACGGGGTTTTGTGTGATTGTGAAGTGTGCGGGCCATCACATTGTCATACAAAGACAGTTGGCAGTTGAGAGTTTTCAGTTGCCTCAGTGGGCGGAGGCGCTAAGTGCCTCCGCTGACGAGGCAACTGAAACCGAACTAAACCTGGCTGGTTGCTATGGTTTCTAAACCAAACTTTGTGACGGCGCTACTCAATTTTACGATTTATGTAATTATCTCAGCTTGTTTAACCATTTACGAAAAACAATCAGCTGTCATCGCAGTCATCTGTCGCTGTCAGATTGAAAAAACAACTGACAACAAAACCGCCGCAACCATGGCAACCGAGCAAACTGTCGGCAACTAGCAGGGCGAGTCGCGAGTCTGATTGCGTTGCCATTGACAACGGGTTTTTGTGTAGTGTGCGGGCCATCACATTGACATACACAGGATTGCGAATTTCATTGCAAACTGGTTTTTTTTCAGTTGCCTTTTCAGCGGAGACACTAAGTGTAATTCTTTGGACAAAGAAGATCTGGATATTTTCTGAAAACTTATCCAAAACATGATCTCCCTCAGCACAATATATTTATATTTATCATGTGTCTTATATAAATATAAAAATTAAAATATGGTAACTAAATAATAAATAGAGATACGAAAAAAAATTAAAGAGGATTATAGGTACGTTAAATTCATTAATTGAAAACTCTTAATAAAGATTAAAGAGAAAAAATATTAGCAATAATTGAACAGTTTGGTTGGCTGTACCCAATTCATATTACACATGAAATTACCTGAAAAATCCCGCGTCGCGGTTCCAAACGAACCCGCACGACCGTGCATATTACATATTACTGGATACGTACGTACCCGCACTCTCGTGGCGTATGTAAGCTGTACGTATGTGCGGCGGGCTTCCATGTAAAGCATTCGCTAAATATACATCATGTTTGGTTTCTGGTAATGACGCCGCAGTCCACCAACGTGGGAATATACATTGCACTACATTACTGCATTAAGTGCATTATTGCTTCTCGGTAATTAGTGACTCATCTGATGTGGGCAAATACTAAATAATAACACGTGAGAGGGCAGGATTTATTTAAAAAATATTTTTGTGCTAAAATAGCGAAATATTTATAACGGTGAGCTCTGATCATCATCGTCAAAGACTACTGCGAACTGAAATAAATTTCAAATCGATACTCAGAAGAGCTAATTCAATATCTACAGAACACCACAAGGTGTGTCATTATTTAGCAGTTTTTCGCTTTATCGATAGGACCGTTCTGACAATAGTTCGTTTGGCGCATAATGTTCTTCAATCTCAGTGATCGCGATTACTTTTGATATGTGTTCGGGAATCTCCAATAAAGCTCGAGGTTACAAGTTAGGTACTTTATTTACGTTATTTATAATGAATAACTGGACCAAACGTTCGTTCCATTGTTCCGCGTAATTCTGATTGTAACGTCCGATGCTCTGAGTAATTCTAAAGCCAGTGAACTCGACACTGAAGGAGCCTAGCTGCCAATGGTATATCATCGGCTATTTCCGTAATCGTTCGTGCATTGGACACGAAAGGCGACAGTTGCCGCTCTTCCAAGGTAGGTACTATACTTAAATGACCTGTTGAGACATATTAAAACTATATATGGTTTACAATGAATAACCGGACCAAACGTTCGTTCTATTATTCCGAGTAATATCCGATGCTCTGAGTAATTCTGAAGCCAGTGAACACGACACTGAAGGAGCCCAGCTGTTGATCGTATATCATCGGCTGTTTCCGTAATCGTTTGTGCATTGGACACGAATGACGACAGATGCCACTCTTCTGTGGTATTCTTAACTAACATCTGTTGAGATATTTCAAAACTATATATATAAATATATAACTACCTAACTATATCTAAAGAAGGATACTGAAACTACGCAGGTACATAATCCTACACACCTTTTCTAAGAGTTTATCTTGCTACTTACCTAACTCTGGTAAAAGTGATACGAAATTTAAATTCAATCAAACATCTAAGCGTTCTTAGCTTTACATTGCAAAAAAAAATGTATTGTCCAATCTCTGCTACTGCCAATTTCTAAGTTTTAAATGTTATCAATAAATAGGTAACTACCTACCTTACAATGAGCATTTTCATTCATCCAATTCTCATCTTCATAAGTAGCGACCATAATTAGGAATTAATTCATGTAAATCGATAGATAAGGTTGAAGTACATTTTCCGTATTTCGCAATTTGTTTCTTTGACTGAATCTTAGAAATTGTAATATCTACTTTTTAAAGATTTGGTCACCGTTAACCCATTTTGGAGGACCGTTAATCCCTTTCGGCTTTCATGGATTCAACATTAAAACATGATGATATGTCGGTAGGTTCCCTATTTCCAGAGATTTGTTTGTAAATCATGTGGCAAGTGTTCCGTCCTCAATCACGGAATCACGGCGCAGCTTCGTTTATAATTTCCCTTTCATGTTTCACTGTTTTCCTTTTCACTGGCACGTTTTGCTAATATTATTTTGTGTTTACTTGATTACTCTCAATTATTCTCTACTTTCTAGAATAAAAAAAGAAGTAAAAAGTTTCAAAAAATGCAGCTACAGCTACAATTATCTCTCACCTACAATATACATCTATATATCATGAACCACTGTACCTGGTAGTTAGTATTCATACATTTCCTAACCTAACTCCCTCCTGCAGACCTGTCATATTTTCATTACCCACAATCAGTCAGAATTTGATCCTCACCACACAAATTTCTCCGCATCAATTGCAATTGCCGGTGTAAAATCGCCGCTTCTAAAGAAAGCACCGCTACTATTGTACAAACATTCCGCTAAAAATACAGTGTAATATAAACCAGCTGGACAGAAAAAAGTGTTCCGCAGTAAGTATTTTTATTTATTTTCCTTTACCTGTACCTATTTTCTCCAAGTGCAGTGGTTTCATTTTACAGACATCATTCAAAAGGTCCATAAATTACAAAATTACACCCAAATACCATTTATTGGGATATGAATAATTGCAATGGTAAATCAAATAAGCAAGACTTTGTACCTACTTACTGGTTTATTAAAAAATATTTAACCACAACTTAAATTAATAGAATAGATTATTTATCAGAAGGCGAGGAAGTGAAAAATGGAGCAATTCGCGAGCAGTTGAGTCTGCGGCAATCGGAAACGGAATTATGCGCTTTTTAACTTGGCGTCGCGTCACTGATGACAAAAGGCCCGTGTCTGCTATTACCGTACGAGCGGCCAATAGAAGCCAATCTACGGTGAAAGCGCTGCATTGTTCGCTTGTCACACATTAATTTTATTTTGAAAAAAATCTGCGACATGATGTCACGTTTCAAAAACATTTGATGAGACAGCAGTGCCTACTTACCGAAATTGCCTCCAGACAGTTCGGGGGTGTGCCGCACTTACCCTGATGCCAATATTTATCCCCTTTACCCCTTAGCCCCTCATTGTCACAGGGTCAAGCTCCATTTTACTATTAACCCAATACTTACCTCATTCGGAATCCATCAGATTGATTGGCCGCGCCTGTGACCCGAATCACACACTCCCCCCCATCTAATATCTATCCCACCTTAAATCACACACCATTTCGGTATACCGCTATAATCTCTTTATGTTCATCGCCGAGCCTCCATCAAAATCACATGACGAGAATATGTAGCAATTTCCTCTGAGTGGTTTTAGATAGAAAATTTTAGTGACATTAACATTTGGTGGAAAATAATTTATGTATGAGCTACCTACCTACCTACCCACCAACTAGCTGCACTATACAATGTTATTTTAAAATATGATCATTTTATTCGTAAAGACGGTTAAAAACGGATTGAAGTTCTTACGAACAAATTAACAGGGTTTCAATGATTATTGGCGGGAAAATGTAAGAATAATTTGTTGGTGTACATACGAAATTACGCATACCAACGAATTAGTCTTACATGTTCCCGCCAATAAACATTGAAACCCTGTTAATTTGTTTGTAAGAACTTCAGTCCCATTTTTAACCGTCTTTACAAATAAAATTATCGTATTTTTGAATAAAAATTTTCTACATGTGGGCGTGCTTTTAGTATTGAGCAATATTTTATGAATAATTCTTGAAATGCACTCTAAAATAAATTAACTACCCAACTTCAAAATCAGATAAGTTTCTCTTGCGATGAACCCTTAAAAAAATTAGTAATCTTGATGGTGGTCAAAACTACACAAAAAAGATTATTATCCACTTACGCGTAAACCTAGAACAGCGGTTGTCAACCTTTTTGAGCCTGCGTACCCCTTGACTCTTACAACAAATTTGTTGTACCCTTTACCCTTTATCTTTCCTGTGAATTTTCATTTGTAACTTTATAATACTCTCAGTATTCATGAATTTATCCATAAATTCACACACATAAAGTTAATGCAATTTTATTCAGAGTATAACGGGACTTCGGGCATTTTGAACTAGTGATTTTACAAGTGAAATTGAACAAATTTTGTTCTCACAAACTCAAAAAAATTAACAATATGTATTGAGAGAATAAGTTCGTTTAACCTTTAAAAAATTGTGAAAACATTAGATTTCCTATTAAATTCTGTATAATCTATCATATAATGTTAACGTACAGTTAATGTGACTCTTGAGCTTGCTTTGCAGGGCAAAGTTTTTAAAACTTTGGCTCAATTTCACATAGGTAGAGCCTCAAGTCTGGTTCAGCATTCAGGCAAGAAAATGCCTTTTCATACAAATAGGTGCTAGTGAATTGTATTAACATTTTTAAAGCTACAGCTGCTGAAACGTTGAGCTGAGTTTTAAAACCTTCATTCGTGCCACGATATTGCGTACCCTCAATTTTTGCTTCGCGTACCAAGGGGTACGCGTACCACAGGTTGAAAACCTCTTTTAAGTTTGCTAGTTTTAAGTTTGCTAGTTTTAAGTTTGCTAGTGAATGACACGGATGTGTCGAAACCGGTAGCATAAAAATTAAAATTTAAGTAACAATAGTACATTGAAAATTAAAACTCTTCAAAACAAAATGTCTAGAAATTGTTACATAGTTAATGCCCAAGAAATACAAAAAATTGAAAACCTCTGACCTAGAAAATCTTATTAAAATTTTCAGAATTCATTATATTACTAATGAAAAATTTTGTGCAATTTGTCATTGCTATATTCAGGTGTAGCTAATTTGTAGCTAGGTCCCTACCATTCTCTTCTTTCATTTTCTACTTTTTTCAATTCGTATTATATATTCTTTGTACTGTGTTATTATGAAAAAAAGGTGTCATGTGTAAACAAATGTAATAAATAAAAAATAAACTGATGAATAATTATCTGTTTTTCATAAATCTATAGATTCGCAGTTAAGAGGTAATATCCAGCAATCCATTATTCCGTTTTTGTTAACAGCGCTGCGCGCGGATGTTTTTACAACCATGAAGCTAAACGGTATTAGTTTTAAATTGAATGCAAAATGTTGTTATTAAGAGCGACGCGAACACAGGACCTCGCACGGCCGCATCTCAGCGGCTAATGAGTTGCCAGATTTTATGTCTCGATCTGCCATAAAAATGATCAAACGGGAGATGGTAAATGAATGAAAATTATATACTTCTTAAAATTAATTTTTGATCAAAATAATTTATAATTTTTCAATAATGTCTAAACAAAATACCTAAGCGTGTAAAAAATATCTGAAATATTTTAGTTTGTAAGACCTTAAATAAACAGAAAAATTGAGATATTTTTGTCACTAATCACGTTCTAGGATTTATTTTTTAATGATTTTAATTTGTCTAAAATTTAAATCTTGTAAACTGTGTTGACTAGATTATATAATGATTTATTTTGTTGTATGATTATATGATTGGAAATTTGTGTTGTTTAATGGAATCTATCGTTTGAAAATTGAACAAATCTGCCAACGACCAACAGTATAACATTAGTATATTATAAATACACTTAGTTTTTCAAAATAAAAAAAACTGCGTGCACCAGATAAAATAACAATCTTTCAAAATCAATTTATGTATTTTTGCAAAAAAGAGTCAATACGCCTAGAATTTGATTTAAAAATGACTAATTTCCGGTGTTCTCTGGTAAAACACTCTTAAAACTAAATCTTCTTTGCAAAGTTTAGATTATAAGCTGCCCGGAGAAACGTCAAAGATGTGCTAACATCTCTTCATAAAAAGCATCAGTTTGTTAGTTATATATATACATAACAGTGAATTCGAAAATTGTGAAATTGAATTAGCCAAATGTAACCGAACAGAAGTAGGCCTGTCGCCGTACATAATTCATTAGTTTAACATAATGTTTTTTTTGACAGATTCCATTTTTTTTCCTACACTTTCGTATAAATTTATTCACCAAATAAATAAATACAAAACACTCTTGCGCTTGAGATCGTAACCTCTATGCACACCGTTTGCCAGGCAATTTTATGTCTACCTATATTTGCTGCTATATGAGTACACTAAGAATACATACATGTTTGGCTTATAATAAAAAAGATATATAAAGTGAAATAATTCTTACGAATGTATTCCGATTCTCATTAGGCTTCTAGTATTCACCTTATCCTGTTTTATGTAATCCAGATACAGAATATATTAGCGGCCCATCTTGATTTGCACTAGGTTATATTTCACAAGATAAAATCAGTAGCGTATTTGCGTAGGTAAGGAGTAAGAATAATCCACTCGTGTATTAAATTGGGTTTAGCATACACGATGTATCTAAGACCAGTATACATAATTTAAAAAGTCTAATTATATCGCATTATCCTAACCGTCCAAAACGTTAATCTATGTGCCATGTATCTTCTATCTATCTATATAATTTACCTATGTAAAGAAGAGTGTTTTTGGTGCATGGTGTTTCTCATAAAAATCTACAGTTTTATACCAAGATTGATGAAATTTTGCACACTTAACCGTCAAAACATGAGGAAGGTAACTGTTATCACGAGTTTTAGACAAACCACATTATTTTGTTTTCGCATCCTCAAACCAGAATTTTGAAACTTCTTGGTGAAATTATTTGACTTTCAAAATAAGAGGAAAATTACAATAATTTATATACGATTTTAAAAAAGTCTGCATAAAGCCCGGGCAACGCCGGAGACTTAATTTAGTAATGTATAAATACGACAGATAGGTAGGTACTTGTGCTAAAAGTTTCTCTAAAATAAAGGTTCGAATTTGGTATAAAACTGTTTTATGAAGTAATGAATTGTTAATTCTTTTAATTCGGATGTCTCATTAAAATACATAAAACATATAAAACTACAAAAAATAACTGGTTTTGATTCAAAATAAACTTCCTACATTGCTAAAAAAAACATTCGAAGAGTAGGTAGCACCCTTCTAAGCAATATCCACTCTCCCACATTAAAAATAATTGTAAAAAACCCTCCAGTTTTTAATTGACTTTTTTGGCATGGCCGGTACTTAACCTCTTACCGTGACATGTGAAAAATGCCTGTCTTTCTGCGCGCGCATCCACACAGATCTAAGCGGATAAGCTCGCTAAATTACCTGAATTTACCGACTTTATCTCGTACTAAACATCACAAACTACATAAAAGCAACAAGACACCTAATAAAAAACACTTCAATCTATGTACCACAACGACAATCAAAGAGCTTTGAGTTGGAACCTTTCTACGCGTGGGTTGATTTTGATTGCGGATTAATGTAATTTTTACGTGATTCGAGCTACTTGAAAGATAATGTCTTCCGAACAGAGGAAAACCCACCTCAAGGTAATTGCCGTGTACCAAATACATAATTATTACCGCAGCGAGTTGCCGCCTGGAATTAAGTGGCGCATTTTTAGAAAACACTCAAAACAAAACACTCGAAGTTTGAAAAAGTTTTTTTTTCTGCGTACATTTTGCTTCGGTGTTCAATCAACTAACTGTCTACCTCCGTGAGAAGGTTAACAAGGGGCAACATTGAACAAATTTGAAAAGGTTACATCGGTTTTTAGTTCGTACTGACAATAAATTGTTTAGTTTAGTAAAGATTTACTCTGATTTACAATAAAGTGGTTTATTTTCTGACGAATTTGAATTTATTTGATGAAGATTACAATCCAGTGGTGGCGGGTCACCTTTTTTTAGCACTTGAGGATATTTTTCACAAAAAAACAGTACTTTTTTATTATTTTTTTATGTGGATACTGCAGAAGAGTCCCAAATTTTCCCAACCGCCTGGAGCCAGTGAGACTATGGCATCCCCAATTGGGGCATGTTGTAAGGCTGAAGGTAAGTACGGAGGGAAGAAGATGGAAAGAGAAAGGTGGAAAAGTATCTGGCTATTCAGATCTAGTCACCAAACACGGCTAAAGCATTTTAAAACAATGGTTTGAATTTATTAAACTGTAGAATTTATTAGAATATGTTAACCTATAGAAACGACTTAAAAACCTGACAGTAAGATTAATTAATTGCCAGTTGTTTCACAGAATTTAAAAAAAATCAAATTTCAAAGTTGATTTTCAAATTCTATGAAAGTTCTAGTCAACTTCTGTTATCATTTCAATCATGTGAAATAACTGGAAAATAGTGATATAACAACATAACTTGAACAGAATCTTTGAAGAACTTGAAATATAAATTAAATTTAATGAATTGCTCAAATTCTGTGGAACAACCCGTCCTAAGTTCCGGCTTTGGATGAAAATATGTCATCATTTTTATGTTGTAGCCGAATAGATGTAAAACTACCAAACACACTGGATGAAATGGTTTTTATCATTAAATTTATATAAATATCTATATAAAGTTCGAAAGCATTGAGTTGTTAATTTCTTCTTTTGCAGATGTAGCTAAAATGTCATTTTTCGAAAGTTTGTGTTTATATATATAATTCATTATTATATTCATTAATCGTTCCTTATTCCTGCCATCAATCTGTCAAATTATAAAATCTCCACCCTGGTTAGATTAGATTAGGTTCTGCGTGACGTTTCGCTTTCACTCGCAGATCTCATAAACAGATCCGAGCAAAGTTCAGGAGTTCCCGGTAAACGCCACAAAGAGTGCATGCAATTTGAGCAATCTATAACGCCATAACGATTCCACACTTTTCTTTGTCCGCCGCCATTACCTTACTGGATTATTGAACTGTAGAAAATGCAGCACGAATTGGAGATATCCTTTGTCTTTTTACAGCGAAACTGTAATGCATCAGAATATTAGTTATGATCAGTTCTATTACTGTTTATGCTACAATCTGGTCACATGGTGTCGGTTACGACGTGTGCCGAGCATAGCCGATCTGAGAGTGCCAAGTCATTCCCTTTTAAAGAGCTCTCAAGACAACATCTAGCTAGCGAGTTATAAGGACGCGTGTCCCCTCTTAAACCATATTTGTATTAGTACACTGAGAAAAATGTTATTCGAAAAAACGATCATTTTAATAGTAAAAACGGTTAAAAAAGGGGCTGAAGTTCTTACGAACAAATTAACAGGGTTTCAATGTTTATTGGCGGGAACATGTAAGAATAATTTGTTGGTATACGTAATTTCGTACGTATACCAACAAATTATTCTTAGATACATTTTCCCGCCAATAAACATTGAAACACTGTTAATTTGTTCATTAGAACATCAGTCCCGTTTTTAACCGTTTTTACTATTAAAATTATCGTTTTTTCAAATAACATTTTTCTCCATGTATGTAGAACGGGAAGTAAAAACTACCCTTTCTTCGGTGACAATTCATTATCTTATGCGATTGGTGGTGCATTTATTTGTGCCGATTGAATCAATGATGCTAGTAGACCAATCAATCTAGATAAAAAAACCGGCCCTAACTGGAACAAATTAGGGGAAAGCTAAATAATTGGAAGTGGTAGTACCTACCACAGGGAGTATTTTTACAAAAGTCCCCTCTCCTCCGCTGTTGCTTCCCCCCTGTGCCCCCTCAAACATATAAATTTAAGGTTCTACTAAAGTAATCATATCTCTTAAACTAAAACACATATAACATTTTTTTTTCCAGAAATTAACTTTTAATAAAACTATCTAAATATAATGCGGAATAAAACTTTTGCTGCAATATTTTAGCAACTCCTCTGTTTTTGTTGCCTCGCTTCCTTCACCAGTAAATAAGAGCGCCTCCAATGGACATTGTGATAGTGAATATCTGCCGCAAATTGACCAAATTACCCCGCGATCGACTCCAACAACAATTCTATTGAATTAGGCTCTGGAACAAAAGGGCCGCGGCACTGCACTACTTACTACCACCTAGTCCACTAGGTTCAGTAGGTATATAATACTGGATACAGTAGGAATTCGATTCACCTTCTTGTGTCAGTTTTAACTAGCTTTTCTTGCTGTTTCCAATACACAATATTCATTATTATAATTAATATTATGTTAAGAGGCCAGACTTTGTACCACACGCGGAACGTTTAGGTATTTCATTGTCTGTCATTCTGTCCCATTCTAAATAAGCTAAAACACACTTACGATACATTCGAATGCGAAACGTGCGAATGGGACAACTGCCCTAAACTCTCACATTTACCTACAGAAATCGCTCGAAAAAGGGTTTGGGGAGAAAACATATTTTTCTATACCCAAACTTCGACAAAAATGTAATTTAAAAACAAAAATGTGTTTCGAAAGAAAAAGCTACGTTGGTATGTTTTTATAATTTTGTAATTCTCTATGAGAATTGAGTTAGCAGCACTTTTTCCTTAAAATTCTCCGATAAATTAATTATACATGTTTGACAGTGAATGTTTACGTTATTACGAAATGCGTCGAAAATTTAAAAACATACCGACATAGTTTTTACCTTCTAGAAGACAATATAAAAAAAATATTCATTTCGTGCAATTTTCGATGCAGAAAACTGTTTTTTCCCGGGCGTCCTTTTGTATGGGCCGAAAAGCGATCATCTTAATCAAAAAGGTTTAGGACTTTATTCATAATATCGAAAATACAAATTTATTCATCAAAATCGATATGGTACCCTTCAAAGAACTCCCCATTGACTGCAAGGCATTTACGTCAGCGCTTGATCCAATCTTCGAAACAACGCTTGTACTCAATTTTCTGTATGTCCATCAGAACCATTTTCAATATTTTTTCATGACATCCTGCTGGGTGCTATGTGAAGCGGTTTTTTAAATCGTTTGAACAGGAAAAAGTCACAGGGTGCCAGATCAGGTGAATTCAAAGGCTGATGGGATAGTATTCGTGAAGGATAAATTATGCGACGGTGCGTTATCGTGGTGCAAAATTGATGATATTTTTACAAATGTCAAGCTATGACGCCGAAATTTGAGGCGAAGTGTCAATAACAGATGTGGTAACCTAACAAAAGCATCCCCAAAGATGATATAGGCCTTGGAGTTTTTTTCCTTAGAGCTTCCTGTGTGGAGCTAGCGTAAAATAAACATACTTATAAATAGAATTTAATAAAATCGTTGATCTTATTATCTTTCCTGGCTGATGATCTAAGACTTTGTGTCTGATTTAGATATACATATTTCAAATAATTATTACATTAAAAAGATTTAATTTTAGTTGTTGAGTGCAGCCCTGTCCATAAATAATAAACATCACAAATTGATATATCTCGTTACTACTGGAAATTGTAAAATTGCGCTACTCTAGGACAATGTGAACTGAACATGCTCAGTGCTGGTATCGCGAAGGGGTCGCTATACCGAGCTTATTACTTGTGGTGAGGCACCGGTCATTACTTCACTCTTACTGCATTGTTCCTTGTTCTGATAATAATAAATAATAATAATAATAATAATAACAACTGGTCCATTATTTGAGTTTATTATTTATTTATCTGTGTGATCGAGCCTCTATTATCTTCGAGTATTTTCAGTACCGGCTATTGGTTCAGATATAACGTGCAACAATCCAATTTGGGAAGCGGGTATGGGTGCCGCTATCCGGGAACCATTTATCGGAAAACCAACACCTATGAAATAGGTACAAGTGGTTCACTACGTTTGGTGACTTATCAAGGGTGCTTGGTTTCCTAGGGTGAGGTTCGTCTACCGCGTATATCCACCAACTGGGAGGGATATCTATGTCTATCTACCAATGCGGGAGGGACTGGTTGGGAGAGATCTTTGGACCGCATTGGAAGGGGTGGATTCATACACCCGTCACTCCCGGACACACTGACCCTCCGATTCCTACCCTCCCCTCATTTATTTATTTATTTATTTATACTGGGTTTTTACAGATGTTCGCACTTACGCGAGAACATCCAATTATAAAAACTCAGTTATTGTACAAATAGAGACATACAATTACAAACAATCTTCAATTACATACAATTAAATACAGATACATACAATTAAATACAGATACATACAATTAAATACAGATACATACAATTAAATACAGATACATACAATTAAATACAGATACATACAATTAAATACAGATACATACAATTAAATACAGATACATACAATTAGAAAAACAGAAAAGTCACAAATTGACAGGATAACTTTCGGCATCTTCTCGTCGTTCCCTAGCATGACTGCAGATCGCCAACGAATAAGTGACATTTCAAAATTACTAAGTGTACTTGATATATTCGATATCAACTGTTGTTTGAACGATGAGAAGTTACCGAAAGTTGATTATTGATACAATCTGTTTCTGTTGGCCAGGTTCTGTTGTTACCGGTAATATTTTGAAATTGATCTTCTTTAATTGTCCAATCAATAAAGCTTTGGCATTTTTCTAAATCGCTTATATTCTTCAAGAGAAAATAATACAATCCCCATTTAAAATTACGATAATGCAATGAAAACACGGTTTTAAATGAATAACAATCACAAAGTCGGCGTTTTAAATGACACAGAGAAGAGTCATTCCATTATATTTCATTATTCCATTATACACATCTTATAATACCACTGTACGACTTGACCGAAAACTGCATCACAGAACACAAAGGATTTTGTCACTCGTGCATCGTGGATCTACTTTCTTTGGAAAAGATAACACAAAAAAAAATCCAACATAAAAACATTTGCTTGCTTGTAATACAATAATTTATTATTATGAATATTGTCGGGTATCTTTGCGCTTGGGAGACTAATTTAAGGGAAGATGGACATATTGTCATTTTGTTAGACGCCGACCCCCCGTAAAGGACGGGAGGTCTGTTTCGTTCGTTATTCCTTAGCTTCGGTAACTACTGCCTACTTCTAACGGCGCGTAAATCCAACGGGGACAATGGATTTGCCCATAATCCGTTTAACGACATAACTATCTGTTATTTTTTGCCTTTTTGCGCCATGAAAGTATGGGTGGCGCTACCTCGTCAATTTTATGCTGGAGTGGTGACAGGTTGAAATTATAGATGAAATAAACACTTTTTTTTACAAATATATATTTTTTAAAATTATAAGTGGTATTTAAGAATTATACATGTAGTATAATAATATGTGTAATAATACTACAAAATAATATAATTAACATTTATAATAATAATTTTTACTTATAAAATAATTTTTAATAATTTTTACTTACGGCAAAATAACACTAACTAACTAACTAACTGACTATCACGCCGTTTCCCCGCAGGGGTAGGCAGAGAGGACGGACCGCCAAACAACTCGGTCTTGACACACACTCCTTGCCTTATTCACATTCATACATCTTCTCATACATACTGTTCTATTATTCTGACTCTTGACATGGCCCGACTCAAGTATCTGATTTACTTGATCGTGCCACGTCTTCCTTGGGCGTCCTCGGCTTCTTCCACCATTCACATTCGCGTCATAAATTCTCTTTACACTCCTTTCTTCATTCATTCGCTCAAAATGCCCAAACCATCCAAGCGTCCCTTTCTTAATCTTACTTAACACTTTATCTAAAATATACGAACAACACCTCAGCACAGGTTTTCCTAGTAGGTGTTCACAGTATACTTCTACTAACTCATTTACATATAGTTACTTAGTTTAAAAAAAAATTATATTACTGGTACTTATTATACAGGGTGCAACCGGACGTACACGAAAGGTTTTAACGTTTAACGAAAGTTTCTGTCTGCTTTGCAAATTATTTTATGCATTTCTGAGTTGTTAGCTTTCCTATGGAAAACATTTCTTAAAATTTCTACTTGATTGTGTTTCAAGGAAGTTATTTTGAATATACTACTACCCCCTAAATTTCTAGGTAAATTAATTCGTTCTATAGCTGAATTTGGATGATGAAAATTAAACTTTGTTAACGTAGTTCTAATTAATCGTTCTAAGCTATCTAAATCTGTATTGGACCATTTAATTATACCAAATGAATACGTTAATAGAGGTATTGCACAACTATTTATTGCATTTACTAAATTTTTAGCAGATAGATTGCATTTAAAAAAATTTCTTATCCTAGTTTGAAATTTAATCCTAATATCATTTTTAATACTAGTATGATCTAATCTATTCGATTGCGGGTATTCTAAGTATTTATAAACCTCACCCCCTTTCATACTTTTAATTTTGAAATTTTTAAATATACAATTTAGCCTTTCTCTATATGGATGGTTCTACATTTATCTAAACCGAAAGTCTTTTTAATATCATCTAAAAAAAATTAACTACCTCAATCATTTTCTCTAAATTTGATTCAGAAATCGAAAATAATTTTAACTAACTAACTAACTAACTAACCATCACGCCGTTTCCCCGCAGGGGTAGGCAGAGAGGACGGACCGCCAAAGAACTCGGTCTTGGCACACGCTCCTTGCCTCATTCACATTCATACATCTTCTCATACATACTCTTCTATTATTCTGACTCTTGACATGGCCCGACTCAAGTATCTGATTTACTTTATATAATAAATGTGAAATTGTACTACTCTCTCCTGTATTTCCCTTAATTTTTATTATTATTACTATTAAACTATTTCCTTTAAAATAATCATGTTCCTATGAGAGTCGAAGTGATGCGTTGTTTGACTAGCAAACTCTACTTGTCCCATCGATTACCGATTATTCGGACATTGTCTCCCTCACAAAGGTACAATGGGCCTTTATTCGCATAAACTGGGCCAAAGGGTCTGTTATTGGACCCGTCATAGATCCCATCAGGGCCCGAAGGGTTGTTTCATCTTGGACTTGTCCATTATTGCAACAATAAGGTGGTCTTTGTATCACTGTCAAGGCACAATGCAGGCGGAACAGGGTTAACTAGCCGTGAATTATTTAATAATACAAAGGTATACAAAAAAATATATATTCAGACAAAATAAAAAAAACCATGAAATTTGTGATAGGTTTTTAATATACAATATACTTTATAAAATTTCCCCCCTCTATTGAAAATTTCAGCTCTTCTAAGTCTGAACACGAAACCAATTTTCCACACATGAAGAAACTGAAAGTAAACTAAAACTGGCGGGTTGCCATGGTTTCCAATCAAACTGCCATCACAGCGCTACTCAATTTTCCGATTTCAGTAATTATCTCAGCTCGTTTAACCATAGAAAGAAACACTTTAGCTGTCATCTCACTCTTTCGTCGCTGTCATCTCGGTGCTAGCGACTAAAAAATAAAAAAAATATCTCAAAAACTGACAACTGAAAACAACATGAAAACTGGCGTAATCATGGCAACTGGGCAACTTGGCAACGGCCGGTCACGGCAAGTTGTGAGTCACTGATTGCGTTGCCATTGACAACGAGTTTTTGAGAAGTTGTGTAGTGTGCGAACCATCACATGGACATACACAGGATAGCGAGTTTAGTTGCAAACTGTTCTTTTTAAGTTGCCCGTGAGCGGAAGCACTTATCAATATTCCCTCCGCAATCGTAATATTTGTAAGTATGTACTTAAACAACTACCCGCTTGATTATAAACCACGTGTTTTTTGTAACATTTAAGAAAAAATAAAAAAAGGGATTAAATAATTTTTGAAAAGAAACGTCACTATCTCAAGGACAATTTATTTTTAAACTTTCTCCAGGCATGTAGGTATCATAATAAGTCATTCATCGTAAGGCTTGCTTGAATAATAAAGTAGAACGTACAAACAAGTTACAGGCAGCTGCATTGCCAAAAAATTCGAGTATCCTATTCCTAGTCGATTAAAAAAAATCCACTAATAATTTAAATACATAATTGTAAATAAAAAATGTGTAATTGTAATAAAAAAATGCACTAATAATTGTACTTAAAAACAATAATTTTGATTTTTGAGTCGTTAAAAAAACCTGGGCTGAGATCATATATCCAAACAAACAAAAAAACAAAGTTTGAAAACCTGAAAATGTGTCACTATTAATGTTACCAAGATGGTTTACTCGGTTAGAAAAAGTCACTCCCATGATGTTTATCTCTTTTCCTTTTACCACATTTCCCTGTCTGACCATGCACAAATATTTCTGCAAAACATGCAATAATCCCTTCCATCTCATTTTGGTAAATAACATACAAATAACCCCTGGAATACCACCTAATCCATGGCGGATTTGCTTGGCACTCACTTGGTATTTTGAACGTTAAAAAATCATCAAAACATCCTAAAAAAAAATAAAGGAAAAAATGTATCCTAATATTATTCTAACATGTCGTTTCGTCACTTTACTCGTGTAATATGGAACGTATACATAGATTTTTTATCTGTGAAAAAGCGTATCGCCAATTCCGTGTAAATTTTTTTCATTTCCAAAGTCATAGAGTACTGCAGGAAAGCGTCGTATTATGTGTGATATATTATTAATGTGAAGACAATAAATACGATATTTAAGAATATTTTTGTGTATATATTATAATAATCTTCATTATTTTGCATTTTTTATAACATTATATTACTCTAATTATTTTATTTTTATATACTCTTTTTATTTTATTTTTAATTCTCTGCTATAATGTTTCTTACCTTACAAGTAAAGTAAATAATTACTAGTTATACTTAATTACTGTTATACTTTGTATACTGTATAACCTGTTGTACTTAATTACTGTAATCATTATGTAAAAGCCCATTAAGGCGTAAAAAAATAAAAAAATAAATAATTATAGAGAAAATCAAATTATTTCTTTGATAACACGATGGTGAACGCAGTCATCCAGTACCAAGCGCCGCTCCTGTGTGAGCGCTGGGCCCGAGCTCATTTAAGACCACGCCCTAAATAATTGATTATTTATTATTGTATTAATCATGTATTTTTTTTACTTTCCGTTTTATTCTACTCTACTTGTTTATTTTCTTAAAATTTACTGTATTCTTCTGATATCTGTGTGGAATTGCACTATCCTGGAATAAAAAATATTATTATCATTACATTGACGACCATCCGTGGTCGAGTGGTAAGACACTAGAATCCCAATCGGAAGGTCGCAGGTTCGAACCCGGCGTGCGCAAATAAATTTTATTTGATTAATTTGTGTTATTTCACAATTAATTAATAAAAAATAATTTATACTATATTTGCGGCACGTTCCTGCGTGGAAGATACTCTCAGTATCGCCCTGGTGTAAGACCACCATTCAGAATTGAAACGTTGCTTACTAATGGCATTAGCCGTGTTTAGTGACTAGATCTGAATAGCCAGGTACTTCCCCACCTTCCTCTTCCCTTCCCCACTTACCTTCAGCCTCACAACATACCCCAATTGGGGATGCCATAGTCTCACTGGCTCCAGACGGGAGCAGTTGGGACTCTTGTGAGGTATTCTCTATAAAAAAAAAAAATACAAATAGCTATACTGCTGAAACTAAATAAATACAGGTACATTTAAAAAAAAAGCATTTTGAAACAAAACAAGTAAGTTATTACGAAAATCAATTTAACTGGCACACTATGGGTTAATATGCGAGGTTTATCTCTTCCTGTTTTCCATTTGATGTATGTTCATTTTAAAGTTCAAGATAGTTGAGTATTGGAAGGGATTGAGTCTAGGTTGGTTGATGTGGGAAGCAGGTGGGTGGGAGGGACGTGGGAGGGGGCGGTCGAACGGTCCAGTCACTCCTGTCTCAACAAGTAAACATCCTCCCGGGGATTATCCAAGTTTCCCCAACCTTTCCACCCCCATCTACAGGGTGATACAAATCGAAAGATATCATATTTCATAGTTGGCTGTTTGACCTCACCCGAATGTCTCCAGTTTTGACGATTCTTAGCGATTCTCTCATCTGAAATCAGCAGTTTTCTATTAGCCGTCAGCTCATCTCACATATGCGTGAGCTCAGTTTCCTTTTCCAAAGTTTTCCAAACCGAGGACATAAGTAGGTAGGTATATAGTATAGGTGTATTGAAGTATGTGTGAATATGAATGTAGTTACTTTTTCTCCACAGAGTTGTATCTACTATATGAGAGAGAGAGAGAAACAACTATCGCCTGTTCAAATAGCCAAACGCGTTTTTTTTAAAATTATTATTGAAAGCATAGTTATAATAAATAAATCAACAAACAAGTCCCGCTAAGCCAATTGAATTGGCTTGTCAGCAGGTGCTTATAATTTAGTAACGTATACATAATTTAAGATAGCCGATACGAAGATAGCCGATCATATCCAATCTACAGGTAGGCAACTTCAGTGATCATTTAGATTAACACAAAGCATCCTTTAGAACGGACGTTAATTTCAGTTAAAAATCATTGTAAATAAAACGATAATAAACACCACTCTGTATCTAGATGAACCGAAGTATTTTCGAAACTCCCGTTTATCGGAGTTGTTTGTTCGTCAGGGCATACAACAGTACTTATTTTAAATATATAAATATATTTTTGGGGTGTTATGCCGTGTTGCGCTACCTCCTTCTTTAGCCAACGTTTTGGACAGCGTTACAGTGTCCATCATCAGGGCAGATGCATCTGCCCTGCAGGACTGTTATTTTTAATAAAAAACCCAGTAATCTATAAATTAACAGCGACAAACAAAAAGATAAGAAATTTCTAAAGATTATAGCCAGAGTTTCGAAGAGGATCTAGTGACTATCCTCAGGGTAGAAGCGTAACGGTGCTGGTATCTTATCCATTTATAATGTTGATTTTACACTTGTTCAAATAAATTAATGGAGTTGATACATATACAAGCACCATGTAGGTCTTAAACTTTCCGGTGGGAGGGAGGGAAGGAGGGAGAGGGGGGGGGGGCAGGTTTCACAGTTCGTGCCCCGCGACCCCGGCCCTGTGGGGGTGGGAGGGCAGTGCATGCGATTTGTGTTAGGTATGTGTGCGAAAGGCTTAAGTAGACAGTGGATGAGATGTCGACAATGGCTTTCTGTCAGTCTCCTTTAAAGCAAGGAGAAACTTTGCAATATAAACACATAGGACACAGGTACCTACATCAAGCGTGGTGTGTAAGTACCTACCCAGTTTTTTTTTGATAGAGCGGTCGCAGTTAATAAATCACTTAGCCTTATTATTTTTTATCATTAAAGAAGAACAAGAGACAGAAAAAATAAAAAATAACCGTCGCAACTGGGACTCGAACCCAGAACCTCTCCTCTTACCGGGACAAACGCCATAACAATTAGGCTACTGCCACCAATTAATTAAACGTCATAGGTGTCAATCTCATATTTCAAATTTCAGAATTATTACAATATTTCCTTCGACAATTTTTTTAAATATTATTATTGGTAGCTACCTTATTCACTGGAAACAAGTTTTCTATAAACTGGTTTGTAACCTAGAAATTATTATATTTTGTTTAAAAATCGTTTTTTAGCTCTACACAGAGCTAAAAAGAAGGTTTCCTCAATGTCTACATCATCTTTGCAAGTTCTGTGTGGAGGGTCTTTTTAGGGAAAGGATGTAGAGGAAGTTCTGGGAAGGAAAAAAAGGTGTGAAATGGGTTAGGTAGGAATTTGGGGGTCAATGTGTCCAGGAGTCACTGCGGTGCAAGGCGATATGTCAGGTTGGTGGGCAGACGCATCCACCGCCAATAAATAGACAAACCTCACCCCATGAACCCGGGCACCCCTGCTAAGTCAAGGTAGCGAAGCACTTGGGCTGACCTATGGCAGGGTGTTGGTTATCCATTAAATGGTTACCGGGGCGGTGGTACCCACACACGTCTTCCAAATTAGTTATATGGTAGTTAGGCAACGTTATCTCATTTTTGTAACCTCTTTATTTGTAATTATTTTTGCACTGACCAACTGAAACAAATAAAATAAAAATCAAACCACAAATTGCTCTGAAATCATAAGATTTGTTAAGATGGTACCTACTTAAATGACTTATTTTTTTTCAAATAATAAATTATACAACTTTTCCAAATAAAAATCACTAAATCAATATCAATTCTTTTTTCAAACTTACAGCCAGGTAGGTACCCGTAATGTAAAAATTAAAATGGAGATCTCTAAATTAAACTTGATAACAGTAAATGCAAACATGTCATAATAATTTTTTAAACATTTGCTTAGACTTGATGTGAATTACATCATACTATTACATTTATAAGTTCGGAAACAAAAGGTCACATTTCATCGTATTTTGAAATAGACTGACACTTTGAGTTTTGATTTTCACAATGATAGACAAACACTCCAATGTCAAACAAAATCATATTTATTATTCGTTGCCTATTTATTGTTTGGAAAATGAAATAAAAATCTGTCGAACGTGAACTATCAAAAGACCTGAAATAAACAATATTATTACTTTACCCAACAGAATGCAACCATAACAATATTATTACTTTACAGAATGCAATCAAAACGAGGTGTAAATTCGCTCATCACAGCCCAGCACTACAGAACATGCCATATAATGCACTAATATAAAATCAATATTTTATAGAGGATTTTATCGCGGGGAGATTTGCACACTTAAGTCCGAGGGCATTTATTAGAGTTGAAGCAATCTTCCTCCGGTGGAATCACACCGCTTCTTGCTGAGGAGATCTCTACTCGCAACACATTGCCCTGTTCCCGGTAGCGAACCGGGGCCGGCTACCGAAACGTGCCCGGTTCACTTCGTGACTCCTGGCCAACAAGGCAACGTTTATTATAAAGCTCTGTATTGGCAGATGCATCTCGTCTATAACAAGTAACAAGTATGAAGGCTATTGGTGTCCGGGGTCGGGCTCATGGGGCTCAGACTTTCAATTGTGGCTAAATAAATGTAAAGTTTTTTTTTTAACAATTTTTGATAATTTTTTGGTATGACTCTGACCAACACAGATAGAAACTTTGCATGAATTAATATATTTTTTTTGAACGGAAAATATTTTTCATAAATATATCGAATTTTTATCTTGAACAGAAGACCATTTTTAAATATCGAATTGGCTTCTTGAACAGAAAATCATTTTCAAATATCGAATTTCTTTCTTGAAGAGAAAACCATTATTTTCTAGAACAGAACATTCTAGACGACCGTCCGTGGTCGAGTGGTAAGGCACTTGACTCACATTCAAAAGGTCGCGGGTTCGAACCCGGCGTGCGCAAATAAATTTTATTTGATTATATTGTGTTATTTCACAATTAATTAATAAATAAAAATATATGTTATATTTGCGGCACGTTCCTGCGTGGAAAATACTCTCAGTATCGCCCTGGTGTAAGACCACCATTCCGAATGGAAACGTTGCTTAATAATGGCTTTAGCCGTGTTTAGTGACTAGATCTGAATAGCCAGGTACTTTCCCACCTTCCTCTTCCCCATCTCCTTCCCTTCCGCACTCACAACATACTCCAATTGGGGATGCCATAGTCTCACTGGCTCCAGAAGGGAGCAGTTGGGAATCTTGTGAGGTATCTTTATAAAAAAAATTTAAATATCTAATTGGCTTTTTGAACAGAAAATCATTTTCAAATATCGAATTTCTTTCTTGAAGAGAAAACCATTTTTGAATATGAACGGAATTTCTTCCTTGAACAGAAAATCGTTTTCAAATATCGAATTTCTTTCTGGAACAGAAGATCATTTTTAAATATCGAATTTTTTTCTTTAACAAAAACTCATTTTCAAATATGTATATTTTTTTACGAAATATCAATTTTTTGTCCTGTCTGGACCCTAGGAGTCTAAAGTTCTTATGTTGGCAATATCAAAAATAGTTTTCTTTCAAATCGGCTTAGCACACTTTTATGGGAGAAATCATTTCCTGAATACTCCGTACCTACCTACTTTTCGTTACAATCTTTTTTCTGATTTTAAAGAGCTTGGACATTTTAATTAAACAAATTTGATTGATAGATAAGTAAACAGTTTTTGGAAAGATATGAAATACTACAAATACTTACAAAAACTATCCATTCTTGTACGGGCAGATATTTAATTAAAGTTTCGAACTCCATTTACGAAACAAGCCAATGGATTATTGTTCCCTTTAACTGGATTCCACATCGTGATTCGGATTCCTCTTATTTTACCACCTGTACCTCCGCAACCACCTCCGCCTGATTGTACCAGCTCTGCCTGCATTCTACCCACCGTACGCTCCTCTTGATTTAAATTACTCGCCATTTTTAGTTGGCAGAACACGAAACAAACGTGTTTCAGTCATTTGGACGACCGTGCTTACACCGCTGATAGTACGGACACGGACACGGACACGTACAAACCTCCCAGAAAACTAATGCCATTTTGGAAGCATTCACTTCAATACAATATATTATAGCATTAAGAGAAAAAGGATATAAATATATTGAAAACAGAAAAGCTCCATAAATTACCATATAATAAATTATTATAAGCCTGAAAGACTCATTCACATTGAAAAAATCTCCCGAGAAAAGATACATGCCGCCGACGGGACTCGAACCCGTGTCCTTCTGACACATTTTATTTATTTATTTGTTGTTTCTTTACATGGTAGGTATTATTGTTCACATTTCAATATTAACCTCACTAGGACAAGTCTGTTTTGAGGATAATAAGTTTATAAAGTAGTAAAAATAGAACAAAAAATATTTAGGTACCTATTGATAAAACAACAAAGGACAAAGATGAACCAATTGATGGCAATTTTAACACCGATTATTTAATATTTAAAAATAAAATTTAAAAATGCACAAGATGTCTTAATATGTGCTCTGGAAGGATATTAATAACTCAGGTACGGAAGAATTGAAAGAGGCGGGATTGGGCGCGAAATTGAATGGTCTGAAAGTATGTTGTCTGTTGTATGCTGATGATGCGGTGCTGATTTCTAACAGCATAGAAGATCTGCAGTCACTCGTATCTAGGATGAACGAAGTATGTATGAAGAATGAGTTGATGATGAATGTAAGTAAGTCAAAAGTAATGGTGTTTGAAAGAGAGAGTACGAAAACAGTGTGCAACATAGTTGTGAATGATGAGTACTTGGAGCAAGTTGATGAGTTTGTGTATTTGGGAAGTATGTTTACGACAGATGGGAAGGCTGATAGGGATATTGAAAGAAGGGTAAATGCAGGTAACTCTATTAATGGTGGACTGAATGCTGTTGGCGCCAACAAAAAGCTGTCTAAAGAAGCGAAGCTAGCAGTTCACAATGGAGTGCTGGTACCTACCCTGATGTATGGCAGTGAAGCATGGAACTGGCAGAGAAAGGATGAAAGTAGACTGAATGCTGTAGAAATGAGATCCCTGAGGCGTATGTGTCGTAAAACCATGTATGATCGTGTGAGGAATGTGGAGATCCGAAAAGAATGCAAGGCCGATGTGAGCATCATAAGTAAGATTAAAAAAGGGACGCTTAGATGGTTTGGACATATAGAGCGAATGAACGAAGAAAGGAGTGTCAAGAGAATATATGATACTAATGTGAATGGTAGAAGAAGTCGAGGACGCCCAAGGAAGACATGGCACGATCAAGTGAATCAGATACTTGAGTCGGGCCATGTCAAGAGTCAGAATAATAGAAGAGCATGTATGATAATATGTATGAATGTGAATGAGGCGAGGAGTGTATGCCAAGACCGAGTTGTTTGGCGGTCCGTCCTCTCTGCCTACCCCTGCGGGGAAACGGCGTGATGGTTAGTTAGTTAGTTAGTTAGGTACGGGACATACGTCATTCCTATGTCTACCTACGTTAAATTATCGTGAAAACAAGCTTATGTATACAAGCGGTTAAATATAAGTGCAAACTGACATAAATAATTTCTTTGACCAAGAGAAAATTTATTTTGAATTTCCGTAAAGTTAAGAATGTGATAACATAATTATAATTTAAGGGTTATAAGGATTGTAGCCAGTTCGATATATGTTTTTTGTATTCTGAAAGATTGGATGCTTTATATTGTGTTGGAAGTGAATTGTATAATTTTATAGCCTGGTATCTGTAGTGTGTTTGTCCAAAGGATGTTTTTGTTTTAGGTATTTCTAGTTGCTGTGCAAGTCTTGTTTTAGTATTGCGAGAATTTTGTGAGGTGCTAAATGTGTTTAAGATCTTGTAAAGGAAAATTAGTATTTGTTTTGAATATAGTTTTTGAATTTTCAGCACTGGGAATTTTTTGAATATGATTGATGTGGGTGTTAGTATTGGTAATTTAAGTATTACTTTTGTGTGTTGATGTATTTTTTACTGGCGCAGCCCCAAGCAATAATGCCGTATTCCATTCATTATCGATTGTGCTAATGCGAGGTATATATTTTTTATATCATATATTTAGTTTAGAATATTTCTCACGTTTTTGAAAAAGTAAATCAACTTGTTTAGTTTTCCTATTACCGAATCTATATGTCTATCCCATTTTATATAACGATCGAAGTATATACCAAGATATTTAATATTTTCCGTTTGTGTAATTGGGGGACAATCGCATGGGGTATGGATTGGTTGACAGGAATGTATTTTAAGGTTGATGTTGTTTGGGGGTTGGCCTTATGCTGAAAGTTATGAATTTAGTTTTTTCTATATTTAAAGTTAATAGGTTAGAGTCGAGCCATTTTTTAGTAATATTTAAGCCAAGTTTTGCTTTTGTGGCTAAGGTTTTCCAGTCATTGGCCTTAAAGAGTAACACAGTATCATCTGCAAAACTTTTAATTTCCCCGTCTAATTGGAGGTGACACAGATCATTAATATATATAAGGAATAGGATTGGACCAAGCACGCTGCCCTGAGATACTCCGTAAGATACTTGTTCTTTTTCACTAGATGTATTTTCGATTGAGGTATACTGGGTGCGATTTCCCAAATAGCTTTCAATTAATTTGAGTTCTGTTCCTGTGATTCCGATATTTTTTAGTTTACTGAATAGGTTTTGATGGTGTAATAGTGTAACATAAACATTTTGCCTTAAAAAAAAACTCGTCAGTTGACCATATCCCTTCAATTTGGGAGGCGGGTATAGTATAACCAACACCCCTGCCACAGTTCGCTACGTTTGGTGACATATCAGGGTTGCCCGCTTTGTGGGCCGGAACGGAAGAGGTTGGTTGAGGTAGACCTAACCTAGACCTTTCCAGTCGGTCTCTCTCGACCCATCACCTTACACCTCAGTGGGAGCGATGGATTCATACGTCCGTCACTCCTGGACAAATTGATCTTTAGATTCTCATACCCTTTTCCTTCCCAGAACTTCCTCTCCTTCCTCTTCCTAAAAAGACCCTCCACATGGTATCGCCTTCAGTCTCAAAACATACTCGAATTGGGAACGCCATAGATACTGGCTCAAGACAATTGGGAATCTTGAAGGGTATAAAAAATATTTACATATTTTGAGACAATTCTAAAAGCTGTATCCATGTTTATACGTAGACAAATGATACGATCCTGCTTAATATTATATTGCATGTACTTTACAAAAAAAATTAGGTACCCACCCACTGAAAAACTTAATACCAATCATAATTATTATTACATTTCAATTTTACGAGTGTTTGGTGTTTCATCCATTGTATCTTTTAAAGCAGTACCTACGTTAAAATCCAGTCGGAAAATAACTTTCTCGAATAAACATGCTATGTCATTTCCCCAAATAATTCGTAGAGAACTGCAGGTATCTGCTTATCTACCTGCTTACCAACATACTTTATATGTAGATAAGGGTACTTACCTACAACATCTCCATATTATGATATTTCTTGAGTGTGTGTGAGTTTCCTTTGACGGAAATTCCAACATGGCGTGTCTGAAGGGGTGAGGGGAGAGGGGGTGTATTGACGTCACGGCAGGTCACCCAGGCGCACAGTGGCGGATTTTGATGATTTGGTGCGACAGAACTCTCGGCGTTTAAACATCTTGTGTTTCACTGTTGTTTTTAACTTTATTTTTGTTAATTTTTAATGAATCAAAAAGAGTGATATTGTCAGAACTTTTATTCCTACCATATTAATACAATACTCCTTAAAAATATTATTTCTTGTGTAAATGGATGTAAATGGATATGGTATTATTTTTGCTTGTACAAAATAGATAAAATAATAGCATCCTATTAAAATTTCAGTAAAATAAAATAGAAAAAAAATAATTCTCTTTGAACCAAGACATCATTTGTAATTGAAAAAAGCTAGTTTCAAAACTTTTAATAAAACACGTATCTTTGAAAATATTTTCCCAGATTTAAAAAAAAAACAATGTTAAGTACATAAACTTGATTCCGCACACTTTCAAAAATGCCCAAATAACACACAGGAAATTCACGTTCCGTATATCTCTGTTCTGCGACCCATTATAGAGTAATTAAGTTGCGGATTTTATCAGTAAAAGAAAAAATATTTCGGGAATATGCCAATTAGGGAGGCAAAGTCGCGCCATCGTCCAAACTTCCGCCACTGTGCAGCGGCGGAAAAAGGGTGTTATAGGTTCCGTATTCTGTGGATTAGGGTGTCCAATAAAAATTTACACGTAAAGAATAATTTTTTTATACAAAAAAAAAATGTTTATACTCATTTGCTAAAGACTTACAGCCTTACTAATAAATAAAACTTTTCAACCGTTAAACTGTGTTTTAGTAACACATTTAATAAGGACTGTACGTGTACAAGCTCTAAATCGTTGGTAATAACAAAAATGTCTTTAATTGTGCTCCGAAATAGCAGGCGACGCCGCATTTCAGCAGACTGACACATGCAATTCCCGTCTTGAAAAGAGAGGTTATTTCGGATACATAATTTTTTAATCAACTAGTATTAATAAGAATTCTATAAAAGCAATGTTTTTTTAATAGAATAAATGTCTTATGGATGTGCAGAAAAATATAAATCCCAGAAACCAACGTTTATATTTCGCAATCAATAAATTCAAAATGCCCATTTTTTTTTTGGTATTTTCTGGGAATTACTATTATAATATATATTTTTTAAATAAAGGAGATAAAAAGTGAAGTGACAGTTTTCTTGCAGATTCCCTAAATAAAAGGAATGAGGTACTATAGGCAGGTTATATTGGGCAAATATAGACAATCACATATTTTACATAATAGTTACGTACAGTTACGTACAGTGGATAATACATTTGGTACAAATGGGATTATTTATTAACAAATATTAGAAATGGTAAAAAAAGATATGGATTATCTTGAGGTGGCAGTAAATATCCTGTAACCATCACCTTTTGTAAGTTTATACCCACATTTTTGATATTTAAAAAAAAATCTAAGAAAATTTCTAGTGGTTATCCTAAACTGGAGCTTGCGATGAAGTTTGGGGTGGTGGGCAATCGTGCGGGTGGGATGAGGTATGGGAGGCTGCTGGGGTCTGGAAGGCTTTCAAACACCGAGGCTTATCGTGGCCCATGTCTGCTGAAAACACAAGGGAAACATCCCTGAAATTAACGTAAAGAAGGCTGTAAAAAGGGGCTCCCGGGAGGCTGTCCTTGGTCCTTATGTAGTTTTAATATAATCTTATTTATTTATTGTTTCTTCATATGTTAGGTGTTTTCAACCTCACTAGGACAATCTTACGTGAAGTATCTTAGGAATAGAAGTCGCGGGTTGAAACCCTGGCTCGCGCAAGTTAATTTTAACAGATTGATTTTGGTTATTTCGCAATTTAATCAATTAAAAAAATATAAGGCATATTTGAGACACGTTGCAGAGTATTACCATTAATAATTCAAACGTGGCTTGAATGCTTTAGCCGTGTTTGATGACTAGATCTAAAAAGCCAAGTACTTTCCCAAATTCTTCATTCCCATCTCCTTCTCCTCCCTACTACCTTAATAGTCTCACTGACTCCAGACGGAAGCAGTTGGGAGTGTTGGGACTCTTGTGCGGTAATCATAAAAAATAAAAATTATTATCATATTTTTTTTTACAGTGAATCCCTCACATTTCAAGCCATTTCAAGCAACGTTTCAATTCTGAATAGTGGTCTTACACCAGGGCGATAATAAGAGTATCTTCCACTCTGGAACATGCCACAAATATACTATATATTATTTTAAATAATGAATTGTGAAATAACACAAATCAATTAAAGAAAATTTATTTGCGCACACTGGGTTCGAACCCTCGACCTTCGGAATGGAAGTCCAACGCCCTACCGCTGGGCTAGGTACGCCGGCCGCCATTGAAGTGAAGTGATAGTAGTAAAGTGATAATAGTTACGATTATGAAGTCGAAACTAAAACCTTTAGTAATAAAGTAGAAAAAAATACTACTTTCGACAGTGTATAATTTACCGAACCTTTCTAAATATTTGTATACTTCATATTACTGACTGTACAAAATTGAACATGCTTCTTTTATGTAAAAAATGTTAACATATCCAAGCTGAGCACGGTAAGACGAGAACTCTTCCGAGTTGGGGTGGCTTTCCATTGAAAGGGTAGAATGAAAGGTTGAAGAGGATAGTAGACGAAAGGCTGAGGGGGAGGGAGGCAATATGTAAAAGGGATGGAGACGAGACGAGGCTGAATAAAAATAATAAAAGCCTTTTCAGGCTGAGATCTTTCAGTGGAGAAAGCTTTCAGGTTTTCATCATCTACCCGGGGAACATAAAACTAAAGGTGCCTACTTTGCTTTATTTTGCATTGCTGCTGGCTGGTAACACGGTGTATGGTTAGAGGACTACCTTTTCAGAGATTTACCTATTTATTAACTTAAGTAACTATATTATTTTTAACTTAATGAGTAAAACTTCAAATTGTTATATTTTAATTAAATGAAGACAATTTTAGCGAAACTCAATCGAAAAAATCTGAAAACAGAAAAATCAGTAAAAGATACGGTCACATCTAGGACCGAACCGAGGACCTACGCCTTGCCGAGGCGGAGCTCTGCCAACTGAGTTTCCCTATCCAATTCGGTCATATTTAACGGTATTCGACTAAGAACTACCAACATTATCTTTAATTTTCTTAACGAATATTTTTATTGGCTGCCATCTTTATGTATGATTGCAAGATTCAAACCCGAACTAAATGCTAAATCTAGGTAGATCTTGGATAAAATTTATCCATTTTTATTTTTAATTTGCGACATCTATTGACTTTTTAGCAAGTCTAGAATGATTTTTTTTTTATGTCCTAGATGTACCGTATTTTTCTGATATTTTTAGTTTTCAGATTTTTGATTGAGTTTCGCCTAATTAAATTCTTTAAAAAGTTATTTCTTCAATATTCGCAAAATTAATTTGTGGCATCATTTTAATTAAATGAAACACATTACTTTGTGAAAACCACTATAATCATATGTTATATTATCTATATGTTTCAAAACCGATGGTTTCTTCGTCAGGATAATTAAATACAATAATAATAATAAAATAATATAAATAATTCACGTTATTATCCTGACAAAGAAACCATCGGCTTCGAAACATGTAGATATTATAACATGTGATTATAGTGTTTTCGTTGTTTGTTTTGGGGTGTTATGCCGTGTTGCGCTACCTCCTTCTTTAGCCGACGTTTCGGACAGCGTTGCAGTGTCCATCACCAGGGCAGATCCGGCAGATCCGACGACAGGCAGCCGGATCTGCCCTGACGATGGACACTGCAACGCTGTCCGAAACGTCGGCTAAAGAAGGAGGTAGCGCAACACGGCATAACACCCCAAAAACAAACAACGAAAATGACTTTGGCCGTGAAAATCTAAAAACGTATCGTGATTATAGTGGTTTACGCAAAGTAATTTGTTTAAATTAATTTTCTTAAATAAGTATTCATTTAATTAAAAAGTGTACAACAATATTAATTGAATAATATGTATTATTAAATTAAACAAATAACTTTGTATCAACAACTATTATATAATTACAATTATTTTGGAAATTGTGATTATATTATAGTGGCTGATACAAAGTTATTTGTTTAATTTAATTAAAAATGACGCCACAAATTGATTTTGCCAAGTTTGAAGAAATATGTATTATTTTTACTAATTTTCCATTAACTATAAAGATACATTAGATTTTATTTTATCTCTAAACAAATAGAAATTACAAAACCTACCTAATCATGGTGGAAATGATGCGGAGTGCTGAAAGCAGTTTACCTAAAAATTCCACACAGGAAAAGCTATAAAAAATGTATGATACCGGGGAATATTATTTGTTCGAGAGGAGAAATTTCTTGTTTTGTTTTTTAGAGTTTTTGATTGACTGCATCAGAAATCGTTGATACTTAGGTACCTTAATTGTTAATCTTGTGATTACCAGAATCATGGAGAGTAATTAAGAGGATAGACTTTGCACCACACGCGGAACGTTTAGGTATTTCATTGTCTGTCATTCTGTCCTGCTCTAAATAAACTAACACGTACTTACGATACATGCGAATGCGAAACGTGCAAATGTGGGACAACAGCCGTAAACTCTTATATATTTACCTACAGAAATCGCTCGAAAACATTTTTCTACACACAAACTTTCACGAAATTGTAATTTAAAAACAGAAATATGTTTTCGAAAGAAAAAGCTAGTTATGTCGGTATGTTTTTATAATTTTGTAATTCTTTATGAGAATTGAGTTAGAAGCACCTTTTTCCTTAAATAATATTTTCTGATAAATTATACATGTTTGACAGTGAATGTTTACGTTAATACGAAACGCATCGAACATTTAAAATCATACCAACATGGCAACATAGCTATCACTTTCTAAATGGCAATATAAAAAATATTCATTTCGTGAAAATTTTCAATGTAGAAAAGTGTTTTTTCCCGGGCGTCCTTTTTGTATGGGACGAATAGCGAAAAGGATATGTATGCGTTTATTGTAATAAGTCGTAGATACAATGTGTGACTAGACTAACTGAGAGCTATGCGTGCAGAGAGGACGAACTACCTACTACAGTCGCTATATGCTTTGCTGCCTCTCTTATGTCCCCTCTTTTTCTTATACTGTGGAAGTGAAGATAGTATTTAAAACATATCCCACATTAATAAAGTAACAGTGACCACAAATATAATAATAAAAAAAAACATAAGAGAAAACGCTTTCGGCGTGTTGTCCATACGAACGTATTCCCCTATTTCCGATCTGGATTTGGACACTAGCGTAAACATTTTTTTAAATATAATTTAGAAATCGGCCATTGGTAAGTTTTGAGAAGTAATCATGACCTTCCAAAAGTCCTTAAATTTACCTATTTTGAATGCCATGAATAAACGTTCAGTTTACGAATTTGACAATGTACTTAAAAAAACCAAAACGTGCAGATGTAGAAAACAGAGTGAAATAAATCTTAAAAATCGGTCAAGTTTTTGGAGGAGGAAACAGGGGAATACAAAGCATTGATTTTATTTAGGTATGATCAGATAGAAGTACAGTTGTCCCTTTCGTTAAGTATTCGGGTGGAAGGGACAGAAACAGTTTTGTAATATACCTACCTATCATAAAAAAATTCTTTTATGGAAAAATTATCGAGGACAAAGGTCTTTTTATTCCTCACAATTCCATTTTTATTCCTCAAAACTCAAAACTAATGTCTTTTTACACGCCTTCCCGAATAATAGGTTTGAGGACGCTTCGCCAGTTTCTTCTCGTAGGGATTTGACGAGAGCTAATATGACAGGCGCACAGAGGGCATTCAAATGCCACAAAGGGACAACGAGGGTTTTGACAAATCTCTCATAAGATCATATTTTCTGTGTGTTTCTATCATTTTTGGGAGCGTTTTTCAATACAATATTGTATTTCGAGTGTGCTATCAATCGTTGGAAGGAAGAGTACAAAATTATGCCTTTATAAAATATTATTTTAAAATTATGCTCAAGAAAGATTTGTGTTGAGTTTTGGTACATATAGGTTGTATATATATATCAATTCAATTCAATTTCATTGCCGGCAACCCAGGCATTTATTAAGGTAAATAAAGTAACTAAAAATGTATAATCTTATTAAAATTTTTAATCAAATTTTTTAAATTTAATCTTTAATTGACAGCCCTGATAACAAAGTTAATTCCCAGTAGGTACTTACCCAGCCATTTCAAACTTGAATGACAAACAATTTTGAAGGTAACAATAATCCCAATACAAATTACTGTTAACATTTCAACTCCTAGAATCTAACGAATGAAAATAAAACTATGTATGTATGAATAGTTAGGTTATTTTTTGAGATATATATCGATATTATTTAAGAGTATGTATTTTGTTCATAATCTGTTTCTCTCCTGTGTATCATTGTAAACTTATGTGTATCACTTAAATGTAAAAGCCTTTTGTGGCGTATAAATAAATAAATAAAAATAGTATTTTATAACAAGTCTATTTTATAACGCCTCGCTAGACGTTGTCTGTTCTGAGATGGGTAATAATTAGAACATTAAAAAAGATAAAAGGTGTACAGGAAAATAGTCGGAAAACAAACATGAAAATACAACTTGTATTAATCAAAAATTATAAATCATAATAATAGATCAATAAGAAGAAAGAATAAATCTCTATAATTGGAAATAAAACATGTGTAAATAAAGGATGACAAATTATCGATGACGAAGAGATTAGCATTAACTTGGTGATTAAATACTTTAAAAAAATATATTTTAAGGATTTATTAATGTCACATAATTACAATTAAGTCCTGTCAAAATGCTAGATAGCAGTTTGTCAACAAGATCTTACTAACAATCTACTTAGGGGGTTTCTCACCTTCCTCCCAATAGCTTATCTACCCTAATAACGAATATTATTAAAAATAAAAATAAAATACTCACAGTGGTCAGAAAACTCGGCCAACTTATCCAATATGTAGCCACTATTCATAGGTTCGAGTAACGAATTATAAACTCCAACTTAATAAATAAATAAACCGTAAATCGTAAATCGAAAATATTCGTTATTAGTGTAGATAAGCTATTGGGAGGATGGTGAGAAACCCCCTTAATTTTTTAATTTTGTGATCTACATATCGTATGGCATTATATTTTTGAATCACAGACATAGATCAGATTATATTTAGTAAAAAAATAAAGAAAACAAAAACAAACAAAAATAGATATATTATAAAAAAAAAAAAATTAATTGCATAGAAAATCAGAGCCTTTTTTACATCTCATTCTGAAAATTTTGTACACAATTTTAAATTGAGTTTTGTTATATGTTATAAATTTTAGGGACATTGTATTCTTAGGTTCTTTGACCGCATTTAAGTTCATCGTTTGCAATTATTAGTCTTTTATTTTGTATTATGAACATGTTCCACTGTTTTGTAATATATAGATTGAGATGTGTATAAGTAGTGTTTTTACAGATGTTTTAACAGTGTGAAATCGTATATTACATTATTTAAAACGCAATAACACACACCGTTTTTTTTATAAAGTGAGTTATTTGGATTCATCCCCATTTTGCGAAATGTTTTGAAGGAAGTGGAAGGTAGTTGGATCTCTGGTTACTATATATTTCAAGCAACGTAAACCTATTTAATATTCTCTCATAAGAGCGATTCTCCTACAAAATTTAAAAGAGTATATCCCATTTGTTTAAAATATGAGCTACATAATTTTATTACCTACCTACCGTACCTACCTACACATAATAGTTAATTGTTTTACCTACCTTACCGTACCTAGCTAAACAACCGCCAGGTGTCCACGCGAAATAAATAAATTTGCCTCGATTATTCGAGATTTGCATTTGATAATTTTTTAAATTTTTTGCCAACATTAAAAAAATCATTCCTCCGAATTTTAATATGGAAACATAAAAACTTATTACAGTGCTATATAGCCAATGAATCAACCTGTACTTTACCGTTTATCTCATAGGTATTTGTAGGATTTATAAAAAAAAATCTATAACCACGCGAGTTCTGCGTGTTTGTTACTTTGAAAATGCCGTGAGAGAGAGTTATTCTATTTTCGATTTTTGTATGTTGTCTGTGGACTTGATAATAAAAGGTACATATTCTATGGAAAAATGGCTAAATTTTAACCGTAAACAGTTAATCAGAAATTCTGTTTATAAAAAATATTTTTTAAATTTATTATCAACATCGTTCTGAAATAGTCTATGAACTTCGGATATACAACAACTATAAATCAAATGATAAAGCGATTTAATAGCTTTGTTTAAAGTCAAAAATAACAAACGTGGAAGCTACGAATATTTTTTTAAACTTTTTTTGCCGAATCAAGAGATAATGGGCTTTTTTTTATCCGAAAAGCAATCGAAACATTTAAAATGGCTCCAATATACAGGGTGTTAAGGTACGTTCTTGAGTTACTTAAACCAGTGATTCCTGACATTATTTGGAGTAAAAAATGTAAATGAAATTTTGGTCTCCGGTGACTTTTTTATGTCAATTTTTTTTTTTCAAATTTTTTTTCTTCAAAAGCAAACAATTTTTTTTTTCTTTCACATGACCTTATTGGTCACTCAGCCGAGTTACCGCCCCACCACTTACCCCACCCCCAACTACCCAACACCGACTATTTTTTATGTTTTAAAAAAAAAAACATCAAAAATGTCACCGGAGACCAAAATTTTATTTACATTTTTTACTACAAATAATGTCAGGAATCACTGGTTAAAGTAACTCAAGTACGTACCTTAACACCCGGTATATGGTTAATAGTTCATTGTTTTAATCAGTTGCGGCTATCACTTTTTCTAAAGGGCAAACAAAAAAACTAATACTTCTGTAGCGTATAACTGGGTAAATACAGACTTAAAAAGTATATATTATATATATATATATATATATATTTTTTATAGAGAAACCTCACAAGAGTCCCAACTGCTCCCCTCTGGAGCCAGTGAGACAATGGCATCACCAATTAGAGTATGTTGTGAGGCTGAAGGTAAGTGGGGAAGGGAAGGAGATGGGGAAGAGGAAGGTGGGAAAGTACCTGGCTATTCCGATCTAGTCACTAAACGGCTAAAACCATTATTAAGCAACGTTTCAATTCTGAATGGTGGTTTTACACCAGGGCGATACTGAGAGTATCTTCCACTCTGGAACGTGCCACAAATATGACATATATTATTTTTATTAATTAATTGTGAAATAACACAAATTAATCAAATAATTTATTTTTTTTCGCACGCCGGGTTCGAACCCGCGACCTTCGGAATGGGAGTCAAGTGTCTTACCACTCGACCACGGACGGTCGTCATATATACTGTATATACTATACACCTACGATTATTATATGCTATATACCGACGATTTTTTAATCTACTACTTTTAAATCACAAGTAACTCACTAGGTATCGATACCTACCTAAGAAGGTAGTTTTTTATTGCCCTCTAAATGTCCAAAAAATCGACTGGAAAAATCAATTCGGTTTTTTTTTGAAAAACTAATACAGATATTTTCACGTTATTCTTCCCCTCGATCGTTTGAAGAGACATCTAAAAGGATGTCCTTTGAAGTCCCGTATATAGCGCTCCTGCCTTCAGAACCTTTGTTCCTGAATATATTTTGTTATTCCACCAAATCCATGATAGAGGATCTTGTTTAATTGTTGTAAAAACTAGAACGAACTTCTTTTAATAAAAACGATAAAATTATACCGCATGATAACAGCTCTAAAAACAAACCTACAATCTCGCCTCAATACAGCATTTTCAAAGATGACAATTAGGCTTAAATGATTATAATATTTTTTATTAAAAGGTAATATTTTTTCACCTGGCAACCCCGTGAATTCGTCTTGGATGTAGGTTCCAAAAGTTAACATTTTAATTTATGTTTGTTTATTTATTTGTTTAATATTTGTTATAAATTATTAATGTACCAATGTGTATTAAATAAACGGACCATATCATGCTGCGTCAGTTGACCACGATTCTAAGAGCTTTTATATAAGGTGACCATTATCGTAAGAACATTTCTTATGGGACTGTATTTCTATTTGGAGTTAGTGTTTTGTTTAAATTTCATGATAATTAATAGATTTTCCTATTTTATATACTGTAAATGGCATCAGCAAGTGCAAATAACCGAATAAGGCCTACATTATTATAATATATATACTGTTTGAAAATAAATAATATTATTGTTTATTAATTAATAATGTATAGTATATTTGCCGCACATTCCAGAGTGGAAGATACCGACTCTTGATAATTGAAACGTTGATTGAAATGGTTTAGGGGTGTTTAGTGACTACATCTGAATATCCAGGTACTTCCCCACCATCTTCACCATCTTCTTTCCTTTCCCTCTACTTTTAGTCTCACAACTTACCCGAATTGGGAATGTCATAGTCTCACTGGCTCCAGACGGGAGCCGTTTGTTGCTCTTGTGCGGTATTCACATAAAAAAAACGTTTGGCAGCAGTTGGGACTCTTGTGCTGTATTTATGTAAAAAAAAACGAAAATGTATTTTATCATTAACCCTGATTTTGTCACCTCAAAAATGTAATTAAAAAAAATAGATTAATACTTCATGACATGCCTTTGCTGATATTCTTTGCTTTTATTAATGTGCAGATATATAAGGGTGGATGTGATTAGTCCAATGTGTTTTGTGTCAATAGGTGATAACAAGTTCTCACATTTTTATAATGACATTAATATTCTTTGATAAAATCCACATCACATCTGTGTACTACTGTATAAATGATACTATTATATCATATCACACTATCAATCCTCAAACGTCAGATTAATGAAGATAATTTTAATGAATTTACGGCCTATTCGGGCATTTAAAAAAATGTCCTTTAGTCAACTCCACACGGAGAAAAATGTTATTTAAAAATACGATCATTTTATTCGTAAAAACGGGACTGAAGTGATTACGAACAAATTAACAGGGTTTCAATGTTTATTGGCGGGAACTTGTAAGAATAATTAGTTGGTATACGTAATTTCGTACGTATACCAACTAATTATTCTTACATTTTCCCGCCAATAAACATTGAAACCCTGTTAATTTGTTCGTAAGAACTTCACTCTCGTTCTTAACCGTTTTTACGAATACAATGATCGTATTTTAGAATAACATTTTTCTCCGTGCAGAGGGGAAAAATTATCAGTGATTACCTCTATTAAAATAATAATTTTACCCAATAAACAGAAAAGTGACTGGAACAAGCAGTCATTCGTCATTTGACAGTACTCGGGAAAATTTATATGTTGTTAAATTTACTATCTCCCTATTATTCCTACACAACTCCTGCTGCCATTACAAACTGGACTCTATCAGAACAACTCAGGAATCGAGGTATCTTATGTGTGCCGGTGTCCTCTTGAATTTGCAGTATTTGTGTGGATTCCACTTATCCCATACAGAGACCATGAAAAAAAAATGAATATTGTAAAATCATGACTAGTGAAAACACTATTAAATGTGTCCCCGGTTATGGGCAGCGTGGGCACCCCGCTTAGCGCCACGGAGCCCGGTGCGGCAGCGGTGCGTGACCCGGTAAAAGGCCGCGCCGACGACGCCGCGACGTGTCGATGCTGCGCTTTAATTCATTTCGTACAGTGAATTATTGTCGCGCTGAGATGTCCAGAACAGGCCATAGTGGACGAGCCAAACTAACATAATATAAATAGGTACTATCGAGGATAACCGCTACAAGGGTAATCGAAACATATTATGAAAGAGCCCCCTAGCACACTCGATCGATAAGGATTGATAGGCTTACTATCGGTAACTTATCATCGTTCTCTATGACTGCATACCTTTAATAAGTGTCACTAGATAGTGACCCGGATTGCCAGAGGTCCTGGGTTCGAGTCCCAGATGTATCCATATCTTTTTCTGATTTTTCTGTTTCGGATTTTCGATTGAAATTTGCTAATATTATCTTCATTCTTTAAAATATTAGAATAAGTGTCAGTTCACAATGACTTAAGTGTCCTTAATATATTCGACATCAACTGCTGTTTGTACGTTAGCGATCTGCAGTTGTCCTAAGGAACGATGAGAAGTTACCGATAATTATCGATCTATCGATCCTTATCGATCGAGTGTCCTAGGGGGCCTGATGTCGTCAATTTATACGACATTTTCTACTCCTAAGCCCCAAACCAGCCAATGAAATTGATTATCTTATTAAGTAATAATTCGATATTTGAAAACGTTTGATAAAATTAAATTTACTAAAATATTAGTCAATGAAGATAATATTAGTGAAACTCAATCGAAATTTTTTATCAGAAAAAATCAGAAAAATATACAGATGTATCCGAATCTTTTTCTATTTTTAATTAAAATATAATAACAAATAACTTTGTTTAAACCACTAATGTAATCACAATCACCTACATGTTTCAAAACCGAAGGTTTCTTCGTCAGGGTAGTAATGACATTAAGATTTTGGTTAATGTCATTACTACCCTGACTAAGAAACCTTCGGTTTTGAAACATGTAGGTGATTGTGATTATATTAGTGGTTTAAACAAAGTTATTTGTTTTAATTTAATTCATGACAATGACGCCACAAAGTGATTTTACGAAGTTTGAAGAAAAATTTTATAATTTGAGGATTGACTCATTAAGTTAAAAATAAAAATAAATATACTAATTTCAGTTGGCTGTGATTGGTAGGTAGGTACCTACCTAAATTGTGCATTACAAACATTGTTGACCGGTTCCGAAACCCGTGACGTCAGAATCAGCAGATTCAGTCGTACCAACCAAACAAGGTTTTCTAATGTGATGGTATTTTATAAATTAATATATTAAAATGAATGTTTCTTTGTTTGTCCCTTATGTGTTCCTAAACAATTCATCCGATTGCGATGAAACGTTGGTGATTTGTTGTGCGCACGCCCGCGAAGGTTTCTACATATTAAGCTCTGGCGTTATAAAATTATTTCGAATACCGTTCATCCGATTGGAATAAAACTTTGGCGAGTTTTTGTGCGCATGCCCCCGAAGGTTTCTATATATAATGGTGAGCTCTGTCTATTATGAAATTTATATAAAAAAATATCTTAGAGAGTGCGATGAAATTTGCTAATAAAAGTTGTAAAAAAATTACCTTCAGTACCTACGCGAGCTGTTTGCAAAAAAGGGTGTGCTTGTATATTTTTATTTCCAACGCATTCCGGGTACTCGCAAGTATCTATATACCAAACATTACATATTCAGAATTAGCATTATTGATATACATAATTTTTATTATATATATGTAATTACATATAGCCATAATATTTTCACTGGAGTTCTTTATTATTTTCTCGTTCGCATAGTGTGGACAATCGAATCCACACCTCAGATCAAGCTACATTCATCCTCTGCCGACATATCGCCAACCCTTTCCACACCAGAGATAAATAATCCAAGTCTTATAATTTATTTGGCTTATTAATATTTTTGGAACGGTCTTCACTTCGTCCATTTTAAAGGAAGCCACCCGCGGGGTCAAGCTCTATGGAGTTCCATTTTCAAATTTCAATCAACATTTTTAAATGCCACAACTAAGGAAGAACTATTTCGTTGTTGTTTTTTTCTGACTATAACTAACCCAAGCTTGCTGTCATGCAACCTTCGTTAGTGTGAGAAATTTTTTTTATTCACCAGATTTACAGGAACGGGTTTAGTTTTTCCCATAGGAAAAACTAAACCCTTTCATACACTTTTCCATATAAATGATCATCTAGTAAATCCACGTTATGCAAGTGTATTATATAAGTATAATTAATACAAAACAATACAAGAACAACACGTTAATCTACCAAACTATTAAATGGGAATATAATTCACCGTCTCCAGATATTTTCATATCAGAGGGTTCGGCTCTGTGGAATTCCTAATTTGACCGATAAATCCTACTGATCTCTCAATATAAATATTTAAAAAATCTTTCGTAATTCTACATGTATTTAAAATGACTGATTTTTGCATTTTTATATACAAATTCTTTGACAAATCTAATATGCCTAAATTTTTAATAAGAGAGCTAGGTATAATGCCAGTAGCCGAAATAACAAAAGGTAATATTTTTATAGTCTGAGAATGCCAAATTCTTTTAATTTCATTTCCTAAATCTGTATACTTTCTTATTTTTTCAGAAACAGATTTTTGAATATTACAGGAATTTGGAATAGCTACATCAATAATATAAGTTATTTTTTTAATTTTGTCATGTAAAACTATATCAGGTCTATTATGACCAATTGGTCTGTCTGTTAGTATAGTTTTATCATAGTAAATTTTAAAGAAATTATTTTCTAAAAATGAATTTGGTTCGTATTCATAATATGGTACTATATTATGACAGTCAATCAAGTTATGTTTAATTACCAAACTTTGGTGAATTATTTTTAAAACCTGATTGTGCCTAAATGTATACTCAGACGGCGCTAATATAGAACATCCTGATATAATGTGTTCTATATTAGCGCCGTCAATATAAAAGTTATATTATTTTTATGTTGTTTAATATTTCAACATAATAGATAACGATGTATTTTAGTAGACAGGTACCTATGTATGTAGTTACTTACTACAAAAAGAGTATTCTGTTTCTTGTCAGGTACTTTGACAAAATTGTTAAAGGAACGGTTGCGCGGCCTTTTTCACACAAAACTTAAATCTTGATTTGAGGCCAAAACTTTGTTTTTGTACGAAAATAATTACGTTTACATTGAAATCTCATCATGTATGATTTCATGATACATGAGCTCATTTAATGGAGAGATATTTATGCATACACGAAGAAAAATGTTATTCTAAAATACGATCATTTTATTCGTAAAAACGGTTAAATACGGGACTGAAGTTCTTACGAACAAATTAACAGGGTTTCAATGTTTATCGGCGGGAACATTGAAACCCTGTTATTTAGTTCGTAAGAACTTCAATCCCGTTTTTAATCGTTTTTACGAATAAAATGATCGTATTTTAGAATAACATTTTTCTCCGTGTATAACTGATTTAGTATGACCACCCTAAATAATTGTTACTGGTAACTTAATTGCTTCTGATAAGGTATTTAATGTAGATATTTTTTTAACATTAGATCCAGACAGGAAGCCCTGAGGAAAGTAATTCCCTCCAGGTCCTATGTCATCTTTGGGGATGCTGTGTGGACGGTTTTTTTTAGGAAAGGAAGGAGAGGAAGTTGTCGAATTGAAAAAGGTATGATGGGTAGGTAGGAATCTTAGGGTCAGTGTGACAAGGAGTGAAGGACGTATGCATCTATCCGTGCCACTGCAGTGCAAGGTGATGTTCGGAGAGAGTCCTGCTGGAAAGGTCAAAAGGTCCTTTCAACCACTCTCTTCCAATCCGGGCTGCAGTTGGTGGACAGACGCATTCCAAAACTCGAAAAATCTCACTCCATTAATTCGGGCACCACTGTTAAGTCACCAAACGTAGCGAACCACTTGGGGTGACCTACGGCAGAGGAGTTGGTTATCCAATAAATGGTTCCGTGCCCGCCTACCAAATTAAAAATTTGTGAATGAATAAGGACCTTATTGTAGGATATTTGTTTTATTACAAATTTTATTGTTATGTAATGTCACGAAGTCAAAACATAGTAGGTACTTAAAGAGTTCGATGGTAAAGTTATGATTTATCACTCCGTAAAATATTTCTAGAGCTTTGCATATCATTGACCGGCATATCTGCTACCGCAATTTAAGCTTCCGATATTTTGGCGGTCCGGAAAACTGCTACGACCTACTTTCTGTTCGGGAAAAGCCCTCAAATACGAGCAGTAGACACAATCCGTATGCGATCAGCTGGTATGATTTAGTAAAAATCTATTCACCATATTTGCAGACGCTAAAAATGCGTCAGCAGAATTTCATATTTTTATTAATTGAAAATAAATCACTTTGCATACACCACTTTTATAAAAAAAATTATCAACATGTTTCGAAAGCAATGGTTTCTTCGTCAGGATAAGATGAAAATTCATAAAAATTATAATAAATAATTTTTGTGAATTTATAAAATACCTATTATTCAAATTGATCTTATTTCATCTCAAAGCGCAGCAAAGGTGCCCTGTGGTAGCATCACAGTCACGTAGCTTGTAAGGAGCTCCGATGTTGACTTCTTTCGTCTTCCAAAACAAAAGGTTGACGCACAGTAATGTTGTGGAGGTGATGCTCGGAATGAAATACTTGATGATTATTTATATATTGTCTGTAATAATTCAGTTATAAAAGAGGGAAAGTCCAAACTTGCACGGAGAAAAATGTTATTCGAAAAAACGGTCATTTTAATAGTAAAAACGGTTAAAACGAGACTGAAGTTCTTACGAACGAATTAACAGGGTTTCAATGTTTATTGGCGGGAACAAGTAAGAATAATTTGTTGGTAATCATAAAGAAATTACGTATGAATACCAACAAATTATTCTTAGATTTTTCCGCCAATAAACATTGAAACACTGTTAATTTGTTTGTAAGAACTTCAGTCCCATTTTTATCCGTTTTTACTATTAAAATGTTCGTTTTTTCGAATAACATTTTTCTCCGTGTGCAATAAAAGTGAGATGAGACTTTTAGAAAAGGAATGATCGAGTTTTAGCAAGGAATTGATCACAGTAGGTTCATGACTTGACACTTTCGTGGAACCATAGACAAAATGATGCAAAAACTTTTTTTTTGTATAAAAATGAAGATAAAATGTGACATAGACGTAAAATTGAAAGTAAAAGAGTCCAGACGGAATGAAGCAAGATGAAATTAAAAATAAAATAATAGATTGAAAATTAAGTTAAATATTGTAAATAGGACGACACAACACTCAACACTGTTGTATCATAATATGTTAGCTTGTATTGTATAAATAATCCCAAACTGGCTGGGCATAATACTCGGACACAAAATATATTTAAAAAAAAAAAGGTAATCGGCAATGATCTCGATGTACAAAAGAAGACACAAACCTTACAGTGGTCTGCGGTATAAGAGGCCTTCAGATGTTTTCCAGTCAAAGGTAGAATCACCAAGCACAATGAAATAATATTTTGTATTACACCTGTTAGGTTACCAATTTGATTCGACCACAGTAAAATTCACAATGATTTTCAAATCACAATAATTAGGCAAGTTGCGTTTTTTCATGTTACGATAAAATTTCAATAATTTAAAATTTGGCTCCAATAGGACACTTCAACGACATCTGTGGCCCAGTTGTAGTCATTGCAGTTCACGCGCACAATATATTTTAATGTCTTAGTGACTTAAATATTTTAAAATTATTATCGAAATCAAACAAAAAACATATTATAATGCCTGACCAAGGTTTTATCACTTGACACTTTGACTTCTAGTGAAATCATAGACAAAATGATAGAAAAACAATTTTGATGTGGAAAAATTAAGATAAAATGTTACATTAATATTGAATGTAAAAGAGTCCACAGACGGAAATGAATATGAATTTAAATATATATTTAAATATAAAATACTGGTAGAAAATGTAGTTAGATATTGCAAATATAGGAACAACAACTGAGCGCTGTCTTCGTATTAAGGTCATTATAACTATTTGCCCTATTTGGTGATACGTGATCGCATCATCAACCCAACATCAACCTGTATTGCATGTCCGAATGGAGGAAGAAGGCCTCTGCCGTATCGGAGTGTCCGTATGTCCGTGTCAGCCTGCAAACTGCATACTGCACACTACACCCCGGCACGCCATCTTGTATTAATAATATATGCAATTGTGTAGCCCGGCGATACTGAACGGCAAAAGTGAATCTAGATTCTAGATTGCGTGCGCAGCGGCAGTAATGGCGATACTAGACGCATCTCTGAAACGGATGGTGTAACGTTTCGGTGGCATGTAACACGTAATGAAATAATAAAGAATTCGTTAATATTCTAATTACTAATTAGTGATATTAAAGTTTGAGCTAATGTCTTTGTAAAACTTGATTTGAACCAAACTTGACGGTTGAAGTATTTGAATACCACTTATCTTAGTAATACTCGAAATTAATCGACATGAGTCTTGCTTACCAGCTGCGATCGACTATGCTTGTTTCAAGTTATTAATATTTAAATCTTTTTATTTTTTAATATTTTAGTATAAAGCAATAACTTTATAATTTTATATTTTAATGAAATAAAACCTTAACTTTGTTTATAAAAAAAAAATTATAACAAGCATCACTAAGGTTCAAATTAAAATGATTAATTTTACATCTTTTGTCGTAAGCCCGCCGGCGGGCGGGTGACTGCTGACAGGTTAAAAAAATGCGATTTTCACCCTTATGTATAAATAAACCCTACAAGGACAAGGTCAGAATCGCTTGCGCCAATATCATTCCAGGCTTTGCTTTTTATTAGAGCACTCTAGCTTATCGGAATGCTCTGATATTAATTTTCTATGAAATACGGTCTTAACCTCCTAACTGTCATCCAACATTCAAGAGGTTAATAATTAATTTCAACTAATTAGTCACCACTTTTTTGTTATATTTTTTGGCTTCAGTTAATTATTTGTCTATAGGTTAATATTTGTCTGGTGTTATTTTTAATTAATTTTAATTTTACTGTGACATTGAAACCTTAGGTTTCGAAACATGTTGACAATTTTGAAAATATGCGTGGTTTATACAGAGTGATTTGCTTTTATTTGATTAATTTTAATTCAATTTGATCCCCGATGATGTCAGTATTAATAAATTGAACAAATTTCGTGGTTTTAAACAAAGTTATTCCTTTATTTAATTAATATTTTTCAACCGATTTGTACATTTTCATCCTGGTAGGTATATCTAATACTTACCTACTAAAAAAACACAACAGTAAAGTTATAAAATTGAGCGTTGAGTAGGTACCTACTTATAAGAGAAAAATATATATCTCAGACGTCGTCCTACCATCGATCAATATATACCATCGATCTCTTTCGGTTGAAAATTAAAAAAAATATATCGATTTTGCTGAATCAATGTTAACACGTTCCAATCAATGAATTGAACCAAATTAAATACTTTTAAAAGTAGGTATTGCTTGCATAGGTACCACATCATATCTTCATAACTTTATGTATGGATTCGAGAATTTTTGGTCGAAATTTCGATAATAATAAAGGTATCATGGCAAAGAAAAGAAGCAATACTAGGTCAGATGGTGCCAAGGTTCCCTTCGTGAATACTTGCGATTCAAGTTGTGATAAATGATTTATACCCTTTATTTGAAGATTTCATGCACTAGATTGAACACTTACAATTATTCAATAGGCATTACGGTTTGAAAGACATTTGATTTTTGCATCATTAAGAAATGACCTTCAATTTAGTCATCAATAATGAATTCGTGCAGAACCTGAATAAACCAAATTCAGAAGTAGCGGCATACCCCAAGGCCTATTGGCTAGTACCTAGGTACCTGTAAATCAAGCCCCATTCATTCCCAACATGAATTTTGGTCTCCGGTGACATTTTTGATGTTTTTTTTCATCAAAAACTGAAAAAGCACTTGACTGAGTGAGCAGTGACATGTGGAAGATATTTTTTGTTTGATTTTGCAGAAAAAATTCATTTAAAATATAAACGCATAAAAAGTGAGCCGAAACCAAAATTTCAGTAACATTTTTTACTACAAATATATTACACATAAAGAAAAGGTATGTGGGTGGCTTTCTTTTTCTACATTACGTACTACAACTTTATTCCGAGAATGATGAAATATTTTGTACACTTGACCTTCAAAACAAGAGGAAGATGACTGTTTACACGAGATTTGGAAAAATTAGCCCCATCCCCATTTTCCACCCGAAGCAGAATTTTATAATTTGTTGATGAAATTTTGCACCCTTGACAGTAAATTTACTGTCCACATCTGATTTCGAAAGACTTCATATAGTACTAATATAAATATAATAACTGCACATATTTTAAGTGATTCCGTTATCTTACTAAAGAAAATCATATTTAAATTAAAAACACAACCCTAACCGAAGATGTTTGGCTAAAAATTAACCGTTTTGCTCATAAAGAAAAAAATGGCTCGTAAAATATAAAATAATAGGCTATTCACCTATTTTGCTGTGCGTTTTAATAATATACCACAGGACTCTGTTTTCTACTATGTATTTAATTTAATGTTAGGAAGCAACGCCCGAACCATTAAAAAAAAAACCACGTGAGCACGTGCCGGCTATTATTTTTGGTCAAAACGATAACGGTTAGGAAGCTAGGGATATAGTAATGATCAATTCGAATACCTTGTGCCCGATTTGTGACGTATAACCTAACGTTTTGCTTTTTTGAACGCCCTGACTAATTGGCAATATTTTTTTTATTATTTTTAAATGCAGTCAAAAATGAAAAAGTTGCCTGTACTTGCAAAAGTTACTTACACCTATCTTTCTAATTAGCAACGGTTTAGTTGTTATGCAGGTAATTAATTTCTAAGCACAAACCATTTTGAAGTGTATTTATTAATGTTTCTTACGCCGTTATAGTAAATATAGTATTTTTAAGGCACATTGAACATATAAATATTGATATGTATCTAGTTTAGTAAAGCTGCTTATCACGTTGTTTATAATATCTTCTCTGAAAGGTTAACTGTTTTATTATTTGTTTGTTTACACGTATACAGCCATTAAAAAACGTTTATTACTAACATGTGCCACTTGTAAATAATAAACTTAGATATAGCCTAAGAATTGTATTACAAATTGTACAGCGCCCTTTGGGTGATTTCTCACAAAAACGGCGCTCTACAAATTATCCAATTATTATTATTAACATAATTGACTTAACATATTAATAGTACAACAACATGAAGAATAACAGTATAAATGTAAGTTAAATATAAAAAAAAATAATGTAAAAAGTATGTAGTAAGAAAAATATGGAATAAATTATAAGTATAAAGTGTAAAGTATAAAGTACAAACTATGAAATATTAAGCAAATATAAAATTTTAAAAGTGAGAATGAAAAAATAAAACAAAAAAATTTAAAAAGTTAAATGTAGAAATAATTAAATGTAATCATTAAAAGGTAGGTACAAAGATTTAAATATAAATTATAAAAAGTACGAAATCCTCATAGCCTCATAGGAAAAAATAAAATAATTACCTATTATATTTAACTGCATGATTATTATATGCAGGTCATATTCATTGAAAAGTATTAAAAATGTGATAATTTTATTAGTTATAATTATAAGCTAACATGACTTCATGTAAAATATAAATATTTCAACTAAAGATTATGTAAAAACTTTTATTTTTTATCTTCCTTTCTTTAGTCTCTTTCTATGTACTGTATACTTACTTTGTTTCATATTTGGTTTTGCTATTATTATTTCTGTTATTTCACTCGTAGCTCTCTATCCAGTAACAACTAAACCTTGATTTACGCGTGCTATCAACATGTAAAAAGGCTGGGAATTTCGATTTTCTACCGATTTATAACATATATCCCTTGAACACTTTACGTTTCTAAATTCTAAAAAAAATATGTAATTTTTAACATAATTGCTGGATACTGTCGAGCCGAAACGGTAATCATATAAAATTCCCTCGATATAGAAAAAAATCGCAAAGTATGCTCCGAAAATTAAAAAAAACACGTACGTACACAAACACGTCTGTTATTTAACGCATCATAGATTTGAAAAAAATCACAATGTTTCTTTACATGCTTCTTAAGGTTTTGTCGAGAAGTTTTTGCTTTATTCTAAGAGTCGTGTTTTATTAAACAGTTTCATAATTTTCGCTTGCAAATTATCGTTTTTAATATTAGCGCGGTCCCCCAAACATTCGTATTGTCGTAACTCTCCTTCTTCTTCCTTTTGGGCGGGTACTACCGGCCCTTAATACCTATGCACATCCCAATGGCAATTTAGTTAATGTAATAATTGTTAACACCCTGTAAATATTTCAAAAATTAATAAAGAAAGTACCACTCGTATTATAAAAACAGTAATATCAAAGGTACGTTATGCAAAATAATAACTGGACTGAAATGAGATGATGGCCACATAATCAAAAGGTTTGACATGCGTACACAATAATGCATTATGTAAAAAAAATAATTGATGCCCTTCTCACCTACATGCTATAATTGGTTATAACAACCATGTTACTTATAAATAAACCTGTCAAAAGAAATAATATTTATGGCTATTTAACATCAAAAGGAAAATTTATACCAAATTGTTGCGTCCTTAGAAAACGCAAACAATCCAATGAAAACGGCACCAACAACAACAACAACATTGTTTAAAGAATAAAGGCATTCTTCTTTTATGAAACCAGCCACAATCCTAAAGAATTTTTCGGCATAAACCTAATTGCCTCTTTGTAAAATAAATTACAGTAATCGTTACAAACGAGCTCTTATATGAAAAGATTGCGATGTTCCAAGGCCGCGGGCGATAAAAAAGTGCCAATTGTAAACCTGTCATATACCACGGTCCTTTATTTAGATCCTTAAACGCTTAATTGCAGACCGCTATCCATATCCATCCACCCTACCTGCCTGCCCTCGCCGTGCCAAATTAATCGGACAACTAAAAGTCTATGATTTTGCAAACAGCCTCGAAGAAAGAAACCCTCCAATTTGATGTAATTGCCCGCAATAAAAATAATCAAAACCCCCGACGATTTTGGACCCAGAGGGATGATTTCGAAATGCATTATTAATTCTTGTAATTATTTGCGGTTGATTCCAATTTTGGAATCTATGATGGATGCCTTTTTGGATTTACGGTTGAGGTCTAGACTCAAATTGCGGGTTGTGGTGGCATCGAATGATCGGTAGCCTTCCAGATCTTTACCGGAATGTGGAATTTCTGGCCATCATTGCTGTTGCTACGAATAAATAGCCAACAATTTGCTGCCGAAGGGCGGTTATTAATCGGATGGTCGGCACAATGGTACTATGACCGCGGGGGTGCCTAGTTTAGAGCGATTATAATTTGGGAAATGGTTTGGCACACGTGGGGATGATACCTTCTGGTCTAATTATTGTTATGGCATTTCTTTTTGTTGCCGAATGTTCTTCAGCTTCGAGACTTATCGGCTCCGAGGCATTTGTACCCTAGCCACACCCACAAATAACATTCCAAAATCTTGATAGGTCTGTCTGAACCGAATTGCAACATGAATTATTATTGAGATATCTTGTCATCATCATTCTTGGTGAACCTTGGAGAGTCCTGTGAGTCTAGCACGGTTAAATTAATAATGCAATAATATCGGACTTAGCTTCTGACGATTTTATATCGATATCACTAGTTGGTTGGGTTGGTTGCGCTGTTCATAACCAAGCCGAATTGTGACACGAGGAAAATAAGAAATCATTTTACAACAACACCAGCTGGTATTGTCCATGGTTCCACATACCTATATGGTAAACGTGAAGCGGGTAAGTAAACATACGAATAAATTGACAATATCGAATTGAAATATATTTTTTGACTCTAAATGTTAATCAGTTAATAAAGACACAACTTATTTTATTTGAAAAACTTTTGATTCTCCCAGCCCGAACGGATTCATTCTTTCAATTCTAAGAGCTTCGTTAGTTCACCTCCGTTCATTACTGAGCCAGTAATATTGCATAACGAACGACATTATTCAAAAAGATGGACAAATAACCAAAGCATGTCTTGACACCTTGGAGGTCGCGATAAAATTTGTCAATCGGCCGTCGGAGCAGTTCTTATCAATTGTTGACCATGCTCACAAATATCGCCAACTGACCATAGATGACGGATTTAATCAATATAGTATTCAGGTAGGTTTTTAACAATCGACCGTTCTATGTCATCTTGTCTCCAGTATGTCTACTCCTGATCATTGAAGACGAAATTAATCAATCTCAAACGAAAAATGTGAAAAAAGATTCGTTCGAATCCGGGAATTGAATCCAAGATCTCTGCTTTGCCGGGGAATTGCTCTTACCACTGAAATAATGCAAACTTATCGACATCCTTCATTTTCAACTGTACCTATCATACTTCGGTTAAGAACTACCAAAATTATATAATTTTCCCAACACAAATTTATTGGCTGCTGTCTTTATGAATGACTGCAAGATTCTTCCCGATTGAATTGCAATAGTGTCTTGAATAAATATATATTATACCAGCAATCTGGAGATCGTGGGTTCAAATCCCGGCGTGCTTAAATAAGTTTTATTTGATCGACTTGTGTTTTTTTGTAATTAATTCATTAAAAATAATATTTATCATAATTGCGGAAAGTTCCATAGTGAAAGATACTCTCCTGGTGTAAGACCACGCGGAGAAAAATGTTATTCTAAAATACGATAACTTTATTCGTAAAAACGGGACTGAAGTTCTTACGAACAAATTAACAGGGTTTCAATGTTTATTGGCGGTAACATGTAAGAATAATTTGTTGGTATACGTTATTGAAAATAAATTGAAAAATAGCCCATAAAACCTAACGTAACGTAATTAAAGAATTTTTTATGTATTTTTTCATCACTTTTAATGAATTTTTAAAGGAGGTGTGGAAGTTGCATGATTCTGAGTTGTCCGGTCACCCCTCACAACCTGTATCAATTGGAGGTGCCACAGTCTCAGTGGCTCCAGACGGGAGCGGTTGGGACTCATGTGCGTTATTCACATAAAAAATATTATTCCGCTGTCAAAATATGAATTTATATTTTTGATAACATTAGGTGGGTGGTACAGTACCTAGTAAGAATTTTCATCTCAATAAAATAATGGCAAAGACTTATCCATTATTCTCAAATATAAATGCCATGAGTTTATTGCATTTACTGACTGGTTCTGAATAACACGGAGCCACTGCGGCTTCTGTCTTTAATATCTCCCCACGCATGAAAATTTGAAGACAAAAATAACATCAATGTTGTGCGGAGGCCTTTTTATTTAATACCTACTAACACTAAACCAGTCCAATAAATCAGTCGGCGTGATGAAGCAGCACATACTCTTGAACGGTGAGCTCTGGCATAATGAAATTTGTACAGTTTTTTCAAGCTAGAATGTTTTAACCAATACAACTATATTCACATCATGAGCTATTACGCTTTGGGATATCATTTAATCTTTACAAATCAGTCGAGAAATTCATTGCTTGTTAGATGTTTCTCGTTACTATCACGACTGGCAAAATTTATTTAAAAATTTACAATAGCCTTTATGAAAACTAACTAACCATCATACCGTTTATTTAACCGTGTCGTTAACAGTGCAGGGTTAGCCGTTGATTCGCTCTTAAACAATTTTTAAGACATTTAAATTAAAAAACTTTATGGTCCAATAGAAAATATAAACTAAAACTAACTAATGAAAAATCAAAAACATATAGAGCTGTCCGACAGAAGATTGGTTGCTGATGTCATTTTTCTTTTTAAAATCATTCTTGAAATTGATTTTATTTCATTCTTCTTATAGTCACTTTTGGAAAGGTTGGAGAAGGTATTTGAGAGTTGTTTTTTGAGGTTGCTTTCGTAAAGGCCTTTAAAAAACATCGAACACAACAACTTCTTTCTTACGCATTGTTTATTATAATAACAAGGAAATTTAAAATTAATTTTACGGAACCAAGCGACGTAGACTAGGGACTATTCGAAGTATTTAATTGAAGCATCTACAATATTTTTAAGCGATCGAATTTTCAATCCAAAAAACATATGATTTTTAACTAATTCACATGGCTTCATCTTACAACAATTTAAAAATAAGTTATAGACGAAGGATCCAAAATCTATTTCTCAATATCTGTGACTGATTGTGCATCAGTATTATCGGTATATCAGTATTAAAAAAGCCTATTAAAATGAATGAACATGACGTGCCTGAAAGATGACGCATGACCGCACGAACCCTGGACAACATCGCCACAGTTCGGCAGACGCAACAAATAAACAAAGAAAGGAGAAATAAAAAGAGCAGAGCGAATAAAGGAGGGACGGGTGGGGCGGCGGGGTGATGCGGGAGAAGGAATGGACTTGTAAGTGTGGATGGGAAGTCTTGTACTGGGATGTTTATAATGCTCATATTGCAAATACAAAAGATTCCGCAGATGACTTTTCAATGGCGGCCGGTGGGCATTATTTATAAAGGAATCATTAAAATTAAAAAGAAGTGATTGATCTAAGTTATTATTAATTTTTATTACATCTAAGGGTATCGAACATGGTCAATCGATAAAGGAATTACTGATAACTTGTCATCGTTCCCGAGCACGACTATAGATCGCTAACCCACAAACAACAATAATTCATGTGGAATAAATTAAGACCACTTCAGCTACGTGAAATAACCGGCCAATAATGATATAATAACAGAACTTGAATAGAACCTTTGTCAATAAAACAAATTCTGTTAAAAAATTATATTATAGGTAAGTCATTTATCGTTTGTCTAAATTCTTTATACAGACGACCGAAATTACCTAAGTTCATTTTAAGATTTGCTGTTAATCTTCCAAAAAAAAAAAAGAAATTAACAATCCATGCCTAAAAAAGAGCTTTCATTTAGTCGGTTCCTGTATTAATAGTAAGTATGTTATTAAGTTCCACAACAACTAAGAATATACTTCAACACCTCTTATAAAAGTCATTAAAAATTATGAAAAAAAAATTGAAAAACCCCAAAATCTAACCTAGGTGACCTATAAAAATTTTTTTAAAATTTTCATCACATTTAATGACTTTTCAAAAGAGGTGTTGAAGTTGCATAATTCTGAGTTGTCCGGTCACCGTTAATACAACCAGTGTAGAGATCACCAATATAAGTGTATTTTGAGCTTGTCCGTGACCCCGAAGTAAAATATTTTTTTCCTTACTGCTACACAGAGAAAAATGTTATTCGAAAAAACGATAATTTTAATAGTAAAAAACGGTTAAAAACGGGACTGAATTTCTTTCGAACCAATTAACAGTGTTTCAATGTTAATTGGCGGGAAAATGTAGGTACGAATAATTTGTTGGTGTACGTATGAAATTACGTATACCAACAAGCCAACAAATAATTCTTACATGTTCCCGCCAATAAACATTGAAACCCTGTTAATTTGTTCGTAAGAACTTCAGTCCCGTTTTTAACCGTTTTTACTATTAAAATTATCGTTTTTTCGAATAAATTTTTTCTCCGTGTAGCTGGTGAAATTGTTAAAACATTTTCGAATATGGCAATTCTTTCTTGAGCAGCGATTCATTTTCATTGCTCTGTCCGGGATTTAGAACTAGAAAGGTCTTATGTAAATTGGCGTAGAAAACAATTCTCTATTTATTTCACGCATTAAATAAAAAAAAAATTTGGATATTTGTCCACTCTCCGCAGCTGCTTGGTGCGGTGCTGGCGTGCGGATCGCTCCGCGGAATGGATACGGCAATAACTCACCGGGTAATCGAATCCCAGTCGGGGGCTGCGCTGGGGCGACCACACTTTGCCGTGCGCCCGCACCGCGCACCGGTCTCGCAGGATGCTTCGTTTGTGGCAAGACAGTTTGAAAATGGCCTTGTAAGCCGAAAAAGCTGTCACAATAATAAAAAAATTAAAACACTTGCAGAACTTAATAATAACATTATTAAATTTAATTAAAATTAAATATTTAAAAAAAAAAACTACAACACCAAATACTTAGCAAATAAATAATCTAATTAAAAAAAAAATGAAATGGATTTCTGCGAATTAAACACAAAAGCAAATAAAAATCAAGATTTTGTGGATAATTGTTTCCTTAGTTGGGGTGTATGGTATTATAGATTTGGTGATTGTATGGTTTTGGTATGATCTGGGCATTGTGTTGGTGTAAGCATATATTAGAAGTTTAAAACCTTTTTGTACCTATACCATAATGAACTTAATTTTCAATTTGGGAGGTGGGTTGGTTACCGCCGCCCCGGGAACCATTTATTGGATAAAACCTGTCGTAGGCTTACCCCGTGGTTCATGACGTTCGGTGACTTATGGAGTGAGGTTTGACTAGGTGTTGGCGGCACATGCGTTTACCCACTTGCTGCATTTCAGATAGGGAAAGACTGTTTGAGGGAGACCCTTTTACTTCTCCAGCAGAACTCTCTCGAAATATCGACTTGCACCGCAGTGGGAGGGATGGCTTCATACGTTCGTCATTCCTGGATACATTGAAGTCCAGATTTCAACTTTCCCAGAACTTCCGCTCGTTCTTTCTTCGAAAAGACCCTACACACAGCAACTCCAAAGATGACATAAGCCCTGAGGGTTTTTTTCCTCACGGTTCCCTGTATGGATCTAATGCAAAAAAAATCTTTGCTCTTAATATTTTACCTCTTGCTCTGGTGACATTGACATATGATGTTTGACATTTGAATTTCTGTGAAAAATCGGCCCTAAATGTTATTGTCACGTGTGATTGTTGAAAAAAGTCGTTAATGTAACAAAAATATATTTAAAAAAAACACAACCCTACTTCTACTTATTCTAAATATCTTCAAATAATTGAGATGTTATTCATATTGTGTAGAAAACAATTAAAATTGTGACCAGTTTCACATGATCGAATTTAAAAGCAAACAAAAATTAAAGTTAATTAGTGGTAGGATGAGCCTGGAAGTGAAATATTTGTACAGCGCCCTTGGGCTGATTTTCCACTAAAAACGGCACCATATAAATCATCCAAATATTATAAGGTTAGCTTAAGTTTGACATTCACATTATATTAATTATCACTTGAACTTTTAAAATAAATCTCATAAAAAAAGCAAGCTTACAAAAAAATAAATATATATAAATGTTTTGTAAGCTTGGTCACCCTACCCTAGTCGACCTTCACCATTCCACGGAACTCAGAACTGGCATTGTTTGTTCTGATGAAGTCTCACAACTGCCGATTGGAGACGCTTCAACCCTTTCAGCAGTCGTAAAACCCCCCTCCCACCTGCATCACCTCGTACCTCCCACCGCCACTTCAGCACCCGGCCACGGCGCTCTCCTCTGCTCCCGTCAACAAATCTCACGCCAGAATACTATATACAAGTAGCAACTAAAACACAATTAAAAATCATACCTTTTATTTCAGATTATTTGAATATGTTCTTAAACAAGTATCTAAAACATATCTCCTCGCTATTCTGTGCTCCCGCGAACAAATCTCAGGTCTGAATGCATACAAGTAGCGAATAAAACACAATTAATCCCATATCTTTTGTTCAGATTATTTAAATGTTTAAACTGGTTATCTAAATCTTACCTCGTTGCTTTCCTGTGCTCCCATGAACATATCAACAAATTAAGTATTAGATTTCTTCAATCTTTGCAAAACTTTGTGGCAAACATTTTAATTAAATGAAACAAATTACTTTGTGTAATTTGTTTTTTAATTTAATTCAATTTTTTTATTTTTTTTATTAATTTTTAAATTTAAATTTAAATTTTTTAATTTTAATTTTTTAATTTTAATTTTTTAATTTTAATTTTTTAAGTGTGATTAAAATTTTTTACACAAAGTAATTTGTTTCATTTAATTAAAATTATTAGAAACCTATGCCTTTTGTTGATTGTGGTAATAGAAATCGATAACAATAATACCAATTATTATTATAGTTTTATTTATTTATTTAGATGTAGAGCGCCGTTTTTGTGAAAAAACCTCAAGGGCGCTGGACAATTTATTATAAGTTCTTAGGCTTTATCCAATTTTATTATGTATAAATAAATACAGAAAATATACACCTGACCCTACATACACTTCCGATAAAACACACTTGGAGAAGATATGACATTGCACTTAGGACACTATAAAAAAACTGGACATTGCATGATTTCCTACCCTCCATTACTGTTGACATTACATCTATGATGATAAGATTAGTGCCAAAAGTATAGTTGGTATTTATTTTGAAAGACTGAAGAATTTAGATTGGAGAATTTTATGAAATGACCTTAAAAAGTTCATATTCATGGGTATGTCTTCAAGTGCTGTGTTCTTGTGAAAAATCTTTCGGTGAAATGTAACATTGGGAGTAAAACGCAATTAAAATACTTTTATTCAAAATTATAAAGACAACTTTTTAGAGCTCTTCTAACCATCTCACGTTCATGTGCTCCCGTGAAAAATTCTCACGTCTTAATGTATATGAGCTAAAATCACAATTAAAATAATACTGATTATTTTTTTTAAATTGATAAACTAATGTTTAAGACAAGATTTTTTATGCATAGCACAAAGGGTAACAATTATTATAAGCAATAATTATTAGCCTGAAACACTCATCAATATTGAAACCTCTCCCGAGAAAAGATATATGTCGCCGACGGGACTCGAACCCGCACCCCTCTGTTTGCCGGACAGGAGCTCTACCATTAAGCTACGGCGGGATACCTCCTACCCGCCAAATGATTCAATATATACCTGGTGTTTCATTCAACAATCATCGCTTATTATATTTTTTGGGGTGAGGGTGAGGGGTGCGGGTTCGAGTCCCGTCGGCGACATATATCTTTTCTCGGGAGAGGTTTCAATATTGATGAGTGTTTCAGGCTAATAATTATTGCTTATAATAATTGTTACCCTTTGTGCTATGCATAAAAAATCTTGTCTTAAACATTAGTTTATCAATTTTAAAAAAATAATCAATATTTGACGAGTTAAAGTATTTTCACCAAAAAAATGTAGATGTAATGTCTCGACGCCACCTAGTGAGAGAGTTAGCACTTACATGCCTTTCTCATATAAAAATAAAGTTGGTTGTTTGCAGGTGAAAAAATATAATAAGCGATAATTGTTGAATGAAACACCAGGTATATATTGAATCATTTGGCGGGTAGGAGGTATCCCGCCGTAGCTTAATGGTAGAGCTCCTGTCCGGCAAACAGAGGGGTGCGGGTTCGAGTCCCGTCGGCGACATATATCTTTTCTCGGGAGAGGTTTCAATATTGATGAGTGTTTCAGGCTAATAATTATTGCTTATAATAATTGTTAAAATAATACTTTTTCTTAAAATTATTGCAAATTATCTTGTTTTCTTACCTCCTCGATATTATATTCTCCTGTCAATAAAGCTTACATCGGAATGCATGAGGAACAACTGAAAAACCTATAATTATTGTTATTTTTTGTATCATATAATTTCTTCTTGGAGGAATTAATGGAGGTGAATCTACTTCATTTTCACACTATCGCACCCAAGCAGAACCTCAAATTAATAATAATATTTCACACATTTTCTTTCTTTTTTGTTACAAATTGTAATAATGATATCCTCACTGTGATCTCCCGTGTTTGTGGGTCTCATTTACATGTCGAAATTGAATTATTTGAATAATATGAAGTCGCTCAATGAATTTAGGATGTGTTATTAGTTATTATTTATTATGAACACAATGATATTTAGGCAACTCACATCCTTACTTTCATGTGTTCCTGTGAACGTGATGGGAGCACCCCATGATAGTTGGAGACTTAGCAGGGGTGCCAGGGTTCACGGGTGGAGATTTGTCTAAGTCTTGGCGGTTTATGCCTTTACCCACTGCCTAGAGGGCCGGATCGGAAGTGACTGGTTGAAGGAGACCTTTTGAACTCTCCAGTAGGTTATTTTTTATGTTTTATTCTGTATTTTAAGCTATGTATTCACAGAGAAACAATTGTTTATAAACACTGATACAGATACAAAATCTACGTCTTTCTGAAATCAATTCATGTTTCTGGAACAGTTAAAATTGTTGCGGTAAACATTATGTTTTTTCCACCACGTGTCTGTTCTCCCCGCTGGCGATGGAGAACATTCAACAAACAAATCAGTTTCGGAACAAAGTGTTTACCTACTTCAGTTTAAAATACATTAATAAACGAAACAACTAAGGGCCGGTATATCAGTCTTTGCTAAGGAGCACATTCCTCGCTCAACTTAAACCGCCGAAATCGGCCGCTTAAGCCGTGGTAAGCCGCAGAATAGTTTTTTTTTTTTTTTTTATGGAATAGGCAATTCACCCTAAGAAGAGTGCTTTGTGCCATTAAAGTTAAGAAAGATAGTTTAATTTTTTAGGTTAATCTACGAGGGGACAGGACAAATCAAACATTGAACTCATTTAAGTCTATGAACTTGTATAAAACTGAAAAAACGCGAGAATTGTTGAGAGACAGCAAATACGGAATACTAAGGGGAGAATTGTGGGTAATTTTAATAAGCAAACGATAAATATTTTTGAAGGAAGAATGATTTTTACAATTAAAGAATATATGGTTAAGAGTCTCCTCCTCCACACCGCACTCGCAGAGTGGACTATTGAGGACTCGGATCTTAAACAAATGAGTTGCAATAGAGCAGTGACCAATTCTCATTCTCGAAATGCAGGAAATAAATCTTTTGGATTTTTTTTTGCCGTGGAACCAAGGTTTACTCGGAATATGCCTTTGTATTCCAGCATAGAAAGATCCAGTTCGGGTTTTCGTACTTGTCCAATTTTCTTCCCAGGAACGAGACATATTGGATTTAAGAATAGAGAAGACGTCAGAGATAGGAATTCTAAAATCTAAAGGGATAGAACCAGAGATCGTTCCAAGTTTAGCGAGAGAATCGGCTTTCTCGTTACCCTCAATTCCTAGATGGCCAGGGACCCAAACCAATATTGTCTCAAATTGTGATTCGTGTAGAGAGTTGAGGATGTTTTTAATATTACAAATAATGTAGTCTTCTGGACATCGAACGATATTAGAGGAAATTTTTAATACAGCACTTAGAGAGTCAGTGCATAGTATGGCTTGACGAATATTGAGAAGCTGGATTTGAATTAAAGCTTGTTCAATTGCGAAGCATTCTGCGGTAAATATAGAAATTTCTCTAGGCAATTTATAAGAAAGATTTAGATTGAATTCAGGAATATACACAGATGCGCCACAATCTTTGAGCTCGGACTTGGAACCATCTGTGTAAATTAGGGAAAACCCAGGAAACTTAGAAGACGTAATGCTTTTAAAATGATCGTCCACATTTTGAAAGTTATTAGATGATGTTAAAATGTTCGTCCGAAAGTCGGAAGTTATTACATTGGGGATAAAATTAATAGTATCAAACGGGATTTTGTAAATAGGAAGGATTGGATCTTTTTGTACGTTTTGGAGAGAAGAAGAGAGAGATCTGTATGAAAGAAAACTTTTTAGAAGGAAAGACTGTCGATTTTTATCTGTCAATCTTTTGCTGTTGTTTAAGTTATTAAACAAATGATCGAGACTTTCTTCTAAAGGATGACGAGACAGAGATAAAGATTTGAAAATAAACTTATCAGCAAGGAATTGTCTTCTCAAAAATAAGGGTGGTTCTACGCATTCCACCTGGAGCGCGTTAATAGGAGAAGATTTCATCGCCCCAATAATCATTCTGAGCGCCTTGGATTGAATTCTTTCAAGTTTTTTATCCAAATATTTAGGAAGGGGGTCGAAAAGAAATGTGCCATAATCCAAGTGGCTTCGAACTAGGGAGTTATACATTAGTTTCAGGGTAGTAGGATGAGATCCCCACCATACTCTGGAAACTGCTCGCATCATATTAAGCCCCTTTTCACACTTAGCAGAAATGTGTTGAATATGTGGGAGCCAGGAAAGCTTATGGTCCAAAAGTATACCAAGAAATTTTACTTGCTTAACAGTTTGGAGATGAACATTATCAAATGAGACAGAAAAAGGGGGCAATTTTCTTTTGCGCGTAAAAGCCACTACCTTAGTTTTAGAAGTCGCTAAATTCATTCCATTTGACAATAACCAAACTTTAATATAATGCAAAGCCAAATTTAACTCCTTAGCAGCATGGGATAAATTTTTGTGTGTTATATATATAAGAAAATCGTCCGCAAAATAAAGTCGCTTGATATAAAAAGGGATTAAAATGTCTAAATCGCTTATATAAATATTAAATAACAATGGACTAATTACAGACCCCTGAGGTAACCCTTTCCATAATTTACGTTTTAAAATTTTTGAGGAAGAGTGGATTATAATGGATCTGTCTGATAGCAAGTTGATAATAAATTGAACCAATTTCATAGGAATTTTTATTTTTATCAATTTTTCTTTTAAAATATTAATTAATACATCGTCATAAGCTGACGAAAGATCAAGAAATGTGGCCAGTGTGCAAGAATTAAGGGATTGGGAAATACGAATTTCTGTTGTAAATATACTTAAATTATCCATAGTTGATTTCTTTTTCCGGAAGCCATATTGATTTTGAGAGATAATACTGTGATTTTCAACAAACCACTCCAATCTGTTCTTTATCAAGTGCTCCGCTACTTTCGTTAAACACGACGAAAGAGCGATAGGACGATAGGAAGAGACTTCGGAAGGATTTTTCCCTGGTTTTAAAATCGGGAGGACTTTTTGAATTTTCCAGATATCCGGAATAAATCCGGTTTCAAACATGTTATTAATTAAAGATAAGAAGTATTCTAACGACGTGTCAGAGAATGCTTTAATAAAGCTATATAATATTCCATCAGGACCAGGAGAAGAGTCTGAAAGGGAATTAGTTACTCGTTTTAATTCATTAACTGAGAAAGGAGAGTCTAGCCAGTTAGAGTGAGAAGGATGGGAAATAAAAGTAGGCATTTCTTCATATCTGGCAACTGATGGAGGGGCTATCTTGTCAGCAAAACTATTTAAAATTTCTTCTGGAATAAGCTTTGTACGCTGCGGAGCAAATGATGAACCGAACTTTTTTAAACTGGTCCAAACAGATGACTGGGAAGATTCAGGAGACAAACTTTCACAAAATTTTCGCCATCCAGAACGCTTTTTATTTTTCAATATACGTTTAGTTTCTGCCTGGGCGCGTTTCACTAATAAGTAATTTTCGAACGACATACACTTGCGGAAAATGGAAATTGCTTCTTTTCTAGAGTTAACAGACCTAGTACATTCTTCATCCCACCATGGAGTCGAATGTTTTATCTTAATAGTAGCATTACGTTTCGGGATGGATTTTTCTGCTGCTTTTATTACTAGACTAGGAAACAATTCACATTCTCTTGTGATGTTCCCAAGGGATGACTTTGTCGAGTGAACAAGGGAGTCTAGTTCATTAGAGAAAGTTCTCCAATCTGCGTCTTTAGTTTTGAATTTAAAATTATTGTTTACAGTAAAGGAACGCAAGGTAGTTAGTTGGTGGAAGAGAATAATGATAGGAAAATGGTCACTGGAAAGGGGGTCTTTAAGTATGTCCCAAGAACATTTAGGAATCATTGAAGATGAGCAAAGGGACAAATCAACGGCACTTTTCCTTTGTTGAGGGGGGGTGAATCTAGTTGGGGATCCGTCGTTTAAAATACAAAGATTAAAAGTATCAATAAAATCTAACAGATTACGACCCGAACGGTTTGTTAATTCGCTACCCCAAGAGGGAGAATGAGCGTTAAAATCGCCCAATATCATATAAGGGGGACGAATCTGAGATATTAATAATGACCATTCGTTTTCGTCAAAAATAGTAGAGGGAGGGATATATATTGATAATATTGTAATGTCAGATACAACAGCTGCTACTATCTGAAAATTGATGGGGAGAGTATGAAAAATGATTTGTTTAAAAGGAATAGAGTCATGAATAATAAGAGCTGTGCCACCTTTACCATCCAATCTATCATGTCTAAGACAATGATATCCAGGAATCTTAAATTGATACAAGGGTTTTAACCATGTTTCGGAGATGGCGGCGACTGAAATATCATGTACATTGAGTAATTGAATAAGCTCAGATTTGTTAGAGAATAGACTTCTACTATTCCACTGAAGTATTCTGTTCAGTTTCAGAGACATTGGGAAGACAAGAGAGTAATGATTTAATATAATCAGCAGCGTTGGACGGTACATTATTGTTGTTTGAAAGAATTGAAATTAAGAGGGTAATTAATGTCTGAATGAAAGAAGAATTTTCATTAACAACTTTAGGGAAAATAGGTGAAGCAGAATTATTTTTTAAAACACTCCCATTGGGTTCCTGAGTTTTATTGTTCCCATTTGGGTAAAACAAAAGTTCATTGTGTTGCTTTTTGTCAAAAGAGGGAATAAATTTAGGTTTCGGTTTTAACGGTTTAAAAAACGTTTCTCTGTGAGAAGATGATAGTGGAGGTTTAGAGGAAGTGAATTGAAAGGGAGATGAGGTAGAAGTTATCTCTGCAAAAGATTTTTTCGCAGTGGGGAATATTTTTGACGCCTGGAAGTAAGAAATATTGTCTGAAGCCATTGCTTGCTTAATATTCTTTTGTCTAGTTAATTCTGGACAGGCCAAACTAACCGCGGTATGATTGCCCTTACAATGAATACAAATTGGATCATTAGATGAATTTTGACAATTATCAAAAGCGTGATTTTCTCCGCAATGAAGACAACGTGGAGGGGAACGACATACGGGTTTCGAATGTCCAAACCGGCAACAGTTGAAACATTGAATCGTCGGAAATTTATATACTTCTACAGGAAGTGAGTTGTAATAGATGAACACACGGGATGGCAAAGTTTGACCTTCAAATGTTATTACAACAGATTGCGAAGGTTTCCATATGGTGGTTCCAGTAGATGTATCCTTGTAATTTAATCGACGTACTTTTAATACTTTAGGAGTCACTTGAGAATCATTAAGAGCATCAACGATTTCTGATTCTGAGAGATCAGGTGGAATACCCCTGACCCGCCCCATCCTTGTAAGGTTATATGTAGGAATAAATGATTTAAATTTTTGGTTTGAAAGTGAATCAATTTTTTTTACAAATTCATTTGCAAGGGTGGCGGATTTAAACTCAATGGATAATTTGTAGCGGCCTTCCGGTTTGATTGATCCATTAACTATTCCAAGGTTTTTATTATTTGAACTGAAAATAAATTTCCCAAAATCCAGCGGATGAATAATCTTCCCATGTTCAGTTCTTTGAACATTAACAATGAAAGGGGCAGATGAGGAAAGAGAATACATTAGATCAGCATTTTTAGTTTCAGGTAGAATGGTGTCTTTATGATTTCCCTGAGAGCTTGAGGTTTGATTGGTATGAGAAAGAGATTTAATTTTGGGAGGTATATTAAGAGAAAGCGAAGGTCTTCTTTTACGGGAAGGGAGAGTTATAGAAATGTGGCTATCATCAGAGTCACATCCATCTGCATTGTTGAATATGGATTCGGGATCAGGGGGTCTATTTTCGTCTTCCTCCATTTTTACAAATTATTTAAACACAAAAAAAATAATAATTTAAAAATAATAAACAGTCTATTTGATTGACTGTACACACGAATTTATCGTAAACAAAATAATACAAATAAATTATAATCAAAACAAAAGTGTAACAATAAATGAATTCTTATCTGCAGTAGAATCAGGAGGTAAGTAGGTAGATCGTCAAACACAGAGCACCGGTAAACACAACCACTCACTACCGACGTTCGATGCGGAATCCTCCGCAGAATAGTTCCTTTGCTAGACGCTGTAGCGCTATTGGAAAAAACAAATCTGTCATCTGTTAGATTTGACATTGCTTCGGTTTCGATCTGCTACGTACATACTACGTAGGGACGCAATAAATTGCATTGGAGGAATAAGTTTATCTATCAACATGGAATTCGAACTTTCTTCGAGTGATGACGATTAGACATCGTTTGACGTTTGGTTGTTTGATTAAACCATAGAGTCCATAGATACTTACATAAATAGATTGGTTCGGCATAGAAATTATTAAAATTATCATAGACTAAACGTTTAAAATTGGTCAACTCTAGGATTACGACTGATATACGGATTGTGTGCTAAGCCATGCTGAGCTCCACATTCCTTCAAAGCCAAGCTTTAGACCAACTGATATACCGGCCCTAACTGATGTAGACGGCAAGACCTCCTAAATAGTGTATCCGAAACATTGTTTCTCAGTGAATACATGGATTAAAGGTATTTGCACAGTAAATAAATAAAATAAAAAGTGCAGATTGCGCAATTTTAATGCCATTCTACCGCTAAGTTGTAATTAACAGAATTTAGCCTGTCCGCGGCTGGCAGCTGTCCGATGCTGGACCTCGTCCCCACAACGCATGCTGACCGCTCTATATTAGTATTGAGTGTACTATGTAGTATACATATATGGCCGATGTTAGCTGCTCCATAAGCTGTATGCTGTATATGGGTAACGCTGGCTGCATGACCGCAGCTATACGCTACACGCAACGGTGGCGAGAATAGGAGAAAGACGCGAAGAAGCCGACCTCAGGTCTGCGGAACACAGACGAGAGACCGCGGATTGCTGGTACATGCACCTCGATGTTTGGTCGGGGATACGGTTCATGTCGGAGCCGACAGGGCTGCCAGACAGATTTCAAAACATATTATAAATTATAATATATTATTATATATATCGCATACCCCGTAGAAAAGGGTCGTGAGTCAAAAAACTTAATTTTACAGAAGAGCGAAAATATCTTGCGGAATTAGAATGGTCTAACTTATCTAAATACGTTTTTTTTGGCATAGATAATCACAAACACTTGTTAGAGTATTCAAAGACAAAAATACAATTATATAAAACAGACGATTTTGACTTAAGATGATTTTCAACAGGATGTGCCATATATATTTTTTTTTCTATTGAATACTGAACAAGAGTCCTAACTGCTCTGGTCTGGAGCCAGTGACACTATAGCATCCCTAATTGGGATATGTCGTGAGGCTGAAGGTAGTGTGGATATAAAGGAGACGGTAAGAGGAAAGTGGGGAAGTACCTGGCTATTCAGATGTGTTCTAAAACACGGATAAAACCATTTCAAGCAACGTTTCAATTCATATGGTGGTCTTACACCAGGACGATACTGAGAGTGTCTTCCACTTTGGGATGTTAAATAGGTATACCGATCAATATTCGAAGTGATTGTATTTCAACAAGATAGCTATTCCCACTGGCATGCACGGAGAAAAATGTTATTCTAAAATACGATAATTTTATTCGTAAAAACGGTTAAAAACGGGACTGAAGTTCTTACGAACAAATCAACAGTGTTTCAATTTTTATTGACGGGCAAATATAAGAATAATTTGTTGGTATACGTACGAAATTACGTATACCAACAAATTATTCTTACATGTTCCCGCCAATAAACATTGAAACCCTGTTAATTTGTTCGTAAGAATTTCAGTCCCGTTTTTAACCGTTTTTACGAATAAAATGATCGTATTTTGGAATAACATTATTCTCCGTGTTACTATTGGCAAGTTAGTCCTGCAAGCCGGGAGATCAAACAATCTATGTTGTCGGCGGCAGAGAAAACAATAATAAAACCGGCGTCAACTGATCCCTTCGACTCGTAACTGTGGATAAGCAAAGACCTTTGCTTTTTCTTTCTTCTTCCTGATTTTCCTCCTTTGTCCGCCCACAGATAAGTATGTCATGTAGATAAGTAGGTAGGTACTTTCTTTTTAGATTTCAAAATGTTGCCATCCCTATGCCATCGACCATAGCAGAACCCAGCGGTCCAGCTTGCATACAGAATAGGTACCTATCCTCACAAACCAGAACATATATAGCGCGTTCCCGCCGCGCGTCTTTTATTTGTGCGGCTTTTGTTTTGACATGTTGTTTCAACTGTTTTGTTGTTTGGGTGTGCTGTGCTTTTAGCCGTGGGTATCAACTGTATCGCGGGCAGGTCGAGGGACCAGAGACAAATTAATAATGGGGCAGGCTGCCGCCATCGCGAGCCTGCCAAACCATAGACAGAGCCGGATGGTGAATCTTATTTTTTTCTACCTACAAGAAGAAAAATATCAAATACATAGGGGTTAGCTGCGTGATCGTATAGCACGGGCCTTTTAATTTTTTTTATTTAATTTAATTATTTATTTTGTTATAACAAAAACACATTTACATTATATTGACATTTTGACTGTCCAACTAGGTAGATCTCCCTTTTTAATTATAATATTCTTCATTTTCTATCTAACTAAACTAAAACCAAATTCAATCCCCAATATTTTCTCACTCGTTTTCCCTCCTAAATCGTGTTATGACGCCATTTTTTTTTATTTGTTTGTGTCTTGCGGATAAATGAATTATTTAGATAAATTAGGTTATTTCGACTTTTCAAAGCTCCATACATCATGATGGAAATTACTCTGCTTATATGTTCAACCATTTATTGGGTAACCAACACCCCTACCACAGGTAACCGCAAGTGGTTTGCTACGTTTGGTGACTTAGCAGGGATTCCCAGGTTCATTATGTGAAGTTTTTCCGACTCTTGGCGGCGGATGCTTTTGCCCACCTACTGCTTGGCGGGCCGGATCGTAAGAGATTGGTTGACCGGATTCTCTCGACTCCCCGGGGAAATTGTTTTTCTCAGGTCCCCCTGTGTGAAGCTAATGTTAAAAAAATCAACGCCAGAGCTCATCCTTCAAGTGTTTTACTCGGGATTTACAAACAAATTTTGTTCTTTACAGTTAGGTTTACGAAATCATGTATCTATTTTAACTGTTTTCATCACTTTCAATTTAATTAAATAGAACGGTAAATACTTAATTAACAATTCCCTTTGACCATTGAAACATTACCCTAACCTCAAACCAATCTCAAAAAATTCTCGTTTTCGCCGCTAAACCGCGTTTTCCCGCCAATATTTCATCTGTCAATACCTTTTAGTTACAGAACAGTTTACAAATCATTATTATACTATACAAAAATAACTCTATGCCTACCATTTTGCAGACCATCCGTTTTAAATACCTATATTATATATTTTTATATAGTAGTTTTATTTCTGAAGTTAATAAATAACAGGTCTTTCTAGGTTTTCACAATTAAACGTTCGAGTCATCTACGCGAACAGAAAAGTGTAAGACAAATTGCAAGCTGTCGTTTGGTGGTAATGAGCAGAAATTAAAATAATTGCTCCAGAATTAAGACACCTTTAACAATTAAACACATGTTTTTTACGGGATATTATTAAAGAAGGTAGGTTCATACCAAATGTGTCTAGATTAACGGGTTTTTACGACCTTTAAAATCCATTCCCATCAGCCCTGATGATGGAAACTGCAAGGCTTTTTGAAACGATGACAAAAGGATGAAGCAGCGCGACACAAACTGAATTATCATAAGTTTTGTTATTATCAGTATTTTTTTCTCCTTTGGTAAACTGTACACATCCAATTAGGTTGACTGCACGACTCCGCCCTAGGTCAAAAGCTGACATTTTTTAAAACCATATTCATAACCTCTTCTTATTTCAAATTTATGAAATAGAATCTCTCGGAGCCTTCCCGCCTGGACATAGGTTCGTTCTCCTTTTAATACGTTTTTTAGTCGGATTGTTCTTTTTCCCATTTCTGTCGGAGCGGTCGCCCGCCACGCCCACCGCACAAAACAACGCCCCGTGATTGGACGATATGGTCAACGTGTCTCCGATATGTTGCCAGTGATAAGGAAACTCGTATTAAGTAGGTACCGTAGAACGGCGTGAATTAAAACAAATCTTTCTTCCAAGCGGTTCCTAAGCCAAAACTGATTAAATTTTTTGAAAGTTGTGTTTAATAATAATATACTAGTAGATTAATACTTAAAACATCAAGGGAAACCGTGAATCTTCTTAATTCTTTAATTGGGAAATAGTATCAACCTACTTTACATTTCTACGTTTGGCTAGAGAAAAAGTTTTAAATTTTTTTTTTACCAATAATTTGCACATCAGCAACACCTATACATCTGTAACTTAGTTTTTCATGATACAAACTTGGGGTTTCTTATTTTTTCTCAGAAATTATTGTTAGATACACTTTTGCAACTCATTGTAACATCAATATTGAAGACTTCGAGTAATCTAAAATCTAAGCATTTACAACTTTTAATTAACATTCCTCATGACTTCGAAACCCACGTGAGGAGTAGGTATAGTTTTTGGGCTTAATTTTGAGGAGTGAAGCTTGCCTTGATGATAGCCAACCTTCGAAAGGAGATAGCAGGTACAAGAAGAAGAAGAAATTAAAATTTACAAACAATTTATTTTTTATTTTATATTATTTTGTATTAACCCCATCATACCGATATGTTATGGGTATATTTCGTGACACTCTTTTTTCTTCTTTTCAAACACGTGTTTGGTGCAAGGAGAAATAATAATGTTTTAGGCAGATAGGCAGGTACTGTACATTGTACTGTACACCAGGCATCGGACACCAGACATCTGGCTTGTTTTATAAATTTTATGTTGACCTCGCATCCCTATCATGATTTTAGATGATTTATGGCTGTTGGATTCTGTATTTTGTTGTGTTGTTCAGGTAGGTTTTGTTCTTTCTTTAGACTATGAATTTTATTTGAGGATTATTAGTTCGTCAAGGTTGCTTCAATAGATACTACTTGTTTAAAAAGATCTTAATAATTTTAAGGTGAAACGTAAGCGGCAATTCTCATACAATCTGTTTGTATGCCCCATTCGAAATCTACTGATCGTATTTTATTTATTTTAGTACTAAAAAATAATACTAATAATGTTATATCACTTATAATAACCAAGTAATTACATTAACAAAAGTATTTATTTTTCATCTGATTTGCGTAGGTCTTTGTGCACGGTAGGCATATCCGTATATTAAAAAGAGAGATACTTTATGTGTGAGCAGTGCCGATGTACGTTTGTCGAGCAAGTTTTAAGTACATTCCTATGATTTAAAGATGTTTATTAGTTTGTAGTAAAAAGGTTAAAACAAATACATGGAATGATTTGTTATCCGAAGTGTTCGTTTTGCTTTTTAATGAATGCCGCCTGTTTAAGTTAACTCTAAACAGGCGGCTGCGGGAAAATAATTTCCTTAAGGGATTTTGTTATATTTGGGTGTGCTGTATACGAGGTTTTTTTAAGGAAAGGAAGGAGAGAAATTTAAGAGAAGTAAAAAGGTATAAGCAGTGGTCAGGAATCTGGGGTACTGTCCAGGAGTGAAAGACGTACTTACGGCCTCCGCGGTCGAGGGTCAAACATTCCTTTGATCTCTCAAAGCTCATGATGTAATATTTGTGAATATGAGAGGTACCGTTTTTTCTATCGTTTGAATACGATGACTTAGATATTAATAACACATCATTATGTGCAGGTAATATATTTCGTCGTCAATTTGTAATCAAATTTAACAGGTTTTTTCCCCGATTTGTATATTGTGTTGCCAGTGTTATTGTATTATGTTAAGGGCGATTGTATATATGTATACTGCACAGCACACACAACCACGAATTTGCTATTTATATCAAAAATATAGAAACATTTTAGTGCACATGCGAACAATTATCGCAAAAATAACTAATGTTTAAAATAGCTTTCTGTAATGGTAGGTACCTACCCACCCACCTACCATGGAAAAAAGCTGCACCGTGGGCAAGTAGGTAAGAAAATACAAGGGTATTATTTATTGTTTATGGCCCAATTCGCGCGGAATGGTATAGCACTGAACAACAACGATGACAATGTCAAACAATGTTGCCATGACGCGTGGCTATTCGAACTTCGAACGCCATTAAATTTTCAGTTCAGGTTCACATGTTTTGCGGCGCGGAATGTCCGTGACATTTGAACATTTTTATGATAAATGGCTGTTCAGTGTTCAGTCTTCAATGCGATATCGTGTTGGTTTCTTCGAGCATATACGGCTTTCCTACCCATTGGTTTTATATTGTAGTAGATAGTTAATCTAACAAATCCATAGCAGCTGTTGAATTTTGTTTAGTTCAATTTATGTGTAGGTAAGTTTGTCTACTTTTGATATTATAATTATAATATGAACTAGATATTTGTCTAAAAAAATTAATAGTCTTTATATGAATTAATCCTGCAATTTAAATTATAATGATAATTTTTATTTTTAATATTATTGTAATGTCATCATCGAGATTTTCCAATTTGGGAGGCGGGTATGGGAACTGCCGACCGGGAACTATTTATTGGATAAGGTGCCATAGGTCACCTCAAGCGGTTCGCTACGATTGGTGACTAAGCAGGGACGCCCGGGTTCATCGGATAAGGTGTGTAATACATAGGTACAATAAAATAATACATAATAAAGTGATATGAAAATAACATATTTGGTTACATACTAAAGCTAATATTCTGCTTTCTAATTTTTTTTATATCATCTTTACTTATAGACACATAAGACGGAGACCTCCAGTCCACATAGTGAAGCAGGCAAAGTCTATGGAGCTTTATCGACAGTCATCCAGAGGTAGATCAAAGAACTCCTGGATGACTCAATGCTCCAAAATTCTACAGAGAAGCGGCCTGGATGAAAGCGATACTCAGAACCGAAGAAGCTACAACTTGAGAACGAGAAGAGCCGACCCCAACAGCCTACCTAGGCAATGAGTTTGGACAGTGCAAGGAAGAAGATCTGTACTTTTATATGTATTTTCAATTTTTATATAATTTTGTTGAAGAATAAAAAACAGTTGGTAGGTACATTTTTTCCCTATAAATTTCACATTACAATAATCATTTCCATTATCCCGAACACCATACGTCGTTCATAGGCTATATTACAATGTTATGAACAGTTAATTAATGTTATAACAATTAAGAACAGTAAATATTAACACAATATTTAAAAAAAAAATTATATTTAAAAACCAAAAAAAAAAAAATACATAAACCATAACAAAAATCAAATCTAAAATTAAACTGAATGATAAAATAGAAATAAAATAGTTAAATATTATAAAAAATCAAGATTAAAAACATGCAAAAGACGATTATAATAAACTTTCCCTCTTGAAAGAAGACAAAATCTCAGAGCTATATGATATTAATGTAACAATAATAATTTTACATAATGTATGACTGTGACACATAATATCTTATCTTGCAAAAAAATCGATTTTAAAGTACATTATAATTTTGTTAACTGATCTTAATGTTGATAATTTTTAAAATATTTATTTAATCGATTCTCCCTTTTCGATTGTCAGCTTGTCGATTTGACTGACCTACATAAAACGGGAATTCTCCCTTGTTGAACAGTCAAAGTTTTCTCTGTGAATAAATGAATGAATGCATAAATATATATATTTTTTTTCTTTTGTTGTCATCAGGGCGACCTTACCTTGCAAGTTGGAGTCCGGAACAACTCTGCGAAACTGCAGTCATGCCACTCATGTAAAATTCGAAGCCATGAAGTGCGGCGTCTTTTTCAGAGATGTCTAGTGACAATATTACATTATAATTTGGAGTGATTGAATTGGTTTTCTGAAACGACTTGTCCGTAGTTCCACAGAGCTCGTCGTCAAGAGTGATACATTTAGCGTAACCTTAGCAGTGAAAAGCTATGAGCATTTAATTTGCTCCACCCCGCTTCTCAAGCGCTATATGATTTAAAGTTGAAAGTGCGCTTGAAGCGGTTTCCGTAATGGGAAACCGGGGCTGCGGAAACCATTACATGGTGTTGACACTTTCCATAAATATTGTTCACACTTTGCGCCAGTCATGGTGGCGCGTATTGATTATCCCCTTTAATGGAAAGTCAGGGCTTTATTTAGAGGGCCGCTGATATCTAAAACTAAATTATATTCAAAAAAATATATTGAATAAATTAATATCATCATTATCATCAACCACTTACAATAAAATCATAGAATGAGGGAGGAAGTACTACAGAAATGATTCTGTGAAATACAGTCAATGAATGATTGATTATGATGCCAAAAAATCTGACCCTTTCAGCCTTCCAAATGTTTTGTCCAATTTTTAACCCCTTTGTTCTTTTCCGAAATAATATTTGTAACTTTTTTCTATGTAATCACAATTTTATCCCCACTTTTCAAGTAGACCAACGACTAAAATAAGCATAATAATTCAGCTATGCCGACAACGGTTTTTCGCAAATTTTCTCTAAATTTTTTTTTTTACTAATTCATAGTTGCATTTTGTGTGTTTCTTAAATATATTGCGAACTTTACCGTAAAAAATAAATGTTTAGTAAAAGAACGCTTACACCATGAAAGAAAGAAATAATCGTATATAGATTTTATCATTCTTCCACGGCTAATACGTATTTATACGATAATTACGTAAAGTTTAAACAATGGTTCCAGTAACTTTCTTTAAAAATTTAATGCAAATTTATAATAAATTAATTAATAATAAGTAAGGAAAATGATTTATTTACCTCATTCACAAGACCTAAACAATATAACACATTCAAATAAGTAAATCGCATTAAACAATTAAGAAAAACGTGAAGAAAACGGATTTCAAGTAACCCACAAATAGAGAATAGATTGTATTGTCAAAATTATACAATTCTCAGTAAATCAATTTAACCGATAATAAATCAATTTAGTACCATAAAAATTGAAATTGGACGGGGTTAAATAGAATAAAATAAATACGTCGTCTTAACGTGATCTAACCACACTTTGAAAATGGCCGTAAACGGCAAAACGGCTGCAAAAATAATAAAAACATAAAAATGCATTCAAAACTTAATAATAACCTTACTAAATTCGATTTAAATTAATTTAAAAAAAACGAATTCTAGGAATTAAACACAAAAACTAATAAGTTCTAGTACGAATCGTACAATTTGTCGGTTCTAAATCTTTGTCTAAACACATTTTCATAAATAAACACATTTCCATTATTCTGTTAACCCTTCGCAACCCCTGCATTTCGCATCAGTTAACATTTCTGGTTGAAACACTTTGTCCGCGACCTCGTTACAACTTCTGTTTTTAGGGGATGACTTTAAAACAAGTGTAGCACCGAAATGGGAATATATTTGTCAGCAATTAAATGGCGCGAGCACCGTCAGGCTGTAGGGGAGGTGGGGGTGCAAAGGAAAGGGGGTGTAGGGTGAAAAACGCCCTAAAACTGTTTGTCATTCATTACCGAAATGTTTAGTGTTGACAGACGTAATGAATGGGCTACAGATTATTGTGATTTGATGGAGAAAACACAATTAAGGATCGCACTTAGTAAAGACGCGATCATTAATTCTGCCTTCTTGGTAAAATGTGACGAGTTTTTTGTGGTAGGTTTTTTAAATTTTTCTTTATTCAATAAACTGCAAGTTACGTTTTTTGAGAATTTTACGACTACCACGCTAGGCACATGCCCGTGTCGTGGTGGTCATTTTTAAACTTAATCAATTTGCAAGGATCACACAGATGCCCGTGTTGTGATATTTTTAAGTTCAAAATTCCCAACTCACTTCGGCATACCTCAAGGTACAGTCCTAGGACCATTACTGTATATCATTTATGTAAATGATATATTCATTCAAATATTAAATGGAAAAATAATATCATATGCTGATGACACTGTCATAATAATTGAAGGTTATGATTGCAATACTGTTAATAACTTAGCAAATACTGATATTAATATACTGAAAAATTGGTTCGACAAAAACCTCCTCTCATTAAATACTGAAAAAACCAAATTTATCCCATTCTCTATCAATAAATTTAGATTAAAATCAGAACTAAAAATTATAATGAAAGTTTATATATATTCACGCATGCATGAATACATATAAAACAAGAATTAAAATATGTGTTAAATCTATATTCCTCATCTTTTCTCTTTTATACTTTTTATACTCTTTATCTTCTCTCTTTTGTATTTTATACTTTCTTATATAGTTTTTTCAACTTCATTATAATTTTTTCTTCTACAACTTTTCCAATTTTCAAGCATGTTTATATACTTAATCCATATATGTTTACACTAGACTTCATAAAGTAACCAATTAAACTTATATATAATTGGTCACCATAAAACAGGCAGCCGCCTAGTATGGTGATTTCATATGTCATTTATATGTAAATGTTTTAATGTATATCATGTATTTTATAAATAAATAAACCAATAATTCATCAACTTAAATGTAACAGAACAAATTGCAATCAAGCATGTTCAATACTTAGTCCAACTTCTGAAATTAAATATCTTGGTATATATATATATAGATCAACATTTTAAATGGAAAAAAAAATTTGTGAACTTGTCAAAAGAATTCGAAAATGTATTTATATATTTATAAGACTAAGAAATATTCTTAAATTAGAAAACTTAAAAAGAGTGTACTATGCAATTGTTCAATCTATATTGCAATATGGTATTATTGGTTGGGGAGGAACTTATAATAATATTTTAAATCCACTCAAAATTGTTCAAAGATTGATAATTAAAGTAATTTTGAAAAAACCATCCAAATTTTCTACTGAAATTCCCTTTTCAATATTCAATGTACCTACAATAGACAAAATATATAAAAAAATATTCAATACTACAAATTTACAAAGAAGTACAGTGAAATAACTTACCATTCCATTCATCAGCAAGATATCATCAAAATACTATCAAAATCCCTAAATTTAGTACAAAGCACACACAAAATACTTATCTCTATCTAGGTATAACATATTATAACAAACTACCATTATATCTGAAAGTTATCGAAAATATTCAGGAATTTAAGCAAAAATTAAAAAAATACCTAAAACTACTATAAGAGTCCATATCTCACTATTATTATTATTCTTTCAAATCCTTTATTGATAAATCTTGCATTTTCTTAATTATCCCTTGTTTTTTGCCATATTGTATTATTTACTTTCACACATGATATTATATAATTGAACTAAAATTCCCTCACCAAACACAAGAGCCTTATCTCTTTATTGTGAGTAAAAGCTATTCTTATTCACTATTTTACCACTGTATAAAATGTAAAAATTGTGTATTTATTGTACAAAAACCTTTAAATATTAAATAAAAAAAAAATTAATTATAGGTCCAATATATTTTTCATTCTCACTTTTCACACTCGCTCCTCTTGTAAACACAAGCGTCCGCTTTTTCAGAAGAAAAACATCAAGAAACAAAAAAATCAGTGAAAAATTTTTTTGAATTTTATTGTTATCAACATTGTTATACCATGAAAACTTATTATTTCATAATTTTTTTAAAAGTATTAGATATAAGTTAGGATTTATTCAGTGCAGAAATTCTAGGTCTAACTACTATATGTATTCCTCATTTAGCAGAATCAAAAACAAAAAGATTTCTTACTAAGGCCTCAGTTCATTTATGCATATTTTTAAAAGGGCGTTGATGAATTAATAAAAGGTAAACTGGCAACCAAAAAAGAATTATACACTGACAAAAAATGGTTAGATTTAATAGATTAGCAATTCTAATGTAAACTTCACAGTAATTTCTAAATCAATGGTGTAATGGCAACTCCACACAGCTTCTCCTAGGTACCACATCTCGTATAACACACGTTAGTCTTGATCTCCGAGTCGGCTGACTAATGACGTGATCTGGTGGAGACAGCCACTGTGGGAGGAATGGCAACACTGAACCCTGAGCCCTGAGCACTGTGCTTCAACGGGTGGGGGTTTTGCCACCCCAGGGAGGGTGGGGTTGGAGAGGGTGGTGGGAGGATGGTAAGGTGCAGGGGAGTCAAATAGAAAGTGGATATTGAAATAGCATTACACTATCACAGAGACGTACATTGTATAGAATTAAAATAACGTTAATGTATTTGGACGATTTTGTTATTGTGGACATGTCAGATAGGAATTTTATACAAGTATTTCAATTGTATACCTAATATAATAATAATATATTTTTGTGAAAAAAGACCTCAGGCTCTATCTAATTTTATTATTTTCAAATAGATACAGAAAAAATACAAACATGTCTGGCAGAGGTCATTTCCTATAAACACAATTTTATTATTAGAAATTTTATGCTTGGAAAAGATACGACACGCAGAGGACATACTATATTATTTAAAACACAGGACATTGTATGATTTTACATTTGCTACCCTCCATTACTATTAATGTTACATTTATTTATGAAAATTAGTGGCAAAAGTAGTTTTGTTATTTATTTTGAAATACTGTAGATTTTAGGATTCTTTAGATTGGAGACTTTTTCTGAAATGACACTAAAATATTTGCAAGCTTTTATTTGCCAGTAGTAGGGAGAGATGTCAAAAACGCATGTCCAATATTTAAACTCGATTGACATAAGCTTTATGAAAATCTTTTTCAGAGCTTATGATACTATGAATGTTGCGAGACTTAAGATTGTGGGGAAGGGGCAGAAGAAGGCTCTAAACTACCTGGATAATCAGATCTTGTCACTAAACATTTCTAAACCCCTCCAAGCTTCGCCCTGAGGAGTCTTTCGATGATACTGTTTCCAGGGCGATTATAGAAGAGATACACATTCATTTATTTATTTTTAGTCTCCTTAAAACTATTGTACACCAATAACAAAATTTAGACACAAATGTACCTACAGTAAATTAATAAGAAATAGTAAAAAAATAAACAAATTAATAGTAGAAGTAAGCACATTACGATTTAAAACAATACTAAATTCAACAAAATTAAATAACCACTCTAGAGGTGACATTATTGTATTGTTACTGTAGTGTATGTGAACATGTATGCAGTTTTAACGTAAACAGATGTCGTTAGTACAGGTAGTTAAATGCAGTTTTAATTTTATCTCAACAGTGTCACTCGTTCTGGTCTGACATTCAGGAGGGAACCTTTAGGGACCATTTCTCCTACTCCAGATTAATACAGAGGATCCTTCAAAATGGGCGTTAAATCCAATTAATTATTAATTATAAATAATACGATAATAAACACGACTCGTAATCTCAACCGAAATATTATTGAAACTCCCGATCATCAGAATTGTATTGTTCACCAGAGAAAACAACAGTACACCATAGTAACGTTGGTACAACTAGAAGAGGTTTATTTATTTATTTATACTGGGCTTTTACAGATATTCGCACTAACGTGAGAACATCCAATTATAAAAACTCATTTATTGTACAAATAGAGACGTACAATTAAAAAAAATCTACAATTACATACAATTAAATACAGATACATACATACATTTAAGAATATAGAGTTATAGAGCAAAGTAGAAGTATAAAAAATAAATATTTTAAAAGTATTTATCAAAGAAAGAGTGCTTATCTAGCAAATATCAATCCATTTCTTATTCCAAAGTAAATCTGAAAATTAACCCCAAATTTTTTTCATAATAAATCTCAAACAGTCTCCAGATTAAATTGTCGAATTGTTGATCTGAAAAAGCAGGTGCTAACGAACTTTAAAAACCTTCTTTTAGCATTGTTAACCTGTAATGTGTGTGTTTGTTTCCCTCAGGGTGGTCTGGGCGCTGGGCTGGGTTGGGGGGCGCAGCCCCAACCTCCTGACGTTAGGAACTAACAGACCACACGCTAATATGGAAAATAATTCACCGTCAATGACTTTGCGAATTTGCGTTCAGTCAAGTCGTTCGGTCGCTTCGGAGTGCCGCGAGGGAAATGTAAAAATTAAGTTTCATTTAAAAGAAAACAATTCTAAATTATGCACTCTAGGATCCAACATTTGTTTAAGTATCATACATTCTGTGTTATAAGTCCCAAACTTTTGCCCTGATCTTCCAATTTAATTGCATACAATTCTGTAGATCTATTTGTACCTACTCAAAATAGTTGTCTGTTTGACATTTTCATTCACAAATTAATAAGGTTAATAATGTTACTTCCATGATAGGTAGAAAAGTACAATAATTGTTTCTACGTATAGAGTACTTCTGCCCGCGACTTCGTCTGCGTAGGATTGAACTTCGAGTAATCTATTTTCTTTTCCTAGGTCCCATCTACGTTTATACCAAAATTCTTAACCTATTTATTTAAAATATGTATAATTCTTGATTGGATTCAAAGTATTATGCGAGTACTTCAAATAAATTCACTAATTTAAATATTTTCTAAAATAGAATTTTGATTTAACAATCATTGTTTTGCAAAATGTCGTTCTCAAATTTTGATATTTTCTATTAAACAATAATCATTATTTTCAATGTATTAAAAATAAATAGCTAGCTTTATAAATTATACCCTATATGTTATTCTGATGTATGAGCTATATTATTGTAAATTTTCATTAAAATCCTATCAGTAAATTTTGCGTTAAAGTGTAACAAACATACATACATCCATACAAACTTTCGCATTTATAATATTAGTAAGATATTTGTGTTTGGCAACACCTCAGATTTTTGGTCCTGGTGAAATTTTTCTTTTGTTTTATAGTTTCTTTTTTTGAATATAATTACGTTTGGTCCCCAAAAGGCAATTTTTTTATTTTAAAAGAATTTTATTATTTAAAAGGAAATGTATTCACAGTGTAACATGAACAAATATAAAGATAACATAAATCAAAATAAAAATGTATTTTATTGTACTCGTATAATAAGACCGCCGAAATAGGAGCTATTACTGTACATATTTTTCCCAGGAACTCCAGTGAAAAATATTATGACAACCATAGATTTGGTGCGATTTTAGGAGACCCGAAAAATTTAACCTTTTAAAATTATTTTTACTAATAAAACTAACTATAACAATAAAAATATGTATATAATAATTTAAAAAAAAAAAGAAAAAAAAAGGGTATTTAAATTAGAATAAAATCATTGTTTAAAAATGAACTCTAGTTCTTTATGACACAAAAACTTCACTTAGAAAATCTTTACTAGGTTAACTACCTGAAAAAGTGTTAAGTCAGATCAGAGTTGCCTAGGTTATTTTGCCATTACAAATAAGAATACTTTCACTCATTTAGAGTTGTTATAATTGATTGTCATTATTATTTCACCACTGACAGTTAACATGTAACTTATTCCAGAACAATTAGGTACGTTGAGAACTATCGGAAAATGTTGAAAAAGTCTGTGTAGATGCCTTTTTATTTACTTTTTAACTTAATGAGTTAAACTTTAAATTATAATATTTTAATTAATGAAGACAATATTAGCGAAACTCAATCGAAAATCTGAAACAGAAAAATCAGAATTCAGATTTTCGATTAAGTTTTGCTTTACTACCCGTCTTAGAACAGACATCGTCTAGTGAGGCGGGTAACTTCCTTGCTTATAAAATATTACTTTATCTCAATAAACGCCCGGGTTGCCGGCAATGAAAATTAATTAACCAACTAACTAACCATTACGACGTTTCACCGCAGGGGTAAGCAGAGAGGACGGACCGCCAAAAAACTCGGTCTTGGCACACATTCCTTGCCTCATTCACATTCATACATCTTCTCAGACATACCTACTCTTCTATTATTTTGACTCTTGACATGGCCCGACTCAAGTATCTGATTGACCTGATCGTGCCACGTCTTCCTTGGGCGTCCTCGGCTTCTTCTACCATTAACATGTTACTCTCTTTTGTTCTCAAAAACTTGTTACTCTCTTTTGTTTTTCTGTATTGTAAACTTTTTCTTGTATTACTCATCTGAAAATTTCTAATATTAACTTACACTATATATTATTATTTTTATGCCATCTGCAAATTTAAAAACTGGTTTCAGTTTAATTTATTTTTACTTTTTCTCTTTTATTATAATATAATATTTTTTACTTACTTTTATACCTACCATTTTTATAATGTTAATTGCTATAAGTTTATATTTCTTATTTAAACATTGTATTACATATATATCACTGTATAATATACTTATTATATAAAAGCCCATCAGGGCGTTGAAAATTAATAATAAATAATAAATAAACATTCGCGTCATAAATTCTCTTTACACTTCTTTCTTCATTCATTCGCTCAACATGCCCAAACCATCTAAGCGTCGCTTTCATAATCTTACTTATTACGCTCACATCAGCCTTGCATTCTTTTCGGATCTCCACATTCCTCACACGATCATGCATGGTTTTACCACACTTACGCCTCAGGGAGCTCTAATTAATTAAAGGACTTTATTTAGGGTGACATTGTTTCAGAACAATACCAATATATCTAATCGGTTCAAGTTGCATAGATAAAAAAAATCATCTGAGATATCATATCAACAAAGAAAATTTTCCTTAATAATACAATATATCAGACTACAAAACAACCCTGGGGTGTGATTTGATTATCAATTCTCATCCCTCATTAGGGTGAGATATCAAGATTTTAGCAAGATTGAGGCTTAGCCCCCTTAGCCCTTAATTGATGCTCCAGAGTTATTATTTAGGGTGATATTAAGTGCGGATAAAGAAATCACTTTGTGATGTTTCATTTTTTTTATGTCGTCTTGTTAAAAGTCAAGGGGAGAATTAAGTAAAGCAGATCGTAATGACTTTGAAATTTTAAAGGATTTAAAAGAAATTTGCTCCCTGAGTCTTGTTTAATGATATATTGTTTTGTATCTAAATTTTCATAATTGAAAATATTTGAAAGGGAGGTTTTAGAGATTAAAAAATCATAATCATTATTTTGGACTCGAGAAATATCATATTTGTGAAATTATTTGATTGTGCAGCTGAGTAAAAAAATAATGTACATTGGGCGATTTGCAGATCGTTCAAATTTCATGCTACGTCCAGACTGCGGCCAACTTCCAACTTTAAACGTTTGGACGATTGTGTGGAGGGGTAGTTCGTGCGTCGGAAGATCGAGTTGGAAGATTGGAGTTCGAGTTGGCCCGGGATCGCCTCCGAGGCGATCGCGACGGCCAACTCACACGAACCAGCCTGCCGCAACGTCCACAAGTCAGTCGGCGTTCAAGACACGTGTTAATGAAAATATTATTACGGGATAGTGGTATTATAACGATTGTTTGAAAACATTACGTTATTAGTCGTGTACATACTTCTACGTAATAATTGTAGGCAACTGATAAAATACGCGCCGAATCAGCTGTTCAACATCCGCCATGTTGAAGTTCGGAGTTGGAAGGTTGGCTGCGGTGTGGAAGTACCATCAGGTTTTTAAAACTTCTCTTCTCAGTTTTATTATTACCTAGCCTTAAAAATCCATTTACTCCGAATCCTTTAATATTTTTGTAAAGTTAAGTAAGCATGGAGTTACCAATTTCCCTACCAAAATTTTATTACACTTTGTTTCTTCTAAACGACGTGCAATTAAATTGGGTAATATAATATTTGTGATGTCTTAAAACTTTAATAGTTAAGTATATATTTTGTGGCGCAGTTTTTATTTTTTTTGTATTAGATAGGAGTCAGAGAGACTAAGATGTCTTCAATTTCGATATGTTATGAGTTGTAAGGCTGGTAGGAGGAAGGGACGTAGATGAGAAATATAAAGGTGGAGGGGAGGGGGGGGGGGGGATATCATCAGATCTGGGCACCAATCACATTTCAAGCAACGTTTCGGGTCTATCACCAGGGTGATACTGAAATTATCTGCTACTCTGACTGATTAATATTTAAGTTAGTACCTGTAATACGGCAATTTATGACGATGCTAAATGTGTGTTATACAGTGTCGTGACGAAAATACCTCAGTTTATCTATTTATTTAAAGGCTTACAGACTAATATATTTAACTCGGTAATTAGTTACAAGAGAAACCCAACGATTTTTTTGCGTGGAGTAAACATTAAAAAGTTAAGGATTTGTTTTACTATAATACGTTTTCAAATGTCTTTTAAATTTATTTTTTTTTGGTTTGAAGGATTGAACCTTCCTACATAGGAACTAGAGTCAACCACTCTACCAACTAAGCCAAATGCCGATTGCATAAGACCGATATTTTTTTAGTATATTAAGCGCTCTAATGTAATCGGATATCAGAAAAAGTGCGTGTACGTCCGCATGAGTGTGCTTGATTTCCACCACAGACAGAATACGTTGTCATCGACAAAGAGTGTAGTTGATGAGTTTCAACTCGATCGGATGTCGGCAACGGGGTTAATTTACACATTAAGATTCCAATCCATTCATACATTCATTCAATCAAGAAAACAAAAGTGAAAATTCAAATAGAAGTGTTTAATAAAAGATCATTAATAGATATAATTTATATTTTTACATATGCATACTGTAATTATTATATTCGTGCAGTTATAATATGAAATATAGCTTCAATCCCGATAATTTACAACGTGTTTTAACTGTCAATTTTGGCTTACGGAATATTGAAGGGGCCTGTACTGTACGTAAAAGAATCGTGAGTGAGTGGTGCCGATAGCTGTCATTATATTCCGTATTACCCGTTATAATAACATGGCCTGGATATCAAATCAAATTAAATTCATTAAATTATGACTATCGAAAAGATAAAAAAGTGTCTAATGACGACTTAAAGATACTGCTCTGCTGAAATCGACATTTCCGGGTGTAAAAAGGGAAGTGAAAATCTTAAAACGATTTTGATATAATATTTTTAATCAATATTGGTATTGTACCAGACGTGGTGAGGTACATAAGAACTATAATAGGCTGGAGGTCCCGATCCACGGAGGTACCAAATGTAGCTCCCTTCACCACGTGTGGAGAGAGAATGCTTGCCGCTGTAGCGCTGGTCCGAGTGTCCTAGTGGCTGTTCCTTTGACGAAGCTGGGTCTGGTCCAAAGAGCGTGAGGTAATCCGAGGTCCAGGGTAAAGCGATGGTCAGTGAAGGAAAGAGGCAAGTAGAAGTAAAGTCGGAGCGAGGTAGAGCGGGCAGGGCAGGAGAGATGTTGTCGTGTCGGCTGGTAGCGTGAGACTGACCTGAGAACGGCCAAACAGGCCCTATATATAGCGGGCAGCAACACCGAGTGCGTTGCCCCTGCTGGTAAAACACTCTCTGCGCTCCTCGCCCTAACCCCACTCCAACGATTTATTTATTAAAACCACATATCAGTTACAAACTTAATAATCAGAATAACATAAACATAAAATGACAAAACTACATTAGTACGTCCGTCACACTCCCCCCGTGGAGCTCTGCTTCACTATCTGAGGACGTGCTGATGTATGAGTGTATGATGAACCAGTGCTGGCTGGACGAATTCTGGGTGGACGGGTGCCCCCAGTCCACTCCCCCCATCGTGCTGCGGGGCGTGCAGGGCGACTTGCAGGGCGACTTGCAGGACGACGTGCAGGGGGGCGATGTACCAGGGGGCCGTGTGCCGGGGGGCCATGTGCCGGGTGCCCATGTGCCGGGGGGCGATGTGCAGGAGGGCGGCGTGCAGGGTATCGTGATTGGGGGCTACGTGCAGGAGGCCGACGTGCAGGGGGCTGACGTGCAGGGGGCTGACGTGCAGGGGGGCTGACGTGCAGCGAGGCGGCGTGCAGCGATGCGAGATGCCGCGGGGCGACATGATACGGGGCGACATGATACGGGGCCACGTGCAGGGGGTTGACGTGTAGGGGGTTGACGTGCAGGGGGTTGACGTGCAGGGGGTTGACGTGCAGGGGGTTGACGTGCAGGAGGCTGATGTACAGGAGGCTGACGTGCAGGAGGCTGACGTGCAGGGGGTTGACGTCCAGGGGCCTGAAGTGCAGGGGCCTGACGTGCTGACGTGGGTGCACGGGTGCCCCCAGTCCACTCCCCCCATCGTGCTGCGGGGCGTGCAGGGTGACGTGCACCGGGGTGACGGGCAGCAGGGTGACGGGCAGCAGGGTGACGGGCAGCAGGGCGGCGGTCCCCATTAAGTTTTGGGTGCTGGCCTGAAGCAAAGCCGTGTAAACCGGTGTAAATTGAGCCGGGCGCCGCAGGATGCGCAGGGCCGGCGCGAATTGAACCGGATACTGAAGGGTGCGCAGAACAGGCGAACATAAAGCCGGGAACTGCAAGGTGCGCAAGGCCGCGCTCGACAGAGCAGCGGCTATCATAAATTATGGGCTCGCTTGAAGCGAGGCCGTAGGCGGCGGGAAACGCTGCCTGGGACGTAGGGCCGCGCTCAACAGGGCGGTGGCTCTCGTCATTTTGGAGCCCGATCTCAGCGGGGCTACATGCAGCGGGGCGGCAAGCAAGGCCGCGCTTATCGAAGCCGGGAGCTGCGGGGGAGTTAGGGCCGCACTCGTCTGGAAAGCGGCCATCATGGTTTGGGGGCTCGCCTGAAGCGAAGCCGTGGGCAGCGTAGGTGGCTTGCATCGCTGCATGGGATGCCGGACCACGCTCAACAGGGCGGTGGTCATCGTCACTCTGGTGGGCGGCGGGGTACGCAGGAACGGCGTGGAATGAGCCGGGCGTTGCCGGGTGAGTAGGGCCGCGCTCATCACCGGCGTGGAACGAGCCGGGAGCTCCGGGGAAGGTAGGGCCACGCTCGTCTGGGCAGCGGCCATCATGGTTTGGGGGCTCGCTTGAAGCGAAGCCGGGGGCAGCGTAGGCAGCTGCATGGGACGCAGGGCCGCGCTCAACAGGGCGGCGGCCTTCGTCATTTTGTATCCCGCTTTCAGCGGGGCTATATGCAGCGGGGCTATATGCAGCGGGGCTATATGCAGCGGTGCTAGTAGCTGCGGGGTAGGTAGGGCCGCGCTCGTCACCGGCATGGAACGAGCCGGGAGCTACTCGGTAGATAGGGCTGCGCTCGTCTGGGCAGCGGCCATCCTGATTTGGGGGCTCGCCTGAAGCGAGACCGTGGGCAGCGTAGGTGGCTTGTATCGCTGCACGGGACGCAGGGCCGCGCTTAACAGGGCGGCGGCCCTCGTCATTTTGCAGCCCGTCTTCATCGGGGCTGTACGCAGCGGTGCTGTATGCTGCGGGGCTGTATGCAGCGGGGCTGTATGCAGCGTCGGTGGAGTGGATCGCTGCCTGGGAAGCAGGACTGCGCTCAACAGGGCGGTGGTCCTCGTCATTTTGGAGCCCGCTTTCAGCGGGCCCGTATGAAGCGGGGTGGCCAGCAAGGCCGTGCTCAGCAGAGCCAGGAGCTGCTTCAAAAGCAGGGCGGGCATAGTATGTGCCGAGCGCTGCAGGGTGCTCAGGGCTGCGCTCATCTGGGCAGCAGCCATCGTCGCTCTGGTGGGGGCCGCCCGAAGCGTAGCCATGTGCGGCGTCGTTGGTGTGGATCGAGCCGGGCGCCACGGGGTGCGCAGGACCGCGCTCGTCCAGGCAGTGGTCATCGGGAGGCAACCACTGCGTAAAAACTATTTGAGTAACTTCCTGCAGCTGATGATGGCGGCATAAGCCAGCAAACTCAAACAGTCGGTGCGTGTCCGAGTCGGTCCGGTCGTGTAACCACATGGTAACAGATTGTATACACGCATGTAGTTGTTGGTGGTGGCGGATTACTTCAGTCAACAGAAGCTCAATCAGACGGCGACGTTCAGGGTCGAGCGCAACAGAGCAGCGGCCATCGGGAAGCAACCACAGCGTGGTAGCCAGTTGCTTAACCTTCTGCACGTGTTGAAAATGGTACAGCGATTCACGCACCATAAGCTCCATCAGCCAGCGCGTGTCTGGGTCGCACACAGCAGAGCAGCGGCCATCGGCAGGCAACCGCAGTAGGGTAACCATTTTGTTAGCCACCTGCAGCTGGCATGCTGCTTCCCACATTATACGCTCAATCTGTGGTTGTGTTGTGGGACATGTTGTAGTGTCCGGGGTCGGGCAAGTGACCTGGCTAACAGCCAGCGTCACAGTGGCCGGGGGTCCGGGGGGCGCGGCTGCGGCCGCCCCGGTTGAGTCTTCCAGGCGTTGCATCACCGACATCTTGTAGGAGCTCCGTGGAAGGATCCAGGTTCGAAGGACCAACTTATGTACCAGACGTGGTGAGGTACACAAGAACTATAATTAGGCTGGAGGTCCCGATCCACGGAGGTACCAAATGTAGCTCCCTTCACCACGTGTGGAGGGAGAATGCTTGCCGCTGTAGCGCTGGTCCGAGTGTCCTAGTGGCTGTTCCTTTGACGAAGCTGGGTCTGGTCCAAAGAGTGTGAGGTAATCCAAGGTCCAGGGTAAAGCGATGGTCAGTGAAGGAAAGAGGCAAGTAGAAGTAAAGTCGGAGCGAGGTAGAGCGGGCAGGGCAGGAGAGATGTTGTCGTGTCGGCTGGTAGCGTGAGACTGACCTGAGAACGGCCAAACAGGCCCTATATATAGCGGGCAGCAACACCGAGTGCGTTGCCCCTGCTGGTAAAACACTCTCTGCGCTCCTCGCCCTAACCCCACTCCAACGATTTATTTATTAAAACCACATATCAGTTACAAACTTAATAATCAGAATAACATAAACATAAAATGACAAAACTACATTAGTACGTCCGTCACAGGTATCGATTTTATTGAGGCGTCACTTGCTTCAGGAAGGAATTGACGGTTTTATTGCATTATTTTTGTTTAAATAGAAAGTGCATTGTGGCTTAGTTTTATCCATTATCTGTTTTTTTATGGGTTCACACGGTCCAGTGCAGGTTTTGAGCAGTTATTTATTTAAATTTTTTGTTATTTAAAATTTAAAATTTAAAATTATTTATTTAAAAAAATTTATTTAAACAATTATTATAAGCAATACTTATTAACATGAAACACTTATCCACATTGAAAAAATCTCCCGAGAAAAGATATATGACGCCGACGGGACTCGAACCCGTGTCCTTCTGATTTTCGGTCAAATTCTCTACCACTGAGCTAAGTCGGCTTATCTTTTACCCGCTAAATAATTTAATATATACTAGTGTTTCATTCGAATTTATTATTATTTATTTCGTCGGCGTCATGTATCTTTCCTCGGGAGATTTTTTCAATGTGGATGAGTGTTTCAGGTTAATAATTATTGCTTATAATAATTGTTACCCTTTGTGCTATGCATAAAAATCTTGTCTTAAACATTAGTGTATCAATAAAAAAAAAATTAAGTTATTTATTTATTTATTTGAATCATTAACCCATTTCGGCTTTTACATAGTAACATACACTATAATAAGAGACAAGATAATTGCGTAAGTAATAAAGAGTCCTTTTGAAAATGTACAGAAAAGGAAAATAGAAGTTAAGAACGATTGACCAGCGGCTGAGAATAAAAGTTTAAAAATGCTTATAACTGTAAAGTGAGGTTCCAATGAGAAATATCGATTATTCCCCATATCAAATTAAAAAAAAAAAAAAATTATATCGATTTATTTCATTGAGCTTCAGATAGCATAATATGTATATAACAAATAATGATAATGTGTGGGTTCTTAATATATGTATAATTTCTATGTGTTGAATACATAGCGAAGTTAATATGTATATATATGTAAGTATTATCGGAAGTTTTTTATACTGCGAACTGCGAAAAATAAGTGAGGGTGTCTTTGATAATTATCTTAGCCATTTTTTTTACGCAGTAACGCAGTAACGCAATCACTATAATCACATTTCTGAAAAGAAGAGCAGACCGAATGACCAAGTGTTTTATCTACATTGAATCAGAAGTCAAGAAAAAATATAGCCACTGACGTAATTCCCTTATAGAAATGCGTTGTGGGTTTGTCCGTGTGCTCGAAATATGTCCGATTCGATATTACATTAGGTAAATATGATAAAAAAAACAATATCGAAGTTCCATAGGCGGGTTGTCTGCGCACAATATGTTTTGCTTTTTCGAAACTTTTGCACAAAACAATGATTTATTTTACATATGCATATAGAGAAATAATATCCCTCAGCGCTTATATCATCTTTGGGGATGCTGTGTGGAGGGTCCTTTTCAGGTAAGGAGACCATTTGACCGTTTGGTCCCTGAGTTTTCAGTGAGCTAGAGTTTTTTTTTAAATATATTTTTTTTTATAGCGAACACCTCACAAGAGTCCTAACTGAGCCAGTGAGACTATGGCATCCTCGACTGGGGTATGTTGTGAGGCTGAAGGTAAGCGGGGAAGGGAAGGAGACGGGGGAGAGGAAGGTAGAGATGTATCTGGCTATTCAGATCTAGTCACTAAACACGACTAAAGCCATTTCAAGCCACGTTTCAATTCTAAATAGTGGTCTTACACCAGGACGATACTTAGAGCATCTTCGACTCTGAAACGTGCCGCAAATATATTATATATTATTTTTAATTAATTAATTGTGAAATAACACAAACTAATCAAATAAAATTTATTTGCGCATGCCGGGTTCGAACCCGCGACCTTTGGCATGGGAGTCCAAAGCTTTGCCTCTGGACTACGCCAGCCGTCATAGGCATAGAGTGCTTAGATTGAAAAAAACGACGTTAGTGATGATAGCCGAAATAGATTTTTTTTTTTTTTCAAAATTTAAACCTTTTTAAGAAGATCTTCAGGATTCTGTCAGTTTGGGGATGCGCCGCATCCATAAATTGAAAGATCTTTATGCAAAAAGGTGAAATTTTGAAAAAATATATAATTCATCAGCTACAATAACATCAGTAACGTCGTTACTTTTCAACCTTGGCACTCTAGCTCACTGAAAACTCACGGACCGCCCCTGCATTTGACCTCTCCAACTATAGACTCTTTCGACCTTTCGTCTTACACCACAGTGAAAGGGATGGATTCATGAGTAATTCCTGGACAGATTCCTACCCACCCATCATTTGTGTTTTCTTTTTCAACTTTCATAAACTCTCCACATAGATCCCCCAAAGATAACATAGCACCCGAGAGAAATAATTTTCCTGTATGATAAAAATAAACTTAGCGACATCAGCTTAGGCACCTACTTAAAAATCAACAGAATAAATTTTCCAGTAACCGGACACCTCAAAAATCTCCAACTTCATCACTCCTAAGAAAAGTCATTAGAGGTGATGAACAAAAAAAAATTGGGCTATTTAAAAAAACTATCACTTGACAATGACTTTTCATAGGGGTGTTAAAATGCCACTTTGTTGAGTTGTCATATAACCGATTTTCCAGATTGCAGAGTTGTTAATACTCTTAGTATCGCCCTGGTGAAAGAAAACCATTCAGAAACGAAATGCTCCTTAAAATGTCAATAACCGTGTTTATAGTGATAAGATCTGAATAGCGCAGGTACTTCCCAACCTTCCTCTCCCCGTCTCCGTATCCCTTCGTGACCAGTATACACGTATTACATTAAAAACTATCATTTCTATTAGTTTTCTATTCAGTGGCCATTGCTAATGACCGTAGCATTTCCTGAACAGATCTAGTGAATGCTTAGACGGATTTCTATGCATCAAATTGGATTTGCGCATGAGCCGTAAACTCGCTGACAGCCGAACAAAGTAAACTACCAAAAAATTGTCTAATTAAAAAGGCAATTAGATTACCGGCAACGTTACACTGTTCTGGCCACCCAGCGAGCTCTTTATTTGAATTCCGATCACACATCGCGCTCTTTTGTTACATACAATGGCGTCTCGGATGGACCAAATGACTAATGGCACGCCTAAATCAAGATCACTGGAAATATACACAGATAGAAGTATTTTGCTGGTGTCTCCGGATGTCCAAAGTAAGCTCATTTTATGACTGTTTCTAGTGAAATTGATTCATCATTTACAGATACCAAAATTTTCATGAAAACGCTACACTGTTCTGGCCACCCAGTGTGCTCTTTATTTGAATTCCGATCACACATGGCGCTCTTTCTTTTCTCACAATGGCGACTCGGATGGACCAAATGACTAATGGCACGCCGAAATCAAAATCACTGGAGATATACACAGATAGAAGTGTTTTGCTGGCGTCTCCGGGTGTCCAAAGTAAGCTCATTTTATGACTGTTTCTAGTGAAATTGATTCATCATTTACAGATACCAAAATTTTAAAGTAAGATTGATTTGTCAATATTTCTAGTAAATTGATTAATTATTTTCAAATATCGAAAATCTTTCATGTAAAGATGATCAATTTCGTCGACCTTTTAAAGAAAATAAAATTTAATAATGTTATGTTATTTTAGTTCTTGTGCATTCATGGCCTATTTTCAAAATGTTCATTTTTTTTAATGTATTTATTTGTTTATTATTGTTATAATAACAGTTTCATCAGCCAATAGCGATTATCAAACTTAAATTAAACAAATTACAAATTACTTTGTGTAAACCACTATAATCACATGTTGTAATATCTACATGTTTCAAAACTGATGGTTTCTACGTCAGGATAATAAAATGAAAAAAAAAATTGTTTGATTTTTAAAATGATGCCACAAAGTAATTTTGCAAAGATTGAAGAAATAAGATTATCAAACTGTTTGAAAATAACAGTTTTATATTGGCTATCAGCGATTATCACAATGTTTGAAAATAACAGTTTGATATTGTTTTGGCCAATAACGATTTTCAAACTGTTTGATAATAACAGTTTTATATTGGGCAATAGTGATTATGAAATTGTTTGATTGTAACAGTTCTGTACTGGCAAATGGCGATTATAAATCTGTTTGAAAATAACCGCTTAATTATAGCCAATGGCGATTTTCAAACTGTTTGAAAATAACAGTTAATTGTTGGCCAAAGGCGATTATGAAACTGTTTGATAATAATTGTTTTATAATGGCATTGAACGCTGGAACACCTGTAAAAACAATAAAGACTTGCTGAACTCAATAAAAAATACTAATAAATTTGATTTAAGTACCCACTTAAATTTTTTTAATATATGTATTTAGTTATTCTACAAATTAAGCAAAATAACAAAAACAACAAAAAAATCGAAAATGTGGCGGCATCTGTTTTCAAGAAGAAAGTTCAATTTTGTTATGATTTAAGATATTCACGGCCAAAAGTTTTATTGTTATTTATTTTTATTAATTAAATTCAAAAACTTTCTCGACCACAAAATCTATTGCATTGGCTTGTCTGGGGTATAGGAGTCTTATATGAATAATAATATATGTCTTATATAAATTGGTTGTGACATAAGTTTTCTTTCAAATCGGTGTGGGTCACTTCCAGGTATTTTCTGTTCAGTGTATGGCATGCAGTAAGAGTGATGGAAGCGGGGTGATTCGATTGACATTAAAGCCATTTTTATACAGTGATTGAAAAGCTGTAAGACGAAATGGAGATATTTTAGTAATGCCATGATACTTTGTTAGAATGCTTTCACATCTTTGGATGCAATGATACTGTGTTCCGTTTGTTGTCAGAAAAGAAAATATGTTTTGGTTTTATGTCTGCTTAGAATTTCACTACCTTCACAAGCTCTCAAATGTCCACGAGAGTATATCGAAGTTGTAATTTTTCATTAATCTTCGATCTAAGAAAATTACTATAATGGTATCGATTCTTTATCGTCAAAAAGTAGCAAATACTTTTTTTATATTTTGTAATATTTATTTCAGTTGTGAGTGCATGGGTAAGTAATGTGAAATATTCCTGCGTAATGCGTAACATTATTCAAGTACAAATGAAGTTTCAATTTTAAATATTTGAACTACTTATCAGCGGGTACGGGTACCGCCGCAATGGGAACCATTTATTGAATAACCAACACCTCTGCCATAGGTCACCCCAAGTGGTTCACTACGTTTGGTGACTTAGTAGGGGTGCCCGGGTTCATGGGGTGAGTTTTGTGCAGGTCGTGGTGGCGGATGCGTCTGCCCACCAATTGCGTGATAGGCCAGATCGGGAGAGACTGGTAGAGCGAGACCTTTTGACTTCTCCAACAGGGCTCTCTTGGAACATGCATCGTAGTGGGAGGGATGGACTCATTCGTCAGTCACTCTGGGCACACTGAACCCCATACAAGCCCAAACCATCTGAGGGTCCCTCTCTTAATCTTACTTATTACGCTTACATTAGCCTTGCATTCTCTCACGATCATACAAGGTTTTACCACACACACGCCTCATTGATCTCATTTCTACAGCATACAGTCTACATTCATCCTTCCTCTGCTAGTTCCTTGAATTTTTATGGATGTCGTAATTTTTCAAGTTTAACTAACTAACTAACTAACTAACCATCACGCCGTTTCCCCGGAGGGGTAGGCAGAGAGGACGGACCGCCAAACAACTCGGTCTTGGCATACACTCCTCGCCTCATTCACATTCATACATCTTATCATACATGCTCTTCTATTATACTGACTCTTGACATGGCCCGACTGAAGTATCTGATTCACTTGATCGTGCCATGTCTTCCTCGGGCGTCCTCGACTTCTTCTACCATTCACATTAGCATCATATATTCTCTTGACACTCCTTTCTTCATTCATTCGCTCTACATGTCCCTTTTTTATTCTTACTTATGACGCTCACATCGGCCTTGCATTCTTTACGGATCTCCACATTCCTCACACGATCATACATGGTTTTACCACACATACGCCTCAGGGATCTCATTTCTACAGCATTCAGTCTACTTTCATCCTTTCTCTGCCAGTTCCATGCTTCACTGCCATACATCAGGGTAGGTACCAGCACTCCATTGTGAACTGCTAGCTTCGCTTCTTTGGACAGCTTTTTGTTGGCGCTAACAGCATTCAGTCCACCATTAATGGAGTTACCTGCATTTACCCTTCTTTTAATATCCCCATCAGCCTTCCCATCTCTCACTAAAATTTAATAAGTAAACTTCTTCTATTTGAAAGGCAAGAAGAAGCAAATATCATCATCATCATCATCTTCTTCTCCTTGTCCTATTCGGGTCGGGGACCCACTGCATCGACAAGGCTCCTCCATACGTCCCTGTCTTGCGCTGATTTTTCGGCCTCCGTCCATGGCAGACCCATCCTCTCCTCACACAGAAGCAAATACATTTATTATAAATAATTTCATCCTCTCAAATCCTACAATATTTATAACATGCCTCCACAATATAAAAACAATAATAATAAACACAAACCGATTGTCAATTCTACACATGAACAAAAAACAGATTAATGGTCACATTTTGTCTGGGAGGATAATCCTGTTACGCGATGGTATTGGACCTGCATTATAACATTATGTATCATGTTTTATACGGGACTTATTATGGTTTGGTTCGGTGTCCAATGGCTTCTATGGGTTCCCTGCTGTGCTACCACAATCATCGAACTTGCCATCAACTACTGGCGGACTAATGGTATAGGTTATTCGTATCGGGTTTTAACTTTTAACTCTGTACTAGCTTTTGCCCGTTGCAAGGCAACTAATTGGTTAAAGCACTAAGCGATTTGACGTTTGAATGTGGATGAAGCAAGAAGTGTGTGTGTCTACATTTTTTAAAAATTAAATATTTGAAAAAAAAAATCGATGTTTGAATGTGGATGAAGCAAGGATTGTGAGAACTACTCAAAGGGTCCTGTGAGTTAATCGCTCAATTTTGTACACCCGCTACTTAGCCACTTTGGTCGCCCTGGTTAAGGCGTTCAGTATGGGCCTTTTCTCGCAAAAAGGGGCCTAGAAGTTTACGGCTCAATTTTTTCACTAATAAATTGTTTCTAAATTATATGATATGCACTCACTTTTCTAATAACTCCAGTTACACCTATTTAAATTTTTTGTATGAATTTGATAACGCCAAATCTCTGCATTATATAAAGAAAACTTCGCGGGCTTGCGCACAATAACTTACCAAAGTTTCATCGCAATCGGATGAATATTATTGTAGATAATTTCATTACGCTAGAGCTCATTATTATATTTTAAAACCATTTCGAGCATGCACACATCATATCCCCAAAGTTTCATCGCAATCGGATGAATAGTATTGGAAATAATTTCATAATGCCAGAGCTTATTCTTATATATAGAAACCATCCCTAGCATGCCAACATTGAATTCCCAAAGTTTCATCTCAATCGGATGAAAAGTAAAGGAAATAATTTCATTACGCCAGAGCTTACTTTTATGCATAAAAACCATCCCAGGCATGCACACATCAAATCTCCAAAGTTTCATCTCAATCGGGTGAATAGTATATGAAATAATTTGATAACGCCAGAGCTTATTATTACGCATAGAAACCATCCCGGACATGCACACATCAAATCCCCAAAGTTTCATCGCAATCAGATGAATAGTATAGGAAATAATTTCATAGAGCCAGAGCTTACTATTATGCGTAGAAACCAACCCGGGCATGCACACATCAAATACCAAAAGTTTTGTCGCAATCAGATGAAAAGTATTGGAAAAAAAATCATAACGCCAGAGCTTACTCTTTTATGTTCAAACCATCCCGAGTATCCAACATCAAATTCCCAAAGTTTCATCTCAATCGGATGGAAAGTATAGGAAATAATTTCATAACGCCAGATCTTACCATTATGCGTAAATAATTTCATAATTCCAGAGCTTACTATTATGCGTAGAAACCAACCCGGGCATGCACACATCAAAGCTCAAAAGTTTTGTCGCAATCAAATGAATAGTATTGGAAAAAATTTCATAACGCCAGAGCTTACTCTTTTACATAGAAACCATCCCGAGCATGTCAACATCGAATTCCCAAAGTTTCATCTCAATCGGATGAAAATTAAAGGAAATATTTTCATAACGCCAGAGCTTACTTTTATGCATAAAAACCATCCCAGGCATGCACACATCAAATTTCCAAAGTTTCATCTCGATCGGGTGAATAGTATATAAAATAATTTCATAAAGCCAGAGCTTACTATTATGCGTAGAAACCAACCCGGGCATGCACACATCAAATCCCAAAAGCTTTGTCGCCATCAGATGAATAGTATTGGAAAAAAAACCTACCTAACCCTCAAACAAAAAATATTTGTTCAACAAAAAACCATCTTATCAAACTCAATTTTACTGCAGCAAAAAAATTACACAAAGAAATTCTTTAACAATATCCGGCTACCCGTGCACACGTATAATTATTTTTATTTTAAAATTGAATAATGTCCAAAGTAAACGAACGAATCCTGACCGATCTATTTTTCGATTTATATGCATATAAAAAATCTGTAGCACTGCATCGAACCCACCTAATTTATAAAAAGTACCTTCATACATACCTACCTACCCAGAGTACCTGTTCAGTACTTAGTTCCTACCTACCTGCATATCTACCTACCCCCGTGTACACCTACATTTTTTTGGAAATATCCATCTTTGGTTACTTTTTTTTATTTTATATCATATTTTTTTTGTGATTTAAAGGAAAGAAGTTCTTACTTAGAGTAAATATCGATATTTGAATTCAATGCAATCCGCATGCCTACTGAACTCCCTGATTGGACAGTCGAAATGAACGACAGGGTCCGGCAAAATTTCCTCACTCATTATTACAAAAACCAATCGATTAAAAAAATGATTTTTTTTTTAAATCGACTCTTTAATATTTTTTTATGGAAATGACATCTTTCAAGTGTCCACCTTTTGATGTCACGGACGCCATAACTCTTTTCGTAATCAATAATTATTAATAACGATAAATGTATAGAAAATTAGAAAAAAAACTTTGCATCTTATTTAGATAAATTTTAATGCGCCGCAAAAACGTTGGTCGCAAACGCACGACAATATTTTCTAAACAAAAAAAAATTAAGGAAAAAATCATGAGTTTTAATAAAAAAATTAATCAGTATATTTCGAGCGGAATTTTTTTTACCACCCTGTTTCTGAATTTGAATTAAAAGACCGACAAACTGCAATCGGCATTTTTCCAGAAGAAACGCATTTAGTACCTACCATCTTTGGTGATTTCTCTTAATTTCAAACCATTTATTTGTAATTCGATGGAGCAAAGTAGGTACCTACCCAGTGATTATTATTATACCAATCCACCTGACCAGTAATATTTTTAAATCTTGTATAATTTGTTAGCGGATTTTTCATGGATTTTTTTGTAAAATGTCAAATTTTTAGCTCGATATTGTGGAATATTTTCAATGGAATGCCACTAAAAAAACGGTTGAATAAGTTTTCGAAACCTTTTGCCATTGAATATATCAAAAAACATTTACGCCAGAGGCCGTCATTTTGACGCAATTTCGTTTGCAAATGAAGGATTCTCAAATACGCCAAAGCTCAATTTTTTTAAAGGCTAAAGTCTAATTTTTTGTTCAGGCCCTAGCACGCTTGCTCTATAACGATCGGTAGGATAACTATCGGTAACTTCTCATCGTTCCCTAGGACAACTGCACATCGCTAACGAACAAACAACAGTTGATGTCGAATATGTTAAGGACACTTAGTCATTGTGAACTGTCACTTATTCGTTGGCGATCTGTAGTCATGCTAGGGAACGATGAGAAGTTACCGATAGTTATCCTATCGATCGTTATAGAGCGAGCGTGCTAGGGCCTCTGACCTACCGCAAAAGCCGTGAGGATCTTACGCTAAAAAAAATCGCTGGGTGGGTAGGCCAACGCCTCTGCAATAGGTCATTTCAAGTGGTTCGCTATGTTTGTTGATTTAGAAGTGGTGCCTGGGTTCATGAGGTTTGTTCTGGTCTTGGCGGTGGATTCGTCTGCCCACAAATTTCGTGGCAGACCAGATCGGAAGAGACTGGTTTAGGGAGACTTTTTGGGTTCTTCAGCAAAGCTCTCTCGGAACATCACCTTGCACCGCAGTGGGAGGGATAAAATCATTCGTCCGTCACTCCACACACTGATCCCCAGATTCCTACCCACCCCTCATAACTTTTTCCTTACCAGAACATCATCTCCTTACCTTCCTAAAAAGAACCCTTCACACAGCATCCCCAAAGATGACATAGGCCCTGAGAGGAATTATTTTCGTCCGTCACTCCACACACTGATCCCCAGATTCCTACCCACCCCTCATAACTTTTTCCTTACCAGAACATCATCTCCTTACTTTCCTAAAAATAACCCTTCACACAGCATCCCCAAAGATGACATAGGCCCTGAGAGGAATTATTTTCTTTAAGGCCTCCTGTGTAGAGCTATTATAAAAATTAAATAAACTTCTCTTTTCCCGGTAGATTTTCCTAATTTTGTTTTAAATTAGTCGAGTAAGATCCATAGTTTATGCATAAACATTCACACGAAAAAGCCCGCCCTTAGGATTGTGTGTATTGGTGCATATAACGATGCAAAACGTCACTGAGATACATCTTTTTGCCAACCTGAATATATTTAGATATTCTTAAATCGACTCAGATTAACCGGTTATAAAGGGTTTGGTCATCCAACAAATGATTCACGGGGTGGCAGTACCAATGCACACCACCCACGCCGAATGATATTATAATAACACTATTGTGCACTATTTAAAGAAGTACCTACACCATTAGGCAAAAAAAATGGATTATCCTGAGTTATTTAAACAGTTTTATTCATCATGTTAAATTCTCAATATTTGAAAAATAACGTTCCCACCCAAGTAGGTACCTACCCACTGGTAAATTATTTTCTATGATCTCGGCAGCCTGAACCGTTCGAATTTTATTTGTCTTTACAAAAGTACCAACCCAGCAATTAAAATCAACGTTATGTAGCTGGCCGGTAACGTTTAACCTGTTTTTATTTTGCATTTCTTCATAAACGTCAGAATTTTTTCAACTTTTGAAGATGTATCCTGAAATAATTTACATGAAATGTGGTAAATGTAATGTATTATTGGAGTTCGGAAATCTATGGTTTTCAAAATTATAGAAAAACATCTTATCCACATATGCTATTTTTGACGTAATATTGATACACATGAGACTCGTCGAAATGTCAAATTAACATGCGAGACGCCATAGAATAATTTTCAAAAATGCCCCAACATTTCAGTACTTTGAAGGTCTGACGATAAATTTTTCCTTAATAAAGCATTTTTTTTACTGGCTACGAATATTTTAACAGTGTTTAACTCGGAATTTTTTTCGTAAACGTCAGAAATTACCGACGTTTGAAAACGAATCCTGACAAAATTTCCATGAAAAGTCATAAATATAATATATTATTTATGTTCCAAAACCTGTCGTAGTCGAAATAATACAAAAACATCTAAGCCAGGTATCTTTTTTAAGTCGCAATTTTGATTTACCTCGAGGCTCGTCGGAATGTAAAGTTTTGAGGTGAGACGCCTTATATTTAAAAAAATATACACTTTACGATTTTAGTACTGAGGCTCTTTCACAAATTTTTCGTGAAGGTCTGACGATAAATTTTTCCTTTTTTGATGGGCGAACCTGGCGGCTGGAAATACAACTTTGAATTTCTTCGTCGAATAATGAGCGCTTCTAGTTTTCGCCGCTAGGTTTTCATACATCAGTTTTATTAGCAGTTTATTTTTTTTGCATCAGTTTTTTTATATGAAAATTTGCAATTGGTAAATTTCTGGCTGAATTTTTCCCATACAAATCAGGTCTGAAAAAATCGTTTGTATTTTTATCCACGGTCGATGTCTCGCGAAAATCAGCTTTGAGGTCGGTTAAACTCGAGGGGCAGAGTGGTCGTTTTTCGCAAGACTGCGATTGACTTAAAATCTGGTGGTTACGAGCATTAATATATATACTAGCTTTTGCCCGTTGCAAGGCAACTAATTGGTTAAAGCACTAAGCGATTTGACGTTTGAATGTGGATGAAGCAAGAAGTGTGTGTGTCTACATTTTTTAAAAATTAAATATTTGAAAAAAAAAATCGATGTTTGAATGTGGATGAAGCAAGGATTGTGAGAACTACTCAAAGGGTCCTGTGAGTTAATCGCTCAATTTTGTACACCCGCTACTTAGCCACTTTGGTCGCCCTGGTTAAGGCGTTCAGTATGGGCCTTTTCTCGCAAAAAGGGGCCTAGAAGTTTACGGCTCAATTTTTTCACTAATAAATTGTTTCTAAATTATATGATATGCACTCACTTTTCTAATAACTCCCGTTACACCTATTTAAATTTTTTGTATGAATTTGATAAAGCCAAATCTCTGCATTATATAAAGAAAACTTCGCGGGCTTGCGCACAATAACTCACCAAAGTTTCATCGCAATCGGATGAATATTATTGTAGATAATTTCATTACGCTAGAGCTCATTATTATATTTTAAAACCATTTCGAGCATGCACACATCATATCCCCAAAGTTTCATCGCAATCGGATGAATAGTATTGGAAATAATTTCATAATGCCAGAGCTTATTCTTATATATAGAAACCATCCCTAGCATGCCAACATCGAATTCCCAAAGTTTCATCTCAATCGGATGAAAAGTAAAGGAAATAATTTTATTACGCCAGAGCTTACTTTTATGCATAAAAACCATCCCAGGCATGCACACATCAAATCTCCAAAGTTTCATCTCAATCGGGTGAATAGTATATGAAATAATTTGATAACGCCAGAGCTTATTATTACGCATAGAAACCATCCCGGACATGCACACATCAAATCCCCAAAGTTTCATCGCAATCAGATGAATAGTATAGGAAATAATTTCATAGAGCCAGAGCTTACTATTATGCGTAGAAACCAACCCGGGCATGCACACATCAAATACCAAAAGTTTTGTCGCAATCAGATGAAAAGTATTGGAAAAAAAATCATAACGCCAGAGCTTACTCTTTTATGTTCAAACCATCCCGAGTATCCAACATCAAATTCCCAAAGTTTCATCTCAATCGGATGGAAAGTATAGGAAATAATTTCATAACGCCAGATCTTACCATTATGCGTAAATAATTTCATAATTCCAGAGCTTACTATTATGCGTAGAAACCAACCCGGGCATGCACACATCAAAGCTCAAAAGTTTTGTCGCAATCAAATGAATAGTATTGGAAAAAATTTCATAACGCCAGAGCTTACTCTTTTACATAGAAACCATCCCGAGCATGTCAACATCGAATTCCCAAAGTTTCATCTCAATCGGATGAAAATTAAAGGAAATATTTTCATAACGCCAGAGCTTACTTTTATGCATAAAAACCATCCCAGGCATGCACACATCAAATTTCCAAAGTTTCATCTCGATCGGGTGAATAGTATATAAAATAATTTCATAAAGCCAGAGCTTACTATTATGCGTAGAAACCAACCCGGGCATGCACACATCAAATCCCAAAAGTTTTGTCGCCATCAGATGAATAGTATTGGAAAAAAAACCTACCTAACCCTCAAACAAAAAATATTTGTTCAACAAAAAACCATCTTATCAAACTCAATTTTACTGCAGCAAAAAAATTACACAAAGAAATTCTTTAACAATATCCGGCTACCCGTGCACACGTATAATTATTTTTATTTTAAAATTGAATAATGTCCAAAGTAAACGAACGAATCCTGACCGATCTATTTTTCGATTTATATGCATATAAAAAATCTGTAGCACTGCATCGAACCCACCTAATTTATAAAAAGTACCTTCATACATACCTACCTACCCAGAGTACCTGTTCAGTACTTAGTTCCTACCTACCTGCATATCTACCTACCCCCGTGTACACCTACATTTTTTTGGAAATATCCATCTTTGGTTACTTTTTTTTATTTTATATCATATTTTTTTTGTGATTTAAAGGAAAGAAGTTCTTACTTAGAGTAAATATCGATATTTGAATTCAATGCAATCCGCATGCCTACTGAACTCCCTGATTGGACAGTCGAAATGAACGACAGGGTCCGGCAAAATTTCCTCACTCATTATTACAAAAACCAATCGATTAAAAAAATGATTTTTTTTTTAAATCGACTCTTTAATATTTTTTTATGGAAATGACATCTTTCAAGTATCCACCTTTTGATGTCACGGACGCCATAACTCTTTTCGTAATCAATAATTATTAATAACGATAAATGTATAGAAAATTAGAAAAAAAACTTTGCATCTTATTTAGATAAATTTTAATGCGCCGCAAAAACGCTGGTCGCAAACGCAAGACAATATTTTCTAAACAAAAAAAATTAAGGAAAAAATCATGAGTTTTAATAAAAAAATTAATCAGTATATTTCGAGCGGAATTTTTTTTACCATCCTGTTTCTGAATTTGAATTAAAAGACCGACAAACTGCAATCGGCATTTTTCCAGAAGAAACGCATTTAGTACCTACCATCTTTGGTGATTTCTCTTAATTTCAAACCATTTATTTGTAATTCGATGGAGCAAAGTAGGTACCTACCCAGTGATTATTATTATACCAATCCACCTGACCAGTAATATTTTTAAATCTTGTATAATTTGTTAGCGGATTTTTCATGGATTTTTTTGTAAAATGTCAAATTTTTAGCTCGATATTGTGGAATATTTTCAATGGAATGCCACTAAAAAAACGGTTGAATAAGTTTTCGAAACCTTTTGCCATTGAATATATCAAAAAACATTTACGCCAGAGGCCGTCATTTTGACGCAATTTCGTTTGCAAATGAAGGATTCTCAAATACGCCAAAGCTCAATTTTTTTAAAGGCTAAAGTCTAATTTTTTGTTCAGGCCCTAGCACGCTTGCTCTTTAATGATCGGTAGGATAACTATCGGTAACTTCTCATCGTTCCCTAGGACAACTGCACATCGCTAACGTACAAACAACAGTTGATTTCGAATATGTTAAGGACACTTAGTCATTGTGAACTGTCACTTATTCGTTGGCGATCTGTAGTCATGCTAGGGAACGATGAGAAGTCACCGATAGTTATCCTATCGATCGTTGTAGAGCGAGCGTGCTAGGGCCCTGACCTACCGCAAAAGCCGTGAGGATTTACGCTAAAAAAAATCGCTGGGCGGGTAGGCCAACGCCTCTGCAATAGGTCATTTCAAGAGGTTCGCTATGTTTGGTGATTTAGAAGTGGTGCCTGGGTTCATGAGGTTTGTCCTGGTCTTGGCGGTGGATTCGTCTGCCCACCAATTTCGTGGTAGACCAGATCGGAAGAGACTGGTTTAGGGAGACTTTTTGGCTTCTTCAGCAAAGCTCTCTCGGAACATCACCTTGCACCGCAGTGGGAGGGATAAAATCATTCGTCCGTCACTCCACACACTGATCCCCAGATTCCTACCCACCCCTCATAACTTTTTCCTTACCAGAACATCATCTCCTTACTTTCCTAAAAAGAACCCTTCACACAGCATCCCCAAAGATAACATAGGCCCTGAGAGGAATTATTTTCTTCAAGGCCTCCTGTGTAGAGCTATTATAAAAATTAAATAAACTTCTCTTTTCCCGGTAGATTTTCCTAATTTTGTTTTAAATTAGTCGAGTAAGATCCATAGTTTGTGTATAAAAAATGCATAAACATTCACACGAAAAAGCCCGCCCTTAGGATTGTGTGTATTGGTGCATATAACGATGCAAAACGTCACTGAGATACATCTTTTTGCCAACCTGAATATATTTAGATATTCTTAAATCGACTCAGATTAACCGGTTATAAAGGGTTTGGTCATCCAATAAATGATTCACGGGGTTTCAGTACCAATGCACACCACCCACGCCGAATGATATTAGAATAACACTATTGTGCACTATTTAAAAAAGTACCTACGCCATTTGGCAAAAAAAAAATGGATTATCCTGAGTTATTTAAACAGTTTTATTCATCATGTTAAATTCTCAATATTTGAAAAATAACGTTCCCACCCAATTAGGTACCTACCCACTGGTAAATTATTTTCTATGATCTCAGCAGCCTGAACCGTTCGAATTTTATTTGTCTGTACAAAAGTACCTACACAGCAATTAAAATAAACGTTATGTAGCTGGCCGGTAACATTGAACCTGTTTTCAATTTTCCTTTCCTTCATAAACGTCAGAATTTTTTCAACTTTTGAAGATGTATCCTGAAATAATTTACATGAAATGTGGTAAATGTAATGTATTATTGGAGTTCGGAAATGTATGGTTTTCAAAATTATAGAAAAACATCTTATCCACATATCCTATTTTTGACGTAATATTGATATACATGAGACTCGTCGAAATGTCAAATTTATATGCGAGACGCCATAGAATAATTTTCAAAAATGCCCCAACATTTCAGTACTTTGAAGGTCTGACGATAAATTTTTCCTTAATAAAGCATTTTACTCTACTGGCTGCGAACATTTTAACAGTTTTGAACTCGAAATTTTTTCGTAAACGTCAGAAATTACCGACGTTTGAAAAGAAATCCTGACAAAATCTCCATGAAAAGTCATAAATATAATATATTATTAATGTTCCGAAACCTGTCGTAGTCGAAATAATACAAAAACATCTAAGCCGGGAATCTTTTTTAAGTCGCAATTTTGATTTACCTCGAGGCTCGTCGAAATGTAAAATTTTGAGGTGAGACGCCATATATTTAAAAAATATACACTTTACGATTTTAGTACTGAGGCTCTTTCACAAATTTTTCGTGAAGGTCTGACGATAAATTTTTCCTTTTTTGATGGGCGAACCTGGCGGCTGGAAATACAACTTTGAATTTCTTCGTCGAATAATGAGCGCTTCTAGTTTTCGCCGCTAGGTTTTCATACATCAGTTTTATTAGCAGTTTATTTTTTTTGCATCAGTTTTTTTATAGGAAAATTTGCAATTGGTAAAATTCTGGCTGAATTTTTCCCATACAAATCAGGTCTGAAAAAATCGTATGTATTTTTATCCACGGTCGATGTCTCGCGAAAATCAGCTTTCGGGTCGGTTAAACTTAAGGGGGAGAGTGGTCGTTTTTCGCAAGACTGCGATTGACTTAAAATCTGGTGGTTACGAGCATTAATATATAATACTAGCTTTTGCCCGTTGCAAGGCAACTAATTGGTTAAAGCACTAAGCGAATTGACGTTTGAATGTGGATGAAGCAAGAAGTGTGTGTGTCTACATTTTTTAAAAATTAAATATTTGAAAAAAAAATCGATGTTTGAATGTGGATGAAGCAAGGATTGTGAGAACTACTCAAAGGGTCCTGTGAGTTAATCGCTCAATTTTGTACACCCGCTACTTAGCCACTTTGGTCGCCCTGGTTAAGGCGTTCAGTATGGGCCTTTTCTCGCAAAAAGGGGCCTAGAAGTTTACGGCTCAATTTTTTCACTAATAAATTGTTCTAAATTATATTATATGCACTCACTTTTCTAATAACTCCCGTTACACCTATTTAAATTTTTTGTACAAATTTGATAACTCCTAATCTCTGCATTATATAAAGAAAACTTCGCGGGCTTGCGCACAATAACTCACCAAAGTTTCATCGCAATCGGATGAATATTATTGTAGATAATTTCATTACGCTAGAGCTCATTATTATATTTTAAAACCATTTCGAGCATGCACACATCATATCCCCAAAGTTTCATCGCAATCGGATGAATAGTATTGGAAATAATTTCATAATGCCAGAGCTTATTCTTATATATAGAAACCATCCCTAGCATGCCAACATCGAATTCCCAAAGTTTCATCTCAATCGGATGAAAAGTAAAGGAAATAATTTCATTACGCCAGAGCTTACTTTTATGGATAAAAACCATCCCAGGCATGCACACATCAAATCTCCAAAGTTTCATCTCAATCGGGTGAATAGTATATGAAATAATTTGATAACGCCAAAGCTTACTATGCCACGCATAGAAACCATCCCGGACATGCACACATCAAATCCCCAAAGTTTCATCGCATTCGGATGAATAGTATAGGAAATAATTTCATAAAGACAGAGCTTACTATTATGCGTAGAAACCAACCCGGGCATGCACACATCAAATACCAAAAGTTTTGTCGCAATCAGATGAAAAGTATTGGAAAAAATTTCATAACGCCAGAGCTTACTCTTTTATGTTGAAACCATCCCGAGTATGCCAACATCGAATTCCCAAAGTTTCATCTCAATCGGATGGAAAGTATAGGAAATAATTTCATAACGCCAGATCTTACCATTATGCGTAAATAATTTCATAATTCCAGAGCTTACTATTATGCGTAGAAACCAACCCGGGCATGCACACATCAAAGCTCAAAAGTTTTGTCGCAATCAAATGAATAGTATTGGAAAAAATTTCATAACGCCAGAGCTTACTCTTTTACATAGAAACCATCCCGAGCATGTCAACATCGAATTCCCAAAGTTTCATCTCAATCGGATGAAAATTAAAGGAAATATTTTCATAACGCCAGAGCTTACTTTTATGCATAAAAACCATCCCAGGCATGCACACATCAAATTTCCAAAGTTTCATCTCGATCGGGTGAATAGTATATAAAATAATTTCATAAAGCCAGAGCTTACTATTATGCGTAGAAACCAACCCGGGCATGCACACATCAAATCCCAAAAGTTTTGTCGCCATCAGATGAATAGTATTGGAAAAAAAACCTACCTAACCCTCAAACAAAAAATATTTGTTCAACAAAAAACCATCTTATCAAACTCAATTTTACTGCAGCAAAAAAATTACACAAAGAAATTCTTTAACAATATCCGGCTACCCGTGCACACGTATAATTATTTTTATTTTAAAATTGAATAATGTCCAAAGTAAACGAACGAATCCTGACCGATCTATTTTTCGATTTATATGCATATAAAAAATCTGTAGCACTGCATCGAACCCACCTAATTTATAAAAAGTACCTTCATACATACCTACCTACCCAGAGTACCTGTTCAGTACTTAGTTCCTACCTACCTGCATATCTACCTACCCCCGTGTACACCTACATTTTTTTGGAAATATCCATCTTTGGTTACTTTTTTTTATTTTATATCATATTTTTTTTGTGATTTAAAGGAAAGAAGTTCTTACTTAGAGTAAATATCGATATTTGAATTCAATGCAATCCGCATGCCTACTGAACTCCCTGATTGGACAGTCGAAATGAACGACAGGGTCCGGCAAAATTTCCTCACTCATTATTACAAAAACCAATCGATTAAAAAAATGATTTTTTTTTTAAATCGACTCTTTAATATTTTTTTATGGAAATGACATCTTTCAAGTATCCACCTTTTGATGTCACGGACGCCATAACTCTTTTCGTAATCAATAATTATTAATAACGATAAATGTATAGAAAATTAGAAAAAAAACTTTGCATCTTATTTAGATAAATTTTAATGCGCCGCAAAAACGTTGGTCGCAAACGCCCGACAATATTTTCTAAACAAAAAAAAATTAAGGAAAAAATCATGAGTTTTAATAAAAAAATTAATCAGTATATTTCGAGCGGAATTTTTTTTACCACCCTGTTTCTGAATTTGAATTAAAAGACCGACAAACTGCAATCGGCATTTTTCCAGAAGAAACGCATTTAGTACCTACCATCTTTGGTGATTTCTCTTAATTTCAAACCATTTATTTGTAATTCGATGGAGCAAAGTAGGTACCTACCCAGTGATTATTATTATACCAATCCACCTGACCAGTAATATTTTTAAATCTTGTATAATTTGTTAGCGGATTTTTCATGGATTTTTTTGTAAAATGTCAAATTTTTAGCTCGATATTGTGGAATATTTTCAATGGAATGCCACTAAAAAAACGGTTGAATAAGTTTTCGAAACCTTTTGCCATTGAATATATCAAAAAACATTTACGCCAGAGGCCGTCATTTTGACGCAATTTCGTTTGCAAATGAAGGATTCTCAAATACGCCAAAGCTCAATTTTTTTAAAGGCTAAAGTCTAATTTTTTGTTCAGGCCCTAGCACGCTTGCTCTATAACGATCGGTAGGATAACTATCGGTAACTTCTCATCGTTCCCTAGGACAACTGCACATCGCTAACGAACAAACAACAGTTGATGTCGAATATGTTAAGGACACTTAGTCATTGTGAACTGTCACTTATTCGTTGGCGATCTGTAGTCATGCTAGGGAACGATGAGAAGTTACCGATAGTTATCCTATCGATCGTTATAGAGCGAGCGTGCTAGGGCCTCTGACCTACCGCAAAAGCCGTGAGGATCTTACGCTAAAAAAATTCGCTGGGTGGGTAGGCCAACGCCTCTGCAATAGGTCATTTCAAGTGGTTCGCTATGTTTGTTGATTTAGAAGTGGTGCCTGGGTTCATGAGGTTTGTTCTGGTCTTGGCGGTGGATTCGTCTGCCCACCAATTTCGTGGCAGACCAGATCGGAAGAGACTGGTTTAGGGAGACTTTTTGGGTTCTTCAGCAAAGCTCTCTCGGAACATCACCTTGCACCGCAGTGGGAGGGATAAAATCATTCGTCCGTCACTCCACACACTGATCCCCAGATTCCTACCCACCCCTCATAACTTTTTCCTTACCAGAACATCATCTCCTTACCTTCCTAAAAAGAACCCTTCACACAGCATCCCCAAAGATGACATAGGCCCTGAGAGGAATTATTTTCGTCCGTCACTCCACACACTGATCCCCAGATTCCTACCCACCCCTCATAACTTTTTCCTTACCAGAACATCATCTCCTTACTTTCCTAAAAATAACCCTTCACACAGCATCCCCAAAGATGACATAGGCCCTGAGAGGAATTATTTTCTTCAAGGCCTCCTGTGTAGAGCTATTATAAAAATTAAATAAACTTCTCTTTTCCCGGTAGATTTTCCTAATTTTGTTTTAAATTAGTCGAGTAAGATCCATAGTTTATGCATAAACATTCACACGAAAAAGCCCGCCCTTAGGATTGTGTGTATTGGTGCATATAACGTTGCAAAACGTCACTGAGATACATCTTTTTGCCAACCTGAATATATTTAGATATTCTTAAATCGACTCAGATTAACCGGTTATAAAGGGTTTGGTCATCCAACAAATGATTCACGGGGTGGCAGTACCAATGCACACCACCCACGCCGAATGATATTATAATAACACTATTGTGCACTATTTAAAGAAGTACCTACACCATTAGGCAAAAAAAATGGATTATCCTGAGTTATTTAAACAGTTTTATTCATCATGTTAAATTCTCAATATTTGAAAAATAACGTTCCCACCCAAGTAGGTACCTACCCACTGGTAAATTATTTTCTATGATCTCGGCAGCCTGAACCGTTCGAATTTTATTTGTCTTTACAAAAGTACCAACCCAGCAATTAAAATCAACGTTATGTAGCTGGCCGGTAACGTTTAACCTGTTTTTATTTTGCATTTCTTCATAAACGTCAGAATTTTTTCAACTTTTGAAGATGTATCCTGAAATAATTTACATGAAATGTGGTAATGTAATGTATTATTGGAGTTCGGAAATCTATGGTTTTCAAAATTATAGAAAAACATCTTATCCACATATGCTATTTTTGACGTAATATTGATACACATGAGACTCGTCGAAATGTCAAATTAACATGCGAGACGCCATAGAATAATTTTCAAAAATGCCCCAACATTTCAGTACTTTGAAGGTCTGACGATAATTTTTTCCTTAATAAAGCATTTTTTTACTGGCTACGAACATTTTAACAGTTTTTAACTCGGAATTTTTTTCGTAAACGTCAGAAATTACCGACGTTTGAAAACGAATCCTGACAAAATTTCCATGAAAAGTCATAAATATAATATATTATTTATGTTCCAAAACCTGTCGTAGTCGAAATAATACAAAAACATCTAAGCCAGGTATCTTTTTTAAGTCGCAATTTTGATTTACCTCGAGGCTCGTCGGAATGTAAAGTTTTGAGGTGAGACGCCTTATATTTAAAAAAATATACACTTTACGATTTTAGTACTGAGGCTCTTTCACAAATTTTTCGTGAAGGTCTGACGATAAATTTTTCCTTTTTTGATGGGCGAACCTGGCGGCTGGAAATACAACTTTGAATTTCTTCGTCGAATAATGAGCGCTTCTAGTTTTCGCCGCTAGGTTTTCATACATCAGTTTTATTAGCAGTTTATTTTTTTTGCATCAGTTTTTTTATATGAAAATTTGCAATTGATAAAATTCTGGCTGAATTTTTCCCATACAAATCAGGTCTGAAAAAATCGTATGTATTTTCATCCACGGTCGCTTTCTCGCGAAAATCAGCTTTGAGGTCGGTTAAACTTGAGGGGCAGAGTGGTCGTTTTTCGCGAGACTGCGATTGTCTTAAAATCTGGTGGTTACGAGCATTAATATATACTAGCTTTTGCCCGTTGCAAGGCAACTAATTGGTTAAAGCACTAAGCGATTTGACGTTTGAATGTGGATGAAGCAAGAAGTGTGTGTGTCTACATTTTTTAAAAATTAAATATTTGAAAAAAAAATAATCGATGTTTGAATGTGGATGAAGCAAGGATTGTGAGAACTACTCAAAGGGTCCTGTGAGTTAATCGCTCAATTTTGTACACCCGCTACTTAGCCACTTTGGTCGCCCTGGTTAAGGCGTTCAGTATGGGCCTTTTCTCGCAAAAAGGGGCCTAGAAGTTCACGGCTCAATTTTTTCACTAATAAATTGTTTCTAAATTATATGATATGCACTCACTTTTCTAATAACTCCCGTTACACCTATTTAAATTTTTTGTACAAATTTGATAACGCCAAAGCTCTGCATTATATAAAGAAAACTTCGCGGGCTTGCGCACAATAACTCACCAAAGTTTCATCGCAATCGGATGAATATTATTGTAGATAATTTCATTACGCTAGAGCTCATTATTATATTTTAAAACCATTTCGAGCATGCACACATCATATCCCCAAAGTTTCATCGCAATCGGATGAATAGTATTGGAAATAATTTCATAATGCCAGAGCTTATTCTTATATATAGAAACCATCCCTAGCATGCCAACATCGAATTCCCAAAGTTTCATCTCAATCGGATGAAAAGTAAAGGAAATAATTTCATTACGCCAGAGCTTACTTTTATGCATAAAAACCATCCCAGGCATGTACACATCAAATCTCCAAAGTTTCATCTCAATCGGGTGAATAGTATATGAAATAATTTGATAACGCCAGAGCTTACTATTACGCATTGAAACCATCCCGGACATGCACACATCAAATCCCCAAAGTTTCATCGCAATCGGATGAATAGTATAGGAAATAATTTCATAAAGCCAGAGCTTACTATTATGCGTAGAAACCAACCCGGGCATGCACACATCAAATCCCAAAAGTTTTGTCGCAATCAGATGAATAGTATTGGAAAAAATTTCATAACGCCAGAGCTTACTCTTTTACATAGAAACCATCCCGAGCATGCCAACATCGAATTCCCAAAGTTTCATCTCAATCGGATGGAAAGTATAGGACATAATTTCATAACGCCAGATCTTACCATTATGCGTAAATAATTTCATAATTCCAGAGCTTACTATTATGCGTAGAAACTAACCCGGGCATGCACACATCAAATCCCAAAAGTTTTGTCGCAATCAAATGAATAGTATTGGAAAAAATTTCATAACGCCAGAGCTTACTCTTTTACATAGAAACCATCCCGAGCATGCCAACATCGAATTCCCAAAGTTTCATCTCAATCGGATGAAAATTAAAGGAAATATTTTCATAACGCCAGAGCTTACTTTTATGCATAAAAACCATCCCAGGCATGCACACATCAAATCTCCAAAGTTTCATCTCGATCGGATGCGTAGAAACCAACCCGAGCATGCACACATCAAATCCCAAAAGTTTTGTCGCCATCAGATGAATAGTATTGGAAAAAAACCTACCTAACCCTCAAACTAAAAATATTTGTTCATTTACCTACGTAATTTCTAAAAAAAAAAAAAACATTGCAATTTTATTACTTATCAAAAAAACCATCTTATCAAACTCAATTTTACTGCAGCAAAAAAATCACACAAAGAAATTCTTTAACAATATCCGGGTACCCGTGCACACGTATAATTATTTTTATTTTAAAATTTAATAATGTCCAAAGTAAACGAACGAATCCTGACCGATCTATTTTTCGATTTATATGCATATAAAAAATCTGTAGCACTGCATCGAACCCACCTAATTTATAAAAAGTACCTTCATGCATACCTACCTACCCAGAGTACCTGTTCAGTACTTAGTTCCTACCTACCTGCATATCTACCTACCCCCGTGTACACCTACATTTTTTTGGAAATATCCATCTTTGGTTACTTTTTTTTTAATTTTATATTATAATTTTTTTGTGATTTGAAGGAAAGAAGTTCTTACTTAGAGTAAATATCGATATTTGAATTCAATGCAATCCGCATGCCTAGTGAACTCCTGATTGGACAGTCGAAATGAACGACAGGGTCCGGCAAAATTTCCTCACTCATTATTACAAAAACCAATCGATTAAAAAATTGACTTTTTTTTTTTAATCGAATCTTTAATATTTTTTTATGGAAATGACATCTTTCAAGTGTCCACCTTTTGATTTCACGGACGCCATAACTCTTTTCGTAATAAATAATTATTAATAACGATAAATGTATAGAAAATTAGAAAAAAAACTTTGCATCTTATTTAGATAAATTTTAATGCGCCGCAAAAACGTTGGTCGCAAACGCCCGACAATATTTTCTAAACAAAAAAAAAATAAGGAAAAAATCATGAGTTTTAATAAAAAAATTAATCAGTATATTTCGAACGGAATTTTTTTTACCACCCTGTTTCTGAATTTGTATTAAAAGACCGACAAACTGCAATCGGCATTTTTCAGAAGAAACGCATTTAGTACCTACCATCTTTGGTGATTTCTCTTAATTTCAAACCATTTATTTGTAATTCGATGGAGCAAAGTAGGTACCTACCCAGTGATAATATTATACGAATCCACTGGCAAGTAATCTTTTTAAATGTTGTAAAATTTGTTAGCGGATTTTTCATGGATTTTTTTGTAAAATGTCAAATTTTTAGCACGATATTGAGGAATATTTCCAATGGAATGCCACTAAAAAAACGGTTGAATAAGTTTTCGAAACCTTTTGCCATTGAATATATCAAAAAACATCTACGCCAGAGGCCGTCATTTTGACGCCATTTCGTTTGCAATTGAAGGATTCTCAAATTCGCCAAAGCTCAATTTTTTAAAGGATAAACTAAAAAATTTTTGTTCAGGCCCTAGCACGCTTGCTCTTTAATGATCGGTAGGATAACTATCGGTAACTTCTCATCGTTCCCTAGGACAACTGCACATCGCTAACGTACAAACAACAGTTGATTTCGAATATGTTACGAAGGACACTTAGTCATTGTGACCTGTCACTTATTCGTTGGCGATCTGTAGTCATGCTAGGGAACGATGAGAAGTCACCGATAGTTATCCTATCGATCGTTGTAGAGCGAGCGTGCTAGGGCCCTGACCTACCGCAAAAGCCGTTAGGATTTACGCTAAAAAAAATCGCTGGGCGGGTAGGCCAACGCCTCTGCAATAGGTCATTTCAAGAGGTTCGCTATGTTTGGTGATTTAGAAGTGGTGCCTGGGTTCATGAGGTTTGTCCTGGTCTTGGCGGTGGATTCGTCTGCCCACCAATTTCGTGGTAGACCAGATCGGAAGAGACTGGTTTAGGGAGACTTTTTGGCTTCTTCAGCAGAGCTCTCTCGGAACATCACCTTGCACCGCAGTGGTAGGGATAAAATCATTCGTCCCTCACTCCACACACTGATCCCCAGATTCCTACCCACCCCTCATAACTTTTTCCTTACCAGAACATCAACTCCTTACTTTCCTAAAAATAACCCTTCACACAGCATCCCCAAAGATGACATAGGCCCTGAGAGGAATTATTTTCGTCCGTCACTCCACACACTGATCCCCAGATTCCTACCCACCCCTCATAACTTTTTCCTTACCAGAACATCATCTCCTTACTTTCCTAAAAATAACCCTTCACACAGCATCCCCAAAGATGACATAGGCCCTGAGAGGAATTATTTTCTTCAAGGCCTCCTGTGTAGAGCTATTATAAAAATTAAATAAACTTCTCTTTTCCCGGTAGATTTTCCTAATTTTGTTTTAAATTAGTCGAGTAAGATCCATAGTTTATGCATAAACATTCACACGAAAAAGCCCGCCCTTAGGATTGTGTGTATTGGTGCATATAACGATGCAAAACGTCACTGAGATACATCTTTTTGCCAACCTGAATATATTTAGATATTCTTAAATCGACTCAGATTAACCGGTTATAAAGGGTTTGGTCATCCAACAAATGATTCACGGGGTGGCAGTACCAATGCACACCACCCACGCCGAATGATATTATAATAACACTATTGTGCACTATTTAAAAAAGTACCTACACCATTAGGCAAAAAAAATGGATTATCCTGAGTTATTTAAACAGTTTTATTCATCATGTTAAATTCTCAATATTTGAAAAATAACGTTCCCACCCAAGTAGGTACCTACCCACTGGTAAATTATTTTCTATGATCTCGGCAGCCTGAACCGTTCGAATTTTATTTGTCTTTACAAAAGTACCAACCCAGCAATTAAAATCAACGTTATGTAGCTGGCCGGTAACGTTTAACCTGTTTTTATTTTGCATTTCTTCATAAACGTCAGAATTTTTTCAACTTTTGAAGATGTATCCTGAAATAATTTACATGAAATGTGGTAAATGTAATGTATTATTGGAGTTTGGAAATCTATGGTTTTCAAAATTATAGAAAAACATCTTATCCACATAACCTATTTTTGACGTAATATTGATATACATGAGACTCGTCCAAATGTCAAATTTACATGCGAGACGCCATAGAATAATTTTCAAAAATGCCCCAACATTTTAGTACTTTGAAGGTCTGACGATAAATTTTTCCTTAATAAAGCATTTTTTTACTGGCTACGAACATTTTAACAGTTTTTAACTCGGAATTTTTTTCGTAAACGTCAGAAATTACCGACGTTTGAAAACGAATCCTGACAAAATTTCCATGAAAAGTCATAAATATAATATATTATTTATGTTCCAAAACCTGTCGTAGTCGAAATAATACAAAAACATCTAAGCCAGGTATCTTTTTTAAGTCGCAATTTTGATTTACCTCGAGGCTCGTCGGAATGTAAAGTTTTGAGGTGAGACGCCTTATATTTAAAAAAATATACACTTTACGATTTTAGTACTGAGGCTCTTTCACAAATTTTTCGTGAAGGTCTGACGATAAATTTTTCCTTTTTTGATGGGCGAACCTGGCGGCTGGAAATACAACTTTGAATTTCTTCGTCGAATAATGAGCGCTTCTAGTTTTCGCCGCTAGGTTTTCATACATCAGTTTTATTAGCAGTTTATTTTTTTTGCATCAGTTTTTTTATATGAAAATTTGCAATTGGTAAAATTCTGGCTGAATTTTTCCCATACAAATCAGGTCTGAAAAAATCGTATGTATTTTTATCCACGGTCGATGTCTCGCGAAAATCAGCTTTGAGGTCGGTTAAACTCGAGGGGCAGAGTGGTCGTTTTTCGCAAGACTGCGATTGACTTAAAATCTGGTGGTTACGAGCATTAATATATATACTAGCTTTTGCCCGTTGCAACGCAACTAATTGGTTAAAGCACTAAGCGATTTAACGTTTGAATGTGGATGAAGCAAGAAGTGTGTGTCTACATTTTTTGAAAAATTAAATATTTGAAAAAAAAAATCGATGTTTGAATGTGGATGAAGCAAGGATTGTGAGAACTACTCAAAGGGTCCTGTGAGTTAATCGCTCAATTTTGTACACCCGCTACTTAGCCACTTTGGTCGCCCTGGTTAAGGCGTTCAGTATGGGCCTTTTCTCGCAAAAAGGGGCCTAGAAGTTTACGGCTCAATTTTTTCACTAATAAATTGTTTCTAAATTATATGATATGCACTCACTTTTCTAATAACTCCCGTTACACCTATTTAAATTTTTTGTATGAATTTGATAACGCCAAATCTCTGCATTATATAAAGAAAACTTCGCGGGCTTGCGCACAATAACTCACCAAAGTTTCATCGCAATCGGATGAATATTATTGTAGATAATTTCATTACGCTAGAGCTCATTATTATATTTTAAAACCATTTCGAGCATGCACACATCATATCCCCAAAGTTTCATCGCAATCGGATGAATAGTATTGGAAATAATTTCATAATGCCAGAGCTTATTCTTATATATAGAAACCATCCCTAGCATGCCAACATCGAATTCCCAAAGTTTCATCTCAATCGGATGAAAAGTAAAGGAAATAATTTCATTACGCCAGAGCTTACTTTTATGCATAAAAACCATCCCAGGCATGCACACATCAAATCTCCAAAGTTTCATCTCAATCGGGTGAATAGTATATGAAATAATTTGATAACGCCAGAGCTTATTATTACGCATAGAAACCATCCCGGACATGCACACATCAAATCCCCAAAGTTTCATCGCAATCAGATGAATAGTATAGGAAATAATTTCATAGAGCCAGAGCTTACTATTATGCGTAGAAACCAACCCGGGCATGCACACATCAAATACCATAAGTTTTGTCGCAATCAGATGAAAAGTATTGGAAAAAAAATCATAACGCCAGAGCTTACTCTTTTATGTTCAAACCATCCCGAGTATCCAACATCAAATTCCCAAAGTTTCATCTCAATCGGATGGAAAGTATAGGAAATAATTTCATAACGCCAGATCTTACCATTATGCGTAAATAATTTCATAATTCCAGAGCTTACTATTATGCGTAGAAACCAACCCGGGCATGCACACATCAAATCCCAAAAGTTTTGTCGCAATCAAATGAATAGTATTGGAAAAAATTTCATAACGCCAGAGCTTACTCTTTTACATAGAAACCATCCCGAGCATGCCAACATCGAATTCCCAAAGTTTCATCTCAATCGGATGAAAATTAAAGGAAATATTTTCATAACGCCAGAGCTTACTTTTATGCATAAAAACCATCCCAGGCATGCACACATCAAATCTCCAAAGTTTCATCTCGATCGGGTGAATAGTATATAAAATAATTTCATAAAGCCAGAGCTTACTATTATGCGTAGAAACCAACCCGGGGATGCACACATCAAATCCCAAAAGTTTTGTCGCCATCAGATGAACAGTATTGGAAAAAAACCTACCTAACCCTCAAACTAAAAATATTTGTTCATTTACCTACGTAATTTCTAAAAAAAAAAAAAAACATTGCAATTTTATTACTTATCAAAAAAACCATCTTATCAAACTCAATTTTACTGCAGCAAAAAAATTACACAAAGAAATTCTTTAACAATATCCGGGTACCCGTGCACACGTATAATTATTTTTATTTTAAAATTTAATAATGTCCAAAGTAAACGAACGAATCCTGACCGATCTATTTTTCGATTAATATGCATATAAAAAATCTGTAGCACTGCATCGAACCCACCTAATTTATAAAAAGTACCTTCATGCATACCTACCTACCCAGAGTACCTGTTCAGAACTTAGTTCCTACCTACCTGCATATCTACCTACCCCCGTGTACACCTACATTTTTTTGGAAATATCCATCTTTGGTTACTTTTTTTTTATTTTATATCATAATTTTTTTGTGATTTAAAGGAAAGAAGTTCTTACTTAGAGTAAATATCGATATTTGAATTCAATGCGATCCGCATGCCTAGTGAACTCCTGATTGGACAGTCGAAATGAACGACAGGGTCAGGCAAAATTTCCTCACTCATTATTACAAAAACCAATCGATTAAAAAATTGACTTTTTTTTTTAATCGAATCTTTAATATTTTTTTATGGAAATGACATCTTTCAAGTGTCCACCTTTTGATTTCACGGACGCCATAACTCTTTTCGTAATAAATAATTATTAATAACGATAAATGTATAGAAAATTAGAAAAAAAACTTTGCATCTTATTTAGATAAATTTTAATGCGCCGCAAAAACGTTGGTCGCAAACGCCCGACAATATTTTCTAAACAAAAAAAAAATAAGGAAAAAATCATGAGTTTTAATAAAAAAATTAATCAGTATATTTCGAGCGGAATTTTTTTTACCACCCTGTTTCTGAATTTGAATTAAAAGACCGACAAACTGCAATCGGCATTTTTCAGAAGAAACGCATTTAGTACCTACCATCTTTGGTGATTTCTCTTAATTTCAAACCATTTATTTGTAATTCGATGGAGCAAAGTAGGTACCTACCCAGTGATAATATTATACGAATCCACTGGCAAGTAATCTTTTTAAATGTTGTAAAATTTGTTAGCGGATTTTTCATGGATTTTTTTGTAAAATGTCAAATTTTTAGCACGATATTGAGGAATATTTTCAAGCGAATGCCACTAAAAAAACGGTTGAATAAATTTTCGAAACCTTTTGCCATTGAATATATCAAAAAACATCTACGCCAGAGGCCGTCATTTTGACGCAATTTCGTTTGCAAATGAAGGATTCTCAAATTCGCCAAAGCTCAATTTTTTAAAGGATAAACTAAAATTTTTTTGTTCAGGCCCTAGCACGCTTGCTCTTTAATGATCGGTAGGATAACTATCGGTAACTTCTCATCGTTCCCTAGGACAACTGCACATCGCTAACGTACAAACAACAGTTGATGTCGAATATGTTACGAAGGACACTTAGTCATTGTGACCTGTCACTTATTCGTTGGCGATCTGTAGTCATGCTAGGGAACGATGAGAAGTCACCGATAGTTATCCTATCGATCGTTGTAGAGCGAGCGTGCTAGGGCCCTGACCTACCGCAAAAGCCGTGAGGATTTACGCTAAAAAAAATCGCTGGGCGGGTAGGCCAACGCCTCTGCAATAGGTCATTTCAAGAGGTTCGCTATGTTTGGTGATTTAGAAGTGGTGCCTGGGTTCATGAGGTTTGTCCTGGTCTTGGCGGTGGATTCGTCTGCCCACCAATTTCGTGGTAGACCAGATCGGAAGAGACTGGTTTAGGGAGACTTTTTGGCTTCTTCAGCAAAGCTCTCTCGGAACATCACCTTGCACCGTAGTGGGAGGGATAAAATCATTCGTCCGTCACTCCACACACTGATCCCCAGATTCCTACCCACCCCTCATAACTTTTTCCTTACCAGAACATCATCTCCTTACTTTCCTAAAAAGAACCCTTCACACAGCATCCCCAAAGATGACATAGGCCCTGAGAGGAATTATTTTCGTCCGTCACTCCACACACTGATCCCCAGATTCCTACCCACCCCTCATAACTTTTTCCTTACCAGAACATCATCTCCTTACTTTCCTAAAAAGAACCCTTCACACAGCATCCCCAAAGATAACATAGGCCCTGAGAGGAATTATTTTCTTCAAGGCCTCCTGTGTAGAGCTATTATAAAAATTAAATAAACTTCTCTTTTCCCGGTAGATTTTCCTAATTTTGTTTTAAATTAGTCGATTAAGATCCATAGTTTGTGTATAAAAAATGCATAAACATTCACACGAAAAAGCCCGCCCTTAGGATTGTGTGTATTGGTGCATATAACGATGCAAAACGTCACTGAGATACATCTTTTTGCCAACCTGAATATATTTAGATATTCTTAAATCGACTCAGATTAACCGGTTATAAAGGGTTTGGTCATCCAATAAATGATTCACGGGGTTTCAGTACCAATGCACACCACCCACGCCGAATGATATTAGAATAACACTATTGTGCACTATTTAAAAAAGTACCTACGCCATTTGGCAAAAAAAAAATGGATTATCCTGAGTTATTTAAACAGTTTTATTCATCATGTTAAATTCTCAATATTTGAAAAATAACGTTCCCACCCAATTAGGTACCTACCCACTGGTAAATTATTTTCTATGATCTCAGCAGCCTGAACCGTTCGAATTTTATTTGTCTGTACAAAAGTACCTACACAGCAATTAAAATAAACGTTATGTAGCTGGCCGGTAACATTGAACCTGTTTTCAATTTTCCTTTCCTTCATAAACGTCAGAATTTTTTCAACTTTTGAAGATGTATCCTGAAATAATTTACATGAAATGTGGTAAATGTAATGTATTATTGGAGTTCGGAAATGTATGGTTTTCAAAATTATAGAAAAACATCTTATCCACATATCCTATTTTTGACGTAATATTGATATACATGAGACTCGTCTAAATGTCAAAATTATATGCGAGACGCCATAGAATAATTTTCAAAAATGCCCCAACATTTCAGTACTTTGAAGGTCTGACGATAAATTTTTCCTTAATAAAGCATTTTACTCTACTGGCTGCGAACATTTTAACAGTTTTGAACTCGAAATTTTTTCGTAAACGTCAGAAATTACCGACGTTTGAAAAGAAATCCTGACAAAATCTCCATGAAAAGTCATAAATATAATATATTATTAATGTTCCGAAACCTGTCGTAGTCGAAATAATACAAAAACATCTAAGCCGGGAATCTTTTTTAAGTCGCAATTTTGATTTACCTCGAGGCTCGTCGAAATGTAAAATTTTGAGGTGAGACGCCATATATTTAAAAAATATACACTTTACGATTTTAGTACTGAGGCTCTTTCACAAATTTTTCGTGAAGGTCTGACGATAAATTTTTCCTTTTTTGATGGGCGAACCTGGCGGCTGGAAATACAACTTTGAATTTCTTCGTCGAATAATGAGCGCTTCTAGTTTTCGCCGCTAGGTTTTCATACATCAGTTTTATTAGCAGTTTATTTTTTTTGCATCAGTTTTTTTATATGAAAATTTGCAATTGGTAAAATTCTGGCTGAATTTTTCCCATACAAATCAGGTCTGAAAAAATCGTATGTATTTTTATCCACGGTCGATGTCTCGCGAAAATCAGCTTTCGGGTCGGTTAAACTTAAGGGGGAGAGTGGTCGTTTTTCGCAAGACTGCGATTGACTTAAAATCTGGTGGTTACGAGCATTAATATATACTAGCTTTTGCCCGTTGCAACGCAACTAATTGGTTAAAGCACTAAGCGATTTAACGTTTGAATGTGGATGAAGCAAGAAGTGTAAGCCTGCATTTAAAAAAAAATATATATTTGAAGAAAAAAAACGATGTTTGAATGTGGATGAAGCAAGAATTGTGAGAACTACTCAAAGGGTCCTGTGAGTTAATCGCTCAATTTTGTACAACTGCTGGCGACCTATGAAATCCATATGAAATCCCCAACCTCGGTTAACCAGAAACGATTAGTTACATGACTAACCTAAAAAAAGGCTTAAAAAACAACATGGCGACCAAAATTTTTATTAATATGAAATCCCCATCCTTGGTTTAGTCAAAAACGGTATGTCACATGAATAACCTTAGAAAAGTCTTAAAAAACAAAATGGCGCCCAAAATGTTGACTAATACGAAATCCCCACCTTTTTTTGTGAAAAACGATATGTCACATGACTAACCTTAGAAAAGTCTTAAAAAACAAAATGTCGACAGAAATGTTGACTAATATGAAATCCCCTCCTTTTTTTGGGAAAAACTATATGTCACATGACTAACTTAGAAAAGTCCTAAAAAACAAAATGGCGACCAAAATGTTGACTTATATGAAATCCCCACATATTTTTGTGAAAAACGATATGTCGCATGACTAACCGTAGAAAAGTCTTAAAAAACAAAATGGCCACCAAAATGTTGACTAATATGAAAACCCCACCTTTTTTTGAAAAACGATGTCACATGGCTAACCTTAGAAAAGTCTTAAAAAACAATTCTTAATTACAAATACGATTTTTGACTGTGGATGAAGCAAGAATTGCAAAAAACCTCAATTTGGTAGGTGGGTATGGGTACCGCCGCCTCGGGAACCAACACACCTGGTCATTTGAAGTTGTTCGCTATGTTTGATGATTTAGCAGGGGTGCCAGGGTTCATAGGGTGAGGTTTTTACCGTTCTTGGTGGTGGATGCGTCTGCCCACCAATTGCGTGGCAGGCCAGATCGGGAGAGACTGGTTTAGGGATACTTTTTGGCTTCTCCAGCAGAACTCTCGGAACATCACCCCTCACCGCAGTGGTAGGGATAAAACCATTCGTCCGTCACTCCACACACTGATCCCCAGATTCCTACCCACCCCTTATACCTTTTTTCCTTCCCAGAACATCATCTCCTTCCTTTCCTAAAAATAACCCTCCACGCAGCATTCCCAAAGAATTTAATGCTCTTTGGTCCTTTATATATTTTTTATAATCCTCGGGTAGCGAAACATTTGGGATACCAATAAAAAAAAATTTAAATGTAACTTTTTAAATTGGTTTTTTTTTTATACATTTGTATTTCATTAATCTTTTTGTATAAAAAACATAATATAAAACCTACCTAACCCTCACTCAAACAAATAATATTTGTTCATTTACCTACGTAATTTCTAAAAAAAAAACATTGTAAATTTACTATTTATCAAAAAAACAATCTTATCAAACTCAATTTTACTGCAATAAAAAAATTACCCCAAAGAAATTATTTCACAATATGCGGGTACCCGTGCACACGTATAATTATTTTTATTTTTAAAGTTTATAATGACCTTAGTAAACGAACGAATCCTGACCTATCTATTTTTCGATTTATATGCAAATGAAAAATCTGTATTGAACCCACCTAATTTATAAAAAGTACCTTCCTACATACCTACCTACCCAGAGTACCTGTTCAGTTCTTATTTCCTACCTACCTGCATATCTACCTACCCCTGTGTATACCGTATGCAAATATCCATCTTTGGTTACTTTTTTGTATCATAATTTTTTTTTTTTGATTAAAAGGAAAGAAGTTCTTACTTACAGTAAATATCGATATTTGAATTCAATGGAATACCATGTTTATTCATCTTCCCTGATTGGTCAGTCGAAATGAACGACAGGGTCCGGCAAAATTTCGTCACTCATTATTACAAAAACCAATCGATTAAAAAAAATACTTTTTTTTTTAATCAACACTTTAATATTTTTTTATGGAAATGACATCTCTCAAGTGTCCACCTTTTGATTTCACGGACGCCATAACTCTTTTCGTAATAAATAATTATTAATAACGATGAATGTATAGAAAATTTGAAAAAAAAACTTTGCATCTTATTTAGTTAAATTTTAATGCGCCGCAAAAACGTTGGTCGCAAACGCCCGACAATATTTTTTAAACAAAAAAAAATTAAGAAAAAAATCATGAGTTTTAATAAAAAAATTAATCAGTATATTTCGAGCGGAATTTTTTTTTACCAGCATGTATCTGCATTTGAATTAAAAGACCGACAACCTGCAATCGTCATTTTTTCAGGAGAAACGCATATAGTACCGTACCAACTTTGGTGATTTCTCTTAATTTCAAACCATTTATTTGTAATTCGATGGAGCAAAGTAGGTACCTACCCAGTGATTAATATTATACGTTTCCACCTAGCCAGTAATATTTTTAAATCTTGTGGAATTTGTTAGCGGATTTTTCTTGGATTTTTTTGTAAAATGACAAATTTTTAGCACGATATTGTGGAATATTTTCAATGGAATGCCACTAAAAAACGGTTGAATAAGTTTTCGAAACCTTTCGCCATTGAATATATCAAAAAACATTTACGCCAGAGGCCGTCATTTTGAGGCAATTTCGTTTGCAAATGAAGGATTAGGGAGACTTTTTGGCTTCTCCAGCAGAGCTCTCTCGGAACATCACCTTGCACCGCAGTGGGAGGGATACAACCATTCGTCCGTCACTCCATACACTGATATCCAGATTCCTACCCACCCCTCATACCTTTTTCCTTCTCAGAATATCCTTTCCTTCCTTTCCTAAAAATAACCCTCCACACAGCATTCCCAAAGACGACGTAGGCCCCGAGGGGAATTATTTTCTTCCGGGCCTCCAGTATCGAGCTATTGTAAAAACTACTCCCTGTAGATTTTCCGAATATTGTACAAAAATACTCTAGTTAAGTACCCCGTTTAGAATGTCATCCATTAAATAATTCCCGGGGCGGCGGTACCAATGCACACCACTCACATTGAATGATAATATAAACATGCAACATACAGAAACGGCGTTTTACAAAAAAAAATTCTCCACACAGCATTCCCAAAAATGACATAGGCCCTGAGAGGAATTATTAATACTATTCGGGGCCTCCTATATGAAGCGATTGTAAAAAAAAAAAGTTCTCTACTCCCGGTAGTTTTCCCGAACATTTTATAAAAATACTCAAGAAAGTACTCCATTAATTAAGTCATCCATTAAATTATTCCCGGGGCGGCGGTACCAATGCACACAACTCACCTTGAAAGTTACTATAAACACGCAAAATACAAAAACGGCGCTTTACAAATTTTTACTACTTGGTAAAAAAATATTATATGAAACTAAACTTAATTGCAATAAAAAATTTTCAGAAAAAATCTTTCACAAACCTGTTGTAACAAAAAATTATTTATTGAAAAACAAACTAACAATACGAATTTTGGCAAATATTTGCCACCATCTTTGATAATTTTTTTACTTAAGTTTTTGCACAGAAATGGCCCAATATTATTTATTTGAAATTTTTAAATCAAAAATAATCACATCAAACCAATAATTTATTGTCCGGATAGGTACCTACTCGTTATCGCCTAAAAATTGCATAGAAAATATTTCAAGTTAGCGGGTAAGTACTTATGCAGTTTAACATCACTATTTGAACACAACAAAATAGGCCATCTCTACTGAATTCCCTGATAGTACATGATCCAGAATAATTTCTTTCCCGATTTTCAATCCAAATAAATTGATTTAAAAATTGTGCATTTTCAGAAGAATTTTTTTGTTTTTGTTTTTTTTAAAATATTTTTCTGGAAATGACATCGGTCGAGTGTCCAGTTTTTGAATTCATCAACAAACATACTATTTTAGTAATAAATAATTATTCATAACGATAATTGTACTGAAAAATAAAAAAAATCTAAGAACCTTAATTGGAGAAATATTTCTATGACACACCAGCGTTAGTCGCGACCGAACGACTCTTTTTTCTTTAAAAAAAAAATAAGAAAAAAAATCGTTAATAATAATTAAAAAAATAATTCATATTTATCAGAAAGGAAATTTTTCACCGCAATGCATTCGACATTCGATATTTGAAGCTATGATTAAAATGTAGTAACATTTTCAACACTCCAGTTTCTTTGGGAATAATTTGAATTTCGACCAATGTTGAAATGTTTCTTAGCAAATTAGAGTGGTACTAAATCTTGCCGCCAGTGGAGCAGGTAAATCATGTCAACCATTATTTTATAAAGGTTTCCGAATGCGCCTTTGAGATGTTTTTTTTGTCAAATGTCAGATTGGAAATTAAAATAACGGAGGTTTTTTCAGGAAACATTGTCAATGTGACTGTCGATTTACATTCGTAAAACTCTTGTCGAAAAGGTTTTACTAAATTTTGAAAGCCCAGATCGATATTTTTAAAGCCATTTCGTATTTTCGAGCTGGGTGTCGACAAAATCAATAAATGACATTACACAACCGAGAAAAAACAAATGAACTCGAATTATTTGGCAAGTGAAACTTATTTTATACGTAATAAAGCATTTTTTTTTACTGGCTACGAACATTTTAACAGTTTTTAACTCGGAATTTTTTTCGTAAACGTCAGAAATTACCGACGTTTGAAAACGAATCCTGACAAAATTTCCATGAAAAGTCACAAATATAATATATTATTAATGTTCCGAAACCTGTCGTAGTCGCAATAATATAAAAACATCTAAGCCGGGAATCTTTTTTAAGTCGCAATTTTGATTTACCTCGAGGCTCGTCGAAATGTAAAATTTTGAGGTGAGACGCCATATATTTAAAAAATATACACTTTACGATTTTAGTACTGAGGCTCTTTCACAAATTTTTCGTGAAGGTCTGACGATAAATTTTTCCTTTTTTGATGGGCGAACCTGGCGGCTGGAAATACAACTTTGAATTTCTTCGTCGAATAATGAGCGCTTCTAGTTTTCGCCGCTAGGTTTTCATACATCAGTTTTATTAGCAGTTTATTTTTTTTGCATCAGTTTTTTTATATGAAAATTTGCAATTGGTAAAATTCTGGCTGAATTTTTCCCATACAAATCAGGTCTGAAAAAATCGTATGTATTTTTATCCACGGTCGATGTCTCGCGAAAATCAGCTTTCGGGTCGGTTAAACTTAAGGGGGAGAGTGGTCGTTTTTCGCAAGACTGCGATTGACTTAAAATCTGGTGGTTACGAGCATTAATATATAACTAGCTTTTGCCCGTTGCAAGGCAACTAATTGGTTAAAGCACTAAGCGATTTGACGTTTGAATGTGGATGAAGCAAGAAGTGTGTGTGTCTACATTTTTTAAAAATTAAATATTTGAAAAAAAAAAAAATCGATGTTTGAATGTGGATGAAGCAAGGATTGTGAGAACTACTCAAAGGGTCCTGTGAGTTAATCGCTCAATTTTGTACACCCGCTACTTAGCCACTTTGGTCGCCCTGGTTAAGGCGTTCAGTATGGGCCTTTTCTCGCAAAAAGGGGCCTAGAAGTTCACGGCTCAATTTTTTCACTAATAAATTGTTTCTAAATTATATGATATGCACTCACTTTTCTAATAACTCCCGTTACACCTATTTAAATTTTTTGTACAAATTTGATAACGCCAAAGCTCTGCATTATATAAAGAAAACTTCGCGGGCTTGCGCACAATAACTCACCAAAGTTTCATCGCAATCGGATGAATATTATTGTAGATAATTTCATTACGCTAGAGCTCATTATTATATTTTAAAACCATTTCGAGCATGCACACATCATATCCCCAAAGTTTCATCGCAATCGGATGAATAGTATTGGAAATAATTTCATAATGCCAGAGCTTATTCTTATATATAGAAACCATCCCTAGCATGCCAACATCGAATTCCCAAAGTTTCATCTCAATCGGATGAAAAGTAAAGGAAATAATTTCATTACGCCAGAGCTTACTTTTATGCATAAAAACCATCCCAGGCATGTACACATCAAATCTCCAAAGTTTCATCTCAATCGGGTGAATAGTATATGAAATAATTTGATAACGCCAGAGCTTACTATTACGCATTGAAACCATCCCGGACATGCACACATCAAATCCCCAAAGTTTCATCGCAATCGGATGAATAGTATAGGAAATAATTTCATAAAGCCAGAGCTTACTATTATGCGTAGAAACCAACCCGGGCATGCACACATCAAATCCCAAAAGTTTTGTCGCAATCAGATGAATAGTATTGGAAAAAATTTCATAACGCCAGAGCTTACTCTTTTACATAGAAACCATCCCGAGCATGCCAACATCGAATTCCCAAAGTTTCATCTCAATCGGATGGAAAGTATAGGACATAATTTCATAACGCCAGATCTTACCATTATGCGTAAATAATTTCATAATTCCAGAGCTTACTATTATGCGTAGAAACTAACCCGGGCATGCACACATCAAATCCCAAAAGTTTTGTCGCAATCAAATGAATAGTATTGGAAAAAATTTCATAACGCCAGAGCTTACTCTTTTACATAGAAACCATCCCGAGCATGCCAACATCGAATTCCCAAAGTTTCATCTCAATCGGATGAAAATTAAAGGAAATATTTTCATAACGCCAGAGCTTACTTTTATGCATAAAAACCATCCCAGGCATGCACACATCAAATCTCCAAAGTTTCATCTCGATCGGATGCGTAGAAACCAACCCGAGCATGCACACATCAAATCCCAAAAGTTTTGTCGCCATCAGATGAATAGTATTGGAAAAAAACCTACCTAACCCTCAAACTAAAAATATTTGTTCATTTACCTACGTAATTTCTAAAAAAAAAAAAAACATTGCAATTTTATTACTTATCAAAAAAACCATCTTATCAAACTCAATTTTACTGCAGCAAAAAAATTACACAAAGAAATTCTTTAACAATATCCGGGTACCCGTGCACACGTATAATTATTTTTATTTTAAAATTTAATAATGTCCAAAGTAAACGAACGAATCCTGACCGATCTATTTTTCGATTTATATGCATATAAAAAATCTGTAGCACTGCATCGAACCCACCTAATTTATAAAAAGTACCTTCATGCATACCTACCTACCCAGAGTACCTGTTCAGTACTTAGTTCCTACCTACCTGCATATCTACCTACCCCCGTGTACACCTACATTTTTTTGGAAATATCCATCTTTGGTTACTTTTTTTTTAATTTTATATCATAATTTTTTTGTGATTTAAAGGAAAGAAGTTCTTACTTAGAGTAAATATCGATATTTGAATTCAATGCAATCCGCATGCCTAGTGAACTCCTGATTGGACAGTCGAAATGAACGACAGGGTCCGGCAAAATTTCCTCACTCATTATTACAAAAACCAATCGATTAAAAAATTGACTTTTTTTTTTTAATCGAATCTTTAATATTTTTTTATGGAAATGACATCTTTCAAGTGTCCACCTTTTGATTTCACGGACGCCATAACTCTTTTCGTAATAAATAATTATTAATAACGATAAATGTATAGAAAATTAGAAAAAAAACTTTGCATCTTATTTAGATAAATTTTAATGCGCCGCAAAAACGTTGGTCGCAAACGCCCGACAATATTTTCTAAACAAAAAAAAAATAAGGAAAAAATCATGAGTTTTAATAAAAAAATTAATCAGTATATTTCGAGCGGAATTTTTTTTACCACCCTGTTTCTGAATTTGTATTAAAAGACCGACAAACTGCAATCGGCATTTTTCAGAAGAAACGCATTTAGTACCTACCATCTTTGGTGATTTCTCTTAATTTCAAACCATTTATTTGTAATTCGATGGAGCAAAGTAGGTACCTACCCAGTGATAATATTATACGAATCCACTGGCAAGTAATCTTTTTAAATGTTGTAAAATTTGTTAGCGGATTTTTCATGGATTTTTTTGTAAAATGTCAAATTTTTAGCACGATATTGAGGAATATTTCCAATGGAATGCCACTAAAAAAACGGTTGAATAAGTTTTCGAAACCTTTTGCCATTGAATATATCAAAAAACATCTACGCCAGAGGCCGTCATTTTGACGCAATTTCGTTTGCAAATGAAGGATTTTCAAATTCGCCAAAGCTCAATTTTTTAAAGGATAAACTAAAAAATTTTTGTTCAGGCCCTAGCACGCTTGCTCTTTAATGATCGGTAGGATAACTATCGGTAACTTCTCATCGTTCCCTAGGACAACTGCACATCGCTAACGTACAAACAACAGTTGATTTCGAATATGTTACGAAGGACACTTAGTCATTGTGACCTGTCACTTATTCGTTGGCGATCTGTAGTCATGCTAGGGAACGATGAGAAGTCACCGATAGTTATCCTATCGATCGTTGTAGAGCGAGCGTGCTAGGGCCCTGACCTACCGCAAAAGCCGTGAGGATTTACGCTAAAAAAAATCGCTGGGCGGGTAGGCCAACGCCTCTGCAATAGGTCATTTCAAGAGGTTCGCTATGTTTGGTGATTTAGAAGTGGTGCCTGGGTTCATGAGGTTTGTCCTGGTCTTGGCGGTGGATTCGTCTGCCCACCAATTTCGTGGCAGAACAGATCGGAAGAGACTGGTTTAGGGAGACTTTTTGGGTTCTTCAGCAAAGCTCTCTCGGAACATCACCTTGCACCGCAGTGGGAGGGATAAAATCATTCGTCCGTCACTCCACACACTGATCCCCAGATTCCTACCCACCCCTCATAACTTTTTCCTTACCAGAACATCATCTCCTTACCTTCCTAAAAAGAACCCTTCACACAGCATCCCCAAAGATGACATAGGCCCTGAGAGGAATTATTTTCGTCCGTCACTCCACACACTGATCCCCAGATTCCTACCCACCCCTCATAACTTTTTCCTTACCAGAACATCATCTCCTTACTTTCCTAAAAATAACCCTTCACACAGCATCCCCAAAGATGACATAGGCCCTGAGAGGAATTATTTTCTTCAAGGCCTCCTGTGTAGAGCTATTATAAAAATTAAATAAACTTCTCTTTTCCCGGTAGATTTTCCTAATTTTGTTTTAAATTAGTCGAGTAAGATCCATAGTTTATGCATAAACATTCACACGAAAAAGCCCGCCCTTAGGATTGTGTGTATTGGTGCATATAACGATGCAAAACGTCACTGAGATACATCTTTTTGCCAACCTGAATATATTTAGATATTCTTAAATCGACTCAGATTAACCGGTTATAAAGGGTTTGGTCATCCAACAAATGATTCACGGGGTGGCAGTACCAATGCACACCACCCACGCCGAATGATATTATAATAACACTATTGTGCACTATTTAAAGAAGTACCTACACCATTAGGCAAAAAAAATGGATTATCCTGAGTTATTTAAACAGTTTTATTCATCATGTTAAATTCTCAATATTTGAAAAATAACGTTCCCACCCAAGTAGGTACCTACCCACTGGTAAATTATTTTCTATGATCTCGGCAGCCTGAACCGTTCGAATTTTATTTGTCTTTACAAAAGTACCAACCCAGCAATTAAAATCAACGTTATGTAGCTGGCCGGTAACGTTTAACCTGTTTTTATTTTGCATTTCTTCATAAACGTCAGAATTTTTTCAACTTTTGAAGATGTATCCTGAAATAATTTACATGAAATGTGGTAAATGTAATGTATTATTGGAGTTCGGAAATCTATGGTTTTCAAAATTATAGAAAAACATCTTATCCACATATGCTATTTTTGACGTAATATTGATACACATGAGACTCGTCGAAATGTCAAATTAACATGCGAGACGCCATAGAATAATTTTCAAAAATGCCCCAACATTTCAGTACTTTGAAGGTCTGACGATAAATTTTTCCTTAATAAAGCATTTTTTTACTGGCTACGAACATTTTAACAGTTTTTAACTCGGAATTTTTTTCGTAAACGTCAGAAATTACCGACGTTTGAAAACGAATCCTGACAAAATTTCCATGAAAAGTCATAAATATAATATATTATTTATGTTCCAAAACCTGTCGTAGTCGAAATAATACAAAAACATCTAAGCCAGGTATCTTTTTTAAGTCGCAATTTTGATTTACCTCGAGGCTCGTCGGAATGTAAAGTTTTGAGGTGAGACGCCTTATATTTAAAAAAATATACACTTTACGATTTTAGTACTGAGGCTCTTTCACAAATTTTTCGTGAAGGTCTGACGATAAATTTTTCCTTTTTTGATGGGCGAACCTGGCGGCTGGAAATACAACTTTGAATTTCTTCGTCGAATAATGAGCGCTTCTAGTTTTCGCCGCTAGGTTTTCATACATCAGTTTTATTAGCAGTTTATTTTTTTTGCATCAGTTTTTTTATATGAAAATTTGCAATTGGTAAAATTCTGGCTGAATTTTTCCCATACAAATCAGGTCTGAAAAAATCGTATGTATTTTTATCCACGGTCGATGTCTCGCGAAAATCAGCTTTCGGGTCGGTTAAACTTAAGGGGGAGAGTGGTCGTTTTTCGCAAGACTGCGATTGACTTAAAATCTGGTGGTTACGAGCATTAATATATAACTAGCTTTTGCCCGTTGCAAGGCAACTAATTGGTTAAAGCACTAAGCGATTTGACGTTTGAATGTGGATGAAGCAAGAAGTGTGTGTGTCTACATTTTTTAAAAATTAAATATTTGAAAAAAAAAAAAATCGATGTTTGAATGTGGATGAAGCAAGGATTGTGAGAACTACTCAAAGGGTCCTGTGAGTTAATCGCTCAATTTTGTACACCCGCTACTTAGCCACTTTGGTCGCCCTGGTTAAGGCGTTCAGTATGGGCCTTTTCTCGCAAAAAGGGGCCTAGAAGTTCACGGCTCAATTTTTTCACTAATAAATTGTTTCTAAATTATATGATATGCACTCACTTTTCTAATAACTCCCGTTACACCTATTTAAATTTTTTGTACAAATTTGATAACGCCAAAGCTCTGCATTATATAAAGAAAACTTCGCGGGCTTGCGCACAATAACTCACCAAAGTTTCATCGCAATCGGATGAATATTATTGTAGATAATTTCATTACGCTAGAGCTCATTATTATATTTTAAAACCATTTCGAGCATGCACACATCATATCCCCAAAGTTTCATCGCAATCGGATGAATAGTATTGGAAATAATTTCATAATGCCAGAGCTTATTCTTATATATAGAAACCATCCCTAGCATGCCAACATCGAATTCCCAAAGTTTCATCTCAATCGGATGAAAAGTAAAGGAAATAATTTCATTACGCCAGAGCTTACTTTTATGCATAAAAACCATCCCAGGCATGTACACATCAAATCTCCAAAGTTTCATCTCAATCGGGTGAATAGTATATGAAATAATTTGATAACGCCAGAGCTTACTATTACGCATTGAAACCATCCCGGACATGCACACATCAAATCCCCAAAGTTTCATCGCAATCGGATGAATAGTATAGGAAATAATTTCATAAAGCCAGAGCTTACTATTATGCGTAGAAACCAACCCGGGCATGCACACATCAAATCCCAAAAGTTTTGTCGCAATCAGATGAATAGTATTGGAAAAAATTTCATAACGCCAGAGCTTACTCTTTTACATAGAAACCATCCCGAGCATGCCAACATCGAATTCCCAAAGTTTCATCTCAATCGGATGGAAAGTATAGGACATAATTTCATAACGCCAGATCTTACCATTATGCGTAAATAATTTCATAATTCCAGAGCTTACTATTATGCGTAGAAACTAACCCGGGCATGCACACATCAAATCCCAAAAGTTTTGTCGCAATCAAATGAATAGTATTGGAAAAAATTTCATAACGCCAGAGCTTACTCTTTTACATAGAAACCATCCCGAGCATGCCAACATCGAATTCCCAAAGTTTCATCTCAATCGGATGAAAATTAAAGGAAATATTTTCATAACGCCAGAGCTTACTTTTATGCATAAAAACCATCCCAGGCATGCACACATCAAATCTCCAAAGTTTCATCTCGATCGGATGCGTAGAAACCAACCCGAGCATGCACACATCAAATCCCAAAAGTTTTGTCGCCATCAGATGAATAGTATTGGAAAAAAACCTACCTAACCCTCAAACTAAAAATATTTGTTCATTTACCTACGTAATTTCTAAAAAAAAAAAAAACATTGCAATTTTATTACTTATCAAAAAAACCATCTTATCAAACTCAATTTTACTGCAGCAAAAAAATTACACAAAGAAATTCTTTAACAATATCCGGGTACCCGTGCACACGTATAATTATTTTTATTTTAAAATTTAATAATGTCCAAAGTAAACGAACGAATCCTGACCGATCTATTTTTCGATTTATATGCATATAAAAAATCTGTAGCACTGCATCGAACCCACCTAATTTATAAAAAGTACCTTCATGCATACCTACCTACCCAGAGTACCTGTTCAGTACTTAGTTCCTACCTACCTGCATATCTACCTACCCCCGTGTACACCTACATTTTTTTGGAAATATCCATCTTTGGTTACTTTTTTTTTAATTTTATATCATAATTTTTTTGTGATTTAAAGGAAAGAAGTTCTTACTTAGAGTAAATATCGATATTTGAATTCAATGCAATCCGCATGCCTAGTGAACTCCTGATTGGACAGTCGAAATGAACGACAGGGTCCGGCAAAATTTCCTCACTCATTATTACAAAAACCAATCGATTAAAAAATTGACTTTTTTTTTTTAATCGAATCTTTAATATTTTTTTATGGAAATGACATCTTTCAAGTGTCCACCTTTTGATTTCACGGACGCCATAACTCTTTTCGTAATAAATAATTATTAATAACGATAAATGTATAGAAAATTAGAAAAAAAACTTTGCATCTTATTTAGATAAATTTTAATGCGCCGCAAAAACGTTGGTCGCAAACGCCCGACAATATTTTCTAAACAAAAAAAAAATAAGGAAAAAATCATGAGTTTTAATAAAAAAATTAATCAGTATATTTCGAGCGGAATTTTTTTTACCACCCTGTTTCTGAATTTGTATTAAAAGACCGACAAACTGCAATCGGCATTTTTCAGAAGAAACGCATTTAGTACCTACCATCTTTGGTGATTTCTCTTAATTTCAAACCATTTATTTGTAATTCGATGGAGCAAAGTAGGTACCTACCCAGTGATAATATTATACGAATCCACTGGCAAGTAATCTTTTTAAATGTTGTAAAATTTGTTAGCGGATTTTTCATGGATTTTTTTGTAAAATGTCAAATTTTTAGCACGATATTGAGGAATATTTCCAATGGAATGCCACTAAAAAAACGGTTGAATAAGTTTTCGAAACCTTTTGCCATTGAATATATCAAAAAACATCTACGCCAGAGGCCGTCATTTTGACGCAATTTCGTTTGCAAATGAAGGATTTTCAAATTCGCCAAAGCTCAATTTTTTAAAGGATAAACTAAAAAATTTTTGTTCAGGCCCTAGCACGCTTGCTCTTTAATGATCGGTAGGATAACTATCGGTAACTTCTCATCGTTCCCTAGGACAACTGCACATCGCTAACGTACAAACAACAGTTGATTTCGAATATGTTACGAAGGACACTTAGTCATTGTGACCTGTCACTTATTCGTTGGCGATCTGTAGTCATGCTAGGGAACGATGAGAAGTCACCGATAGTTATCCTATCGATCGTTGTAGAGCGAGCGTGCTAGGGCCCTGACCTACCGCAAAAGCCGTGAGGATTTACGCTAAAAAAAATCGCTGGGCGGGTAGGCCAACGCCTCTGCAATAGGTCATTTCAAGAGGTTCGCTATGTTTGGTGATTTAGAAGTGGTGCCTGGGTTCATGAGGTTTGTCCTGGTCTTGGCGGTGGATTCGTCTGCCCACCAATTTCGTGGCAGAACAGATCGGAAGAGACTGGTTTAGGGAGACTTTTTGGGTTCTTCAGCAAAGCTCTCTCGGAACATCACCTTGCACCGCAGTGGGAGGGATAAAATCATTCGTCCGTCACTCCACACACTGATCCCCAGATTCCTACCCACCCCTCATAACTTTTTCCTTACCAGAACATCATCTCCTTACCTTCCTAAAAAGAACCCTTCACACAGCATCCCCAAAGATGACATAGGCCCTGAGAGGAATTATTTTCGTCCGTCACTCCACACACTGATCCCCAGATTCCTACCCACCCCTCATAACTTTTTCCTTACCAGAACATCATCTCCTTACTTTCCTAAAAATAACCCTTCACACAGCATCCCCAAAGATGACATAGGCCCTGAGAGGAATTATTTTCTTCAAGGCCTCCTGTGTAGAGCTATTATAAAAATTAAATAAACTTCTCTTTTCCCGGTAGATTTTCCTAATTTTGTTTTAAATTAGTCGAGTAAGATCCATAGTTTATGCATAAACATTCACACGAAAAAGCCCGCCCTTAGGATTGTGTGTATTGGTGCATATAACGATGCAAAACGTCACTGAGATACATCTTTTTGCCAACCTGAATATATTTAGATATTCTTAAATCGACTCAGATTAACCGGTTATAAAGGGTTTGGTCATCCAACAAATGATTCACGGGGTGGCAGTACCAATGCACACCACCCACGCCGAATGATATTATAATAACACTATTGTGCACTATTTAAAGAAGTACCTACACCATTAGGCAAAAAAAATGGATTATCCTGAGTTATTTAAACAGTTTTATTCATCATGTTAAATTCTCAATATTTGAAAAATAACGTTCCCACCCAAGTAGGTACCTACCCACTGGTAAATTATTTTCTATGATCTCGGCAGCCTGAACCGTTCGAATTTTATTTGTCTTTACAAAAGTACCAACCCAGCAATTAAAATCAACGTTATGTAGCTGGCCGGTAACGTTTAACCTGTTTTTATTTTGCATTTCTTCATAAACGTCAGAATTTTTTCAACTTTTGAAGATGTATCCTGAAATAATTTACATGAAATGTGGTAAATGTAATGTATTATTGGAGTTCGGAAATCTATGGTTTTCAAAATTATAGAAAAACATCTTATCCACATATGCTATTTTTGACGTAATATTGATACACATGAGACTCGTCGAAATGTCAAATTAACATGCGAGACGCCATAGAATAATTTTCAAAAATGCCCCAACATTTCAGTACTTTGAAGGTCTGACGATAAATTTTTCCTTAATAAAGCATTTTTTTACTGGCTACGAACATTTTAACAGTTTTTAACTCGGAATTTTTTTCGTAAACGTCAGAAATTACCGACGTTTGAAAACGAATCCTGACAAAATTTCCATGAAAAGTCATAAATATAATATATTATTTATGTTCCAAAACCTGTCGTAGTCGAAATAATACAAAAACATCTAAGCCAGGTATCTTTTTTAAGTCGCAATTTTGATTTACCTCGAGGCTCGTCGGAATGTAAAGTTTTGAGGTGAGACGCCTTATATTTAAAAAAATATACACTTTACGATTTTAGTACTGAGGCTCTTTCACAAATTTTTCGTGAAGGTCTGACGATAAATTTTTCCTTTTTTGATGGGCGAACCTGGCGGCTGGAAATACAACTTTGAATTTCTTCGTCGAATAATGAGCGCTTCTAGTTTTCGCCGCTAGGTTTTCATACATCAGTTTTATTAGCAGTTTATTTTTTTTGCATCAGTTTTTTTATATGAAAATTTGCAATTGGTAAAATTCTGGCTGAATTTTTCCCATACAAATCAGGTCTGAAAAAATCGTATGTATTTTTATCCACGGTCGATGTCTCGCGAAAATCAGCTTTGAGGTCGGTTAAACTTGAGGGGCAGAGTGGTCGTTTTTCGCAAGACTGCGATTGACTTAAAATCTGGTGGTTACGAGCATTAATATATATATATATATGATTGTTATTGGTGCTCCAACTCCACAGATATAATAATGTTTTATCGGATTTAAATTTGAATTTTATTCATTTATTTTTATTTGATTCGAGCGGATGGAACAGGCCAGTTTGTTTCTGATTTACATAAATAAGTGATGATATCGAATTAATTGATTATGTATCAACTTGTCATTATGAGTGTCAGGGAAGTATATATTTAGGCGTGCATTCCATATAAGCAAAAGTACTGCCTTTTCTAGCTTAATCACATAAAATTATAGATTTGCAAGAAATTTTACATTTCTATAACATGTTAAAAACATAAACTAACGCCCTTCTTCAATGGAGCTACTTTCAAGCGACGCGACCGCCGCTCGTCTTTTTCACACTATTATTAGTGTTTGTAAACGCCACTACGCGCTGCAATAGCAAAATGGTATGACAGGTAGCCGGTAGCGGCGATTTAGTCGCTTGTAAGTAGCTGCGTGAACGAAAGGCGTAAGTGTGCACAATGACGCAGATGTCAAATTCAAATGTGGACTGTACTTTATACAAAATATGTACTTGTTTGCACAATACGAATTCAAGGGAAGACTCGTTTGTGTTAGGGTCGAAAAAGGCCGTGCCTTTCGCTAAAAATCACAAATGTCACAATCGGTGCCATCTACGATTTCATAATAATATATTTCATAATAATATAATATTATTATGATGGCTTTTATTAAAATATAGAAGTTTTATGTATCTATTAATTGACTTGTAATATGCACAAATAAATAATGGAGCGGTTACGTTTTTAGATTTTCACGGCCAAAAGCATTTTCGTTGTTTGTTTTTGGGGTGTTATGCCGTGTTGTGCTACCTCCTTCTTTAGCCGACGTTTCGGACAGCGTTGCAGTGTCCATCATCAGGGCACATCGACATATCTGCCGGATCTGCCCTGATGATGGACACTGCAACGCTGTCCGAAACGTCGGCTAAAGAAGGAGGTAGCACAACATGGCATAACACCCCAAAAACAAACAACGAAAATGGAGCGGTTATTTGTACATTTGATGTGGCTATAATACTAAACTTATCGGCTACAGGCAGAAGCTTAGCCATTCTTGGCGAAAACTTGAATATCAATTAGTTCGCTATAAATTCTAAATTCATTTGTAATGTCAATTAATTCGTTGTTTTTCCTACTGCCTACCCTAATTAAAATATCTGCTCATGCCACTAACTCATGTAAATACAATAAACGGAAACATGCATATCAGAGGAACACCTTCAATTATCCTTTCAATTAGAATATATATTAAAAAACAATTATATAAAATGAAATTCAAAAATTATTTTGAATATATAACATTACATTTTATGTATTAAAATAATATTTTCCTAATGACAAAATAAAACCAGTTTGTTGAAACAACAAAAACTTACCGGGACATACACCTCTACCAATTGGGCCACTGCGATCTATTATGAGACTGTCGTAATTGTCAATTTCATATTTCAAATTTCAGAATTAACAATATAAGACGTAAGGTTCTGGGTTCGAGTCCCAGTTGCGACCATTATCTTTTATTATTTATCTGTGTCTTGTTCATTTTCATATTTAATTTTTTATTATTATTATTGTTATCTTCTTCAATGATACATTTTTATTCAATTAAAAACAATAAAAATATTTTTCCATCACACGTCGCAACTGAGTAGTCGGGTATAGCCTAGCGTCTCGTTCCAGTAGCACGGTAACACAAGAAACAGGGCTCGTGTTGCCTCGCTTTTTTAATTTTTAGTAGAATTTCCTGTAATATCTCTTTTGTCAATGTCCATATCGGTCTTTCCTTTCCAATACGATCCACCTTCGTACATCTGTAAAAACAAAACCAGGAAAAATAATTGAACAGAAATATAATAAATAGTCTGAAATTAATAAAATAATTTAGGTTGTTACCCACTAATGTAAATCGTGTGCATTTTTCAACATCGTATAAAAACGGGCTATGAGAATATCTCATAATATTATTATGAAATCAAAAGAGTTACGATCCGTTTTGGAATCTGATCGGAATTATTTTTCAATTCAAAGGGTCCGGTCCTCGGCGTGTAATTATAATGGGCCCAGATCAAGGGACTGATGAATAATGGACCTCCGAAAGGACACAATCCACAGGAGACTGTGTTTTGATCTATTCATGGTCTTGCTATAACCAACTGAAATGTTTCTAAAACATTTTAAAATGAGGAAAAATAAATAACACAGTACGATGAAAATATAATAACCACTCATAAGAAACCCTAACAAATACTCCGTAATGTTTAAAATCTCCCCTTGTTGCAGCCATCTTACCTTGCAAAAATATTATCAAAACTCCACCAAATAAAATCTAATTTTCCTACAACCAGTATTTAAAATCATGATGAAATAGAAAGGGGCCTCTTTGGCCCGGAGCTCTGTATGCCATTGTTTCAAAAGTCAAGCAAGAGGAAAGTTGTAATTTGGTGTGACTCTTGGACGGCGGAAGCTCTTGTATCACGAAATTTTATGATAAAAATTAACTGTTTTCAAGAAGCAATTTGGGAGGCGGTTATGGGTACCACTGCATCGGGAACCATTTGTTGGCCAACACCCCTAATGTTGATGGACTATTTCTCCGTCAATAAAATAAAATAAAATAAGAGGTAGATTACAAAAATACATTCTACTTTTTAGCCAAAATCAATATTACAAATTTGCAGGCATTTAAAATTAATTTTAATAGTTAACTCTTTGTTTGGTTTTGAAGAGAGAATATGCATAGTTCCTACCGGGATGTCATTTATCCAGTACCTACCTATCCCCAACCATCACCTCGCTAGAAAAGTATTTGAAATTTGGAACAATGGCAAGAAAGACAGCAAATTCGAGTGCATTTGTTTTTAAAAAACAGAAGACGAATTGGGACCACTTTGTAACCAAGTTATTGGTGTTTTTCTTGTACACAATCTCGTTTTTGAACTAAAATGAAATTATTTGACCATTTCGAAAGTAAACAATATCGGTTTGCACTTATTCGTTTTTTGTGGCGATAATTACCTCGAAGTATCGTGGTGGAACTGTATAACTACATTGTGGTTCTGTTGTGTGCTCCTTCGCAGAACTACAGTTGTAAGTCACTGGTTTTCCTCTTTCCTTACATCTATAGTTTTTCCTATACAAATTATGACCCAATTCCAGTAAACACTATTTCGTCTCGTTTCATTTTTAGTATTTAGGTACATTTTATTTTCAAGCGCATCTGAAGCCGTAATACGTAAGCAGTTTCATGAAAGATATATATAGGATTTAATTCCCATTTAAATGTTTGAGAAACATTAACTAGGATGTTTCTAATCTACAACGATACGAACTATGATTAATACACAGGTCCTGTATTATAATATGATAATTTTTTATTCTCCTATGACAGGATCTCATACATAGATACCATCTTGGCGGGACGTCTTTGCCTTTGTACACTTGGTCCTCCAGCGTGTCCGGGCGTATAATTAAGTGACATCTATATTATTTATCTCAAAGGAATGTAGTCAACAAACACTCTGGTGACAGAAATAACAGCCATAATACAGTGTTCGGGGGCATTTGTGACACGATGCTATAAAATATTTCAATGGACAACTAAATGACGCGGTAGGAATTTTTAAGGGCTTCTGGATTTGGTGGAATGCTTTGAACCGTTTGTTAAGTTGTCACATTATTTATATCAGAGGGATACACTTTTAGTGAAGCTATTTATTGAATTTAAGTTTTATTTATGAAACTCCATTATTAACTGATGTTTAAAAATAATAGCGAATTCACAATATATCTATATTAGAGTGTCTGTAGGAGGGTGATTTTGCTTTTATACAAATCTAGAATTTGCCGAAATTGTCTTTGCACACTTGACTTTCAAAACAAGAAGAACGTCACTGTCTACACACGATTTCTAAAAACCACCCTCATGTACATGTGAAAATGTGAAACTAGTTAAAAAATACGTTAATTTAGGTGTTAATATTGATTGCTTTTTCAAGTGGGATAAACAAATAAACAATGTGTGCCCGCGCGCTCCAAGTGTGCCTTTTCGAGAATTCTACCCATTTGGCTGTCACCATGTAAAATGGCTGCTGTCGGAACGTATTAAACGGCCAAAAACCAGCAGCCAATGTAGGCCGTTTGGGTAAAATTCTCGAAAAGGCACACTTGGAGCGCGCGGGCACACTTCACATGCCGTCTCTCCAATATCCATACTCTTAGCTATCTGCACACTTCGAATTATTTATTTATCTCTAGCTGAATTTGTTATAAGGTATGGAATAACAGCTTGGGGATTGCCTTGTAAAACAAATATAGACCATGTCTTCAAAAATGTATACAAAGAAAGGCATAATATTCCACACTTTTGTCAGAGTCTCAAAATTCTTTCAGTGAGAGCAATTCTGCGGTACAAAATTATATTTCAGTACATAAATATCCCTGTATATATAAACAGGCTGGAACACAACCATAATACTGGTTTTAACTTTAATAAAGGACTAATTGTACCTAAGCATACAAATAAATATGGAGAAGGTTGACAAATGACATATTATTCTAAAGACTTTATGTCTTATATTTGTAAATAAAAAAATGTAAATAAAAAAATCCTCTTTTCTTACCTCTTAAAGCAGTATTTTGATACTCCTTGATGGAATTTTTCACTTGACATTAAAAATAAGAGGAAAGTAACTGTCTGATTTCGAAAGGCCCTGTGTAAAGTGGACATGCGAAGCGAAATGAAATAAACATGTGAAATACACGTAACATTGCAATAAATTAATTTTAATCATTATGAATTTTTAGTTACCTATGAAAGAAGGTATAAATATTAAATAGATGAAAAAAGGTAATTCGTTAAAAAATGCAAAACATGTAATTTTTATAATACATTATGTTCATATTAGGTTCATTTCTTGTAATATTCATACACATTTTCAACATGTAATATATTTTACTTATTAAAAATACTACTAAATTATATACTATGTACCTAACCCATCTTTATCTTTTATCTTAGTTATATATTTGTACACATTTTATATCATTGCAATATTGTAGTAATTAAAGGATCTCATTGTTACTTACGCAAATCTCATTTCTGATAATATTATAATATGTCTTATACTTTGTAAAAACTGAAAGACCTCAATGATGAAAAAATCAAATACAATACAATTGAATTGATTTTTAGTTAATGTAAATCTGTAAGTAGGTGTAGTATATATGTATTTATAATACATGTTGTAAACTTGTACTGCCCTGAAGAATCTACGATTGTAGCGAAAACAGATCGGCATTATGTATATAAAAATAAAAGTAATGGTTACTAAGTTCTGGTTTTATTTTAAATTAATATATTATATCTAATTATTACTAATCTTTTATATTTCCCCAATCATTAAATTGTAAACTGAAAACAAAACCCCACAAACTTCCCAAGGAATGCTACACATGTCTTTCACATTCAAGACCTTAAAATACAATATTATTATTTATTTCTAATGCATTACAACTTCAAACAAAGCGATCAATGACGCTGGTTATATACATATACATTGGTATTATATATAATATATGATTCGAGTCCGTGGGCCGATCGCTTTCATTAAAAGACGTTTCGTAAATGGACATTTTTCATTTCAATATAACTAGGGAGCTATTAACGTGTAGGTGATTGATGAGGGACCATTAATACTGCGGTATGATATACGGATTTAATGACCATGACCTTATGGAAGACTGTGTTTGGTAGACGGCACCTCGGAATAGGCAATCATATTGTCATTTGTTTGTGAATGGAAACTCAAAATTAGATTTTGGGCAGGGATCTTAGTAAGCCGATAATCGCAGAATCAAAGGCAAGACTTGCCATGTCTACAATATTAACAAGAATTTTTGTAAATTTTAATGATATTGGAATTTTTTTTAATGTCCACAGGTGAAAATGATGAATAACTAAATTGGAAACACATAATATGACGGACAACGGAGCTAAGACCCATATTTCAGAGATGACCCATCATACCGACAAAGTAACAAAGCACGGTTTAGCGAAAATATATATCTTTTATATAGGGGATATATTACCAATTTCCTCAATGATTATTCATATGACAAGGTACATTTTCAATCAATTTGATCGCGATTTATTAATTTAAAAGTTAATATTCGGCACTTGAACCTATGAATAGGGGCTACGTAGGATAAGTTAGCCGAGTTTTTTTTTTATTATTAATATTTTACATGTTTATTTATTAATAATCGTTTTCGTATATATGGATGAGCTTCCAGGAGGATGGTGAAATACCCCCATCTATATCTTTAAATTTTTTTTTTTAATACGACGTAAAATATTTGACAGTTCTCAACTTTCCTACGAATTCAATTTTTATAACATTTCTTTTGTGATATAATACAAAAATTCAAAATTCATCAAAATAATGTAGATAAAACGAACTTCCTAATAATCACACAAATCTATGCTTTCCACAATGGATTTATGTAAAAAATAATGATTACGTCCTGCACCGGCGGAACCCAGCCCATTTCTTCAATCCCCTGAATACATTATAACAACACATGTTAGATATTAGATATTAGTAGAGATTATACTGCCCTGAAGAAGCTACGGTTGTAGCGAAACCCGGTCGGCATTAAGTATAAAAAAATAAAAGTGGTGTATACAAAGTTATTGTTTTATTTTAAATTATAATGTCACATCACAAAGTAACTGCTTCATACGAACAAATAAATATAGACTTCAAATATGACAGCGTTCATATTATCAAGCGGCAGCCATTTTGTCCGACATCTTTGGTGCCCGGCACGTCTTTAGCAATTAATATGAATTATTCGGAGTGGCTAAATGCTATCCAGTAATTCGTAATGTCAAGAACGAGAATGGCCGAAGCGATTCTGACCTTGTTCTTCATACAATTTCTTTATACATAAGGGGCAAAATCGCTTCAAACATTCGGACCCGCAAGGCCTACAAGAGGTTCCGCGAGAAATAGTTCAGATGCATTCGATATCCACATATTAATCGTTTTATGCAGGGTGTAACAGCACGTACCCAAAGGATTTTATTTAACCAGTGATTCCTTAACATATTTGTAGTACAAAAATTAGATGTCGTGTTGCTGTTTGCATATTTAAAAAAAAAAAAAGTCATCGGACAGCAAAATGACACGTAGGTACATTTTTTACTACACATATGCTCAAGAATCACTGGTTAAAATCCTTTGGATACGTGCTGTTACACAATGTATTACCTCGTCAAGATGAAAACATGCGAAATAATGCAAATTAAACAAAATTATGAGTTTTTCGTTTGAAAATTTGATCGCTTAGAAATAATATTGATGCTTCAATCTACGTTGGATTCATTTCACGAGGTGCTACGAGCCCGCAGAGCAATGGGACACGAACTTTGCCTGTTCTAACAAAAGTGTATTCTGGTAATCAATCTTTCCATTATGGCATCATGGCGTTCTGCTATACATCACTCACTATGAGGAAACTGCGGACTGCGGACCCACCAATAATAGAACACCTTCATTATTATCCAGCCATTGAAAAAATTGCATTCAATTTCGACTTATTCTTTTGCACAAAGAGGACGAGTTGGTACCTTTGAATATATCTACATACATCGGAAAGATAATATTTTTCAAGTGCTTAGTCATGAATTTCTACGTATTTAAATTATTTTAATTTTATTTAAAAATTAAAAGATTGCCAAAAAGAATTATGGAATAGGTTGGTAATTGTTTATTTTTTAGAGACTTTGCGGTTTTCGTCTTTCGGGAAGATGGCTTTTGGGATATTGTCAAGCATTCGAGTTATATTACAAACTATTACATATAAAATAAACAATAGGTTACTTAACACAATAGTTTTTTCATAATTCTTTGATAGTGATAGTGACAAAGATGCGTTGCTTCCAAAACAGCTTACGATTCCAGCTTCAGATTCACTTGAAAGTGGACTGGTCTTTGCTGGAATTAGGTGATAATATGTGTAGGAAAAACACGGTGTGCATGGAAAAGGGATGATCAATTATGTAATGTAACTCTGCGAATGAGCACACGACACAACCAAAATAAAGTTATATATATAGGTAATTATCGCCACAACAAAACTATTTAATACAAAACGATATTAGATATACTTACTTCCGAGATGGTCCAATTCTTGTTCTTTAATTAAAAACGAGAGTACACCAAAAACGCCAATAACTTGTGACCAAGTTAGTTACAAATCTTTTTCTGTTTTTTAAAACAAATGCACTCGAATTTTCACTATTTTTCATGCCATTGTTTCAAATTTCAAATACTTTCTCAGCAAGGAGATGGTTAGGGAGAGGTAGGAACTAGATAAATGACATCCCGGTAGGAACTAAGCAAAGGTATTATCTTTTTAAAACGAAACAAGATAAACTATGCGAAATTTGTTATAGTTACCTTATTAAAAGTTACCCCTGCCGCTCACTGAAGAAACTGAAACCAAACTAAAACTTGCTGGTAGCTATGGTTTCCAACCAAACTTCCTACTCAATTTTACGATTTCAATAATTATCTCAGCTTGTTTAACCATAGACGAAGACAATCAGCTGTTATCGTAGCTACTAGCAGTGTGAGTCGTGAGTCTCTGCTTGCGTCACCATTGACAACGGGTTTTTGAGAAACTGCGTGCGGGCCATCACATTGACATACAGAGGATAGCGAGTTTAGTTTTAACCAATTACCCCTTAACTTAAGATTGGAAACAAACTATAAAAAATTCAAAAGGTTAATTAAAACAATATATCAATAACATATTACAATCATTGTGACTGTGACTTTGGAAATCCCTTTACTTTTATACTTTTTTTTATTTTCTCTCTTCTTCTTCCTTTATATCTTTTCTTTTTCACGTATAATGTATGATATACATATATAAAAAAATTAAATATTATAATTTTCATTATCCTTACTACACATTTTAAAAATATATGTTGAATTGTTTTTCGCTGCTCCACCTTTTTTACACGAGCATTGCTCAAAAAAAGGTGAATCACGATATATAAAAAATGTATTAAAAATATATATATACAATGTATAATAACTGTATTTGTAAAAAATAAATAAAAAAAAATAAAAAAAGTTGCAAACTGGTTTTTTTTCAGTTGCCTCGTCAGCGGAGGCACTAATTACTAACTAATTACCAATCTGACGAGGTCCTGAAACTGATTGATGTGTTATTAGTTATTAGTTATTATGTTAGGTACCTACACAAATATTTTGGAAACAAATACTAAATTCATCTTTTGTCAATATGAACAATTAATTAATGTATCACTGTTTTGTGAAGGTTCCTCTCAAGTCCACACGACTAACTATAAAATTCAAACTCCCTTCATTATCCTCTTGTAATACCTATTGTGTTTCTGGCAAAATACTTTCTTAATAAACGAATGACAACATTATATTAGGTAGATACTATAAATTGTGATCCATTATGGAATTAAACTCGCCAAATAACATTATACACATAAAATATCCTCAAAAAATTACTTTTACGCTCTAATACAAATATTATGGCGGCGATATTAACATAATGACTTTTGATAACGTTGAGACAATGAAACGACTGTATTTCTCCCCTGTGTGTTCGCAGCTAGATACATCTCCTGTATGGTCACCTTTAATACTTATAACTTACATCACCGTTTGGAGAAAGTACAGGATGGCGCAAAAGTCTTCAGCCTATCGGAAAATGCCATATTTTTTGCAAATGGTGGAAAATGACAATTTTTGTTTTGAAATTTGTAAAGTAAATAAATACAAAAAACACACCAATAGGTTGAGGTTGTACTACCCTCAAGATCGGCCGATTTAACCGTTCCAGACTTCTTTTTGTGGGGTTTCTTAAAGTCGCGAGTTTATGATAACAAGCTTCAGATTTTAGAAGCCCTCAAAGAGAATATCCGTCAAGAATGCGAGAACCTATAGCCGGAAGAGTGATGGAAAATGCCATAAATCGGGCCCATATGGTCACAATTCTGGCGGCGGCCTCTTGGCCTATATCATTTTTTAAATTTAATAAAAAAAAATTAAGATATCAAATAAACACAATCCATAAGCAGAACCAATTTTTTTATCTATAAAAAAAATTTAAGCCACACATTATACAAAGGAAGTTTCTTAGCTATTTTAAATATAATATATGATATAAAAATGCCGGTACCTTCTAACCGGAGAACGATTAATGATATTTGTACTTTTTAAATTACTGAATAACGTCATAGACTGCCCTCAAATGAAATATCCGTGTCCTTCTCAAATCTACTGGACTCCACCATCTTTTTCTTTGTGACAACAATAAAAATAGCTCTAATTATTCGCATCACTCACCACTAGCGCGATTTCACCGAACTGCCAATACATGTTATACAGACTTTTTCTAAATTTAAAACCTCTCCATTCTCCATCCTTCATCAAAGCAAAAATAATTAGTTTCCTCACAAAACAAACTTCCGTAAGGACCTACGACTCTTTATCTTTGGGGATGCTGTGTTGAGGGTATTTTTAGTGATAGAAAGGAGAGGAAGAACTGTAGTGACGAACGTATGTATCCATTCCTCCAAATGCGGTATGAGAGTCCGGCTTGAGAGGTCATCAATCAGTCTCTCACGATCCGGGCAATAGCATCCGCCACCAAAATACACCCCATGAATCCGGGCACCCCTGCTAAGTCTCCAAACGTATCGAACAACTTAACAGGACCTATGACAGGGGTCTTGGTTTACCAATAAATGTTTCCCAGGGCGGCGCGCGGCGGTACCCATACCGATATGCTTTGTATGTACTATTATAAAATATATAATATTTCTGGATTATGTAAAATTTCGACTAATAAAAAAAAGACATAACTCTTTAGTCCGTCACTCGAGTAGCAGAGACCGGACCGAGCGGGAGGTGCCCGCCTGTCCAGCCCCGGTCCACGTGCAAAGTACTGCTTGGTCCTGGTAAATATTCTGTCGAAATGATAATAAATTAACGTCCGAGGAGTTTTTGTGCCGCTTTGTTTCACGGGGACTTGTTTTAAACGCCTTGCTCCGAGCCATGGACGTTTTTTTCAGTGGTCGTTCGTATTTTTTTAATTCCCTATTTATTATTTACCGTATAAGTAATGATTCGTAGTGGAAATCTATTTTTTATGAATGATTCATGATTAAAAACCTACAAAACGATTTCTTAACCGCTTCAGTAATCATAACAAATAATAAAAAAAAAACATTTTTAATACATAAGTCTTACTAAGTTTGCTTTTTAAAATTTTTGACTACCTATCACAAGATAAATAAAACTTTGTGATCAAATAATCTAGTGCCTTCGACCCACCATTAAAGCACAAAAAATAATTTAAAAAATAATTCTTAAACTTCCTCTTTCTACACGCACTGATACGATCTTCAATACTATCAACGTTATGGACATAAAGCAGCTCTTTGCAAGAAACTTCGAATTTAACCCTAGAATATATGTAACTATGTGTGTACGCATTCATGTTCCTCCTACGTCTTTCCCGGCGTAGGTATATCCTAGTGAGACAGGCATCGAAAAAGACCCTGTAATAAAACTTTATATAAATAAATAAATCAAACAAATCTCTAGATGAGCAATTAGAATCCTAACACTCCGTCGAACATGTCAAATAATTTTTTTTTTCGTATTAGAAATCTTAAATCCCAACATTTGTATATTTTTTTTTAGTTTTGACAGCTTGATATTGAAATAACGAACCGCCACTGCAAAAGTTCGATCGGACCTTTTTAGAATACAAAGTAGATAAGAGCGGCGATACGAGGTAATGAGTTGACTATCATAAATTTATTATTTATTACCTAAGGGGTTCCATACACAACACATGCCACCCCTCGCGAGGGGTTGCTAGTGGCACATTACTCACGTGTATGGGTCCTTCGATTTTAGAGACCTTTTTAATAAATATTTTTATTTATTGTTTATAATATTTATGTGAATAAAAAACTTGCCGCCAAGAGAGGCGTTTCGATAATTTAAAACTATAATTTATTTATTATTTGGTAAAAGTAATGGTGAGATTCATTGTGGTGTACCTATTGTTAGATTTATATAGGAAAAAGCTCCACCAAAATGTATAATTCTGAATTGGTTTTAGCTAATTTTCCAATTTCACTTTGACGGTTTCCGAAGTTTCCTGCGATTACTTAACGATTTGTTAATAAATATTAATTTAAGTTAAAATTAAATCATTTTTGTAATTACTGCACCCAATCGGCAAATTCTAGGCAACGATTAAATAATATTATTTTATTTATTTTTATTTTATTTTGCAGAAACAAACAGTACATAATTACATGGAAGAAAGTAGTTACACAGTTAGAGAAAATAAAACAATAATAGGTACCAATGACATGTCGCTGTTAAATATGTATATATGATATATTTTACATTATACCTAAATTAAGTTAGTATATGGAAGGAGAGAGGTGTGCGTAAGTGTTTGTGTTTGTGTGTGTGTGTGTGTGTGTGTGTGTGTGTGTGTGTGTGTGTGTGTGTGTGTGTGTGTGTGTGTGTGTGTGTGTGTGTGTGTGTGTGTGTGTGTGTGTGTGTGTGTGGATGTGCGTGTTATGTGTGCGAATTCACTGTGCTAGAATTTTTTTTTCTTAAATAGAGGGAGGGAATCAAAAAATATATCGGTATTTGTGCTGGTTTGAATTGTGTTGAATGTTTGAAGGATGCGGGAAATTGGGGAGTTGGCTGCAGCGTTTGTTTTATTACTAGTTGTGTAAAAAAGGTTGATGTGGCGAGTTCTTTTAAATAGATGTTAAAATTTATTTGGGATGGAAGTTCTGGACAGTCTATTTCGTTGTGTATTATTTTATGGAGAAATGTTATGTCAGCTACCGTTCTCCTGCTATTACAAATAATAAAGAAACCATATGTAATATAATATTATAGATAGCCAGCCTTATTAGATATGTAGCTCTTCTGCCCTTTTTAATTCAATTATTTTTTGTACGCGCCCAATATTTTGAAAAATAATCGAGTTAAGCGTAGGAACTAATCCAAAACATCAGTGAATCTTCACTCGTCATTTCGTTTTTCGAAATCTTTTTTTTTAAATTTTTACTTATTCATTGCCTGGTTAATTACATCATTTGAGTATTTTTCGACAACTATGCTAGCACAAGCCAGTGTTGTGATGTGATTTTGAAAGTTTCATCAAGAAGTGACAAAAAGGGGAAAAAGGAGGTGGGTTGTTTTTCTAAATCTCAAATAGACAGTTGTTTCTATTGTTTTGAAGATCAAGTGTGCAAATATAAAAACCACGCCAACCGACATCCCCATCCCCCTTTATATTATATACCTATATTATCCATAGATCATATTCTTTGGTTTTTTTTTAAATAAACCGCATTTCCCTCAAACAGTTTTCCTTAAAAGATATTTATAGTAGGTTTAGTTTTTTATGCAATTAATTCAGATAAAATTGAAAAATTACTTAAAACATATAGGTTAAATGTAGGTATAAATGAATTTGTAAAGAGCCCTTGAGGTGATTTTCTCACGAAAATGGCGCTATAAAAATCATCCAAACATTATTATTTTTATTATTTGTTATTATTTTTAAAAAAAGTCTTTCTCGGCTATCGATAAATCTTAGGTTATTCTTATATATTTTCTTCTTATCTTTATTTACAACTAGCTGACCCGGCAAACTTCGTACCGCCTCAGAATCAATAAATGTTATGTTTAATTTATTAGCTGTTTGAATTGATTCAAAAGTTTTTATTAAGTTAAAATTAATAGGTACCTACTCTAAGTTCAAAACATGAAATTGAGCTGTTGACTAAGCACGAAATGTTCGGCACACTACACCATTGACAGTTCGAATTCAAATTATGTCAACCAACGCACATTATTTGAAAAGCCATTCCATACAAAATATATTTAAAAAATAATTTTCTTCATAATTATTCTTCCCGTGATTATTTCCGACGTTTTAATAGTTATTCTGTTAATCGGGACGGATTTAAATCCAACAAATCAAAGATCATAAAAATCGGTTGAGCCGTTCTTGAGTTATAAATGTTGTAACTAACCCGACTTTGTTTTATATATTAAGATATTTTAGTACCTACTTATTTTTATGATTGTATTATTTAAGCTTGATTTCCTATATATTATTTTTGGTGACTGGATAACTCGGAATGAATTCAACTCAACACCTACTTTGAAAAGTCATTAAGAGTTATGAAAAAAAAGTATAAAAAAATGGTTGAATATGTCATGTTAGTTAAGGGTGTGGGCTATTTTTAATTTTTTTTTCATAGCTTTTAACGATTTTTTAAAGAGGTTTTGAGTTGATTCTGAGTTGACATGGAACCATTATTTTTAGTGAGGAAAAGTTTTAGAGTTATATTTCTTTATAATACAATGAGTAAAATGTAAAAATAATTTATGTATTGATTGAAACGATACATATAAGTTAGTTAAATAAAAAATAATGAATATTATGCAAAGAATTTCTTTAATATCTCACCAGAAGCACATTTTTCATACATTGACATAAAATGCAAAGCTGCGAGCTAGCAGACTAAAAATTAACCCACATAATAAATAATAATATATTATTGCCTTTACTCATGTCGCAGTCACAGTCATACTGACACACGTTTCCTTTAGCTAAACTAATAACAGGGTAGCACACACTCCAGGACGACCGCGACTGTTTCCACCTTCAGCAGAGGTGTCCGCTGCGTTATTATTTCATTTCATAGCACTCGTCCAGTCGTGTGCTCCAGGTGTAAAGAAAAGGTAGAAAAATATAAACTGTTGGCGTTGTTGTGTGTATAGCGGTGCTGTATTTAGACATAGGAAACCGAGGTAGTTGCCTAGGGCGGCATGTTTTAAGGGGGTGTCATTTCACCGAAATACTAAAGTCTAAAGAAGTTTTCTCATTTTGCACAAACTTGTGAAAATTACAGCGGTATTTGTTTCTTCGCAGTGTTTCAAATAGAGATGGCGCCAGCTCACATGCACGCTTTGAGTATTTTGATAAACTTGTTATTTATTATATTATTATCAATGGTGTACATGTCAATAGTCAAATAACGAATAGCTTTTTTAAGCCATGCGATTATATTTATTGTTATTGTGTTTAGATCTAGAATTGAGTTTCTGCATCAATTTTTAGATGTATTATTGTGACAGCTGTTTCGCTACCCTTTTTTACTAATATTTTCCGTTAAAACCAATTTACTTAGAAAATCAACTATTTAATGCATTTAGGGGCATTTGTTTCACAGAATTTGAACAATTCATCAAATTTCGAAGTTATTTTTCAAGTTCTATTAATATTTCAGATCTGTGAAAAAAACTAGCCCATAATAAAACTATTACATAACTTGATTTCAACTTTTCACCGAACTTGAAAAATTGAGACTCCCAAGGAAGACACTGTATTTTTACTTACCACGGCACTATAGGTTATATGCCTAACTTCAAGAGAGGATAATTTTCTACTAAAAATAATTTTTGCTACCATTGGCTTGGGGGCTAGGAGGCATTTTTTTTTCCTAGGGCGGGTCTCTACCCAAACACGGCCCTGGTGTACAGGTAGTAGTTATAACCTACCCGTGAAGCCTGATTGTTATGCGGATCCTCTGTGTCAGATGTTCACTGGAACGGGGCGCAGATCGGCCAACTTTGGACACAAGCAGTTCATAACAATAGTGTTGGGATTTAATCTGCAATAATAAACGTAGCAATTATATTTATGAAACTAAAAGTTAGGCATCGTGTCTTATTTATAGATTGATATTTTTATACGAATATGCCGTTGAAATGACGTTGCGAGGTAAATATAATATTTCGTCGACATCTTAATTACAGACAAAAAAGATTATAATTTTTATTTATATAATTAAAACACATTTGGATAATAAAATAATAAATGAATATGATTTTAGGTTTTTGCGGCCAAAAGCATTTTCGTTATTTATTTTTGGGGTGTTATGTCGTGTTACATCTGCAGTGTGCACATCTGACCTGATAATGGACACTGCAATGCTGTCCAAAATGTTGGCTAAAGAAGGAGGTAGCGCAACTCCCCAAAAATAAATAACAAAGAAAATAAAGATAAATTATGTAACTCGATTATGCTACACAGACGTAATCGGGATGTTTCATGGACGATGTCTAATTCTCGATTATTTATCAGACGAAAGTGATGACAAAACAGTTAATTGTCTTTTAATTAAATAAAAAATGCCATCCCAAAGTAAAAACCATTCAAGAACTTTTCTTCGATTATTTTATGTAAAACTTCTTTACGCACGCTTGACTTGAGGGGTAAACTGACAAATGCTTGACGAGAGCGTCACGAAAAGGCGTTATATCGGGCGACTGTAGGAGCAAGAGAGAGAGCAGTCCGCGCGCAAATTTTCTTTCTCTCTTCCTCTCATAGCCAGTGCATGAAATATCTCAGTCAGTATTTTTAAATACAAATTGTGCGTTCCAGTACCTTCACGCAGTGACGCGCCAAACGCGGGGGAGAGCGGACGTCGATGCGCACGGCTTTATCGAGCAAGGCGAACGATAATAAATTTAAATAAATATTTGTAGAAAATTAATAGATGTATATGTATATACATGTATATATTGTATACATATAGATGGAGCTAAAGGAGTTTTACTTCGGTCTTGTGGTCTATAGCACACTCGTTTTTTTTTCGCTTCTGTGTATCATTATTTTTTTTATTAATCTTAATAAGCTACAATACATATAATATACAAAGTTCATCCTTTTAGAACGAAGTTCGTATTAAAAACGCGAAGAAACGTACGATTACAAAGTTTAAAAAATAATGTTTTTAGAATGAATATTATGGGAATAATTTTAGTCGAAGAAAATATTCTTGAACCTGTATTTCAAATATGAAATCGAAAAAAATGACTTAATAAGAGGTCCCAACGGCCTAGTTTAAGGTGCTTGCCCTGGTAATACAAAAAATCCTGGGTTCGAGTCCCAGTAGCGACCGTCACCTTTTTATTTTTCGGTGTCACATGTTCTTTTTCATGTTTTCGTTTAGATTTATTATTAGTAGGTATTATCTTCTTTTTCTACAAAAAATTGTAATTATGTGAATGTATAATTTTATATAAATGAATTGTTTAGATTGAATGGTTGCGAGGACTCACACCTCTCCAAATAGATTTGTATGTCTTTTTATGAGAACTTGAAATTAGTTGGAAAAATTATCCATAGATGTCAGTAAGGGCAAATTCCCCTCAGAGCAAGGAAATTAAATAAATAGACTGTTTTTTAAGGTTTTATCTCTCTCTCAACAATAGCTTTTCGACAAGTAAACAAATAAACTCCTTGGTCTGTCTTGGGTAGTTTGGGCTTCCTGATATTCACAATGTAATTGGGAATAGAGCAAATAAACAAGTCCTTTTAAGGGGTGTTATGCCGTGTTGTGCTACCTCCTTCTTTAGCCGACGTTTCGGACAGCGTTGCAGTGTCCATCATCAGGGCAGATCCGGCAGATCCGTCGATCAACAAACAACAAACAACAACGAAAATGCTTTTGGCCGTGAAAATCTAAAAACGTATAAGTCCTTTTAAGTTTCCTGAATATGCGTTATTATTTTACAAGTTCCTTCATCCAAAACATTTACAGTGAATTTATTTAAAAAATTACAACAATTCTTTATAAGGCTTTCTATTTTTTATAAACCATATCATAATATGATCATTGGGTTCGGATATGATGATCTTATAAAGAAAATCCTTGTCTTTAGTTCATTTGATCATTGTTGATTTCATCGCACGTTCTTTTTTTAAAATAATTTTCTAAAAAATGTTATCAATCCCTGAAGTGGTCGATTTTTCGGCATCAAACAGGCGGGTAAAGTCTCTTCGCTTTACGGTGCAACATCTGCCTCTACCGCTTTAAACAATAATATACTGGCATTGGGTACCTACAAGTTGCGGTCAGCAATAATAAGGATGAAATTAGTGTGCGATTCCTAATTCACCCCAGTCTACCGCATCCAACCAACTACTAACTACCATGGAATCAAAAATAAAATACTTTTCGACACCTTGTAATTATGGTTTTTAGTTGTCAGTCAGTCGTAGGAGGGAGCTTTGTGGTTGATGTTGACTTATTTTATTATTCATAGGGCCTGCAGATACTTTAATAGTACCTACACAACTGCTCACCCTGTACAGATCGCAAGTGCGGCTCATGGTTGAATTTGGCAGCCACCTCTGGTCTGGAGCCCCAGATGGTCCAGACCTAAGTATTGGACCACCTGGGGCTTTTGATCCTTTTGATAGATTTTCCTATCTTAACAAACGGATTGAATTCTAAAGCACAGGCGTCGGTTGAAATGCTGTCCTTGTTCTAATGGTATTTAAATGGAAGATGCTTGGACGAACTAGCGTCATCGATTTCTGTGGCACAGGTGGACAGTCTGGAAATACGCCAAATACGCGCCCCACATTTGTACACGGAGAAAAATGTTATTCGAAAATACGATAATTTTATTCGTAAAAACGGTTAAAAACGGGACTGAAGTTCTTGCGAACAAATTAACAGTGTTTCAATGTTCCCGCCAATAATTTTCCCGTTTAACGTTCCGTCCCGTTTTTAACCGTTTTTACGAATACGAGAACAGGTCGTTTCTGAGACTTGTTCTTGAGTTCAATAGCTCGGCTGTGGAACGATTTGCCAGCCTCTGGGTTACCTTCCTCCTACAAGCCTACAACATGGTTCTCCTCAAGGTTCTCCCCAAGAGGTTCACTCCTTCCTTTCTACAAAAAGACATTCCACACAACACCCTCGAGGGAAATTATTTTCCTCTGGGTCTTCTGTAGAGTTGACGTAAAAAACATACGTCATGCTTTGGTTGGGTAACTCCCCTTACTCAATTTTGCACCACAGTAAACAAATATAGTACAACTTTACTGACCTCTATTGTGACACCTCAAAACTACACATAATTACATTGAAATTGAAACTACCAACAAATTTATATACATTACAGTTTCTCACTTATTACTGTTACATTTGTTCAAACAACTTTAAAATTCCATAACCAATTGATTTCTACATCCTGCCCTGCTTAGAGCTAAAGTACACCTCGAAACACAATTATACCATTATTCACTTGTTCTGAAAGCAAAACAAATGAAGTAATGTTTGATTAATTCGCGTGTACCAATTTAGCAGTCACATTCAATCGATAGTGGTAAAGAAAACAAGAGGTGATTTATTGCCCACAATAATTTATTCTGCACGTATTTTACTATCGATCTACTAAAGGAGAATCTTCCTTTGCCGCTGCAAGGTCTAAATGATTTATTCGCTGGCTTATTTCATTGTCACTTTGTGTAGAGATTACGCTGAAGGAACTTGTATAGTATAGTAGTGTACTAGTGGTATAAGAGTATGAAAAATCAATTCTTTTAAGAGGAACGGCTGCACGGACTTTTTCATTATACAAAACTAGCTGACCCGGCAAACTTCGTACCGCCTCAGAATCAATATATGTTGTGTTTAATTTATTAGCTGAAATAAATTAAGTTTTTATTAAGTTAAAATAAATAGGTACCTACTCTAAGTTCAAAAAATTAAATTGAGCTCTTGACTAAGCACGAAAGTTCGGCACACTACACCATTGACAGTTCGAATTGATTCAAATTATGTCGACCAACGCACATTATTTGAAAAGCCGTTCCATACAAAATATATGAAAAAATTCATTTTCTTCATTACTATTTTTCCCGTGATTTTTTCCGATGTTTTAATAGTTATTCTGTTAATCGGGATGGAGACAAATCCAACAAATCAAAGATCATTTAAATCGGTCCAGCCGTTCTTGAGTTATAAAAGGTGTAACTAACCCGACTTTGTTTTATATATTAAGATTTAAATTTGGATTTGAAGCCAAAGTACTTAATCGAATTGAAAATAGCAAATATCTAGTACGGACATGTGGTATTCTATTTATTTATGGGTTAAATTATTATGTATAAGCATTGAAAGAATTCAATTTAGCACGATTTTTAAAGCAATATCGGCATTTTTTGTGAGTTACATAATTGTAAATAATAGAAAAAAAATTATATTACCCTACCTACCGTTTAATTTGGTGAAAAGTAAAGTAAATAGTAAAACATTATAAAAAAATGGTTTTTTGGCAAAAATTTTAAATTATATTTGACAAATTAGTCTTCCGATGTAAATCGGGCATATATAATTTAAATTTACGCCCTTTGAAATGTTTTATTATTATCATTTTTTTATTGTTTTATTTTTCATCATATTTATATAGTAAATGGAGCAAACACTTTAAAAAAAAAAATATTATCATTAACTCATAAATAATTGTCATAGTTATCTCTAAAGACACGAAAAATTAATTGTATATAATGTAATGATATAATGTAGATAATAAGACATATAATAAAATGTAGAAAAATAATTTTTCAGTTTGGGTGGGTACTAGTCGTTCCTCTTAAGCCAAATTTATACATCAGTTTTTTTTTACAACAAAATATTTAAGTCGGCAGTGAGAGCATTACAAAAATCGCTGAGAACCTGCTTTCATAATATTGTTTACCGACCTCTGATATTCCTTTGGTTTATCGAAATAATAAATACAATTTTCCCCTCTTAGTATTAAGCCTCTCAAAATACAAAAAAATAAAAATAAAACTGACCTGCTAAAACCATTTGCAATTATTACCAATCGATCACACTTTCGAAAACAAACCATAATGTCCAAAATTCGTAAGAAATTCAAGCCGTTACCTTTAGTTTAAAACAAAAATTATGAATACAGTTACCCACTTTACATCTCAACGACTCAAGCCGACATTTAAGAAATTAAAATGGCTCGATTAAGGTCACCGCGAGTACAATTTCAGGCATTAAAAGATCGTAATGGTCTCGACGGTGCATAAATTCCTCGCTGCATTTGAGCTGCAATTATGTGCAGGAGATAATCGGCTTCTTCGCGCCTATGTCCGACATTAAGGCAGGACCTCAAAGGATCTAAGACACTTCGCAGCGCGTTGCACCTATATCTCTACTCTTACATGCTCTCCACCCTTTGGCAGTTCATATTGGTTGTGATGGCACAAAGAGAGCAGAGATCTGCAAAATTAAATGTTTTATTAAGGGAATTAAAAAGTCTTGTTGAGCTAGAATTTTTGTAATTCTAAAGCTTGACTTCCTGATAATGAAATGATAAAGGTAGTAAAATTCGAAGCTTTCACTGAAAACAGTTTGTATACCCGATATAATCTACACGGCGAAAAATGTTATTCTAAAATACGATCGTTTTATTCGTAAAAACGGTTAAAAACGGGACTGAAGTTATTACGAACAAATTAACAGTGTTTCAATGTTTATTGGCGGGAACATGGAAAAATATTTGTTGGTATACTTACGTGAGAAGAAGTCGAGGACGCCCGAGGAAGACATGGCACGATCAAGTGAATCAGATACTTGAGTCGGGCTATGTCAAGAGTCAGAATAATAGAAGAGCATGTATGATAAGATGTATGAATGTGAATGAGGCGAGGAGTGTATGCCAAGACCGAGTCGTTTGGCGGTCCGTCCTCTCTGCTTACCCCTGCAGAGAAACGGCGTGATGGTTAGTTAGTTAGTTAGTTTAACAAATTATTCTTAAATTTTCCCACCAATAAACATTGAAACACTGTTAATTTGTTCTTAAGAACCGTTTTTACGAATAAAATGGTCTCAAAACCAATGGCTACTTTGTCCGGATAAACATATAATGAAAATGAACATTAATTAATTTACCTTCTTCTCGCGTTCAACAGCTCGGCTGTGGAATGATTAGCCGGCCTCTGTGTTCCTTCCCTCCTACAACATGGGTCTCTTCAATTACAATCCCGACAAGGAAACCATTTGTTTTCAAACCTGTTGATTATTTTGATTACAATTGGTTTATACCTAAGTTATTAATTTTCATTGAATTGAAATGACGCAACAAAGTTTGAATAATAAGTAAATAATTAAAAGGTATTTGACAGTCAATTGTTTTCTGGGGCTAAACTTTTTGTTTATTTTCATTTTTTTTCCCTGTTTTATTATTAATATTTTATGTCCTATATATTATCTTAAAATATTTTTACTTTTACTTCGATATATTTTTGAACTCCTGGAATTGCATTAACCCACCCCCACACCCAAGATTTGGAATAAACAAGAACAAATATACTGTGGGAAGGTGTTTTTAACACTAGTTGACTAAACGTAGCGATGTCCTGTTTTGACTAGACCACTTTGCATTTCGTCAGTCTGTAATTTGTTTGTGTGTTCCGTGTCCGATCAATCCTGTCAAGATGGTAGCCGTATTTGATAGTACCATTCTATTCCGCCAGAGTGCACGGGCGTTGTGATAGTTGCAAGCTGTCGAGTCATAGTAAGAAAGGTTTGAATAACATGATTGTGTTTGTGATGAAAACGAGAATGAAATGTGTATCAAAAATATTGCCATTTTTTAAAATTTCAATTTTAAACATTACCAAAATAATAAATATGAAATCATACCCCATCTCTCTTCTAGTATAGAAGGCCTTTGAGGAAGAAAGCACTTAATATAATATATCCTAGAGGAGTGAATGGTGTGGATGGGCGAGTATCGGATCCGATATGCCGCGCCGCGCCGGGTAGGTACTTACCGGGCCATAGTACCTACCTCCACCAGGAGACCATAGAGCAGAGACCAGAGACTAGAGACTAGAGACCAGAGACCATAGAGCAGAGAGTACAGAGCAGCCTCACACAGCCTGACGTGCCATCTCGTTATTCTATCAGATCAATGGACCGGCAGGGGCGGAGAGGAAGGATTTAGGACCTTCTGACTTGTGGGGGAATCATTTTAATAATAATTTTGAACACTTGTAAATTACTATAGTAAAATGTATACAGGTTGTCCGGGGGTAAAGTGCACAAACTTCAATATATTTTTTTTCCATAGAAAAATGTTATTTTTTCCATACAAGTAATCTAACTATTTAACGCGAAAACTACCTTATGTTTTCAATATCGAAAAAAGTTATTTATTGTTTTACTTGTACTATCACGTAGAATCACCTCCCGAAGTTTGTGCACTTTACCCTCGGACAACCTGTTAGACATCTCCGAATATTCGAGTTGCGTATATGCAGAAAAACTTGTATTGAATTAAACAAAATGTGTATTTTGTTTGGGTCACTAGTAAAAAATTACAAAATATAATTTAGTAAGAATTTAATAATAATGTATAGTTTATGTGTTGGAGATGTGTCTATGTGTAATTTAAAGTTAATAAATCGTAATAATTTGCATGTTCGTAATAAGCATTAACTTTGTGGCTCGCTATAATTTAGAGTAAAATATATAAATTTGTACTGCACACGTTCAATATTTCTTATATGAATTTGATAGTATGGGGACCACACTACTGAAATGTATTGTAACAAGCTGCGTACCAACAACAAATATACGAATTTTATAACTTCCAACGAATCTAAATTTATTTCATAACACACGTATAGATTTAATATCTAGTGGTTTTCAGAATGGAAGAATAACATTTTTCGTTAAAAATGAATATGATGTGGAACTGGCACGTTACTGGTGCATTTCTAGTTGTGGTATCAAGATTCCATTAAGCTAGGTAATAGTCTGGCTCTCATGTAAGAAGGAGAACCGCTCGCATTTCATAACATTTCACTACCTACACCTACTCACTAGGGACGAGTACAGTGCTTCCCAACCTTACTTTTGCCATTTTCCAATTTATTGCTTCAAAAACCTCCATACCCCCCGAAAGAAAAAAAAGATCTCAATACTAACGGGAAAAACGCCCTTTTTCTTGGTTCGCAGTCAAATATATTTTAAGTGAAAGTTGATTGTGTGCAAGGGAAGCTCAACAAATGTTTAATTACGAATAACAGATAATACAAGACAAAACAAACGGGCGTGCGCCCCACGTTGGGAATCACTGATCTCACAGAATTCTTGACTCTCTGTATAAACTCATATATGAACTTTAGTGGAACGTTGAACACTGGAAACCGCCATTTCATCAAATACTATTTTACATAACTTATTTACAGCTGCAATTATCAATAGATCACCACTAAATTATACAATCCTACACGGAGAAAAATGTTATTCTAAAATACGATCATTTTATTCGTAAAAACGGTTAAAAACGGGACTGAAGTTCTTACGAACAAATTAACAGGGTTTCATTCAACATGTAAGAATAATTTGTTGGTATACGTAATTTCGTACGTATACAAACAAATTATTCTTACATTTTCCCGCCATTAAACATTGAAACACTGTTAATTTGTTCGTAAGAACTTCAGTCCCGTTTTTAACCGTTTTCACTATAAAATTTATCGTTTTTTCGAATAACATTTTTCTCCGTGTGTAAAGAATCATAAATTCTCCAACCTTTCAAAATAAATATCAACTCTTCTCTTGCTACAAATCTTCTCATAAATGTAATATCAGTAGTAATGTAGGGTAGCTAATGTGAAATCATGCAATTTCCAGTGTTTTAGATATAGTGTCCTCTGCGTGGAAAGTCGATTTTCTATAAGCATCATAAACGTTCTAATAAAAGTGTGTTTATCGGAAGTGACCTGTGCTAGGTAAGTAGATACATGTGTTTTTTGTATCTGTTTGTAAATATTACATTTTGATAGAACCTCAGAACCCTAAATTAAATTGTACAGGGCCCTTGAGGTCATTGTTCATTAAAACGGCGGCGTTCTGAAAATTATCCAATTAATTAAAATTGAAAATTATACAATTGCACCATCTCGGTGTCACCAACACGACGGTAGATATTAAAAAGATAATAAACTTATCTCCAAGGCAGAGCTATTATTATTTATTCACATATTTAAAAAAAAAAAGATACACCGTGTACCTATGTACGCGCCAAACTTAAATGCCGACCTGAACTTGATACGATCCTTTCTCGAGCCGGTACAGTCACTTTACTGACTTTACAATGACAGTAAACGAAAGCGAAAAACGCCTGTTGCGGCGATTTCTGGTCGATTAAAGTTTGGCGCTTACTTAACGGATTGAATTATACTTTCGGTTCGCTGTGGTTAGATATCACAGTTTGCTCGGCATGTCTTTATCTTTTTTTGGAAGTCCGAGCAAAATAGCTTTGTAAGTAAGTACCTACTGTCCGTTATTTCCACCTTTTCTTATTCCATTTCCGTTTCACTTCATTCTTAAGAAGGGGTGCCATAATCCTACTTGCCCCGGGCAGTTCGCCAATGTCTAAAATATATTGGTTAGTTCGTGCATTCTTTTGCGTGCACCTTGCGTTACATCGTGGCGTATCATCACTTCAATAAATTGCCGTTTTATTTATCATCACTTTGATACACACGTCACAATTTCCAATCGGCAACAAGCAGCCTGACCCGCCAATCATCATCTCGCCGCCATCTTGGATTATAATTCCATAGCCACAATTCCCGCGCTTTTAATTCCCGCCCGATTAATTTAATGGCCGGGCACCTACCGATCCACTACCCGCTTTTCATACTACCTACTCCTTCTTCTTATCTACCGTCGTGTAATAAGCCACGGAGAGCCGGAGTCGTAAATCACAATCTGTTGTGACGTGGGTCAATATGTGCCCAGGACCGGGGCAAGATTTTTCCCCAATGTTTCGGGCTTCAACCCTTCAATAACGTTCTTGGCCACTGTTTTATTCATCCGGACAAATCAACGATATGCAACTTCATCGCCTCCTTCTAATAGCCAATAAAAGTTATGATTTTTTTAAATGGTTAAAATAGGTTACGTTAGGTTAGGTTGTGGGCGATTTTTCAATTTTTAATAAATAACTTTTAATGACTTTTCAAAGGGGTGCTGAAATGCCACTTTGTTGATTTGTCGTGGAACCAAATTGATCATAGGTTCTTACAGAATAGGTCGGGTTTGAACGCAGCCTTAGTTACCTAGAAATTTCTCCCATCTGTTCAACATTACATCTCTGAATTCGACTCCAATTTTTTGTATTATTTTGAAATTCGCCTAATGTAATAATAATAAAATACCCATACATTTTCTTTTTCCACTCATTCAAATGGTGGTTCCACGACAACTCAACAAAGTGGCAATTCGACACCCCTTTGAAAAGTCAATTATAAAAAATATTGAAAAATAGCTCATAACTTAACCTAACGTACCGTATTTAAGCATTTCTTTTTATACTTTATCACTTTTAATAAATTTTCAAAGGAGGTGATGAAGTGGCATGTTGTTGAATTGTCCGGTCACCGGATCAATTTATAGAACTAAAGTTGATGTAAATGAAGAAAATATAATATTTTTTAGAGAGTGTCCACCAAATTTTCAAAAAGGAGAAACATTTCTTAAACAAACGCATAGAAATTGATAGATATTTGTTATTGAACTAAGATGAACAAAGGGCACACTTGATTAGAGTAGATTATTTAAGTTTTAAAATTTCGTAGAATTTTTGGTTAGGCAGGGTAAGTGATTTCTTGCAAAGTACGCGAAACCAATTCGAATCTTTATAGAATATTCGATCTTATTACCCAAGTTTGACTCTGGACATTGGACGTGTAGCAAGGGAGGAGACGGGCTCAGAATGGTTCAAATCCAGCTATATCCTAATGGCAGTTATTAAACGGCCTATCATAATTATTACATTCTAAGCACCTCTCGTTTTCTTCACCGCACTGCTGCTGTTCCATTTTCAAATTATTATTATTGGAGAAAACGAGTCTTAAATATCGAACTAATTTAAAATAAAATTGCTATTTTTTTTAAGTGCCGTGAGGTAGGTACCGGCTTGTCTATTATTATTTGGCAGTTGTTAGATTTTTTCTGTAGGTAATAAAAAAAAAAACATTAAAACTAAAATTACATCCAATAGCATCTGGAAAAGACGATTGGAAAAGCAAAGATCCCGACGATAAACGTAATCTGGCGTAAAAAAATGTTTTTAATTATAATATTTCCATTGCTGTAGTCTATGTTACAATGGAATCATTCTTTTATATTATTATTGATTGAATGTTCACTTTCGACGTTCTTTCTAAGATTCTTTGTTTGTTCCTTTACCATTAATCTGATTGCGGTGAAACTTTCGTAAGTTTTCGTTGTTTGTTTTTGGGGTGTTACGCCGTGTTGCGCTACTCCTTCTTTAGCCGACGTTTCGGACAGCGTTGCAGTGTCCATCATCAGGGCAGATCCGGCAGAGCCGACGATGTGTGAAACAAAAAAACAAGCAACGAAAATGCCTATCTTTCGTAAGTTGTTCTAAATATACCTATCTGTGAGCTCTGACGTTATGAAATTTGAATAAAAAAATTACAATAGTACAATAGGTGGCACGCGAGTGGTTTGAAAAAAGTTTGAGTGGTGTGTTACATATAGTTTAGTGGCAGGGAGGGAAGGTGGAAGAAGGAAACGGGGACGCATTGGAAAGGACACGCAGAGACCTACACTTTCTTTTTAAGATCCAAAGAAACGCATACCAGGTACTCGCTAGTTTCTTATAATTGATAAAAGAACTACATGTATCTTCCATTTAATAATGCATATTGCGTCAACCTAACATCAAAATTTTAATGAATACTTTTAAGGCAGTTTTTTTTGCAATGTAAGTGGGACCGCCAGCCATGTGTAAATTCCTGATGACTTGGGTGATTAAGATAAACCTAATCTATGAAGACATTTTAGTCATCTAGGAGTGTTTGACTAGGACCGAACGGCCAGAATTGCTGTGTTATTATCAATCACCAAACCACGGCATTTAAAAACCCTGACAGTTCATGGGCGAACCATTAGGCAGAGCATACATCATGCTCAAAGGATAATTACAGGCTCACCCCGGGCTTTAAGAGACTTGGATTTGGTTGGTATTTGTTACATAGCGAGGTTATTCGTCAAACGTCAAAGAATTGGGTCTTTTGGACACAGTGTTTAACCATCTTTGCTGGGAAATCTGTTATTGCAGTAAACAAAACTAAAAGAACACCATGATAATATTTCTCATGTACCTACCTACCTACTGACAGATTTTCTTATACGTATTTAAGTAATAGGTAATATTCGATCTGCTGCGTTGTGGTGGAGTTATACTTGTCTGTTGTGACGTGACGTGACGCGTCATAACGGTATCGGTTTCATACATTTAGTATGGTGACGATTATATCAGTGTGTTGTGTCGTGTCGTGATGCGTTATGTCGTGATGCGTCAGAAGCGATCTCGATTTTCGTCAGAGCGGTGAAGGTGAGGGGCGCGGGGACGGCCGCGTCTTGGCTAGTGTGCGTGCCACATGGTGTGTAGCAGGGGGGTATAACTCCGATCCAAAACTTCAACCGTAACGAAGATGCGAAATATCCATGACTGTGTGACGTAATACCTATATGGACCAATAGGAAATTTTTGAATTTCTATGGGAAAAACTCTTGACAACTGAGCGCTATAATAATATCAAAATGGACGCTTGCAACGCACATTCACACCAATACGTTCGACGCAAATGTGGAAATACTTATATAAATTAATAAATATCAGTGCCGTGTGAAGTTTGCACACTTGAATATATTGATTACCCGATTTTGAGAACATTTTGCATGTATTTGAGGCTAATACTACATGAAATGGCTCATTTCGAGATCGAGTGAAAAATGCGTATTGGAAAGTAATGCACTGTCCACCAAACTTCCTAAAATCAGACACACCATACTCGTGAAAACAGGATTTATTGACCAAAGTGCAGGTACAAATAATATTGATTATTTATATGAAATTCTAAGCTCATTTCGTACTGTTATTTTTCTAGTTGAGGAGGCATGAAATATCAAATTTTTATCATAATGTGAATAATTACAGCCATTTCATAATGTCGAAGATACATTCATTTGCACAGTTTAATCCTGTTTTCACTTATTTATCTTACTTTGTTTTGATATGTCAGATGTGTTTCATGATGCTCATTGATGCACATCTAAAAGCAATAATTTAGCAATTTAGTGATGACATGATTGTTATAGGTATGCAGGACAGTAACGTTGTGGTGTCGTGTCAAGAGATTGGGGCCTGCACAGGAGAACCAAGGAAGAGTACTCCATGGACTGGACGCGACAAGAACAAATCATTCTCAGTACGTTTACTTTTCTATTCTGTACTTTATATTTGCACTGTTTTTTATATTTTTATTAGTATTAATAAATTTGTTCTTATCTTTCAGTGGGATCTGAACTGACAAAACTCTAAACGCATATTTAGGTAACTTGTAACATTCTGTCCGCAACCCCCATTCGCTTCTGTTCTGGAGGTATTGGTGATAACATGAGGTTATGGAAAATACTGACAGTTATGGTGCTGATACAGAGGTAATTATTATTTTTATTTATAAATTACCTAATAATGTCAGATAAATTTAACACATTTGAGTAGGTTTCTTTATATAAGTTGGTAATACTAGAATAAAATTTATGGTTGCTAAGTAGTCCAGATATTGTTATGCGTGGCGTACGTAAGTCGACCCAGTATGTACATACCCTAAAAATTGCATACTTCAACAAATTTCCATTACAAATGTGAACCAATATAGTTTTTAAAAAATATGATAATTTTATGATTTCAGGACAAATATGGTGAGCTGGCAGCAATAAAGTACACATTGAAATACACATGTAATATATTTATGTGCCCATATAAAGCATCAAACATCTTGTGCGAACGAAGTCTCTGTGGACCTTGGTCATATCTACCCTTGGCTTGGTAATATGGTAAATTAATTTTAGACCAATATATATCGATGCTGGAAAGGATAAATAACCAAAGCGCCATCCACCTCTTCCTTTCCAGCTCCATGGCGCTTTAGTCATTTATCCTTTCCAGCGTCGATATGTTCAAAAGAAGGGTTTACCTTTAAAACAACACCTTCATATGGCAACTCTCTACAGAAATAGAACCTGCTTGTTGTGAATGATGATTATTTGGAAGGTTGATAGAGATGTCGAAAGGAAGGTAAATGCAGATAACTTCATTAATGTAGGACTGAATGACGTTGGCGCTAACAAAAAATGTCCAAAGAAGCGAAGCTAGCAGTCCCAAATAGAGTGCTGGTTCCTACCTTGATGTAGTGCAGTGAGGCATGGAACTGGCAGAGGAATGGCAGAAGGATGAGAGTAGACTGAATGCTGTCGAAATGAGATCCCTGAGGTGTATGTGTGGTAAAGCCATGTATGATCGTGTGAGAAATGTGGAGATCCGCCAATAATGCAAGGCTGATTAATGTAAGAGTAATGAATAAGATTAAGAAAGGGACGCTCAGATGGTTTGAGCGAATGAACAAAGAAAGGAGAATATGTGAAAGGTAGAAGTTGGGGACGTCCGAGGAAGACATAGCATGATCGAGTGAATCAGATACTCAAGTCGAGCCATGTCAAGTCAGAATTCTAGAAGAGTATGTATGAGACGATGTATGAATGTAAATTAGACAAAGAATGTGTTCCAAAACTGGGTTGTTTTCTACCACCTACCCCTGCGGAAATGGCGTGATGGTTTGTTAGTCATTCTTGTATTTTGTGTTTCTACCTGTTTATAATAAAATACTTAAACATATAACTGTGAGTTTTCATTTTTGTTCTGAGGGAGCATTTTGATGTTTCCACATTTAAAAAAAATAATATTTTAGGCTGGTGAATTGCGTAGATACCGAAAGAGGACTATATTGTCTATGGTCACACCCTTTTTTAAGTTTTCCTCTATCCTTGTCGATGGTGTGTGTGACGTCATATAAATAGGGCAAAAAAAAGTATCAAATTATTGCCAAATCTATGGTTAAATAGCGTCGAAAGTGTCTCTAAACAAAAAGCGGGAAGTTATCAATCTATAGATTGGTTCATTTATGGTGTGTAGTGACGAGAGCTACGACCGTACTGATTTAAAATATCGTCATAAGGCGTCAGAACACAACTTATAGATGTGAACGCTAGCCATCACGACAGAGAAAATCACGCCACGTCACGACAGACAAGTATAACTCCACCATAAGTCCCGTCGTCCTATCTGTTTCTGTGTCTCCAAAGGAGTGTGCAGAGAGGATGTAGCACCGAAAAACAAAAGTATAAAGCATATTTTCATTCAAATGCATCGAGGATAAAACTAATTTAAAATATTGTATATACCAGCGTATAAGTACAAAAATGGACACTGTAAACCAAATCGAGTGATATCATACCAACTTATTGAAAAAAGCAGCTTGATTGTTCGTGTTTTTTTACATTAGCTCCACAGGTCCTGAGGAAAATAATTCCCCCTATGCCATCTTTGTGATGCTGTGTGGAGGGTCTTTTTGGGAAGGGCAGGAGAGGAAGTTCTGGGAAGCAAAAAGGTTTGAGGGTGGGTAGGAGTCTGGGGGTCAATTTGCTCAGGAGTGACTGACTTATAGGTACGTACATGAACCTATCTCTCCCACTGCGATGCACAGCGATGGGTCGAGAAAGTCCAGCTGGAGACTTCAAAAGTCCTCCCTCAGCCAGTCTCCCCCAATCCTGCCCGCCACGCAGTAGGTGTGCAAAAGCATCCACCGCCAAGACCTAGACAAACCTCACCCTATCAACTCAGGCACCCGTGCTAAGTTGCCAAACGTTGCAACCCACTTGGGGTGACCTGCGGTAGAAGTGTTGGTTAACCATTAAATGAATCCCGGGGCGGCGGTACACATTCACGCCTCGAAATTGATAACTTTAACACGAAGAAGAAGAAGATATCGTCCATTCTAGGTACCTACCTACTGCCAACTTTGACTGTGTAGGTAAATACAGAAGCTGTCGTATTTCATACAATTCAAATCTCAAACCTATCATTAATAATGCAAGTTTAACTTGGTATTGAAATATGAAATATTTATTCAGTCCATTCTCACTGCTTATCCCCTCGGGGTGCCAGTGTCAAGTAGTATCAATCAATCATGACGTATCTTGCCCCGCATTTGACAATCATCGATGGGTCATTTATCAAAGAAAGTATGGAATTGTCCCCCAACGAAATATTTATCATTTCGGAAATATTGAGGTTTATCTTCGGGCTATAATAGATCTGACAACAAGTACTTACTTCAACGAAAAGAAATGGATCAATGTTGTCTTCTAGGTTAATTCTAACTACTCGTATTTGGGAGGCGTGTACGAGTACCGCTGCCGGATCTTGGCAGAGGATGCTTCTGCCCATCAGCTGCGTGGCGGGCAGGATCGGGAGAGGCTGGAAGAGGGAGACCTTTGACCTCTACAGCACGACTTTCTCTGAATATCGCCATTCAAATTAAAAATTAACAGTATTATCTTTATTTTTTTTTATGCACAAGACTTTTAGGTCCGGGTTTAGTTTTTCCCATAAGAAAAACTAAACCCTTTCACACACTTTTTCATATAAATGATCATCTAGTAAATCCACGCTATGCAAGTGTATTAAATAAGTATAATTAATACAAAACAATACAAGAACAACATGTACCGGACTATTAAATAAGAAAATAATTCACCTACTCCAGATATTTTCATATCAGAGGGTTCGGCTCGTTAGAATTCCTAATTTGACCGATAAATCCTACTGATCCCTCAATATAAATATTTAATAAATCTTTCGTAATCCTACATGTATTTAAAATGACTGATTTTTGCATTTTTATATACAAATTATTTGACAAATCTAAATTTATTTGACTAAATTTGACATGATGACAGATGACATAGGCCCTGAGGGAAATTATTTTCTTCGAGGCCTTCTGTGTGGAGCTTATGTAAAAAAAAAGTAGATGAAGTTCACTGTCCAGGAATTTTTTTTTTTAATTTACACCACCTTTTCCACTACTTTTGTAGTGATCATCTCAAGCAGAATTTTGATACTTCTTGATGTAATTTTGGATACTTGGCGTTCAAAATACGACGATAATTTACTGTCTATGTCTATTGGATAGGTATCTGATTTCGATAAAACACTTTGTAAAGCCTGAGAAACGCGCCGGGTAGGATTTAAGCTAATATAATATATCAGACTTTTTATTTTTCTGTGTCTTGTTCGGTTACATGTTTCATTTGGTTTCTTCGATGGGTACAAAGTATCTACATACAAAATTATTCCAATAAAATATAACCATGCTTTTGCCTTTAGTAGATATATAGATACTTATAGATAGATATAAGTTAGTTCAAAGGTACACGGAGAAAAGTGTTATTTAAAAAAATGATCATTTTAATAGAAAAAACGGGACTGAAGTTCTTACGAACAAATTAACAGTGTTTCAATGTTTATTGGCGGTAAAATACGTACGAAATTACGTATACCTACAAATTATTCTTACATGTTCCCGCCAATAAACATTGAAACCCTGTTAATTTGTTCGTAAAACCTTCAGTCTCGTTTTTAACCGTTTTTACTATTAAATTGATCGTTTTTTCTATTAAAATGAAATAACATTTTTCTCCGTGTAGGTACCTAAAGCTTTAGGAACTTAAATACTTACCACTTATGAGGTCAATACAGACTGTTAAACTTAATTAAGACAATGAGTAGTTAACGACAGTAACTTAATTAACCGATGAATCAATTAACAGGATGGAGGGAGCATTCCGAAGTGAACAAGTTAATTATATCTATCTATCTTCTATCTCTATATCTAGTTAACGTATAATGTGCTGACGATTATACGATTAGACTAACACACACAAAGCTATGATTATTATGTGTGGGAGAAGATGTGCATTATCTTATAGAATATCTGTTTATTACCTTTCTTTAGACTTTAGACGATGTTGGATACTTTCATTGTTGCTAGTTACCAGAAGATAATTGAAAATAAAATTACAATGATTAGCTGAATGGTAAAAATTAACAATAACTTGTAACTAATTATTGGCTTTCAAAGCTGACATACGGTTCAGTTATAAATATGAACTCAATTTGGATGGATGGTGTGGATAACGCCGCCCCGGGAACTGTTTATTTAATTATTTGGTGATTTAGCAGGGGTGTTTGGGTTCATAGGGGTGAGGTTTCTCCGGGTCTTCTCAGCGGATATGTCAGCCCACCAAATGCGTGGCATGCGGGATCGGGAGAGATTGGTTGAGGGAGACCTTTTGACCTCTCCAGTAGGACTCTCTTGAAAATTTACCCCTCAGATTCTTACTCACCCCTCGTAACACTTTCATTCGCAGAACCTCTCCTTCTTTTCATAAAAAGACCCTCCACACAGCAACCCCAAAGATGACGATTATTTTCCTTCGGGCATCCTGTGTGGAGCTAATATAAAAAAGGAGCTAATAAATGTAGGTACCTACCTAAGGCAAAATACGTAAAGTAGGTACCTACCTACTTATTTCGGATTCCGAAACCTTTAAAAAAATTGCTGTACTTGTACAATGTTTTAATTCCAATTCTCTTTGCTTCTTAATAATTATTAATTATGATCAACCTGACGCAAAACAACGGAACACAGGTAACCCAAAATAAATAAATTATCATATGGATTTTTTTTTAAATTTTCTGACGAAAAACAATTATTATCAATACAATACGTTTAGTTTCCGATATGAAGTACATTTTTAACTACTCGAGCGCTTTTTGCCGCATTACGGCACTATTTCCAAAACCTCAAATTGCTTTTTTGCCAAAATGTAGCATGGTCAAAAAAAATTTTTTTTATTAAAACGATTATATATTGTACATTCAAAATATAACAAAATAAATATTCTCTAGATTCTTGAAAATGTTTTTAGGTTAAAGATTTAATTATATATTGTTTAAAAATCCTACAAATATGTGATAATAAACAAAAGATAAGGGAATTCATTGGCTACATAGAACTATAATCAGTTTGTATTTCTCCATACCCAAATTCGGAGGTATGATTTTTTTAATGTGGGCGGAAAAATTTCCTTCAGCAAACCGAGAAAAAATATTGTAATTGCTCTGTCGCTCCAGTGGTTAAAAAGTAATAAATTTATTTTGTCTAGATTAATTTGTAGAACTCCATTTTAATTGAGTTGTCATGGAACCGGTTCATCCCCACATCAACTTTTCAACACGTGCATGTCATCGAATAGAACAATTTTTCACGAATGAAAAGTGTTGACACGCCACCGTCTAACACTTGTCTATCTTCCCGACACTTTATCTATGGTATTTTTCCATGGATAATGGAGGGCCGGTGTTACACGAGCCTTTGTGTCACTTCCCCGGGGAATAGCTAGATTGATCTTTCCCCTGTAATTCTTTGTACCCTGGTCCATGTGATGTTGGATTATGGGAAATATGAAGGACACTGCACTGAATTCCTTATGATCTTTGTAAATCTTTTACAACCAAGGGTCCTTTTAGTAATCGATTTGAATTATTTATTCATTTTCGGCATATCGACAGCTCACATTTTATCCATCTGTAAGTGTGTAGGTAGTAGGTATATATGTTTATAGCAAAAAAAAAACGATTATGGATTTTCTCCTTGTGACTTTACCTCTAATAAAAAAAAAATATATATATATAATAAAAAAAACTTATGAAAATGTTCTGATTTCATACAGTTGTTAAGGAGATAGGTTTCTGAGAGGTTTTTCAAAATATACTCAAGGGGGAGTGGGGAGGGAAGCACAAGGGGAGAAACCAGGGATTTAAAAAAAACACAACTGAAGGTGTTTTATCATTTGTGAAAAATTCAGCTTTCGGGGAATTAGTTATCTTATAATTATTATTTATACGGGAATTAATTATACAAAGCTAAAAATCGTTCACGTCAAATAAGAAAACATTGATTTTATGGTGCTTATTTTGGTGGTATTTGAAGATGTCCTATTACTTGGATATTTATTGGATAACCAACACCTTTGTCACAGGATTGCTACGTTTGGTGATTTAGCAGGGGCGCCCAGGTTCATGGATGAGGTTTATCCAGGTCCTGGCGGAGGATCATTGCCTTGCAATGCAGTTTGAGAGATGAATTCGTACGACCTTTAGATACTGTTGGACACACTAATCCCTAGATTTCTACTTACCCCTCTCACATATTATTCCTTCCCAGATCTTCCTTCCCCTGAAAAGATCCTCCACACAGCATCTCTAAAGATGAAATAGGCCCTGAGGGTAAAATATCCCCAGGGTCTCCTGTGTGTCCAGCTATGTAATTTTTTTAAATTTTAGATATTATTTTTATAGTGAACACCTCACAAGAGTCCCAACTGCTCCCGTCTGGAGCCAGTGAGACTATGGCATCCCCAATTGGGGTATTTTGTGAGGCTGAAGGTAAGTGAGGAAGGAAAAGAGATGGGAAATAGGATGGTGGGGATGTACCTGTTATTCAGATCTAGTCACTAAATACGGCTAAAGCCATTTCAAGCCACTTTTCAATTTTGAATGGTGGTCTTACACCAGGGCGATACTGAGAGTATCTTCCACTTTGGAACGTGCCGCAAATACAGTATGTATAATTTTTAATTAATTAATTGTGAAATAACACAAATTAATCTAATAAAAATTATTTGCGCACGCCGGGTTCGAACCCGCGACCTTCGGAATGGGAGCCTAAAGCCTTGCCTCTGGACTACGCCGGCCGTCGAATTGGTATTGTGTAAAAATACTAAGTAGCCTAATAAATTGTGAGAAAAGGACCTTTCTTTCGATTTTTTCAATAGAATGATGATTCAAATACTTATCTATCTTCACATTTTACCATTTCTAACCTTAAATATTAAAAAAAATGCTTGTCTAAGACGTATTTGCAACAGTAAATATACAAAAGATAACCGGATACCGCAAACCAACAATCTCCTGAAAAAAGAAAAGATACCAAACAAATATCTGCAAGAATATAAGAAAAACTGTGGGGATTCCACTTCCACACCTTTTAGCGAGATTGGTACAGAACGTCAGGATTTTATTGTTACTAAACAAAATGATTTTCAATCGACACGTGTGATGGTGAAACTCTGAGGCTATTTAGTTTTATTCCACAGAATAAAAGGGGTAGTTAATATACCCCCAGCCAAAAGGACTAGCAACTACCCCTGGCCCAACGTATAAATTGTATATTATTCAGCGGGTACTACACAGAAGTCTTTCCAATTTTTATTGCTTTTTCTAGATAAAAAAAGGTTTTGAGTCATTTGTGAGTGTGAGGTAATGCGAATGAGTGAATCCAGACTGAAGCGTTTGATTTCGTTTACTAGGTTCCTACCTATGCCAAGGGTAGGTAGGATCTAAACTCTCTCTGCATAATTAATTTGTAATAATTAAAAATAATCATCAAAAATATATTGATTTCGGTTGTGTATCTGTCTGTAGCTCTGGTTCTATCTATGTTTAAGTGTCATTTTCATAATTAGAACTGATTTTATGCTAAATTGAGACAAGCTATTAAGTAGATAGGTGCCAAGTACCTACCCACCTATAGTACCTAATAATAATATTTTATTAGAAATGAATTTTTATTGTATTTTTCAAAATTGAGATTTTAATACCCATCCCGTGATTTCTTTTACGTATGTCTCTTATAACGCGACTTTATTTATCGAAACTTCTTACGTTGGAAATATGTGAATCGTCCAGTTGCTTAGGTCAGACATTTCCGAAAAATAAAAAATTTGAGTTGAGTATGCAGTTATATGTTAAAGTGTATCCTCTATTTTTATTTGGTATCTACAATACTCAGATTAGGTACTCATAAATAAACATTACTAAATCAATTATAATGCAGATAAAATTATGAGTCAAACATATTGTTCATGTTTTATGGGTCACTAGTAGGATATTTCAAAATGTCATACAAATGTACCCGACCATTAAGCCTCGAGGTGTTTTTTTATTTTACTAAATTTACTAATATTATAAATGCGAAAGTTTGTGTGGATGTATGTGTGTTTGTTACTCTTTCGCGCAAAATTTAACGAATGGATTTTAATAAAACTTTAAAATAATATACTTATCTACCTACATCAGAATAAAATATAGCCTACAATTTATAAAGCTAGCTATTTATTTTCAATATATCTATTGAAAATAATAATTATTGTTTAATAGAAAATGTCAAAATTTGAGATTGAAATTTTTGCAAAACAATGATTATTAAATCAAAATTCTGTTTTAGAAAATATTTAAATTTGTGAATTTATTTTATGTACTCGCCTAATACATTGAATCGAATCAAGAACTCTAGATATTTTAAATAAATAGGTTAAGAATTTTAGTATAAACGTAGGACCTAGGAAAAGAAAACTTACTTGAAGTACTAATCCTACGCAGACGAAGTCGCAGGCAGAAGCTAGTTTAGTATATATTTTATGGCATATTTTATTTGTATTTAGTATATATATATATATATATTTGTTTAAAGTTGTCTGACTAATAAACTGGAAAAAAGACGTACATTTTTACCACCGTTGTACAATTCACCGTCAAAATGAAAACAGATCTCAATGTTATCTGCTACATTATCTTCATATTCAAAATGTTCAAAAGTAAATTTTAGCAGCCCCTAATTCGGTTTGCTTTTTCTAACAACGGCAGTGACAATAACGGTTTCAAAGTTACCCCTCATGCAAATAAGATCGGCAGTCGCTTTCCCTTTGTCGTTTCCTCAGACGGGTAAATACTTTGCATTGCAAATTCACCCCGCGGGCTGTATGCAGATTTAGTTACGCCACTTTACTTTCGCAACCCTTCAAGTAAGTGGGGGCTACTTTATAGGAGTCAATATAAAAGAGTGGAAGGAATTCAAATGTTCTGTTTTGCGGTGGAAACCTTTCTTTGGAGTATAAAGCTGGTAGGTGGTAGTATCTACCTACAAACTTCCCCCCACCTCCCCCTACCTGCCTGGGGGTGGGAGGGAGTAGCTAGGGGTATACTGAAGGTATTGTTGTTTTACTTCATTTGTTTGAGAGGTCAGGGGAGATTTTATGGGATGAATAAAATAAAACGACGTTTTTTTAACGTTCGATTTGAAGTGATTGTTATCAAGGGTTAGAAGATCTTTTTGTATTTGTTATTTTTTTGTTAAAAGGGTAGGTCGACGGTTAAGTTCACTCAGTTGAAGTAGTTGAAAAGATAGGAATACTAGTCTCAGGGAGAGATCGCATGCACGTCATCGACGATCGTACTAAAAGAAGTTCGTCAAAATCTACCTTCTCACACGTCTTGTATGAAAACGAAAAAGACACTAGAATGTTGAATGTCTTTAATCATATTCCTGCAGATATTTCGTGTAAGAAAAATTCGAATTGTAGAAGTGTTATGGTATTGCCAGTTATAAAAACAATTAAAAAAACTTTATTTCATAAAATTCACAGTGTGGTAATAGAATTAGTACAGGTAGATGTTTAACATTAATAGCTCGTTAATAATTTTACCGTAAAAAATAATATGGTATTCTATCCGAGACCAGTTATTTTTATAATTGAAACACTTTATAAGTAGAAACATTTTTCTACTAAATGCCATCATCTGGTTTTACAACAAAACTAACACAAAATTTTACCTCTAAGATACCTACCTACAGTTTAAGCGCACAGGTAGGTAGGTAATTCGACTGAATCTTAGAGGAAAGTCTGATCGGCCTATAAAAATATTAAATTTGGAGTCCAAAATGCTTGATAAAACTGAATAATATTATATCATTTTTTCATTCAACAGGTATAGCAAATATCTAGGTATGGAATACGGATATGTGCTATTTTATTTAGATATTAGTTTTTCAAATTAAAAAATTCAAATTAAAAAATCAAAATTTAAAAATTAGGCAATTATTTGTGAATTAATGATAATTATTTTTAAAATAATTTTGCTATTCTTACTAGGTTTATACTTAATAATTAATGAAAAAAAAAACGTTTGGCGATTTAATTTAAAACACAAATTTTTCCTATGTAAATTTAAAATTTCGACCCAAAAAACCCCTTTTCACGGTCTTTTATTTTTTTACTTTTGCGAAGTAAGTTGAGCAAGATTGTTTTTTATTAATTGTCATTAACTCATAAAAAATGTCAAAGTTGCCTCTTAAATTGTATCTACATTTACTTATTTTTTATGGGCCGATTTTTTATAATTTGAAATAATGTAAATAAAAAAATGACCTACTAGAAATTTGCTATGTCAAAAATGATTATTTAGTTTGATGGAGTATTTTGGCCTTAAATCCTACCTAGGTACCTACCTCTTTTACGAAAATTGGTTTGCTAGTGGGAAGAGTAGATGTATATTTAAAACCATCAACCATCACTAACGTTGGTATCTACACAAAAACGAACAAACTGTGCAATACGTTTGAAAATGCTTAAAAGGTAAACATTAGTTTTCAAATAACAAGAAATATCTACCTTTTTCGTTTTTGAGATTCTTAATTTTCTGTCGACAACGTTTTTTTCATAAAATCGGAATTCTTTCTCTAGTCAAAACGCCTATATCTAATAAATTATCTAGTGACCATCTCCATTGGTGACACCTCTCCAGTTATCGCCTATTTGGCCAATGGGCGTACTACAGAGCCATCTAGCCAATCAGCGGTGTCGCAGCGAGCCGTGACAGTTGTGCGACCAATGAGAGACGCCTAAAATGCCCAGATCCGAACTTTTCAGAAATTAATAATATCAGTATTTTTTTAGAAAATAAAAAAAAGTTAAAGATGAATTCCGTAGCAGAGCGGTAGGCTTCTATGGAAATTACAATGTCGCGGTTTCGAAAAGGTTAATTTATATCATTATTTCACATTTGCACCTCATTAATAAATGTTTAGTACCTACCTATCGTTGGTATGAAAGACAATCATTGGAAAGGCTTTAACCGTGTTAAGTGACCTATTAACACCAAATTACAGCGCCCTTGAGGATTTTTCACGAAAACGGCGCTATATAGATTAGCCAAACATTATTCTTATTGAAGATGCTATTTTGTCTTTGGCTCCGGGCGCTTTTGGGAAATTTTAAATCTGTTGCCGATTGTTTTACGTTAGACTGTTACGAAATATAGGAAATGAATTACCAATGTTTCTTTTTTGTAATTAGACACTTTCGACCTTCTTACCTCAATAGTCGAAAATATAGTTTAAAATTTCAGAGAGTTTTTTTTTAGATTCCATAAATTTAGAAGGTTGCAAAAACCTTGATTTAAAAACAGATGAATAATTAAATTAATAGTGAGAATTCTTATTTTGAAAATGGTGTTTTGATAATAAAAGCAGCCATGTCTACCTGGCCCAATTAATATCTATAATAATATATTTTAGAGTGATAAGTAAGGGCGTACATAAAATAGGGGGGGGGGGAGAAGTAGGGGGTTTACTAGGTACACATTAATTGGGAATGCTGCGTGGAGGGTATTTTTAAGGATAGGGAGGAGTGGAAGTTCTAGGAAGGAAAAAGGTATGAGAGTTGGTTAGGAATCTGGTGTTCAGTGTGTCCAGATTATCCACCGCCAAGACCTAGATGTAAGTCATAGATAATAATACTGACATTAATATTAGGTACGTAAACAAAAATAGGAATTTGTTTAACCAATTCGACCCTGTTTAAAAGTTTTCCAGAAATAAAATCACATACCAATGTTCTATGTCTACCTACTAAGAAAAAGATAAGGCAGAATCTTATATTATATTTTACCCAATTCAGTGAATAAAAACTGTCTCCAAGTAGGCGTGTCGCCGCAAGAAGAAAGAAACACGAATATGTTTTTTTACGAGTTGAAAAGAGACAGCGAAGATCACCGCGGGCCAGTGGGAAACTGTCACCAACGTGAGAGGGAGTCGGAGCGCGCGGGCTGCGGGAAAACTGCGCGAGGGAAAGGGAAAAAGATATTGCGGCATGACGGCTAATATTGTCACCAAGCGTGGGAGGGGCGAAGTCGCGTCGAATTGAAAAATTCTTATATTTTCTTTTGTTTTCTCGTTCATGCGCGTCCTACAGAAGTTTTGTGTCGTTCTTTTTTTGAATTCAAGTTTGTTCCAGAAAACTGTCTTTTTAATAAGTTAATAATAACGTACTATATAATATTATATAGGTAGATAATAACCAATGACATAAATGGCAATGTGTATTGATACAACTTATGACCATGTGACCAGTTTTTTTTAAAAGTATCTATCTAAATGTTTTTTAAACCTAGATTTCAAAAAGGTAGGAAATGGTTTCTTCCTAGGTACAGAAAATGTTGGAATCAATCATTGAATTTTCTTTCATAAATATTGAGATTTAATTTTTTCTAACTGGAATTTTTGTGTCGTGATAGGACTAATGCCATATCTATTAGTTAGTTTGGTATCTAATTCCAATCCCAAAATATTTTTAACAGAGGTGTGCAGCAGTAACATCAAAAATAATTTATGTTTTTATGTCTGTCAATGTATCAAGTGACGTCGGAAGTGTCTCTTTCAGACATTTTTTCATACAAAATGTAAATAAAACAAATTATATCGTTACCTAATGTTGAGTTAGGATAGGTTAGATACCTGAAGAAATCAGTTTGTGGGTTGGTGTTTTATGGTTGAGTGGTTATTTATTTGTTGTTTATTAATATTAAAAATCCTATGAGAAACGTATAACATTAGATACATTTTTATCCAATTATCTATATTCTTTTGGTTTTAGCAAAACATTTCTAACATTTCGTCAAATTAATTCAAAATAACAAAAGATGGACATGTTATGATTTGGATTTAAAATTGCAAAAATATCAGTGAATTCACCAATTCTGTTGTATAAAAAACAACATCTGTTTTTTTTAGAGAACGGGTCGTTTCTACAAACATTTTGGCTGTGGAGCGATTTCCAGGCTTCTGGGTTTCCTCACACCTATAACATAGGTAGGTCTCTTCAAGTTCCAGATTCATTCCTTTCTTTCCTCAAAAAGACCCTCCACACAGCACCCCCAAAGGCCCTGAAAAATTATTTTCCTCAGGGCTTCCTTTTTTTATTTATTTTTATAGTGAATACCTCACAAGAGTCCCAACTGCTCTCGCCTGGAGCCAATGAGACTATGGCATCCCCAATTGGGGTATCTTATGAGGCTGAAGGTAAGTGGGGAAGGGAAGGAGACGAGGAAGAGGAAGGTGGGGAAGTACCTGGCTATTCAGATCTAGTCACTAAACACGGCTAAAGCCATTTCAAGCGAAGTTTCAATTCTGAAATGGTGGTCTTACACCCGGGCGATACTAAGAGTATCTTCCACTCTGGAACGTACCGCGAATACACGATATATTATTTTAAATAATTAATTGTGAAATAACACAAATCAATTAAATAAAATTTATTTGCGCACGCCAGGTTCGAATCCCGCTGCCTCCGGAATGGGAGTCTGACGCCCTACCGCTGGACTATGCCGGTCGTCGCCGGTGTAGCGTTAACGCTAAAAAAAGTTAGGAAGGTACCCACTATTTACACTAGGAACTGATTTTTGGCAATGGGGGTCTTTTATTTTACGATCAAAAAATCCAAAATCATCAAGACATTAAACATCATCATTACGTAGGTAGGAACCTATCTAGGTATCAACCGACAAATTCTCCATCCTTGGTTAAGGATAGTACGCCTGCCACATTGTCCTTCGGTCACGCACCGACCAGTGTGCGGTGGTGTCGTGCGTCACGTGATCCGCTGGTGGGTCCGATCACGTGGTCTACCGTGCAGGATTATCCGCTTTCGCCTTCTGGCGTCGTTTGCAGACCTGGCACGCATGCGCGGTAGCGTTCTCTCTAAATTGCTTGATTGAACGATTTATTTCAGATATTGTTAAATGGTTTTGAATTGAAGGCACGCTTCTTCTGAAAATGCGTCAGGAGTGAGACCAACGACTGTATTTTTATTTATTTATCTGAAAGGTGTTACAAAATTATTACTGCCAGATGGTTCCCCGGTTGATCCCCGACAGTTGCCATGTTTATTCCTTTCTCTCCTCAAAAGACCCACCACACAGCATCCTCAAAGATGACACATGCTCTGAGGAAAATTATTTTCATAAATTAAATAAATAAGTTTACCAAAGAGATATAACTACAAAAAATCGTAACTGAAAACAAATTCGTTCGATATTCATTATAGGTACCTACCTACCGATTTATTATTTAAAGTATTTTTAAGTCAATTTAAAATTAAATCTTTTCCTAAAAAGACCCTCCACACAGCATTTCCTAGACATAAGTCTAGACGAAAATTATTTTACTCAGGGTCTCCTGTCCTGAATGTAAAAAAATGGAAAAAATTAACAAAACTTTATAGGTTCCGACAGAATTAATATAGGTATATATATATAATTTTTTTATAATGAACACCTCACAAGAGTCCCAACTGCTCCCATCTGAAGCCAGTGAGACTATGGCATTCCCAATTGGGGTATGTTGTGAGGTTGAAGGTAAGCGGGGAAGGGAAGGAGATGGAGGATTGATATGTTTTTTTTCAAATAGATATAAAGGCTTTAGTTGCTTATTCTTCTGTTGTTCACATTGGTCTAATATTAGCTGGGCTTTTAACTCAGACTTGCTGGGGGGTTAGAGGAGCTTATTTAGTTATAATTGGGCATGGACTTTGTTCTTCAGGATTATTTTGGGATTATTTTAGGTAAGAGGAAGGTAGAGAAGTACCTGGCTACTCAGATCTAGTCACTAAACACGGCTAAAGCCATTTCTAGTAACGTTTCAATTCTGAATGGTGGTCTTATACCAGGGCGATACTGAGAGTATCTTCCACTCTGGAACGTGCCGCAAATATAGTATATATTATTTTTAATTAACTAATTATGAAATAACATAAATTAATTAAATAAAATTTATTTGCGCACGCCGGGTTCGAACCAGCGACCTTTGGAATGGGAGTCCAAAACCTAGACCCTGGACTACGCCGGTAGCTGAAAAAAAAATTTGCGTTGACTTAAAAATATTATGACGCCAGAGCTCACCATTGCTTATAACACACACGGAGAAAAATGTTACCTATTCTAAAATACGATAATTTTATTCGTAAAAACGGGACTGAAGTTCTTACGTACAAATTAACAGTGTTTCAATGTTTATTGGCGGGAAAATGTAAGAATATTTTTTTTGGTATACGTACGAAATTATGCATGCCAACAAATTATTCTATACATGTTCCCGCCAATAAACACTGAAACCCTGTTAATTTGTTCGTAAGAACTTCAGTCCCGTTTTTAACCGTTTTTAAAAAAATGTATCCGTGCACAGTTTTCCTGCTTTATATAAAACACGAAGGTAGGTTGATTCGTACAGCATCACATAATAAATTATGCATTTGAGGTAATTTAAAATCCAAATCAAATGCAAATTCGTTTTGAAGAAGGCAACCCGCCACCAGATAATTTATCTCCCGACAGATAAATGCTACTTCTTTTTCTGCCGAATAAAAGCTAAACAATTTATTATATTAAGTATTTTATCGTGTGCAATATCAAATAATTATATGCAAATTGTGATATATGCTCTCGGCTACCAGAATATCTGTCTGGCTTATAAACGATTTTCGACAGAATTCAAAGTTTGGAAAAATATCCAAATATTTTTTTTCTACCTGAATCTATTAGAACATAATTTTAGGATGATTGATGAGTCATTAAGTACATTTTCGATATTATCCGAATTAACTCAAATTAAATGAATACAATTAACTTTGTTTAAACCACTAATATAATTTGTTTTAATTTAATTCAAAATGACGCCACAAAGTGATTTTGCGAAGTTTGAAGAAATAACTCAAATTACTTTATAACATATTAAAACTTTTCAAGAACCACAAAATTAAAAGAGTTTTTTTTATTGTATTTAATTTATGCGAAAACACTTGCGAAATTCGCATAAAAAATGATGTAGAGAATTCTGAGTAGATATCCGTGATTTTTAGCTAAGTAGTAATAATAGATATAATAAAATATAATAATTACCAATTATTCACATTAGGTACTAAAAAGTTGCCGAAGAATAATTTTTCCAATGTAATTTTAATCATTTTTTTATAAGAAAAACTATCTTTTTAACTTTTGAAGGTTATTCCTATCAATGTAATATATCATTGAAGAAGAAGATAACAATAATAATCTAATTTTTTTAAATATGAAAATGAACGAGAAACAGAAAAATAATAAAAGATAATGGTCGCAACTAGGACTCGAACCCAGAACCTCACGTCTAACCGGGACATACACTTTATCCAATTCAGTTATTGCGTCCTATTATGAGACTGTCGTATTTGTCAAACTTCATATTTTAAATTTCAGAATTAACAATATTATCTTCGACCAATGTTTTTTCCATATTATTGGCTTTTTTGAGGTGATTTCTCACAAAAACGGCGCTCTACAAATTATCCAATTATTATTATTATTATTATTTTCATTGGAAAAAAGTATTCATTTGTTACCTAGATAGTGTATCGGATAAACGTATCCGATTTTATTTTTATAGAACACCTATTGACTTTTTATAAAACGCTAAATGAATATTCAATTTTATATTTGAAAAACCATCTTTTTGACTTTTGAAGTTTATTCCCATCAATGTAATATATCATTGACGAAGCAGATAACAAAAGATAATAATCTAACTTTTTAAAATATGAAAATGAACAAGACACAGGATAATAATAATAGATAATAAATTTAACGCAATGGATGAATTGGATAAAGCATATATCCCGGCTGGACGTGAGGTTCTGGGTTCGAGTCCCAGCAGCGACCATTATCTTTTATTATTTTTCTGTGTCTTGTTCATTTTCATATTTAAAAAAAATAGATCATTATTGTTATCTTCTTCTTCAATAATTATAAATCATTTATTCTAATTTTCTCCACGAAAAATTAATGTAGAAAGGGATAATATTGTGTACTTATCTACTTATGTTAAGAACGCCACATATATCGGTCGTGCCGCATATCTTTAATACATGTATGTAGATATATCATACCTAAGTGAGATGGTGTCCCCTAACTCCTTACAAAACACTTCAGACAGAAAACGTGAGGAAATTTATGCCGGAGGCAATTTGGAATAATATTCGATTAATATTTGAATTTGATCCGAAATTCAAAATAGCAATTTGCAGCGTACGTAGCACGCGCCATTTTCTCAGAATTGACACGCAATCATTGTGTCCAAATATCAGTAGAGGTTTGCATTCCATATGGACACAAAACGCACTACCTGCCCTTATCTTACACGCTTGAAAAATAAATAAATTTATATTTTATAACATTAGCACAGAAAATCATTCTATATAAGATTTGCAGCGCCTCGTGCACCGCATCCACCGCATATCAAAACGTGTCAAAAGCAAAAACTAAGTGAGCCAAATGTCCCTCTTGGGAGTATTCAATATTTACTTTATACCCACTACACAAAATATGCATAATATCGAATGCGGTTTGTAAAACTCTTTAAGCCACAAAATTCAGACCAGGGCCCCTAGCACATTTATATATTTATATGATAACTTTCGGTAACTTCTCATCCTTCCCTAGCATGACTGCAGATCGCCAACGAATTAGAGACAGTTCACAATGACTAAGTGTCCTTAATATATTCGACATCAACTGTTGTCTGAACGTTAGCGATATGCAGTTGTCCTAGGGAACATATGAAGTTTCCGATAGTTATCATATCAATCCTTATCGATCAAGTATGCTGGGGCCAGGCCCCCTGGCATACTCAATCGATAAGGATCGGTAGAATAATTGTCGGTAACTTCTCATCGTTCCCTACGACAACTGCAGATCGCTAACGTACAAATAACAGTTGGTATCGAATATATTAAGGACCTTAGTCATTGTGAACTGTCACCTATTCGTTTGCGATCTGCAGTTGTCCTAGGGAACGATGAGAAGTTACCGACAAATATCCTACCGATCCTTATCGATCGAGTATGGTAGGGGGCCAGAGGTGCGTAATAGTGAGGCGCATTTGCGTTGTACATAGTCGAGCATTTGTGTAGGTACTATTAAAATTTCTGCGGTCCCTATACAGTAAGCCCTGAGAGACCAACCTGACCTTGACCTTCTATGAAGCCCTGTTCTATTCTATACGAGTAAAATATTTTTTTTCTATTTTGCTGTTACAGCTATCGGTCAATTCATCCACTTTCTATGTACAGTAGGAATCTTGTGATAAAATAAACGAAACTTCGAATCTTCGTATATTAGGTCGGTAGATACCTACGTATTATTATAATTACTAAGCTCCTAATGCGCCTCTTAGGCCTTAGAGCCGGGCTTATCTAAGCCCCGTAATAACTACTTAGCCTTGTCTTAGCCTTTCACTCTGCAGATGTACAGGACTTAATGATTCCTTTAGGATATTTCACGGATCACGCAAGCCTTGTGATGATACCATATTACCCTGGGTACATGTTCATAAAGGAAACATCGAGGTCTGATGTTAAAAATACTTACAAATTAAAAATACTTAAATTAATCATACTAGTTTCGTAAGTTAATGCTTTGATTTTCCAAATTGTAACTATTTAAATATCATATATCATACAAAGAATGGGTAGGTACCGCCGCCCCGGAACCATTTATTGGATTACCTCTGCCATAGGTCCGCCCAAGTGGTTCGCTACATTTGGTGATTATAGCAAGGGTGTTAAGTGTCCAATGATGCCGTGTGGACTCTAAAACTAAATGTTTAGCGAATTACGAGTGTCCATAAGATTGTGTTTTTATTTCGACAGGGGAAGGAGAAGACAGAAATGGCCCTTACCTTGATGATGAGGTGGCAGCTCCCGGCTCTTCATTCATGATCACTTTCCATTTTGTTAAATGACCCGATGGTTATCACTATCACGATTATCATAAACATAATTATGATTGTTATTTGCGAAATTCTTGTACAAGCCCGACCGAATTTTCAAATACACCAAATTATTATTATTATTATTATTATTTTTTTTTTTTGATTTTATTAAAAAAAACAACGATGTGCAAACATGTTATTTTTTCAAGAGTTTTTTATTAATTTTCTTTTGCCTCTTAGAAGGGCCTTGGTGTGAAAGGAGGGGAATCAGAAGGAAGGAATATTTGGAAAAGGAACATGGATAAAATGGATTAAGGTCCTAAAGTTATTTCAACACTAAACAAAGGGTGTCAGGGTTCTTGAGGTGAGGTTTGACTTGGTATTGGCGGCGGCTGCGTGTGCTCACCAGCTTCGTGGGGGGCCGCATTGGGAGAGACTGGAGACTATTTCCAGCCGGAATCTTTCGACTATCGCCTTGCACCGCAGTGTGTGAGATGTATTAATTGTCTTACACCAGGGCGATACTCAGAGTACCTTTCACTCTGTAACGTGCAGAAAGTATATCGACTACTTAAAATGTGAAATAACACATAATTGTCATGTAAAATTTACTTACGCACGCCGGGATTTGAACAATAATATTAGCAAAGCACCTCAAAATGGCCACCTACCAATACAAGGCGATTGGCCAATATTCAAATGAGGTAGAATTTCGGTAATCTCTCGTGTTGTTGTTCCATTTTTTTTATTGTTTTTCTATGGCTGTTGGACTCCGTGTAGTTTGCGGCGGTAAACATTTATAGCGTTTTATTGGTAGGACCTACCTAACTACTTGAAGCCCTCTAGGTCTCTACAACCACCTGCAAGGATTACGATTATTAGAATCCTTCGAAAAGTGGCGATTATTATTAGTTTTGGGTTTTATAGGAAAAATTTAAATATCCATGTTATTTAATTTACAGATATTTAAAGTTTTATAATTGGAAAAATTAAACTGACAAAGGAGAAAATATACCTAAGTATATACGTTTTTAGATTTTTACGGCCAAAAGCATTTTCGTAGTTTGTTTTTGGGGTGTTATGCCGTGTTGCGCTACCTCCTTCTTTAGCCGACGTTTCGGACAGCTTGCAGTGAAAAAAAATATATATATATATATTAGTCGAAGATAATATTGTTAACTGAAATTTGAAATATGAGGTTGACAATTACGTCTCATAATAGATCGCAGTGGCCCAATTGGTAGAGGTGTATGTCCCGGTAAGACGTAAGGTTCTGGGTTCGAGTCCCAGTTGCGACCGTTATCTTTTATTATTTTTCTGTGTCTTGTTCATTTTCATATTTAAAAAAATTAGATTATTATTGTTATTTTCTTCTTCAATGATATGTTTAGCTTATTTTTGTGCAAAACGTTGGATTAGGGAAGAAAATACGTTATCTAACAAAAACTCTCAACAAATTTTTGGTTTTACCCATCTGTGAGGTCCCTGTATTATCTACACCTAATTTATTTAAAAATGACTTGCTCCATCAGGTTTACGGAGTTTTTCATAAATTTATTTATTGTTTGAAACATTTACAAAGTGTTAACAATTATTATTGAAATGGCCATTAGGATGAGCATACATATTACCACTCTAATTAAAAATGTTCACAGCATTGTTATTACTAGATGGAGATGCTATCTACTAATAATGAAATAATAATAAGCAAAATTAAATTATAAAACATAGTTAGCATTTTGGATAAAGAAAGAGAAGAAAGAAAGAAAGAAAAAATATATAATAAAGCCATGCTTTCGATAGAAAGGGAGTTGCAACTAAACTTAGGCAAATGATGTGGAAATTGAATGCATTCTTATAGCCTCTATAGCAGTGATACTCAACCTTTTTTGACTCCGGGCCACATACATCTATTTGTAAAGCTTCGCGGGACGCAAGTGATACCTTGGCAAATCAAAACCCGCGTCAAGGAGGGGGGGGGGGGGGGGGGGGGGGTTGTCGTGTAATAGTATATACATCACTTCTATCAGCATACGGTTCATTAAATATTAAAATAGTGATAAAAGTAACATGTATCGTTTATTACAAAATTAGTGTGATATTTGATATTGTGATAAATTTTCAACAATTTTAGACAAATCGGGCTTATAATTGCTGCATGCTACCCTCAATACGTCATCAAGGTGAGAATCAGTAAGTCCATTCCTGTATACGTTTTTTGCATATTTCATTTTGGAATATGATGATTCACAAAGATATGTTGATGCAAACAATGTGAGGAGCAGGAAGGCACAATTTTTTACAGTCTTGTATTTTTCTGGAACTAATTTCCAAAAATGGATGTACTCCTTTCCTTCTCTTTTTTCTTTAAAAATAGCTTTCAGATTAGTATCGTTCTTAAATTCAATAAATTCGTCATTACCAGATCTGATATTGACACGACAACGGTGGGTGGTTTGGTATATTTATGCGACAAAGACAATCCTCTTCGGGTGTCACTATCTGCACGTCAAAGTCAAAATTAATCTCAAGATATACGAAATATAGAATGCCAGATTTTGTAAACCATTGTAGATTGCACTGAACAACCAAAAACATTTATAATTTAAACACTGGATCAGTAACCTAGCGACAGCTAATATAACAAAAGACAACGATCGGAACGCCGTTCTGTTGTGCGCGTCTCCTTGGTTGGTTGTGTTTTATTGTCTACACATTTATCCTTCTGAATAGTTCCTGATAATTAACTTGATTATCAAATGTAAAAATATCATAAATAAAAGAGTGAATTCAATGATGTTGTATCATTAAAATGGTGACCACCCGACCTTCCACGCAATTAGACACAATTATACGAAAAATTTCTTTTTAAATTTTCGCACCACAACAAACCAGTCAGAACGACCGACGCATAGGATCCTGAGGCCAGAGAAATCGAAAATGGCGATTTAATTAGGGACCATCATCGCACATGGAGACCATGGCTGCACAGGTGAACGAGTTTTGCTGACACTACATAGAGACTACCAAAGCAGCGGAGCTTCACATCACGGAAACTTCATGACGCAGTATCCAATCGCAGCAGAGCTTCACATCACGGAGACTTCATGACGCAGTACCCAATCGCAGCGGAGCTTCACAACAAGGAGACTTCATGACGCAGTACTCAATCGCAGCGAATCTATCTTCACGAGAGACGTTTGGCTGAGAAAAAAACATCACCACAGACAGCGGACTATTAGGAATTCATTTAAAGTCACGTAAATGTTTAAACAAAAGACTATTATTTTTACATAACCTAATTTCAAAATTTAAAATTTGAATTAAATGTCAATGATTATTATCTGTTTTGAGAAATTATTCTATTATTAAAAAATAATTTGAAATAATTTAACATTAATAAAAATGTTCTAAAATTAGTAGATTTTCAAAAGGTTTGCGCCTAAGATAATATCACATGCATCTGACTTATGATTTATAGAAAAATGCATAGATGGTACCCCAAATCAGTTTGATAAATTATCGATAATTTTAAATATGTATATTTTAATATGGTTTAATTTAATGTTTTTTCGAATTTTTTGCTGATGAACATTTTTTAAAGTAACCGCCTTATATGCGTTGAATTGTCAATATCTGAAATAATGCCATGACAACTGAAGAAAATATTCTCATCTCGAAGCAAACAGCGGAATCAAGTTTACAAACATCAAGCAACAAGATAATTACAGATTCAATTACAATGGAATCATCAAGCGGAACTAGTAATGAATCAAACATCCACCATGTCTCAGTCAGATTACCACCATGTTGGAAAGAAAACATATCGCTATGGTTCGTTCAAGCCGAATCTCAATTTTCAAACTCACGTATTAAAGAAGACTTTACAAAATACAATATCATCATCGCAGCACTCGATTCACAAACCTTACAATGTGTTAGTGATATTGTCACGAAGCCACCTGAATCAGACAAATATTTAAAACTGAAAACTGCACTTATCGACAGACTACAAGATTCTGCTGAAAAAAGACTTACACGACTTTTAACGGGCATTCAACTGGAAGATCGAAAGCCCTCCGGACTTCTTCGGTATATGATGGAGCTAGCTGGACCCACATTAGCAGAGAGTGCAATAGTACGTACACTCTGGCTACAGCGTCTACCCCAACATGTCCAGGCAATCCTGTCAGCTCTTCCTGATAACAACACAAACCAACTGGCATTGGCTGCCGACAAAATCACAGATGTTTATACATCAACAGAATGTGGTGCAATGGATCAAAGTAACAAACCCAGCACATCAAGATCCGAAAAAATAGAAAATTCAATATTACTTCAGCTACAAAAACAAATTTCTGAGCTAACACAAAAAGTGTCAAAATTGAAAATATCTCAAAATAACAGTTTTTCAACCTTCCGAGGACGGCGAAATCAGAGCCCTCGTCGAAATAATTCATATCAAAATTCATCTCGAGAGAATCCTGCTAGAAGACCGAGGTCTGGGTCTCGCGGTCGATCACCTAGAAGAGATCCTGATAAATATTGTTATTTCCACAGACGGTTTGGAGAACATGCATACAAATGCTACGAACCTTGTACTTTTAAAAATAAAAATTCGGAAAACGACAGCGGAACCTCTCAGTAGGGACATGTGAGATTCCGAGTAATACATGTCGTCTCTTCGTATACGATCTGCAAACTCGACAAAAATTCTTGGTGGACACTGGCGCAGACGTTTCAGTAATGCCTAAAAAACCATCGTATAACAAAAATAATATCACTTCCGACAACTGCCCAACTACATTGTATGGAGCCAATGGAAACCCCATCAAGACTTATGGCACGAGAACAGTCGAACTCGACTTTGGACTACGCCGTGCGTTGAAATGGCGTTTCATTGTTGCTGACGTATCAAGACCAATTCTAGGTGCAGATTTTATCCACCATTTTAACCTAACGGTAAACTTACGAAAGGCAACAATCACAGATCAATCAACAAAATTAATGATCAAAGGAACAACGTATAAAGGACCTACATCTGGTATCTCTACAATTTCCTCGTCACAGAAATTTCGTGACATCTTGAGCAAATACCCTACATTAATGAGGCCTAATATGAAAATACCGGATACAAAAAAACACTCTGTGACTCACTGCATCGAAACAAAAGGACCACCTGTCACGGAACGTGCCCGCAGACTATCACCAGCCTTATTAGAGGCAGCAAAAAAAGAATTTAAGTATCTGATGGAACAAGGGATTTGCAGGCCATCAAAAAGCAATTGGGCCAGCCCTTTACACATGGTGAAGAAAAGCAACGGAGAGTGGCGTCCTGTTGGCGATTATCGACGATTGAACGCTAAAACAATCCCGGACAAATACCCGATACCTCAACTACAAGATTTTGCACACAAACTTTCAAATGCAAAAATCTTTAGTACCATAGATATGACCAGAGCATATCATCAAATTCCAGTTGAACCAGAAGATGTACAAAAAACAGCCATCATCACACCGTTTGGATTATTTGAGTTTACATCCATGCAATTCGGTTTATCTAACGCAGCACAAAGCTTCCAACGTTTCATGCACGCGGTAACTAGAGACTTGGGTTTTTGCTTTGTATACATAGATGACATTCTGATTGCTTCTGAAAATGAAGAAGAACATAAAATACATTTAGATTCTTTACTTAAACGCCTGGCTGAATTTGACCTAGTAATAAACATAAACAAATGTCATTTTGGCGAACCTACAGTCAACTTCTTGGGTCACACAATTACCCAAAATGGAATGTCACCTATTAGAGAAAAAGTTGAAGCCGTCATAAATTTTCCATTACCTAAAACAGCAAAGGAATTGCGACGATTTTTAGGCATGTTGAATTATTACCGAAGATTCCTTCCCAATGCAATTAACACTCAAACAAAATTATACGACTGCATTGCTGGTTACAAGAAAAATGACAAGAGAATATTGGTTTGGAATCAAGAACTGACGGAAGCATTTGAGGAATGCAAACAAAACCTAGCGACCGTGGCTTTACTTGCACATCCAAATCCCAATGCAAAAATAGCTATAATGGTAGACGCCAGTGACGTAGCTATGGGAGCCTCACTACAACAGTCCAACAGAAACGCTTGGGAACCGCTAGGATTCTTTTCAAAAAAATTCACACCCGCGCAACGAAAGTATAGTACTTTTGACCGTGAACTTACTGGTGTTTATGAAGCGGTAAAATACTTTAGAAATCATATTGAAGGACGGAATTTCATAATTTACACGGATCATAAACCAATCACCTTCGCCTTTAACAAGAAACGTGCCTCTAGCTCTCCACGCCAGGAAAGACAGTTAGATTATATAGCACAATTTTCAACGGACATTAGACATATTTCAGGACAACTCAACACAGTAGCTGATGCACTGTCTCGAATAGAGGAGATTAATTGTCCTACTTCTATTGACTATAGGCAGATGGGAAAAGCGCAGTGTCAAGATGACGAATTTATGAAGGCAAAAGATGACACCGCCCTCGCCTTACGTCAAATGGTGATGCCTGGTACTGAAACTTCAGTATGGTGCGACATATCAACAGGTCACGTCAGACCGTTTGTACCTGCTTGCATGCGAAATCAAGTAATTGAAAGTGTACATAATGTTTGCCACCCTGGCATCTCGGGAACAACAAAGACAATTAAACAAAGATTTGTTTGGTCTAACATGACAAAGGACATAAAAAACTTTGTCAAACAATGCATTCATTGTCAAAAAGCTAAGGTTTCTCGACACACTGTTGCGCCATTAGCAACGTATATATTACCAGAGGATCGATTTCGCAATGTACATATCGATCTAGTTGGACCCCTTCAGAAGTGCAATGAGTACCAGTATATACTAACAATGATTGATAGATTTACTCGATGGCCCGAAGCAATTCCCCTGAAAGACATGACAGCGGAAACAGTAGCCACTGCACTCACAACCCATTGGATTGCTCGTCACGGAACCCCTGACAGCATAGTAACCGATCAAGGTCGTCAATTTGAGAGTCATCTCTTCAAAAAACTCACAGAAAAGTTTGGAATTAAACACTTGAGAACCACAGCGTATCATCCACAAGCCAACGGCATGATTGAAAGATGGCATCGTACTTTAAAGGCATCTCTTATGGCATGTGGAGACCAGAATTGGGTTGAAAACCTTCCACTCGTTTTACTAGGCCTGAGAGCGACAGTGCGTGAAGATCTAAAATGCTCACCAGCTGAATTAACTTACGGTAGAACTCTAAAATTACCTTGCGATTTCTTCACAGCAACTCCTCGAGAAGAACCCGATACATACGTCGGACGTCTCCAAAGAAAGTTCGAAGATATCAAATCGACTCCGGCCAGTATCCATGGTACAGGAAAATTCTTCGTTCATAAGGATCTACCTACTACTACACATGTGTTTCTCAGAACCGATGGTGGAAGAAAACCACTCCAAAATCCATATGAAGGTCCATACAAAGTTGAAGAACGTGATGAGAAAACATTCGTTATTACCGTAAAAGGAAAACCAAAACGCGTCACGATAGACCGTCTAAAGCCTGCTTTTGTTCCTGTAGAAAAAAATGTTCCAATTTCTACAATTGTACCTAAACCACTTCCCGAAATTACCCGAACCACAAGATCTGGTAGAAAAGTTCATTTTCCAGACAGATTGGGACAGTTCAAAATATAAAAAGGCATTATTATTTTTTACGATTATAATTATCTTCTCTAAATCATACTAAATTGATTAAAAATTACAAAAAAAAAATTTTACAAAATTTCAGAGGTATATATTAATGTTACTAAACAAACTTTGTATCTAAACTAAAAAATAAGTTTTTAAATCATATACCTACTGTGAAAATATGTTTACTTTTAGTTATTTTAACCATGATCATTCAGATGTATAATGGCACTCACATCTGATTGAACATGTCGTTGAAATTTCTTATTTATATTATGTAATAATTCTTTTCAAGTGTTTACGGAGACGTGTGAATGTTTAAATATAATAAAATGTATTATATTTATTTATTTAAATAACAGCGATAAGTTTTAATGAAAACAAATATGTCTACTCTGGATGATACATTACCCAATCTAATTTAATGTAATTACAAAAAACTCAATAAATATGTTGAGTTCATCAATAACGCACTCCAGTAAACAGTTAAAAAAAAAAAAAAAAAAAAAAATTATAATTATCAAACGCTTTGTAAAATTTATAGCGTCTCATAAACATGTACCTTATTTTTAAGAAATACTAATATATAAGTTTTATTGAATCCAGTTATTATTAGATATACAATATTGTGTCATAGTCACAGTTACTTTGAACACTTGTTCCAAACGAAATGTTTGTAGATGAAAACATTTGTTTTTAAAATATAGATACATAAATAAATCTAGTCGAAGCATTCTCCTAGACATAATTTTTTAAACTTAAGTTAAAAAATACTACTTTTTTTTACCATATAGATATTTGAAGATACCATACTTATAGTTCTGTATTCATGTTTTACAACTATTTGAGTTTTTAATTTAGAATTTTTTATTATTTTTATATATATGGTTGGGCCACTAAATATTAAGCGACATGTTTGTGTAATGTGCCCTACAAAGCATGGTCAATTTTGCCCTTATATCGTTTAACAACTGGAGGGGAAGTGTGTAGATTGCACTGAACAACCAAAAACATTTATAATTTAAACACTGGATCAGTAACCTAGCGACAGCTAATATAACAAAAGACAACGATCGGAACGCCGTTCTGTTGTGCGCGTCTCCTTGGTTGGTTGTGTTTTATTGTCTACACATTTATCCTTCTGAATAGTTCCTGATAATTAACTTGATTATCAAATGTAAAAATATCATAAATAAAAGAGTGAATTCAATGATGTTGTATCATTAAACCATGAATGTCTTTAGGGCCGCACAAAAAAGCTCGGCGGGCCGCAGGTTGAGTATGGCTGCTCTATAGGTATAGAAATACTAGCCATGCTTGCATATGTGCATATATGGCGTGTTTGACGAGATGAAAAACATCTCGCACACATGATATTTAATGATTTAAACAATAATTATTGTTCGTGAAATGTGAACTATATGATCACGGGTTCAGATTCATAATAGGACATGGAAATTTTACGTCTGCCACAAAATAAAAAGGATCCTAAATTGCACATTCGCTGAATTAATAAGGAGCAATAAGCCATTATCGCAGAGAACTACGGTAGACATTTTTGCGTAAAAGTGATTTTTTATGTAAATGTTCAATGTTTTGGGCAGAATTTGAATAGGCCATACCCGCCAGGGTCGTGGTTAGAGCAGAATGGGAAACCATGTCATTACATTCTTTGGCGTGTAATGTTAGGTTAGTGGAATTTACGTAGGAGATCTGATAGGTCCCAGTAGAATTTATGCACTCCTGTGACGTCGTAGAACACTGTGTTATGTATAATGCAAAACTAGCTCAGTTTTTTTCACTATTTTTCAAAAAAATCATATCTCATATTTCTGTAGACTTATAATTATGAATTTTTATTATAAAATAACATTGAATAGATCATTCAGAATAGATTTTTTTTTGTAAATTTCTTTGATAACAGATTTTAATTTATTTTTCATATTCTTTAAAAAAAATCTATTAAAATGCACGCCTTAAAATACGCACTAATTTTCCCTGAAGTATATAGAAAAATGACATTTAACTCATTTTTGAATTTTTGTCCTTTACAGCATTTCAAATTTCCATGATCGATATGATAAAAACTATACCTTAAAAGTCTGAACCAATTGGTAGATTCAATAGATGTATTGTATTAGGAGACACATCAAGCAAGAGAAAATACAGTATAATATAGAGTCACTATTAATTGATAATTTGTAAACTTTGATGAAGAAATTACTAAAATATATATATTTTTAAAAACACATCAAACATCGGAAGTAAATTGAGAATGGGTGATTTTTTTTTACAAAAATACAAAAAATTGTATTATAAGTATGTCGTTTCTCCAGCAACAACTGCCATTCTACTTATCGTTCAAATACGCACAGGTACAACTTTACTTAACAGGCCATTAAAATAAGTTATTAAAACTGTTTGCAGCTGAGATTTGTCCAGTGCCGTGCCTTGATCATTCACCGCCCCCGGGCAGTCGTAAACAACTGAAAGATGATGGGCACCCTTCTTTCACTCATCCGTAATGAGCGTAATGACACTTTACTTAGGTAAACCGCGTAATAACCCGTTATGATGCGACGATCGTGCGTTTAATGATCCTCTCAGACTCTGACAAGTGCAGCGCGCAGAATATTCAACTAATTATACCTGTCGATAAGCGATGATAACTTCAAAATAAGTAGGTACTCGGGTATCGGCACGAGTCAAATATGCAAATTGTGTATGGTTCTTTTTATATCATAGCGAAATGCACGGAGAAAAATGTTATTCTAAAATACGATCATTTTATTCGTAAAAACGGGACTGAAGTTCTTACGAACAAATTAACAGGGTTTTAATGTTTATTGGCTGGAACATGTAAGAATAATTTGTTGGTATACGTAATTTCGTACGTATACCGACAAATTATTATTCTTACATTTTCCCGAAAATAAACATTGAAACACTTCAGTCCCGTTTTTAAGCGTTTTTACGAATAAAATGATCGTATTTTAGAATAAAAAATTTCTCCGTGTGATATTGGCTAATTTTTTTCCTACATCTTTGGTCAAAGGTTTCCTACTTTAGGTATACCTACTTGTTGCTTTCAATGAAACATAATATTAGAGATAAGTACCTACGTAGTTGTGTATCATTTTGTTTTGTTTTGGCGATAATTACCCCGAGGTTTCGCTGTGAAACTATATAACCATTTTATGAATGCGTGTTGTGTGCTTCTTTGCAGAGATACAGTGGTAAGTAATTGGTCATCCATTTTCCTTGCATACCTTGTTTTTACCACCACTTAATGCCAGTAAAAATCATTTCATATCGTTTTGTTCTTTAGTATTTACATCCATTAATTCCATTAATTACAAGTGCAGCATTTTTTGGTTAATTGAGTCGATTAGTATCACATTTAACCAAAATCGTTTAAATTCATTTGTGAAAAAAGCCAAAATATTAGATTTTGCTAATATTGTAGATAGAAACAGGATTATGTACACAGATAATAAGATAGCATTAGTTAGACAAACCGAGACGTATTTTAACAGAATCATTTATGTATTTATTTATGCCCTTAGGTCTTTTACATATAAAAACAAGTCTCAATAAACTACATTAGAGTATTGGAGCATTAAAATTTACATACAATTTTTTTTATTATTATCGTTTTAACATTATTTTAATGTAAATACGAGGAAACGGTCCTAGGTTCAATTCTCAGATGTGGCCGAATCTTTTTCTGTCTTTTGTGTTTCACGAGGTTAATATTGTCTTCCATGATTATAAAAAGATTTACTGTCACACAGTAGTCTGTTATTTTTATTATCAATTTTTTTTAAACCTTCCCGAATAAGTAACTAAGTGAATTCTTGAAGTGAAATATTCCGAATTCCCAAATGATCGATGTTTTGAGGCAAATCACAAACTTCCTTGACACGCACACATAAAAAAATCCGACCCAATAAACGGGCGAGACATTATCAAACAAACCATAGCACACCAAATCATTGGAATACCCCACGTGAGGCAGGGCTGAACTGAGGCAGAATACCTGAAAAAAGGGGATTTATAAATACATATCTCTAATGCATGAAAATTGGTCTTTAAGATGAAGCCATGCGAAATAATGCAAAATCATACAAATTCGTGTGTTTTTGGTTTGAAAATGTAATCGCTTAGAAATATTATAGACAGCTTTTATAAAAAATTGCGAGTAGAACACATATGTTGACCTTGTCAAGTATTTATAAATCCCTCCCAAAAATAGGCGGGGATTCCGATGTCAAACTTTTCAAGGACTATGGGATCACCTTAATGATATATCGAAAGAGGAGTTAAAGACAATTTTATACTTAATCAATACTGAGAGCTTGCTAAATCGTTTGAAAAGGGAAAATACTTATATAATGTGTCTACCATTGATATTCAAATTGATAGACTTTCGCCAACATGAAATTTTGGTAACATTTCGACGAGCTGGAGACAAATTGCGTGACCGTATTTTTGGCACCAGGTGTGCTAGCACGGTCGCTCGATATGAAGTTACCGACCGATTGTCGGTAACTTCTCATCGTTCCCTAGGACAACTGCAGATCTCAAACATACAAACGACAGTTGACATCGAATATATTAAGGACACTTAGTCATTGTGAACTGTCACCTATTCGTTTGCGATCTGCAGTTGTCGTAGGGAACGATGAGAAGTTACCGATAGTTATCCTACCGATCGTTATAGAGCAAGCGTGCTAGGGCCTCAGGAGGGTTCGAGAATGCTTTGAATAAACTATTTCCTCAGTCGTACGTGGACCATCGAAGAGCGCTCATTGAAATAATCAAAACTCTGTTCTTCAAAATTAACAGTAAAGTTAATTTGGCTAAAGTAAGACAGCGGTTTGCAGCGCAATCCATTGTAGGAATTTTCTGCGCAGGATTTGTAAAAACGTACATAAAAATCAGTGAGTAAGGAAGATTACAACACTCTTGTAAAAGTGTCTAACTAAATTGTGTAACAAAAAATTCTATTTTGGAAACAAGCCCAAAATTTTGCTCAATCGATAGTTAAGTTTTTTACGCAGCCAGCATTTAACGCCCCCTTGTAAAAAGGACCAGCAAACCGTAAGATTTTATTGTCACATCGATATTGTGATCTAACAATACGAGTTGCCTTCATACTGTTTTTTTTATTTAATTTTTTTTTTCGAGAACACCTCACAAGAGTCCCAAATGGTCCCGTCTGGAGCAAGTGAGACTATGGCATCCCCAATTGGGGTATGTTGTGAGGATGAAGGTAAGTGGGGAAGGAAATGAGATGGGGAAGAGGAAGGTGGGGATGTACATGGCTATTCAGATCTAATCACTAAACACGGCTAAAGCCATTTCAAGCTACGTTTCAATTCCGAATGGTGGTCTTATACCAGGACGAAACTGAGAGTATCTTCCACTGTCAGTTTCATTTATTGACAAATCACAGAAAGGTAGATAGTCACGCCAATTCCCCTCTCCGCTCACTTTGATTTGTTCCCCTTTCCCTGGTGGGCTCGTCTTTCAATTTGAATGTCTATGGTGTCTACCAAACGTCATAAACGCTAACTAACTAACTAACCATCACGCCTTTTCCTCGCAGGGGTAGGCAGAGAGGACGGACCGCGAAACAACTCGGCCTCATTCACATTCATATATCTCATCACATTATTTCCATTATTCTGACTCTTGACATGGCCCGACTCAATTATCTGATTCACTTGATCGTGCCATGTCTTCCTCGGGCGTCCTCGACTTCTTCTACCATTCACATTTGCGTCATATATTCTCTTGACACTCCTTTCTTCATTCATTCGCTCTACATGTCCAAACCATCTAAGCGTCCATTTCTTAATCTTACTTATTACGCTCACATCGGCCTTTCATTATTCCTCACATCATAAACGCAGTTTCGTTAATGCCCTTTTTATGGCGTGACTACGAATTGGCGCTTTTTCTTTACAATGAAATTTACAAACCATTTACAGCCAACTGCCAACACAAAGAAAATAATAAGTAATCAGGGTAACACTAACAAACACATTAGCTCCAAAGATTTAATAAGTTTATCCTTAGTACGGTCCTGGCCGGTATGGCCCGAGGATGTCAAGCTCGCCCGCCCTAATTTGTCGATAATCACACTCGAAATATTCAGTCCCCTTGCTTGCCATATTGCCCAGAGCACCGAGCCAAGAGCTGACAGTATAACCATGGGAACACGATGCATGAGACGAGGATATACATTCTTCGGTCACAGGCCACATACCGATTACATTTTTTCATGCTAATTTTGACTTAATCGTCACATTGAAAGGTAATAAATTGTTATAAAATTTTTGGAATTTTTGTTTATTTTACCTGAGGAATGATAAATGTTGTCAATTTGGCTTACATGCTTCTGGACAATTTAAATTATTATAATACATATGGTCCTACCGGTGTTAAAATAATAGGTGCAAATCGATGCAAATTCTATTGGAATATTTTAAATTCTTAACATTTTAACATATTCAAAATTTCTGTGGAATCCACTGTCTGAAATTTGAGATGAGTCGATTCTCATAATTTTGTGTTACAATTACTGATTTAGAGAAAACGGATACCTACTAACTTTTGAATTATTTGTCTGTTAGCTATTACAATATCCTTGATCACTTCCGATTTTACTATTTTGACTGTTTTTGATTTACTCCTTTTGCTCTTTACAAACGGAGTTACACTGATGATTTTCAAAACGATACGACAGGTGTTTCAGGAATTTTGTTTGAATGTTTTCAATTCGGTTAATATAAGTTTGGTATTGAGGATTCCAAATGATATAAATGCATGCATCAGTAAGTTCCTTTGTTATCGAGGCTAAGGATATGAACCTTTGCAGTTCCCGATTTAAGATTTCGGCAAAATAGAAAGTGCAAAAATTTTGGTCTAGCGTGGAAAAAACTATAGTACCTAATAAGTAGACATCGGATTATATGCATTTGCATATTTGCATATGCAAATGCATATAACTCTCTAATTACGGAGTAAATGCATATTTTCGCCTTTTTTCCCAATCGTGCATATTTCGTTGGTCAATTTGACAGTTCTGAGGCCATTGCAATTCAGTCAATCAAGCTAGCATTTGAAGACGCATCCATTAAACATAATATCGCTCTTATCGCAACACATTTCCACAAGTTAACAGGTGACATAGAAAAATTGGAAATGAAAAATCTTCCTCTGTATAAATCAATAGAAATACTGGAAATAACGATCGATTCAATGTCGGAAAAGATTCGTAAAAAGTTAGACGCTATTTTGATCAAAAACCCAAGTCTTGAAGATATGAAGGACATGAATGCATACATCATCGGCACAGGTCATAAACCCAGCCTAACCTTACCAGAAATGGCGCCAAATTTTTAATTTTATCCAATTACGTCAGTTGGCGTAGAGAGGTCGTTTTCGGCTTACAAAATTAATACTGGGTGACAAACGTCACAAATCTGCGATCGAAAATTTGGAAATATACTTAATTGTATATTGTCACAAAAACTCTGCATAATTTTATGAATATTTCGCTGTTTTTGTACCGTCTAAATTAAAATATATAAAAATAAAAATGGTTTTTTGATTTTGCATTGAGCATATTTTGGGCAAATCGAGAGTTTTTAGTGCATATTTCGGTCCTCTTTAGTGCATATTTGCATGCATATTTTGGAACTTTGTTAGTGCATATAATCCGATGTCTACTAATAAGTAATAAATCCAGGTCGAAAATTTTGATTCCTCGCTACGTCTTCAATCTATATTTCTTCATCCCCATCAGAATCACAATTATTTATGGACAAAAGCCTAAATTTGAACTGTTATTATTTATCTCGTCTTTAAATATATTAATATCTTTTTGTGGTGTGTTTGTATCTTCGTGGCCGCTAATTGCAGCAGATTAATATCGTCCATCCGCCATTAATCTCTTATGAGCACCCACTCGCTAGAGCCCACAGCTAGGCGATAGCGCGTAGGTAGAGAGGTTTATCGAATTGTGTTTGAGAACCATTATCAACAAATTGAATCTCACCTTTTGACGCATTCTGTGTGATCAGGCTGAACGTAGACCAAACAATCGGACGCTGGCTCTCAAACTGTGATTCAATTGTGGGTTTTCGTAATATACAATACATTTAACCAGCGTGAAGTTTAAGCATCACTTATCCAGTGATCACAGACGTTCATCGTCCATTATTTGTTATTCTTTATTTAAAATGATTGCTAATATTTTCTTATCGTTCTAATTGTGTCATGTAACAATTGTTTATGGTATATTTTACCGTAGAAATTAAATAAGTTATTATAAAACATGCATTTAGGTAGTGCTTGATGGCGAATATTTTCCCAATCATCTTCGTAACGTAACCACATGAAAGTATCAAGTGGGATTTATTGATGTTTTTAGCCAGAGTACCTTTAAAGATGAGAATATTATATATTACAGGGCGAAGTAGTCCTGGGTCGATCGTGAACCAATCACGAATTACCAATAAGCGATCGGATTACTTTTTCAAATAAGTTTCGATCGACAGCATCCGTGTCCCGTGATGGGTGCCGGTGTGACGAGCGACCGTTGATGTATGCATTTTGTCGACTGGCCATCTTGAATCTCATTTTCACAACAGACAAATAGAGATACTAGATACTTTTCTAAAGTAGGCTACCATTAACCTAGAAGGTACCCACCGATATACCCGATCAACGATCGGGTGACGGATACTCGGGTCTCAAGTACGACTGGTATTTTAGACTTCGACGCTGGCGATTGATCGATCTCTCTTTACTACTCTACTCGTACGCGTTAAGCGAGCGGATCCTCTCGACCCAATAACGTCGTCAGTGGGTCGTGAGCGACTAGGGTCTTGTAAAATAATCGATCGAGCCAGCTATAGTCGAAATATGCAGATATGTAAAAAAAGTAAATAGCAAAAAAAAAACTATTATAAAAAAATATATATTTTCCAAAAATATTTTTACATTTCCATAGTTCAATCCCTTCCTCTTATTTGAGAATAGCTAAAATCGGAGCAATCGCCCTGCAGATCGCCCAGAACAAATCAGCGGAACTGGACTCGTACCAGCAAAGTAAATTTATGTACAATTTAGACAGCGTTTTCGTAAAAAAACCGCTTCAACCATTTTCTAAAATTATTTATGTTCCTACCTACGCTTTTAATTAATGACTGCTACTTCATGGAGTACCTTCATAAATCTTTTCCTGGATTATCAGTTCGGTGATCTTGAAAATGTCGCTCCTCATGTGACTAAAGCATTATCTAAGTTCTTATTTATTTTTATTTCAGTGTAATTTTGCTTAGGGATAAGTTTTCTTCAGCCTATACCTAATATGTATGCTACATGTTTTTACTTTCATCTACATATATGGATGATTATACCTAATATTTTATACTTAATATATCCACCCCTTTCCCTTCCCTCCCACCATCCAATCCCCATATGCTAATGTAACTATTTTTCTTTGTTTACACTAAAAAATTAAGATACTTCAGTGGAAACCTATTATTGGTTAAATGATTTACCCATGTTTTACTATACTTCATAAAATGTAATAACTGTTGGTTTTCCAAATAAAATAAAATAAAATAACATCTTATGAATCTCGACTACCATAATACTGGCATTTGCCTAGCTTGGTAGTCAAAAAGCCATGTAAAATAAACCTGTAACAAAGAAAATGAATAAAGAAAATTAAAAAAAAACCTGCAACATCTTAGTTTGAGAAGCTGTTAACCGGCATTATCTTTATATTCGGGGTAAATGATATATAAGTTTATACATTAGGCCCCTCGCCTCGTGTCGTGACTCCTCCGGGCAGTGAGGACTGACGAGTCTTGTAACAGACAGACAGACGCGATGACAGCGGTAGGTACTATAAACTAAATGACACGTACAAATTATATCTAACTGCATTCGTTATGCTTTGGGTGTTTAGTTAAAAGCGGAAAGAAAAGCGATATTAAGTTTTCGTAATCTCGTCCGTTTATCGTGTCGGCTTTTTTTTTTGTTTTTGTCTAGTGACAGATTGTAGATGTATGATTGCGTAAGATTTTTAACGACAGTTGGGTTTCTAAAGTTTATAGGCCTTAAGTAAGTAATCAAGGGGTAAACTCCCAACTGCCAATCCAGAGGCCGCGGGTTCATTACCCGGCGTGCGCAAGTAAATTTTGTTAGATTTCACAATTTATTATTATTTTTAAATAGGTAGGTAGTATATTTGCGGCACGTTCCAGAACGGAAAATGCCCCTCAGTAATATCCCGGAGTATACGACAACCATTCAGAATTGAAACGTTGCTTGAATGGCTTAGTCGGGTTTGGTGGCGAGATCTGAATAGACAGGTACTTTCCCACAATTCTCCTCCCTATCTCCTTCCCCATCCCACTACTTTCAGCCTCTTAACATACCTCAATTGGAAATGCTATAATCTCGCTGGTTCCAGACGGTCGGGAGCAGTTTGGACCTTTTGCGATACTCGTATAAGAAAAAAACCATACATGTCCATTTAAGTTTGTTTATAACTCATTAGTTAGAGCACACACAACTTTTTTGTTTTCTCACTTTATTACACGAAGAAAAATGCTATTCTGAAAGACGATAATTTTATTCGTAAAAATGGTTAAAACGGGACTGAAGTTCTTACGAACAAATTAACAGTGTTTCAATGTTTATTGGCGGGAAAATGTAAGAATAATTTGTTGGTATACTTACGAAATTACGTATATCAACAAATTATTTTTACATGTTCCCGCCAATAAACATAGAAACCTTATTAATTTGTTCGTAAGAACTTCAGTCCCGTTTTTAACCGTTTTTACGAATAAAATGATCGTATTTTAGAATAACATTTTTCTCCGTGTACAGTTAAATAACTTACAATTCCTTTCATCAGCAAGATATCAGAATACTATCAAAATCCCTAAATTTAGTACAAATCACACACAAAATACTTATCTCTATCTAGGTTTAACACATTATAACAAACTGCCATTATATCTCAAAGTCATCGAAAATATTCAGGAATTTCAGCAAAAGTATAAAAAATTAGTCCATATCCCACTATTATTATTATTATTTCTTTCAAATCAAATATTGATAAATCTTGCATTTTCTTAAGTACCCATCCCTACTTTTTGCCATATTGTATTATTTAACATGTTATATTATATAATTGAACTAAAATTCCCTCACCAAACACAAGAGTCTCTTCTCTTTATGGAGAGGAAAAGCTGTATAACATGTAAATATTGTGTATTTATTGTAAAAAAGACCTATAAATACTAAATATAAAAAAAATTCAACTCAACACCTCCTGTAGATTTAAAAAAGCAATATATAAAACTGGTTATAGGTTACGTTAGATTAGGTTATGGACTTCTTTATATTTCTTCAATATTTCTTTCATAGTTTTTGACGTTTCAAAGCGGTATTGAGTTGAGATGATATGCTCTTTTTAATCCAAAAATGCTCAGGAATAGCTGGTTAAATTCCTTAGGGTACGTGCTGTTACACACTGTAGGTATATAGCTTCAAACAAAAGAAATATACCACAGAATATAAATTATTAGGTACGTAATTACGACAGATGAAATAGAACAAAAAATATTTAAATGGACCCTGCAACCGGACTGGCGGCCATTTTATTTTCCTTTACAGTTATAACTAACAAATACACTATAAACAATACATACACAATAGGTACATACGGACGTGATTCCGTTTCAACAAATCAAAGTGTTTCCAAATCAATCAATGTCAACCGTCCACCTCGACAAACGATCATCTCATTTCATCTCACAAACATCTTAACTCGCAACACTTCGAGTACACGATTCTCACCTTTACGAAGATTCAAAACAATGAACGTAATGGTATGGACGATTTTTTTTAGAAATTAAAAATAATATCTTAGTCGTGAGGAGTTTGGAATGGTGCCTTTACATCACAGTATAAGAAGTTACTAGAAGGCATTAATATTTGTCCATTTAACAGTTCTGTTCGCCTGGGAATAAATAAGCATCATTATTGTAAGTTTATGTATTTTTTTACTTTGTATCATGATTACGAGAATTAAAAACACGTTGCTGTTTTTATTGAAGAAGTTTTCAAACAAGTTACGATTACGGTTAACAATAACAATAACATGAATCACATATATAGAACCCCTTGCTCGAAAAATGAAATCATCATAGCAATTTGAGAGACAAGAATGTCCAACACCTCTGCCATAGGACATATCAAGTGATTCTCTAAGTTTGGTGATTTAGCAGGGGTGCCCGGGTTCGTGGCGTGAGATTTGTTTAGTTCTTGACGGCGGATGACCTAGATACACAGAACTCCAGATTCCTACCCTTTCCTCAAACTTATTTCCTTCCTCTCATTCCTTCCCTTAAAAGGACCTTTCACACATCTTGACAGCCGGTGTGGTCGAGGGTTAGGGCTCTCGACTCCCAATCCGAAGCGGGTTCGAACCCGTGGTGCGCTAATAATTTTTTATTTGATTAATTTGTGTGATTTCGCAATCACTCAATCAATTATTTTACTGGCTCCAGACGGGAGATTTTGGGGCTCTGGTGCGGTATTCGTATAAAAAGCTTCCCTAAAGATTATATAGGCCTAAAGGGAAATTATTTTCCTCAGAGTCTCCTGGGTGGAGCTAACAAAAAACATAAATGAAGAAGTTTATACTTTATATCATTCGAAATTGATTGGAAAATGCATATCAATCGAAAGGCTGATGATAAGTTATGTAACCACTCGAACGGTTTTCTAACCATTTCATAAAACTCTAAGGGTCTGCAAATAGTGTGTAATACCGGTATAGTCCTGTATCGTATTTATTATATTACCTACGTCTGTTCTACGTCGTACCTACTTACCTACATCTGGAATTTCATCTCTTGAACTTTTGACATGACCAGACTTAAGAAGGAGTCTGGTCCGGCCGATACAAAAAATCGACTTTTATTTTGCTATCTAAAAATCACTATACACGTGGAGAATACATTCCCAAAGTTATTAGACGTTGAAATATAGTTAGGAGCGGTGCGCGCCAAGCAGGAAGATGGATAACAAAGTGATCCGGTTACAAGAGTTTTTCTCAAAACCACCCTTTTTAAGATACATTTTTAGATTTTCACGGCCAAAAGCATTTTCGTTGTTTGTTTTTGGGGTGCGATGTTGCATATGCCATGTTGCGCTACCTCCTTCTTTAGCCGACGTTTCGGACAGCGTTGCAGTGTCCATCATCAGGGTAGATCCGGCAGATCCGACGATGGTGGATCGTCGGATCTGCCGAAATCTCCGATCGTCCGAAACGTCGGCTAAAGAAGGAGGTAGCGCAACACGGCATAACACCCCAAAAACAAACAACGAAAACACATTTTTTAAGTTGGTTGGAATCCTAGCTCATTCACTTCTTCAATGTTAAAATAAAAGAAAATTATAAAAGTTTTGCAAAATTAAGGCCGATTTTTTTCATCAATTTTCATATTGTGTCCGCCACTTCTGCAATCAAGAATTTTTTTAACTGTGGTTCATGAGCATCCGACATTCATACTACAAGGATTTTTTTTAAATTTCCTGTTTCAGATAATTTCCAAGATCTCCGGGATTCCAACCGACTTGGTCAGACCCTCCGCTTGCGGCCCCTGTATCAATTTATATAGATTTTCAAGTAAAATTTTAGTAGGTAGGTAGGAATTTAAGGATCAATGTGTTCAGGAGTGACTATAGGTACTACACACAACAGTTTTTTTTTGTATTTATTGTAGGTTATTTGGCGGTAAGAAATAAAATATATAAAATATGATTTCATAATGTTTTAATGAATCTTAATGTTTTTTTTATATTTACAATAAATACATCGATAATAAATTTGAAGTCTACAATACGGTGAATGTTTATCAGTTATCACGATCACATCTTCCAGTTAATTATATTTAAGACAAATTTTATATAAAAAAAGTCATTTAGACTAACCGGCGATTAGGTACATTCATGCCAATATATTTTAAATCTAAGTTTACAGCCAAAATCTGACATTAAATATCCTGGGGTCAGATCATAGATAATGTGTACAATGAGTAAAATTTTGTTTTCAAACTTATGATGTTTTGGTACAGACAATAAAACTATTTTTTACATTGAATACATTTATTATAATGAGGGTAAATTTCGTAAAAACTGGGCGTTAAATTAATCGTAAATTCTTCCTTTGACTGTCTAAACAGAAAATTTTGTAAATCTGAGCATAAAATTGGTAGATTGATAGTAGGTAGAAGACGTACCAACTTACTATTTTGTGTATAAGAAATTGGATTGATGAAATAATTTTTTATGGTTGTAACAGTTTTTAAACGTTAAATGTATGTGTTTAGTGAATTTTAAAAGAACATTGAAAAACATTCATTATTACACTTTCCCTTCCTAACCCAACATACAAATGTTTTAATTTTTGTATAAAACTATACTCGGTGGTGGTGATAAGTGCAAATAATCATAACAATTTCAGCTACTTGTTTTGCATGAATGACTTTACAAGAAATAAACTATGAAATAAGGTTTTAAGATTTGATTTAGATGTTTCGCAGAGATTCATGCCTGAAAACTCAGCGCCATTTTGTTTATTTTGAAAGTTAAAAGGTTTCCGTCTTTTGCATATACTGAAGTTCTTACGAACAAATTAACAGGGTTTCAATGTTTATTGGCGGGAACATGTAAGAATAATTTGTTGGTATACGTAATGGTCAGCAATTTGGGAGGCGGGAATGGGTACCGCCGCCCCGGGAACCATTTATTGGATAACCAACACCTCTGCCATAGGACACCCCAAGTGGTTCGCTACGTTTGGTGACTTAGCAGGGGTGCCCGAGTTCACGGGGTTCATTGTCTAGGTCTTGGCAGCGGATGATCTAGACACACTGAACCCCAAATTCCTACCCAACCCTCATACATTACTTCCTCTCCTTCCTTTCCTTAAAAATACCCTCCACACAGCATCCCCAAAGATGACATAGGCCCTGAGGGAAATTATTTTCCTCAAGGCCTCCTGTGTGGACCTAATGTAAAAAAAAAAAAAAGAAGAGGGAAACTATCATGTTGATAAGCTTCAACAATTTATTACAATTTGATAGAAAGTTGAAACGCTCTTAGAATCGGCGTTTAATGAGAACCTTTCGAATGCCATAAAAACAAAATGGAGCTGAACTGTCATTTGATGACAATGTTACATTTGAATTTGTGCGAAACAACTGAACCATTGAGTTTTACAAGACTTTTAGACTGTGTTCTTTCCTTGCAATGATACATTTTTCGTAAATTTTGATTATTATTTTTTAAGTACTTGAAATTGCAAATACAGCTAATTAAATTAAGTTTCCATTGAGTTTCCTTTACGTATTTCGTCTTTTACAATATTGTCTATGAACATGAACGCTGAACAAAAATCATCGTTCTAATTTATCTATCTTTACTCTACTATATTTAATTATTAAAATTTATAAATATCTAAATACTGACGTAATTGTGTGCAGTTGGCAAGTCGATTTATATAAAAAGGATTTATACAACTAATTAATACGAATAGATAACCCAAAAATGATAGAAACATATTTGGTGTATTGCACTTGTCTTACTTACAGAAGTTTACATGAGATTAACTTAATTTAATTTTATATCCTGGCATTATACTGTTAACACATAATTTATGCACAATTACCATTATTAAATTTATTATAAACACATATCTTAAACATCTATTTTAGTCACTGGCTATCAATATTCGTTTTTAACGAAATTTTACTTGAATACATAGATTTATATATTTATTGAATAAGCAGTAATAAATGAGTATTTTAAAGTATAGGTACTGGCTTTAACGTAGTTTTTTTACAGTAAAGATACATTTACTAAGTACATGGATAAAATAATTAAAGTTAACATATATTTACAGTATCCTAAAGCTGTGTAGAAAGTAATATTTACATCGAAGATAATATAGTTAACCTAAGCTGCGTAAAACGAAAAGGGAAAATTTACATAAAATATCGTCTTCTCGTTATCGTACAAATTATACCAGCCTTTAAAATATCTTTTACTCACATAGAAATTTTGATTATATAAACACTTATTTTCTTTTTTAATTACACGAGTATTATTAATTAAGTTTATCACGAATGACTATTGTCGGAGTTACGTTGCTGGCGCAGGATATGCGCATGAGCAGACTGATTTTCAATATGAGCGTTCCTCTTCGTCCTCGATAAGAAGGCTTTCGGACATCCATCTATCTTACAGCGGTATAGTTCAGATCGGTGACTTGTTTCACAGTGATCTTTCAGAGAGCCTAGATCCTTTAATCTCAATGGGCAATTCCTACAAGGAAACTTTCCATCTTGGTCAGGGTTAGGGGCTTCATCTTCAATGCAGTAAATTATTGGAGAATGACTTTGAGGGGATTGTAGGCAACTCTCTACTTGTCCGTGAGATAAGGATTTTGGTGATGGATTGGAATGAGGAGATTCGGAGCCAGCGTATCCTTTCTTCATTCCATTTAGATCAGGAGGTATTAGTCCAAATGGAAGTCCGGGGAATCCTGGTATCATTCCAAAGTGAGGAAGCATAAAGTGTGCTGCAGGTGGAGGGAGATCACGACCATTGATCATTTGCTCTGTCAAGCTGGATAACGGATGAGGCTTCATTTTATCAAATCCATGAAGACTGGTGTTATTTAAGTCTTCTGGTTTAGGTGGCAAGTTTTTCAGAGCTTCCAAGGGATTAAAATCGCTCCCAAAACCTTCCGGAAAAGGTAATCTCTGACCTTCGGCATAAAGTCTCGCCAAGAATTCTGAATGAAGCTGTGGATTAGCGAGAAGTGATGCAAGTGGATATTTATCCATGAACAATGGAGGTTTGTCTGTCGAAGACGTCGATAAAAGCTTTCTGTGCAAGTTGAGATTGGCGCTGTGTCTGTCTCGACTTCTTTTCGATGGAAACGCCGCATTGCAACCATCAACATTACACTTGTGCATGAGCTTTAAATGGACATTCTGGTAGTGAGTTTTAACACCGAAATGGTTCTGGAATATTTTTCCACACGCGGTGCATTTTCTTGGATTATCTTTATCAATAGGGACATCCATTGTACTAATGAAAACACCATTATCAAAATGTCCATAGATTTCATTTTGGCTATCATCGGAGTTACCTTCGCTCAAACTATCCAGGGAAGAGGAACGAGATCTGACGGGGCTGGGAGAAATATTACTAATGCTATAACCCATATTTGGAAAGTTGTTTGGAATTCCTGTCTGTTTCTGTCCGGATTTGCAATTCAAATCACCAAAATCACCTTGGGATAAACTTTCTAATTTTCTTAATGCACTTTCAGAATCTACCATTTCTTCATCTACGTGATTTTCAGGAGACGATTTAGAAATGGACAAATTTTCCACTTCCGATTCGTTTTCGTGTTTCACTATGGGAAAAGCTTCGCGATAAATTTCAGGCTTAATCGGTTCCAAAATTTCATTATTTGCATTTAAATCTTGATTTTGAAACGTTGGTTTTGTAAAAGATAGATTTTGAACTGTATTTTGGTAATCATCGTCAACTTTGTTTACATGTTCCGAAGGCTCAGACTTAATAGGAATTTTATAAGATGTTTCGTCTTCGGGAACAATTATTTCGGGTTCTTTAAGACTAGGTGATTCTACTTTTACGCGTTTTAAATCCAACACATTTCCATCACGTTCAAGTTTCAAAGGTATTTTGATTTCATCACAACTGTCATTATCCGACATGTGATCGGAAACATGCGATGTGGGTATTGCGCATCTTATTGGGTTTTGGTTTTTTCTCTTTCTTTTACTTGCCACTAAAGGATAGATTTCTTCCTTTGTTATTTGAGATTCACGGGCAGGAATAAAATCGTCAGGTGTGACAATATTATTTGCTCTATCATCCTCAACATCAGAATTGGAAATATTTCGCTTTTCAGGCATACTGAAATCTTCAGGTTCGTCAGATACACCATTTTGTACAATTTCTATTTTTGGGGTATCTATCACTTCATCTTCAACATGTTCTACTGGATCAATCGGATCAATATCGTCATCATCGTCGTCTCCTGCTACAACCACTATTCCATCATCATCATCATCTCCATCATCATCACCATGGTCGTACTCTGTACCCGATGAGGTCAAAGCTAGGGCTTCTTCATGCGCTTGACTTTGAAGGAGACGAGCTCGCTCGTACCTTTGCTGGAAACTTAAATCAAGGCTATGCTTAAAGTCTATTGATTGAGGTATTCCTGGATGATGGTTTCTCATTTCTGGGGGTGGGGTTAGTAGCGGAAAGGCTCCAAATGGATTCATTGAGCCTAGGGAACCTGGGTTTGGCATTCCTAGACCTGCAGCATGTGGAGGTATGAGCACTGAATGTGACTGCGAGCTCCGGCCATCATGAGGAGATATTTTCCGTCTTAAGTGGGGAGAATGAAGTTTAGGATTTGGATTAGCACTATGCCGGTTACGCGATCTTCTGGAACTAAACATCATACTGCAGCCTTCAACGGTACACTTATGCATTTCCCGAAGGTGAACGGCTGAAAAGTGAATCTTCAGCGCTCCCTTATCACAGAATGTTTTTAAACACACATTGCACTGAACTCGTTTTTTTCCAGTTGCTGGATTAATGAAATGAGTACCAAGGTTAAGAGGTAGTTGCGAAGAGCCCCAATGTCTTTTTGTTGGAGTCATAGGTTTAGAAGCCACGGTAGATCTGCTGACACGAGGTGCTTTTGGAACAGCATCTTTACTCAAATTCAAAGCGTTGTCATCGTCTTCAGATGGTCCATCTTCAGATCCAAGATCACTGCTTCCAGTGATGCTCATAAAGTCAGATGTTGTGGCTGACGGTGATTTGTGTCCGGTGGAAGTAACTAAGCCCGGAAACGAGGCTGCCAAACTAGCGGCTGCGAGAGAATTTCCCGCTGCTGCTGCCGCCATCACAGCAGAATGATGATTGAAGGAGTTACTCAAAGACATGGCCACCGAAGAAGGAGGTATCGGGACAGGAGGAGGTAGGTGAAGCATGGGATTCCCCAAACTGAGATTCATCAAATTGTTGCCACTATCGGATGATGCATCGGATGTGCGCCTCTTTCTTTGGAAATGACTGTGTTGCATGTCTGGGCTCATCTGTTGCGGATGAGAATTGATAAAGGGGCTGAGACTGGAGCCCATCTTTCTAAAATCGAAAGGCTGCATATTTTGCAGGCGATTCAGTGGAGATCCAGTCATACTTAACGGGTGCGGATGTGGAGATGGACTGGTCATGGAAGCTTTGGAGTTGTTGAAATGTCTTTGCGGCGTTGACGCGTGAGACGATACTGGCGGTCGCGGAGCTTGGGAAGTTGTAAGATGCACGGGAGATGCATCTTGTTGTCTTCTGCTAGGTGAATTTTGTTTGATGGAATCAATATGGGAAGAAGTTTTCCTCTTTTCATGGTGTTTCAGGTTTCTTTCGTGGTATTTTTGTTCTCGGAGCTTTTCTTGTTCGTACTTGTGGTCTCTGAAGTATTTGAAGGCTTCCAGGTCGGGAGGGTATCCGAGATAGGACCTGAAGCCGTGCAGGGCCTGCTGGCGGTGCTCGGCCAACTTGCGGAACTCGGCCTCGAGTTGCAGCTGGTGCAGCAGGCGGGGATCAGGGGGGCCGGGGGGCGGTGGGCCCAGAGGGGGCAGGCGGGGGTCGGGAGGCCCGCGCCCCCTCAGCAGCTCGCGCACTGCCAGCGGGCCGTCGGGCCGGCAATAGCCCAGGCGGTCCAGACCGCCGTTCTGAGATTCCTGAAATAACGAAAAACATTAGCATTAGAACAACCAATATTGGAAATTTCATTTGGTACTTTTTGCGGGATCGATTTGGTTTGGCCTTAGCTATGAGAACTTCATTATAAACCTAATCAACGAATATTACCTAGTAAACCTTTTTTCTGTTACATAGATAGCTGCGTAGATTATGAGAAATATGGATAGGAGCTAGGACGGATTTGGAAATGTGTTAGTTTATTTTTCAATCTTTGCAAATTCACTATATTCAGCATAGGTCACTCCGAGTGGTTCTCTAAGTTTTGTTACTTATCAGGGGTTGCTGGGTTCATGAGGTGAGGTTTGTCCAGGTCTTGGTAACGGATGCGTCTGCTCACCAAGTGCACCGCATGTGGGAGAGAAGGATTCATACATCCGTTACTCCTAATGGACCTAATACTGACCCTTAAATTCCTACCCACCCCCAAAATCATAATTTATTTTTCTTCTCAGAACTTCATCTCCTACCTATCCATAAAAATACCCACCACGCAGCATCACTAAAGATGATAAAGGCCCCGAGGGAAATTATTTTCCTCACGGAAATGTAGAGATAATGTAAAAAAATAAAATAATGTTCGTAATTAATTTCAAAGAGTAAAATCGCTTTGGAAAATATTTTCATTAACATAGTAGACAAATATTTATATGAATTATGCCAGTACTTTTATTTATTTTATTATAGATTATAAGATGTACGGATTTTATTTTAAATGCCTATTCTTCCTTATGTTTTATACGGTATCGTCTTGTCGTATTAAAATGTCCCTGTAAAATCAGTATCTGTTTGTAACAGGTTATTACGTAGATATATTGTTCAGATGCCGAATATTATTTTTACGATTTTATCTCCAAAAGATCACGAGGACATGCACATTAAACACAACAATACGAACACGTAAATGAATAGGTATAAACAAGTGTTGCTAATATCTTTTCAAGTGATTTATAATAGTAATTAAAAGTGGTCATCTTTATACAGAACACTGTTTATACAGGGTCGTTTTTAGAACGTTTTTGAATTCAAGAGTTGGACTGTAAAACGATTTGCCGGCCTCCGTGTTTCCTTCCTCCTGCAACATGGGTCTCTTCAAGACCCAGATTCACTCCTTCCTTTCCATATAAAAGACCCTCCACACAGCATTAGAATACGATTTTATTAAATAAATTATATATAATTTTCTGTAGAGTCGAAAGTTAAGAAAGTAAGGTAAAGCTCTCGACTCCCAATCCGAAGTTTGCGGGTTCGAGCCCGGCGTGCGCAAATAATTTTATTTGATTAATTTGTGTGATTTCACAACTAATTAACAACGAATAATGTACCTATAGTATATTTGCGGCACGTTGCAGAGTGGAAGATTCTCTCACTGTCGCCCTGGTGTAAGACCACCATTCAAAATTGAAACGTTGCTTGGAAAGCTTTAGCCGTGTTTGGTGACCAGATCTGAATAGCCAGGTACTTCCCCACTTCCCCACCTTCCTCTTACCCATCTCCTTCCCGTCCCCGCTACGTTGCCTCACAACATGCCCCATAGGGATGCCAGAGTCTCACTGGCTCCAGACGGGAGCAGTTGGGACTATTGTGCGGTGAAAACATAAAATTTCAAAATACCAAAAAAAAAATTCAATTATAATAAAGAAAAAATTGTAGGAACGTGTGAGCCAACATTGATAAATATATATATTTATGATAATAATTTGACTGCTCGTCATAATATGATAGGTCCTTATTTGGGAGCAGAATGAGAAAACGTTAGATATGGCGATTGTGTTTGAAATGTCTCACCCACCAGAAATCTGGTTGAATTAACGGATAAATTGTTAATGATATTGTTGTTTATATAATGACAATCGTTACAAATTGCTTTGTGAGTATCTCTATAATTACACAAAAAAATTCCGTACTTATTACTGCCACACTCGAAAAATTCGAGTCGAAGAAAATTACATTTGTTCGGTGCCACTACAGCCATTGTAAAGACGCAGGTCTCATGCAAAGCTAAACCAAAATTTTAGATTAATCGGTTAAATCGAATAAATACAAATTATTTAGATAAATTGAAGCTTTTCCTACTATTTCCATTGAGGGAAATAAAATAAAATTGCTAATAACTTACAAAATTTGAGCGTAAGGTACTAAAAAAGTATATTTTCATTAGAAATGTACGAACGCATAATATAAGAAAAAACTTTTAAAAATAGCGATTTTTTGGCTAAAATTTTCTGCGACAGCTTCCATTGATTAAATTTTTTCTTTCTTATAAAATGATTCACTAAATAAATAAAACTCTAACTCCGTTTGCCAAGCGAATTTTATGCCTATTACCTATATTCGTGGCGATGTAAGGGACACCATCAATACAATTTTTTTTTTGGCGTGTATCTTCCTCTGTGTCTTTAGTCGTGTTCGTAACTAGATCTGTATAGCCAGCTACTCCCTACCTTTATCTTCACGCCTCCTTCCCCTCCTGAGGCCCTAGCACGCTTGCTCTATAACGATCGATAGGATAACTATCGGTAACTTCTCATCGTTCCCTACGACAACTGCAGATCGCAAACGAATAGGTGACAATTCACAATGACTAAGTGTCCTTAATATATTCGATATCAACTGTCGTTTGTACGTTTGAGATCTGCAGTTGTCCTAGGGAACGATGAGAAGTTACCGACAATCGGTCGGTAACTTCATATCGAGCGACTGTGCTAGTACACCTGGTAACCTTCAGCCTCCACTACGGTACTTGAATTACTTTAACGAGTGATTCCTGACAAGTAAAAAGTGTAAATGAAATTTTGGTTGGTGAAAAATCTACCAAAGACGTAAAAAATGAGTAGGGATTGGACAGGTAGGATCGGGATGAGGGGTTGGGCGGTCACACGGCTGAATGACTAGTGACGACATGTAGAGGATTTTTTGGTTTTGAAGAAAAAAAAATTACATAAAAAAGTGTAGTGTAAAATTACATTTACATTTTTACTCCAATAACGCCAGGAATCACTGGTTGAAGTAAGTCAAGTACGTCCTATACCACCCTGAATACACGACAGTATAGGTTCTACATAATACACACGCGTATAGATAGACTAAATTGATAGATTTGTGTTGCTTTTCCAACAGTTTTCAAATGATTTCGGAGGAACTTTTTTGGTATTGATTTATTACATAAGAGAACATTAAACACATTATTTTACAGAGTATATTCGCAGACCTACTAGTAGCCATACTCTAACTGAAACCAGTGAGATTAGAAGTGGTGATCATATCAAATCCTCTTTTAATTTTTAAAAGCTTTACTTAATTGTTATGACAGTATACAACGGCATCCGAGTAACCTGACCTTTGTTGAGAAATCCAGCGTCCTTGTGCAACAGAATAGGAATAGAAAAGACTTCAGAGCCGCGGGCGATCCGTTGACAGTGTAATGAAATACATTATGGCGATCTTTGTTTCATTTGATTATAATTAATGAAGCGTTTTACAAATGTTTGTTTCGAAGCAAATTCTGTTTTTTATCCGAGATACGCCGCACGGACAAAAAATAGGTGTCGTAACGTCAAGGCGAAGCAACCACCGCGGGCGGAGAGAGACAACCAACAAACTCGCAGTCATTTGTAGTTGACCGTAAGAACTAACTTGTGTTTTCAGAGGTGAATCCAGAACATATAAATTTCGATAACTACAATTTATAAAACAATGAAGTCACACACGAACAAGTGGTTTGCTACGTTTGGTAATTTAGCAGGGCTGCCCGGGTGTGGAGAGGTTTATACAAATTTTAGCGGCGCGGGAGGATGCGTATTGCGTATGCCTACCAACTGCGTGGCAGGCTGAATCGGGATAGACTGGTTGAGGGAGACTTTTAACCACCAGGATTCTCTCGGAACATCACCTAGCACTGCAGTGGGAAGGATAGATTCGTACGTCCGTCACTCCTAGACACACTGACCCCTGTTACCTTTTTTCCTTCCCAGAACTTACTCTCTTCCTTTCCTAAAAAGAGCCTCTACACATCATCTCCATAGATGACATTGGCCTTGAGGGGAATTATTTATGGATTTGAGTCTAAAACACCGAACCAATCTGAATATTATGTTTTTAATCTAAAGGTATTGCAAATATCTTATACAAATATGTGTTTTAAATTATAAATTATTGGTATATAAAGAAATCAATTTTTCAAGATTTTAGAGGCAATTTCGGTATTTTTTGGTGAGTTTATTATAATTATTAAAAAAGTAATCTTACCATACCCAGTGAGTTAATAAAATGATAATAAAAAATAATTAACACCATAAAAAAAATTTTTTTTTTTGGGAGAAATTTTAATTTATATACGACAAATATGTGCCACAACGGTCGAATGTAATTTTGCAACATTTACGTCCAGCTGTTTTTAAAAAAAAATATATATTGTTTAATTTCACATTTCTTAAGTAAATAAGCAAATTTTTTTTTTTTAAATTACCCTAAACTCACAAATAATTTCCAAAATTGCCTCTAAAATCATAAAAAATGATTTATTTAATTACCTATATTTCAGAAATTTAAATACAAAAATGAAGTAGCATGCATCCGCTTGTTCTAGATATTTGCTACACCTTTTGATTAAAAAAAATATTTTTCAGTTTGCTTAAGTATTTTCGTTTCAAATCCAAAAGTAAGTTTTGTCTGAAAAGGGGGTGCAGCCGTTCCACTTAAGAGGGTTATACCAGAGAATACCGGAAATTAGTCCATTTTAAATCAAATTCTAGACGTATTGACTCTTTTTTACAAAAAAAATTGATTTTGAAAGATTGTTATTTATCTTGTACACGCAGTTTTTAAATTTTGAAAAAGTTTATTTTTATTATACTAAGGTTATATATATACCGTTGGTCGTTACCAAATTTGTTCAATTTTCAAGCGAAATATTGTATTATACACACAAAGTTCAAATCATATAATAATCATACATCAAAATAAATCAATACATAATCTAGTAAAGGCAGTTTTCAGAATTTTAATTTGGTTAAATTAAAATAATTAAAAAATAAATCCGAGATGGTGTTTTGTGACGAAAATACCTCAGTTTTTCTATTTATTTAAGGTCCTTACATACTAAAATATTTCAAATTTTTTTTACATACTTATTTTGTTTAGACATTATTGAAAAATCATGAATACTTATGATCAAAAAATACTTACAAGAAGTACACGATATTTTGTATTTTATCATCGTGCGTTTTGAGCATTTTTATTGCTTACTTGAATGTGGGTATATATTAAAGAAAGTTTTTAATGAAATAAATCGATACAAACATTTTTAATTTAAAAAATTTGATACGGGGAATAATCAATCTTTCTCATTTGTATAATAACCTCCCTGTACAGTTCCAAGCATTTTTAAACTTTTATTCTCAGCTGCCGGTTAATGGCTCTTGATTTGGGAAATTGCAATATTCCAACGAAAGAAAAATATTCGAATACTTTTCAGTCGAAACTGAAAAGAATATTGACCTAATCAAGCGTTTGTAAGGCAATCAAAAGACACGGCCCTGGTTATAACTCGGGGCGAACTATCGGCTTCAATACTTTAATAGATAGGTACCTTCTTAGATACTAGATCATATTGTATATAAAAAATAAATTGTTATAAATCATATATCACACCACACGTTAAACAGATTTATTGCTGTGTTCTCAAGTCTGTTTATGTTTTTTTTATTCTTCGATCCACGGCCGTTTCCATACTGCAGACGCTGGAACGTGTGAATTTCACTTTCAAAGAAGGATAAACGATCTTATATCTTATCCTGAGGCGATGAGTATTATATTGATTATTTTATTGTATAAATGTCCGTTTAAAATCGAGAAATTATTGGGTTTATTTTTTGTTATTTGAAACAGGATTTGGTTTATGAGGAGCAATTTTATTTCGTAAGAGGGCCTCGCATCTAATTAATGCAATGTCGTAAGTCTTATCGTTGATAAATAATTTTTTTCAATGTTTTTATCTTTTTAAAATAGGTATGTTTTATGATCATTTGTATGACAAGATAATTATTTTCGTAATTTCGATAAATTTTTGGGATATACTTTTTTTTTATCAAACTTACAAAAAATATCAAAGTTATACTTTTTAGCTCATCAGAAATTGCGTTCTCGCAATAAACAGGCGATAGATAGTCTCAGTATCGCCCTGGTGAAAGATCACCATTAATTGGCGAAAAGATAATTATAATGGCTTTAGCCCAGTTCAGGGGATCAGATCTGAATAGTCGAGTAGGTGCTTTTCAACCTCTCTCTTCAAGCATTTGAAACTCTTGTGAGGTATTCCCAATAAAATCTCTAGGAATTTACACAGTGGGTATAGATTTTCAACAAGGTAGGTACTTTGCAATGAAGAATGAAGTATAAAAAAACATATAAAAATGAAGATCAAATAGTATAGGCCCTTATTGTATTATACTACTCGACTCTGTGCAGAAACTGGCGGTCCGTTTGATAGATTTTGCCGTCTTAACAAACGGATTGCAATTTTTAGAGCACAGGCGTCGGGTGGGAATTGTTCTACCGGTATTTAAATGGAAGATTCTCCGAGGAACTAGCGTCATTGATCCCCTCGGCACCGGTACATAGCCGGGAAGCACGCCAAACGCAGGCGCAACATATGTACACGGTTGACATTTTTCACATGAGAACGGGTCGCTCCTACGACTCGTTCTTGAGTTCAACAGCTCGGCTGTGGAACGATTTGCCAGCCTCTGTGTTTCCTCCCTCCTACAATATGGGTCTCTTCAAGACCCATAATCAATCCTTCCTCTCCCCAAAAAGAACCAGATAGCTCAACACGGCAAAAACTCCCAAAAATAAATCAATATAATTATTTTGGCAGTGAAAATCTCAAATCCCATCAACATAGGCAGAAATTAATTCAAAGCGTTTAAAGTAACAAGGAAAACATTACACAAAGATAAAATCGTTTCTATTTTCATATCACTCCGTTATCTAACATTATGTGTTCGGACCCACAGGTGCTTAAATATGTCTCGGCATTAGAAAAAAATGATAATTGCAATATTACAAATGTGTTTATAATTGCGTTATTTATTATCAATATCACTCGCCATTTGGATACAATAATTACAGCAATGACCTCGCTATTGTTTGGTCACAAGACAAATAGTCATTGAATTTGTTTCAAATGACACCTTTCGCTTTAACAAAAAGGTATTTTTTTCAACCTGTTGCTTAAGTTCTCTGCATTCCGATTACCTACTGTATGAAATCATGGTTCCTAAATCCACTACTCCTAACAAGACATACAAATAATACTTAAATGGAAGCTTAAGAGGAATATAAACGCCTAAAATATTCGACTTCTTACGTAATTAATAATTTTATTTTAATTCCATTCTTTGAAAAGGTAGGAAAAGCTTCAATGTATCAAAAACATATTTTTTCATATTCATAATGTAAACCGATTCGTAGTAAAGATAAATCTTTTATTTATTTATTTTTTAAAGAAAGACAAACATTCCCGGGTTACGAATAACCCAACAACATTTGAAAATCTCCTACTACCACCACACTAAGCGGAAGATGTTGCTTGTGTTGTGATGGAGGACTTAGCCAGCCGAGGAATCGAACACGGAACGCCTGGGTGGGACCCAAACGCGATGCCCACTCAACCACTGACCGGTCATGTCTAAATAGTAATTTGGCGTATAACTTCATCTTAATGCTAAATCACTACTTTAGATCAATCTTTAGGTACTACGAATCGGTTAACATTAAACATACAAAGAATGTAGTTTGTATTAATTGAAGTTTTTCCTACTGTTTCCTTTGTGTAGAATTAAAATAAAATTGTTAATTACTTTATAAAAAATATAAGCGAAAACTACCATAAAATGTATTTTTTCATTAGAAATATCTGAGATGAATGAGAAGCAACTTTTTAAACAATATAGTTTTATGGCTTATATTATAAGTGGTAGTTTCCATTGATTAACTTTTTACTTCCGTATAAAATTACTCAAAAAAACAGTTAAAAACCACTTTTGTGCTTGAAATCGTGACCTATAGACTACGTTTACAAAGCGATTTTTATTTATATTACCCTATATTTGTGGCAATACGAGGCACACCAAGAAAACATACGTATGTAAAACATACATTCGACTTGTGGAAATTTTCAACTAGACAACTTGTTCCGATTTTTTTTCGAGCTTAACTTACTGACAACAATAAAAAAAACAAATATTTTATTAGACATGCATTATAAACTTTATTATCACCTCATTTTTTATTATTTCAAGCAAAAAATGTTAATTAAAAAAAAACGAGTGCGCTTAAGACCACACGACTGATGTAAAACTTCTTTAGCTCCATCTATATGTGGATTTGTATAAAATATATACATGTATAATGTATGTATAAAATATATACATGTAACATTTTCTACAAATATTTCTTTAAATTTATTATCGTTCGCCTCGCCCGATCAAGCCGCGTGCATCGACGCCCGCTCTCCCCCGCGTTTGGCGCATCACTGCGTGAAGGTATTGGAACGCACAATTTATATTTCAAAATATTGACTGAGATATGAGAGGAAGAGAGAAATAAAATGTTCGCGCGCACTGCTCTCCCTTGTTCCCGATATAACGCCTTTTCGTAACGCTCTCGTCAAGAATTCGCCAGTTACTTAAAAAAAGGTTTAATTAAAAAAATCACAAGGTTAGATGATTTTTTTCAAAATGGCGTCGGAAACTTTGGTTTTATAAAGGTGTACAATAAATGACTAATAAAGGGACTTTTGATGTACCCATGCAGAAATCGGGATATTACAGACTTGTCTTCAGGACGATTTATTTAAGCTCGAGGCTAAAGTTCACGATGAATTACAAGAACCCCACATTGAATTAATCAACATCTCCATTCCTACCTCTGTAGGTTACTAATCGCACCAACTCGATAGTTAGCGATCCCTACAGATCGATATCAAATTACCGCCTTTACATCAATCGGCATTCAGCACGCAATATTTATGCCGATTGCTTTCGATTACAATCGGCATAATGACGTCACGGGTTCAACGATTCGGTAGCCGAAATATTATTGTGGGTGCCAATTATGTATGCTGATTTCGAATCTGGAACTGCAACGATTATTTATAATATGCCAAATTCAGATTTCAAAAATGGAACTGTAACGATCAAATCTGCTTTTTATCTTTTTTTGAACCTTTGTTGGCAATCAATTGAAATTCAGTTTTGCCAGCAAAAGGATCAATTCCTTAATAATCTAATAATGTGTTATGATCGTTGTATGATAATTATGTTAAATTTGAAATGCCAATATTTAAAGTATAAAGTTACATACATTTGGTTAGAAATTGTAGTGTCCTTGAATGTCGATACGTAGTTTCAGTTTTTTTTATAGATATCGGTAAGCTTAGGCTTAGAGCACATGTCAAGTTCCGACAGATGTCGGGCATTTAGAGTAGATTCACCCTGGAGTACACCCGGTCAACGACAGCACAATTCGACAGATTCAATTCCCGGTCAGCCATAGTCGGTCGCAAAACCCAGAAGTATAATTTTTTTTTTTTTTTTTTTTTTTTAATTTTATTGATGGACAAATAGTCCATTTACATATATTATAAACACGTAAATATTAATAATAAACCAGTTTGTAACAAGGACCTATTATTGATGAAGAGCCCCAATACAATTACAGATAGCCTGCAGAGGGTTAGTTCGTACTATGTCCACAAAAACTCGTATTGAAAACGAGGTTTGAAGTTTATAAAAATTCTATTTTAAGGGTTTTAGGGTTATTTTACCTATAAGCAAAAGAACTACATAATTGGTTGATTTTTTATTTGAACAAGAGCATAATCAAGAACGTAAAAGGACACTTTTTTAAAACAAAATTAATGTTGGTTTGTACCATGACCATATTTAATGTTGGTTTATACTATATCCATACTCTGGGTGGAGATAGACCAAACCAACAGTAATTTCATCCAATGGCTCATCAAACAATAATAATTTAAGATTCACATACTTTTTAAAGGTTTTAATGAATAATATTAATATTAAAAATATTAAAAATTAAAAATTCTTCATTAGAAATGAGAAAATTTAGTGTTGTCAAGAAGAAAGAAATTTAGTGTTGTTGAGAAATCAAACATTAGTAATTTTTACGTTCACATACATAATGTTTTAATAAATAATAGTAAACAATTAGTATTGGCCAATAGACATAGTACACTCCAATCCTCATTTTTTTTTGTATGGAGATAGAATTACTATGGAGATAGAACAAAAAGTGATGTTCAAAATTTAAGTTCCCGCTGAATTTTTTGTTTTGTTTTGTGTGTGGATCTAGTAGATAAAAATATGATTCACATTAATGCATTCACAGTTTAAAAAAAACCATAATTGGACATGGTACGAACCAACCCCCAGAAAGCGAAATGTCTGCCTATGGATAAGGCAAACACAACAGAAATATACATTTTTTTCGATTTCAAATAATAAATTCTGAAAGTTTTTCAAACGATCAATTAATGATTTAGATGAAAAAAAAATTTCCTATAAAACTTATTTTTATGCAATGCGTAGGCAGACAATTTAGTACAATTCAATACGAAATATTTGACATTGTTAGGAAGATATGCCGACTTTTTCAAATTTATAATGAAGGAAACAAACTTGCGTGACAAGAACTAATAATCATTTATTATAAAGCTGACAGATTCGAGTAACGAATCTTATTTATTGACAAAACATCGAGAGTGCCACATAAAGACACCCAAAAACCACTTGTCGTTAGAAATATTGGTTGAAAGAAGGACACCATTATTATGGGCAGGCAATTAATGAAGTAATCTGTAGGTTTAAACAAAAAAATGGATCTTAATGAGATACAATTTAATTATTATTTTTTTTAAATTGATAAACTAATGTTTAAGACAAGATTTTTATGCATAGCGCAAAGGGTAACAATTATTATAAGCAATAATTTTTAGCCTGAAACACTCCTCCAAATTGAAAAAACCTCCCGAGAAAAAGAAGAGATAAGCCGCCGTAGCTCAGTGGATTGGAGCACCTGACCGGCAATCAGAAGGGCACGGGTTCGAGTCCCGTCGGCGGCATGTATCTTTTCTCGGGAGGTTTTTTTCAATTTGGAGGAGTGTTTCAGGCTAATAATTATTGCTTATAATAAGATACAATTTAGTTTATGTATTACATTTTTAAATTTGGAATAACTAAATGAGTAGAAATACAAATTGTAATGTTTAATTATTTAATCGTAAAGATAGCAGCCCAAAAAAAAAGTTAATGTTAAATAAGCGCTCCTCTCCCAAATATCTTCAGCTTCACAACATTCTTCAATTGGGGATGCCATAGTCTCACAGGCCCCAGACAGGAGCCGTTGAAAAACAAAAAAGATACATAAGGGTATATTATCTCAGTGGCAGAGCTAAACCCGCCAAGGCTGAGGTTCCGGGTTCAATTCAAACCATTGCAACCGAAACTTTTTCTCATTTTTTGTTTAACATTTTTAATTTGAAAGTCGCTGTGAAAAAATAATGCTCTCAGAAAATGCCGCCAAAGCGATTAAGTTATTTTTCAAACACGTTTTAAACGAGATTACATATTTTAATATCTATTGAAATTGTACTAAAATTGTCTCAAAAATATTTAAAAAATTTGAAATCAAAAATGTTAAACAATTCCATTTACGTTAGAGATACAGCAATCAAAAATCCATTCGTAAATGGCATTTACTTCGTCTGTTATTAGAGGACCATTTTTTGTGTTAGGCGTTTGACACAAATATCAAAAGATACCTTTTTAAATAATAATAGTAGATTACGAAAGAATGTCAGTCATATTATTATTTTCACATTAAAATCGTCTAAAAACGGTCGCGTTTTGACTCCAGTTGTGTAAGCTGAGTAGGTAATCTAGTACCCAGGTAAATTGCCATTCTCAGAAGAGACACTTTATTTCCAGAATGACTGTAGTGGTACCTCTACTCATAGCTAATGGCGTTTGGTTTAAGTTTAAACTTTCCGACTCGTTGTCATTAGGTGCATGCAAACATTTTAAGTTGGTTTGCCGGGTAAGTGGTAAAAATGATGTCAAGAAATAATTTTGTGTTTCAAATTTCATAGCTTTGACTATGTTTTACGCCATATCATGATTTTTTTTAGATTATATTGTAAATTGGAAAATACTTAAAAGTGAACTCTTACATAAAGGACTAACCTTTAAAATAATATTGTTTTTTTTTAAATATAATGTATGAACACCGCACAAGAGTCCACACTGCTCTCAACCGCCTGTTGCCAGTGAGATCATGGCATCCCCAAATGGGGTATGTCATGAGGCTGAAGGTAATGGTGAGGGGAAGGAGATGTGAAGGAGGAAGGTCGGGAGGTACATGGCTATTCAGATCTGGTCACCAAACGCGGCTAAAGCCATTTATAGCAATGTTTCAATTCTGAATGGTCGTCTTACACTTCAGGGCGATACTGAGAGTATCTTCCATTCTGGAATGTGCCGCAAATATACTATGTATTATTTTTAAAGATCAAATTGTGAAATAACACAAATTACTTAAATTAAAATTTATTTGGGCACGCCGAGATATGAACCCACGATCTCCGGATCGTTTGTCGAAAGCTTTGCCTCTTGACCATGGAGGCCGACGAACAGCACCAACCTGTGAAAAATCACGGGGTAATCGGAATTCTCGACAAATCAGTTCCAATTTTGAAATGGTCATAAAACATCCGTTAAAAACGTTGTGTAAAGTTATTTTTGAAATCGATTTTATTTGAAGTTAGTGAAATTTGTAAATAATGAACATAAAATTATAGTTTTATAATAATTATAATTTCTGAGGGCCAACTGTCGGGTCACCGATGATTCAATGGTTAATTCAGTTGGAAGATATCTGATAAAGCCGTTAACCTGTTACAAAATAAGAATAGATCAAAAAATCTATGAAAATCATCTTTTAATTATATTGATTCTCATTGCTAAATGATTTACCATATTTGACTTCCGATCCGGGTTGCTTTCTCGCAGACATGAGCCAACGTTTTGGATAGCCTTGCAGTGCCAATCATCAGGACAGCTAGACATCTCAACACGGCTCATAGACATTTTCATCATTTATATGTAAGTCACGATTGAACGGATAAAACAATTAATACAGGTGTTAGTTGGTCACCTTCAAATAAATGTGAAAATTAACAGTCACACCCTACAACTACCTGTATGTTATTCAATATAGGCACGGGCATATAGCCAATCGTTAAACTATAATTTTGATTTAATGATAGATTTTATTGATATAATTTATTATATAATTTATATAATTAATATAATTTACATTTTGATTTAATGATAGATTTTATTGATAAATGAAATTAATTCAAAGTATTGCTTTAATAAAGTTAACTTAAGCAGCGATGAGACGGGGCTAGTTTACAAGCTACTAGCTGGCGAATTCACTATCTGCTAGTAAACTTCGTATTGTTCACAATCTGCTAGTTAGCAAGAAAATATGATTACATTTGTGAATTAGCCGGCTAGTAGCATGTAAACTCGCTCAATGTAATCGAGGCTTTAGATAATAAATTTGTTTCCAAAGTATTGCAGTGTATTTTGTTTTGGTCTCATTGCCGGCAACCTGGACATTTATTGATATTAATTCAACGTATTTGAATTCCATCGAATATCTATTAACTTATTCTTTAAAGAAAGACATATTTTCCCGGAGTATGAATAACCTAAAAATATTTTTAAAATCTCCTACTACCATCACAATAAATGGAAAATGTTGCTTGTATCGTGATCATGTTATTGCATGTTCTATATTCAAAACCGGGTGTCACTTCAGTGTGGAGATTGAACTAATGTCACCTAACCTCTCTACAATGTAATAGTAAAATTCGCCCAGTGAGTAGGAGAAGTTACAAAAAACCTAGGCCAATTCAGATACTAGCGACAAAGGTAGCGAAAAACTTCAAGCGGTATTCCGCCGGTACACGGAGAAAAATGTTATTTTAAAATACGATCATTTTATTCGTAAAAACGGGACAGAAGTTTTTACGAACATATTAACAAGGTGTCAATGTTTATTGGCGGGAACATGTAAGAATAATTTGTTGGTACACGTAAATTCGTATACCAACAAATTATTCTAATATTTTCCCGCCAATAAACATTGAAACACTGTTAATTTGTTCGTCAGAACTTCAGTCCCGTTTTTAACCGTTTTCACGAATAAAATGATCGTATTTTAGAATAACATTTTTCTCCGTGTATTTGCATGAGTTTCCGCGGAAAGCGCGAAATTGAAACCCCTCTTGTTCCGCCATACAAAAATAATATGGTCACGCACGATTACTCTGTATGTATTTATTAACGGATAATAGATAAATAGGCGAAGATCAACAACGTTTCGCTACGCATTGCCGAAGCGAAATCCGCCTAGGTTTCAACAGTGTGAATACCGCATTCCCGCTCGGTTTTCGCTACTCACAGCGGTTGCGAATATCGTCTATATGCGAATAGTCAAGTAGACTTTTGATGTCAAACAAACCTGTGAAACACAAGTTAACAACAATATACTGAATTACCCCTTGTAGGAAAAGGGTTGAAACAATCGAATGCGCCAGACGTATGTTTAAAGAAATCGCACCGTTTAAAACGGTTCTGGAATTGAACCCAACAGGTGCAGAATGCAGTCCCACATTATTATTACCAGTCTAATTCTAAGGTCTATCGAACAGCGCCGTCTTTTTTTTTTATTTATTTTGAATAATGTCCCTCGCGTGGAGACTGTCTGTGTTTATACAAAATGGAATTAAACGAACGATTATTGGGGACTATAATTTTGAATAGGAAAGGACTTAAATATTTTAAATTTGTCAGATTCGACCGTAATCCTTTTTTTGAGGCTCAGTTTTTCTTGTGTGGCTAAAACGAACATATTATTCATGCCTATCGGAGAATAATGATGTACACGCCGAAAAGAAAATCTGTGAAAATGTGACCGACAGGACTATGACTTTTTCTCACAGAGGTGAGACATTGGCATCTTAGATGAATTTTATCGGTGTGACTAAATAATTATAATTATTATTTTTTATTACGCCGTTTCCCCGAACGACTCTGACTTTCTTCATTCACATTCATACATCATTCCATTCATACTTTAATGTTATTCTGACTCTTGACATGGCCCGACTAAAGTATTTGTCATTTACACGTAGGAAAGCACTCGTTAATGTACCTCAAATAACTCCTACCAAATCGAGCAACTAGGCAAAATATACTATTTTGCAACCATTATTCCGGGACCAACTACCACTTACATGCACGTATTCCTCGCTTTTACACACTCGGAAACAAATTACCTCAAATATCGACAGATTTAATATAAGTTTACCAGTTTTTAAGAGATACTTTAATGGTATGTTTATGTATCATATTTTTATTATGCGTAAGAGCAAATGCATAAATGTTTACATTGGTTGAATTTATATAAAATGTAAAAACTTGTTCCTCTCTTTTCTTTTTCTGTATCATGCACGTTGTCAAGAAATATTGACCTGTAAATTTTGTATTTTTAACCTATATTATTTTTAAGCCATATATACTATTTCCACTTAAATGCTACTATAAGTAGGGTTCATTCCTTTAAGTTTATTTTTTATAGATTGTGTTTTTGTATGATAATCATTTAAAACCCAGCAGGGCATTGAAAATTAATAAAGAAAAAAAATAACATAAAAAAACCTAATATTAAATATTATGTTAATATAAAATGTTATGGTTGTACTGGTTTATTATAAGGAATTTTAACAGATAGTTTTTTCTTCTCAAAATAGTGAGTATCCCAAAACCGAACAGTTCAACTTCACTTGATAAACTGGTCACAGCCTCGGACACTGTAATTTAAAAATTACTATCCTTGTAAATCCTTCAATAATAACTTCCAGCTAATCGGAAAAGTTTAGAGACGTTTATGTTGGGTCCGCGGCTTTAAGCGGGGACAACGCCGGGTATTATCATAATGACGAATGATTACGTTATGAGCCGAGGCATTAATGATATGGTAATCATTGAGGATATCAAGTTTGATACATTTTTCGGGTTATCCCATACTTTTTGGGGTAGGTATCAATATCTGCTTAATTTGCTTTTATATAGACGGCCTCCGTGGTCGAGGGTTAAGGCTCTCGATTTCCAATCCATGGTCGCGGGTTCGGAGTGCGCAAATAAATTTTATTTGATTAATTTTTGTTATTTCACAATTAATTTATTAAAAATAATGTATGGTATATTTGCGGCACGCTCCAGAGTGAAAATACTCTCAGTATCGCCTTGGTGAGACCCACATTCAGAATTGAAATTTAAATGGCAATAGCCGTGTTTGGTGACCAGATCTGAATAGTTAGGTTCATTCCCACCTTCCTCTTCCCTACCTCCTTACCGTCCCCACTACACGCAGCTTCACAACATACCCAATTGGGGATGCCATAGTCTCACTGGCTCTTGTGTACCTAATAAAAAAAATTATATATAAAAACATTGTAATTTTTTAAATTTTCATGTCATCGTTGATGACGCAGTGTGGAGGTTTTTTTTTTTAGAGGAGAGAATGAAGTGAACGTGGGTCTGAAGAGACACATGTTGTAGGAGGGGGGAAACACAGAGGCCGGCAAATCGTTCCACATCCGAGCTGTTGAACTCAAGAACGAGTCGTAGAAGCGACCCGTTCTCATGTGACAAATGTCAATCGTGTAAAAATATTTGAGCATATGTGGCGTGTTTCCCGATTATGCACCGATGCCGAAGGGATCAATTACGGAAGTTCGTCGAAGCGCTTTCCATTCAAATACCGGTAGAACAAGTAAAACGCATTCCCATCTGCCACTTTTTGTTAAGAATTTTTTTTTGTTTTTGAATCGTCACGGGATTTATTCAAGTGTTTGGTAAATTCTACAGCGAGGCGAACTTGGGATTTGTACAGGGTCAGCAGTTATGTACCATTAAGGCATCTGCAATATCGATACAGGTTTTGAAATTCATAATCAATCTATCATTTCTATTCTCTAATAAATTGACATTTTAGATTATTTAAAAATTAAGGCGATTGTAAAACCGTCTTCCAAAAACGATCTTGTGATTTGGTAGTATTCTGAATGTGTTTTTATTACGGTAATAGAAGTGCCGCTCGTAAAGTCAATATGTCAGATGGCGAATGGCGGACAAAGAGAGATGACCTTTGGAGGCATGTGGGCAGAAGGAGAAGTAGTCGGGGTCAACCGCGGAGAATTGGGACAGGCGGAATTAGGCAGGTATTGTTTGTTTGTATTGAACCAATCTCTGCAGGAAGTGCATAGGTGATGAATTAATAAAAAATATCACGATTATGCGATGTCCAAATGTAACAATGAGTGAGGATTCAATACCCGATGAATGATCTTTTGATTAAAAATAATTTTTTTTTTCTTTAAACAAGCTGGAAAGGAAAAATGGCTAAAGCGCCATAGTGCTGTGACATTAAAGATGAACCTACACAATGAGCTACAGATATTAGATATGTTTTTAGATTTTCACGGCCAAAAGCATTTTCGTTGTTAGTTTTTGGGGTGTTATGCCGTGTTGCGCTACCTCCTTCTTTAGCTGACGTTTCGGACAGCGTTGCAGTGTCCATCATCAGGGCAGATCCGGCAGATCCGACGATGTGAGCTATAGATATTGTTTGTTTGTGATTGTATTTATCACATCAAGTTTTCTAGAGTATTATGTACAATTTACTCTGTGAATTTAAATATTGCACTAAACACACAAAAATACTATTTATTTGTGTATTGTTTTGAGTAGTAACGTAGTAAGTTGGGTGTTTATATTTAAAAAAAAAATTGCACTGTACGTAAGTGTTAACAATCCAGTTAAAAATGTTCGCAGAATGAATAATGCGTGGTTTTTCCATCGCTTGGTAGAAAAACAAAGAAATATCAAGAATAAACAAAAAAATTTACAGAGAATTAAAAAATACATAAAATAAACCACAATACAGAAAGACAATAAAGCAAAATATAATATTTTTAATAACACACACTATTTTATGTTACATGTTAGTAGAATTATAGAAGAGCATGTATGATAAGATGTATGAATGTGAATGAGGTGAGGAGTGTATGCCAAGACCGAGTTGTTTGGCGGTCCGTCCTCTCTGCCTGGGGAAACGGCGTGATGGGTAGTTAGTTAGTTAGTTAGTTATGTTAGTAGATGGCTGATTAGCTCTTAAAATGTAAGACTATTTGTATTGATATCTAAGAAGTCATATTCAATAGTATTGTATAAACGACACATTCAAGACAGTCAGTTGATTTATGTAGGTAATATTGCTATTAAATAATAAAAAATTGAATGTATTACTATAACTGTAAATCAGGAAACCAAAAGTCCAGTATTACAAGGACAATTCAATGCTTCCGTTATGATCTACGGACCATTGTACCTCTCCTTAAATTGTTCAATACTACAGTCTCCTTTCGGAAAAAAAATTCAGTTTGAAAACGAAATTGTGTTTAGGATAACTTACTTAATCTAAACAGACCTAACCTGAATAAATAATCGTTTCGATTTTAGTGCAATAAATTAAGAAACATCACACTGCTCTACATTTGAGTGCCTATAAAATATCAGTGGTTCATATAAAACTTTACACTCACGAACCTCACCTAGAATATACAAGAAGGTGTTAAGAGCTGTTTACCAGTGAACGAGTCAAGAAGCGATGCGTGTTTTGACTGATAAATGTTTTGATATGAAAATTAAATTGATAGTCAACCGCTCCGTGAAACTTCAGAAAATAAAAGCGAAAATACTAAAAGCACGCGAACAAGCAACAAAAAATAAGTTAATAGTTTTGAATGAATGAACCCAAAATACAACTGGCCAAATAATTAAACCATTCATAAAACAAGTAAAAAAAAGTCTGGCGTATTCTCGAGGTTGTGATTAAGGGAAGTGCGGGGTATTATTTATATTAGGGGTCTCGAAGGTTCTAGGGGAGGGAGGGGTAGGTAAGTGATAGTTAGAAGGTTCCCCAAAAAGGTTGCGTGCTCGGTTCTGCAATAGGTGGGCGATGTATCTATTTTCTGCACGCACCGAGTGAACCCTAGGGGAAGTGGATGATAACCGTTGATTTCGGATACTTAATAAACAAAATATGTCTTGAAAATTTGAAAATATTTAAGATATCACTATCGAGGAGTTATAATACAATTTTTTGTCAATTCGATAACCAACACCTCTGCCATAGGTCACCCCAAGTCGTTCGCCACGTCTGGTGACGTATCAGGGGTGTCCGGGTTCGTGGGGTGAGGTTTGTCTAGATCTTGGCGGCGGATGCGTTTACGGAAGACCCTTTGACCACTCTACTCGGACTCTTTAGACCCATCGCCTTCCACCGTGGTGAGAGAGATTATTCATATTTATACACCCGTCACTCCTGAAAACAATGATCCTCTGATTCCTACCCACCCCTCTTACCTTTTCCATCTCAGAATATTTATTTTTTTATTTATTAAAAGAAAAGACATTCCCGTGTTTTGAATAACCTGACAATATTTGAAAATCTCCTACTACCATTACAGTAAGCGAATAATGTTGCTTGTGTCGTGATGGAGGACTTAGCCAGCCGAGGAATTGAACATACGAAGCCTGGGTGGGACCCAAACGCGATGTCAACTCGGCCACTGACAGATCGACCACGAAACTAACCATCTCCTTCCTTTACTCAAAAAATACTTTCCACACAGCATCCCTAAAAACAGCCTGTAAAAAATATGCACACATAAAAAGATTTTTCAAATCGCAATCTTTTGTAACAAGTAAGTTTTATTATGTCGTGAAAATACCTGCAGTGCTCTTCCACATTCAGACTCAACAATTACAATAAATGTTTTCGATCTCTGTTTTAGCACGAACTTCTGTATAATCCGTATCCACCGTTCGTGTAAGATGTTGAATGTTAGTTGCATATGTCTGCAGAAAAGGTTGAATTTAAGACGAAAGTGAGCTCGTTTATAATATATACACTACCGCAGACAGTCTACACCGGCCACGGATAGATCAGATAGAGATATATTTTTTGAGATTTTTGAAAATCTATGGGAAATCTCTTTTGAAAATCTAAAAATACATGGATAGATCAGATAGAGATATATTTTTTGAGATTTTTGAAAATCTAAGAAAATCTCTTTTGAAAATTTAAAAATCTAAATTAAAATCAATAATATTAGACACGTCTATATTGCATTTGGTTCGGGAATATCTTGCAATTATACATAAAGAAATCAGTCAATAAAAAGAAGTTCTTAGTAGAAGTATGATGCAGTAAATATGACCGAGGGGGATGGGGTCGATTAGCTCAGTGGTAGAACAGAGCTAGGTCCAGGGTTCAATTTCTAGAAGCTAGATTCAAATTTTCGATTGAGAGTCTCTAATATTGTCATCAATGATTAAATAATACAATTTAAGGTTTAACTCATTAAGTTATACCAAAAATAAATAAAACATTTATCCTAGACCTGCAGAAAAGTCAGTAGATGTCGAACATTGAATAAAAATGGATATATTTATCCAAGACACTGTCTAGACTGTATTAAGTTAGGGAAGAATCTTCCAATCATAATGAAGATATTGTTGGTAGTTCTTAGTCGAAGAATTATACAATTAAATATGGGGGGTGGGGACGAATTCACTCTGTGCGAGAGCAGAGTCCTGACAATTCGGTAGTCCTGGGTTCAATTTCTAAATGCGCCGCAATTTTTTTTCTAATTTTTTTCTTTAAAATTTTCGAGAGAGAGTTGCTATTATTGTCTTTGATTAAAATCAATAAAGTCTGTTTTCAACATAGATGTTACGAAAATTGTCTTTATTTAGGGGGCAAAATAAAAGGTTTAAGGACTAAAAAATACAACGAAAAAATGACCTCAGATCACTATTATATACTTTAAGATGTGTATAAAAATGTATTGTTTTTGCACCTTTAAAATTACAAAACAAGGAACCTAATCAACACATATTTTTTCAAAGTTTGCTACCAAGCTCGCTCAGTTAATTGCCTTCCATTTCTACGACGAAGCAGCTTATTTTTAAATCTCTAAGTGTGGGGATTGAACTCCGGTTTGGCGGATAGGTAGGCGTATACACCACAAACGATTGTATATTATGTTTAATGTGATAGTAGTCACGAGTCACGAATGGCAGGTAGGCTATATTTATTTCTGAAACGCTGACGCCATCTTGCGTTAGGTGTTGTATGTTTTATTTGGCTGGTAATTTTGAAAAGACATTTAAAAACATTGCCAGGTTTAACAGACAATTTTATTTATCTAGCAAACCTCACCCCATGAACTCGGGCACCTCTAATTAGTCACCAAACATGCGAACCACATTGGGTGACAGAGGTATTGGTTTTATAATAAAAACCCACCTCTCAAATTGAAAATGTGGCTGTAAAATGACACATCGGGAAGCATTTAATTTATCGAATTAATGCCGCTTAATTTTAAACGATTTTTTTCGTAATTTGTATGTTCCAAATCAAATGAAATATCTTGTTTTTTCAAGGCATAAAATAACTTGCTTTTGCTACGTACTATAACGTCATTGGCTTTCGCCATTTCCCATCCATCAGCAAAATATAACGATAAATTGATTAGGTAAAAAATACCAATAGGAATATTTGTTCCGTATTTTGATTACCAATTTACTATTTAAAAAAAAAAGTGTTCTGAAAGTTTTAAGTGTGTAGCACTTTTTAACTTTAAAATAATACTCCTCTGTCGCATGTGAATATGAATAAATAAAATGTGAGACGATTCAATATAATAACACATTGCCGTAATTATATTTCAAAGTACCACTTACAAACCAAGCGATTACGTACCTCAAAATACTCGTGATCAGTGAAAGTCGTTACGCCAAGGAAAATGAAGACACCTCAGGAAAAACTAAAGCCAATTTGAATAACCACATTTTAAAGTAAAGTTACAAGAGGAACCTTTCTACGAGTTTGTAAGTTTGACATTTTGTTTTATATAAATGGTGTGGATGGTTTTTGGAATTTTTTAAAACGGGTCTTTTAATTTTAATGGTATCACATTATAATGATGTGAATAAAATATTATCGCTAAATTTTAATTCAATTTAGGGAATAATGTGTTAAGGTCTGTCCTCTACACTTATTCAAATTTTGTTATTGTTGGTTGTTGCTAATAATTATGCAAAATGGGTAGATATTAATAGCAAACCGAACCTAATCTATAAATTTACTCTTTGCGTTTCATTTCAATCTTCTTTAGGAGAACAATTTATTATTCCCTATATTTTTTAGATATCCACCGAATGCATCAATTAAACTAGACTTACGCACCTCAAGAGGGTATTTATTACCAGAGAATACCGGAAATTAGACCTTTTTAAATCAAATTCTAGACGTATTGACTCTTTTTTACAAAAAACATAAATTGATTTTGAAAGATTGTTATTTTATCTGGTTCACGCAGTTTTAAAATTTTGTAAAACCAAGTTTTATACTAAGGTATTGGTCGTTGGCAGATTTGTTCAATTTTCAAACGATAGATTCTATTAAACAACACAAATCATATAATCACACAACGAAATAAATCAATACATAATCTAGTCAACAAAGTTTTCCAAATTTAAATTTTTGTTAAATTGAAATCATTAAAAAATAAATCCGAGAACGTGTTTTGTGACAAAAATACTTCGTTTTTCTATTTTTTTAAGGTCTTACATACTAAAATATTAAAATTATTTTTTTACACACTTATTTTGTTTAGACATTATTGAAAAATCATAAATACTTATGATCAAAAAATACTTACAAGAAGTACACGATATTTAATAATTTAGCATTTTATTGCTTACTTGAATGTACATAGGTAGGTATATATTAAAGCAAGTTTTGAATGAAATAAATCGATATGAAATTATTAATTAAAAAAGAATTGATACGGGGAATAATCGATCTTTCTCATTGGAACCTACCTGTACAGTTGCAAGCATTTTTAAACTTTTATTCTCACCTGCTGGTTAATCGCTCTTAACTCTACAATTTTAGTTTGTAGTTATTGTTGACTTTTAAAGTAGAACCTACGAAAATTCGATTTTTCGGACCTATTTAACACTTCTTGAAAATATATCCAAAATTTGGACAAAAATAAGCTCTGATTTTTTAAAATGTAAAGTTATATATTAAACTGCCACCCAGTCTCAAACAAATTGAAAAAAAATCAGCTATTGACTTAAAGAATTATCAGAAAAATAAATTACTAGCATAAAACAGTCATAAAAGTTACTGAAATCACCCTTTCTAAGATGATGGCCTCTGTGGTCCAGGGGTAAGGCTCTTGACTAGCGATCCTGAGATCGCAAATTCAAATCCCATGGGCAAGTAAATTTTATTTGATTGATTTGTGTGTTCAAAATTTAATGATTTAAAACAATATAATGCATATTTGCGACACATTCCACAGTGGAAGATATCGCCCTGTTGTAAGACCACCACTCAGAATTAAAACGTAGCTTGAAATGGCATTAGCAGTGTTTGGTGACCAGATTTGAAGAGCTCAGCTTCACAGCATACCCCAATTGGGGATGCCGTAGTCTCACTGGCTCCAGACGGGAGCAGTTGGGACTCTTGTGCGGTATTCATAATAAAAAACCTAAACCATGAAGTTGTACCATAGAGGTAACAGAAAACCCTGTCTTAAAAAAAAAATAGTTTCCCTAGCGCAGGACCTCCTTCCTAGTTAGAAGGAGAATATTCTACATCTTTTTTATATTTATTTTTCATACACACATCTTCTTAAAATGTCAAAATTATAATAGAGAAATTAAAAAAAAGGTTTTTCCACAATATGACAATTTTTTTCGAACCGTATATGCGACAATTCGCTAGTTTAATTTGAGTTCATTGAATTATTAGTAAAGAGTGCTTAAAAACGCAGCTTTCAAATTTACTTATATGTATATTTATTTGTCCTATTTACCGCAAGCTTTTAAGGTTGCCATTATTTTCCAAAATCGGCACCCTACAATGTTTATTCTCCCATGCAAATTAACTCTGAATAATATCTAAGCACCTAAACGTCGACATCCTTTCATTTTTCTCCTGAAAATTTGACCAAAAAGAATTATCATTAAACATTGTAAAATTTGAGAGTTTATAATAATTTGGATGACTGGTTAAATTGTCGACATTATGGTAATAATGTCTCTAATCCTCGCCATACAAATTGCCACAAAATTGTCCAAAAGTTGACTTAATGACTGCGGTGTAAGTGGTTAATATGATATTTGAGGGACTATTAAATACCCTGTGTTTGATGCTACAATATCAGGAGAGATTGTTATTTTGTAAGATATAATCCCGGGAACGTTTTGCGCTGTGTGTCTTTGAAACATTTAACTTAATAGCGAGGTTATATTACAAGATTTACCTATAGGGATTTAATTAAATGAAATAATAATATTCGCCTAGTCTAGTGTAATCGCTTGGTGTTGTAGACAGGGATTGAATTATATGGAGATTTAATGGTAAATTTACCAATGACGTTATTATACATCTAGACTTGCTATTATCTAACAAATTCAAGATAAAGTGTAGCAAGTAACAACCACTCTTATGTTTCCAGTTAATTCTTAATTTTGCATGTATGACAAAGATGGACATTCAAATAATATAGTCGTATGAACGAAATAAACGGTAAGACGTGCGACGTTTTCGTATTCAAAAGTTCCGTCGAATACTGCCGCAAGGCTGACTATAGTTGGAGGCCCGAGCGATTGACAGATTTTGAGGTGTCAAGTGATCAAGCTATGGCAATGACAGTTGGCAAATGGCGACGATTGTTATTATATTCGTTTTATCGCAAAATCGAAATCATGATGAATTTTGTTTCAAGTACACCTTAATGACAGAAATAATGTACAAATCTTTAGGCACAAGGCACAAGAAAGAGGAGTGAGATAGCACATGATCTGCGGAAAGAAAGGCGTTTCCGAAAGGCGTCAGCCACGAGCCCCCATTTTTCAAGAACTATCGTGCCGATGATGATGATGATAGAATAATTAAGAAAATAATTGTAATTCTATTTTGACGTTAATTCCACAAACTGAGGAAAATAATTTCCCTCCGGGCACATGTCATCAAGGGGGATGCTGTGTGGAGGTTCTTTTGAAGGAAAGGAAGGAAAAGAAATTCTGAGAAAAAAGGTACGAGGGGTGGGTAGGAATCTGGGGGGTTCAGTGTGTCCAGGAGTAACGGAAGTATGAATCCATCCAGCGACGAGTCCGGCTACAGAATAGGAAAAACGGTCTCCTTCAACCGACCTCTACCGATCTGGCACGCCATACTGGTGGTCAGGCCCGTCCACCACCAAGTCCAATAAAACCTCACCCCAATTAAAACTAAAACTAACCACTATTTACACATAGATCACTTCTGATTCTGAGAACGAATACATTTAAAAATTGCTATTATGTTTGCAGTAAAGACCTGTGCATAAGCTATTTGATGCTAATATAATATATAATATATAAATAGCAAATGCTCGAAGATCGCAGGTCATGAATTACACAAAATCGAATTAATTATTTTTTATTATTTTTTTATTAGCCTATCGGGTTTCACGTACCTTTTATCTATGACGTATTTATTTCAGAGATTTTAGTATAAGCCACCTATTGATAATACAAAATATAATATGGAGCATTTATACCGATTAGTAAATAATATGATTTTACTGGCAATTATTAACAAAAGTAGATAATTCGATCAATTTTTGACGATTATGAGACGTTATTTTAAAACATATGCCCATTTAAGACAGATGTGAGAATAAGATCGATTGTAAATAACTAATAACAGAATGTGTCAGAGCTGCTTTAGAAGGAAAGATGAGATCGTATAGATGATATATACTTACACAATGTAAACTAAATTGTTTTTAAGAAATTCAAAGAGATTAATTAATAGTTTCAGATAATGACTTGTTTCCATAGTATTATTATCTATTGTAAAAACATCAAATAGAAATGAAGTTGACATCGGTGGGTTCATCTTTGTTTCGTAGCCAGAGATCTTTGTCTTTGTTTGACGGCCTCCGTGGTCAAGGAGTAAGGCTCCCGACTAGCAATCCAGAGGTCACGGGTTTTATTAGATTAATTTGTGTTATTTCACAATTTATTAATTTACAATAATATACAGGTTGGTAAGGGACGTAGGTACTCTTATTTTAAACCTGTGATTTTTTTTCTTAAAATTAAAAAAAAATTAAATACGTCGTCACTGGTTTTTCTGCCTAGTAACTGCCCAGAACCTCAAAATTATATTACGTCCCCAACAAGTGTACTCGTGGTAGATGCCATGCACTTTTTTATGCTCCGAAAGCGAGGACTACTGCCTATCAAAACGTACCAATCAACAGAGCAAAATGTACCACTCAACTGCACCGACATTTTCAACGTCACTTAGAGACAATTCAGCAACTATCTTTTGACACATATTATCACAAAATGCCCACATACATTTTTAATTTGTAATCTTCTCCGTGACATATTGGTGTATAACCGTTTTCAACTAACTTATTCGATATGTATTCAATACATAGGTATGATTAGCGAATAGTAAACTCGGACTTAAATATAAATAAATATTATTATATATGTATATACTTATTACATTAACGTTTCTCCAGTCCCGTTGAAAGATTATTTACAATTGTGATTCAGTGCCAGTACCAATTGTTAACATTATTTTGATTAATTTTACTTTGAAAGAGTTTTATTTTCTATGTACGTTTGTTACTTAAATTAAGTTTAATTCGTTGATAACAGTTCAGGTTTATTCCACGAGTTTCCACAAACAATTAAAAAATGATCTTGCTTCTAAAATAATTAGTCAAATTTATGGATCGAGTTCAAAGACAACATAAAAAACAAGAAATAATTTATTATTTCCGTCAAATAAAATAAATTATCAGATGACGCATTAAAATGCTAAAAAAATCACTTAATTAATAAAACTATCCGTGATTTGTACGAAATTACCCAAATGCGTATTTATCATTCGAGTTAATTTATGGCACGTCATGGAATTCCATTAAAAATGTTAAAAGAACCATAAAACGAGGAGTTTTACTATGCGTGAGTATGCATGAATTAATAAAAATGCTGTCTAACGTGTCAACTGATCAATTTAAATTGAATTATGTGAATATACTTTATTTTTAAGTAGGTAAGGAATCAACCGGAGATGAGCTTGAAGAATTATAATAGATATTAAAAATAAAATAAAACTTTAGGTTATGTACTTTTAGTACATCAATCATTTTGCTTTGTGTTTTGCTGCGTATACATTTGCGAACTGAGATGCGAACCGAGACACGAACCTAATATAATTCCTGGTTCGGTTCAAGTATCGGTTCGCAAATATATACGCAGTCGTTATCGTACCTATCTACCTAATGCAATTTTCTTGGTAGACATATTTGAAAAGAGTAAATTATATAGGAAACTACTTTTTTATATTAGCTCCACACATTAGGCAATGAGGAAAATAATTCCCCTCAGGGCTTAAGTCATCTTTAGGGACACTAAGTTGAGGGTCTTTTTAGGGGAGGGAAGAGAGGCGGTTTTATGAAGGAAAAAGGTATAAACGGTGGGTAGGTCAGTATGTCCAGGAGTGAAGGACGTATGAATCTATCCCTCTAACTGCAGTTTGGCGATGTTCCGAGAGATTTCAGCTGGAGAGGTCAAAAGGTCTCCCTCAACCAGTCTCTCCCAATTCGTCCTGTCACGCAGTTGGTGGGCAAAAAATACTTTGGGTTAAGTGTAAATTGCCTCTGAAATATGAATAAAATTGATTTGTGGAACTTCCTTAGTATAAAAAATTAATTGATTCTGGACCCAGAGGTCACGAGTTTTTAAAGCATTAGAAACAAATGTTAAAACAAACAACAAAAAAATAACTCGCTCCGTGAAGATCCGGATAATTCCACGCGAGGCCGCCAACACAGGATTCTGATTCTTTCCAAATGCAGATCTAACTTACCAATGGTAGTGCCCCTGGGAAGGGTCATTAAGTTAATTAAATACTCGCAGGAAATGTGGATGTTTAACAACGAAAAAAGTCCTAGTACAACGAATTTAAGCTTTAACTGTACGGAAGTAGGTACATGAAAATTTTTTGTCCGTCATTTAAATGTAGAATTATGCCAAATGATTTTTTGTAATTTTCTTTACTGCTTTTGCAATGTACCTACTGGTTTTTTAAACTGTTCTTTCAAATAATTAAATGAAGTACAGAAAACAAGGTCATATAGCTTATCTTCGGTAAGTTTTTTTTTTTTTTTTTTTTATAGAGAAACCTCACAAGAGTCCCAACTGCTCCCTTCTGGAGCCAGTGACACTATGGCATCCCCAATTGGAGTATGTTGTGAGGCTGAAGGTAAGTGGGGAAGGGAAGGAGATGGGGTAGAGGAAGGTGGGAAAGTACCTGGCTATTCAGATCTAGTCACTAAACACGGCTAGAGCCATTATAAAGCAACGTTTCAATTCTGAATGGTGGTCTTACACCAGGGCGATACTGAGAGTATCTTCCACTCTGGAACGTGCCGCAAATATAATATATATTATTTTTATTAATTAATTGTGAAATAACACAAATTAATCAAATAAAATTTATTTGCGCATGCCGGATTCGAACCCGCAACCTTCCGATTGGGAGTCAAGTGTCTTACCACTCGACCACGGACGGTAGTAGTAAAAGTACTAAAGCATTTTCCAATCCAAAATTCCGTAGGTTCTTGTCCTTTCTTTAAAATCTTTTTGATAGTGATAGGCAAAACTTTCGTATCAATTTAACTGTCATGTCACGACACTATAACACATTTGTTTCTAACGATCTGCAAATGAGAATTGTCCAATTATAATTATTATTTAGATTAATATTATAAATCACATGCGCGGAAAGACTTAAAATCTCGTAGAAACGTGGAATAATGCTCTTTTAATTGAGTCGGTGCAATTATATTATTTCCGACAAAACGTGACACGCCATGATACGGGTAGGAAAGGGCATTATATTATATGGTACAATATTACGACAGTACCATACAACCTGCTATGTTTTAATGATAATAATTTGCAGATCGCGTGCCAACGTTTGCCGACAGCTTCATAATAATGTAATCCGACGTACTTGACATTTCATTTCATATTTTATAACAGATTAATTTTTCCTTTTCGAGTTAGTGCGCTTTTCTTGTGGACCATATTAATTTATTAGATTTTGTAATACCTACTTGGTTCACTTTAAAATAACTTCATGATTCGTAAATTGTGTTTTAAAGACATCATCAAATTTTGTCCAGAAAGAAGGAAACTCTTTTTTTTAGATTAGCTCCATACCAAAGGCTCTGAGGAAAATAATTCCTTATTCCTATGTCAGCTTTGGGGATGCTGTGTGGAGGGTTTTTTTTAAGGAAAAGGAAACAGAGGAAGTTCTGTAAAGGAACACGGTATAAGGAGTGGGTAGGAATCTGGGGATCAGTGTGCACAGGAGTAACGAACGTATGAGTCCAACCCTCCCACTGCGGTGCTTTGATGTGGAGATTGATAACATTTAGTACACTTGACCTTCAAAAGAAGAGGAAGGGCACTGTCTACGTGAAATTTCTAAAAACCACTACCATCCCCTTTTCTTATCCCTTTACACAGATTTTCTAAATGTCGTGATGTAATTTTTCACACTTTTTAAAAATAAAAGGAAAAATACTGTTAACATCTAATTTCGAAAAACTCTGTGTAAAGCCGGGCACCGCCGGGGATTTCAGCTAGTATATCTGTCTACAAAGAAGACTGTTGAATTTTTACTCAGTTGACCTCCAAAACGAGAGTAAGATTATATAGGTACACTGGGTTTCAAAAAACTTTATCTTAAACTCGGGCAACGCCGGGAACTTCAGCTGAAGTAGTATGACTAGCAATTAGGCATTGTGTGGACAATATGTCCAATCATAAATAAAAATCGATACCAATAATAAAATTAAAACCGATATAATGATATATAAATTGATTTTCATTTTGTTTTCAGGCGCCCAAAATCAGAATACTTCTGTGATTGGATATTGTTGTATTAATAATTGTATGGATTACGTTTGGCCTTATTCGTACCTTTGTTTGACAATCTGATATGTAAAATATTTGTTGAATACAAAAAGTATTGGATTGGTGTCTTTTCAAATCTATAATAGAATATGATTCTGCATAATAATTTGACAGTTTCATTGTGTTGGTAGTTATTAGAGGAACGTTTTGGGAACCGGATAGGTACCAGTCAGTTAGTGGCAGAGTGACCGTAAGCGCAGGGTTTCCAGTTGGGAAACTTCTGCTAGTTAATACTTATTACAATGCACAAAGATATTTAGAGGGTATTATCAGAGAATACCGTAAATAAGTATTTTTTAAATCAAATTCTAGACGTATTGACTCTTTTTAAAAAAAAAAACATAAATTGATTTTGAAAGATTGTTATTTTACCTGGTACACGCAGTTTTAATATTTTGAAAAACTAACTGTATTTTTAATAATAATAATAATAATAATTGGATAATTTGTATAGCGCCTAATATACTAAGGTTATACCGTTGGTCGTTGGCAGATTTGTTCAATTTTCAAACGATAGATTATATTAAACAACACAAATTTAAAATCATATAATCATACAACAAAATAAATCAATACATAATCTAGTCATCATAGTTTTCAGAATTTTGATTTTAGTTAAATTAAAATCATTAAAAAATCCGAGAACGTGTTTTGTGACAAAAATACCTCAGTGTTTCTATTTATTTAAGGTCTTCATACTAAAATATTTAAAAAAAAATTTACACACTTATTTTGTTTAGACATTATTGAAAAATCATAAATACTTATGATTAAAAAATACTTACAAGTACACGATATTTAATAATTTATCATCGTGCGTTTTGAGCATTTTTATTGCTTTCTTGAATGTAGGTATATATTAAAGCAAGTTTTGAATGAAATAAATCGATATTAAATTTTTAATTTAAAAAATTTGATACGTGAATAATCGATCATTCTCATTGGAATCTCCCTGTACAGTTGCAAGCATTTTTAAACTTTTATTTTCAGCCACTGGTCAATCGCTCTTAAGTTTTCCGCTAAATCCTTTACAAAATAGAGCAGAAACCATTAAATATTCTTTACCGAAATTTTATTGAAATTTAATTTTGCTGTATAAAAGCTCGCAAGTTGTTCATCACTGTTCTACATGATAATATGATATTCCTATAAGTTATAAATACACCTCGTAATTTTATACACTACCACCCACAGAATTAATAAACAGTAAGTGGGTAATCGTTCATATCTTCTTTCCTTTATAAATTAGCCGAGTTTAGTTTTCCACGAGTCATGTTTACAGTAACAAACAACGCTTGCACTGTTTATAAATATACTTCCGGCCACTTCACTTGTTTTCCGTACTCTTCAAGGAAATGTCGGAAATACTTGGAACTTGATTTTAAACATGCGGCGCCCTATTCTATGTTTAAACGACAAATATACAGGCGGACACATCACAAACATTAAGATGATCCACTAGTCCTTGACTCATTCGGAATTGGGCGGAGCGAACGATTTTTGGGCGTCTACCAATAAAAACCCTAATCTCTAGCAAACAACAGTGTTTTGTTATTCCGCAAGTATATTTTTAAAGGTCGAAGCGCCGCGTAGACTAAGGCATGTCCGTTTGCCCCGGGCCCTGGGCGTAGAATGAGCGACGGGCTAAAATCCTTCCGTACATGGCATAAGGATGAAATTCGCACTTACAAATTCGTTGGGTACTGCCTATTTTTATTCACTGAAAAGAAACGTCGCCAAAATGCACGTTTTATTTTATTTTGTGAAGTTCAGATACAAATATTAAAATGTTTTCCGATCACTCTATAAGAAACTTAATTAGCTACATTATTCAATAAAACAACACCAGAAAAAGGATTTGTAAGTAGGAGATTTTTCACTTTTAACCATTTTTTATAGGTCAGGCGCATAATTTTTTTCTAAGCGTATTAAAAAGCTTATCAAAAAAATACTCGATCACTTCAAAGGCCAAGATGTGTTCTACTAACAGTATTTAATTGAAGCATCTATATTATTTCTAAGCGATCAAATTTTCAAAACTAATAAAGAAGATTTTATACGATTTTGCATTTTTCCGCATGTCTTCACCTTAATAGGTCAGAGTGGATTATCTAGAATTTAGATTAACAAAATATTATTGAGTATAAATGAAGATTAATCGACAGAAGATTGTTGAGGGAGTGTCTGTTAGCTAAAATTTCCCTTAGATACTTCTGGTGAAATGATGAAAAATTTTCCCTTATTGTAATAACTTTTTACTAACTTTTGAAGGTTTTATACCCATCGATGTAACATTAATCGTTGAAGAAGAATATGATACTAATAAATCTAAATGAAACATAAAAAAAACAAAACAAGACTATGTTAGATATAAATTATTTAAAACTTTGTTATCATTCCAGAAGATAGGATCCAAAAATAAGAGAAATTTTTTTTTGAAGATATATACCTATTTATAGATTATTAATTCTGAATTTAATTCCTATATGACTCGACAAAAATGTACTTCGCAATGGCCAAGTGGGTTAAGGAGTTGACAAGGTAAGACAGAGTTCCTCGGTTCGATTCCCAGCTGCAACAGTTTTATTAATTTTTTTTTTAGTTAAAGAAAATATTACCACAATTGTTGTTTTTTTGTAAATATATATATTGGTAAATATATAACATGTTTATTGATGTACATTAATACTTCCCTAATTGAGAATAACTCGTTTATACGCACTGGAAAAATACACTTTTCTTAAAATATAAACATAATGCATAACATTTACGAGAGTTTGAAAAACTAATTTTCTGCGTTTTGTTCTGTTTCATGTTTCATGTTTTATTTAGATTTTTTAGTATTGTCTTCTTCTTCAATGATTAATATTATATATTTACTGAAAAAATAAATTTGTGACAGTACATTCTCCATTCTCAGAGATAAACAAGACCTAAACAATACAACACAATTATGAATACATTAAAATTTAATGTAGGGAACACAGATTTTAAAGTGTCCCATAGAATAAAGAATCTATTATCAGAGTTATTTTCTCAGAAAATCGGTTTAACCGATAATAAATCATTTTAGGTACATACAATCATACAAATAAGTCGTCTCAATGTGGTCTACAGTTTGAAAATCGCCTTTGAAAAACTGTCACAGTAATAAAAAAAAACCAAAATACTTGTAGAACTTAATAATGATTAAATTTGATAATCATTATTTTTATAAATCAAACTAAGTTAGTAAAGGGATAAGCAGTGAGCATTTAGAGGAAAAGTTCTGACATAACCAATCATATTATTTTCCATAACCAAAATTCAAGGATCTGTTAGTTTGTTTTTTCGTTTATTAATCACAATAAGTACAATAACGTGTTGACAAAGGTTTTCATGAATAGTAATCGATAACAGGATATTTATTCGTGAATTCATATCATAAATAATTCCTACTTACAATGAGATATTATTTCTGTCATATCATTCGACTACCGTCTACTGATATTGGGTTTGTCGTGAAAAAAGCTTGAATAACTTTGAAGGTACCTACCTTAATCCATATATCATACATTGTTCCTTAGAAACAGGTAGGTACCTATCTACCGGTTATGGCAGTTTTATTATACTATCATAATATTATGTAATACGACAAAGAAAAAGAATTTCGGCATTCTCTTTTTATCAAACAATCATTAAAATTTATTCAGGTATAATAACTGTGTTTTCAAACAAATCGTTGATAAATTAATATTACAAACATATTTACACATTTTTTTCAGGTTGGTCTACGAGTACATGTCTTCTAACTTATTAATAATGTTTACTAACTAATACGAAAATATAAAATGCTATGTTGTAAATTTTAAATATATTAAAATTAATCAATACATAGTTTTACCCAATTTTATTGTTTAAAAAACAAAAAGTCCAGTCAAATAAGCTAAAAAATGGGATAACCTCTAAATGAAACGGAATAAGCTGAACATTTGTACAAACCTTTATTTTGGTATTCTAAAGCGCTCCGCTGACGCAACTGAAAACAAACTAAAACCAGCTGGTTTCTATGTCTTAATTGGTCAAAAAGCTTGTTTAACCATAGACGAAGAACAATCAGCTGACAGCTGGCAACTAGCAATGGCTGGCTACGGCAATCAGCAGTGCAAGTCGCGAGTCACCGCTTGCATTACCATTGACAACGGGGTTTTATGTGATTGTGAAGTGTGCGGGCTATCACATTGTCATACAAAGACCGTTGCCAGTTGGCAGTTTTCAGTTGCCTCAGTGAGCGGATCGCCTAAGTGTTGTCTCAAAAGTCCCATAAGGTCACGTGTGAGCGTCTTTAGATATTCAAAGTCAAAGGTCACGAAAATCAGTTTTTGGAAAATATCTCGCTTCCTTTGCTTCGAATTGTATTTACAACGATATAAAAGTTGTAGAGTATAAAATTATCTATAAAATATCTTTTCAAGTAATTTTTTAAATGCTTAACCGTTTTTAAGATTGAGCGTGAAGAGTAAACCTTAAAGTTTTTACTTAAGTTTTAAGCAAACCCTTAAGTTTTAATTTTGAAATTTTCTGCTCTGTCACCAAATTTTAGCTATTGCAAATTTTTTCCCTCTGACTCTCGGATTCTATTGACATCTTTTAATCTTTTAATTCGAGATATAAATCAATGGAAAATATTCTTATTAATTAATTAATGTTACCCCGTAGGAAAGACCAGAAGATATACCTAAACACAACTCTATCTTGGCACATACTTCTTGCTTTGTTTACATTCATACATCGTCTCACACATACTCTTCTGCGTTATTGAAACTCCCGATTTACTAAATATACGTTTGATACTACCCACTTATTTGCTAAAGTTGCTTGTAATTGCTTTAGCTGTATTTTGTGACCAGATCTGTATAGTCAGGTACTCCCCCATCTTCCACCTCCCCATGTCCTTTCCCTCCCCATTACCTTGAGCCTCACGATAAACCACACTTGGGGATGCCATAGTCTCACTGGCTCCAAATGCTTGGGAGCAGTCGGGACTCTTATGCGTTATTCACATTTAAAAAAATCACAACCGCACGAAACGAATGAAATAATAAAGGTACCTAATTGCTGACGACCGGCGTGAGGTAAGGCTTTGGACTCCCATTCCGAAGGTCGCGGGTTCGAACCCAGCGTGCGCAAATAAATTTTATTTAATTTATTTGTGTTATTTCACAATTAATTAATTAAAAATAATATAAATACCTATACACCTGCTATATTTGCGGCATGTTCCAGAGTAGAAGATACTCTCAGTATCGCCATGGTGTAAGACCACCATTCAGAACTGAAACGTTGCTTGAAATGGCTTTAGCCGACTTTAGTGACTAGATCTGAATAGCCAGGTACTTCCCCACCTTCCTCTCCCCATCTCCTTTCCTTCCCCCCTTACCTTCAGCCTCACAACATACCCCAATTGGGGATGCCATAGTCTCACTGGCTCCAGACGGGAGCAGTTGGGACTCTTGTGAGATATTGACGATAAAAAAAAATTGCCTAAAAATGTAAGCAACGCTGCCTACGTGTGTTTATCAAAGTTGATAATCATCGGACATTTTTTATTATCAAATTAATTTTCCACGAAAAGCTCCAACCAGTTATGCGAAAAGAAAATATTTTGACAATTATTATAATTTTAGCACTATATGTTTCTGTTCTGACGTTTTAGCTGCGATCAATGCTATCTCTTAAATGAGCATTTTGGCAAGATTTTGCGTTTTCAGACGTCGCTTATTTTCAAAATATCTTTATCCTGGCGTTGTCAGTTTCAACATTAGGTTCAAAGAGAACTTGTATACAATGTTTGATCGTTTGACAACAACACAGTTGTTTGGTGATATGATAAATTGGTGGTCTTCCAGGAAATTACTTGAAAATTTCAGATATCAAAATTCGAGCAAGTAAAGTTATGGAGTTATTGAAATATAGGTCGAACTATATCAATATTGGAAAGGCATATAATACATTAAATTTATAACACGTTTAACCCCTCACGCTAATTCATGGAAATCGTTGTATATTTTTTACTGTCATGGTGAGAAATATAATCTAAACGGTGTTAGAAAGATAAAACACCATGTTTTATATTCAAAACTAGAATTTAACCACAGAAAAATAAAATTGTCCAGCTCTATGAAACCATAGTTTCCAACCGCGATTTGCGAAATAATTATGACTTTTCGTGAAGTTTTTTTATAATTATTTTTTAAAAAACGACAAAACAGTGGGATATCGGTATCGTTTATAATACATTTGTCTAATAAAAAATGTGGGTACTTTTTTGTTATTATCTGTATCGAATTTTTGTTAGAAAAAACGTAAGGTCAACCATTTTTGTTTAATAATTTGAAAATTATTCTTGTAAAATAGATTTTTTTGATAGAAACATCCTAGACTATATTGTTTTTTTATTATACAAATTTAGTAGATTCCTACCAATTTGTTATCTAGTAATATTTTTTTCTACGCTCTGCTCTCTCTTAATCTGGATTGTGGAAAGAAAAATCAAACCGTAAACCAGAAATGTCATGCGGAGATCATTTACGACGAGTAAACAAGTTTGAGCCAAGTCTCCGGTTGTGATGTTTTTATTTCTCCAGCGGTTGAGCATCGAACCAAGCGAGCGTGACTTTTCTACAAAAAGCCAATCGATTACAGCGTTTAAATTATAATCCAATATTGGTTAATTTATTGGGCTTTACTGACTTTTATGTCAGCCATTAGAAACACCTACCTAACAGGATGTTTGTTATCTTCAGAATTTTGTTGTTGTTTTTTTGAACTAGTTGCTATTTTGCGAATAGGTACTTTTTAAGAGTCCATTTTTAGATTAGTCAATGCTTCCAATTTTACAGTCAACATCAACAATGCAAAGACAGTTAGAGATAATTGTTTTTTTTGTCAAGAGGTTGGAATCGAAACAGAAACCTTCAGAATCAAAAATGGAATATTGTAGGTAGTGATAATCGATTCAGTTCGTACCAGAATTTTTGCACACTTGACCTTCAAAATAAGGAAGTTTACTAACAACATGAGATTTAAGAAAGCCACCTTTTCACACTCCTTATCAGATTAAAACCCGGAAAACGCTAGGTGCTTCAGTTAGTACCTATATAAATAAAAATGTAAAAGCCAAGTTGCGCGTAAAATAAATTTAAAAATTTAAACGGATAAAAGAAAACTGAAGATGTTCATATCTATTCATGTTTATAAATAAAACTGAAAATGTTCATATATATTCATGTTTATAAATAAAACTGAAAATGTTCATATCCGCCTCTTACAAAAAAAAAATTGCCTATACCTACCTAATGTCGGTAAGTATCTACCTACATATCAAAACTGTTTAAATTTCGAATACCTAGTCTAAAAAAACTGAATCGTTTAACGATTTATCCTTTATTTATCCTATTGCTTCAACTTGTAAATATGTAAGTAATCAATACAATCACCATGGATTGTGAGTGTTTAGCTGATTATTTGTATTATTATTATATAATGTAGATTCTCCTATCTATTACTGATATTACTGTCAAATTTGTATATATTTACCCAAAATTATACTTACAATCATTACATACAAACTCATTCATTTGACACTGGCCAGAACACTCACTTGGGGTGAAATGCCATAAAAAAGAACGATTTATCCAAAATATCATCGACAATAATAATTGACGACAAGCGAGACAAATATTTCAATAAAAGCTAAGACCAGATTGTGTAAATCTACATAAACAAAAAAAAACACGCATTATGTATTGTTAACATTGTAATATATAATATATTACACCATCTAAAAGTGATTTTATAAAACGCGAGCCATGGTAAAATATTTTAAACTTTAGAAATTCTTTAAACAGATTATTCTTCACCGATGTTTAATTTAATTGATTCGTTTGACAGAAACATGTTTTCCACAAAGGTTGAATCAATAAAGTTTTGAGTTTTTTAGAATTAGGTGGGTACTGTAGCCAAGTTATTTTTATTCAAATTATCGTAATCTAGCTGACTGATATCAAAACCAAATATCACAATGAAAATAATAAAGAATAGGAGTGATAAACTATAGATTCATGTAATATATACCTATAATATTTACGAAATGCATTTATTTTTTCTTATTTACCTTAATATTTTAACGTATAGCTGAAAAGACAAAAATTATAATTTTTTTCACTTGCAATATTTTTGCTTCCGAGAACAGGCGCTAGATGGCGCTAGCAGTTACAAAAGCATACATAATTTTATTGAAAATTCACGCTGCCAAATTATTTTTGGTTGTTTCGAGATAACTTAAATTATAAGTAAATAATTAGGTATATGAATCATCAGTCTAGAATTAAATGGTTTGGATTAGATCACTATATCATTGATTGTACAAGTTAATATGTTGCCCTGTGAACTTTGAACCTAAAAAAATGATTCGTATTGTAGAATAAACGTTCATAAATATTACTCGCATTCACGTACATGGTTTTACCTATAATTAATTTGGCATTGAAAAGCTTATAAGATGAAAGCGGAGAGATTTATAAACATTATAGAAAATTGGAACATTGGATTTAGACAAGGAAGTACCTAGGCCATTTTATTTTTCGTTTGAAGATGGGACAATGAAAGATTTTTTAAATACTTAATTTTTTATGTGAATACCGCATAAGATTCTTAATTTCTCCCATTTGCAGCCAGCGAAACTATGGCATCCCCAATTGGGGTATAGATGCCTTGGTTGGATAGGGTTCTAACATCGCCTTACCATGGTGAGGTGAAGATAGAACCCCATCCAAGAAAGGTAACGGTATGTTGTGAGGCTGATTGTAGTGGAAGGGTAAGGCGGTGGGGAAACGGGAGGTGGGAAAGTTCGTGGTATTCAGATCTGGTCACTAAACGCGGCTAAAGCCATTTCAAGTAACGTTTCAATTCTGAATGGTGGTCTTACATCAGGGCGATACTGAAAGTACTATCCCTTTGGAATTTGCCGCAGATTGCAATTGGATTATTTTAAATGAATACAATTGTAAACTAACACAAATTAATTTAATAAAAAATATTTACGGACGCCGGGAATCCCCGCAGGGGTAGGCAGAGAGGACGGACCGCCAAACAACTCGGTCTTGGCACACACTCCTTGCCTCATTCACATTCATACATCTTCTCATATCTACTCTTCTATTATTCTGAATCTTGACATGGCCCGACTCAAGTATCTGATTCACTTGATCGTGCCACTTTTTCCTTGGGAGTCCTCGGCTTCTTCTACCATTCACATTCGCATCAGAAATTCTCTTTACTCTCTTTTCTTCATTCATTCGCTCAACATGCCCAAACCATCTAAGCGTCCCTTTCTTAATCTTACTTATTAAGCTCACATCAGCCTTGCATTCTTTTCGGATCTCCACATTCCTCACACGATCATTCATGGTTTTACCCCACACACGCGTCAGAGATCTAATTGATATAGAAGCAAAAATTTTAATTCACACTTTCGCAATTAATGACCTTTGCAAGATTTCAAATACCAGTGTCAATCATTTAAAGAAAAAAATACGAAGAAAAAGGTTTGTCAGCCAGTTAGGGTGTGTTGAGATTAGAAGTGTGTAAGAATGGGTAAGGAAGTAGGAAGAAGAAGAAACCGACGAAAAGATAGAAAGTAGGACGGTTACGAAAGAAAATATTCGTGGGGGAAGAGCCAGGAAGCGTGTGATCGGAATGAAAACAAGGATATCATACGAATTTAAGGATCGTCTCAAAAACGTTTCGAGATATTTGTTTTGGAGGGTGCTCGGGATGTCTGGGATCTTGTAAGTGGCTGCGAGGGATTCGCGATTTTAAGATTTCTAAGGATTTGGTTTAAGGTTCAAGTAGGGATGTAAAAATTACTACCTGTCTTAACAATTTTTTTTAAGCTTGTACTTTCAAGGTTAAAATCAAAATTTGTAAATGATTTTAAATGAGATTTATACAGTAGGTATGGTACCATCACTGGGACATAGATTTGATAATAATCATCACTGGGACATATATTTCTGAAATTATTTGGAGTAAAAAATGTAAATCTATTATGTCGTCACTGGTTACTCAGCCGAGTACCCTCATCCTGACCCTTTCTATCCAATATCTACTGTTTTTTTAGGTTTCTTAATGAAAAAAAAATGTTTATATTTCATAATTTTTTTAAAACTAAGTTTTTAACTTATGAAGAGAAAGTCAGGAATCTCTGTTCAAAGTAAGTCAAGTACGTTCCTTCACCCTGTTTTAGTACCTAATATGGCCGAATATTTTACAGGCATGCGTATAGTTTGGTATGCGTATAGTACCTAATATGGCCGAATATTTTACAGGCATGCGTATAGTTTGGTATGCGTATAGTACCTAATATGGTCGAATATTTTACAGGCATGCGTATAGTTTGGTATGCGTATAGTACCTAATATGGTCGAATATTTTACAGGCATGCGTATAGTTTGGTATGCGTATAGTACCTAATATGGCCGAATATTTTACAGGCATGCGTATAGTTTGGTATGCGTATAGTACCTAATATGGTCGAATATTTTACAGGCATGCGTATAGTTTGTTATGCGTATAGTACCTAATATGGTCGAATATTTTACAGGCATGCGTATAGTTTGGTATGCGTATAGTACCTAATATGGCCGAATATTTTACAGGCATGCGTTTAGTTTGGTCGATGTTTACGTATGATATTTAGGAACACACAAATTTTTCCACGCAATCCAGACACATTACAAAAACCTGGACTTTCGAAGGTGGGTTCTATATGTGGTATACTTAATTCGATGATAGATCGATAATTTTCTTTAAATTTCGAGATTCGAGAATCTTCTAATGATCGTCAAATCAATAAACAAACGGTTTGTGTGGATTTTATTTGTTTATGCAGACAATGCCGAAATCTAGGGCTTTTAGTGATCTTCGAAATGGAGATGAGATTTCATCAATAAATAAAACATACCTATGCTTAATTCAGACGTTTGAAGGATGATAAATCATACATAGAATATTAATTTTTCTTTTGCACTTCCCCGTCTCTAGGTAGGCGTCTACCTAGAGACAAGAATAATTGTTAGATGTAGGTATATCATTTTTTAAATAGGTTTTTTTTTATGTACTCAATAATATAATCATTTAATTTATAAAAAAGCTGTTAAATTATATACAACAAGTGACAGCTGTTTTGCCCTCTGAGGCATTATCAAACTGTGGTGAAGCCACTTGCATAGGTACGTTTTATTTATATTACTTCTGTATATAAAATGTAAATTAAATAGCTTTTATTTTTAATACAAATTCCTTTATTGATTTCAGAGTAAATGGCGTAAAAATAAATAGTTTTTTTTTGCACAGCAGAAAGCACCAACTGGTCCCGTCTGGAGCAAGTGAGACCTTGGCATCCCACTTGGGGTAAGTCGTGAGGCTGATGGCAATAAGGTGGTGAAAGTAATGGGCAAGAGGTCGGCGGGGAAGTACCTGACTATTCAGATCTAGTCACCAAACATGGCTAAAGACGTTTCAACTCTAAATGGTGGTCTTAAACCAAGGAGATTCTGAGAGAATCTCCCACTCCGGAACGTGCCGTAAATATACCATATATTATATTAAAATTATTAAATTGTGAAATAACACAAATCAATCAAATAAAATTTGCTGGAGAACGCCGGGATTAGAACCCGCGACTTCCGGATCGATAGTAGAGAGCCTTACCCCTTGACCACGGAGGTCGTCAGATATCAATATAAAAAGTACTGCACACGGAGAAAAATGTTATTCTAAAATACGATCATTTTATTCGATAAAACGGTTAAAAATGGAACTGAAGTTCTTACGAACAAATTAACAGTTTTTCAATGTTTATTGGCGGGAAAATGTAAGAATAATTTGTTGGTGTACCAACGAAATTACGAATACCAACAAATTATTCTTACATGTTCTCGCCAATAAACATTGAAACCCTGTTAATTTGTTCGTAAGAACTTCAGTCCAGTTTTTAACCGTTTTTACGAATAAAATGATCGTATTTTAGAATAACATTTTTCTGCGTGCAGGTAGATACTGGCAAATTAGATAGATATTACCTGGTTTTGCTCGAGTATAAAAACACTTTAAAGGGCAAAGGGTAAAGGTTTCATCTCTTAAAAACACAGAAAAAATTATATTGTTTTTTTTTGTACCTACAGCTAAGTGAAACACAACAGTGCCGTCCTGTGTTTTTGTGAGATACTCTCCGTGCAACAAGACTTAATGATTTCTTGACACGAAACCCAACATCCCCTGCATGCCGCTACATAACACCTCGTCAGAGTGTATACAGTACCTAGGTAGGTTCCTACGTACAGGTAGGTAGATACCCAACTTATATTGTTCGTGGTAGTTTATGCTAGTTATTTATTCTGAATCCAGTGCCCGTTTTAATAATAATGGCGACCGGTTCCGTAATATATTCACTCGGCAATATTGATACGGGCCAAACGAGAAAAACGGCTTTCTTGAAGACGACACCGGGAAATGGTGGGAAACGTTGAGCTAGACGGGAATGTCAGGTGAAATATGATTAGATACACCTAAAAATGAGTCTAGGATTTTTTTTAAACATTTATGTCATCTTTGAGGATGCTGTGCGGCGGGTCTTTTTAAGGCTTGGAATGAGTGGAAGTTCTGGAAAGGAAAAATATATCTATGAGTGTTGGGAAGGAATCTGGGGGTGAGTGTGTTCAGGAGTGATGGACGAATGAATCCATCCCTCCCGCTGCGGTGCAAGGCGTTGGATCTTGTCAAAGGGTCTCCCATTTGGTGAGCAGACGCATCCGCTGCCAAGACCCAGACAAATATTACTGCATGAACCGGCGTATCCCTGCCAATTCACGAAACGCAGCAAACCACTTGGGGTAACTATTGCAGAGATGTTGGTTATCCAATAAATGGTTCACGGGGCGGCGGTACCCATACCCGCTTCCCAAATTGAAAGGTAATCCACATAAAAAGCATGCAGTTATTATATATGAGAAACAGTGGTAAGATGGCTGGCTTTGGACACAAAAGATCGCGGGTTAAAATTACAGTAGGTTAAAAAATGTTTCAATTCGTTCTGATTCATCAAAATACGATATTTTTTTACTCTGGCTGTTTTTAGAGACTATGTTTAAATGCTGGATGCAACCTTCCTACCGTAAGAAATTTAAAATTTATTTTTATATATTTTTTACAAAGATTGTATAAGAATTGTCCTCCACGCTAAAAGTTCACTAGTTGTGTTATAGTGTTGTTACACTTAGAAAAATGTTATTCTAAAATACGATCATTTTATTCGTAAAAACGGTTAAAAACGGGACTGAAGTTCTTACGAACAAATTAACAGGGTTTCAGTGTTTATTGGCGGGAACATGTAATAATAATTTGTTGGTATACGTACGAAATTACGTATACCAACAAATTATTCTTACATTTTCCCGCCAATAAACATTGAAGCACTGTTAATTTGTTCGTAAGAACTTCAGTCCCGTTTTTACGAAAAAAATTATTGTATTTTAGAACAACATTTTTCTCCGTGTACCGATATGTTAAGTTTTGAGATAATAATGAAAACTATATTCGAATTAGGTACATCGGCCTGTGTTTTATATGTAGGTATGTTAAATATGCTACATAGCAACACCGGGAGGCACAACGGTCCGGTACGTTAATACGACATTTTGAAATATCTTACTAGTGACCCAGAAAACATCAAAATATTGTTTAATTCAGTGCAAGATTTTGTGCATTATAATTGATTTAGTGGTGTTTATGAGTAATCTGAGTATTGTACCAGATAGAGGGCACAATCTTACATAATACAAATAATAATTAAACTTCTGATTCTTCGGAGATGTCTGATTAATTAACTAGATGATCGATTTATATACATTTTGGTAAATATTTTATTTATATATTAACCCTTAGAGCGCAATACCTAATAGGATTCAGTCGATCACAATTTGTTTTGACTAAAATTAATTTGACTGAAATAAATTTTATCATTTAATGTAATGTAGATATATCGAGATACATATACATAGTTATGTAATAGACATGTCATATTAAATATATTAACAATGTTTGTCAATGAATGTCTTCATAAAAATAAAATGGAAAAACACTTCAATTGTTTGATTAAGGGTCTAAGTTTAAGAATTCTTGGTGGACCCGGTATTGGATGGCTTCATCAAAATTAAACGCAGAAAACCACATTAACAGGATTAACGCATGGAATATGTAATATATAAAACACACATTTCACCACAATCACTGCACATCTATCACGATGATGGACATTGTAACACTGTCCGAAACGTTGGCTAAAGAATAATGACGCATCAAGGCGTAATAACCCAAATCACGATAATTTTCATTGTTAATTAGAACACCTAATTAGTACCCACTGTAGGATTCAAACTTGATCCGTTTGACTGCAGCCGAGTGACTGCAAACTTGGATGGTATTCTCATACAACACTATTGATTTCAGTATCTGAAAGTACCTAACAGAATTTGCAAAAACTTAGGTTGATATCTGCCTACCAAAACAGGTAAGTATGCACCTACATGCCTATATCGTGAACCATTAACATCAAATTTAAAAATAATTAACTTTACCTAGACCATAAATTGCAACGTTAGAAAAATATTTAGTAATTATCACATACGTAATGTATAAACATAATGTTTGCACAATGAAAGATTTCAGGAAAAATATTAACCACAAATAGAAATGTTAATTTTTCCAATTTCAATTTAAAAAATGTTACAGATTAGTATGCATACTAGTAGAAAATTAAACATAACAATATCAAGGTATTCAACTTACTGGAATAGTAGTTAGATATCAAGGCATTTCTAAACTTATCAAAAACACAATCCAAAAGAAAACCTCAAAATTTGTATACCTATTACTTATCACAGAGCCTTCGTGGCGATTTTTCACAAAATCGATTTTAAAAATGATTTTTTTTCACAAAATATTGAGAACACAGATAACCATTAAAAAACTGCCATCGTAAACCGTTCACGTAATATAATAAAAATGGAATATCAAGATTTGAAAATCCCAATGAGTTTCCAAAGAAGTGATCATTGCTATAAAATTATTATTTGTTTTAACGAAATGTTTTTTCCAAGATATATGAATATGTGATAACCTCTTTCATAATAAAAAAAACGCCTCTAAACCACAAGATAATTAGAAGTTGAATGGGAAAAATCAGGATGAAAAAATTCTCATAAGAAAAGTCTGCGATCCCAATAAGAAGAAAAAAAACTTCGCGTTTGACAGATGGCTCTATATGAAAATTCAGCGTTCGAAATCGTATTTTTTACAGGTTTTTCGTGGTCGTTTTATCGAAAGTTTGATGGTAGCATTTGCTGGGACTGACCTGAATCATGTGTGATGTCGCATAATCCGCAATGGTAGTTCACTAGAAAACTGTGTAGAGGAAAATTTTACAATAGTTTACCGCGAAAACCGACTTTCGGACACTGCGCACTCGGCAAGACTGAGCCCAAAGCGGCTCTCCCCCGCCTTCTGGCCCGACAGAGCGAGACCACGCATACGCCGACCCGTGCACCAGAGCGGGACAACAACACCACTCCGACGAAAAGTGTAACCGATAAACGCGACCGAATGAACCGTGCTGTTTTTACTGCGAAATCCGATAAAAAATGCAATAAATATTTAAAAAAAAAATTAAATATCGTAGATGGGCTCAACCACAATACGACGCGTTTAAAAAATGTTCTATTTTTGAAGGAAATATACGTTTTTCCGATTAAAAAATGAGATGACATTTTGTGTATTTTTCCCGCCCGAGGGAAGGGGACAACTATGTGCAGTACCGTGTTGCGGACACCGCGCGACACAGAGCGGGACGGTGATACATCGCGACTCGGCGACAACACTGGGTGTGAGAGAGACGGAGAGCTGTCGCGGTGTCGTTAAAGAGATGACACAGGACTGTCCGGGCCAGTGACAGAGAGGGACGGAGCTGAGCACAGAGAGAGAAAGAAACCAACACATATTGTTATATATACTTGCTATAGGGATGTACATGTAATCTGCGAGAGAGAAATGGCAAGAAGGTCGCAGTGCACGGAGACAAGGCTGGACATTTTTATAGCGGGTGCGAGTGGGACGCAGTGTGAAGGACAAGTTCGAAGTTCGCGTTCCGTATAGCGCCATCTCTTTTGATTGTTTTTATACATAATATTATGCCCAATTTATATGAGCAAATTTTTTCAAACATTTTTTCTTTTCTCTCGATTTTTAGTTGGTGAATCTTATAAAATGGAGCCCAGATTGTTGAATTATACTTTAAATTGCTTCTCACCAACCCAATGAATAGCAATTTAAGGGAATGAAAATGGTTTTGTGGTTTTACTGACATATTAGGTACACCTATCAGTGGCGTTCCGTGAGTTTTCAGTGATTGAAAAAAAACGACGTTACTGAGGTTGTTGTAGCTGAAAATGAATTTTATTTTTTTTTCAAAAAATCAAATTTTTGTATAAAGATCTTCAGGATTCTCTTAGTTTGGGGTTGCGCCGCATCCATAAACTGAAAGATTTTTATACAAAAAGTTGAAATTTTGAAAAAAAAAATCATTTTCAGCTACAACAACATCAATAACGTATTTTTTTCAATCTTAGCACTCACTCTAGCTCACTGAAAAATCAACGTAGTATCCCCTATGGTACCTACCTAGCTAAATATATATATATATATAGATTTTTTTTTAAATTTTAAAATGCGTACAAATGCGTTTTGTTAGGTCGTATGAGAATATTGAGAACAATGCGTTTTGTTAGGTCGATAATTTATTATTTTCTGAGGAACAAAAATAATACGTGATTTTGTGGAAAATTTTGGTTTGTTTTGTTTGTTTGTTTGTAGGTATCTATAAACCCGCCTTTATTGTGACCCGGACAAAGGACAGAATTTGTTGTGTGCGAGCGAGCGGTGAATATATGTGTATGGCGGCGTCCCTGTTTGTCTTGAGATTTTTTGCGAAACGAGTGTGAACAAAGGACACTATGAGGAGTGGGAAGGGGGAGGAGACTGGGAAGATTTTCTCTTCGATGTATAGATACCACCCGGGACTTAATTTTGGCAAATGAAAAACAATGCTTGGAAAATGATGTATTTTTCTCGCACTCATGGTTCATTTATTTCGGGATGAAGCTTTTAAAAATTATATAATGAGTAATGAGACAATAAATGACTGTTGATTCGCATCGAGTACGGAATTTTAAAGAGCCGATTTAGGAATAGAAATGGTTTGTGGGCGCGTTTGTGTGTTCGAATTAATCACAATTTTTCTTTATTTCCGGTGAATTTTATCTAGCTGACCCGGCGAACTTCGTACCGCCTCAGAATCAGCAAACGTGTACATATTTAACTTTCCGAGGTCAAGATGAATAAAAAAAAACATCGTAATATCGTGTCCCAATGACTATCGTTTTCAAGGAAATTGAGCTGTTGACATGCATCACGAAATGTTGATGGGCACACTACATCATTGACAGTTCAAAGTGATTCAAATGATGTCGACCAACGCACATTATTTGAAAAGCCGTACAATACAAAATATATGAAAAAAATAATTTTCTTCATATTTTTTTTCTCGTGATTTTTTCCGATGTTTTAATAGTTATTCTTACAATCAAGACGGAGATAAATCCAACAAACCAAAGATCGTGAAAATCGGCCTAGCCGTTCTTGAGTTATAGATGGTGTAACTAACCCGACTTTGTTTTATATATATAGATTTTCAAATATCGGTATTCTTTCTTGAATCATTTAAATTTAATAATACACGGTAAATTGATGGCGTTTCAGAGTGGTTGGTATTGTCAATGTCGCCCTTTTGCAAGGCAATAAATAATTCAGAATTGAAAAGTTGCTGGAAATGGCTTTAGCCGTATTTGGTGACTAGATATATCTGAATAGCCAGGTACTTCCTCTTGCCAATCTCCTTCCCCTTCTCACTAACTTCAACCTCACAACATACCCCAATTGAGAATGCCATATTCCCTCTGGCTAAAAGCGATTATATGCGGTGGGACTCTTGTGCGGTATTCGCATTTTTTTTAAATGGCCTATCTGGGGCCTAGATGGGAGCTGGCGACACTAGTTTTCGTTCAAATCGGTATAGATCACACTTATAGGGATATGTAATAGATTCAATAGTTAGGTTAAGATAAATAATATTTAGTTTCACTGTACTTTTCCTTAATTTAAAGGGTTATTGATTCAATCGCTTTGATAAGGCATGTTTAGCAGGTACCCAGTATCTATATTTTTCGTAGCTCTGGACTAGTAACTACATAATAAGCTAAATCCATTTAGTGTTATCAATTTTAATTTTATGAGGCATTATCAAACAGTTTGTATAATTACGTAGCAGAGCTTGTTTAAAAATAAACTATTTTAAATAATACTATTATTAAATATATTTAAAAAAAAAGCTACATCCATTTAGGTGGGTACGGTGGAAAAAAGGTACGGCCCTGGGGGAGGGGGGGTGGGGGGGGGGGGGTGAGAGCAGGAGGTTGTGGAGGGAGGTAGCAGTGGTAAGAGGGGGGGGGGGAAATAGGGGGTAAGGTGGGAGGAGGGAAATTTAAAAAACAAATCAGTTTGTAAACACCACTTTTTAAGTAAGTGGTGAAGGTATACAAAGCAATTTGTTTTTATTCTTTTGAAATGGCGCCACAAAGAGAATTTGCGATTTTTGAAGATATAGATTTTTTTTTTTTATTCTGTATTTTCATTAGTTAGGTGTATAAACACAATTAAAACCCTTTCGTTCGGAAATAGTTTAGATATATATTTAAAAACAAATATTACGGTTCAGTAGTCTGTAGGTACTGAGTAGGTAGATACTAAGCGTGACTTGATACCAAGTCCGTTATAGGAGAAAGGTAACTTTTACGCTGTTACATTTCCCATGTGTGTTTATATTTGTATAAAATGCAACTTTTGTGAGTGAGTTCTCGTTTACATTAGGGTGACCAAAAGATGGACAAAAAAAAAATTTTAAATGAATTTTGACTTCATTATTTACAAAAATCTAAAACCTGTTTTCTATATCTATTTTCATAAATTCAATAATTTTCATAAAACTATCGACTCTAATACTTAAGTACCTACATGTTGAACTCACTTTCCCAGAAACGATCCCAAAACGAATCAAAGTAACATTTAAACTGAAGTTTAAAGGTCTCAGGCTGGATCTAATTTAGAGCAAGACAACCTACCGACTTTACAAAAGTCCAAAAATGATTGTGAATCATCGATATAATATCTAATTTTCTTCGAAATATAACACCACTTAAGAGTAATTTGATAATACAACTCTCCACCTCGACGTAAACTTGACAAGATAGTTAATTTTGTGACGTAATTTGTTGCGAGACACACCTAATTGTTTTGCTATAAATAAATGTATTATTTTTATCAATCAACTCTTAATTGTGGGATGACATTTGGCCAGATGATGACCGTTCTCCATAGAAAATTAATTCCAAAGCAATCCTAGAAGCTACATTACTGAAATTAAAAGCAACGTCTGGAATGATATTGGCGCAAGCGATTCTGACCTTGTCCTTGTACAGTTTCTTTATACATAGGTAAAGGGTAAAATCGCAATAAAACAATTCCACAGATGACAGGTTAATAAAAAAAAAACTCTTATTTTGTGTAAAACCATGAATTTTCATTAATTTATTTACTGACCGGTTTCATTTACTCAAGCATCATCAGAGTACAAATTAATAAAAACCTTTAATAAGTTTTCTTATAATCCTCCTCTGGATCATAATTTAGTTTATATGTTTATTGTCCTGAAGAAGGTTGAGATCAACCGAAACCGTATAACCGAAATCAATAAAGTGGTTTGGAAAATATAACTTGTTTCATTTTGTACAGGTAATGTCAAGCAAAAAAGTATTTGCTTTCTTCGATAATTTAATATGTTTGATTTTGGTTTTAATTTTGAGTTTAACACTTCTAGATTGTACTTCTTGTGAATCAATTGAAAGTATTTTATTATCTACGTTGTCGATTATCTCCGCTTTGTGGTGACCCTTGTGGCTGCAAGAAATAATACGATGCCCGCGGGCCTCTCTCGGCGCACTTCCCTCCCGAAGTACCGAGTACCGCCCGGGCCACGAGCCACCTCCAGCGCCATTGAGCCACCAGGCCGGCCTGCGATTATTCACTTACCCGACTGAATTAATACCGACCGCGATCTGCTTCACTTAGCTTCATCGGCACTCAACCTTCCGAAGCACTGGTAATGATAAGGTTGACTAGGGAGATAGTCGCGAAAAGGTTGACAACAAAAAACAGCAGGCCGGCGTAGTCCAGAGGCAAGGCTTTGGACTCCCTTTTTAGAATCCGCAAATAAATAAATTTTATGGGTGCCAAATAAATTTTATTTGACCAATTTGTGTTATTTCACAATTACTTAATTAAAAATAATATATATATATATATATATATATATATATATATATATAGTATATTTGCGGCACGTTAATACGGAAGATACTCTCAGTATCGCCCTGGTGTAAGACCACCATTCAGAATTGAAACTTTGCTTGAAATGGCTTTAGCCGTATTTAGTGACTAGAACTGAATAGCCAGGTACTTCCCTACCTTATTCTTCCCCATCTCATTCCCTTTCCCGCTTGTGCCCTTCTTTCAATGCTCTGTTAGAGCGAGATAGACGAATGATAGGGGGAGATAATATAAAATTTGTACAGCGCCCTTGAGGTGATTTTTCACAAAAACGGCGCTATACAAGTCATCCAATTATTATTATTATTATAACTAACAAACTAATTAACTAACCAACACGCCGTTCCCTGTAGGGGTAGGCAGAGAGAATGAATCGCCATACATCTCGGTCTTGGTACACACTCCTTGCCTCATTCACATAATTTTCTATTATTCTGACTCTTGACATGGTCTAATTCACTTAAGATGATCCACTAGTCCTTGACTGATTCGGAATGGCGCGGAGCGAACGATTTTTGGGCGTTTACCAATAAAAACCCTAATCTCTAGCAAACAACAGTGTTTTGTTATTCCGCAAGTATATTTTTAAAGATCGAAGCGCCGCGTAGACTAAGGCATGTCCGTTGGCCCCGGGCTCTGGGCGTAGACTGAGCGACGGGCTAAAATCCTTCTGTACATGGCATAAGGATGAAATTCGCACTTAAAAATTCGTTGGGTACCGCCTATTTTTATTCACCGAAAAGAAACGTCGCCAAAATGCACGATTTATTTTATTTTGTGAAGTTCAGATACAAATATTAAAATGTTTTCCGATCACTCTACAAGAAACTTAATTAGCTACATTATTCAATAAAACAACACCAGAAAAAGGATTTGTAAGTAGGAGATTTTTCACTTTTAACCATTTTTTATAGGTCAGACGCATAATTTTTTTATTACCTTATTAAAAAGCTTATCAAAAAAATACTCGATCACTTCAAAGGCAAAGATGTGTTCTACTCACAGTATTTAATTGAAGCATCTATATTATTTCTAAGCTATCAAATTTTCAAAACTAATACACAAGATTTTGTACGATTTTGCATTTTTCCGCGTGTCTTCACCTTAATGTGCCATGTCTTCCTCGGACGTCCCCGATTTCTACTGCCATTCACATTTGCGTCATATAATCTCCTCCTTCTCCTTTCTTTATTTATTCGCTCTTCATGCCCAAACCGTTTAAGTGTATAAAGGCTACGATAAAAAAGTGTTTGTCATATCGTGAATCTATGTGTAAATATAGAGTTCAAATTAACAGTCCAGTGTTTTCATTGAAAGGATCCTAAGATAATTAAGAACATATGTTTCTTTTTTCTTTATCTTATATGTGTTTATATTATTATAACATTTTTAATTGCCCTCTGCACCTACCTCTTGTTATACTTATCTTTGTATTTTTTTCTGGTATCTAAACCTTTACCTGATCTGTTTACACTAAATCATAAAAACTGTATAAATATGTAAAAGCCCACTAGGGCGTTGATGATTAATAAAATAAAAATAAATATAATTTCTTTTTAATTAATGAAGATAATATTAGCGAAATTCAATCGAAAATCTGAAACAGAAAAATCAGAAAAAGATACGGATACATCTGGGACTCGAACCCAGGTCCTCCGGCAATCCGGGCCGACGCGCTAACCAACTGCGCCAACGTATCCCTATCCGATTCGGTCATTTTTAACTGTATCATACTTCGACTGAGAACCACCAACATTATTTTCATTTTTCTTATCGCATATTTTTATTGGCTGCTACCTTTATGTGTGATTGCAAGATTCAACTCGAACTAAATGCCCTCTAGATAGTGTCAGGATAAATTTTTATCACTTTTTATTAATATGCGACATCTATTGACTTTATCTGCAAGTCTAGGATGAAATATTTTTATTTTTATTTTTAACTTATTAACTTAAAGAGTTAAACCTCAAATTATAATATTTTTAATTAATGAAGATAATATTAGCGAAATTCAATCGAAAATCTGAAACAGAAAAATCAGAAAAAGATACGGATACATCTGGGACTCGAACCCAGGTCCTCCGGCAATCCGGGCCGACGCGCTAACCAACTGCGCCAACGTATCCCTATCCGATTCGGTCATTTTTAACTGTATCATACTTCGACTGAGAACCACCAACATTATTTTCATTTTTCTTATCGCATATTTTTATTGGCTGCTACCTTTATGTGTGATTGCAAGATTCAACTCGAACTAAATGCCCTCTAGATAGTGTCAGGATAAATTTTTATCACTTTTTATTAATATGCGACATCTATTGACTTTATCTGCAAGTCTAGGATGAAATATTTTTATTTTTATTTTTAACTTATTAACTTAAAGAGTTAAACCTCAAATTATAATATTTTTAATTAATGAAGATAATATTAGCGAAATTCAATCGAAAATCTGAAACAGAAAAATCAGAAAAAGATACGGATACATCTGGGACTCGAACCCAGGTCCTCCGGCAATCCGGGCCGACGCGCTAACCAACTGCGCCAACGTATCCCTATCCGATTCGGTCATTTTTAACTGTATCATACTTCGACTGAGAACCACCAACATTATTTTCATTTTTCTTATCGCATATTTTTATTGGCTGCTACCTTTATGTGTGATTGCAAGTAATGCAAATTATAATAATTAAAAATATTATAATTTGAGGTTTAACTCTTTAAGTTAATAAGTTAAAAATAAAAATAAAAATATTTCATCCTAGACTTGCAGATAAAGTCAATAGATGTCGCATATTAATAAAAAGTGATAAAAATTTATCCTGACACTATCTAGAGGGCATTTAGTTCGAGTTGAATCTTGCAATCACACATAAAGGTAGCAGCCAATAAAAATATGCGATAAGAAAAATGAAAATAATGTTGGTGGTTCTCAGTCGAAGTATGATACAGTTAAAAATGACCGAATCGGATAGGGATACGTTGGCGCAGTTGGTTAGCGCGTCGGCCCGGATTGCCGGAGGACCTGGGTTCGAGTCCCAGATGTATCCGTATCTTTTTCTGATTTTTCTGTTTCAGATTTTCGATTGAATTTCGCTAATATTATCTTCATTAATTAAAAATATTATAATTTGAGGTTTAACTCTTTAAGTTAATAAGTTAAAAATAAAAATAAAAATATTTCATCCTAGACTTGCAGATAAAGTCAATAGATGTCGCATATTAATAAAAAGTGATAAAAATTTATCCTGACACTATCTAGAGGGCATTTAGTTCGAGTTGAATCTTGCAATCACACATAAAGGTAGCAGCCAATAAAAATATGCGATAAGAAAAATGAAAATAATGTTGGTGGTTCTCAGTCGAAGTATGATACAGTTAAAAATGACCGAATCGGATAGGGATACGTTGGCGCAGTTGGTTAGCGCGTCGGCCCGGATTGCCGGAGGACCTGGGTTCGAGTCCCAGATGTATCCGTATCTTTTTCTGATTTTTCTGTTTCAGATTTTCGATTGAATTTCGCTAATATTATCTTCATTAATTAAAAATATTATAATTTGAGGTTTAACTCTTTAAGTTAATAAGTTAAAAATAAAAATAAAAATATAATTTCATTATTTTGTTATTTTTAATTGAATTGCTCTTTAATCGCTTTTAGGAAGCATTTATCTACAATTATTCTGATATTTTCGGGTATGCTGTTGAAGTATTTTTTCCTAGATATACAGGGTGTTAAGGATCGTACTTGACTTACTTTAACCAGTGATTCCTGACATTATTTGGCCTAAAAAATGTTAATGAAATTTTGGTCTCCGGTGATTTTTTTTTCTTTTTCAAAAACTTTTTCTTCAAAATCAAAATAAAAAAAAAAACTTCTACTTGTCGTCACTGGTAACTAAGCCAATTAACCAACCAACCCCTCACTCCCTTCCTTTCTTCCTAATACCTACTGATTTTTTATGTTTTTTGTAGAAAAAAAAACTTCAAAAATGTCACTGGAGATCAAAATTTTCTTTGAAATAATGTCAGGATTCATTGGTTAAAGTAAGTCAAGTACGATCCTTAACAGCCTGTATGTAATGATGTTGGGAAAATGAGATGTTACAAACATAGTTTTTTTGTGTTAGAAATGCATGTTTTTGACGAGTACGACTTTCAATTAAAAAGCTGTGATTTTGTTTTTATTTTTTGTGATTTTTCGGAGTAGATCTTTAAATTCTTCTAAAATAAGGTTAAGATGGATAATCTCTTTGTTTTATCAATATTAATTTTATAATTAGAGTTCCACAATTTCAACACGGAGGAAATTTGTTTTGTATGCAGCTCTAAGGTGACAACAGCGTATTTGAGATTTAATTATCTATAATACAGCGTGGTAGAATGATGTTAAATTTTTAAATGAGAGAAAGTATTGGATTCTCAAAAATACATAAATGAATTTCCTTATTTTATTAGCGGAAAGGTTAATTAAGTATACCTAAACACAGTAGTTCTTGATATTCTTCTGGAGGATTTTGTGCCTCCATTATTGTCGGCAGTATTGTAAGTTTTATCGGAAGTTAAAGTACATCATACTAGTATTATGGACATGGTAGTAACAAAACATGAGGTGAATTTGACGAGAGCAGTTAATACGAAGTCGAGACATTTAGACGATTTTGATGTGACGCGAATAAACCGACCCTTTGGAATAACAAGGTCCCATCTGTAGCAGAAACGTCACGCGATTATGGGATCTATGGTAAGGTACCTTAGAGTTCATTATCGCATGACGTTAAAGCAACAGATGGAACCTTGGTATTCCAATGGGTCGAAACGGAGAAAGTTAATAAAATGCTTGAGTGTAAAATGATGCATGAATGCGAATAAAGCAAGGGTTATATGCCAATACAGAATCATTAAGATGATGAACCACGTAGTGTGAGATTTGGGATTAGGCTGTTAACAATAAAACTCCTCATGTAGATGGCGATAACGTTTAAATTCCCGTTAACACCATCCGAATGTTTTTTTTTAAAAACATCACGAAAAAGCGAGTTTTATTTTATGTTGTGAAGCTCAGGCACAAATATTAAAAAAATATTTTTTTTTCCACATTATATAGATAATAAAACCATAGCAGAAAAAAAGTTGATAAGTAGGAGATTTTGAACATTAAAGCAGTATTTATAGGACACTTTAATTTTTTCTGGGTTTATATAAAGACCGATCAAAAAATTCTTCATTATTTCAAAGGCACAATATATGTGTTCGCATAAAGCATCTAAAATATTCCTAAGCGATTTAATTTTCAAACCAAAATCACATGATTTTGCATTGCTTAATACGAGTATTACTACTAAGCAATGCAAAATCATGTGCAGAGAATTAAGTCGTTATTCCCTATTTTAGATCGTTGCTTTTGTGTAAAAAGAATAGTGCAGGTAGGTTCCCGTGAAAAGGAAAAATAAGTAAAATGCACTAATAAAATACCCGAAACAAACAACAAACTAAAAAATGCATAAAGTCGATTAAACGAAATCCGACAAAGCCACAATGCTCGCATTTCACGCGCATGATGAATGCATTAAGAGCATGATATTTTTTATATGGGACAGCTTATAAATAAATAAAAATGATATATCGGCGATAATGATGTTGGGGCCCTTTTCCCCGGGGCCCGCTGTGAGGGGCTAGCGCCGCGCACCGCCCCCGCGGGGAGCTCTAACAGGTCTCCTCAAACCCGAGGACGCACGAGGACGGGGATGGAAGAAACGAGGAAATATTGATAAGGAAGTGAAGAGAATTTATTGGTGTTTAATCATAGGTATTCTTTTTACTTCAAGTTTTAAATTATTCGACGAATTTTTAAAAAAAATATTACCGTACATAACACTAGATACCCAAGATATCTACTTAGTCATGTTTTCTTCAGAAAACTGATAAAGGCATAGTTTTTGACTTACCTTAAGGGTCTTTTACATATAAAAAGTTTCATGATAAATTTCCCCGTAATTCTACTACTTCAATGAATAAGCGCTTTTAGTATTCCCGCGGAAATGGAACTGTGACGAAAATGGCTCATGTCATCTCATTTCTTTAATACAAATGAGGGAGAGGCAAGAAAATGATTACTTTTTTACATCTCCCTGACTCGTATTAAATAAATGAAATGCCGCGAGCCGTTTTGGAATTACAAAAGAATCCATTTCCATCATTATTATCAATCGTTAAACACACTTAAGACGGTCCACTAGTCCTTGACTCATTCGGAATCGGGCGGAGCGAACGATTTTTGGGCATTTACCAATAAAAACCCTAATTTCTAGCCAACAACAGTGTTTTGTTATTCCGCAAGCATATTTTTACTTCCTTCTGTACATGGCAGAAGGATGAAATTCACAGTTATAAATACGATGCGTTCCGCCTGTTTTAATTCACTGAAAAGAAACGTCGCCAAAATGCACGTTTTATTTTATTTTTTGAAGTTCAGATACAAATATTAAAATCTTTTTCGATCACTCTATAAGAAACTTAATTAGCTATATTATTAAATAAAACAATAGCAGAAAAAAGATTTGTAAATAGGAGATTTTTCACTTTTAACCATTTTTTATAGGTTAGACGCATAATTTTTTCTAAGCTTATTAAAAAGCTTATCAAAAAAATACTCGATCACTTCAAAGGCCAAGATGTGTTCTACTCACAGTATTTAATTAAGAAAAGTAAAACACAAGATTTTGTATGATTTTGCATTTTTTCGGATGCTTCACCTTAAAAAAGTACCACTTAATTGATGTTGTTGGTGCTGCTTTTTTTTTCTTATTGCTTTTTTGTTTGGAAATTTACAGGAATCTTACAGTTGAGTGTGGAAATCCTGAAAAACTCAAAGTCACGAGTCCCCACTGCCTGCCCAGCGTCTTTGAGGGGATTTTTCACAAAAAGGCGCAATAAAAAATATCCAATTACCCGGTCTGTGGTTGACCTGGCATCGCGTCTGGCTTCCAATTACTTCAATTTCTCGGCTGGCTAAGTTCTCCATCACGACACAAGCAACATATTTCGCTTACTCATTTATTCTTAACCTGCGATTGTTGATCTTTCTTTATTATGATTAAAAAATATACTAGACCCATACAAAATATAAATAATTTTTACTTTTTAAACTTAAGGGATGAAACAGTTTGAGAGTCCCTGGCTGGCCAATGGGGGTCCCGGTCTTTTGTCGGCCCTTTCCACTAGGGGCCCCGCCATGCCGACCACACAACATTGCTACAAGGATCTAGAACAATGTAATATTCATAATCCTATATCTCTTCGTGTGACGTAATATGAATTATTGCGAGCATTTGGGTTCTTGACTCCAACTTTGGCCGCTAGATGTCACTTACAGTCCAGGAAAATGAATCAAGGAATATAATTTTTTTAAAACTCAATCTGTACATTATTTTATGTATGTAGTTAGGTAGCTATGTACCTAAATATTATTATTTTTTTTCCATTTTTAAGGCAGGACCTTTAACTGAAAATATGTTTATTTAAGAAGAAAAATAAAATTTTCTAATCGATTTAAATTGCTATCTTTGCACTAATATCGAATAACTAATAATCTGCAGTTTTTTTTACTGTTTTCGAGTGGGTTTGTTTATTTTTGCAAAAATATTATATATGCTATATATGTACATACATTTTCACAAAAATGTTTTACATGGATAACGATAATAATATAACTAATTAAAAGAGTTTTGTATTTAAAAGTGCAAGAAATACCATGATTTTATAATATCTGCCCCGATTTGTTGGGTAAAGAAGGAGGTAGCGCAACACGGCATAATACCCCAAAAATAAATTAACTACGATAATCTGTATTCTATCTAAAATTTTGGGAGGCGGGTATGGGTACCGTCGCCCCGGGAACCATTTATTGGACGACCAACACCTCTGCCACAGGTCACCCGAAGTGGTCCGCTACGTTTGGAGACTAAGCAGGGGTGCCCTTGTTCATGGGGTTAGGTTTGTCTTAGGGAGACCTATTGATCTCTGCAGCCGGACACTCTCGAACCATCGCCTTTCACCGCAGTGGGAGGGATGGCTTCACACGTCCATCACTCCTGGACATATTTATCCCCAGATTCCTACCTACCCCTCAAACCTTTTTCCTTCGCAGGTTTTCCTCTCCTTCCTTTCCCTTAAAGAACCCTCCACAAAGCATCTTCAAAGATGACATAAGCTCTGAGGGAATTTTTCCCTCAGGGCCTCCTGTGTGGAGCTAATGTAAAAAATAAATAAAATAAAAGTGATGGATGTTTTAGTTTATTTTGAAGAACCATCATTAAAATTTCTAGGGTTAGGTTAGGTTAGGTTCATTGATTTATTTTTGGGGTATTTTGTCGTGTTGTTAGGCTTTCGTTAGTGCCACCTGTTTCAACGCTAGCTACAGTAAAAGTTAAACTGGCTAGTTTTCCACTTGTAAGTTTTTTCGTAAGTTTACGACTTCTGGCCAATGGGCACATTGGATTTTCAAAAATACAATATGCATTTTGAAAATCCAATGTGCCGATTTGCCAGAAATCGTAAACTTACGGAAAAACTTACAAATGTAAAGTTTTGTCGTAAGTTTACGACTTCTGGACAACTGGCACATTAGAGCACAAAGCTAGCCATTTTAACTTTTACTGTAGCTAGCGCTGAAACAGACGGCCCTTGCGTAGTTAAATTTTAAAATCGCGATGCCTACATTATGGATATTAATTATCTGTCTGGCGTGACCGTATATCTAAGCTTATATATATTTTAATATATTTGAAGAATAGTATCTGCGGCGAACATATTCTTTACTCGACTTCCAAAATAAAAGGAAGGTGACTGACTACAAGAGATTTTGAAAAACCACCCCATCCCTTTTCCCATCCCGAAAATATTACTATCTACATCTGATTTCGAAAAACTCCACGTAAAGCCCAGGCAAAGCCGGGGACTTCAGACAGCTAGTACTAATTTAAATATTTCCATAAAACAAGAATGACATTATCCCAAGGATCGCCTAATAGTAAATAACGTATATTAATTTATTTTCTTTTATCGACCTAACTTTTAAAAAAGTTGATTAATTGACCGTTTGAAAGTTCATGATCACCGCATTGTTTTGTATATTTTTTAACGAAAAGCGTGCCACATTTCGTTGTCTGTATTTTTTTCACATTGTCGGATAAAAAACATATAAAATGGATAGAATAGCGTCATGGGGAGGTTTAATTGTCATTTTGGGATATTTATTCGGTCCCATGGCATAATTTATCATATCGGGCAGAAGGTTTGAGCTTTTGTTGAAAGTATTAAATAGAACCGTTAGATATTTTATTGGCTTTCACCAGAGAATGGCAAACGTTGAGTGGTCATACAAAGATCTATTATTTTAATATGTCTAAAATTTGACATGACAGAGCGGTTCATTCATTGGGTCGAAATATGACCCAAAGAAATCACCGTTCGAATCACCATTACAATTAATATCTTATAATATATTTAATTAATTGTAACGGATTTTGTCACACATTTATGGTTAATAAACCTATAAATGAATTTGAGAGACGGGTATAAATACCGCTGTCACGGGAACCATTTCTTGGGTATCCAATTCTGCCATAGGACACCTCAAGTGTTTTAGCAAGGGTTCCCGGGTACGAATGCGTTTGTCCTCCTACCGCGTGGCAGGCCGGATCGGGAGACCTCTCTAGCCGTAATATTTCGAACCATCGGCTTGCACAGCAGTGGGAGGGGTGGTTTCATACGTCCGTCACTCCTGGACTCACTGACCCCCAGATTCCTACCTATCCCTCACATCTTCATCCTTCCAAAACTTCCTCTCCTTCATTTTCATAAAAAAGACTCTTCACACAGCATTCCCAAAGATTTTTTCCTCAGGGCTTCCTGGGTGGAGATAAAAATAATAAAAAAATGGTTTTCCAATAAACGGTTCCTGAGGCAGTGGTACTCATTTATAATTGAAGCATTCCTAAAAATTGCCTTGCGAAAAAATGCAAAATCATGTGTTTTTGGTTTGAAAATTTAATCACTTAGAAATATTATAGATGCTTCAATTAAATACTGCGAGTAGAACACATCTTGGCCTTGAAAGCAGTCGAGTATTTTTTTAATTAGTCTTTTTGTAAGCCTGGAAAAAAATAAAATATCAGACCCGTAAAAAATGCTTTCAGGTGCGAAATCTCTTACCAATGAACCCCTTTTCGGATAATGTTTTATTGTATAATATGGCAAATTAATTTCTTAAGAAAGTGGTCGTAAAGCATTTTAATATTTGTGCCAGAATATCATAAAACAAAACATAAAATAAAATAAAACAAAAAATAAAATAAAACAAAACACTGCAATTTCCCAGTGTTTTTTACGGCAAGAATCAAAGTGGGCGCGTCCAACGAATTTGGAGTTGAGATTTAAACCTTACGCCGTCCGCTTAACGACTATGGTCGCCAGCCCGTTTTCTGGGTCGTACGGACGTCTCTACGCTCCACGTCGCTTGGTTCCGTGAAATCCATTTTAAATTCCCTTGTCATTATAATAAATAATGCGAAAGAAAGGAGTTAATGTTTTTAACAGGCCTTTACGAAATCAACCTGTAAAAAGCAACTCTCAAATAACTTCTCTAACCTTTCCAAAAGAGTATTGTCAAGAATTTTTAAATCCCTCCCAAAACGAGGCGGGGATTTCTATGTCAAACTTTTCAAAGACTATGGGATCACCTTAAATGTGTTTTGCTACTAAATCTGTATACTTTCTTTCCTATTACTTCCTTTTTTATTTGTATTCCCACTGCACTTCCTTACTTCAATCTCACAACGTACCAAGCCAATTAAAAGGCAGGATACACAACATGTTGAGAGTCTTACGATAAAGTTATTGTTGAAATAAATTAAAAGGACTCAAGGCTGGCTTTTGTTGCCACATACAACAGGTGACGATTTCGGCCGGCATTTGTAAAGCGGAACATATCCTTTCACCATTATGCTATTAATGTATGATTAACAATCGTAATATTAATTTTATTAATAAGTTTATTTTAAAAGCAATTGACATTAAAACAAATTTAGAAATTTCGGGAGGTCTTTTTAAAAAACTAACAATAATGGTGCAGCTCCTATGAGATTAAACTGTATCTCATAATTCATTAAAATAAAAACACTCAATTTAAACAGATGACATAGGCTCAGAGGGAAATAATTTGCCTCAGGGCCTATATCATCTGTTAAGGTGCTCTATTTGGGGAGAGGAAGGAGTGAACATGGGTCTTGAAGAGACCCATGTTGTAGGAGGGAGGAAACACAGAGGCCGGCAAATCGTTCCACAGCCGAGCTGTTGAACTCAAGAATGAGTCGTAGAAACGACCCATTCTCATGTGACAAATGTCAACCGTGTACATATGTTTAACGTGCGTTTGGCGTGTCTGAACCCTCTTATTTGGAAATATATTAATCCCTAAGCCCCCAACAATGAAAAGGAAAAACTTAAATATTTATTGCACCTGCACAAATCGCAACTACGACCCACAGTTAAATTTGGCAGCCACCTCTGGTCTGGAGCCCCTAAATACCTGTAACAACCGAGTCTGGGCTGAAATGGGTGGTCCGTTTGATAGATTCTCCTTTCTTAACAAACGGATTACAATTTTTAGAGCACTGGCGTCGGGGGGAATGCTGTCTTCGCTCTATCGATATTTCAATGGAAGATGCTCTCAGGTACTAGCGTAATTGATTTTGACATCGGTGCACAGTCTGGAAACACGACAAACATGCGCCCAACATTTGTACACAATTGATATTTGTCAACTGAAAACGGGTCATTTCTACCGCTCGATTGTGGTTTTTGTGTTTCCCACAACATTGGTCTCTTCAAGCCCCCAGTTCCCTCCTTACTTTTCACAAGAAGACCATCTACACAGGTGACATATACAATATACACCCCCAAAGTTTACATTGGCTCCAAGGGAAATTATTTTCCTAAGGGCCTCCTGTATAGATTTAATGTACAAGAAAAACATCGACAGAAAGACGATGAATAGAAAATACTTTGATCCATCTGAGCTTCAGCCCGGAAAGTCATATTTGTATCAGGTCTTTGAGGTGATTTTTCACAAAAACGGCGCTATACAAATAAACCAATTATTAGATATTTTTAAACTGACAGAAAATTTTAGTAATCTATATATAATTGATATTAAGGGGGGGATATCAAAACTCGGCTTGACTGCAGTTAGGTATTTTTGGTACTTGTACGGCCCGCTAGCCAACAACAATTTTAGCCGTCTATGGGGCAGACTCGGGTAAGATTGACACCAAATTGGTAAACCATTTAGCATTTTGATAAAGTATGAAATGAAAAAATATACTTGCTCTATAAAATTTTAATTTGTTTACTAGATAATGGATACAGCTAGACAGACAAAAAATCATATTAGCAATGGAATGGATAGATAGAAACATCTTTTACGCCCTGAACCCTTTTTGACGTCTCCGTTTTTTACTCAATGAGACTTTGAATCTAATTGTGTTTTGCGTAGATTGTATGGTTTATAAAATGGTAATAACTGTATTTATAATATTACCGGAAAATAATGGGTGTGAATAAAGGGAAATCATAAAGTAAAGTTGGGACAAATATTTTTAAGTACGTGCAATAGAAATGACAAAAGGTGGTTTTGTTTTTGAAAGTTTATTTAGACAAATTTTTTCGTACTCAAGATAGAATATATTTCAAAATATTACCTCAGATAAACAAAAAGAAGAATGACGCACATAAACGAAAAATACAAAATTTAATACAAATTGATATAAAATCAACTAAATGTAAACTTGATATGCAAATATTCAGCATAATATCCTACAAAAATTGCCAAGACTTGTGGATTTTAAAATGATATTAATTTTATCTTTAGTACTTGTGTTAAACAGTGTTAGTCGTACGGAATTTTTAAACCTCTCAACAAAAATAGTAGAATCTTATTTTTATTTTTATATATAACTTCGCACAGGAGGCCCGGAGAAAAATTGTCTTTAAGAGACCCATATTGTATGAAGGAGGAAACACAGAGGCCGGCAAATCGTTTCACAGCTGAGCTGTTGAACTCAAGAACGAGTGGTAGAAGCGACCCGTTCTCATGTGAGAAATTTCGACCATGTATATATGTTGGGCGCGCGTTTGGCGTGTTTCCCGACTTTGCACCGGTGCTGAAGGGATCAATGACGCTAGTTCCTCTCTGAAGCATCTTCCATGTCTGAAATAACGGTAGAACAAGGATTCCATCGCGGTAGACGACCCTGAATAATTCTTGAAGCACGTGTGCTCCTGAGGCTGTTCCTTCTTATCGGCAGCTCGTGTACAAATTACCCAAAATTTATTTGACTCTCTCGACTCATCGCCTTGCCCCGCTGTGGGAGAGATGGAATCATACGTCCGCCACTCCTTTTTTTATATGAATATCTTACAAAAGTCCCACCTGCCCCCGTCTGGAGTAAGTGAGACTATGGCACCCCCAATTGGGGTATGTTGTGTGGCTGAAGGTGAATGGGGATGAGAAGGAAATATTGTAATTATTTCTACAAATCTCATGACGTCAGAGCTCACCACTATATGTATATAGAATCCTTCGCGGGCGTGTGCACAACAAATCACCTATTGTTTCAGCGCAATCGAATGAATGGTATAGGAATTTTTTTATAACGCCAGAGCTCAGCACTACATATAGAAACCATTACAGGTATGTACACAACAAATCACCAAAGTTTCTTTGCAATCGGAGTAATGCTTTAGGTACCGTATAAGGAATTACGAAGGTGTGCATTTAACAACTTACAAAAGTTTCATCACAATCGGATAAATAGTACAGGAAATAAATTCATAACGCTAGAGCTCACTTGCACTATAATATATATAGAAACCTTCAAGGGCATGTACACGTACACGAAAAATCCGCCAAAGTTTCATCGCACTCAGATGAATGCTTTAGGTACCGAATAAGGGACAAACAAAGAAACATTATTTTTTTATGTATTTTTTTACAAATTTCATGACGCCAGAGCTCACTATTATTTATAGAAACATTGGCGGGTGTGCACATAACAACTCACCAGAGTTTCATCACAATCGGATAAATGGTATAGGAAATAATTTCCTAACGCTAGATAGGAAATAATTTCATACACGACAAATCGCTATCGGATAAATGCTTAAGGTTCCGCACGAAGAACAAACAAAGAAACATTCATGTTTATACGATAAAATAATTAATTATTTAATTTCTACTTTGCTTGTATAACACCCATTTCCCCATTCATTGCTTAACGGAACTGCAATGCGAGCGCGCGACCTCTCCCCTCAAATGTCCACTCATTACTGAATAAATTTCCAAAATGTTCCCGTAAAACCTGAGCCTTAATATGAACCCTGTTTCCCTTGGTCACGCCATAACTTCAGAACGACTTGAACGATCGCGATGAAACTTTCGGGAATTGATAAGCGCATGCCCGCGATGGTTATAGGATAGTGAGCTCTGGCATTATGAAATTATTTCCTATACTATTTATCTGATTGCGATGAAAATTTTGTCAGTTATCATGAACATGCCCGCGATGGTTTCTTTATCGCGATATTTCTATATTGATATGCTCTGGCATTATGAAATTTGTAAACAAAAAATTTAATAAGTCCTAAGCGAGTTGTTTAAAAAACGGATGTATTTTATGGAGTTTAGCGGCAGAGAAAAAAAGCAGGAGGGGAGAGGAACGTGGGGAAGGTGAAAGTGAACCGAAGACTGTAGAAATTAGATTCCTGAGGCGTGTGTTTGTTACATTACTGATTTACGGATCCGATAAGAATACGAGGCTGTTTTACTTTGACTTTTCCGACGAATGAAGAGATATCTTCGGAAAAAGCATTTGGTAGCAAATATGGTAGGAAGATATCTTTTTCATTTAATCAAAAATTTGTCAAGCAACACTGGAAGATAGATAAACATGTATACGTAATGTGATGTAATTATTATTTTTATGTTACCCTTATACATATGAAAGGGTGAATCCAAGTAAGAACTGTGTTCACCTCACTAAGAATACAAGTAAAACTAACTAACTAACTAACCATCACGCCGTTTCCCCGCAGGGGTAGGCAGAGAGGACGGACCGCCAAACAACTCAGTCTTGGCACACACTCCTTGCCTCATTGACATTCATACATCTCCTCATGCATGCTCTTCTATTATTCTGACTCTTGACATGGCCCGACTCAAGTATCTGATTCACTTGATCGTGCAGTTCTGTAAGTACATACCAGCGCTGGTTCGAGACGAAGATTTATCCCCTGACCTCTGTGCATTGCAAGTAGCTACTATCTCCTGGCTACTGGCTACTTGCCACCATCCTGTCTCCTCGCCCGGGCAGGCGGAGAGGGAGGGTCTTGCTGTGATATGTCCACTCTCCCCGCAAACTCATGCAATATTCACCACAGTCTTGTGCAAGGGTGTAGTCGTTTTTTATTATTATTTTATAAAAAAACAGAAACAAGATTTATATCGTCGGAATGTGTTATACCCGCATATTATATCATGAAATATAACTTTATTCTGTCAATTATTTTTATAACATTATTCTATTTACTAAATTCACAACATGACATTATTAATGGATTAAAACTGACGAAAAATATTATAAATAATAGAAAATATATTTAGTTTTATACTAATATATGTATCTAATAGTGATTTCCACATTAGTTTTTTTTTAACAAAAAAAAAATTAGAATATTTTAATTAATGAAGATAATATTAGCGAAAGTCAATTGAAAATCCGACCAGAAAAATCAGAAAAAGATACGGATACATCAGGGATCTTAATCATCATTAATTAAAATATTATAATTTGAGGTTTAACTCATTAAGTAAAAAAAAAAAATTAGAATTACACGGTATAAATCAACTGTATCTAAAACACGGTTTATTTTTTTTATTAGTATCTAAGGCTATGAATATTTAACAATTAAATTTGATTACCTCCAAATTTGAATATGGAGACATACAAACTGATTATAGTTCTATTTAGCCAATGAATTCCCCTATCTTTTGTTTATTATCACATATTTGTAGGATTTATAAAAAAATATAATTAAATCTTTAAACTTAAAACATTTAAAAGAATCTAAAGAATATTTATTTTGTTGTATTTTGAATGTACAATATGTTATATAGCCGTTTTAATAAATAAAAAAAATATTGAAATTGGCCACATTTTGGCAACAAAGCAATCCGAGGTTTTGGAAATAGTGCCATAATGTGGCAAAAAGCGCTCGAGTGGATAGTAACTAAAAAAGATTGTCAATTTATATATAAATAACACTTCATTAGATTTTACCTAGTTTGGTTTAGTTAGGAGGTGAATACATTTTCAATTGAGATTTTATGGTTATTTTAACCACAATTGAAGATATCTACACCAGTTAGATCAAAGATAGAATGTCATTATATGTCGAACGCGATATTATTTTTAAATAGTATAACAAGCAAACAATCAATTTTGAAAAATACAGTTCTTTGATAAAATTGATTTGTAAGAAATGTTTTTTTATGAAGAGCAAAATAATATTTTTTATCGTGGCTACACACCTCCTAGTATCACAAACTGATAGGGTTGGCTGTACATAAGTAATCAGCGGCAATGTGGGATGGAGCGGTGGGAGAGACTGGGGGTGGCGTGTCCCTCGTTAATATTCAGCACGTCCCATCAGTCTGCAACTTGGATGTGGGTTACGCCGTTCTGCCTTGCCTACTACTGCAATCTTCTTGCAGTATTTCTGCAAAAACTTTTCCTAAAATGCTTTTATTTTTTTTTATTTTTTTTTATAAGCGGGGGTGCCCGGGTTCATGGGGTGAGATTTATCCGGGTCTTGGCGGCGGACGCGTCTGCCCACCAATTGTGGCAGGCGAAATCGCTTGAGACTGGTTGAGGGAGACCTTTTGACTTCTCCAGGAGGGCTCTCTCGGAACATCGCCTTGCACCGCAGTGGGAGGGATGGAATAATTCACTGACCCCCAGATTCCTACCTACCTCTCAAACCTTTTTCCTTTCCAGAACATCCTCTCTTTCCTTTCCTAAAAATAATTCTCCACACAGCATCCCCAAAGATAACATAGACCCCATGGGGAATTATTTTCATCAGGGCCTCCCGTTTGAAGCTGTTGTAAAAAAAAAAATTTATATATATATTTAGTCTCCTGCTTGATGTGGCTCCCACAATACATCTTGAACTTACCAATTGGCACAGAATTTAAAGTTTCCGGCAGCGCATTATAAAACTTCATCACTTTGTACAGTAAACGCTTTTGGTAGCCTGACTTCATTGCACTTCCTTGTGTTATATGTCTGTGAATGTCCTTGTATTATGTAATTTTATTTGAAAATAATTTTTTTAACAGGTTGTTTATTATTTTTATTTATAAATATCATCTGTTTCACTGCTAGCCAAACTTGTTCCTTTAACATTTTATTTGCCTTAAAAAAAGATTCTTAGAGTTAATCGGCAAATTTTATTTTAAAGTTTAAGTAATCAATATATATAACAATCATTTCGATATATATAACAATGAGAAAGAACTATTTCAATAACCGGAAATGGAAAATATTGCATTATAATTGTCATTAATTAGTTTTTGTCTTCTATTACTTAACCCAAACCATGATATGAAATTAAACATTTATTCACTTTAATACTAATTTATTTGCACCAGGACCGGTTTCGTCCTACTACGGACTTTTTTAGACTGGTAGTTGAAATTCTTATGCTACGGAATAATTTCAACTACCAGTCTGAAAATGTTCGTAGTAGGATAAAACCGGTCCTGGTGCAAATAAATTGGTGGAACAAAGTGAAAAATTGTTTAATTTCATATATAATACAATGGAATTCCACCATGAATTAACAGTTAAAAACGAGACTCACCAAACCATGAATCTAAAATAAAAATAACGTATTAAAACTGGTCTAAAAAACCTATTTAAATATTATTAGTTATGTTCACAATGGAGTGCTGGTACCTACCCTGATGTATGGCAGTGAAGCATGGAACTGGCAGAGAAAGGATGAAAGTAGACTGAATGCTGTAGAAATGAGATCCCTGAGGCGCATGTGTGGTAAAACCATGTATGATCGTGTGAGGAATGTGGAGATCCGAAAAGAATGCAAGGCCGATGTGAGCGTCATAAGTAAGATTAAAAAAGGGACGCTTAGATGGTTTGGACATATAGAGCGAATGAACGAAGAAAGGAGTGTCAAGAGAATATATGATACTTATGTGAATGGTAGAAGAAGTCGAGGACGCCCGAGGAAGACATGGCACGATCAAGTGAATCAGATACTTGAGTCGGGCCATGTCAAGAGTCAGAATAATAGAAGAGCATGTATGATAAGATGTATGAATGTGAATGAGGCGAGGAGTGTATGCCAAGACCGAGTTGTTTGGCGGTCCGTCCTCTCTGCCTACCCCTGCGGGGAAACGGCGTGATGGTTAGTTAGTTTAGTTAGTTAGTCAAAACATTTCGTAACGAAAATACTTAAAATTATCATTTTTTTAACGAAATAGATATTAAAATACTTTATTTTTTTATTATAAGCAATAATTATAAGAAATAATTATAATACATATTGAAATACCTCCCGAGAAAAGATGCCGCCAACGGGACTCGAACCCGCGACCCTCTGATTGCCGATCAGGAGCTCTATCCACTAATCTACGGCGGTTTATCTCTTACCCGCTAAATGATTCAATATATACTAGTGTTTCATTCAACAATGACCGCTTATTACATTTTTTCACCTGCAAACAACCAACTTTATTTTTATATGAGAAAGGCATTGTAAGTGTTAACTTTCCCACTAGGTGGCGTCTAGACATATCATGTCTACATTTTTTGGTGAAAATACTCGTCAAATATTGATTATTTTTAATTGATAAACTAATGCCTAAGACAAGGTTTTATGCTTAGCACAAAGGGTAACAATTAATATAAGCAATAATTATTAGCTTTTCTCAAAAGGTTTTTTGAAGTATGTAAATAGGTAGGTACTTCTTTACGCACGCTTGACTTGGGGGGTAAGCTGGCGAATGTGTAACGAAAATTGAAATGCGTTGAAAAGAGAGAGCAGTGCGCGTGCAAATTTTCTTTTTCTCTTCCTCTCGTAACCAGTGCATGAAATATTTCATTCAGTATTTTGAAATACCAGTTACCAGTGACGCGCCAAACGCGGAGGGGAGCGGACATCGATGCGCACGGCTTGATCAGGCGAGGCAAATGATAATAAATTTAAATAAATATTTGTAGAAATTATAATTAATATATTTTATACATATAAACATATATATGGACATACATATAGATTGAGCTAAAGAAGTATTTACTTCAGTCGTGTGGTCTAAAGCACACTCGTTTTTTTTTCCAATATGGTTGAGTGTTCCAGGCTAATAATTTTTGCTTATAAAAATTGTTACCCTTCGTGCTATGCATAAAATCTTGTCTTCAACATTAGTTTATCAATTAAAAATAAACTATATTTTCTATTTATTAACATCCAGATATAAAAACTAAATTTGGAAGGTTTCTTTATATTATATTTGCTTATTTATCTTATATCCAAACCCACTTTATTATTATTTACACATATTCCTAAAGATAACCACGGACTAGGGACCAAGCCACAGTCCGCTACTCACTGAGGTTAGTGACTACTCAACATGATAATGCTAAATCACATCACGATATTCTGAAAATATTATTCTCTCACTAATGCATTTTCTATCAGGACGTCATTTCAATCTTGACGCGGTTTCAATCCTGAATCCTGACGGGCTTTCAATGTTTGATAACTCTATATTATAAATTATAAATAAATAAATACACGTAGCCTACCCACTTAGGTACCTTAAGGTGCTGGTAAACGATCAAGACAAATTACATTTTATAACAATTGCCGAATAGTTATCTTGCCAGTCAAAAGTGGTAGACGTCAATATTGAAGTAATGTTAGATATAAGACAAATCTAAACAAAAAAAAACTTCTATATTATCTCCACGAAGTTTGTGAAAACTTGAAAATGAAAAACTTTCAAGAATTTCTCTAATATGAAGTTTATTTTTAATTTTTCGAAAAAAAATCTTCTTAACCTCTTGTAGGCCGCAGTCCCTCCGGCGGGTCCGGATTTTTAAGCGATTTTGCCCCTTATGTATAAAGAAATTGTATGAAGAACAAGGTTAGAAACGCTTGGGCCATTCTCGTTCTTGACATACGAATTGGATAGTATTTAGCCACTCCGAATAATTCATATTCACAAGCAACATCTTCCGCTTAGTGTGGTGGTAGTAGGAGATTTTTAAATGTTGATGGGTTATTCGTAACCCGGGAATGTTTGTCTTTCTTAAAAAAAAAATATTTTTTTTGAAATATCCACATCAACATTTTGTTTAATTTACTTTCGATTTTGTGGTGTTTACGAGTAATCTGATTATTGTACCAGATAGACGGTATACTTTTACATATAACTTCTTATTCAACTCAAATTTAGATTTTTTTGGAGATGTCTGATTTATCAACTGGACGATCGATGTATCAATTGAAATTACGTTTAATAAATTGTGGAAAAATGCCCAGACTTCAAAAGAATTCATCAATATTTAATTACATGTTCCTATCAGAGTGACACGCGGTTGAATCGGCGGCTCGATGATATAATAATAAAGATGAGGCGTGTAGTGTGTGGTGTGTAAGGTCGATGAGAGGGGGAAGGGGAAGGAGATGAGAGAGGAGGACCGCCGTCAGATGTGTCAGGGGTCTGTAGTCTGTACGGAGTGTTTGTGTGAAGATGAATATCTGCTGGGAACGCCGAGATGATGAGGCTGTATTGGGTGTCTTTTGATCTGATGGGGAAGCGAAGTAGGCGCAAACATCCTTGTGGGGCAGAATCGAATTAGTTTTATTTTGGATACGTTTTTTAGATTTTCACGGCCAAAAGCATTTTCGTTGTTTGTTTTTGGGGTGTTATGCCGTGTTGTGCTACCTCCTTCTTTACCTCTTTCGTTTCGGACAGCGTTGCAGTGTCCATCATCAGGGCAGATCCGGCAGATCCGTCCGTTTTATTTTATTTTATTTTTTATGTGAATGCCTCACAAGCGTCCCAAGTGCTCCCGTCTGGAGTAAGTGAGACTATGGCATCCTCAATCGGGGTACGTTGTGAGGCTGAACGTAGTGTGGAGGGAAATTTTATGTTTATTTTATTTGGAAAGCCAACTATTTTACAATGTATGACAAAATATAGGTTTGCAAATTACTCAACCAATAATAGGTTTTCACTGAAGTGAAATGAGATATGAAGGGATATGTGGGGAAGTTACCTGGACATTTAGATCTGGTCAGAAAACAGGCCTAAAGCCATTTCAAGCTGTTTAAATTCTGAATGGTGGTCTTACACCAGGGCAATACTTCGCATCATCTTCCACTCTAGAACGTGCCACCACCCAGAATTGAAACATTGCTTGAAATGATTTTAGCCGTGTTTGGTGACTAGATCAATAGTCAGGTACCTTCACCTTCCTCCTCCCAATTTCCTTCCCCTCTGCATTACCTTCAGTCTCCCCATTACTCCAATTGGGGTTGGGTTGTTGTTCTTTTAGTGTAGTTAGTGGTTTTAGTTAAGGTCTGTATTTGGTGTGAGTATATGTTCTACTTCTGATCGCCCAACACTTTTTATGCAACCATTTACTAGAGATTAAAATATTATAATATTGTGATTTTTTAGTGAGAGTCGGATTTATTGTAGAGTTTAGTACCATTTAGAGTAAGAAGCTTCTCGCCCAAATGTTGTATTTGTAGTTACTTGTTGGATATGTTTATTTAATATATACAAATTAATGTTTGTTTGTTTGTTCATATGTTATGCGCAGCCAAACCGTTCATCAGATTGCGATGAAACTTTAGGAATATGATGTGCGCATACCCGGGATCTCTGGCGTTATGAAATTATTTCCTACACTATTCTTGAGTTGTGAACATGCCCACGAATATTTCTATATATACTGGTGAGCTCAGGCGTTATGAAATTTATAAAAAAAATTTAAATAGTTGTTGGACAAATGGGTATATTTTATGGAGTTAAGTGGCATACAAAAAATGCTGTGGGGGTATGCGGGAGGGGCGGAGGGTAATTAAGGAGGGGGTTTGCGGGAGTGGGGATGAGGGAAGGGGATGACGGAGAAGGTGATAGCGGAATTCGTGAGGAGGGAGTTCGCGAGAATGGGGAGAGCGGGAGAGGGAAATGGGAACGTGGGGAAGGTGAAAGGGGAACGCGGGAGGGAGAGGGGAAGGGACGCGGGTGGGAAAGAGAATAATAATAAAAATAATAATTGGATAATTTGTAGAGCGCCGTTTTTGTGAGAAATCACCTCAAGGGCGCTGTCCATCTTATTATGACTTCTTAGGCTCTACCTAGAACTATTATTTACAAATGGACACAGAGAACATACTTACCTGGCAGGTCACTTCCGATAAACACACTTTAATTAGAAAGTTTATGCTTGGAGGAGATACGACTTTGCACGCGGAGGACGCTATATTAAAACAATGGACATTGCATAACTTTACATTTGCTACACCATCATTTTTCATATTACATTTATAAGAAGATTACTGCCAAAAATGGAGTTAATAAATTGAAGTTATTTCGAAAGACTTGTGAATTTAGGACTCATTAGGACTGGAGGATTTGAATGAAATTAGATGTACAAATAATTTACCATTAAGAATTTGTTAACATTTTTATGCAATTAGTTATTTACTATGTGCGGGCTGAGAAGGTGAAAGTGAAGGTTTTTGTCTTTGGCTTTATGGGTACGACTGGTGGCAGGAGAACGGGGACGAATAGGAAAGGACACGAAGGCAGATTTTTTTTTTTTTTTAAGTGGCATTGCAACGCATGCCGAGTATCAGCTAGTAATTAATAATAATAACTTCCTATTACATTCACTTTTAAAGTTTTATTTTATTTTACTTTTCTCATACACTTACCAGATTCAACTTATTTAGTGTCTTTATCAAGGCAACGAAAATGATTTATTTTCCTAGTCCGACCCTCCTCGCCTGGCGCTAAGTTGTGATGCTACGACTCGATCACGATGACGGTGCAGGAATCGAACCCGGTCCCGAGATCTCATCTCAAGGGATTGATCCGCCGGCCACCCCTCAACACGCCCCTCTCTAAAATATTGTAATTCACTTTTGACAACGGAAGTATACCTCAAACTAAAATAGGTACCTACCTGGGCTCACTTACACAAACGTACGTTTATAGGGTAGAGTACCCATCAAAAGCACACTTTCATATCAACGTTCTTATTTACAATTTACTATAATTAAATCATTTTAAAGAGACCGTCATATACATCAAAGAAAGCAGCATATTATCGGACCAACCTCATAGTGGCAATACGTTCTCTCTTCACAGTCTTCGTGGTGAAAGGAGTGTCATCTTGTGCCTCCGTGGATTGTGACCTCCAGCCAATCTTATGCACCCATACAGTACTTGTGTGTCTCATCACCCTTTGTCACCTCAAATGAGGTACTTGGCTTACTTTAACCAGTGATTCCTGACGTTATTTAGAGAAAAAAAAGTTAATGAAATTTTGGTCGCCGCCAGAGGCCCTAGCACGCTTGCTTTATAACTATCGGTAACTTCTCATCGTTTCCTAGGACAACTGCACATCGCTAAAGTACAAACAACAGTTGATGTCGAATATGTTAAGGACACTTAGTCATTGTGAACTGTCACTTATTCGTTGGCGATCTGTAGTCTATGCTTATTTATTTATCATCTATGCTAGGGAACGATGAGAAGTTACCGACAGTTATCCCACCGATCGTTATAAAGCAAGCGTGCTATGGCCTCTGGTATTGACAGGTGGGGTCTAGAAAAAAGAAATGAACATAAAAGTCACCGGAGACCAAAATTTCATTTACTTTTTTACTTTAAATAATAACAGGAATCACTGGTTAAAGAAGTCAAGTACATCCTGTCACACCATATTATATGTTATTGTTTTTTGTAAATGTGATTTTACGGGTCCTGTGATTTTTATACGCGAGCCTAAGCAGTTATGCATTTCATCTACAAAAAATATTTTAATGTTTTCAAATATGGGGAATGTCTACTTTTTAAAACATTTTAATTATTGTACAGATTTGTCTGTCCACAGGTAACCGTCCTATTTCTGGGTATACTCCCCTATTTAGATTGTGGTGATCTTGTATGTATAGGAAATGCTGTCGGTAGGTAAGTGAAATCTCACCTGGGTTGCACTACACACATATATTTGTATAGAGAAGGGGATAACGCAAAGTAGGTAACGAGACGTTGAGTTATCACCTGCTCGTTGTCGTGGTGCGCACAATCAGTAATGTTGGATCGAATCGCATAGGATTTCGACGTTTTTAGCACCAGTGATGTGCCTTTGAAATAGCAAGCTTTTTTTACTTACTGGAAAAAATGGTGCTCCAAAATAAAATTTATAACATAATATTATTTCATTTTAACTTTTATACTTACAAAAATCGACTGTGTACCTTTCGTACATGCGTGTAGAGAGATTTTGTGCTTTTTAGACCTTTTCAAAATAACATTTCGGTATTTTTACTATTTTTGAGATCAAGAAATATAACGTATCGTTACTTCCACCGCACAATTACCCAACTAAGAATTTTCACTATTTTAATGATGGAATATTGTCTGAAATTGTGACTCTTAACTCACGAAAAATTAATCGCAATCAAATAAATAGTATGGGAAATAGTTTGATAACGCCAGAGCTTACTATTAAATATAGAAACAATCGCAGGAATTCGCATATCAAATCACCAAAGTTTCAACGTAATCGGAAACCCATAAGGGAAAAACAAAGAAACATTCATTTTTATAAAGGTAACTATTAAGAAGATAAACTTAAAAAAAACTAACTAACCATCTCTCCATTTCTCCGCAGGGGTAGGCAGAATGGATTTAATAAGATAACTAATACTTAGGATTATACTTCGTAATACTTAGAATGTGTATAAATAAAAGTGATGTGAACAAAGTTATTTGTTTTCGTTGTTTGTTTTTGGGGTGTTATGCCGTGTTGCGCTACCTCCTTCTTTAGCCGACGTTTCGGACAGCGTTGCAGTGTCCATCATCAGGGCAGATCCGGCAGACCCGACGATATAAAACGTAGCCAAAGTTACTTGTCTTTTTATTAAAATACTTAGAACTTAAGAAGGTGAAATTATAATGCTTTTTTTTTAATTACGGCATATTTTATTTTCGTCAAGTTAGTGCTAGCATAATATGAATCTTAAATATATTGTATATTTCGATTAATAATTGCTGAAAGTAGTCGTACATAGAAAATTCCATAAGTGTCAATTGTATTCTAAACAAAAATCCATATCCAACTTCTCTTCACACATGAAAAAAACATAATTTTTTGTAAATAAAAAATGCTCATGATATTATACTCGTACGTGTTTAATAAAAATAAAATAAAATCGAAATCATTTTAAAATGGGAAGGTTTTCCACTTTTCTGTAAAATTACATATTTGCAGTTATGTAATTTTGAGGTGGAAACAAGGATATAAGAATTATATATGTGTTTCATTACCTTTCATTGAAAATTCCGAAAATACAGACTTTTAAATCAACAAAAAGAAGTTAAAATAAGTCAACAAGACGATTTTCAATTTGTATCAGATCCGTCATTGTTCTTCGTCGAAATAATTCCCTATGAGATCACTACGCTTTGAACCCATAAACATTCCAATTATTACGATCCTACAACAGAATGCTGTTTTCTCACTATGAAGATCAGATCCTTAAAATTCCTGTCACCTTGTCGTGAGTCTAACAGGTCGGTATCCTAAAACGATCTCAAAAATGTCCTTACACATTTTTTGTCTGTCAAAATGTCCTCAACATTTTTCCCCGATGGAGATTCGCTCTTACACGTGTTTTTGTCAGTCAGAAATGTCCTTACATATTTTTTGTGGGTCCGATTCGATCTCGGGTAACTCGGGAGACGTTCAAAAGACACCGATGACGTGTCCACGTGATGGTCCACGTGTAATAAAGCGATTCTGAGGGAAGAAAACAAATTTACACAAAGTTTAGGGACAGTTTAAATCGTTATCTTTGTGATCGCGGGTCAAATAAACACATAAGTATAAATGGCGACATAAAGGGATGATTCGTCTTGGTAAACAACCCCGCGGGGGGTGGGATTCTACATTCTACCTTCCATGCACCCCACGGGGTGACTTTGTCCCTTGTGGGGGATGCCGAACACCCCTAGGGGGTTAATGGTTCTGGAGATGATATAGGAAGACATTTGAATAAATTACTCATAGATAATGGTCGGCTTTGGGAGACAATGTTTGAAAATTAAAGATGTTTTAGGAATGGGTTCGATATATTATTATTTAAATGGTTTAATTCGTGGATGTTTAAATTCAAATAAAATAAATAACAACGCTTGTTTATCTTTTAATTTTTGTGGGTATGTTGTGAGGATGAAGGTAGTGGGGAGGGAAAGGCGATGGGGAGAGGAAGGTGGGGAAGTACCTGGCTATTCAGATCTGGTCACTAAGCCATTTCCAGCAACGTTTCAATTCTAAATAGTTGTTTTACACCATTGAGTATCTGGAACGTGCCGCAAACATACTATACATTATTTTAAAAGAATAATTTGTAAAATTACCCAATTTAGTCAAATAAAATTTTAATTTTAATCCTTTGACCTCCTGATTGCTAGTCGAGAGCCTTACCCCTCGACCACGTAGGCCGTCAGCTACCATCTTATTAAAAAATAACAAGGTAGGTTCATGTAAAATTGCACACATAAGTAAGATGGTAGATAGTAAACAGGTATAACTGTAGGGGTTATCGTGATTTATTTTTGGGGTATTATTCCGTGTTGGGCTACCTCCTTCTTATTTCGGACAACATTACAGTCCTGTAAGGTATCGCAGCACGGTATAAAACCCCATAATATACATATAATTGGAAAATTAAATATATCATTGAAGAAGAAAATAACGATAATACAAAGACTAAATCTTGTATTGTTTTTTATTCTAGATTTGTTTTTTTAAATTTCTTTGTAGTATTTTAACATATGTACTTACTTTATTTCGAACACAACTATGTACAATGTGACCTTAGAACGGGGTATCCCAGTAACAATACATTATCTTATAAAAAAATGTTAAATTTAAATAAATAAATAATTAATAATTTAATTTAATGTAATATATCATTGAAGAAGAAAATAACAATGATAATCTTTTTTTTTAAATATGAAAATGAACAAGACACAGAAAAATAATAAAAGGTAATGGTTGCAACTGGGACTCGAACCCAGAACCGCACGTCTAACCGGGACATACGCATTAACCAATTTTGCCATTGCACCCTATTATGAGACTTAACTAAATAGCTTTCGAATTTGCAACGGCCACACATGAAAAATATAAAAAATATAGGTACTCTTGTTGCGAAAGGCTATTCTTCTTCTTAAGTCGGTTACAAAAGCACCATTCACATGGTTCACTAATCGCTCATTTCCGCATTTCATTCGGCCTAGTTTACTCGGAATGACACGTCTGAACATGAAATGAATCGAAAGTGCCGAACACTGCAAATCTTCAAGTGAACCGATCCAACAATGTTGGATATTTTCATTCGGCATCCTTCACTTGCGCGCGCATGCGCGCGGAAGAGAGCAAAGTGAAACGTCTGAACACCGAGTGAACTCTCAATCAGTTTGTCTCGCGTCCTGTACGGGAAGGACCATGAAAGGACGCTATCACATCGCACGCAAAACGTCAAAATGGTATTCGTTCGGCTAATTTGTTTGCTTTTGGGAACACCTCTCATATAAATTTTTGGGTCTCCCTTATTATCCATGTATTTTATATTTTTTTTTAATATATGTAAGATTATTAATTTCTAGGAAAATGTTCGTAATAAAAAAAGTAAAATCAAATTGTGTTATTATGTCATAAAAAATAAAAAGGTTTATAAGACGAAACAATACTGTTTTTTATATTTATTTTATTTAATTGTGTCAACAAAATTTCGTAAAAATCGATGCATCTGACATGTTTTACCTTAAAATTCGGGGCCGGACCGCGCTGGAAAACAAACGAATTCCAGCGCGGTTGACCTCGCTCGGCGACGCTGTGGTCGGAATGGACGAGTGAACATGGAATGAAACCAAGATGGACGATTAGGCCGAAAAAACATGGCGGAAACCTTCCCTCGAGTGAACTGTCTGATTCCAGCTTTATTGCTGAGGATCGTGACCCCTACTCCAATTTCCCTGGTGGACAAGGCTCCTCCACTCTTCTTGGTCCTGCGCTGCGTGGAGAGCCAAGGACACCCTAGTACTGGACGCCGGACGTGGACACACCAGCGCTTTGGTGACCTACCTCTGTCTTCCACTTTGCCAGTGTCCATGAGTTTCTCTAAGTTGGAGTACTCAATTTAGCGAACAACGTATCCAAAGTACTAGGTATTGTAAGATATGCTTATGGGAGCTTTTCTTGTTTTTTGCATTTCTTAAGACCACTGGTCATTGTCTTGTTTTTGTTAGGGTATATAAAGTAGGTACTATCGACAAGGTAAAACTTTATTGGTTACTTCGACTAATTGTATCCGATGATGGCAAAAATAAAACAATAAAATAATGACGGAGCAACGATCTTAATAAATATAAACACACTTTTAATTGATTAGTTCAGCATTGCATTATTATCGAATAATATCATATTTTTTCACGCTCTTAAACTTGGCAATGGATTTGATCGCATTTCATCATAATTTTGCCAGTTGGATATATTTTTTTTATAAATTTTTATATGTAACTAAACCGCGCAAGAGTCCTAACTGCTCCCGTCTCGAGCCAGTGAGACTATGGCATTCCCAATTGGGGTACGTTGTCAGGCTGAAGGTAGTGGGGAGGGGAAGGAGATTGGGGAAGAGTAAGGTTGGGAAGAATCTGGCTATTCAGATCTGGTCACCAAACACGGCTAAAGCCATTTCAAGCAACGTTTTAATTCTGAATTGTGGTCTTGCACCAGGGCAATACTGAGAGTATCATCCACTCTGGAATGGGCCGCAAATATATCTACTGTATATTATTTTTAAATAATTTGTGAAATTACACAAATTAATCAAATAAAATTTATTTGCGCACGCTGGGTTCGAACCCGCGACATTCGGGTTGGGAGTTGAGCTAAGAGTATGGATATTAGAGAGACGGCATGTGAAGTGTACCCGCGCGCTCCAAGTGTGCCTTTGCGAGAATTCTACCCACACGGCTGACATTGGCTGTCACCATGTAAAATGGCTGCTGTCGTAAAAATGTCGGAAAGTATTAAACGGCCAAAAACCAATGTCAAAATTCTCGAAAAGGCACACTTGGAGCGCGCGGGCACACTTCACATGCCGTCTCTCTAATATCTACTCTTAGGAGTCTTTTTCCGCCGTCAAGTTACTCTGAATTGATGTTTAGCGTTTCCATTGTATTTTACTACAAAAAAGTTAAAAAAATGTAAAAACATAAAATACCTCTCCCATCGCATTTTATATCAATGAACTTCACTTCAGTTAGGTAAATTTATTCTAAACCTCGTCGAATCTTCGAGAGGTTTTATTGCGGGCTGTAGTGTCAATGGTTCAGGTGTCCATGCTGATGTCCAACCTTCGAACGTAATAGAAGAGGAACAAAGATCTCAAGAAGTAGGAACCGATCAATGCAATATTGTATCCAAAGTAGAATTATCGATGATTCTCACCAACAAACTGACCTCTAATAATTGGCCATGGTTTTAGTTAACGCGCATCCTTCCTGTCCAGATATTACATAAAACAGACTTTTACCATCCTACCTGATACCTGCTACCATCTAACCCTACTACACATAGCACTGAGGGCAATTAAACGGAATTGTACCCGCCAATACCAGCTCAACCTCTTCCCACGATTCATGATCGCAATTCTTATGGTAAAAGAGTGAATCGAATTTTAAAGGAATCATAAAAATAATAGGATTTATTTTTAAGAGCGTATTACCAGAGAATACCGGAAATTAGTCCTTTTAAATCAAATTCTAGATGTATTGACTATTTTTTACAAAAACACACAAATTGATTTTGAAAGATTGCAGATTTAAAATTTTGAAAAACTAAGTTTATTTTTAATATAGCGTTGGTCGTTGGCAGATTTGTTCAATTTTCAAACGATAGATTCTATTAAACAACACAAATTTCAAATCATATAATAATACAAGCAAATAAATCAACACACAATCTTAGAATTTTAACACAATTTTAAGAATTTTAATTTTAGTTCAATTAAAATCATTAAGACGATCCACTAGTCCTTGACTCATTCGGAATCGACCGGAGCGAACGATTTTTGGGCGTTTACCAATAAAAACCCTAATCTCTAGCCAACAACACTGTTTTGTTATTCCGCAAGTATATTTTTAAAGATCGAAGCGCCGCGTAGACTAAGGCATGTCCGTTGGTACCGGATTCTGGGCGTAGACTGAGCGACGCGCTAAAATCCTTCTGTACATGACAGAAGGGTGAAATTTGCAGTTACAAATTCGTTGGGTACCGCCTATTTTTTTTCACTGAAAAGAAACGTCGCCAAAATGCAGGTTTTATTTTATTTTGTGAAGTTCAGATACAAATATTTAAAGTTTTCCTATCACTCTATAATAAACTTAATTAGCTACTTTATTCAATAAAACAATACCAGAAAAAGAATTTGTAAGTAGGAGATTTGTTCACTTTTAATCATTTTTTATAGGTCAGATGCATAATTTTTTTCTAAGCTTATTAAAAAGTTTATCAAAAAAATTCTCGAACACTTCAAAGGCCAAGATGTGTTCTACTTACAGTATTTAATTGAAGTATCTGTATTATTTCTAAGCGATCAAATTTTCAAAACTAAAACAGAAGATTTTGTATGATTTTGCATTTTTTCGCATGTCTTCACCAACGTTTTTTGTGACAAAAATACCAAAATACAAACTAAAATATTGGAATTTTTTTTTTACACTCTTAATTTGTTTAGACATTATTGAAAAATCAGAAATAGTTACGATCAAAAAAGACTTACAAGAAGTACACGATATTTAATAATTTATCACCGTGCGTTTTGAGCATTTTTATTGCTTACTTGAATATAGGTATACAAAAGCAAGTTTTGAATGAAATAAATCGGTATTAAATTTTTAATTTTAAAAATTTGATGGGGGAATATTCATTCTTTCTCATAGGAACCTCCCTGTACAACTACAAGCATTTTAAAACTTTTATTCTCAGCCGCTGGTCAATCGCTCTTAATAAATGATGCTTTGGTTACATTAATACCTACGTAGAGATATTAATTTAATGCAGTTTACTACAAAGCATTACAAATTACAGACAAAAATAAGGCTTCGAAAGATGTTTTAGTGCTTTAGTTATTTTATTCTCAAGGTTTTATAAAACCTGTTATTTTTATAGTTTTGCTTAACTCTTTAGTTGAGATCTTCCGATATTTTACAAGAGTAAGGGACAAAGGATGAAAGAAAGGGGAAGATTGGAAAGATGTCAGCTTATTCAGATCTAATTTTTTTTTTTTTATTCATAAAAATTTTTTTTGTACATTTTTTTTTACATTCTTTTCGGCTACCACACTAAACATATGTCCTTATTATGGTAGTCGAAATTTGTATATCTAACTATATAAATGTAATATCTGTTAATTTGTTAATATATTGCTTTGTTAAATGCAATGTATTTATATAATAAGTAATACTTTAACTGGTTTCTCAGTTATATAAGTAGATTGTATAAGCATAAATCAACCGTATGTAGGTACACTGTTCATAAAATAAAATAAATATAAATGGGCCAATAAACAAATAACTTTACCTGTTGAAATAAATGAAAATAAAAATGAATTAATTGATTATGAAATGTTTTTTTAAGAGAAATTAAATGAAAAAAGAGTAACAAAGCAAGTAAACTTAATTTACCTAATGATGTCAGGCATTATTTAAAATGGTTCCTTCCCTTTATAAATAACCAATTCTGAACACATATGATTACGAATTAACACAAAGGTCACTAAAAAACCACGGTCGGGTCACCACTTTAGGCTTTAATTGGAGCGTGGAGTTAAAACAGGAAAAGGGTTAAAAACATAGATAACACGTCTTTTATGGAAATCAAAACAGTTTATAGACTGATTGGTTGTTGGTGAATGTAGATCTTATTATAATAATGATGTTTCAATAATTTCTAAAGCTTAATTTAGACCTTTAACCTATACCTATATTATAAATATTGAAATAATTAATTTGTATTAGCTTACAATGACATTTTACAATTTTATTTATGTTTTCATAAGTTTTCTTTTATCCATTTTTCTGTAAAAAGTTTAATTTTATTTTATATCTGTAATTGTAAAAATGTAACTATTAAATCACTATAATAAGATCTTTAATGTTAAGAACCCGTTAGACAAACTTCTAAAAAGTAGTTTATCGCGACTATTAGTCTTACATTTGTAAAGTGTATAAAATAAATAAATTAAAATAAATTAAAATAACTCTATAATTTATAAGTAAGACTTAGGTATAACTAGTTACCCCTAAATAATTTAAAATATAAAAGTAGACATTCTAACATTTGTCGCAGTTATTTTCGTCAAAACATCAATTGCATGCAGTTAACTTAAATTTCATTTTTTAATTTTTTTTTTATAAAAGCCAATTTTATACTTTAATTTTTTTTCAAGGTTTGAATTTTTTGTGACGTCATACATATCTCGGTTTTGTCGGCTATTAATAAGGTCAATCCATACAATATGACATATTATATGGTGCCCAGAGACCCTAGCATACTCGCTCGATGACGATCGGTAGGATAACTATCGGTAACTTCTCATCGTTCCCTAGGACAACTGCACATCGCTAACGTACAAACAACAGTTGATGTCGCATATGTTAAGGACACTTAGTCATTGTGAACTGTCACTTATTCGTTGGCGATCCGTAGTCATGCTAGGGAACGATTATTCTATCGATCGTTATCGAGCGAGTGTGCTAGTGCTAGTGTGCGATCGATATGAAGTTACCGACCGATTGTCGGTAACTTCTCATCTTTCCATAGGACAACTGCAGATCGCAAACGAATAGGTGACAGTTCACAATGCCTAAGTGTCCTTAATATATTCGATATCAACTGTCGTTTGTACGTTAGCGATCTACAGTTGTCCTAGGGAACAATGAGAAGTAACCGACAATCGGTCAGTAATTTCATATCGATCACTTGTAACATAAAGATACACCAGAAAACAACACTTTGTTCAGTGGGATCGGATAAATAGCTAAAAAATTGAATTTATTCGTTTGGCCACAACGAATATCGAAGCAGTAGGTACCTCCTTGCACAGATATCGTCTTAGCAATACAGACATTTGAAAGACTTTTTAGAATTTTTACTCGTCAAAAATCTTTGTCACGTTTCTTGTCATTTTTAAACTAAAAACCAATAAAAACACTAAAATATGATCCTCCCAAATTGAATCTCCCAATCAATCCAGGACATTCTTGTAGAATCTTGCTTTATATTTAAGACATTAGTCCATTAATGATGATTGTTAATAATCCATGACGAACAACAATAACACGTAACGCCGCTTTGGCGTCTCCCCGCGGGGGGTGGGTGGTCGGGCCCGGGGTAGGCAGAGAGCGGGGGTGGGCAGAGGGCGAGGGACAGGTACAGGGTCCCGTGGGAGACACGACAGGTTGGCTAGGTTAGTTAAGGTGCTGAGAAGTACTGGGCGGTTGAAAAGTGATTTATCATTTTTTAATTTATGGGCGTTTTGAGAATGTAGGGTGGAATATCAAAATATGTACCTACCAAAGGTTAGGTATTTTTGTTAAGTTTTACTATTCAGACTCAATATAATTACCAAATAAAATACGTCATTTTAACTTAATTATTGATGTGACGCATTTTTTCTCGAATTTCAACAAATCATCGAACTTACTAATATTTAAGTTCTGTGAACCAAAAAAGCCCATGATGAAATAATAACAGAATTCGGAAAGAACTTTCACAGACCTTTATTTGAAGAATTGTTCAATTTCTGAAAAAAACAACTCTTCCTAAGAAACAAATGAAGGCCCCCGTGGTTGAGGGGCAAGGTTTTCGACTGTCGATCCGGAGGTTGCGGGTTCAAATCCTGTGGTGCACAAGTAAGTTTTAGTTGATTGATTTGATTTTTCACATTTTAATCATTTAAAAATAATATAATGTAAATTTTCGAAATGCCCCAGGGTGGAAGAAACTCTCAGTATCGCCATGATGTAAGACCACTATTTAGAATTGAAACGTTGCTTCAAATGGCTTTGGCCGTGTTTGGTGACTGGATCTGAATAGCCACTTACTTTCCACCTTCCTCTACCCCATCTCCTTCCTTCCATACTACCTTCAGCCTCATAATATACCCCAATTGGGGACGCCATAGTCTCACCAGCTCCAGGCGGATGGGAGCTGTTGTGCGGTATTCACATTAAAAAATAATGCTTATAATTTCCAATTGCGTCAAAATTAATAAACGTGTAATTTACCATTTTCAATTGACGCCATGCTGAATTTTGTACATTAGACAGTGTTACCAACCGACTTAAGTGCATTATCGCCATCACACAATAATCTATGCATGTCAGGTAGGTACTAGTTTAGCGGAATTCTCACTTATGGACTATATAATTTATTTATTTACTTCTAATAATCTCATTTTCTCTTCTTCGGGAATACGTACCTATATACGAAAACGTATATGTTTATCCTAATAAAGAAACCATTGGTTTCGAAACATGTCGATTATTTTGATTAGAGTAGAGATTAGTAGTAGGTACTATTTAGAGTACTGGTGTATACAAATTATTTGGTTTTCACATTTTTATTTACTATTTATGAATTAAGAAATAAAAATGTACATTTAATGTAATATTTTTACGTAGTCTAAAACCTTGCCTTCTTTACAAACTATTAAATACAAATAGTGCGATTATTTTTCTATCCACCCGTTACCTTTGTAAGGACATCGCGTCCTTTGTAGCGCTTTGTGCCATTGTCATCCTAGTTCGGACAACACAGTGTGGCCCGAAACACTTGTGACTTATTGCGCATTAGTCGCGGAGGTGCGGACCTTTTGTCCGCCAAGCGCCGGCCAGGGCTTTTGTTGATGCTAGCAGAGGCGAAAGTAGGTACTAAATGAATACACAGCTAAAGTGTGCTGGCAGATGAAAGTAAATAAATTATAAAATATGTTATTTATTGTTTTAGTGTTAATTCGTAGAACTCCATTTAATTTGTTAAAAATTTTATTTAAATTAAATTCAATAATGTTTATTATTAAGTTCTGCAAGTGATTTAGTTTTTCATCATTGTGATAACTGTCTAGCAAGTTTGGAATTGGCCTTGTAAACCGAAACAGCTGTCAAAATAATAAAAAACTAAAACACTTGAAGAACTTAATAATCAACATTATTCAATTTAATTTAAAGAAATACATGTTGTTTGATTGTTCTTATTAGTAAAGTTTTCTGCTCTGAAAAAAATAATTTTAAATAACAAATATCTAACATAGTTTTCATTATCTTCTTAATATATAAAACAAAGTCGGGTTAGTTACACCATTTATAACTCAAGAACGGCTGGACCGATTTTTATGATCTTTGATTTGTTGAATTTGTCTCCGCCCCGAATAACAGAATAATGAGCTCTCGCGTTATGAAATTTGCAAAAAAAAAATAAAATAGGACAAACGCGAGTTGTTTGAAAAATGTTATTGTTGGTGCGGAGGGGAATTAAGAAGGGTGGGTTGCGGGTTGGGGGACGAGGGAGGGGGAAGGCAGAAAAGGTAGAAGGGGAATGACAGTGGAAGAGTGGAGGGGGAAGGTGAAAATGGAACACGGGAGGGGAAGAAGACGCGGGAGGGGAAGAGGAGTCGGAAGGGGAACGGGGATGAATGGGAAAGGACACACAGGAATTTCTTTATTTAAGTTGCATTTCAACGGATGCCGGGTCAACTAGTGAAATATATATTTTTAATGTTCAATGAATTATTTGTAAACATCCCCTTTGAATTCAAAACATGCAAAATTTTGGTTTATAGTGTCAATAAAATATTGTTAACTAGACAAAGCATACTCATATGTAAAGCATTTAAGCATTAAAATGAATCATCAACATAAAAAGTTTTTTTTTCAACTTTGAGGATTATGTCAAAAAAATACAAATAAATAGTAGTATATCTGTGTGCAAGGATGTAATGGCCAACCTTATGATTCCAGAGATAACCTCATTTTTAATGTCAGTGCCATACAAATTTTTCTTTAAAAAAATGATAACTCCTTCATTTGTACACGCAATTGCTTCATACGAAATTTTATAGCATAGTAATGATCACTAGAATCCATTTCTAGCCAAAAAAAGACCCTTGAAAATTCAAGTCTCTATGTCTATGAAAGGCGATTTTCAGCCCACTGTGCGCCGTGCTTGTCCCACACGGTTTTCAGCCTGCTGAAAAAATTTTTTTTGACAGCTTATATCTTTGAAAGGTAGGTACTATTCAGTATTTTACAGAAATTGCCAGAAGGTCTGTCCTCAGCATGCTTTAAAAAACTTCAAATAAATATTTTTTTATCATAAAGTAATTAATTTCCAAAATAAATAAATTAATATTTCTGCCAGCACAGAACGGTTGTACCAGTTGTCGTGTTTGGCAATTTCGAATTTACGATGATTGTAATGGGTCCGATGACATTTTTATGCAATTTATATGTGTCGTGTCCCATGAAGTATGATGACATTTACAAATACGACCACCCGCCGAAACCTTCGCAAAAAGTCGCTTCGGTGCCTTTCCAAAATCGGTCCGGACCCTTGAAATCGATTGGCGGGAATTGTCAAAAACGGAATCCTATTATGAATTATGCGGACAAACGCGGCTTTTAACAAAAGACGAGAACAATGGATTTTTTTCGGATTTTGAAAGTCGAAAAATGACAAGAAAAATGAAATGTGGCAAATTAAAAATGTATTAAATGGGTTTGTGAGAACAAGTGGAAGATGTATGGATTAATATAAATCAAATAAATATATCATTTGGGTTAAAACTTTAAATTATTTAAAGATCGATTTATAAATATAATTTAATAGAATAACCGAATGACCATTTTGTTCTGTTTTCATGCGTTTATTCCTAGGTTTATTGTGCAAACTTCTCATCTAATGTATTTTTTCCCTCTTAATCTAGCATTTAAATTTATGGTGTTTGAATAGGCACTGTAGATTTGTTTATTCGGTTATTAAGACACACACAGTACACATAGTTGTAAAATAAATTATTACATCGTTGTAGTGCATATTAGCAAGTTCAAAGAATATCAGAAGTTAATTTCGTCTGAAATGTGAACGTTTCTTAAAACATAACTAGTTACTTAACTGAGTAAAAGTAATGAAAAGGAAGAAAGAGTTATTAAAGACAAAGATTAATGTTATTGGACACTACCTATGTAATAATAAATAATAATAATAATATTTGGATGACTTGTATAGCGCCGTTTTTTGTGAAAAATCACCCGAAGGGCGCTATACAAATTTCAATACATTTCTACAATCTTACTTTTAACTACACACTAGACAAACATTCTTCGACCAGTGATACAAAACTATACATACAATGCATCTGACCAATTAACACGATGCTGCCCAAAATTGTACATGTATTTTTTATTATTATTTTATTATTATTATTATTTTTTATTATTCAGAAAATATGAAATATGTAAATATATTAAAAGTAAAGACCGCCAGGATGCTTTTTATTTTATCATGCTAGTACCTAATAGGCCAAAATTTAAAATGATTTTTAGTTAGACTTAGTACCTAAGTGTGATTTTGTAAGAGGTTTTGGTCAAGCGCACGTATAGTTAATTTAACGAAATAGTGGGTAGGTATTGGATATTTTGATAATTTTTAAGCTTTGTTCTAGAAAAAAATCACCTAGAAAAGTTTTTCACCTTTTTACATGTAATCTCATGTTCACCTTCCAAAGATGATGCACTTTATTCCTGGACAATATTTTAAAGCCTTCTGATGAAGAATTTTATAATTTTACAAGAAAATAAAGTTTTTTTATTTTTATTTTAACTTATTGAGTATAAACCTGAGCCACAGCAAGGATAAGATCCTGGGTGCAATTACTAGATGAAGTATCTTTTTCTGATTTTACTATTTCAAATTTTCTATTGAGAGTCACTAATATTGTCCTTGGTAATTAAATATTACAATATGAAGTTTGTAAGGTAGAAGGAACAGCGCCCTTGAGGTGATTTTTCACAAAAACGGCGCTATACAAGTCATCCAATTATTATTATTATTATTAAGGAGAGACCAATAATTTACAATTGACACAATGTTTGGATAATAAATAGCTTTCTTCAGGAATACAAAGGCAAAAGGGATCATGTCAAAAAATATTGTAAGGACTTTTAATGTCCTGTACCATGTGGGAGTATTTATGAGGTTCCTGCACCTAAAGGACACTGTCGATAATTTAATGTTTCGGTGTGGCGGTTCGAGAAATTAATGTGTCCGCCATACGAGTTTGTGACAGTGTCCTCATAATTTTGAATCCTTGTATTTTGAGAGTAATTAAGGCAGTAAATTAAGCGATGACCTGTTTTGAATTTTGCTAAGGCGGACAGGATCGTAAAGGATTGGAAGTCCAATATCAATTTATTGCTGAAATCCAAAAATATACTTACGCGAAAAGTTTTCAAAACTAATATTTCTTTAATCCTATTCCTGCTAATGTTGTTCAAATTTAGCTGTAAGTCTGGAGGTTTTTCGATGTTGGTATTGGTTATGTTTGACGAATCGACTCTACAATGCCTTTGCAGCTGTCGTTAGGAACATTGCAAATAGTTAATAACCTCTGAGCAGGGGTTAAAAGTTAAAAATATGTTAAAAAAACACTAGATTAATTTCGTATGAATATATTTCGTAATTATAAGGAATTCTTTTTTTATATTAACTCCACAGAGGAGTAAATATAAAATAATTTTCCTCGGGACTATGTCATCTTTGAAGATGCTGGGTGGAAGGTCTCTGTGAGGAGAGGAAGGAGTGAACATATCAGTATTAATGAGACCCATGTTGTAGGAACAAGGAAACACAGATGCCGGTAAATCGTTCAACTTTTTTTTTTTTTTTTTTTACATTAACTCCACACAGGAGGCCCTGAGGAAAATAATTTCCCTCAGGGCCTATGTCATCTTTGAAGATGCTGTGAGGAGGGTCTTTTTGAGGAGAGGAAGGAGTGAACGTGGGTCTTGAAGAGACCGAGCTGTTGAACTCAAGAACTAAAGAAGAAGTTCTCATGTGACAAATATCAACCGTGCACGCGCTTCTGCCGCTTTCCCGACTATGCACCGGTGCCGAGGGGATCAATGACGCTAGCTCCTCGGAGCACCTTCCATTGAAATACCGGAAGACCAAGAAAAGAAATTAAGTAAGTTATGTGCATTTTGGTGTCAGATCAGGATTCTTACTTCTTATACCAATACGCCACGGAGGATATGATAAAATTCGCATAGGTACATACTAATAATATTGGATCATTACTTGTATCCTTTATTTAGCGCCATTTTTGTAAAACGTCACATCAAGGGCGCTAATAGTAGTAATAGGTAAATGCCCTGTCAATATTTCCTCCTATATGTACCTTAATGTATCCTCGTGTTACATCCATTATGGTATAAGATCTCCGGAAGTAGTTTTTTTTACAATAGCTCCTCGTAGGAGTCACTGAGAAAAATCATTTTCCTGAAGGCCTATGTCATCTTTGGGGATGGTGTGTGAAGGATCTTTTAAAGGAAAGGAAAGAGAGTTTCTGGGAAGGAAAAAGGCATAAAGCGTGTGTAGGAATCTCGGAGTCAGTGGGTCCAAGAGTGAATAACGTATGAATCCATCCCTGTCACTGCGGTGCAAGGCTATGAGTCCAACTGGAGAAGAATATGGCCTCCCTCAGCCAGTCTCTTCTAAACAGGCCCACCGCGTAATACATGGGCAGACGCATCCGCTGCCAAGACTTAGACAAACCTCTTCCCATGAACCAGGTACCCCTGAAAACTCACCAAATGCAGCGTACCACACGGAGAAAAATGTTATTCTAAAGTACGATCATTTTATTCGTAAAAACGGTTAAAAACGGGACTGAAGTTCTTACGAACAAATTAACAGGGTTTCAATGTTTATTGGCGGGAACACGTAAGAATAATTTGTTGGTAGATACACGTAATTTCGTACGTTTCCCCGCCAATATTGAAACACTGTTAATTTGTTCGTAAGAACTTCAGTCCCATTTTTATCCGTTTTTACGAATAAAATGATCGTATTTTAGAATAACATTTTTCTCCGTGCACTTCGGGTGACAGTCAATTGGTTGGTTATCGAATAAATGGTTTCCAGGGCGGCAGTATCTACCTATGTATACCTGTCTCGCAATGAGAGCTATAACTCTCATAAGAAAAATAGGTAACTGGTATTGTAAAACAATAGTATAAAATAGTTAATAAACAAGCAAATGAATGCATACATAAATAATTACCGTGAACAACTTTTTGACACATTCTATCAAGTTAAAACCTCCCTTCAAACATACATTATATATGAAAAACCCCGCTTTAATTATATTTATACTGTTTCAAAAAGCGAATGAGCAGCTTTAAAAAGAATGAGGCGTCCTTTGAAAGGGCTGACGTCCCAACAATGGGACCACTTGTTCCAGGAGCCCTAGTTGGCCCCAAAGCCCCGCCTGGTCCCGCCAGCCCTAACTAAAGCCAAAGACAATGGGACCAGCCCTTTTTAATTATTAAGAGGGTGTAGCAAGTAAACAAGGCATGTTAAAAAAAAAGCAGCGCTTTCAAAAAGGAAAGAGTGACTTTGTAATAAGTGTTGCTGGGGCAAATATGACGTAGGCTTTGTGGTTTGAACAGATTTATGGAGAGATTCATTAGATACTCTTTATTTATTGTTATAAAATTTACGGAAAATTAACAATTTTTATTTAATGATATTGCCTTGGAATTTGGGCAGATATTAACACTCCAATTAAAAATGTTCACAGCTTGTGTAATCAAGTTTTAGATGTTACTCGACGGATATTTTAGTAGTGAAAAAGCAGAAATAATGATAATCTAAATAAAATATAAAACATTTTATTTTTATATACAAATTCTTTGACTTATAATATATATATAAGTCAAAGAATTTTTTATATACAAATTCTTTCACTTATATATATTATAAGTAAAAGAATTTGTATATAAAAATGCAAAAAACAGTCATTTTAAATACATGTAGAATTATGAAAGATTTTTTAAATATTTATATTGAGGGATCAGTAGGATTTATCGGTCAAATTAGGAATTCCACAGAGCCGAACCCTCTGATATGAAAATATCTGGAGACGGTGAATTATATTCCCATTTAATGGTTTGGTAGATTAACGTGTTGTTCTTGTATTGTTTTGTATTATTATACTTATATAATACACTTGCATAACGTGGATTTACTAGATAATCATTAATGTGGAAAAGTGTATGAAAGGGTTTAGTTTTTCCTATGGGAAAAACTATACCCGGACCTGAAAATCTGGTGCGAAAAAAAAAACAAGAACAATTAGTCGTAATAGACCCGATATTGTTTTACATGACAAAATTTAAAAAAATAACTTATAACATTGATGTAGCTATTCCAAATTCCTGTAATATTGAAAAATCTGTTTCTGAAAAGTAAGAAAATATACAGATTTAGGAAATGAGATTAAAAGAATTTGGCATTCTCAAACTACAAAAATATTACCATTTATTATTTTGGCTACTGGCATTACACCCAGCTCTCGCATTAAAAATTTTAGGCGTATTAGATTTGTCAAAGAATTTATATATCAAAATGAAAAATTTGTCATTTTAAATACATGTAGGATTACAAAAGATTTTTTAAATATTTATATTGAGGGATCAGTACATCAGTAGGATTTATCGGTCCAATTAGGAGTTGCACCTAGACGAACCCTCTGATATGAAAATATCTGGAGTCGGTGAATTATTTTCCCATTTGGTACTGTGGTAGGTTAACATGTTGTTCTTGTATTGTTTTGTATTAATTTTACTTATATAATACACTTTCATTGCGTGGATTTACTAGATGATCATTTATGGAACATTGTGTGAAAGGGTTAAGTTTTTCCTATGGCGAAAATTTACCCCGGACATAAAGTCTGGTGAAGAAAAACATTGTGAGTGTACATTACCTATGGAGAAAGATAAGATATTAAAAAAAAACTAAATAATACAGCAATTATATTATTGTTCTCCATGACACAATGGTAAAAGATTGTTAATTTGGTTTTTAAAGTATGCGAGATTGTTTACAAAGATATCTTCCATACGGTAAAATTCAACAGTAATAGAAATACTAATATGAGCGATTTGCTACTTTTATAGAGCCCTTGATTTAACAAAGCTAATAACGTTCCGAGTACTAAATCATAATGCGAGACTTTATAGTTGTTTTTTTTGTGTATTGACGGCCGGCGTAGTCCAGCGGTAGGGCGTTAGACACCCAATCCGAAGGCCGCGGGTTCGAACCCGGCGTGCGTAAATAAATTTTATTTATTTAAATTAAAACAAATAACTCTGTTTAAACCACTAATATAATATAATTGTGGTGGGTATTTTTAAAGAAATGTGGGAATGAGAGGTGGAAAAAGGGAAAAATTTATGAAGGATGTGTAGTAATCTGGAGGTGAGTGTGTCCAGGAGTATGGAATAAATTAAATATATATTTTAAATAAGATGACATGGACCCTGGGGAATATATTTTCCTCGGTGACTTCTGCGTGGTATGCCTACCAGATGGATAAAAAAATAATTAGATAATTTATGTTGTTATTGTTTTGTTGGAATGCTGAAAAATGAAATAAAAATTACATAGTCAAATTATACGCTATTTGACTATGTAATTTTGAGAGTGAGTGTAAATTTAAACGGAAACGCCGCCACACACTCTCACTCTTAAGGCATTTCAGATGTAAGAGGGAACTGCTGGCGGGTGTTCCAAACATAGTTCGAAAAACTATCAGTGTGCACTAATACATTCAAACGTGTCTTTTTAAAATGATTTGCCTGTATATCTATAAAACAATACTCTTTAATTTTCGTTTGTTTTTTGTTTTGTTTTGGTAGGTACTAAATTTTCAAGAGTAAGATGATACTTTAACCCTTGACCTGGCGCCTAACCTATTCAGATAGCCTACAAAATAATATTTTCCTTAAAACTTTAGATTAGTACCTACTGATAGTATTTGTAACTTGAGTATGTACCTAACAGTGGATCATCATCTCTGGTCCATGATCTCAGTGCGAGATCTGACTGGGTCTGGCTGCCGACATCCTGTGACCCCAGGGAGTGTTACTGGGGACAAAGGGTCCCTTCAGAGATGTGAAGGTCCTCAATTGGTCCATTCATTGGAGAAGGTCCGCACTTCACCATGTCACAGCCATCAACCATGAGAGTCATCTGTGTCTTGTGACGATAGAGCAGTGGCGTAGTTCAGATGTTTAAAAAATATAAATCTATAGAACTCAAAAAAAAAAATTGCTTTTTTGTGCAGTGTTTTTAGTTTACTGTTCAATTTTAATAGTATGTACCTGTGGTCTGAGATTTTTATGGCTAAAAGTGTGAATGTGATTTATTTTTGGAGTATTACTTTGCTTTGAAATGCTTTAGCAGTTATTTTGGACAGCATTATAATGTCCATCGTGGGGCTAAGATCAATAGGTTTTGGTATCCGTGAATTGACGGCTAGACCGAAACTAAACGCAGAAAACCATTTTAAATTATACTGTAATAAAAGCTGGTATAGGATTGGAGCTGGCAACACGTTTTCGTATCTACTCACAAAGCACAGAATTCACAACAACTTCAATTACACATCAGCCCTGATGATGGACACTGAAATGCTATCCGAAACGTTGGTTAAAGAAGGAAGTAGTGCAATGCGGCATAATACTCCAAAAATAAGCCACGATAATATATACCCATCTAGTTTTGCAACAAACTCGTACATTAGACGTGGGCAAAATTGAATGAATGATTTGAATGAATCAATTCAGTCTTGTAACACACTCGATCTGATTCTCATTTTCAGAAGGAATTAAATCTTCATTCCTCACAGATTTTTTAAACGGCACCAAATTTTTATTTCTATTTATTTTACATTAAAAAAATATTTTATGTTAACGATTTACATATTTTAATGCTTCGTAGAAATTTTATTTAATATTATTCTGTATGTTTACTTCGCGGATAAGTTACCTATAAGCGCGCGCCGCGAAGATACCGGAGGTAATGTGCTATATGTTTGTACTACCTCTATCACGTATAGTATATCCCGCGCCGAAAACCCATAGGTCAGAGAGTCCCCACACCTCCAGCCCAGGCGACAAAACGTTGCGAGTCGAACGAAGTAGTTCCGAGTTCCGAGCAACGCACCTCTCTTTTACAGTCCCATATGTCCCACTCATTCATTGAATTAATAAATGTATTCCTTATTCAGTTGTGTCGTCATAGTCCTACAAGTCTGTCCGGACCGAAGCGGTCAAACCCAATCTCTGTGTCACTTCTGTTCCACTAATTCAACGAATGAGCGAATTAGTATGATCGCCTCTTTTCAAATCCCGCTCCCAGTGACCTGACCGGTCAGTGGTTCAGTGGGCATCGTGTTTGGGTCTCACCCAGGCGTTCCGTGTTCGATTCCTCGGCTGGCTAAGTCCTCCACCACAACACAAGCAACATCTTCCGCTTAGTGTGGTGGTAGTAGGAGATTTTCAAATGTTGTTGGGTTATTCGTAACCCGGGAATGTTTGTCTTTCTTTTAAAAAAAAAAAAAAATGTACTGCCTCTGTTGAAGTGAGTCGTTAGGTTCGCGGAACGCAAGTAAATTAGGTCACAGCAAGTCAAAAGACACTTGCTAGTCGGAAGTTCCTAATCCAATCCTTAACGACCGCTGCGAATCGGTTCGTCGTTAGTCCCCGCGCAGCGGAACCGTCAATTTAGTTCCCAGTCACAAGTCCCAGGCAAGACACAAGACACTGCTCAAAAGATACAATTCATTCTCAAGGCCTGCCGCAAATCCGTTTGGGAGTGCAGTGCGATTTCCCCGTGGGCCGAGCCGTCAATTTAGTTACATCGTAGGTCGAAAACTTCCGATTTCGAGACCTGCGTAAATTGGGTAGAATGCGTTTTATATTCGATCACACGAAGCGGAACTATTTTAAGTTTAAAATAAATATAATAAAAATAGTAAAACTGTTTAATTTGATGATTTATTTGATTTATTACATTCTGGATATAACTACTTATAAAAATACATTTTTCTATCGGTTTTGCTGTCATAACATCACATTAAAAAATTCAAAACCCCGTCGTCGTGGTTTTCGTCGATCAGTGTCTAAATTTTTTTATTTTTTTATTATATATATCTATATATAAATATATATCTATATATAAATATATATATATATATATTTTTTTTTTTGGAATTTTGTGAATTGAAGGATCGAATGAACGGAATCAGATCAAAAGGCCTAGGGAATCAGACTGAATCGATTCACTACTGTGAATAAATCTGCACATGTCTATCGTACATGATAATATATACCCATCTAGTTTTGCAACAAAAGCGTACATGGTAACAAACAAATTATATCAATAATTACTACATCTAATCCAGCAAATCTCGGCTTGAGGAAATATCAGAAAAAACTGACTAGAATTTTTAAAAACATCGTCATTAAAATTACTGAAAATATCTTATCCAAACCCTGAAGTTGAACTATAGCAGTCGCTGAAGACCTAACTATCCGGAAACCTAGTTCACCTCAGCACAGGATCTCATTTTTTGTTGTGTATTACAGATTGACAAATCCTATTACAATACACATGACAAATACATAACTTTACATACATAAATGAAAATTTTTACAATAATATATATATATATATATTTTAGAGTTCTTGTCTAAAATGACTTTTGAATAAATAAATAAATCCTTCTAGGCCAATGTCAAAGACCTGCGTAGATATCATTTATCAGCACCATACCTCTTGTCATGCTATGCTGGACCAGAACGTCCATTCTGCCATGTGGAATACAGAACAACTCGTGGTGACGATCCTAAAGTAAGGAGAGGCTGAGAAAATATTACATGGTATCTACCTTAAAATATATTTTTGTAAGTGAATACCGCACAAGACTTTCAACTGTTCCCATCCGCCTGGATCCAGTGAGACTATGGCATCCCCAATTGGGGTATGTTGTAGGGTTGATGTTAATGGAGAGGGCAAGGAGACGCGGAAGAAGATGTTGGGGTAGTACGTGGCTATTAAGATCTGCACACCAAACACGGCTAAAGTAAAAAATGTAGAGCAACTACCTTATATTTACCCCGTGGTCGAGGGGTAAGGCTACCGACTAACAATCCGGAGGTCGCTGGTTAATTTAATTTATTTAATTAATGTTGTTTCACAGTAAGTAATTTTTTTTAATAGAGTGGAGGATGCTCTCTTTATCGACATAATGAAAGATCACAATTCCTAGTTATTAGAAATGGATTTATTTGTATTTGGTGTTCAGAACTGAATCCGGTACTTCCTCTCCCAACTACCTTCAGTCTCACAACATATCCTCTCAATGCGCCCACCAGATTATTCGGTTTGGTCGATCTGACATATTTTTCACGCTCCACCACTGTGCCCTCAGTGACACAGAGTGTCCATTCTTGTCTGACCCAACTCGTGCCGCATGTCGCATTCGTTAGAAAATAAAATAACATAATAACTAAACTAAATAATGAGTTGATGTAACACGATCATCTGCCGCGACCGTGGACTGAACGTTAACGCTGAAATAACAACATGTGCTTTTGGCTCTCCTTGGTGCTTGTTCAAATTCTTCGGAATGAATGTTACTGGATAAAAAAGCTCTTGAGCCTTCTGAGCTCCGGATACATAATATTTAAGAAATAATTACAATCTCAGACCGCCTCCGGTCGCTGGTTCAAATTCCATACGGTGCAAGTAAGTTTTATGAAGACAATATTACCGACTCTCAAATGAAAATTTAAAATTGAAAAAAATCAGAAAAAGTTTCGGTTGCATCTGTAAACAACCTAACCCAACCCAACCAAACCTAACCTAAACTATCAAAAAACTGACTTTTATTTGATTCATTTGTATTATTTCACAATAATTTATTCATTTAAAATAAAATCTACAAAATGTGTCGTTTGTAGAGTAGGTACTATTGATTTTTTAAAACTACTATAGTTCCACACACTAATATATAATATAGACTATGTCATCTTTGGGATGCTGTGTGGAGTATCTTTTTAGGATCGGAAGGCGTAATTATGAGTCTTGAAGAGACCCGTGTTGTAGAAGGTAGGAAACCTAGAGGTCTGCAAATCGTTCCACAGCCCAGCTGTAGAATTCAAGAATGAGCAACGAAAACGACCCGTCTTCGTGTGATAAATGCCAACTGTGTATAAATATTTGACGCGCGGTTGGCATTATTAACTATTTAAACTATTTCAAAGAAATTTTAGATTCTGTATGGTTGATTTTAATTTAAGTGGTCTAACTTATTAGAATTTGATAATACTTACAATAAGTACAATTATCAAAATTAATCCTTAGTCTTGTTCAAGTTTTTTTATTGCGTAAAAAAAATTGCATTTACTTAAAACGTTGACTCATTTAGCTAGAAGGAAACGTAATACAGCTCTACAGCCGTAAAACAAACAACATTATTGGTAAATATCGGTGTACCTCAAGGAACGCTATAAGGCCCACTGCTCTTCATCATATACGTAAAACAATTTTTTAAGCAGAAACTACTTACGTCAATGACTAAATTATAATTGTACAGGGCGCCAACTGGAACGAAATAGGTAAAGGAATAAGCGAATAAATAGTCAAATCCGATCAAACTCTTGTTTGATAAAAATCTTCTTTCTCCAAACACCTGATTAAACACACTACAACCAATTCACTTGTTGATTGTGTTAATATCTGAATATAGTTCACTCATAAATTTTTAGAATCACACAAAATGACTAAAATATTGTAATCAAATCAGTTGTTTAATCAAGTTATAAGTACAGTCTTTTTTGGGAAGGTATATACAGTGACAGATCACGTAACTTGTTTTATACACCTATTCTATTCTGTTTTTGTCACAGAAATGTGTTAATTTTATACGAAATAAACAAACAAAAAAAAACCCATCATTTCATCGGAAAAAAAGCCATCATCTCAAACATATCTCCGACGAAGTACAAAACGATCTAATACAAAACCTGACGCAGTCCAGAATCACGACACTAAAGATAATGATAGCCATACACCGGACCATAAACATGAAATAACCATAACATATCAGATACAACATAACATACTGTAATAAACCATAAGCCCAACGGACACCGGAACCTCCCTGACAAAGGCCTTCGTGAAGTCAGGGCCTCCAATAAAAAGGACAAAAATATAATTAGTTTCGTAATCTTCTCCCGAATCGGACCTGGGACCGGACGGTATAGCTTACCGTCCCCACGACGTATAATTTTTAATTAATTATAAGTCACATGAAATGTTAGTCCAGTGGGATGGGAGCTGTTCAATGTATTCAAGCAACTTCAGGTGGAAATTTTACAGTCATCTACCTACTAACATTTGGTAAGTTTATAGGGCAAAGATCTGTACATTTGACTATTTTTTTTTATTAGTCATCGCTCACTTATGTCAATCACCGCTCGAGAGCTATGCGACAATACTATTACTTGGGATGCTATGTGTTCGAATCCTGTCGCAACCAAATGATATATTTTTTTCATTACATTGTAGGGCGTTAGACTCCCATTCCGACGGCCGCGGGTTCGAACCCGGCGTGCGCAAATAAATTTTATTTAATTGATTTGTGTTATTTCACAATTAATTATTTAAAATAATATGTAGTATATTTGCGGCACGTTCCAGAGTGGAAGATACTCTTAGTATCGCCCTGGTGTAAGACCACCATTCAGAATTGAAACGTTGCTTGAAATGGCTTTAGCCGTGTTTAGTGACTAGATATGATTAGCCAGGTACTTCCCCACCTCTTCCTCGTCTCCTACCCTTCCTCACCTTCAGCCTCATAACATACCCCAATTGAGGATGCCATAGTCTCACTGGCTCCAGTTGGGACTCTTGTGAGGTATTCACTATAAAAAAAAGAAACAAATAGTACACAGGTTAAATGAATGGTTGACTAGTGTTACCTAAAGGTTTTAGAAATAACTCGAAGTCTCTATGCCATATCTTGTGCGAGGGATTGAGAGTTAGGGAAAGATTTGAGGCAAAGAAAAATATAAATGATACATAAAAAAAGTGATGTGGTTTATAAATATATGTCTTTTTATTCCTGTGTATTCTAATTGTGTTAATTAGTGGAGCTTTGTGAGCGAATTAATTATATTTTTGTAGGTACAGTGTATTACCGATGAACGCGATGATCCTGTGAGGTTTTTAATTTTTTATCAAATATAATATAATCTACTAAGGAACCAAACTTAAAAAAAACAGTTAATTGTGGTTTTGAGGACTTTAATCCAATGTATTCCATTCAACGTTTAGAGTAGTTACACATTTTATTTTTATTTTTTTCCAAAACGTGAAGTATTTTCTTTACACAATTACTCGACTCTTATAAAATCTTTTTACTGTGACAAACATTCCATAAACTATTATATATTCATAAAAGTTACCACTAGCACGTTTTCGTGGAACTGCCAATTCCTATGTAGGTAATATGTTGATCTCTTCGACATATTTATCATAACAAAATGTATCATATCGCGCTGCCATAATCCATTATATCTACCTATTATATGCGATTATATACGATTCTCCCGGTAGTTAACCTATTTTTTTTTGTTTTTTCCAAAGAGTAATTATATGTTTTTTTTACCTATTTATATTTAATACTTTTTGTATTTCTTATCCCTTTTTTAGATATTATATAGTTTACACATTTTACTATTTCATTTCATATTTTTTTACCTTTTATTTTCACGTATTACTAGTTATTTATTTTATCTAAATTAGAAACATTTATATAGCAAAAATAACGGTAATTACCTATATTGCATAATAACAGAATATATTTAAATTGTGTAACAGTGTAATTAGGTACGTTTTGTTGGGTTGATATTAGTTCTTAGCTAGGCATATTGCTTGTTTCAAGGAACAAAATGTTCGTGTAATGAATGCTAAATAAATTATGCTGCAATTTTTAATGTATTTTTTATATTTTTTACTCTTAACGTTTACTATTTAATTTTTACTTTTTATACTTAAATTCTTTACGTTATTGTACTATTCATGTGTTAATTATATTGTGTTAATTGCAAGTGTTGTGTTGCACGGAGAAAAATGTTATTCGAAAAAACGATCATTTTAATAGTAAAAATGGTTAAAAACGGGACTGAAGTTCTTACGAACAAATTAACAGGGTTTCGTTGTTTATTGGCGGGAACATGTAAGAATAATTTGTTGGTATACATAATTTCGTACGTATACCAACAAATTATTCTTACATTTTCTCGCCAATAAACATTGAAACACTGTTAATTTGTTCGTAAGAACTTCAGTCCCGTTTTTAACCGTATTTACTATTAAAGTGATCGTTTTTCGAATAACATTTTCACAGTGTGTGCCGTGTACAGGGAATTAAATAAATGAATAAATAAGTAAACACGTATACCTTAGTTTTCGGTAGGTAGGTACCTACACATTGTATCCTGCTGAAGAAAACAAGATATTGTAACATGTTGATAATTTTAATTTTCAAATAGTTATTTAAATAAATAATTAAAGATTTTCATAAACTTCTTAATAACAAGAACAAACATCTAAGGGACATTATTAGTGGACACCTTCAATAAGTCCTGGGAAGGTCCTGTAAGTTGTAAGGATGGGTTCCTGCGCGGGAATGGGAATCTGGCGTGAAGATGAGGAGATATATCAGTCTCGCGACAGGCTATGATTATCGCGCGGTCTGACCCGGCTGTCCAGCCCTAGTCCCCTCCTGTCTGCGGCTGCTGCACCGCCCACGGACCGGGCCCGTACCCGCGCGGCAAGCCTCTAAACGTCACTGCTTTTAAAATGTTTTAAAAGGATCCTCAAAGTTTCGTAGAAATTACTGGAGGTACATAATGGACCACTAAAAAAACTATAAGATTATTAATTAAATTATAAATTAGTAGACAGTTTTATTAAATCAAACATTTAATATTGTACACAAACCTCGTAATGTTTTTAGTATTTTACTGCCAAAAGTATTTTAGTGATTTATTTTTGGGTTATTTTAACGTGTTGCGCTGCCTCCTTCTTTAGTTAACGTTTAGGACAGCATTGCAGTCATCACACACCTGCCCTGATGATGGACACTGTAACGCTGTCCGAAACGTTGGCTAAAGAAGGAGGTAACGCAACGCGGCATAAGAACCCAAAATTAAATCTGCGATAATTAGTTTTTTCTGAATGCATTTGAATGAAAATATAAGTTTTATACTTCTGTTATTCAGCGGTACATCCTCTATGCAGGTACACACCCCTTCGGGACACTTAATAATTATATTTTACGTAAGTAAGGATACGGAATTTTCCCTAAACCGACTACATTTTGTATTTTAGTATGCCGGGGGACCAACTGTGATGGGATCAACTGTCATGGAAGTGATTATTCGTACGCCGGTAAGATTAGTATTTCTTTATAAATAAATAAATAAAATTACTGTCGAGAAGAAGAGAGGAAGGCGAGGAAGAAGAGAGCGTAGAAGAGTGTGATTTTTTAAAATTAGTAGTTATCTATCTAACGCATAAGAGTCCCAACTGCTTCCGACCGTCTGGAGCCATTGATATTATCTTGTCTCCAATTGGGATTTGTTGCTGTTTTTATATCTGTATTGTTTGAAAACGTGTGAAACAATGATTACATTACTGATAATGCCGTTAACACTCAAATTAAAAATGTTCACATCGTGCGTAATCAAGTTTCATTTGTTACTAGGCGGAAATTCTAGTAGTATAAAAAAAAATCGAAAAAATAATAATCAAAATTTAATATAAAACTTGAGATTAAAATTTAGGCGTATCAGATTTGTCAAAGAATTTGTATATAAAAATGCAAAAATCAGTCATTTTAAATACATGTAGGATTACGAAAGATTTTTTAAATATTTATATTGAGGGATCAGTAGGATTTATCGGTCAAATTAGGAATTCCACCGAGCCGAACCCTCTGATATGAAAATATCTGGAGTCGGTGAATTATTTTCCCATTTAATAGTCCGGTAGATTAACATGTTGTTCTTGTATTGTTTTGTATTAACCGCTTGGACACATAAGCTTGTTTTCACGATAATTTAACGTAGGTAGACATAGGAATGACGTATGTCCCGTACCTGAGTTAAATACTTATATAATACACTTCATTAGCGTGTATTTACTAGATGATCATTTTTATGGAAAAGTGTGTCAAAGGGTTTAGTTTTTCCTATGGGGAAAACTAAACCCTTTCATACATTAGTGTGTTTTGTTTGTAGTGAAATTTGACATATTCTTTGAGAAAAATCTCAAGGCCACCTAATCAATAAATTAATAATTGGTGAGTTAAAAAAAAATATTTGGTTGTTATTAATATCTATTGGTAACAATAGAAACTGCTGATTCTCTACATCCGTCGCTGACACAAAGGCCAGACTTGTTCTCATCAGCAACAATACAACAATACCATTCGGGGGCTGACAAAGGCCCGTTTTAATTATGTCCGCGGTCATTAATAACGTATCGGTCCAGCCGAGAGATGGCCCATCTCCCATCTCCCATCTCCCGGACCGACCCGCCCACTCCGCACCATCCCTCTCGCTGCTTTAATGAAACGGACCATTTACAATGTGGGACCAATCACTTTAATGATTCATTTTATTTATTTATTGGTGTCGGGTCACAGTTTTTGATTTTAATATTTTAATAGATTTCTATGTAGTTACTACAAGCATTTTACATAATTATCTACCTATATCATTGACCAAAGAAGGACACTTGGTCGAAGACTTATATTGAAGGTAGGTACTCACAGAGATATATGGGTGTTAAGCATCTTACTTGACTTACTTTAACCGCTTGTACACATAAGCTTGTTTTCACGATACTTTAACGTAGGTAGACATAGAAATGACGTATGTCCCGTACCTGAGTTATTAACCAGTGATTCCTGACATTATTTGAAGTAAAAAATGTAAATAAAATTTTGGTCTCCGGTGACATTTTTGAAGTTTTTTTTTCTACAAAATCATAGAAATCAGTAGGCATTGGGTAGGGGCGGGGTAAGGGGTTGGTTGGTTACTTGGTTTAGAGACTGAGTACATTTTTTTAATTTGATTTTGAACAAAAAGTTTTTGAACAAAAAAAAAGACATCTAAAAAGTCACCGGAGACCAGACCAGACCAGAGAAATTTCATTTACATTTTTTACTCCAAATAATATCAGGAATCACTGGTTAAAGTAAGTCAAGTACGATGCTTAACACCCTGTATATATTTATATTTTATTAATATTCCAGCTCTTTATGTAGTGTAGTCAACATAACTAATAAATCACTTGAAAATGATGCCGGTGTTAGTCTTATATTAATTGTTTTGTTAAACTTTTATGTTTCACTTCTTATTACAATGTCAAAATTTCCATTACAAACTTGCTTGTTGGTGTATTTTTCTTTTAAATATTATATCATGAATTCTACATATTATGTACATGTAAATTCATGTAGGTATTCTATATTTTAACTTATCTTACATCAATTCTACTTGCAGTAGGTACCTACCTACATTGAGGGCTAGTAGTTTCACAGAATTTGAACAATTTATCTCATTTCGAAAATGTATTTCAAGTTCTGTGTAAGTTTTACTCAATTCTGTTATTATTTAAGTTCTGCCTTATTACAGCAATATTGATATAATAACATAACTTAAATAGAACTTGAAAATTAACTTTGATGAATTGTACAAATTCTGTGAAACAACCCGCCATAAAACTTGCGTCACATTACTTAAAAATATATTTTTATACTTCGGTACTATTACATTGTGAGGCTAAAGGGAGCGGGGAAGGAAAAGGTTGAGAAGAATCTGGCTATTCAGATCTGGTCACCAAACTTAATTATATATATACATATTTATTTTTAATAGATCTAACTCAAGGTTTTTTAAAAATCTTGAATGGTAGGTCTCTCACCAGGGGGTTACCAGTATATTCCACTAAGGAATGATGTCAAAAAAGCTATTATAACGTGGGTGAAATATCACAAATAAAAATGTGATTAGGATCATTGTACATCATATAACATATTTACAAAGTTGCTTCTTAAACTGATCATTGCATTAAGAGATATTTTATGCTTTAAGAAGTGTCCGGTTGATGCACCAATGAAGGTAATCTATCTAAAATTAATTCAGGGGTTAATGCTAGAAGATGCTTATGTCAGTTTTTGATAATTCAATTTATACCATAAAGTTCTCAAAAGTGTCCATTATTTTAACCAATGCCAGATGCTCTAGTTAAAAGAAATTATGGTCTATCTTACTTAGAAGTCAAAATATTGTTGAATCCTTTTTATGTAAAAAATTGATAAACAATATTAATTCCTGAGCGATTCCCAAATTTGACATAAGCACTTATAGCGTGCCGCAGAAATATTTCTATAGCAGCTTGAGTATCTTTAAAGCAATGACGTTTGAACATCAAAATCTATTTCCAGACACCAGACACTAAGCACGTCAAATACATCAAATTAATAGACAAGTGCATTTATTCGTGAGACAAATGCATCCCCGCCAAATACAAAATCTGATTAGTAAAGTCGAACTAAAAAAAAAAACACAACGATTAATATGATTGGAATGGTTTACCGCAGTTATAATTAATGCTTTTTACAGTGGTGCTTTATTTTAGTGGAAGGCTGTTTATGAATTTATAATAAGTAGATATATTTTAAGACGTAAAATGATGTGGGCGTTCTTCTATTTCTGATATGGAGACTCGGGCGTGATATCCCAATGGACGTGTTTTGAGTTTAAACAAGGATTTTCATATTGCACCTAGCCAAAAGTGCTTAGAGTTTGTACGTTTGGAATTCGTTAGTAAGCAATTCAATATACATTTTTACTGAGAACCTGTTCATTCTTTGTTATGAAAATCATTATCATAAAATTGATTACTAAGTGGTTTCAGTATCGATTGAAAGTATTATATTTTAATTGATCGAATTATGAATCATCTTTCACACTTGATCACAAGGAAAGTGTTGTGAAATGTGACGATACTTACATGAGAAGGACATGTATTGTTTATTTTCTGTCACATCTAAGTGCTTTATGAGTAGCAATAGAAAAGCCAAAAATACTTTTTAATGAATAATTGTAGCTGTTTATTCCACAAGACAAACATTATACACATAATTTATAAATTATTTAAAAAAATTATTATGCTATCAACAATATTCAGGGACTTAGTTCTAAATTTGTAATATCTATAATAATGATAATAATATTTGACTAATTTATATAGCGCCGTTTTCGTGAAAAATCACCTCAAGGGCTTTATAGGTAGGCACTAAAAAAAAAAATAACATCAGTTAACTGCCTACGAACCTAAATGCATGCTTAAATTTTATGAAAGTCACGTTATCGGGATACGAATAACCTGACAATGTATGAAAATTGTTGGATGATAAACACCTCTGCCATAGGTCACCGCAAGTGGTTCGCTACGTTTGGTGACTTAGCAAAGGTTCCGAGTTCATGGAGTGAGGATTGTTTGGGACTTGGCAGCGGATGCGTCTGCCCACCAACTGCGTGGCAGGCCGGATCGGAAGAAACTGGTTGAGAGAGACATTTTGACTTCTCCGGCAGGACTCAAAAACTTACTCAAAATATATTTTTCCAAATTTAACTCTGCAATCCATATTTTTAATCTTACAGTATAACTTTCTAATGTCCAATAAATTTCTTTTTTAGTTTTTCGTGATTTAGAAATATTGAAACTATTAAATTTTTATCTGCATACTAAAATATTGTAGATACACTAGAGTAGGCACAGTAGATACATAAGAATAGGCACACTTAAATAAATTAATTACGCTTTTGATTCAACAGAAAAATAAATAAATTTATCACAATCTAGAATCTAGAGGCATTTAATTTTTATTACATCCAAAACGGGATTGCAACGAAACAAAGCAAGGAATGTATTTTCAATAAATCATAAGTCTTAAATAGCTAATAAAATAATATACTTAAAAATATATACTTAAAAAACATAGACTTACTGATACAGACCAAATATTCAATTGTTGTGACGTACTAGACATACGCCAATTATACGTTAAAACACTACTTAACTACATTTTTGACCAAAAAAACAAATTTCAACAAACACAAAATATCACTAACAGACCAGTTAGACAAGCGTACAAAGAAAACATAAAAACTCCGACGGTAAATACAAGCTTTGGACAAAGACACTACCAATATCACGCTATAAAAGCATTCAACAGTCTAAAACTCGAAAATAGAATTGAGGAAAACAAAAATAAATTCCGACACAAAATTACAAAATGGATTAAAGAACAAAAAAGACAATATTACCAAAATCTCATAGCATAAAATAATAAAACATAAAGTAACACACAAAACCAATATAAAACACAAACACACATAATATAAATATACCTATTTTAAACCTTATATAATATCTATTATTTATTTTTAATTTTAATTTAATTTCAAATCTATGTTTTTTAAATTTAATTTATCATCTTATGTTTTTCATATATTTTTAAATGTACTGTGTAAAAATTAAATTGTAGATAAAATGGAGGCCTCAGCACGGGTAAACCACCTAGTGAGGCCAACATTATTGAATTTTACTATTAAATGTAAAAATATTGTATCAATAAATAAATAAATAAAATAAAACATATCCGCTTTTTTGTTTGAGATTAAATCTAACGTTACCCAATTGTAAGGATTCCCAGAAAAGCGCAAATTCGGTAAAGCACTGTTAAAATATCATTCTCCAGAAATATACTATGTCAATTACTAAACACGTCAATCATAAATCCATTTGAGTCTGTTTGGTCCTCAATGTGGCATTGTATTCACGCCCCAGCTATGAAATATAATACTCGATTCATAATAAACATGAAATTTTGAAAATCATCCACCGTATGAACGGGACCAACTGAAAATGGTACAGGCAGCGCCGAAGGACCTTTTTTTGCCGCAAATAATATAATATTATGTGACGCAAGAAATATAATGACATCGGTTATGATGGGGCAGGTACTACGGCCAATATTTTTACAAATGTTGTGATACGTAATGAAAAAAATAATAATTTAACGATTTTTTTAGAGTTGTATATTCCCTCAGGCCTTTGTGAAAGACGGTCATTCAGAAACTAATTACTGTTTGGTACCTACATCATATTTTTATTGTTTGTAACATACACAATTAATTGTATTCATATACCTACATACTAGCTTTTATATATACACTTTTTATATGTGAAGTCTTATTAAAAAAAAATTATTAGTTTTTATTTTTATTGGTACAACTATATTATTTATTATATTATACTTAAATAATGTAATTTATTGAAATCTTTTAATGTAAAAAAGGCTAAATAATAAATAAAGTTATTAAATAAAGAATTATTAAATAAATGACCAGTCTGAATGGCCAGATACCTAGTGGAAGATACTCTCAGTATCGCCCTTCAGAATTGAAACGTTGCTTGAAATGGCTTTAAAGGAAAAGTGTTTAGTGACTAGATCTGAATAGCCAGGTACTTCCCCACCTTCATCTTCCCCATCTCCTTCTCTTCCCCAATTACCTTCAGCCTCACAACATACCCCAATTGGGGATGCTATAGTCTCACTGGCTCCAGGCGGGAGCAGTTGGGACTCTTGTGAGGTATTCTTTATAAAAAAAATACCAACCGAATACTCTTTTTCACCTACTTCCCCTCTTCATTCCTGTCAGCCTTATAACATACCACACGGAGAAAAATGTTATTCGAAAAAACCGATCATTTTAATAGTAAAAACGGTTATAAAAGGGACTGAAGTTCTTACAAATTAACAGGGTTTCAATGTTTATTGGCGGGAACGTTTACGTCTACCAACAAATTATTCTTACATTTTCCCGCCAATAAACATTGAAACACTGTTAATTTGTTCGTAATTCAATCCCGTAACCTTCAGTCCCATTTTTAACCGTTTTTACGAATAAAATGATCGTATTTTAGAATAACATTTTTCTCCGTGCAGAATTAGGGATACCATAGTCTCACTGGCTTTGCGCAGTTGGAACCCTTGTACGAGGTTCACATTTAAAAAAGCGCCATGTCAAGAGTCAGAAAAATAGAAGAGTATGTATGAGACGATGTATGAATGTGGATGAGGCAAAGAGTGTGTGCCAAGACCGAGGTGTTTGGCGGTCCGTCCTCTCTGCCTACCCCTGCGGGGAAACGGCGTGATGGTTAGTTAGTTAGTTAGTTAGTTAGCCATTTTTGTCAAATATCACATGGACGACGCTTCGACAAACCTAAAACCAATCAAAACTTTTGTGAAAAAAAACTTTTTTAGTATGATGAACCCATAATTTTTTAATCCTATATTAAATTCTTTAACTCCGTATATCATTTCATTTCTGATTTTTTTTCATTAGCTCGGCACAGGAGGCCCCGAGGAAAATAATTTCCTTCCAGGCCAATGTTATCTTAGGAGATATTATGTCAAGGGTTTTTATTTACTTAGTTTTTTAAGACACTTCGTGACAAAGCAACATGCATTCATCCAATAGTACAATTTAAGATTTAACCCAATTTAAAAAATGGTTTATAATTCAAGTTTTTTTATATTGATATTGTTTGTAATTTTATGTAAAAATATGACGATGAGTATGTATACTGACTATGTTAAATCTGTCTATGTATTTGTATGGTAGTTACTTGAAATAATGTTATTCTTCTGTCTCTATTTTCTATAATGTGAATTTTTGTTTTGAATGTGCTTTAGAGTTATTTTAAAATTGTTAAACTAACCTGCTGACCAACTGCTTTAGAATAATGAAATTTAGAAGAATGAATGAATGAAACCTGAATGATGAATGAAAAAATTAAAAAAAATATATAATGAAATTTAGAAGAATGAACAAAATGAATTAAATAAATAACATAAAACTGTGTATTTTATTTGTTGCTTCCGAAGAACCTATATTACGTTCCGAAATTTGTTCTGATTTTAAGGCCATCTTTTTAAATCCAATCAAACATTATAAAATTTCCTTTCACAACATACAATACGATAGGTAGGAACCCCAACAATGCAATACTGAGAGTGCACTGTACAGTGTACAGTACCGCCCCGAACATCGTGTCTTTAGTTTCATCTCAGCACTGTCCCCCTCGTCTTGGCATATGTACATTTATCATAATCTATTGAGAGGCAATGTCTTCTTTGGTACGAGTGCCAGGGGATCAGAAAAGGACAAGGTATAATAAAAATGATAATATTAAATAACTTTAAAGTGGGGTAGAAAGATGTTTTGTTTGTAATTGCCTTAGGGTTATATTATGGTTCTGACATTTTTGTAGAGCCATGAAAAACAGTTGTGGCAAAACTTTTTTAACGCAAATATTTCCATTGTTTTTAACATCGTAGTTGTCGATTGATATTCTCACTTTGTTTCCTTATCTTTAAATAGCATCAGCCATGTTTTGAATTGCCAGATAGGTACTTCCAAATGTTCCTCTCCACTAATATTTTTCCCCCATACTCTACTACATCACAGAATACCTCAAATTGGGTATGCCATAGTCCCTCTGACTGACCAAAATTATAAATTTATCTTCTATTCTATATTATAGTAAGGAGAGGTAAGTAGAAGCGAAATGAGGTAAAAAGCATAAGACAAGTACAAAAGAGCCAAGAACAAGCCTGAAGAGGCAAGAAGAGACCAAATGAACCAAGAAATGACTCTACCGGTCGATTTAACTCCTACTTCCTACCAACCCTCAGGGCAGGTGTTCCAAATCCTAAGAAAACGTTGCACAGGTGCACCAGAGTAGGAGTACTCCTGGACGGGATGGTAGAGTCGTATCTTATAGTATCGTATGATGGAGTTGAAATCAAAACGCATACTATGATTTCAGATAGAAGTCACTTTTCTTCTTCACCATGAGTTTATTCTTGGGAAATCGCAGAAGTTTTATATTATTCATATTCTGTAATGTACTTTGATCCCAGTGAATAATATTATTGAATAGTGTTCGGGGAAACTCCACAATAAGATCGAGGTTCGTCGAGATTAGAAGATGATTTATTTACGTTATCCTAATGTTCCAGTTAAATGGACCAGACGTCTTTTCGATAGGACGCTCGAAGTTATTCTGCGACTGATCGCGCGACACTGTTGAAGCCTAGCCGTCCATCATATGCTTTCAGCTATTGCCGTAACCGTACATACATAAGACACGAACAAGGATAAACGATATTCTTCTTTGACACCACTTAACTGACATCTCTTGAGATACCACAACACTACGTATAACTAACTATACTAACGAAATTTGTTGAAGAATATTGAAACTCCGTGTCTATTCATATATCTATACTACAAATTCTAAATAATGTTGAATATGATAAATAAGTAAACCAATAAAAATACAACTAAAATCTTAGAAAAAATTAATACGTTTAATTTTTTTAAATTTTCTATGTAGTTAAAATGTTGCCACAACGCTCTGTATGCACTATCCAAAAAAGCAGTAATAAAAAAATAAACGTTTGCGCTATTGATAAATATCACATATTATGATACACAGGCGGGATGCAGTGTAATCAGCCGTAAAAATATGACGTGTCCTTTCAGAGACCCTGTGTACAAAGAACACAATGATCGCATCATCTGATATGTTCCACATCCACCAAAGCTGCGGACATGATTGTTTGGACCATGTTTCCCCATACAGATTGCTCACTGGACCGAACAAATATTATAAGTCTTGTTCAAAAATGGACATAGATTATGTTGCATAATTGTAATAACCATTTTGAAGTGTAGGTTTGCAACAATTTTGAACTCACAAAAGGATTTTTTTGGAGTTGGTAGATGATGTTGTGTTTTCTTTGGTTATGAAAGAAATTTTTGGTGGACCGACAAAGTTTCAGACCATGTGGATTGCTTGTTAATTTGGTCAAAGCTTATTTATATCGAATACCATAATTCAAGTACTTTGTACAAATTATTATTTTTTACTTTATTATATTGGGCACTTACATAGAGCGGCTGAACGTACTACAAAAAGGAGTACAAGAGGATACCCGGCGGTGATTTTTCCATACAAACGTATTCCCTATTTATCTCTCTGGATTTTAACCCTAGAGAAAATATTGTTTTTGCATAAAATAGATATCAACTACTAGCGTGTCGGTACTTTTTGTTTTTTTTTTGATAAGTTATGACCTTCCAAAAATCAATAAAATTGACTGGTTTAAACGCCGTCAAAAGATGTTCAGTATACAAACCAGACAATGTTTTTTTAAAAAAAACAAAACGTACAGACATAGAATAGTTTTTTCTTATGTAGTTGGTAAAAAAAAAATTGAAAATCAGTCCACTTTTGGAGGAGAAAAGTGGGGAATACAAAACCTCCATTTTAGTTAGGTGTCAGTGCATTGTCCCTTTCGCTCAATATCCGGTGGAGTAAGAGCAACAGTGACAGCAATATTTTAGTAAAATCTATTTCTGCACCACCGGGTATCATCTTAAAGGAACGGCTGTGCGGCATTTTTTAAACAAAACTTAAATTTGTAGATTTGAGGCCAAAATACTTGATCAAACTAAATACGTATTTTTTAATTCAAAATGAAGGTGTAGCAAATATCTGGTACGGATATGTTCTACTTTATTTATTTGTGTTTCACTTTATGAAATATATATGACTAGAAATTTAGATTTTTCACGATTTTGCAGGCATTTTTGGCAACTTTTTGTAAATTAATGAAAAATCATAAAAACATATATTTTGCACCTTACTTTGAAAATATAGTGAAACATACAACAAAAATATACAAAATTATGAAAAAGGCGTTTTGATAGGCTTAAATTAAAATTAAAAACGATTGATTTACGTTGGAACACAAATTTATTGAAAATAATTATACAACATGCAGTCGGTTTGGGAAAAAATACTGTTTACCTATTTGTACAATGTACAAAACATAACTAAGTGTCCCTGAAGAGGTATGCAAAGAGGATATACTGCCTATTATTACTACATCTTTTCATTAAAAAGTATGAAGAATAAAACAACTTAGACTATATTATGCTGTACAAAAATCGACACTGTACATAAATTCGTTTGATATCCATACCAACGTTTTATAAAATATATTTTTGAAGTCGACTTTATGTTTGGAATTGGTAAATAATGTACAAATATAAATTTATAATACATATAATTTCGGGGGGGCAACTACAGGGTCATGTCGGGTCACCATTATTTTACGAGTATTTACATAGTAACCTGTTTGCTTACATTTTAAAACTGAAAACAAATTAAAACGTTACGTCAACGTTTGTCTTTTGATTCTGAGGGGAAACTGGGGTAAAACCGCCCCCTCTCGAATATCTGCGATGTAACAATAATGTAGCGAACAATAGATGTTGCGTTTGTTCCACATTCCCCCTTTGTTTATTCAAATGATAAAACTCTTGTGTTTGATGCTGTGGAAGATGCCTCTCTCCTTCCCCTACCCTTTTGACAAGTCATCTGCATAATCTGGTTGCTAGTGATATTAAAAGATGCCTCGGGCCTAATTTTGGGACATAACACAGCGATACAATTTCCGAGGGAAAGGATAGCGACAAAACAAATCTTTTGCATAAAAAATGCGGTGCCAATTTTTTTTTGCTAATTTGTTTATTTTTAGGAAAAAAATAATATAGGTCCCATATAAATCTTGTGTCTCTCTTACTTATCATGATGAGGAATATGATCTAAATGTTAGGAGAAAGAGAAAACACCACGCTTGATATTCAAATCCAAAATTATTAACCCAATAATTAAAATATACCTACACATTGAAACCAAAGTTTCCGACCTCAATTTGAATAAAAAAAAGAATTTTAATATTTTGAATTAATTATTTCTGCACGAAACTCCAAAAAATAAAGCGACCATAAAGTTTATAATACATTTATCTAATAAAACTTGTGTGTGGGTTTTTAATTTTTTTTCGTGTATAAGTAATTTTTTGTTTCGTAAGGTGAGCCATTTTTTAAACTTTTAGAAGGGGTTGATTCCAAAATATACCAATTCATCAAATATTTGAAGTTAATTTTCCGTGAAAGTTCTGCGATTATTTCAGTTTTATGAAGCAACTGGTCTATTATGTTATAATGACAGAACTTGAATAGTAGGTACCTACTTACACAGAACGTGAAAATTAACGTAAAATATTTTATGGTTTGTTAAATTTTTTTGAAACAACCCGTCTCAAAGAATTTATAGGTTTATTTTAATTTATTTATTTAGGAGTGTTTAAAATTTAACGAAAGAAATATGAAATTTAATTAAAAAATAATTGATCCATTAACACTAGGTAAGTTAATAATCAACATTCTAAGACGGAGTGTTTATTACGGAATGTTAAATTTTAATATTTCTAAAATATGTGTCTATTTTGAATTATAAACTTTTAAAGCATATTTCATCTTCTACAAAAACAGTTTTAGTTATCGGATACGTTCAGAATTATTTAATTTATTTGGATTTTATCGCAAAACGGAAATATATTTACCTTTTGACAAAATGTGCCCGAAGCTTTAGGGGTTAAATTTTTTCAATGTTGGCCCAATTGTAATCATCGCTCATCAATCTAAATTATGTCACCCATTCTGCTAGGTTATTCACTCGCGATTTTTTCATATTATAATGAATTTAACGATATTGTTTTTTCGTATAATAAATCGCTGTAAAAATTCCAATGAAAACGCATTGTATGCAGTTTTAAATCGCGCAGTAGACTAAATAATTATCAACTCGAGAATTTTATCATACATTATCAAAATATATTTTTTCAATATCCAAGGCAAATTACAAACAGTACTGTTTTTGCAAAAATATGCTCGCGAAAACTAATTTGTAGAAGTGGTGACAATGTTTTAACAATGTTATTGTTTTTATTGTGTTCTATGTTGAAGATAATCAGGGTATAATGACATCAACTAGTTGTCAATCTATTCACAATGATGGCGTCCTACACTAACGTGAAAATATTAAAATTATGGTTGAATGATTTAGATGTTGAAACACCACTTCTATAAATTCTTTGTAAACATTCATATTTATTTCATTTTATTTATTCATGATTTTTAAATAGATACATTGTTACCCATGTCCTACTACAATCCTTAAAAATAGGATTTTTTATGTTTAAAACAAACCACATTGTAAAACTCCACTCATTAATTTCAAATAATGGATATATTTTTTTAAATTGAAGTTTTCTTCAAAAGGATAAAATTTAAATTTTCAATATTAATTTCATCCTGATGAAGAAATCATTGGTTTCGAAACCTGTTGATAATTTTAATTAAGTAAGTGGCGTTTTAAAAAGTGATTCGTTTTCATTTGATTAAAATGATGCCGCAAAGTGAATTTTAGAAGATTGAATATTTTACATGATAATGTTTGATTATATTATTACCCACACGCAGGCAGCGATATATGTATATATATATTATTATACGTATGTAAAAAACTTACAAACTTACCTATGTAAGAAATAGTTAATAAGGAGTTAAAGTTTACAGCGCCCTTGAGGTGATTTTTCGCAAAAAACGGCGCTATACAAGTCATCCAAATATTATTATTTATTATTATTATTAAAAAAAAAAAAATCGTCCGTCATTGTTCTACCGTATAAATTTGTTTTTTTTTATCAGGGGACTTGAACTATGGTATGAATCTGCGGGTCTCAAAGGCTAAAGATAGTCATGCCTATGCCATATGACAGGACACCAAAGGCCATGACCACGCTGGTAGCCCAGCTAAGCTTCTAGACGTAATAAATAAATTGAGTTAGCAAACAAACATGCTACAGCAATGATATTCGTAGCAACCAATACCAGCTTGGGTAATTCGTGAAAAGTGTTTTACCAGAGAATACCGGAAATTAGTTCTATTTAAATCAAATTCTTGACGAATTGACTCTTTTAAAAAAAAAAAACATAAATTGTTTTTTAAAGCTTGTTATTTTATCTGGTACACGCAGTTTTAAAATTTTGAAAAACTAAGTGTAGGTATCTTACTATCTTACTAATATTATAAACGCAAAAGTTTGTATGGATGTGTGTATGTTTGTTACTCTTTCACGCCAAAACCACTGAATGGACTTGAATGAAACTTTACAATAATAGGGCTCATACATCAGAATAACATATAGGCTATGATTTATACCCAAAGATTGCTATTTTCCATGTATTACAAATAATAATTATTGTTTAATAGAAAATGTCAAATTTTGATAATGACATTTTGATTTGATTGTAAAACCAAAATTCTATTTTAGAAAATATTTAAATTAGTGAATTTATTTGAAGTACTCACTCTTGAAACGAATCAAGAATTATAGATATTTTAAATAAATAGGTTAAGAATTTTGGTATAAACGTAGATGGGACCTACGAAAAGAAAATAGGCTAATCGAAGTACTAATCCTGCGCAGACGAAGTCGGGGGCAGAAGCTTGTTTATAATATACTATGGTTATACCGTTGGTCGTTGGCAGATTTGTTCATTTGTTCTATGATAGATTCTATTAAACAACACAAATTTCAAATCATATAATCATACAACACAATAAATCAATACAGAATATAGTCAACGCAGTTTTAAGAATTTTAATTATACTTAAATTAAAATCATTAAAAAATAAATCCGAGAACGTGTTTTGTGACAAAAATATCTCACATTTTCTATTTATTTAAGGTCTTACAAACTAAAATATTAAATTTTTTTGACACTTATACTTATGATGAAAAAATACTTACACGTAGTACACGATATTTAATAATTTATCTTAGTGCTTTTTGATCATTTTAATTGCTTACTTGAATGTAGGTATAGATATATAAAGCAAGTTTTGAATAAAATAAATCGATATTAAATTTTTAATTTAAAAAAAAATGATACGGAGAATAATCGATCTGTCTCATTGGAACCTCCCTGTACAGTCGCAAGCATTTTTAAACTTTTATTCTCAGCCGCTGGTCAATCATTCTTAAATGTGTCCTTGGTCCTCCACGCGGCGCAAAACAGCTAATAATGGAAGAGCCTTGTAGGTACACCATGGTATTTGGAATGAGTGTCACGATCCTCAGCAATTTTTTCTCTTCTTTTAAGTAGGCACTTCAGATTTCCGTTCTATCATCTACATGGCCAGGTACACAGTGCACAGATTAGGTAACATATCGCTATGTTCTGTACTGACAGAGTCCCCCGGCTATAGACCTCGAATTGATACATATTTTTCCGGAACAAGGAACACAAAGGGAATAAAATTATCTCATATTTTCCGGTCGGTTGCCCGCGTCAGGTAGCCACCTTTTTACACTCCAAATGCTTTGCCGTTTCTATCCGCTGCTTTCTAAACTGGCGCAGATTTATCAAAGGAGAGGATGTACAGATTCCCTTTGATTTATTTGTGTGAAAGTAGTTACTTACATTCATAGGTAATACTTATATCTGGGTACCTAAACAGTGGCGTGCATTTAGCTCTGTGACCAAAGATATAGACTGGGTGTAGTTTTTAAAGTTCGAGATGTCTATTTTACAAATTATAATTTGGGAGGCGGGTATGGGTACCGCAGCTCCGCGAACAAATTTATTGGATAACCAACACCCCTGCCATAAATCACACCAAGTGGTTTGCTACGTTTGGTGACTTAGCAGGAGATGTTGGGTTTATGGGGTGTGGTTTGTCTTGGCGGCATTTGACCACCCACTACGGGCTGAATCGGGGAAGACTGTAGTTAAAAGAGACCTTTTGATCTCTCCAGTGGGAGGATGGATTCCTACATCCGTCACTCTGACCCCGAGATTCCTATTCACGCCTCATACCCTTTTCCTTCCCATAACTTCCTCTTTTTCATTATTATGGGCTACTGAAGAAATAAGAGCGTATGCAAATTCCTTTCTAAATTCCAATGGCGTGCATTGTTCTACGACCAAAGATATGCAGTGCCCAGTGTGTATTTTTGAAGATCAGGAATGAAATTATAAATTGAATAGGTATTTTAAAATGGTAATTTTCTTAAAAAGTAAAAAAATTGACAAGTAAAGATCGTTTGTCAGTGAAGAACGATTGTGACATAAAAAAATATTCACAAGTTTTGAAAAGTTCCCCTTAAATTATGAGTTGACTGTAATGAATTCGATTTTCTGTTTTTTTATTGGATTCTTTAAAAAAGAGTTACAAATTATTTATTTTTGTTTTGTAGGCCTCACTTGTTATTGCAATCACCATATTACAATTATTATTGTTTGTTTTAAAATATTATTAGATACATATTCTACGGTAATTTGAACCTCTAATAAAAATAAACAAAGAATACCTACAAAGATCTTAGGCGTGTTGCTATCAAATTGTTTTGGTTTATGTTTCGTGTGCCATTATGTTATTTTATGTTTTTCTTGTTTTTTTTTTTAAATGAAATCTTTTTCTGTTGACTTGATCGAGTTTTTTAAATTTATTTTTGCAAGGTAGTTTTTTTTAATTAACTTGTATTTTATTTACGACTGTTATAATGATGTGCAATTTTGGAGTGATTAGAGGTTTGGAAGCTTGAAATTTGTTATATTAATAAGAATATTAATTATCCCATATCTCATTCCCTTCAATTTCCCCAAATTATTGAAACTACACTCCTCTGGCTCTAAACAGTGAGAACTCTCTCAAAATTTTTGCTAATTAATTTCCACAAATAATGGCTATTAATGACAATTTTATTAGAAATAATATAAGTATACGGATAATTATAATATTATTAAATTCATACAGGCAGGAGGATTTGCTGGTAAGCCGGATCTTGTGTTTAAAAATTTCCAGCAAGTTCTCAATTCTAACGCAATTAACCACTGGAGCGACAGAGCTATTAAAATAATTTTTCTGGGATTGCTAAAGGAAATTTATCCGCCCACATTAAAACAATCATACATCCGAATTTGAATATGGAGACATACAAACTTATTATAGTTCTATATAGCCAGTGAATTCCTTTATCTTTTGTCTATTATCACATATTTGTAGGATTTATAAAAAAATATATAATTAAATCTTTAACATTAAAGCATTTTAAAGCATCTAGAGAATATTTGTTTTGGTATATTTTGAATATACACTAACTATATCATATAATCGTTTTAATAATTTTTTTTTTTAAATTTGTCACATTTTGGCAACAAAGCAGTCCGAGGTTTTGGAAATAGTGCCAAAATGTGGCAAAAAGCGCTCGAGTGGATAAAAAGATACAACATAAAATTATTACATCCTTTAAAAAAAATCAGTCTAGTAAGTACCCACCTTACTAATTATTTAAAATGGTTAACGCCTAATTTATCTTTTTGAAGCATAATATTCCTAATAAGTCCTAAATAAATGAGATACCTGTCTTCGCATGATTTTGAACAATTGATTTTCGATTCAATTTGTGCTGGTTATTCATCATAAATTTGATTTGGAAACTCACATAAACTTGGTGAGCATACGACCTTGCAAAAACAAGAATAGTTTGCATTAGAACTTAGTAATAAACTGCACGAATAAAAACGGTTTAGTAGTTAACCTTTTAGAGGTGCAGTTCCAACTTCCAACAAATAAAAAATCGTAAAAATATTCTCACGTCGATAATTATAACTTAAGCATGCAACCATAAATCTATTCAAGGAAATCAACACTTCTTTGCCATTATTTCTCCGTACACTGTAAGTACAGAGTTATAGCCAAAAATGAGATTAGCCAATTCAATCACTCATTTGAAAAACTCATACTCAGCGAATAAAGTTTTGAGTGCAACGTTTCTTCTACCTTAAAAAATAATCTAGGTATTAGATAAAAGCTCTCCGTCAGCTCTCAAAACTATTATGTGTTTTTTTTCGAATCATGAACATCGGGATTAAGTTTTGTTTGTTAAATGAAAGGTAAACGGCCGTACTTATGTTTTATATCTGCGAATAGAGAAACACTATTAAATATTTAGATTATTGGCAGTCCAATTAAGTGGAGAAATGCCACTTAAACGCAGAATTTAAGAGTAAGTACATTCGTTTATTGCTTTCTGCTGCTCCCGTTATTTTATACTCGGTAGTGGGTGCACGGCGAAAAATGTTATTTGAAAAAACGATAATTTTAATAGTAAAAACGGTTAAAAACGGGACTGAAGTTCTTACGTACAAATTAACAGTGATTCAATGTTTATTGGCGGTAAAATACGTACGGAATTGCGTATACCAACACATTATTCTTACAATAAACATTGAAACCCTGCTAATTTGTTCGTAAGAACTTCAGTCCCGTTTTTAACCGTTTTTACTATTAAAATGATAGTTTTTTCTATTAAAATGATCGTTTTTTTCAAATAACATTTTTCTCCGTGTGGTTTCCTCAATTGGGGTATGTTGAGAGGCATGGTTGAACAACTAAGTGATACACAGTTTTTTATTGATAACTATTTTCAGAACACGATTAGGCGGACAAGAGGTCTTTTTCCAATAGACGATTCACTTTTAATGTGGTTCACTTATTCTATAGTGGCTCATATTCCGAAACAAGGCTTGTCGGTGCACAGCGTGCAGTAATACTCCCTAATAATGTGTTACGCTAAATAATAACAAGTCGAAGCACAGTGCGGGCTGGTATAATTGAATAGCTGATACATTTTTCCAGCAGTAATTATGACACAGTGCGCCAAACAAGCGAACGGGCGAACAAACCGATTCACGGATCTCGGAGCAATAATTTAGCAAGAGTTAAAGCTTTGAATGGCATTTGAGCCGAAGTCGTGACGCCACGACATGTGTTGGTGAAAGTGAACGACGTCAAAATTAAGGCATCCGCTGATCCGCTGGCAATTTGTGGGATCTTTTTCCATGTCAAGTACCTATTTTGTAATCTGGAGTAACGATCGTGTGTGAAAATCGATCAGATCTTGTTATGTCTTGCCAATCGCACCCATACTATCATTTATCAGGCTGAGCGAGAAAAGGTTCTTCGTGCGTTTTAAAAGTCATCGAATTAGACAGCGATCATTTCAATTTCGAAGTTTTGAGATGAGTTATAACACTTTTTGGATATTAAAATTTGATCTATTTGCACGGTTTTCCGATATCTCAGTTTGAAATAAAATGATAAAAACTCTTTTTTCCTACGCCAATACTAGTCTGAATTGAGACTAATGTCTCAATCTAACTATCCCAATGTAAGCCATAAGAAACGATTGGATTTGCAATGGAATCCGCTTTATGTAGATCAAATGTATATTTTTCCAAATGCTTTGTTAGGTAGCTGTAGGTATATGATTAAAATTTTATTTTTAGACTTTCAGCAATTCGTAAATAATTTTGTTATAGTTAAGCGCACTTGAAGTGAAACATCACAAAACTGTGCTATACAAATGCATCGTTAATATTATTATTATTAATTAATAATAATGCAATCTAAATGCCCCCTTTTAAGTCTGAGAAATATGAAACCTCCAGGGTATCAATAATAGCTTCCAGAAAAATCTGATAATTTTGAATGTTGAAAGATTGAAATTTCATGGAATCGATAATTGATTTAATTTAAACATTGCTGAAGAAGCATTGCTTACGAAACATGTGGTTTTTTTAAAACAATGTTTGTTTAATTTTTAATCGATTTAGCTTTAAAAATCCTTTTAAAGTTTAAAAGGCATCCCAAGTAATCCTAAGAATCAATAGGCAAATATCGAATAAATTTCCAAGTATAAATTCTTTATTCTTTACGTGTTGTAAAAATTGAGAAAAGCTCTCCAGAAGGTAGATGCGTTGAAATGTTAACAGGCATGGTGACATTTTGATGTTATCAGGTAAACCTCACCACACACCGTTCATTATAATTCTCCCCCAGTATTTTCAATTAACAATATTTCCTAATATTAAGAATGGTATGGCCTAACTTCTAACTGCACAAACTCAATAAGCATACATGGAGAAAAATGTTATTCGAGAAACGATAATTTTAATAGTAAAAACGGTTAAAACGGGAATGAAGTTCTTACGAACAAATTAACAGGGTTTCAATGTTTATTGGCGGGAACATGTAAGAATAATTTGTTGGTATACCTACGTAATATCGTACGTATACCAACAAATTATTCTTACATTTTTGAAACCCTGTTAATTTGTTCGTAAGAATTCAGTCCCGTTTTTACTATTAAAATGATCGTTTTTTCTCCTTGTACGAATGATAATTTTGTTGGTATTTTACATTTTAAAACTTCTTCTTACCCCTACTCCAATTTTGCCATGGTGGAAAGGCTCCTTTACTCCTCTATTCGAGCTGCGGTCACCAACATACCGGACGCCGGTGATACCTGGACACTCCAGCGCATTGGTGACCTTCCCTTACTTCTTCTGCCTTCCACTTTGCCAGTTACGACGAGTTTCTCCAAGTTAGAGTCTTCAGTTTGGCGAGCAACGTGTCCAAAATATCTCAAAACACGCTGTAGGCAGATAGTGAGAGCCTATTGCGGAAGCCTAGCTCTTCCAGAATGGACACATTTGTGTGCCTGGCTGTCTAATGAACCGCGAGCATGTTTCTCCAGCATCAAAAGCACTTTCTTTCGCTGGCTCTAAGTATCCATGTTTCCACAAATAAACTACGTACCTATCAAAATATGAATGCGTAAATTAATCTATTGGCTATATTTTTTCTGGTGTGTGACTTCGTAGCGTAATCAGACACCGTGAAATCTACTCCAAGAATAATCGTCGACATAATAATACGATGCCGCTCTAACATGATTTTTTCCTCATGCTGACGGATCGCATTTTTATCACGCATAAATCAATTATATCCGATCTACGCAGGTGATAATTATGTTCACCGTCATTAAGTCTATCTGGGATGCGTTTCAAGCTGATCTCTTACTGTACCTTACACTGGCTTTCCACTGATCAGATATCTTGCTTTCTTTAGTACGGCTAAAACACAGTAATTTTTAAATTAATTGAATTTGAAGGAAAGAGTTTATTACTTGAAATACAAAGGGTAAGATTGAGGGGCCAGACAAGTTACAAAATTCGGAATTCGGAAAAAAGCTCTTAAAGTCATACCTACAATATTCTCCCAGTGAAGACCAATTAGAATCTATTTTTTTTTTAATGTTTCTTTATTCTTTGAATAGTAAATATAACATTTGTGGAATTTATGGCCGCCATACTAGGCACATGCCCGTGTTATAGTGGCCGATTAATTCAAACTTTTCGAGATCAAGCATAATACAACAGTTAAAATACATAAAACGCTTTTTTAGTGATAAAATTACTATTAACGATAACGTTACTCTAATAAAATACTGATATCTTTTATAGGTTTTTTTTTACATACAACAAAATACATATTTAAATGGCTTTAGAGTAAAACATAAATTTTAGCAGAAAAAAAGTTCTTAAATTTTAATTAACTACTTTAGTCATGTTTGACGTTATCCCGGCGTGCGCAAGTAAATTATTTGTGTTTCTACTACTTATTTATAAATATATTTATATTTATTTTTTTAAATTAAATTTAATAATGTTATTATGAAATTCTGCAAGTATTACATATTTGCATTTTCGTTACAGCTGTTTAGGCTTACACGGCCATTTTCAAACTGTGTCAAAATGGCCTTGTAAGCCGAAACAGCTGTAACGAAAATACAAATCTATAATACTTGCAGAACATAATAATAACATTATTAAATTTAATTTAAAAAAATAAATTAAATGGAGTTCTACGAATTAAACACAAAAACAATAAATAAATATAAAAATTATGTAAAATAAATTTTAAGCATATTCTAGAATCATAGATACTTTCAGTATCGCCTTAGTGAAATTTCACCACTCAGAATCGAAACATTGCTTGATGGGCTTTCGCTGTGTTTGGTGACCAGATCAGCATAACAGGGTTGTCACCACCTTCCTCTTTATCATCTCCTTAATCTCTTCACTACCTTCAGCCTCGCAATATACCTACCCCAATGGGGATGCCTTTGTCTCACTTGCTCCAGAAGGTTGGGATCAAGAAGTTGGCATTCTTTTGCGATGCTCACATAATGTTGTGAGTCTAAAGGAAGTGAGGAGGTGAGGAAGCTGAGAAAGTACCGTGCTATACAGATTTGGTCCCAAAACACGGCTAAACTCAATTAAAGCAACGTTTCAATTCTGAATAATGGCCAATGTGGCCATACACCAAGGCGTTACTGAGAGTATCTTCGACATCGAAACTTTCCGCATAAACACCTTTTACCTCCTTTAATGAATAAATTGTGAATTAATACAAATTAAACAAATGGTTAAACAGTCAACCACAGACCGGTCAGTGGTTGAGTGGGCATCGCGTTTGGGTCCCACCCAGGCGTTCCGTGTTCGATTCCTCGGCTGGCTAAGTCCTCCATCACAACACAAGCAACATCTTCCGCTTAGCTTGGTGGTAGTAGGAGATTTTCAAATGTCGTTGGGTTATTCGTAACCCGGAAATGTTTGTCTTTCTATTTAAAGAAAAAAAAAAAATTACTTGCGCACGCCGGGATTTCAACTCGTGACGTATTGATTGCTAGTCAAGAGCATTACTTTACATTACAATTTGGGAGGCGGGAATGGGTACCGCCGCCCCGGGAACCAATTATTGGATAACCAACACCTCTGCAATAGGTCACCCCAAGTGGTTCGCTACGTTTGGTGATTTAGCAGGGGTGCCCGGGTTCATGGTGTGAGGTTTGTCTAGGTCTTGGCGGCGGTTAATCTAGACACACTGATCCCCAGATTCCTACCCAATCCGCATACCCTTTTCTTTCCCAGAACTTAATTTCCTTAAAAATACCCTCCACACAGCATCCCCAAAGATGACATAGGCCGTGGGGGAAATTATTTTTCTCAGAGCCTCCCGTGTGGAGCTAATGTAAAAAAAAAAAATTATACTCACCCACAGAGGCCATCAAATAGTACCAACATTTCTCTTGACCATTTCACTTTTTTAAATATCTATTGGGGATGCCATAGTCCTACATCCCAAAAACTATTATGTCCGGCAGTCAACTAAAGGAGGTGTTGCATTCGTAATTAGGCAATGTATTGAATATTTTAGCTTTTTACAACATCGCTTATTATGTAGGCTAGTTACATCAAAGTCATAACTTACGAATGATAAATTGCCCAATTATTCCGCGGTGTGCATACATTGATAATTATAATTGAAAATTTATGGGCACATTAAAAATTTACGGAATAACTTTGATAAGCTGGCAGGAAGTATGTTTTATTGAAAAACAAAGCGTTTATTTTATCATGAATATTCAATTATTACATAAAAACAATTTATTGTTTTATTAGTTACTTTATTTGCACGCGTATAAAAATCTGATTTAAATAACTAAACAAATATCATTAATATTTTTTTATTTATTTAAACAAAACAAACACTTTGTATTTGACCACGAATTTTTATTATTCTGTATATCGACCGGTTTCGCTTCCAATAAGCTTTATCAGGATATGATAATAACTAAATACTAAGACAAAGTTGTTGTTATATACATTCTCTTTAAAATATTTTTGTCTCTCTCTAATTATGTCCTTATATAATATTCTGTCTCTCACCAACTATGTATAATCAACAACTCTGTCTTAGTATTTAGTGATTATTATATTCTGATGAAGCTTGGTTGAAGCGAAACCGGTCGATGTATAAAATAATAAATATTCGTGGTTAAATACAAAGTTTTTGTTTTATTTAAAAATATAATGCCTAACCACAAAGTAATTCTGCTTCTTACGGAAAAAAATAAATAATCTACTGTCTACCTACATTTGTGTTGACATCTGATGTTGTGTCATAGTAGCCGATTTGTTCAAATTATCGAAGTATTCCTACCCTGGAATTGGAGTCAATCACGCTCCCAACTGAGTCAAACGCCGAATGGATAAGACCGACATATATTTCATACACTTAGTGCTGTCATTTCAAATTATTAATTTTCAAAGCAACGCGTATATGTGCGCGTGTGTGTGATCGCCACCAAAAGTCGGAAGAATGCATTGTTATCAACAACAAGTCTATCTGCTGAGTTTCAGCTTGGTCGAATGTCGGGAAATGGGTCAATTTCCACTTCCAAGATTCCATATCATGCATACATTCAATCAAGAAAACAAAACATGATACAAATACATGTATTTAAAAAAAGTTTTTGTGACGCAGACGAGAATGGTAGAATAATTCGGGGACGTCCGAGGAAGACGAGGCACGATTAAGTGAATTGATTCTGATACGCGATTCGTTCATTGTTAAGGGTCAGAATAATAGAAGATTATTTATGAGACGATGTATGAATTTGAATGAGGCAAGGAGTGTGTGCCAAGGCCAAGTTGTTTGGTGGTGATTAGGCGTAGGTTAGTTAGTTAATAAAAAAGTTATTTATTCAAAGGGATGAAATATTATAATGCGCTACCGGAAAATACACCAAATAATAAATTTAAAATAGATTGTAAAAACCACATAAAGCAAAATAAAACGTTAGTTTGTAAGTTACTATTTGTAATGTTTATACATAATTGTAGAAACAATTAAAATAATAAAGGTTTGTTATATTATATCATTCCTGATGAGTTGTAGATAGATACATAGACCTGAAGGATACATTGTATTACAAAATTTGAACAAATTTTAAAGTTAAAAGTCAAGTCCTGTGAAAGTTCTGTTCATGTTATGTTATTATTTCACCATTGATCAATTGTTTTAAAGGATAGTAACAGAACTTCAATAGAACTTTCACACAACTTGTCACATTTCATCTTTACTTCTAACGAAAATCATTATAAGAAAATTTGTCCAAGGTTTCGTGAGCAGTTTTAATTCCTTTCAATACAACTCTGTAATACAGGTGTTGTTACACTTAAAAATCGAAAAAAATACAACGTTTTGTGAAGACAGTCTTTTGTAATTTGTAAATCATACGTGGTCACGACTCTCCCAATCCGGACACGATCTGCATGAAAGTGTATCATTAGCCACCGCTGCGGCCGTCTGGACTCCTGGTACCTGGTCCATGTGTTATTAGAGGTGTATCGGAGTGTAGGGTGGGAGAGAGTTGGAACTTTGCCGAACTGTCGGATGCTGCGTGATGAGTGAGTGATCTTATTTAGGGCAGATCCACTCTCGTTTATTGATCCGCGACGGGGAACGAACCCGTTCTCCCCCGAAGTCATTTTGAGATTGTGAGTGTCTGAATACAGATCTAGTATAATCCCAGTGGCACCTTAAAGTAATTGTAGTAAGGACTTGTGAGAATATATGATTTGTCATTGCACACCTTTTAATTAATTTTATTTATTTATTGTTTGAAACATTTACAGAGTCTTAAAAATATTACATTAATGATATTGCCACTGGAAATTGCACAGATATTAACACTACAATTAAAAATGTTCACAGCATGTGTAATCAAGTTTTAGTTGTTAATAAAAAAAACTGAGATTCTGGTAGTGATAAAACAGAAATAATAATATCATTGAAGAATAAGAATAATCGAAATGAATATATGAAAATGAACAAGACACCGAAAAATTAAAGGTAACGATCTCTCGATAACTCAAACCCAGAACCTACTTAATACTTTTTCGTTGTTTGTTTTTGGGGTGTTATGCCGTGTTGTGCAACCTCCTTCTTTAGCCGACGTTTCGGACAGCGTTGCAGTGTCCATCATCAGGGCAGATCCGGCAGATCCGTCGATGTATCTGCCGGATCTGCCCTGATGATGGACACTGCAACGCTGTCCGAAACGTCGGCTAAAGAAGGAGGTAGCACAACACGGCATAACACCCCAAAAACAAACAACGAAAATGCTTTTGGCCGTGAAAATCTAAAAACGTATCTACTTAATTAATACTTGACAAGACTTGAGAATACTCTTTTTGAACGGTTGGAGAAGGTATTTGTTAGTTTTTTTTTAATTGAAAAGCAAATTTGATTTCATAGAAGTAGATTTTATTTAGGAAGATTGATTGACGCACGGCATAGGCACCCGAAATTGTACAAGCTTTTTTGGGTAATTTAAGTTTTTCCTAAACAAACACGACGTTATAAGTAATTATTCCTGTGAAGGTGGGTGGTGTATAGTTTTTCATTTCCGGGTAAAATTGGGTATTGAAAATTTGAAAATGATCATAATATTATAAAATTCGTGATTGTTTCGACCAACTTAATTAATGAGAAATTGAAACTAGACCCTTGCTTTTGTAGTGGTGTAATGAATAATAAAAAAAAATTATTTAGTTAATTATAATTTTGCTTTTATTAGGAATCTGAAGAATGAAACTTAAGTAGGGCATTTTCGAATTCGATCACGACTTTCATTTGATTTAAACAGAATTGATGACACAGCTATGCAACCAATGTTTTTAGGTATTTGGGTTGAAAGAGGCGATTGCGGGCAGCCTCCGTGGTCGAGGGGTAAGACGTGTGATTACATCCCGGCGTGCCCAAATAAATTCTATTTGATTATTTAAAAATAATACAAATTATAATAATACAGAATGGAAGATATTTTCAGTATTGCCCTGGTGTAAGATCGCTATTCAGAATTGATATGTTGCTTGAAATAACGTTAGCCTGAAGCTATAACGTCAGCCTGGTGACCAGATCTGAATAATCAGACCTCACTTTTTTTTCCCTATCATCTTCCCCATCCCCACTACCTTCAGCCTCACAACATACCCCAATCGGGGATGCCATATGCTCACTGGCTCCAGGCGGAAGAAGCTTAAAGATTTTCATGCGGTATTAACATAAAAAAGCTAATACTCGCTGTGTTCACAAATATATATTCAAACGTTTCCTCTTTAAATGATTTTCCACTACATAATTAGATTTTTTTATAGATAACAAATTATTATCAATTTTAACGATACATTTTAATTAGGACAGGCACAGCTTTTCAGCCTTATGGGCTACTCGCCACTTCTAGATAGTTGTACTTATATTTTTGTAGAGTGGATGGCAATAATGCTATGTATCTATCGGACGTGTCCAGATCTCCTTTGCAGTGCTCGCTTAGGGCGGTACATGTCACGCGTCAACTCCGGTCAGGCGGACTATAAGGTCCGGGCCTCTGCGGTGTGAAATGGTGAATAATAATATCATCAGGATGCGAGGTACATAGAGAGGTTAAGTGTGATATTTATTGAGATTTTTTTCTTCTTACTGAAAAAAAATAAAATACATTATAGTATAGTAGTTTATTCACGTCCTCCTCAATAGGGATTCCCGTTGACTGTAGACTGTAGGTAGTTGTGTTGGTATTACATCATGATTTCCTTAACTTCACGTTTGTTACTTTTCTCATAGTCGTGTGTGTCGATTTCATCATTTTCATGTTTGTTGATTTCTTCACCTTCATATTTGTTGATTTCCTCATTTTTATATTTTTTGATTTCCTCATCTTCATGTTTGTTGATTTCATCATTTTCATGTTTGTCGAATTCCACATTTCTACATTTATTGACTGTAGGTTGTGTTGGTGTTACTTTAATGATTTCTTCATCTTCGTGTTTACATATTTCTTTATCATAATGGTATTTATAAAACTATTACTATAAGTGTATTCATGTAATAACAGCGATAAGTTATAGAATTTTAGAACTTAGCATACCTACATTATATTATTGCAAGTGCCCACTTATAGAAAAGAGAAACATCTAAAATAAAATAAAATAAAACATCTATGAAAATTTATTTTGTAATTTATTCTTATCAACATTAATATCTTTACCTTCTAAACTTGTTATTTAATAAATAAATTTAAAAAAAAATTATACTTACGACAAAAGTGAAAGTGTTTTTTTTTGCGTTAGGACTAGAATAGGAAGCCCTGTGAATAACAATTCACCTCAGGGCGTATATCATCTTTGGGGATGCTGAGTGTGGTGTCTTTTTAAAGAAAGAAAGGAGAGCAAGTTCAGGGAAGGAAGATGGTATAAAGGATGGGTAATAAACTGGGGGTCAGAAGTGACCGATATATGAATCCATTCCTCCTTCTGGTACTGGGAACAGAGTCGAAAGAGTCGGTTGGAGAAAAAGGTCTCCTTCAACCAGTCTCTCCTGATCCGACCTGCCACGCATTAGGTACACAAACGCATCCACAGCCAAGACCTAGAATAAACCACACCCCATTAATTACAGCACCCCTGCTAAATCACCATAAGTAGCGAACCACTTCAAAATCAGAGCATTGGATCATAATACGGGCATTTGCCTAGCTTGGTAGTCGAAAAGCCATGTAAAACAAACCTGTAACAAACAAAAAAAATAAAGAAAAAAAAAAAAAAGCATTTTGGCAGCAAGGCCCAATAATAGCGAGATTCTAAAATAATGAAGTGTTCCATTCATTGCACTGGTCAATTGATCTCAACCTTTCCTCGACACATTTATAGTTATATGTACATAAAATCACAAAGTATTCGCCTTCACCCATCTCGTTATTAAACATCACACTTATCCCGCCACCGAGCGAACTATACAAAATCTATAATTTCTAAGTCGTGCCCATTATAGTTGGGGCGTGGGAGAGATCGTCAAGTATAATGCAGGACACCTCTCATTGGGCCGCAGTGTGGCTAAATACATACACCATGGTATACCGGCCAAGTACTCTGCCTTACCGACCAGACCGATAGTCAGCAGCCATCAGCTAGCTGTATGACAGTGATGCTTTAATGGGCTGAATTATTTATGCATGTTAAAAAGACGTATTAGAGACACGAATTCTAAATTAAAAACGATTTCTGAGAAGAGAGGTGAATTAATAAGTCAACGAAGCCGACTTGGACTTTACTAAATCCTTGATTTTCTTAGAATTTTGTAAATGTTGGAGATTTTTTATTGTTATTTAGATAAAACATACTTTGCACTTTATTGAGAATAAAAATAAATTAAAATAAAAATAAATCACTATTCAATGTAAAATAAATATATATGTATTATTGTCTTTCAATAAAAATTTCTTTCTAAATTGTAAACCTATGTAATAATGTTTGTATTTATCTTATAAGTTTTTGATTATTGATTACAAATTTAATTAGAACGTTATTTTTTGCTGTAAATACTCCTCCCATAAACACGAGCTCATTGAGCTCAACTTATGGAGTAGTAGAATAATTATGTATAATTGTATAACTTGTCAATATATAACCACCTGTATGTAAAATCTTTTTCTTATTAATAAATAAAAAAAAAATAAAAAATAAAAAAAAATAATATATAAAACACCAATTGATTTCGAAACATATCTAAATACATAGATAGAATTAAGGATACAGTATATAAGGAAACATAGCACATTACTTATGCCTTTTGCCTAATAACCATAAAGTAAATGCTCCTTGTGAAAGTAATTTCTCCCCTCTCGTGACACTACAGGTCACCCCAGGGATGCCCGATTTCACGGGGTGAGGTTTGTCTAGGTCTTGGTGGTCAATGCCTTTGCTCGCCTAATACATGGCGGGCCGGATCGAGAGAGACTGGTTGAGAAAGACCTAACCTAGACCACTCCAGAAGGACTCCCTCGACCCATCGCCTTGCACACTCCTGGACAAGCTGACACACAGATTCCTACAAATCTTCCCAGAACTTCATCTCCTTCTTTTCCTAAAAAGATCCCCCATTCAGCATCCCCAAAGTATGACATGGCCCTGAGGGGAATTATTTTTTCTTGGGCCTGTTGTTCGTAACTAATGTTAAGAGGGTATAACCAGAGAATACCACGGAAATTAGTCCCCTTTAAATCAAATTCTAGACGTATTGACACTCTTTTACAAAAAAACATAAATTTATTTTGAAATATTGTTAATTTATCTGGTGCACGCAGATTTAAAATTTTGAAAAACTAAGTTTATTTTTAATATTTTTTTTAAAGAAAGATTTTATTAATATATAAACAAAGAAAGTGTACACTTTCTAATCACATCCAAGTCGGAATGATAAGATTATACCATTGCAGTTTTGTTAAAACAGTAGGCAGATTTGTTAAATTTTCAAACGATAGATTCTATTAAACAACACAAATTTCAAATCATATAATCATACAAAAAAAATAAATCAATAAATAATCTAGTAAACACAGTGTTCAGAATTGAAATTTTAGTTAAATTAAAATCATTAAAAATTAAATCCGAGAACGTGTTTTGTGACATAAATACTTTAGTTTTTCTATTTATTTAAGGTCTTAAAACTAAAATATCTCAAATTTCTTTACACATTTATTTTGTTTAGACATTATTAAAAAATCATAAATAATTATGTTTAAAAAATATTTACAATATATATTTAATAATTTATCATCGTGCGTTTTGAGCATTTTTATTGCTTACTTGAATGTAGGTATGTATTAAAGCAAGTTTTTAATGAAATAAATCGATATTAAATTTTTTATTTAAAAAATTTGATACGGGGAATAATCGATCTTTCTCATTGGAACCTCCCTGTACAGTTACAAGCATTTTAAAACTTTTATTCTCAGCCGCTGGTTAATCGCTCTTAAAAAAGGAAAACAACAGGGGTAACCCATTAAAGGGGTGTTTCATAACTACATTTTGGCAGGACTCAAATCTTCATTACTACTGCCAAAAATAATGCATGAGAAAATTTTCACAAATGAACGAATTTTGTCATTTACCAAATACCAATTTAACTTCACCAAGCCTTTTCTTTTTTGATCTTGCATCCAACGATCCTAGGTATTGATCGTATTTCTATACGCACGTTTCTCGTTTTCTCATACGTATGAATTAATAAATGAGTACGGTGTGCACGCCTGCAGTGGCACTATATGCATAATGCACCAGCGGGTATGTAAAAGGTAGTGTATGCCCATGCGAGTCGAATAAAACGTGCTGCAAAGGTGCCAATCGGGTGATTAGCACCAGTGCCGGATAGCCAGCCTGTCGCACACACTATACTTAGCAAAAGACAATTCAATTTATTTAAAGTAGATTCGTGAATCACGTATCAAGGAATGATTACTATTTTATAGGGCCATTACGACGTTTTTGGATGGATAACATATCGTTTTAGGTGTTGGTAGGTGTGGAAATTTATTTATTTATTATTTAAAATTTATTATTACGAAAATTATAGAACCCTTTTCTCGGCGTTCACTATCAATAAATTATACAATATCCTTATCTGCAAATTTAATTTAAAATCCTTGTTAATATACGGTACATGCTCCCTAATAAATGGACATCACAAAATCCAACCGATTTTATAATTATGCACGGACAAAATTGTTATTCTAAAATACGATCATTTTATTCTTAAAAAGCGGTTAAAAACGGGGTTGAAGTTCTTACGAACAAATTAAGTGAATTTAAAAAAAACCTTAGGCGCTCCGCCCACTGAGGCAACTAAAAACCAACTAAAACCGGCTGTTTTCTCTGTCTTGATTGGTCAAAAAGCTTGTTTAACCATAGATGAAGAACAATCAGCTGACAGCTCGCAACTAGCAGGGCAATCAGCCGTGACAGTCGCAAGATGGTCGCAAGTCACCGCTTGCGTTACCATTGACAACGGGGTTTTGTGTGATTGTGTAGTGTGCGGGCCATCACATCGTCATACAAAGACAGTTGGCAGTTGAGAGTTTTCAGTTGCCTGAGTGGGCGGAGGCGCTTAATGGTAGATTCAGACTGGGTCGACGTACGTGCCCATCGCTACGCCTAACAATATCTGGCCTGCTTAGCAACCATAGATTTTCAATGAAAATTTATGTTTTAGAATCATATTGGCCACACGCATCGCGACGTGCGATGTCTGTGGCCATTTTCATAGAGTATGTATGGGTTGCTAAGCATTGTTTGAGTAGCGATGCGTACGTACGTCGTCCAGTCTGAACCTACCATAATTGTCATATTCGATTAAATATGAAATACGCAATTGATATCCGACTTTATCCGAGAATTATATTCTCTCTTATTTAATAGGGTTCCAATGTTTATTGGCGGGAACATGAATAATTTATTGGTATACGTAATTTCGTACGTATACTAAAATTACCAACAAATTATTCTTACTTTTCCCGCCAATAAACATTGAAACACTGTTAATTTGTTCGTAAGAACTTCAGTCCCGTTTTTACGAATAAAATGATCGTATTTTAGAATGAAATTTTTCTCCGTATGTAGATACTAAAAGCATTTTAATACTAAATGTAGGTACTTATATATTACTAACCTACATGTAATTAAAAGTGCACCAATATTAACATAAGCATTAGGTGAGGTTAGCTATTAGGAAAGGTTACATTATGGGTTGGAAGGGTGTTAGTTGAAGGGTAGTTCTTTGGTTGCAGGCGTCGATGGCGACAGGTGCATTTCGGATTTAAGATGATCCACTAGTCCTTCACTCATTCGGAATCGGGCGGAGCGAACGATTTTTGGGCGTTTACCAATAAAAACCCTAATCTCTAGCAAAAAACAGTGTTTTGTTATTCCGAAGTATATTTTTAATGATCGAAGCGCCGCGTAGACTAAGGCATGTCCGTTTGCCCCGGGCCCTGGGCGTCGACTGAGCGACGGGCTAAAATCCTTCTGTACATGGCATAAGGATGAAATTCGCACTTACAAATTCGTTGGGTACCGCCTATTTTTATTCACTGAAAAGAAACGTCGCCAAAATGCACGTTTTATTTTATTTTGTGAAGTTCAGATACAAATATTAAAATGTTTTCCGATCACTCTATAAGAAACTTAATTAGCTACATCATTCAATAAAACAACACCAGAAAAAGGATTTGTAAGTAGGAGATTTTTCACTTTTAATCATTTTTTATAGGTCAGACGCATAATTTTTTTCTAAGCTTATCAAAAAAATACTCGATTACTTCAAAGGCCAAGATGTGTTCTACTCACAGTATTTAATTGAAGCATCTATATTATTTCTAAGCGATCAAATTTTCAAAGGTAATACACAAGATTTTATACGATTTTGCATTTTTCACCATCACCATCAATATCATTTCAATATCACCATCTCATTTCACTGCGGCGCATCGGTTGGTACTAACGGCAGACGGTTTCTTCCAATTTGCAGTCAACGTGAAACAGAGTGTTACGGGTTCGCATGGGAAAAAAAGAGACGGGAGACATCCTCCAACCTTCGATTTTTAGCCAGCTGCCAATAGCTGCCGTTCGCAGCATGGTGTGTAGATAGTATAAGTCAGGTACGTTCCTTTATATGACGTATGTCAAAATTTGTCACTAAGAATAAGCACCAAATCGCACTGTCCAGTACTATAAGCAGAATATACACATTAATATTTATTTAGCACTGCGTTTAGAGAACGAACGGACTGTAATCTTAGAGGACCCACCCTTGCATTATTTAATATCAAGACATAAATAATAAAGTAATTAAAAACATTTCATTACAACGGCTATTAGTGTTTTTTCTGTACATCTGGTGGCATTGGGGTGGGAGGGTGAGGTTAGATTGGGGAGGGAATTACCAATGGACCTACCGAGAGATCAAGAATAGATTTAAATTATTTAATGGATTCTTTATAATTAGGATTTTGAATCCATTTTTTTTACAAGCAAGCGCTAGAAAAAAAAAATGTAGTTAACATTTATACGTTTCATTTTCAAATTCTTATTGACGTAGCCTCCGGATCCAGAGGTCGCTAGTTAGAAACCTAACAATATTTAAACTCGATCATATTTCATAATCAGTTAAGTTCTTCCGAAACATTCTCTTTTCCATCTCTTCCCCTCAACACTCTCTTCAGATTCTTAAAATGCCCCAATTGATGACCTTCCATAGTCACACATTGTTGTGCGGTAATCATTTAAAAAAAAATCGATACGTAGAAAACAAAGTATTGTTTACCATTTATACATCTGAATTCAAATGTCTTTTAGACCGTTAAAATTTTCTAATTTTTTTGGTTTGACTGAGGATTGAACCGTGGTCCCCTGGGATTAGAGTCAATAACTCAAACAACTGAACCAAAACAATTGGACAGGACCGAGATATATTTCGTATATATGTCATTCAATTTCAGAGAAATGTGTGATTGCCACGCTTATACACAAGTTGATAGGATGCACTGTCATCGACAACGAGTCTATAATGCCAAATTTCAGTTAGATCGAATGTCATTCACGCATTCATCCAAGAAAACAAAATCGAAATAGGGTATTTCCACATTTTTTTTATTGCTTTAAAAAATAAGCAAAAAATTACGATTATTATGAGATTTTTATTTTATTTTTATGTTGACGAATAAATTTTCTACAGCAAGTCTAAGTTGCCCATTTTTGTAATCCCGCCAAAACGCATTTTAGATGTGTGACGTCACAAGGGTCGCTCCTTCTTGAAAAATTTCCGACAGTTCTACTTTGTTTGTTTGATGACGTGCGTACGAAGCGTCGTTTTTAATCACGGACTGTTTTAGTTTTTTAAGTTTTTGAGCATTTTTAAAATGAATAAATTTGAATGAAAATGTAAAAAAAAACTTCACCTTAACGACGTGTTTGTTGTGTGGGAAGAGTTGGTTCATATCATTCATTCACAGTCGCCAAACATCCATTACTTGAAGGTCTCGCCGAAACTCTCGAACTTCATATCACTTATGTTAACCTTAAACCTACAAACATTTGATTGGCGAGGTAAAACTACGTTTTTTTGGTATCTCCGTAATCTGTAAAACTATTGCGGTTATTTCAATACTGTATGGATCTGCATGACAATCTCAAAGTCAATTAAAAAACTGACAGAAGTTACGGAACCCAAGTAGTTATTAATGAATGCATGTGCACCGTAGACGATGGATGATTTTTTAAACATTTTCAAGAACAAAATATTATTTTTAATTTTTTTTTCAATTAAAGGCATCTCCCACTACCACCACAGTAAGCGGAAAATGTTGCTTGTGTCGTGATGGAGGACTTAGCCAGTCGAAGAATTGAACACGGGACGCCTGGGTGGGACACAAACGCAATGCCAACTCTGCCACTGACCGGTCTATATCTACCTTTCTTATTTTTGATAACATAACCGGATAACTCAGAATGATTTCAACTCAGCACCTCCTTTGAAAAACCATTAAAAGTGATGAAAAAATATGTTAATAAAAATGGTTAAATAAGCTACGTTAGATTAGGTTATTTTATGGGGTATTTTTCTTTTTTTTCATAGCTTTTATTGACTTTTCAAAGAGCCATTTTTCCTTACAAAAGTTGAATTTTGTCACTGCTTGCTACATTTTATAAAAGGAATCCCGACTTTCCGTTACTTAGGTCAGTAGTAACTTGAACGAACATAGTTTTGCCATCAGCCTCGCGAAAGGCATCCACGTCTTGATGTCTTGTGTCAATTTGAAAGCAGTCAGGTGTTTTTCAAATTACGGACGTGCTCGATGACAGTCCATCGACATGAGCATTAAGAATACGAGAGAGGAGGTGACCCTTGCCCTGCCACGTTGCGCATGATGGTTAAAGTGAGAGGTAAGTGTACTTGTAACTTCCTACGCGAGATTACCTGGAGATCACGTCACAGCCTCCGAGATGTGGATAAGAATATAAAATCGAGAGACGTTCGCAAATATCCAAGTAATTGGTTATTGATGATCAGCATTGTTTGACGATGGCGCTTTCTTTTGCTAGCCTGTCGCAAGTTGGACGCGTGACTCCGGGTATATACTGTTTATTTTAATTTTGTCAGGTGGTCATTTATAACACGCACCACGAACATGTTGGTGATTGAAATTATAATATTTGCATAACTAAATATATTTCCAACGAAGACAAATAATTGATCGTCGATCCAAGCAGTTCCTTAGCAGAGACGGAGCACGACCCTTTTCACAAAGTGATATTTTGCACAAATATTTATATAAATATAAACTTATTCTCATCATATAACTACTTAATTCTCATCTACTAATCTTACTAGTGTTCTAATCTTTCTCATTCTCATCTTCTAAAAAAAATATAGAAGTTTAAAAAATTACAGTTTTCTAGAAAACCGATATCAATTAAAACTCACTGTCAGTCCATTCATTGCAATCTGGTTAAATTTGACAATAAAGACAATAAAAAAAAATATTAAAAAATAAGTAGGTTAACCTTTAAAAAATTATTTTTATACATTTTTTAAAACATATTTTTATAAATTTTGCTATCGCACGATGCCTCAAATAAATAATGTGTTGTCAGGCTGAATGTAGAGGGTATGGGATGGAGATGGGAAAAGAGAGGTGGGGAAATACCTGGATATTCATATCTGGTCCCAAAACACGAAAATCCAGGAACGTTTCAATTCTGAATGTTGGTCTAACACCAGGGCGATAGAGAGAGTATCTTTCACTCTGAAAGGTGCTGCAAATACACATTATATAATTTTGAATTAATTAATTGTGTAATAACACAAATTAATCAGATAAAATTTATTTGCGCACGCCGGGTTCGAACCCATGACTTTCGGATTGCGAGTCAAGAGCCTTACCACTCGATCACGGAGGCCATCGGAGGTCGTTGGGAAGAACTAATAAATTACACAACGTGCTATTATATTTGACAATAAAAATGTTAATGATGGTCCACCACTATCATCATGGTGTCACGTCCCCGCCGGGTTGCAATCGCCGCATCGCGCTGTAATTGGGCCAGAATGCGCCAAGTTTCCCCCATTGTTTGTTTTGATAGCAGATAAGGATCCCTTTGATGGATGGGTCCATTGTCTCTGATTGATAAGCTATTTTCGTCAGAGCATTTCCGCGTGCGACGCCTTCTCGGACGGGGGAATTTAAAGACGACACTGGTCTTTTGTAGTTTACAGGTTGCTTTGTAAGGCCAAGGTACTACGATACCAATAAACAATCAAACGTAATCAAAATGATTTGGCTGAATTAGTTTGATGAAAAAATAACTGGTATGGAAAAGTTGTGAGGTAGAAGTAAATAGGGAAAGTTTAAAAATGGCAAAGAGCTTTAAAAAAAAAGTATAAGCAAAAGCTTTTTATACAACGCTATTTTATGAAACATCCAAGGAAAGGTGCTTCTAATATTAACTTACTTATTTAATATCATGTCTTAATATTATAACCAAGGACATAGCTATAGAATTCACAGTGGTAGGGGGTCGACTCTAAGGGCGGGGGTAAGATCGGTCCTGGCAAGGAAGAACGAGGGGTGGGGGGTTGGAAAATTTATTACAAAGTTTTTAGGACCTCTTCTTACCACGGGTTATTATTTACATCACACATTGTTATAATAAATGGCGTAAATAATGTTGCTGTATTTTCCGGGAATGTAATCTATGAGTATTTTTATTGGGGGTTGCGAGGGTGGAGGGGGAATAAGTTCAGGATAATATTGGTAATTCTGAATTTTAAATATGTTATCGACAAAAATGACCGAGATGGTTAAGACGCTGTCCCCGTAAGAGAAGTGATCCTGAGTTCGAGTCGCAGTTGTGACCGCTGTGCCCCCGCAAGAGAAGTGATCCTGGGTTCGAGTCCCAATTGTGACCGCTGTGCCCGTAAGAGAAGTGATCCTGGGTTCGAGTCCCAGTTGTGACCGTTACCATTTTATTTTTCTGTGCTTTGTTCTGTTTCACGTTTCGATAAATTTTATTGTATATCTAAGTATATCTTCTTCATCAATGGAATATGTTCCTATTAAGTGGCATTATGCTTTAGTTTAACTAAGAATTTTAAATAAGTATTTTCTCCGTTCGTTTTGTAACTTCGTCCGGGGACGTGCGATCTGAGCATCAGAGTGTCCGAAAACTCTTGTCAAACGGCCAAAATAAAAACAATGAAGCATTGTTACGGAAATTCGGTGGAACAGTCAGCCGCCTGACCATCTCCCCGCCTAACAGCCTTCCCGTTACCCACTGTGTGATTATTCCGTTGTCTTCCATGTAAAACTGTAGCCAGCACAATGTGTGATTAATTCATTCGGCCGGGTTTAGCCATTAATTGAATGAGCATGTTATTTAGGAGACAGCTGAGCAAAAAAGAGTCAGATTATTCGAATATGTAATGATTAAAACGGAAATTTAATTAACGTTGTATGTATTTTTTTTAAATTTTCAATTGAAAAATTGCTTTTATGTTACAAATTTTTTCGCTTCAAATTATTATTGGTGTGTTTTACACCTCTTTTTTGGTCCTTCTACAATGTTCTCTACCGACCTCGATCCTCTTCAAGCTGTCTGTCCACCTAATCCCTTCCTTGGTCTGCCTCTAGGTCACCGAGATTATGATTTGGTTGTCCTGGTATCTAGATTTTTTTCACAAAGGCTTTTGGGACTCCAGAAGTTTATTTTGGTTTCTTGTTTAAAGCGACCTAGTTCTACGCGTAACTATGGGAATCGGACGAAATCACACGCACTGTCCTTACGCACCTGTTTTGATTCGTTTAAAAAGTTTTTTCCGTTTTTTTTTTGTAGCCAGTCATGTACATTAGTGTTTTAAAATCTTCATCTGAAGAATTTCATTTGCCTCCTTATACAATAAATATACAATTAAAAATATTTTCTTTATAAATAAAGTATCAATAACTGATATTTTATTTTTTACGGGCTTATAAAAAGACTTTTCCAAGATGTGTTCCGCTCGTAGTATTTAATTTTAAAAAATAATTTACAATATTTCCAAGCAATAAATTTTCCAACACATGATTTTGCATTACTTCGCTTTGCATCATCGCCAATTAGATTATTTTAATGGTTCATTTTATTTCTCTACTGTTTCACACATTACACATTTCTTCTTACTTGCGTGATATACCTTGCTTTTTTATCATTAAAAAACTAAAAAATATACCCATCTGAAAACGTAATATTACTTTATCATTTTATCTATAAAGTTCGTTCATTTTTATTTCCCTTCTGTGGGTTTTCATCTGCTACCTGGGCCTAGAGCCAATGGACTTTACACTGAGGTCATAAAAACTTGTCGATAGTCACTCTTCTGGGGCGTTCAGACGTTTCGATTTTTGTTGACCAACTTTTATTTTACGAAAAAAGTTGAGCAACATTTTGTTCACACGTTTCAATTTAAGTTGAACCGATTTTGACATTCAAAATGGCATCAACTGAAATTGTTAGTGCGTGCGTCTATCTAATTTCTGATGTTCTGTGAGAGGAGCTGGAGATTATGAAAAAATATAAAAAAACGTCGTACTTGGATGAGAAAATGGATCATGAGAAGGAGTGAATTAGGCGCATCCAACACAATTTTTTTCAAAATAATATTATTTACATTTCAAAAATAATATTCTATTTTTGTATACTTCTTGTTTTTGATCCGAAAGACAGGGATGGCTTTGGTACAGATCCATAAATCTGAACATTAAATCGTCCGACCATTTCAGATATTTTTTGGTTGAAACGGATTCCATGACGGTAGGAAATAGTACCGAATAAATGAAACGCCTGACGTTTACTTTTTCCCGCGAGTAACTAAAAATGATAAGCGACTTGAAACATGTGTTCAGACGCGACGATTCGATGTAAAACTCGAACGATTAGTAAAACCAAAATGGCGATAGTCATACTTGAACGACAAAAGTAGACGGGCTATCAACTTTCGCTAGCAACAAAAAAAGTTGATAACTTTGTTGACAAAGTGTTCACACGTGTCGATTAGCTTTCAACTGTCGAGTTGACCGACAAAAGTCGCCCCGTGGGAACCGGCTATTCGGTTCAGAACTTTAGTACCTACCCACCTAACAAGAACCATATTGTTTCATAATTTGAATAACAGTGTTGTAAGTTTGCTGTAAGTATTTGGTATGCCAGTTTAAGGCATTATCTGAAAGTAGTGCATCATTGAAAACACCTGGCATTTACATTGTTTAAAGTGTTGTTACAACATTGCCGCCTGTGTGTATAATTTGATATTTCGATTTTGTCCTAACGATCGGTTATGACTGACCCGACAGCAAAGTGGAGACCATTATGGTACTTGCGTTCTCCGACAATGGAATATTCTACTGTTTATCGGACAGGTCGATATTGTTATATTCCGTAAACAGATACGAGCCGTTTTGATTTAATCTGATCCGGTGGACATGTGTAGCAGAGCGGTAAAAGCTTTGGCTCTGAGTGCAGAGGTTGTGGGTTCAATACCAAGTGAATTGAAATATAATTTAATCTGCACTACATTTTCAGAACACAACTGCATTTACACTAGTCTTCTACTTGAAAGTTTCTAAGCCGTAAGATACAGGAGGCTTCTAGTCTACTATACTTTCCTCCAACTCTCCCCTGGATTATCAGTGGTATTATCTTGTCACTCGTGAATTGAATAATTATAACATTTTAATAATAAAGACAATGTTAGCGAAACTCAAACTAAATCTGAAACAGAAAAAACATAAAAAGATCAGGTCACATTGGGACTCGAACCCGGGACCTTCGGCTTTCCGGGTAGATGCTCTAAGCACTGAGCTAATGTGTCCCTATCCGATTCGATCACATTTGACTGTAACTTCAACTGAAATCTTAACCAATCTTAATTTTCTTAACGCATATTTTATTGGCTGCTATTTATCGGCTGATTCAACTCGAACTAAATGCCATCTAGATAGAGTAAGGATAAATTATCAATTTTATTTAATATGCGACATCTATTGACTTTTCTGCAAGTCTAGGATGAATATTTATTTTTATTTTTAACTTAATGGGTAAAACCTCAAATTATAAAATTTTTATCAGTGAAGACAATATTAGAGAAACTCAATCTAAATCTGAATCATACATAAAGAATTATGAATCGTACATAAAGAATTATGAATCATACATAAAGAATTATGAATCATGCATAAAGATAGCAGCTAATAAAATATGCATTAAGAAAATGAAGATGTTGGTAATTCTCAGTCGAAGTATGATACAGTCAAATATAATAAACATTGAAACATTGTTAATTTGTTCGTAAGAACTTCAGTCCGTTTTTAACCCTTTTTTACTAATAAAACGATCGTATTTTCAAAAAATCTTTTTCTTCGTGTGCCATGCTATCATTTTCTCCAGATGGTTGAGAGCATAGTTGAGATTCTTTTAGGTCTGGTATTTACATAACAATAATTATATTTTACGAATTATGTCTTCCGTGTTAACATGATTGGCTTGTTGTCCAAGTTTTTCATGCCGTGTAAAATAAAATGAAAAAAAAATCACAATTATCGCCTCTTACAATATAATAACAATCTAATAGATAATAATCAAGAATGAGGAATTCAACTTTTACTATCTTTCACTATCGTTTTGACATAAAAACATTTCGAAGTTCCTTTATTTGAACCGGATTTAAAAGCTATAAAAATAACAGTGAACCAATCAAAATAGTGTGCAATAAAAGAAGTGAAACCAATAATGACCGAATAATTTCAGGAACACAACAGCCGCCCACCAATCATTTATTCTGAGATGAATTACAACACATTTTAATGTTATGTACCGCGAACACCTTCAGGTGATAGTTTTCAATTTGATCCAAGGACGGCGCACAGTGGGCTAAATAATAAATTTAGGAAAAAAATGTGTTGACCACCGAACATAAAAAAGTCTTCACGTTATGAATATCTTTATGGGTATGTATATAAAAGTCATGCGTCGCGAGGTTTGTTCGAGATAACCTCGAGAGCGGCTGGTCCGATTTTTATGATAATTGATTTGTTGGATTTGTCTAAATCCCGATTAGCAGAATAACGAGCTCTGGCGTTATGAAATTTGGATAAAAATTTGAAATATGTCAAACGATAGTTGTTTGAAGGCGAAAAAAGGGGGAGGGGAATTAATAAGATGGGGTTCGCGGGAGGGTGGACGAGGGAGAGGGGAATACCGACTACCATTACTACCATATTCGACTACCATAATACGGACGTGTGTCTAGTGTGGTAGTCGAAAAGCATGTAAAAAAAACCGTATAAAAATATATTACGAATAAAGAAAAAAAAATACGGAACAGGTGGAAGGGGAATACAAGAGGGAGGCTCGCGAGAATGGGGATAGCGGGAGAGGGAAGGGAAAGGTAAATGTGGAACGCGTGAGGGGAAGGAGACCCGGTATGGGAAGAGGAGGCGGAAGGGGAACGGGGACAGCAACAGCAAAGCCGGTTCATCTAGTAAACATATTAGTAACAAACTCTACCTAAATACTAATTTTGTGGACAGAAACAGTCCTGATGTCCATTTTACCTTCTCTCTCTCACGCTTTGCTTTAAGTAATTAGTCAGTCCCTTGGCTCTTCTGTGCCATGGCACCTTGGCAAGTCGGCGTAAGGAACGGACTGCTCCAATTGCGCCCGTACCGTAATGATGAGAGGCGTACTTGACTTAATAACCAATGATTCCTGATATTATTTGAAGTAAGCAATGTAAATGAAATTTTGATATCTGGTGACATTTTTAATGTTTTTTTTCAACTAAAAAACATTAAAAATTGAAAGGTATTTAAGGAGTGAGAGGCTGGTCGGTTACACAACTGAGTGACCAGTAACGACATGTGGAAGATTTTTTTTCGTTTGATTTTAAAGAAAAAAAATTAATAAAAATACATCATTGAAAAAATTTCACAAACTTTTCTTTACCCCAAATAATGTTAGGAATCACTAGATAAATTAAGCCAAGGTTGGCCATTTAGGTAGGATTCGAATTTTCTAAAAAGTACAGACTATTCACAACACCAAATGAATTAGTTTGGTCGTTGGGAAGGTTTTTTTAAACATATGAAGAAACAAAAAATTTGTAGTTTTTGGAAATATTAACAATAATGTGTTTATTTATTAATTTCCTGTACCCACGCAGAAAATTGTTCGAGTTCCTTAAGAAATGGGAAAAGTCTTCATATGAGTTCCGTTCTGTAAGCCAGAGTTAGTACGTTTTTTACTTATGTTTTTTATTATAATATAAATCTATAAAAATGCATTTGTCTTTTAGTGGGTTGTTAATTATATAATCTGCCCACTGTGCGGCGTGACCTCTGCTTACTAGAAGTTCTAATATAAGTTTTAGATTGTTATAGTTGGAGATGTCATGGTGGGATATGAGTAATGGTTTTTGTATGGCAATCAGTCTATCCGTCAAACTTTTAGTTCGACATGTTCAAAATCAGACGTGATCGATTTGGCCCCGGGCGCGCGCGGGCATTTTATTTTATCAAAATGTAGTCGGTTCCACGTCGCATCGGAAATGTCATGTCAATCAGTTATTTATGTTTCCAGTGATTGGTGACTCAGAAAACTACATTATTTATCGTTTGTGATTACTTACAATCGTGCATTTTAACGCAATTGTTTTGATAATGCCAAGTTAAGTGGGGTGGGAATAAAATCGATCGAATAATATATTTGTGTAGCCTTTCAAGTCACGGTTGAGTGCAATAATATTTGTATGAAAATAATAGGTACTAATGAAAAGTTCTCGTTTACTTCGAATCATAATGAAAGGACCTTTGGTTCTGAAACATGTTGAGTTTATTGGTTAAGGGGGGGGGGGGGGGGGGTATCAAAACTCGGCTTGACTGCATTAGGTATTTTTGGTACTTGTACGGCCCGCTAGCGAACTACAATTTTAGCCGTCTATGGGGCAGACTCGGGTAAGATTGACACCAAATTGGTAAACCATTTAGCATTTTGATAAAGTACCAAATAAAAAAAACACTTGCTCTATAAAATTTAAATTTGTTTACTAGATAATGGATACAGCTAGACAGACAAAAAATCATATTAGCAATGGAATGGATAGATAGAAACATCTTTTACGCCCTGAACCTTTTTTGACGTCTCCGTTTTTTACTCAATGAGACTTTGAATCTAATGGTGTTTTGACGTAGATTGTATGGTTTATGAAATGGTAATAACTGTATTTATAATATTACCGGAAAATAATGGGTGTGAATAAAGGGAGATCATAAAATAAAGTTGGGAAAAATATTTTTAAGTACGTGCAATAGAAATGACAAAAGGTGGTTTTGTTTTTGAAAGTTTATTTCGAAAAATTTTTTCGTACTCAAGAAAGAATATATTTCAAAATATTAGATCAGATAAACAAAAAGTAGAATGACGCACAAAAACGAAAAATCACAAAATTTAATACAAATTGATATAAAATCAACTAAATGTAAACTTGGTATGCAAATATTCAGCATAATATCCTACAAAAATTGTTATGAAGCGATTTTATTTTATTATTTTATTTCATATTTTATTTATCGAGTAGTTAGGTACTATCGTTATTTATTGTTAGTCTATCATGTTGGCGGCACTTGTAGATTTTTTTCGGCGCGAGCGTGGGCAGCCTGGGGGCGTTTCCGTTTCCTCACTCTGGTTTTGGGAGCGACATTGTGCGACTCGCTTCGAAAACAACGGTCAATTATTTCTAAGTTTTAAAATGGCATAATGGAATCCTGAGGTTGGATTGTTATCATACGGGCGTAGAATCATGTCCAAGTTATCAATTAAAAGTTTCCTAGTAAACATCCGCGCGTAAAGCGAGATTTTTAGTTTCGGAAAGAAACTCGAAACATAGTGCCGGTCGGCTTGTTTTGTGGAAGAGGCTATTCCGCATTAATCGAATGAATCGCTCTATGTAAGACGGCGACACGCCGCGAGTAATTAATCCGCAGCGAGTGATCTCCGGTCGGGATGATATTTAAAACGGGAGCCGCCGTGCTCGAACAAAGTGCCGCTAAAATGATACGAGTCTCACATATAAATCTTCCGTTATAAAACGGCTGGAAGCCTGCATGGTCTTCCCGGATGCAGATGGATACAAGGGTCCCTTTCTACTTGGCGACCGAGACAGAGGACGTATCTTCTGGATGCCACGGATGTCGAGGCGATGATGTCACCGCGTGGAGGCGAGATGGGCCTCTCCTCTCTTCACCAGCAGTTCTTCCGCCGTGCTCATTTTATAGTTAAATTAGCATAGGGTAAATAGTACTATGGTCCCGGGGGTGAGTCCTTACCGTTATAATCATTATTATGTTTTTTTAACAGCACAATACAGTGTCTATATTATTTACCTACCTTGGTTTTATTTGTAGAGAAACCTAATAACCTTTACAGGGATGGCATGGCAATTTATGACCCATGCTCTGATGATGGAGTACTTGTGCTCTCCGCATATTGACATACTCTGACTTTGGTCAGGGTTTGGCGTCCAAGACTTCCCATTACGGAAGTCAAAGTTAATTTGCGGGCCACAGTGCCTGACATTGGCACACACCATCAAATAACAACCTTTTCAACAAGTCTCATTTACATTTATCCCATAACAAAATTGCCAAGACTTGTGGATTTTAGAATGATATTAATTTTATCTTTAGTACTTGTGTTAAACAGTGTTAGTCGTACGGCATTTTTAAACCTCTCAACAATAATAGTAGAATATATTTTTTATTTTTATATATAACTTCGCACAGGAGGCCCGGAGAAAAATTGTCTTTAAGAGACCCATATTGTATGAAGGAGGAAACACAGAGGCCGGCAAATCGTTTCACAGCTGAGCTGTTGAACTCAAGAACGAGTGGTAGAAGCGACCCGTTCTCATGTGAGAAATTTCGACCGTGTATATATGTTGGGCGCGCGTTTGGCGTGTTTCCCGACTTTGCACCGGTGCTGAAGGGATCAATGACGCTAGTTCCTCTCTGAAGCATCTTCCATGTCTGAAATAACGGTAGAACAAGGATTCCATCGCGGTAGACGACCCTGAATATTTCTTGAAGCACGTGTGCTCCTGAGGCTATTCCTTCTTATTGGCAGCTCGTGTACAAATTACCCAAAATTTATTTGACTCTCTCGACTCATCGCCTTGCCCCGCTGTGGGAGAGATGGATTCATACGTCACTCCTTTTTTTATATGAATACTTTACAAACGTCCCACTTGCTCCCGTCTGGAGTCAGTGAGACTATGGCATCCCCAATTGGGGTATGTTGTGTGGCTGAAGGTGAATGGGGATGAGAAGGAAATATTGTATTTATTTCTACAAATCTCATGACGTCAGAGCTCACTACTATATGTAGATATATAGAATCCTTCGCGGGCGTGTGCACAACAAATCACCTATTGTTTCAGCGCAATCGAATGAATGGTATAGGAAATTTTTTATAACGCCAGAGCTCAGCACTACATATAGAAACCATTAAAGGTATGTGCACAACAAATCATTAAAGTTTACCGTATAAGGAATTACGAAGGTGTGCATTTAACAACTTACAAAAGTTTCATCACAATCGGATAAATAGTACAGGAAATAAATTCATAACGCTAGAGCTCACTTGCACTATAATATATATAGAAACCTTCAAGGGCATGTACACGTACACGAAAAATCCGCCAAAGTTTCATCGCACTCAGATGAATGCTTTAGGTACCGAATAAGGGACAAACAAAGAAACATTAATTTTTGATGTATTTTTTAACAAATTTCATGACGCCAGAGCTCACTATTATTTATAGAAACATTGGCGGGTGTGCACATAACAACTCACCAGAGTTTCATCACAATCGGATAAATGGTATAGGAAATAATTTCATAACGCTAGATAGGAAATAATTTCATACACGACAAATCGCTATCGGATAAATGCTTTAGGTTCCGCACGAGGAACAAACAAAGAAACATTCATTTTTATACAAAATAATTAATTATTTAATTTCTACTTTGCTTGTATAACACCCATTTCCCCATTAATTGCTTGACGGAACTGCAATGCGAGCGCGCGACCTCTCCCCTCAAATGTCCACTCATTACTGAATAAATTTCCAAAATGTTACCGTAAAACCTGAGCCTTAATACAAAGTTTATTATTTAAATTAAATGAAAACAAGTCACTTCGTATACACCACTCATTAATTCAAAATTATCAACATGCTTAGAAATCAAAAAAAATAAAATTAACAACAATGACAAAAGACAAATCAGTTTAGACAAATAAGAATATATAAACCAAAAACATTTTGATATAAATAAAAGGGTTAATTTTTTTACGAACAAACACGTAGGGTTGACACAACGAGATAACTTTAATTTTAGAAATTAGAAGAAGGAAGAAGAAGGTATAAAGAAAGGAAATACATAATCATAACGCTCAATCCATTCCTTTATTCCTGCCCATCCTAAATTCCAATATAGGCTTATTAGGTTGCAATGTATACCGGTCGATTAAACTCCAATCTCCTTCCTATCCTCAGCTCACTTGTTCCTAGTCCTAACAAATCAGTACCCCCTGGTGTACCGGTCTCACCGGGACAGGATTGCTCCTGGCTGGTGTGGTACAATCTTATCGTATCGTATCGTATCCTAGATATGATCGAAGGAAAACTATGCAAATTGCAAAAAAAAAAATAACATATTTAAATTTTCTAATACTTTTTTCCTCATAACTTTTCTTACTGTTTGATATTATGTTTCTGCTTATAATTCTTTTGTATCATTTTTATCTTTTCTGTATTTTTATTACATTTATCGTATTTTCTTTTAAAATTACTAATAGTTTTTGTAATAATATTTGTTATCATTTATAATTTACCCGTATTTTTATTACTTTTATTGTATTTTCATGTAAAATTACTAATAGTTTTTGTAGTCATTTTCAAAATTTAAATAGATGTAAAATACATAGTTGTCCTCTCCTAAGCACAAGCATCTGCTTTATTAGGAGAGTGATTGAAATATTATATTGTAACACATTTGTTGGTAAAATGTTATTTATTGAAGGTAACTTCACAGATCACATATAGTAAAAATAGTCACAATGTATCAAATCACAATAATAATTAACTGAGCAAGAGATCGGAGGGAACCTTGCTGATTAGTCTTTGGGAACAACAAAACTGACTCGTGCCGTTATGGTAACGGGCGGCGGCGACTGTGTTCTGCTTAGAGGGTCGTACCATAGGACGAAGTGCAACTAAGGCAGCAGTCGGGGTCTGGTTGGTGCTTTGCTTATGGAAATAGAATACTCCTTAGAGGGTCGTGCCAAAGGACGAGGCGCAACTAAGAGAGTGTACTAGCCAAGGGCGAGCTGCAGACGAACTGGTTGAATTAGGGCGCGCAGCTCTTTATATAGGCCATTCCTTGTGGCGGGGCGTGGTTTATGGGGCGACTCGATGGTAGGAAATGCGCAGAAGGCGTCTGCGCAGCCTGGTTAGCCTAGGTTTGGGTGAGCAAGATGGCGCTGTACGGGGGAAAGAGATGGTGTAGTGGCAAGCGTAAAAACGGTGTGCTACAATATTATATTTCACAAATAAAAAATAAAAAAATATTATGAATATTTTTTTTTTTTTGCAAATTTATTTTAATATTAATACTTAAATTTATTTATAATAATCTTTTTTTGTTATTGAGGCAATTTGGTTACTATTTAATTATATTGTGTTAAATATTACCTATTTGTCTATATCTACATGTTTGACTTTTGTCATTTTTGTTGATTTTAATTTTATCCTAACAAAGGCACCATTGGTTTCAATCAGTGGCGGTTCGTGGTCTTTTTAACGGGGGTTCAGAAATTCAAGAGAAGGTATATTGTCTAATCAAAATTTACTCTTGTCACACAAATTAAATAAAGTTAGTGGAGGGGTACCTACATAGGTACTATTGTTTTTTAAATAACTTGATACTCCTCGACACAATTATTAAACAACCAAAATGGTTTTAGAGGATTTAAATTGTTTAATGGTTTTTACAACACTCAATGTACGTTGCTAATTATTATTGTTTTTTTCTATAAGAAAAATTGCGTAGAATGTAGAATATAATATAATTGATATTTTAAAACATAAAAAAAAACAAGAAACACAAATAAAGGTGGCCACGAAATAAAATTAGCTTTTTTCACTTACACAAAAATTCATTATACACGTATACAAAAAATAATTATATTTAATTTCCAAACTTTTTCATAAGCATTAGCGTTTTTTTTTATATTACACTGTATTCCGTCATTGTGTGAAAAAATTAGGACAGAATATTCGCGACAACCGATGAACGCAACCACTTTCAATTTGAAAGCCGAAACAATATTAGGAAAGCTCAACACAAAATTGCATAACTAGCGACGTTGTTTGCCGAAACTTTAGTAAATGTACTCTTAAATAAAGGATATAACGACTTATCTATAAAAAAAATAACTAAAACCGAAGTCAAAATCGGTCCACTTCAATAGTAGATTTACAAATGCCATTAGTAAACGGTTGGAGATATGCAGAAACAAGAAAATAAAAAATGTACAAAAATGACTACAAAGTTAAATACCATAATATATAACATTTAACTTGCATCCGTCGTGCAAAAGTCGACCGTCAGCCGGTCATCCTGCGACAATCTCGGGCTTCGTGTCGGCGAGACTCGTCAAAGTTCGGAGGTCACGTAACATCTTGACTCGTGAGCAGCGCACCAAGCTGGATAGTTTTGTCCATTCTACCGCCACAGCGATTCGTATCGGCTATGATTTTTTCGTATGGGCAAATGTGTGCGGATCGCAACGCGCACAAAATGGGAATAGATAGGTACCGTATTTTTCGGTGGCGCGAGTTTTAAAGACGGAATTTTAATGTCGAGCTATCTGTGATGCGCTTATATTACTATACAACAAGATTGTTTTATTTTATCATATTTTTAATGGGGGTTCACCGCACAACCGCACTTTAGAGAAAACCGCCACTGGTTTCAATCCTCATTACAATTAATTTTGATAAAATAAATGGTGCAGTCAAAATGTTTATTTTGTTTTTTCCATTTAATTAAAAAAACGCCACAATGTTTATTTGCGAATATGGAAAAAAACATTATTTTCACTAAAGTTATAATATTTATAATAAAAAAGCTACTGCTGAGGATTACATTCCTTGTATATTTTCTTATATTGCTTCCGTTATTGGCAACTCAAAGCTGAAAGATTTACTTAATCAATTGATTTTGTTTCACTTAAAACCCGAGAGTGTCTTCCATGGAATATAGTCGAAATATACCTTCTCTGATTTACATTATTTAAATCCTTTTTTTTTATAATTTAGTGTGTCTCGCAGGTCGTCAAACAAAAAAGCTATTGCCGAGGATTACATCCCTTGCATGTTTAATATTATTTCCGTTATTTAAAAAAAAACCGTTATTAAAGAAACAGTTCAATGGGGACTCCATCTCACCACCAGCTGCAAGCTCACACATGTAACATTACAACACATATTTAAAAAGCCATATATAAAGCAACCAATGATACAACACACACTACTATCTTTGTAAATATGTATCTTTACAATACATATTTACAAAGCCAAAGATATAACGTAAACTACTACCTTATGCAGGTAACATTACAACACATATTTACAAAGCCAAAGATATAAAACAAACTATTACCTTACACATGTAACATTACAACACATAATATTCACAAAGCCAAAGATATAACACAATCTACTACCTTGCACATGTAACATTAAAATACATAATATTCACAAAGCCAAAGATATAAAACAAACTACTACCTTACACATGTAACATTACAACACATAATATTCACAAAGCCAAAGATATAACTCAAACTACTACATTACACGTGTAACATTACAACACATAATATTCACAAAGCCAAAGACATAACACAAAGTACTGCCTTACTCATGTAACATTATAACACATAATATTCACAAAGCCAAAGATATAACACAAACTACTACCTTACACATGTAACATTACAACACATAATATTCACAAAGCCAAAGATATAACACAAACTACTACCTTACACATGTAACATTACAACACATAATATTCACAAAGCCAAAGATATAACACAAACTACTACCTTACACATGTAACATTACAACACATAATATTCACAAAGCCAAAGACAAAACACAAACTACTACCTTACACATGTAACATTACAACACATATATCCAAAAAAGCCAAAGATAATAACAACTAGAGATATAACAACAACTACAACCTTACACATGTAACTTTACCACATATATTTATTTAAGCTAAAGATTAACAACTTGTTCACATAGATGGATTTGAGTATGAGAGAAAAGCTACGCTAGATTGCTACAACCGTATTTCTTTATCTCAGAAAGGTAAAAGTTGCCAATTGCTAACCAGAGCAAGAGCTTTTTTGCCCGACTGTCGACTGTCAGCTGTCACTTGAAATTCGTTTTCAAATCAACGTCGCCTTCGTGATTGAGATTGCTTTGGTAACAAACCTGAGAAACACAAGGAGTATAGAAGTTGGAGGAGGTACGTAGACACACATTATGGCACGTAATATAAGGAACAGATCTATGGATACTTTGTTTAATATATATTATGTTGTGATCTGAGACTCTTGCCTGTCTTCTCGTGTCGTTGGCGAGATGATGAATTACCCCAAATGACTTTTGGAATGGTGATTTATAATAATAATGGTCAATGAATAATTCCACCATTAATCAAGGTGGTGGCTTTGTTGTTTCTTTACTCAAATTCTGGGGGCATTTGTCAAAAGTGTGGTGGGCGAGCGTTGGAAGGTGATTGGAGGAGTACGATTGTAATATCATCCACATCTCCTTGTTAATACGTCCGTTTGGTGATCATTCATTTTACCAAACAATTCACGTGAGTTGTGATGGTTGAAATAAGTCTTTTGTTCGTAAATACACGAGGAGATATCACACTCATATTTAGGTAGATAGTGTTTTATGTAAACTTGATAGACACAACAATTTAAATTAGGTATCATAATTTCATAAAATTCATAAAACTAAACGTTTTCCATATAACAAATTTATTTATCTTGAATTTCACGCCCAGCTGGGCTTTTAGATGTTTATTTTTTTTTTAACGTACAGAATTTTTAAATGAGCATAACAAAAACAATAATATACTCCCCCATGCAAGATGGAAAAATAGTACATTGAAAATAGTACAATAAATAAATAATGAATAAGATTTTTTTATATATTTGCTTCACACAGGAAACCAAAGTCCTGAGGAAAGAAATCCTTCAGGGCCTATGTCATCTTGAGAGATGCTTTGTGAAGGGTATTTTTAGGGAAAGGAAGGAGAGAAAGTTCTAGGAAGGAAAAATGTATGAGGAGTGGGTAGGAATCGGAAAAATCATTTCGAAAAACCACCGCATCTCCTTTTACCTTTTGCTATTTTGATAATTATTGATGAAATTTTGCCCATTTGACGTTAAAAATAAGGGAAAATACTGTTTACATCTGATTTAAAAAACAATGTATCTGTATAACGCAACGCAGAGGAATAATAGATTATTTGAACGATTTTTTTTTCCTCTGTATTTTTTTTTATTCTAACATAATTTTGTGATGGTTTTTATTTCTGGGATTATAATAACATTGTTATACAGTTATTGGCTGTTAGAACCTTTCGACGACTGGTGTCTTGTAATATAACGTAACTTCATTGTAATTTATTTTTATTTATGTATAAAATACATGAAATACATTAAAACATTTACATATAAATGACATAATATTAAATCACCATACTAGGCGGCTGCCTGTTTTATGGTGACCAATTATATATAAGTTTAATTGGTTACTTTATGAAGTCTAGTGTAAACATATATATGGATTAAGTATATAAAAATGCTTGAAAATTGGAAAAGTTGTAGAAGAAAAATTATAATGAAATTAAAAAAAATTATTACCGAAAGTATAAAATAAAAAAGAGAGAAGATAAAAAGTATAAAAGAGAAAAGATGAGGAATATAGATTTAACACATATTTTAATTCTTGTTTTATATGTACCTATTCATGCATGCGTGTGTGATTAGATGCACACATACATATATGAATACATATAACTATATATTTGTACGCATTCACATGCACATATGTGTATGCACACACATATATACATACACAAGTACATATATTTACACTTTTACACATACACATTATTATTATCTACATGTGAAATAAAATAAAATAAAAATGTAACATAATAAATAAAAATGAATTTAACGTTAATTTCGCATTTACGTAGTATAACTTTGTGATATTTCATCAGTGATAAAACAATCATTCATAGCATCAGCAAAAATCCTTTGCATTATGACAAATTGGTTGTGCAATAGTTAGGTACATTTGTTGGTTTCCTCAACCCCGCACAAAGTCTTTGAGAGCTAATTTGAACACAATCCGGAATGCTTTACGGGCAGCAATACAAAGAGAAAACGACTCTTTGACATCATCACTGACCACACCAGGCAGAGATACGCCATACAGAGATACGGCAGACAAAGATACAGCAGGAGATATCTCTTGAATCCGGTCATTAGCCGATTGTACAACTATATGCCGTAACTGGTAACTGTAACTGAAGAGATGATCTCTCCTCTGGTACTCTCCTCCTGCCGTATGTGATCCAATTAGCAATTAAGTCAGAGGGAAACAACGGGAGGAGAGAGGGAAGAGGTGGGAGGTGATATCTTGATTGAGGAACTGTGCAATTTTTGATCTGCTGATTCCTTTTGTGCCATTGGATTACGTGAATGGTCAACGGTTGATTTGAGAAGATTATAGTTGAATCTAAGGAGTGATTTCGTTATTGTAGTTTTGTTTGCACATAAAAGAAATTATAAAAAGCATGTTGTCACTTTCTTCAAATATTTCTAGTGCCTTCAGGTTGTATTTTAATTTTTTTTTACATTAGATGCACACAGGAGGGCCTGAAGAAAATAATTTTGTCATCTTTGGGGATGCTGTGTTAAGGGAATTTTTAAGGAAAGGGAGGAGAGGATGTTCTGAAAAAAAGGGATGAGGATTGAGTATGAATCTGGGATTCAGTGTGTTCAGATCATCCGCCGCCAAGACCTGGACAAACCTCACCCCATGAACCCGGGCACCCAAACGTAGCGAACCACTTGGTGTGAGCTATGGCAGAGGTGTTGGTTATCCAATAAATGGTTCCCGGGGCGGCGGTACCCACTCCCGTCTCCCAAATACATTTCGAAAATCCAATGTGCCAATTGTCCAGAAGTCGTAAACTTAGGAAAAAACTTACTAGTGTAAAGCTAGCCAGTTTAACTTTTACGGTAGCTTTAGTATCGAAAGAGACGGCGGCCGAACACGGAGAAAAATGTTATTCGAAAAAACGATCATTTTAATAGTAAAAACCTGACTGAAGTTCTTAGGAACAAATTAACAGGATTTCAATGTTTATTGGCGGGAATATGAAAAAATAATTTGTTGGTATACGTAATTTCGTACGTATACCAACAAATTATTCTTACAAACAAATTGTTCGTAAGAACTTCAGTCCAGTTTTTAACAGTTTTTACTATTAAAAAATTATCGTTTTTTCGAATAAAATTTTTCTCCATTTAACAAATTTTAAGCTTTCACAAAGAGTCCATAAGACAAAGGTTGATACTAAATCACTTATTTCAATTAATCTTTACTACGAATTGGTGTATATTATAAATACAAAAATTTGCCCTTGAAATCGTAACTTCTAGGCTCCATTTCTTATGCGATTTTTATGCTTATTAGTCTTGTTACCTATATTCCTAGCAATATAAGACACACTAAGAATACATACATTTTTGGCTTGTGGCTTCCTTATAAATTGGAACTTACGTACATTATGAAAGTGGCGTTAGAACATATATTGAGATATGTAATATTAATAATACGGTAAATAAACGGCTGAGTACTCCATGTCCAAGCCAAGCTATTCATGTTCAGATGGTTCAGTGTTCACATCCCATTGTGGCCGACATCGTCTACTGTAATGTGAAGTGATCACAAATTCAATTAAAATCACATCTGACAAGAGCGGCAAAGCGGGCACCCGGGGCAGTGCTAGTACCAAGTAGGAACCTACCCGATCGGGATGGAAAGATAGTGTGGTAACTTGGAAATTGATTCAAATTTGTCATATTTTAAAATGTCGACGCTGAAAAAGAAAAAAATGGCTAAATTAAATTAAAGGTGAACCTATACAATAAGCCATATTGATAGTTTGTACCGGTGTTCTCCGAATCAAGTATTCAAGAGTTTCCTAGAACAAATGGGAAACTCTAGTAAAGTTGATTTTTAAATGCTTTAAATCAGTTCTAGCTTAATCCCAACCAATAATGTGAAATTTTGCTGTTAGACAGTACTGGAGAAAAATGTTATTCTAAAATACGATAATTTTATTCGTAAATACGGTTAAAAACGGGACTGAAGTACTTACGAACAAATTAACAGAGTTTCAATGTTTATTTATTGGCGGGACATGTAAGAATAATTTTTTGGTATACGTAATTTCGTACGTATAGCAACAAATTATTCTTACATATTCCCGCCAATAAATATTGAACCACTGCTAATTTGTTCGTAAGAACTTCAGTCCTGTTTCTAACCGTTTTTACGAATAAAATGATCGTATTTTAGAATTAAAAAATTTCCGTGTACATGTGAGTATCTATCAAAAATATTTATAAGGAGATATGCTGTCAAGGCGTTTCCAATTTTGATGTACAGACGTTAAATGATTATTTTCAAAGCATTTTGCACATATCTGTATACTTTAGAATTGTGGATAAATTACAATGCATCTAATGGCATAAGCTAAAGTTGCTATAAGCTAAAATGTGCTGGAAGAACCAAAACTGTATATTATACCACACCGTTTTTTAAATTAGCTCCACACAGGAGCCTCTGGAGATGAGTGTGTCCAGGAGTAACATATTTGTTTCCTTTTTCCTTTTGTGTTATTTTGTTACTTTGTAAATAATTGTTAACCTCAACACAGGCTTGTCCTAGTGAGGTTAAAAATTGTATTGTAAACTGAAAACTAAAATGTGAAGAAGAAACAATAAACAATAAACAAAACTCTGGTTAAAGTCGAGAGAGTCAGGCAGGAGAGATTAAAGAGTTTCCCTCTGGCCTCTCCGGCATGCTGCCAGTTGTTTTTGGGCAGATGCATCTGCCGCCAAGACATGGACATTCTGAAAAAAACTTTACCACATGAACCCAATCACCCCTCCTAAGTTACCAAATATTGCCAACACTTGGGGTTACCTATGGTAGATTTATTTATAGATTACCATTTTTAAGTAATATCGATATTACTTAAAAATCTCATTTGAACCAAGGCATTAGAAAATGTTCAAAGAACATAATTATTACTTTTGTTTTCGAAGTTACGATGTATTTCATCATCACCAGCTTCATATGACTATAAATGAAAGTATGTGAGTGTGTTGTATAGTCCGCAGGTCGTACCTGTCACGCCCGAGAAACAAATGGACTGCAGTTGAATCAACCGGACAGGACGGGGGCATGGGTTCAACGATTGACAATGATGACTTCGCGCTGTGCAGATACGTGATAGGAACTCGCCTTATGTTGCTAGCCCAGTGCCCAGCTGCCTAGACATAAAAAATATGCTATTAATATTTTATTCGTATTTAAAAGTAAATTATAAATAGGTATAAAGGAAATTATAGATAGGTACCTAATGGTTTATCAATTTCTAATAATCGCACCCAAATGTGTGATTTGCAAATTTTTTTATAAAGTATAATATATTTGGTGCATACACCTTACATTTTTATTTCAAAAAGTAATTATTTTTACTGACACAAATGCTCATAAATGAGCATGCTCATTTGGGCGTGACACACACTCTACTGTAGCTGGAGCTCATAATGGTACTGGCAGACATGCTCATTAGTAGCATGCTCATTTCCCCTTCCACCCGCGAATTAATGAGCATGCTCATTTGGGCGTGACACACAGGGTGGAAGGAGAAATGAGCACGCTCATTCATGAGCATGTGTGTCAGTACTAGTAGAGCATGCTACTAACGAACATGTCTGCCAGTACCATCATACAATTGTCTTCACTATCTAGTGACATTGACCCAGTCTGAAGATTGCCTTGACAGGCTGAAACCGTGGTTACGGTCACAAATAAATCAAGTGGAAACAAGTTTTAATATATTATTTTACCTACATTATTTTACATTTATAAATTGTGTAAAAAACAAATTAATCAAATAAAATTTATATTTAACCGCGACCTCAGGATTCGTAGTCAAGGATCGTAACCACTCAAATATGGAGAACGTCAATGCTACACCATGGTGCAAAATTCTGAAAGCTCGCCACAAATATTTCACGGAGTATTACTTAATGGTATTGGCAGACATGCTTATTAGTAGCATGCTCATTTCTTTTTCCACTCGCGAATCAAATAGCATGATAAAAAAATATATGTAGCTCCCACGCTTGTTATTTTGATCTTAAAACGAAGCTATTGAAATGCTTTATCTAATATAACCATATAACCAGATCTGAACTTCGTAGACTATTTTAGAACATTGTTAAAAATATTTTTTTCTGATCAAGCGCGAGTTTCTGATCAGCTGTTTACGGTTAAAATTGAGCCCCCTTTCCAAAGATATGCATATACCTATAATTATCAAGTATACCACAGACAACATAGAGAAATCGAAAATATTATATGTTGACTTGAATAAGTACCTACCTCTGACGGCAGTTTCAAAGTATCAAACACGCAGGATCCGCGCGGTTACAAACTTTACGATTTTTTTAAATATTTTTTTATACATCCTACAAATATGAGATAAACGGTAAAATACAGGTAAATTCATTGGCTATATAACACTTCAATATTTTTTTAGGTCTCCATGTTAAAATTCGAAGGTATTATTTTTTCAATGTTTGCGAAAAATTCAAATAATGATCGTCTGGATATCTCAAGCAATCGAGGTAAATTTATTTATTCCTCGTGATCGCTCCAGTGGAAGGTTCTTCTTAGTCTTGAAAGCTCGAATACGCTTAAGTCCACTGTGTTCATAATTCACAATGTAGATATTGAGAGGTTCCTACTCATAACAGTTTCGCAATGACTCTGTTATAAATCACGTTCGGTCTCCACATCGTCAGTGTTCTCTGCTTGGGAAGGGCAAATCATTTTTATTATTGAAAACAAATGCCTGTATTATTGATTGCCTCCATATCATGTAGGGTTATGACCGTTACTTCATCGTCCGAGCCAAAAAAATGTTTTGTCTTTGTTGGGCAACGTCCTTTGCTGTCTTAGGCCATTCAATTTGACCGTGCATACAAAAAAGAAACAGTTATATGGTAGGTGAATGAGATATAAATATTTCGATCGTGTAGGTAAGTACCAAATACAAGTAGTTGCGTGGGTTTCTATGACCGAGGTAATTTTTTTGTGTGTAATTTTTTTTTCTTTCAACTAGTTCCGTACAGGAGGTCCTGAGGAAAAAACCCTTAGGCCTTATACCATCTTTGGGGATAACGTGTGGAGGATCTTTTAAGGAATCTCCGGTCAGAATTCCGCCAGACACCCAGTGTACACCATCCGTTCTGAGGGGTTCAGGTTATGAATTCTATACTTTACCTAGGACGTAAAAATAATTCGTGCATCGATATTTATAAAAACGTCCCAACTACACAAACATTTTACACGACAACACGATAACATACATTTAGCCCTTCAAAAAATAAAATTTGTAAATCGAAAAACTTTTCGCCATTTTGTTTGGCGTGCAAAATTCCCGATTCTTCCCGTGGATTTTAAATGTATCTTTATATTGATTATTTTTTATCTCTTCGCAAAAACAAAAACTGCTTTAAAATCTAGATAAAATAAACTTTCCTATGTGTATGTTAGAAATTAACATTTTTGTTTGTAAATATTAAAATTTTTACTTTGAAAATGCAAATTCGTTCAAAAAATACTCACCTGAGGATATTCGCGTAAAATGTATCAAAAATATTTGAAACTTTAAATTTTAAATACACATTCTTTTTTTTTAATAATATTGTAACAAAACTGTCACTTCACATTTTATCACATTCATACAAACTTATTTTTTAAATAAATGTTAAACTTTGTCGTTTGTTTTGAGCCTATCAATCTTTCTAAAAAAACTGTTTAAATTTTTTATTAGTTTTCTTCGCAATTTACGATGAATTTCCGAAAAACTTTACTATCCACGTATGCCTAAGGCATTTATCTAATGAATTATTATCACTTTTGTTAATTTATAGCCCAATTTAATGTAGTTTTTTACAATTTTTGACACCTCAGGAAATAATAACCTCAAAACATCACTTCACTAAACTTCAAATAACCTCGTAATTTTGCAATAAACACAACGGTAAATACGTAAATCCTATAGTTTATGGAACATAATAGGTCATTTTGTTAAAAAAAGCTGAGTAACTATTATAAATTCATTAATACAGTATTAAGTTTCGCAGCTTTATTTGTGCGTTCTCCGCTAAAAACTGTTTAAAAGTAAACAAACATGGCCGCCCGTTAGAGATGTGCAAGTCGCGTTTCGAAACATGACTCGATGCTTTGGCGAAAGCGGGGTTGGTTGAAGATATTTTGAATAAAATTTATAAACTGATTTTAAATGGAGTTCTTCAAATTAAACCCGATAAATATAAATATGTACGTAAGATAAATAAAATAAAATGGAATTTAATCCATGCATTATTCAGTGTAGATCATACCTTTTTTAAATAATGAAATAAAACAATAACTTTTTTTTTTTTAAATGATGATTATTATTTTTGACCCATTTAAAAAAATAGAAAAATATACATGAAGCTAATGAACAATAAACAACAATCAATCAATGAAAGAAAATATTTTCCACAAAGAGAATTCAAAATTATTTATTAAGTATTTTATATTATATATCGTGACGAATTCCCATAACGAATAACCTGACAATATTTGAAAAACTCCTACTACCACCACAGTAAGCGGAATATGTTGCTTGTGGGGTGATGGAGGACTTAGCCAGCCGAGGAATCGAACACGCGACGCCCGGGTGGGACCGAAACGCAATGCCCACTCAGCCACTGACCGGTCGAAAAAAAGTATATATATAAACAGGGTGTTAAGGATCGTACTTGACTTATTTTCACCAGTGATTGCTGACATTGTTTGAAGTAAAAAATGTTTATGAAATTTTGGTCTCCGGTGACATTTTTTATTCTGCAAAACCATTAAAATTCTGTGGGTGTTGGGAAGTTAGGGGCGGAATGAGGGGTTGTTTGGTTACTTGGCTTATTGACCAGTGGCGACATGAAGATTATTTTTTTTTAGATATTAAAGAAGAAGTTTTTGAAAAAAATAAGACATCTAAAAAGTCACCGGAGACCAAAATTTCGTTTACTATTTTTGCTCCAAATAATGTCAGGTATCACTGGTTTAAGTAAGTCAAAGATCATACTTGTTTAATTTACATTATTTGGAGTAAAAAATGCAAATGAAATTTTGGTCTCCGGTGACTTTTTAGATATGTTTTTTTTTTCTTCAAAATCAAATATAAAAAAATTTCTTCCACATGTCGTCACTGGTCACTTAGCCAAGTAACCAGCCAACCCGTCAACCCACCCCTATCTTCCCAATATCTACTGATTTTTTATGTTTTTGTAGAAAAAAAAAGTCGTCAATTTCAAAAAAAAACTTTGTTAATGATTTTTACTACAAAAAAATTTCAGGAATTACTGGGTAAAGTAAGTCAAGTACGATCTTTAACCTCCTGTATATATGCAGGTGTTAAGGGACATACTTCTTGGCTTACTTTAACCAATGATTCTTGACATTATTTGGAGTAAAAAGTGTAAATTAAATTTTATACATTTTGAAGTGCTCTGTCCGAATTTCAACTTTGCCACCTCATATCTTTGCAATTAGGCGCCATATTGGAAAAATGGCGCCTAATAGCAGTTTTTTGACAATATCTCATTTCTGACTCATTTTACGATAAAAACAAAATTAAACTAGAGAAAATTTCCTACAATTTATGTAATAACAACTTTTTTTGTAACATCGATACTTTGAGCGTACGAGCGCCGCAGAGTATACTTCAATATACGTTTTGGCCAAAAAATTAATTTCCACTAACCCCCTTGAGGTAGAGTAAGCGGCGCGTTTTTTTTATCGTGGTATAGACCTAATCCACATTTAATGTACAATTTCTAAATTTAGCGCAATCTTCTTTGCTTTGCCGTTCCTGATGGACCAGGCGTTGCGAGTTCGTCTTTGGTATCGTCGAAACGTCACAGACCGAAATTTCATCCGCATCATCTGCGATGGGATTATCAGACTTATCACAATCCTCTTCGTTTTCGATTGCATCGTGTATATACATACATATATCTGTTTTTATTATATCTGCAACAATAGTAAAATATTTTATAAAAACACCTGGTGGTTTAGATGAATAATAGTTTGCGGCGCTCGTACGCCAAAACTATTGATTTTACAAAAAAAAATATTCATACATATATTGTAGAAAATTTTCTGTTGTTTAATTTTGTGTTATATATTTTTTATCGTAAAATTAGTCAGAAAGGAGATATTGTCAAAAAACAGCTTTTAGGCGCCGTTTTTCCAATATGGTGGCGCGAGCGCCAAAGATAGGTGGCTAAGTTGAAATTCGGAAAGAGCACATCGAAATCTATAAAATTACAAATTTTCAAAACTCCCGGAAACCTTTCTAGGTAACCTCCTTTTGTCGAACCAAATGACTGTACTATACTTAAAAAATGGGAAATAGTCCGGAAACACGCCAAACGCCAAGAGTTGTACTTAAAATATTCCTTATATAAGTATAACAATAATGAGTTTTATATTGTATCGCTGAATTTTGGTAGCAAAAAACCTCTTTACAAATAGATTTTTATTCTTCATAAAATTCAAGATATGTATATTTTGAAATTAAATATTATTACGCATTTATTATACAAAAAAATTGATAACATTCATCATAAAAATAACATTCAAATTTACTTCTATAAAATAAACTCTAAAAATAAATACTTATAATAATTCGAATTTTGCACAAATTAATGTCAATTTAAATTTTGATGATCCCATCTCTATCGAATTTCAAATCAGCACTTTTGACATGTCGATAAATTCAGACGTCCGACTTGATAAAATCAAAGAAATCTTTACAAATATGTTATAACAGCACTATTGTTTTTCATAAATATTGAATAGAAATATATTCTCCTACGATATGCATAAAAATATTCATCAAATACAGGAAATTCAATTAGGAATGATCAATTTAAAAAAGGGTTTACAGTTATTTTAACGATTAGTAGTTTTCTATATGAGATTATTGCATTATTATGTAACCAAAATGAATTAAATTTGACATAAACACGTAGGCAATATATTAATTAACAAATAAAAGTTAGCTTTCCGGGACATTTCGAGTTATTTTTTATTAAAAACGGTTTTTTGTTGCATGGAACCGTGCTGTCAAAATCAGCGGTACGTCACAAATTGGCGCGAAATAAAACCGTCACTTATGTTCGGATTTCTCAATATCTGAGCAAAATAGCTCGTACACTTGAAAGGCAATTAGAAACATTGATTCTTTCTCTTTCTAACATAAATTAAATCACGAATGTTCGCATTACAGGAAGGGAGATATCTATCTTTTAATGATGCACGGTCGCTCTGGGACAATTTGGGTCTCCTGTTATCATAACGGCATATGATGTTTTGGGACAATATGGGTCTCCTGTAATTTGACTGGTTAAACACTATTCATACTAACTACGGTAAGCAATCTATCAGTTATGAGAGGGGGCAATTTATATAATTGCCTTCCAGATGATATTAAAAACAAAAAAAGTGTGTGTAAATTTAAAAAAAAATTATTCATTTTTTTTCATAAAAAAAAAATATAGTGAAAGTGAATAATATTGTATGATAATATATTGTACGATAGTATAATGTTATGCAAATTCTAGTTAAGTAAGTGAAAATGTTATTTTCTTTTTTTCTGGAATAAAAAAACTTAAACTTAAAACTTAAACGTAAGGGAAAGAAAGGAGGAAGCGTCTAGGAGTGGTGTATGAATCCATTGCATCCCACTGCAGTGATAGGTCGAGAGACTCCGGCTGAAGAGGTCTAGATAAGATCTACCTCAACCGGTCTCTCCCGTTGTGGCCCGCTATGCAGTAGGTGGGCAAACCCATTCACCGCCAAGCCCTAGACAAACCTCACCTAATGCGCCCGGGCACATCTGCTAAGTCACCAAACGTAGCGAACATATGGCAGGAGTCTTGGTTATTTAAAAAAATGGTTCACGGGGTAGCGGTACCCATACCCGCCTCTCAAATTGAGTATTTGAAATAGATTTAAATTTTGTTGTCTTCTTTTGCGCACAAGTTCCTTATTAATTTGCATGCATATCTATATTAATACATATCTTTTTTATGCATGTCTCTTCTGATTCATATCCTTTTTAAATAAATAAGGAAGCCTCGGAACAGACTTTGTCTAGTGAGTCAGTAAAAGAACAGAAAATTGTAAATCAACCAATTTATATTAAATAAACGCCCGGGTTGCCGGCACTGAAACTGAATTTCATGAATTTTGATTAGAAATTTGTCGTATTTTTTCATTATCGTATTATTTATTTATTTGCGGCCTTTATGCACTGCATGCCACATGTACCAAACCAGAGACTGTATTGTGAACTTATTTGTAAGTAGGTAGATACTGAGAAAAACCTTATAGAGTGTAAGGCCCTAAGGAAACACAAATTTTAGATCTTCATTAAAAAAGTGGTCGGTATTAAAGTCGACGTTATTGTGACAGATGTTTCCGCGTTCAATGCCAATAACAAAGTTGTGAAATCTAAAAAATATATTTGCAAAATTATAATAATAATAAAATTATTCAATTTGATTTACTTTACTTCATTAATAATCACAATTTCACTTTGTGGCGTCATTTCATTAAAGTTAGAATAAATACCGTGTAAACACCACAATTTAATCAAAATACTCGACGTTTAAAAACAATGGTTTCTTCATCAGGATAGACGAAAATGAAAATTAACACATTTAAGACCAGACAAACAAGTTACTATAGACCAGTGGTTCCCAAACTATTTTAGCCCGCAGACCACTTTTCATAGTTAACAATTTAATTTTCATAATTAACGGATCATTGGTCAGAATTCCGCCAGACACCCATTGTACACCATCCGTTCTAAGGGGTTCAGGTTATGAATTCTATTCTTTACCTAGGACGTAAAAATAATTCGTGCATCGATATTTATAATAACTTCCATATTAATAAAAATTTGTCATATTTTTTATTTATTTTATGTTCAACCTTGCGTGGATCTCCTGACATTGTTCAAGGATCCGCTGAATGTTCCCGGGGACCACTTTGGGAACCACTGGCCTACATTGATAGGTAAAGCCAAGACATCATTTTTGTTATTTACTATCGAAACCAGTTAAATTTTTATGGACCCCCACATACAACTTGTGGACCCCCATTTTATTTTTCATCACGCCAACGTAGACCCCCATCGTGTCTCCCGTGATCCCCTGGGGGTCCACCTGGATCACTTTGGGAATCACTGCTATAGACAAATAAATACCCACGGACAATAATCACAATGAGTGGTGTTTAATTAATAATTTATTAGTTATTAATAAATAATCGATCAGTTATCATTTTAACGTTTTTAGTCCATAAGTAATTTTATTTTGGGAGATGGGTAGGGGCACCGCCGCCCTGAGAACCATTCATTGGATAACCAACACCCCTGCCATAGGTCTCTGGGTGTCTGGGTTCATGGAATGAGGATTGCCTAGGTCTTTGCGGCGGATGCTTTTGCCCACCGACTGCGTGGTGAGCTGGATTGGGAGAGACAAGTTGAAGGAGATCTTTCGATCTCTCCAGCAGGACTCTCTCAACCCGTCGCCTTGCCTTGCGCCTTAGTGGGAGGAATGGATTCATACTCCTGAACACATTGACACCTAGATTCCCACCCCTCATACCTTTTTCCTTCCCAGAAATTTCCCTTCTTCATTTCCCTAAAAATATCATTCACATAATAGCATCCCCAAAGAAGACATAAACCCTGCACGGAGAAAAATGTTATTCAAAAATACGATCATTTTATTCGTAAAACGGTTAAAAACGGAACTAAAATTAACAGGGTTTCAATGTTTATTAACGGGGAAATTTTAGAATAATTTGTTGGTATACGTAAATTTCGTACGTATACCAACAAATTATTCTTACATTTTCCCGCCAATAAACATTGAAACCCTGTTAATTTGTTCGTAAGAACTTCAGTCCCGTTTTTAACCGTTTTACGAATAAAATGATGGTATTTTCGAATAACATTTTTCTCCGTGTGAGGGTTTTTTTTTCTTCAAATTTGCATGGAAGGTACATCTAGCGTTATATATTCTTTATTATATGGATGTTTATCGGTTGTGTAATATTTAAAAAACATATTTTAGAAGGGGTATTTATCTAGTAATTATTATTACAGATACCTATATATATAATTATACAGTTTCGTCAGAAAAAACTTTGAACTCGAGCACTTGTTTAGTATCCCCAAAGACAAAGGGTCGGAATGTATATGCAACTTCTCATAGATACTTTTCCACTTGACCGATCTGGACCCAGAATCCGCTACAATGGCAAAAACAGTCCTACCCGCCTACAATATTATCTTAAAATGAAATCATGTGCATATTTGATCGTTTTCCAGTTCACAGATCACACGACTTGCCGGCGGTGCGGAGAGGGAGGATGTTACCCTCTGGCAATTTAGGATATTATCTATGGAGATTGCTACTTTAATGCTGAATTAAAAGACGGCAATATGTAACAAGAGATTATTGAATTATATTGATCGTTGGAAGTTAGCTTTATGTAGTGGTTGGCTTTTTTACACTTGGTTGTGTTTATTTAACGAAGGTATTCTCATTCAGTGGAGAATGTCAAAATGTTATTTGGTTTCATAGTATCTACCTATTACATCCTGTATGGTGTTTGGTGATGCAGGGATTGTGCATAGATTGAGTCATCTATTTAAAATGTCCATTAAAACTTTTTAAAACAATGGTTTTACTGTAAATTGAACCTTCCTCCTCAGGGAATGGAGTCAACGACGCCAATCCCTGAGCCAAATACCAATTGGAGAGTACCGACATTTATTTCGTAAATTAACTGCTGTAAAAATTTAAATACCATGTCATCAAATTTTAGAAAAAATCGTGTTTGCCAAAAGTTGATAGGATGCATTGGCATCGACAACGAGTCTATCTGCCGAGTTTCAGATCAATCGGATGACGGCAAGTGTGTTAATTTCCACTTTTATTTCAGGATCCCCACCATTCATTCATTCATTCAATCAAGAAAATAAAAGAGATAATCAAATAGATGTATTTCAAATGATCCACAACAACTAAACAAAGTGGCATTTCAACATCCCTTTGAAAAGTCGTAAAAAGCTATGAAAATAAAACTAACCTAACGTAATGTAACCTTTAAAAACAAATATTTCATTAAAAAAAAATCTTCACTTTTAATGACATTTTGAAGCAGGTGTAGAGTTGGTTATTTCTGAGTTGTCCGAAAAAGGGTATAATAAAATAACCTAATAAAAACACCAATTTATCAACAATGAAATCACAACAACATGCGACACAATTAAAATGTGACTGATTTTTACTTTGAAATGTTTTGTGAAAGGGAGTAATTGAGGAAGCAAGGGAAGTAACATTTTGCTTGTGGAATTATTTGCAGGTTCCTATTTTTCTCACTCCGAAAAATGGATATCTTTAATGCCCAGTTTCAGTAATTTCCAGTAAAAGAAATTCATCATTAACCATCCTGGAGCAAGACTTTTATCATTGATAAAAAAAAAACAGGATACATGATTTTAAGCTCAACCCGTAAAATAATTCCTCCTCATGTACCTACCCTTAAAAATTCAAAAGAATAGTTTGTAAATCCTGATACAAGAAAAATATCTTGGTGTGCATCATTAAACATGTGTGACAACATTAAAAATGAAAATAGGCTGAGTAGTTTTTTTTTTTTTAACAAACAAAATAGTGAAACGGAATAATATCGTATGGTAATATAATGTAATGTAAATGTACTGTAATGTAATTTAATGGTAATGAAATGTAAAAAGTTTGTTATGTAAATTAAAGCAATGAAATGTACAAAGTATTTATAATTCAAAATTCTAGTTAAGTAAGTGAAAATGTTAATTTCTTTTTTCTAAAATAAAATTATTTTTTTTTTTTTGTAACTTTCAGATAAAATGAAAAATCTTTTGAATGTAAAGTGGCTTTTACTGGAATGCATTTTTTGGTATTTTTATTTAAAATTGCTTAAATAGATCGGATTACCATCGAAAACCGAAACAAATGCCATATCTAATAATTAAAATATACTGGTATATCTGAAAAAACATTTGAACCCTGTTTCTCTTTTGTTAAAACACCCCAACGATGATTTTTCTTTTTGCTGAAATGGCTGTTTCGAGCAGCATTCGTCGTGAAAGCTGGGTATCTGCAAGCTTAGTTCTAGAAGGGATGTCGCATTACTGCAGATAGGCTTCTGAACGGTTTATTATACCAGACATTCTGGCTAAAATACAATTCTATGTCCAGGATAATTAATCCAGATAAACAGCAAGACCGCTAATACAGGCATTTGATTCTTCCCAGGTGCAGAATTAACTTACCAATGGAGATGCCCCTGGGAAGACTCACTAGGTTAACCAACAGTCACGCAGGAAGTATGCATATTTTCTACGGTTCACGGCGAGTTCATCGAAAACGAATTTTGTATGAACTTTTTTCCGAAAACGTAACCTAACCTAACCTATCCTAACCTAACCTAACATTACCTAACCTAAGCTAACCTCTCGTTGGTCGATAAATTTGCTTTCGATGAAATGATTTTCGATGAACTCGTCGGTTACCATTTTTCGCATATCCAACAACGAAATTTAGCGTATATTATTATTTTAGCTTTAACGGTGTGTACCTACATGTAAACTTTTTGTCTCACATGATTTTTTCATGAAAAATTTTTTTTAAGTAATTTCCTATCGCTTTTGCAATTTACCTACCAGTGGCGGTCCGTGAGTTTTCAGTGAATTAAAGTGCTAAGATTGAAAAAAAACGACAGGATTGATGATGTTGTAGCTGAAAACGATTTTTATTTTTTGTCAAAATTTCAACTTTTTGTACTTCCTAAATTTGTCTGTTTTCTGTAAAATTTTGCAAATAAATAATAAATGCTATTTATGTATATTTTTTTTAACTTTTCATTTTAATGGTGACAACCCTTTTAGTTTAGCACCCCTGCCCTAATCTGATCACCGCCGATGGTACCACCTAATTGGAACGACGCTAACATTTGCACTGCAGGGGAGGCGAATGGCGAGGCCGCGTGCCGCTTTGTTCGCCGGAGGAATTTTTCATTAAACACACACGGGGCACTCTGCGCGAAGGGGTGGCATGGGGTGAAGTGGGGTGGGTGGTTGTTTAATTCCGTAGTCAAACATCCGATTAGCGAATCGCGTTCCGATCATACAAACAAAATGATACTGGTTCGGATGCCTCTCGGCTACGCAAATTTTCGGGTAGTTACTACACGTGTAATGCTGTGTTTCGTCTACCTAATCAAACATGTTTAACAAAAAAAATATAGAATTTGATGGTTCATTGTTTGGAGTTCTGTCTTTTGAATTATTGTGATTCAAATGAATAACAGTGCATTTTGTTCTTAACATAAGAATGTATTGGCAAATGAAATCAAATAGCTTTAATGAATATTTTATTATTAAATTACATTTCAAATGGAACCCTTTTTAAGAAAATCAAAGATTTTATCATTGCGTTTTGTTTTCCAAATGTTTCCTCTCCCTTCAAAGGTGTTCTAGGCTATCATTTCAAATTATGTAAATCACTTTATTGTAAACGCCTTTTACGGTGTATAAATAAATAAATACAGAGCAATATATAAGATACATTTATTTATTTATAAAACATGTTACATAATTGTGACATTTACATTGACAAAATGAAGATAGGCTTGTGTGTAGGGGGGGGGGGGGTGTTATTATGTTATCGTTATTTCTATAATATGTATTCAGTTTTCATTTTAGTATGATTTAAGGTCATATATAAAATCCTTAAAATTGTTATTAATATTTCTGAAACTTTCTGGCAATGAACCAAAAAAAATTACTCCGTGATGTTTATAATCGAATTTTCCCGTTGTATTTCTTACATTTTGGAGTTGGGAGAAATAATGTGTGATTTGTCCAAAATTTCATATATTTTTAAATGGTGCAGTCTTATTTAGAATATTATTTTTGTAAATATTACTAAAAAAAACACTCCGCGGCCGTTAAACGGTGTTTTTGTGAATCTTTAGATTTGGCAATGCCGTGTTTTACTTGTTTAAATTGGAGTTTTCATAATAGGTGGTGTGATTGATGCGCCTGCGCATTGCTTTCCCGCTGAAAAAAATAGCCGCGAATGCAGAAGAAAGTCGGCCGCGAATGTGTGTGTGATTAATATGATGTTTTCGTTAATGATTTCAATCTTTATGACTAATTCGCACTTACATTAATGTAATCAATATATTTACTATTAATCTGTGTTGTTTTTCGTTAGTTTAAGTCAAATTGTGACGCAAAAATCGTGTGTTCTAAATTGAGCTGTCAGAAAATGGTTCTGTAGGTTATATTCAGAAATAATTTGCATTTTAAGATCTTTATTTTATTATAAATTCTTGAAAGTGATGTTTTTTGGTGACTAAATGTCTAATACATATTTTAGTAAACGTATCAAAGAAATGAATGTCCAAGCAATGTATTCAAACGTGAGTTCTTTTAATGTAAATTTTTGGGAATGAAAAGCGAATTTCAAGATTTTTTTATATTTTTTTATTTACAAATTTTTTAGAAAGTTTATTAGTAAGGCTGGTAAAATGGCGACGTTGTCAGATCAAAACCATATATTTTGTTTATACCATGATTTTACACAACGTGCTACAGAAACACCGTTTAACGACTGCGGAGTGTTTTTTTTTTAGTAAGGCTGTAGTGTTTTATGGTAGAAATTAAATGCTTTATGGTTTTAGTAGAATGTTTTTAATATTATTTTTTGTGCTATGTAAAACGGTTGTGTCCTTAGAATTTTAATAATCTTAGTTTCAAAGAAATTAGGTGTCACTTTATTATTTCATTTCAATTTTGTGTGATTCATGCGATCTCGCGTTTAAAAAAACATTCTTTCATTTGTCAATATGTTTTCTGGATTTTGTTTTGGTTTCGTATGCAGAAAAAATGAAAAATTATATTTCGATTTTAATTATGGGTAATTAAATTTCTCTGAGTGTGGAGCTAGGAATTTTATCTCTTACGAAAAGCATTTGAATTGTATCATAACATTAAGATGAATGTGGTAGGCGTGGAATTCCTCTCCTTAAATTACCCAAAAGCATAGGTCGAAGTTCAAGTCAAATCTCCAAAGAAATTACATAGGTTACCACGGAATCCTCAAATCTGAACAACCATCTTAATTGTGTTCCAAAACTACATAAACGTCAACACATTGTACAAAATAGTCATGAGTGATGCTGCTCTTAATCAGTGTTGGTATCTCTTTCCCAATTCTCACGGTTTGGAACTAATTCAAACATGGAACACGAATTATTATTGTTGTTATTACGTTCGTTTGTTTCAGACTTTGCTCGCATCTGAGATTTTAGAGTTAGTTTGTGTTCTGAGTTTGATAAGATGGTGAAAGAACATGGATAGGACTTGTCTTCGAATAAATATAATTTCGGTCATAAAAATGGCAATGGAAAGGTAATGCTAGGTTATTTAGATTTCCCACCCAGGTATCATTGGTTGAATCCTCTGCTGGTCCTCCATCATAAGATAAGGTAAGTTAGATAATGACATAACAGCATATATGTAGATGCACAATTATTGAGAAAATTATCACATTTTCTCAAGGCCGGCGGAATGTTTAGTGTTGAAATAACTTTAGGACATTAATCCATTATACCCATGTTCCTTACCAAATATTCCTTCCTTGTGATTCCCTTCCTTTCACATCAAGGCCCTTACCCAAGAAGCAAAGAAGATGATTTAAAACACTTGAAAAAAGAACACTTTTGCACTTCCTTTTTTTTGAATAAAAACATTCAGTTGTTCTTGAAAATTCGACCAAGCTTGTACAAGCATTTCGCAAATCTCGCAAATAACAATAATATAAATATATTATAATTGTCGTGAAGACCATCGGGTCATCATCATTGGAAAGTGATCGTAAAGAAGAGCTGGGTACTGTCACCTCATCATCAAGGTAAGGGCCATTCCTATCGTTTCCTTCCTCCCTTGTCGATTTAAAAACACAATCTTATACACTCGTAATTTCGCCACATAATTTAGTTTTACAGTCCACACGGTGTCATCGGACACTTAACATTTTGGTCCTTCGAGCCGGATTTTTTCTTCGAAGAAAGCAAAAAAGAAAACGACAACAAACAAAATTAAATGGTAGAATTAATAACGAAATTAAAATTATAAACTAAGCAAAACAGATATTTAATCGATAGGTAGTCGATACAGTTTTACCACGGGACGTTTAAAAACACCCTGGGGAGTACATACCGAAACGACACGGATAATTCCATCAGCGCCGGGAAATAGTTCAACGACTCGTCCGACAGGCCATCGCATGGGGGCTGATTGCGAATCATCAATCATAACTAGGTCGTCAACTTTCAAATTAGGGTTTGTCGTAGCCCACTTGTTTCGTTGTTGAAGAGTGTGTAGATATTCCTTCCGCCAACGATTCCAAAAATGTTGAGACATTTGTTTCAATAGTTGCCAACGCGATAAACGATTCATTGGTACATCCACAAAATCTTCTTCAAGAACAGAAACGAGGGGAGCCCCAATCAAAAAATGGGCAGGAGTTAACGGGTCCATTTCAGATGGATCCGGCGATAGCGCTCCAATGGGTCGCGAATTTAAAATTGCTTCGACGCGAGTCAGAACTGTGGTTAGTTCTTCAAAGGTGAGGATTTGATCTCCCACAACCCGTTTCAAATGGGGTTTGGTTGACTTAATTCCAGCCTCCGACAATCCGTTGAAATGATGTGCGGAGGGAGGATTAAAGTGCCAGGTAATTGAACGAGTGACAGTTGCATACACAAGACGATGTCGAATTTCGTTACGAGCCGAAATTATCCAATATTTTAATGATATTATGGATTGCAATGCACGAGGACTTGGATGTAAGTACATACGATGGTAATGGTCTATTATTAAAGTTGTCAAATGACATTGCTTCGGTAAAATAATAGGATGTCGAGCATTTTCCGAGACCTGTGCATAACGAATACGACCACCGACTCTTAAAATTCCATTTTCATCGATAAATGGAGCGAGTTTTTGAAGTTGTGTCGAACAAACATGATGCGAATGTATATTGTCTATATCTTGTTGAAAATAAATAGTTTGAGCGAGCTTAATGCAACAAGCCAAAGATAAATTATTTTCTTTTAAAGAGAGTGGGGAAAATACGTTGAAAGTGCCAATTGATTTCGAACGTAATTTATTAATACATCGACGACACCAATATATAACACATAATAATTTCGATAATGAAGAAAATTTCAGTAGTATAATATCTGGGATTTGCAATCAATAAGAAAACGGTTGACTTATTATGACGTTTATTGACACTCCGATACATTCCAGGTTATTCTCCAAGTGCCGCTTGTGGGCTACCAACATAACGATATTATTGACAAGAGAATACCAACATATCAATACATAACATCCTTTCCTCCTTTCATTTTTTTTTTAAACTTAATCACAATGACACAACTTAAACATAATCACTATGGCTAAACCTGACAGGGGGTTTCACCACTCTGCCAGACCTAGTAATAACATCATTTTTTGTGCTGGGTTCAGGTTCACTATCATGTTTATTTTCTTGGCTTCCCAAGTCGAACCATTTTTCGGGATTTTCATAATTAGATTTAAACTTTAAACAACTTTTTTTTATCTGGTTAACATGAACCTTTTTTATTTCTCCTCCCATTAATTTAATTAAATATACCCATGGACTTAATTTTAGTACAATTATTCCCTGCACCCATTTCATCGGACTTTTTAGATGTCTTAAGTAGACTAAAACACTATCATTTTCCTTATACTCTTTTACGGCATTTTTCCTCGATTGTGTGACCTTTTGTGATTCCTTACTTTTATTTACATGATTTTCTTCTGACAAAATGTGTAGTGGTGTACGTGGCTCATATGAAAATATTTTAGCCAAAGGAGACACACCCGTGACAGAAGTAGGAGTGGAACGATAAGTATACAAACAATCTATTAAACGTTGAGCTGGTGACAAATATTTAGAATTTTTTGAAAACATAAATTTAATTAAAATCTTTTTGAATGTTTGGACAGATCGTTCAGCTAATCCATTTGACTCAGGATTATAAGGTGGAGAAAATAATAATTTAATAGATTTTTCTTTACAAAAAATAGAAAATTCTTTACATGAAAACGGAGGACCGTTATCACAAACAATGGTTTTCGGAAACGCAAATCTGGAAAAAACTTCACCTAATTTTGATAACAAATCCGAATATTTAGTATTTTTCATATAAAAGCATTCTACCCACTTTGAATATGAATCGCAAACTAATAGGTATTTGGAACCTTTTAAATCAAAAAAATCCAAATGCACTCTTTCCCATGGACTTTCAGCAATAGGCCAATTATGACGTACATTTTTATTAGCATTTTGTACAGACTGACACATTTCACATCTAGAAATTATATCTTCAATATCATGATTCATACCTAACCACCAAACATAAGAACGAGCTAGAATTTTTGATCTGACTATACCAGGATGACCATAATGTATTAAATTAAGGACTTTAGACTTTAGAGACTCTGGTATTACAATTCTGTCACCAAATAAAAGACATTTTCCTTTGACCGACAGTAAATTTCTGAACTTGAAATATTTCTTTATTTCTGGACTTGACAAGGTTTCAATCCAACCGATTGAAACATACTTAATGACTTTACATAATTTTTCATCTTTTATAGAATGACTTTCAACTTCTGAAAATGGAATTAAGGGTGTTGACATGTATACAAAATTGCATTCCTCTATATTACATTGTTGTTCACTTGGCAACCGTGACATAACATCAGCTTGAGGAATTTTCAGTCCTTTTTTAAAAACTAATTTATAATTGTACGCGGACAATATTATAGACCATCTTATAAGTCGTGATGCTGCTAAAACCGGGACTTTTTTATTTTCGGCAAATAAAGACAACAATGGTGCATGATCAGTATATATCGTAAAAGGACGACCAATTAAATATTTATGAAATTTCTTGATTCCAAAGATAATCGCAAGGGCTTCTTTGTGCAATTGGCTATAATTTCTTTGAGCCGAATTTAATGTCGCAGACTCAAAAGCTATAGGAAATTCCTGATTCTTTACAACATGACTTAAGACACATCCGACACCATATGCACTGGAATCGACTGTAAGACACAATGGTTTTGACGGATCAAATAAAACTAACAAAGTTTTATCAGACAAGAGAGACTTACTATTTATAAATGCTTTTTCGCATTCGTCAGACCAACACCATTTTACATTTTTTCTTAATAAATTATGGAGTGGTTCTAGCACAGTAGGACACATAGGAATAAAATTCCTATAAAAATTCAACATTGACAGATATGATTTTAGTTGAGTGACATTTTCTGGACACCCAGTAGACTTAATTTTTTCAACTTTTGACAAAGACGGACTTTTGCCTTGACCTGAGAAGGTAAAACCTAAAAATTCAAAAGAAGACACAAAAAATTCACTCTTTGACACATTAATTTTTATATTAAAGTTATTCAACTTTGACAAAACCTCATCCAAAATATTAGAACACTCTTTTTCATCTTTACCACCTACACAAATATCATCAATGTATGCAGCACAGTTTTTTATGCCCCTCAAGACTGTATCAATGACCATTTGAAAAGTGGCCGGAGCCGATGACAACCCAAATGGTAAACGATTGTAAACATATAAACCATTACATGTATTAATTGTAAGTAATTCTTTACTAGAATCTGACACGGACAACTGTAAATATGCATTTGTTAAGTCTAATTTACAAAATACTTGACAACCTGAAAATTTATTAAAAATATCCTCTGGACATGGCATAGGATACTGATCAATTCTTAATTGTGGATTCACTGTAGATTTTAAATCTGCACATAAACGTATTTTTCCATTTTGTTTTGGTACACAGACTATCGGAGAAGACCAACTACTGTATTTAACTTTAGAAATTATGCCTTCGCTTTCCAAACGATCTAGTTCTTCGCATACTTCTGCGCGAAGTGCATAAGGGACCTCATATGCTTTGTGAAAAACAGGAGTTGAATTATTTTTTAAACTTAAATTTACAGAAAACTCTTTAATTGGTAACTCATTATTTGTTTTTGAAAAAGAATTTAAATATTTTTGTGACAATTTTTCGACAATATTTGATTTATTTTTCCCACTAACAGACAATGAATTTACAGTATTATCATTATCAATATTTGACATAAAAGAATTTATAATAGTATTTTCCCAAGACGGATTCAACACACTTAACCAATTTCTACCAAGAATAGCATCAGACGATAGATTTTTAACAACCAACACTGGTAAATCCATGACAAAATTAGAATCAACATTAATACTTACTTTTGTCATAAAAAATCCAAAACAATATAAATTTTGACTATTTGCTGAAAACAAATTACCATAGAACTGACTTAATTTACAAGTTTTGAAAAATTTTATATACATTTTGTGACTTAAACTTCCTTGACGTGACGTTTTCACTTTCAAAACTGAATGATCCTCTTTGTGCATTATTTCAGCTGAACTATTACTTACTGTCTCCATATTCTTGATAATTTTTTTTGCTTTTTCAAAAGTCAATGACTCATCTTCAGATAGTAATCTTATAGTCATGGCTTCATTTTTTATACCGCACACCAATTTATCTCTCAAGGCTTCATCCAAAAATGCTCCGAAATTACACGATATAGACAGACTTTTTATTTCTGAAATGTATTCATCAATTCCTTCGGTAGACTGTTGTTGACGATTATAAAATTTGTATCTTTGGGCGATTGCACATGTTTTTTCTTCATATTTATTTTGTAGTGTTGTTACAACCTCGTTATAGGTTAAGTCTTCAATGTTTTTCGGATGAACTGCTTCTTTTAAAATTTTATACTTCTCCGCACCGATAATCATACAAAGATATTTAATTTTTTCTTTGTCCGTGATATTAATAATTTTTAAATAAATATGAACTCGTTCCAAAAACATTGCGAAAGTTTCATAGTTCGCTTCGAATTGCGGCACGGGCAAGCTATTGTTAGACATTTTGAAACTGGTTGTTTTTTCAAAGACGAAATCACTGTTTTACACTGGACATATTTCACTCGTTTTATATTTAACTTATCCGATCCCATCCTCGTCGCCAATTATAATATCTGGGATTTGCAATCAATAAGAAAACGGTTGACTTATTATGACGTTTATTGACACTCCGATACATTCCAGGTTATTCTCCAAGTGCCGCTTGTGGGCTACCAACATAACGATATTATTGACAAGAGAATACCAACATATCAATACATAACAAGTAGAAACTCTTGGTCACAAGTTGACACATTCGTTACGAATGAGATCAAGTTTTTCGATTTGTATTCTGGTAGTTGTTCTGCGGGAATAGTTTGAGGTTTAACTAGTAACCATTCTTCCAAAGGTGAAGATAGAAAGTTAGGTCCGTACCACCATAATGATGCTTCAGCGATTTCATTTGGAAAAACTCCTCGTGTTCCCAAATCCACGGGATTATCTTGCGAGGAAATATGATACCAATGTTCATATGGTATATTTTCAATTATAGCTTCAACACGATTTGCTATAAAAGTTTGCAAAAGAAACGAAGGTGTCTTCAACCATGCCAATACAATTGTCGAATCCGTGAAAACGATGATTCTTTCTATTTGAAGTCTATCTTTGTATACTTCTTTACAATAAGTCAACAAATTTGCCAATAAAACTGCTCCAAGCAACTCCAATCGTGGGATAGATGTCACTTTGATGGGTGCAACCCTTGACTTAGCCAACAAAATATGGCTCGATATTTCTTTGTTGTTAATTACAACTAAATATACAATTCTACAATATCCTCTTTCAGAGGCATCTGAAAATCCAACAAGTATACAACGACTTTGTAGACATGTTGTGACATAGCGATCAATTCTTAGATTGGCGAGGGATGGAAGTTCTGTTATGTAAAATGTTAAAGGATGACTAGGCGATTCTCGCCACAAAATACGTTGGAAACGGCGAGAGTTCTTGTCTATTAATATTTGTCTATACATTTGACGTATGTCAGCGGTAAATACGATTTTGTGTATTCGAAAATTACACATCAATTCGACGACGTCCTTTTGTAATTTGGGACCGACCAAAAGTATGTCGTTCAATGACATACCCGATGACGTTTTAGCACTTGCATCAAAAACAACCCTTAAGCGAGTGGTAGAACTCGTCTCCTTTATTATTCCATGATGAGGTATGAAGTAATTACCAACAATTGGCGATTGAGATGGTATTTCCATCATGTGTCCTAACGATAAGTATTCTCTCATGAACGAAATATATTGGGATTTAAAATCAGGATTTCGATCCAGTCTCCTTTCTAAATGCGTGAGACGTGACAATGCTGTGTCATATGATTTTCCCAACTTCTCCGGGGTTTCCTTAAATGGTAATGATACAACATATATCCCATCTTTGTTACGGTAGGTATTTTCAACATATAATTGTTCACAACGAAGTTCTTCAGGCGATTGAATTTTCTTCAAAAGAGGAACGTTTTCGATTTCCCAGAAACATTTAAGTTTTTCATCTATTGATTCCTCCATTGAAGTGAAAAATGAGTTAATAGAATGATTTGATGGTTTGACATTTCCCATCAAAACCCAACCTAATTTGGTTTCAATGGCTACAGGTTCATTTTGATTGCCAATTAATTTACCTGAGCACAATAGCGACGCAAAGATATCACTTCCGAATAGGATATCAATTTCTGAAGGTATGTAGAATGTAGGGTCTCCCAATTGGAGTCCTGCGATGTGTGACCACTCATGCTCGACGATACGAGATGACGGCATATTTGAACAAATGTTATTCAAAATAAGGAAATCTGTCGTAATACCAGATTCCTTCGAGGCGACGGGACGAAATTGTGTTTTTATTAATCCGTTGGAATTAATTGTAGGAATGTTGCCAATACCTAGCACTGCAAGTGACTGCTTCTTTTGACGAGGCAAACCTAAGCGTTTGACGCAATTCTCCGAAATGAAATTAGCCTGGCTGGCGCTATCGAGCAAAACTCTAGCCTTTTTGAAAACGCCATTTTTGTCCAGTATTTCAACATAGGCTGTAGATAACAACACCGATGTGTTAGTTTTATTGTAAACCGTTGTCAAAGCAATTGGTTCCGACGAATTTTCTTGAGGTTCTGGATTTTCCAACATTTTCTTTGGAAAATGCAACAGGGTATGATGTCTTGCTTGACAATGCTTGCAAGAAAAGCGAGATTGACAATTTTTCACATTATGTCTCCCTTGGACCAAACAATTAAGGCATAGATTATGTTCTTTTACGAATGAGTATCTATCCTTTGCAGAAAGGTTTAAAAATTTGTCACATTTATGAAGAGCATGTGGCGATTTGCAAGCAAGACACTTGATTTCAATATTCGATACAAACGAACTAACATTACTATTATTGCTCGAACGACTTTTAAAATTATAGGCCTTCGATGGAACTTTATTAACATTTTCCTTTTGTGTCATATGTTCCGGAATAATACCTGACGCCATTTCCTTAGCTAAGCATTGTCCCTCCAAAAATTGCAATAGTAGATCGAATGAAGGAATTTTTTCCGACTTATGTTGTAACTCAAAATCAATACGCAATTCTTTTGGTAATTTGCGTAGAACAATATGTAACAATATGAAACTCCATTCACGTACCGGAAAATTTAAAACTTCCAAAGCGGCAATGTTTTCTTTCAGCATTGAAATAAATTGCCTCAAATTGTCATGAGCCTTTACGGGCTGGGATGACAAAATTACCTCCATGTGTATATCAGCCATTAGGCGTACATTATCATACCTCGTCTTTAGAATATGATAAGCAATAAAGTAATTTCCTTCCGAAATCGGCAAATGTTTTACGCATATTAATGCCTCACCAGTGAGACTAGTTAATAAATATTGCATTTTTTGAACGGAATTTAATGAATTATTTGAATGAATTAACGAGTCAAAAGTGTTAATAAAATTCATCCATTCTGTTGAAATTCCAGAAAAGACTATCAAATTCAACTTAGGTAACGAAACATTAGTCAAATTATAGTTCATTGTTTTATTGTCGATTGCAACTGTTGACTTTTCAGGAAACAGTTGGTTAAAATATGATTGTATTTCGTAATACATATTTTGTATCTCCGAATATTTCGATTGTAATACCGTTACATCAGCCTCATCCTTTTTTGTAGCTTCCAGAGATATATGAGCCTGAATAAAGTTTTCTCGTACAGTTACGAGATCTGTGTAACGTATTTTAAAAGCATCTTTGTCAAACAAATTCGTTGTTTGAATTGCTTTCAAAGCAGACGCACGAATACTCTCCATATCCAGCACTGACAATCTATATTTAATTGAATTGGAAGCCATTTTTGAATATTTAAAACCAAAAAATATTCAAACCAAACAAAAAAACAATAACAAAACTGCGTAAAAACTGTCACTTTTTACAGCACCTTGACAACGAAATCATAAACAAACTTCACTGCGCATCTATGGAAGCAGAGCTCTACGTTACCATCAGTTACCATTAACGGGGCTCTACGTTACCGACGATTGGTTTATTTATGGTTACCATTAACAGGGCTCTACGTTACCGACGATTGGTTTATTTATAATTAACAGGGCTCTACGTTACCGACGCGACTTCAAACTGATGCCTACTTATCGAATGCTACCGGAATTGCAAACAAATCATGTCAATATGATTACCTAATTAATTATTAATCTTTATGCGTAATAATGAATTATTGTTGAAATAGCTTTACGACAGGAACGGAATTGAAAGGATGCGAGTTTAAAAACACAATCATTTGAATTGAAACGATATTCAATTTGGCAAATTTTTTGCTAAAAAACAACAATATGTAATTTAGCGGGAATGTGATTTATATCCGGCTACAAGGATCAAAATGTTAAGTGTCCGATGACACCGTGTGGACTGTAAAACTAAATTATGTGGCGAAATTACGAGTGTATAAGATTGTGTTTTTAAATCGACAAGGGAGGAAGGAAACGATAGGAATGGCCCTTACCTTGATGATGAGGTGACAGTTCCCAGCTCTTCTTTACGATCACTTTCCAATGATGATGACCCGATGGTCTTCACGACAATTATAATATATTTATATTATTGTTATTTGCGAGATTTGCGAAATGCTTGTACAAGCTTGGTCGAATTTTCAAGAACAACTGAATGTTTTTATTCAAAAAAAAGGAAGTGCAAAAGTGTTCTTTTTTCAAGTGTTTTAAATCATCTTCTTTGCTTCTTGGGTAAGGGCCTTGATGTGAAAGGAAGGGAATCACAAGGAAGGAATATTTGGTAAGGAACATGGGTATAATGGATTAATGTCCTAAAGTTATTTCAACACTAAACAGTAGATGCGTGGTAGAAATCTCATTAATAGTTTCATACTCCGCCTACTGGTTAATACGGAATATTTTTTATTCAAACAGTTAGATTTTGATTTTTTATTACGAAAATTGAGTATTTATGTCGGGGGAGACGAAAAAACATGCATTTTATATTTCAATTTTATAAGATTATTTCACTTATGCGAAGTATTTGACAGCCACGTTTGGCCAAGTGAAACGGCACTTATACAACTTCAATTACTACAATATACAACTATTTACGTGCACAAAATAGGTTATTAGGTTCTTAGGCTGGGTAACCTAAGTAATTCGTGCGTATTTAGATTGAAAAAAATCGCAAATATCAAATCCAAAGAAATGGCGGCAAAGGAAATATTCCGCTCCGTATTATCCGTGCGTATCCGTGTATCGAAATTCGAATTCCGTATTATCCGGTAAGCGGAGTAGTAAACATTTACCAAAATCTCAAAGAGAGAAAGTCAAAAAGAAATGTCAAAAACAAGGCAATTGTATTGTCTTTGATTTCGTAGATTCAGAACTTAACTGCCACGCGTCGCGTAAGGTCGTGTCCTATCCCTAGATAATTTTCTTTACAAAAGCGCCAAAAGACCCTCGTACGTTATGAGAAAATGTTTTCATTACTCGGCGAATGTTTAGAGAATGCAAGGCCTACTAAAGTACATGGTTTGCGTGCGAACCCAGACTTGTATCATAACATTAAGAATTAATTTACGAAGTAAATAAATTTAACTAATTACGAAGCCAGCGCTGTCGCTAAGTAAACTTTACAGTTTAAAATAATCTAACCACTGTGTTTGTTATATGCTTGCGGTTAAATAAAATACAAATCGGCAGTAACAACGAGTGCAATATCCACGCGATTTGCAAACTGTCATTGGTCTATTATAGTGTGATCACTTGACACCTCAAATTTAGTTTGGTGTCCAGGACTCCTACTTTATTAGGCCTTGAGGCAGTATTCGACGGAACTTTTGAATTCGATAACGCCGCCAGCGTCTTATCGTTTATCTCGTCCATGCGCACTTATTCTTTGAATGTCTTTTATTTCATTCTTTAAATCTTTGTCGTACATTTTTTTTTTTTTTTTTTTTTTTATAGAGAATACCTCACACAAGAGTCCCAACTGCTCCCGTCTGGAGCCAGTGAGACTATGGCATCCCCAATTGGGGTATGTTGTGAGGCTGAAGGAAAGTGGGGAAGGGAAGGAGATGGGGAAGAGGAAGGTAGGAAAGTACCTGGCTATTCAGATCTAGTCACTAAACACGGCTAAAGCCATTATTAAGCAACGTCTCAATTCTGAATGGTGGTCTTACACCAGGGCGATACTGACAGTATCTTCCACTCTGGAACGTGCCGCAAATGTAGTATATATTATTTTTATTAATTAATTGTGAAATAACACAAATTAATCAAATAAAATTTATTTGCGCACGCCGGGTTCGAACCCGCAACCTTCCGATTGGGAGTCAAGTGTTGTTACCACTCGACACTCGACCATGAACAACGTTTGAATTAAGAATTTTCTGAAAACATAACAGCGTTCCTTACTTGCCACAATTGATGTTGAGATTGTGAGACAATGGCAAGCCTAGATGTAAAACGTCATTGGCATACCTCATACAACATTTTTCGCCAATAATGAAGGCAGTACTTAGTAGCAATTCAACTATTCCCAAATTAAATTTAGTAACTTTTCTACTACTATCATAAATACCACGCTGTATCTTCTAAACATTGTAATCCACGTTTAGATTCCCAAAACTCTGTGAATGGTCACATGACATGAGCATGAATGAAATAAAAAGCTTCTAAATTAAAATAAATTCTAGGTAGACGAAGACAATCGTCAAGACGGGCATTTTTAATTGTCAGCGAGCTCAACTCTGTCATGGGAATAAACAGAGGAAGTTTTGAATAATGGCTTCTCATTTGTTTCAAGTTTAATAAATCAATTTGATAGAGAATTCAAGTCATTATTTATTCACAAAAAACTGAAAATACACAAGTTTTCGTTGTGATAGTTGTGTTCTGTCTACCATTATTCATAATTGAATTTGTGCAGGTTCTAGGCGGCTTTTTTTAGGTTAGCTTTGGCGTTTGTTTAAAACCACTGAGGTTTAATTAGAGATATTCCATAATATGTATAGTTACTACTTATAGATATTAACGCTATTACCAACCAAAAGATCGCAATAAATCTTTAATGGTTAAAGTGATATTTTTTTGTTTTTGCCCTTTGTTGCTACTTGTTTGGTTTTGAAATGATAATATGCATGGTTCCTACTTGGATGTCATTTTACCCAGTACCTACCTCTCTCCATCCTTACCACATCACTTGCTGAAAGAAATTTTGAACTTGTAACAGTGATTGGAAAATTGGAGGGCTTTTGTTCCGGAAAAAACACAGAGACAGGAAAAGGAATCTAGCAAGAGTTTTTTAAGCAAGTTTCGTTTTGTTGTGATAATATAATCGTGTAATAACTGAAAAGATCATATAAAAGTAGACTATAACGTGTTTACTTATTTGTGTTGTTGGGCAATAATACCTCGAGGTATCTCAGTGAAATAAACTGTACTTGTAAGTTTGTATTTGTTCCCGAGAGGTAAGTGATTGGTTTCCTTTTCCTTGTTTCACATTTTTGTTCCCAACACATATTATCACCCAATTCCAACACATACCATTTCATTTAGTTTTTTTCGTTTCGTACTTATTTACAGTCCATTTCACCAAATGCATCTTAAGCAAACAGTTTCGGATGCAACACTACTCATTAGACAAAATGATTTGCAAGGAAAAATACATGTCTACTAGAATTCAACAAATAAACTACCAACAGTCCCAATGTTGAAGGATACAACATACAGCAAACATTAAGGTGGTGCCTAAAAAGATGTTCAGATTCACAATTAGACATTGGATTACGTGGAAAGGTTTTTAGCGAAATAATTCATAATTAACTAGCTTATCTACCAAAAAAAGGTTCCAATCTATTTAGAAAATAGTACCAACTTAAAAAAAACATTACACAGCGTCCTTGAATGATGTTACTACAAAACGGCACTATATAAAATTTACTATTTTATTACAGAATATTTTATTCATTATGAATTGTTAACCTCAACCCAGGCTTATCCTAGTGAGGTTAAAAAATTGGATTGTAAATACTAATTAATAATAAGTGAAGAAACAATAAATAGATACGAGTAAATAAAAAAATATATTATAAATGGTGATAACTTATACGAGGACTTCTGTATAAAGTAATTAGGATAGGTCATAGGTTAGGTTATTTTTTCAGTCAAAGTTCTGGCTTAGAGATTTTAAACTTAAAAGTTCTAACGTTTGGTCAATGAAGTTGTTATGTATTTATTTATTTATTGTTTGGAACATTTACAAAGTGTTAAGAATTATTACATTAATGATATTGCCATTGGAATGTGCACAGATACACTCCAATTATAAATGTTCCACGGCATAATTAAGTTTTAGTCGTTATTAGATTCCTGACGAGGCAACTGAAACCAAACTAAAACCGGATGGTTTCTATGTCTTGATTGGTAAAAAGCTTGTTTAACCATAGACGAAGAACAATCAGCTGATAGCTGGCAACTAGTAACGGCCGGAACCGCTTGCGTTATTATTGACAACGGGTTTTTGAGTAATTGTGTAGTGTGCGGGCTATCACATTGTCATACAAACACAGTTGCCAGTTGACAGTTTTCAGTTGCCTCAGTGAGCGGATTGCCTAATAGTGAAAAAGAGAAGTAATAATAATAATCAAAATGAAATATAGAACACGAGATACAAAAAAAAGTTACTTTAAACTAAGCTGAAACTTAAGCTTGTCGTCCTTGTCCCACCGATTAAACAGTACCTAACAATAATTTTTTTTCAGCGTTTCGATTATGCCCAATATTTGTTGGTTTCTATTGATTTCCCATTATATACATGAATGTATTAGTTAGTGTTTACCTCCAGTGAAACAGTGGGAATTATCATGTATGTCGCCCGCTTCATTGTTCCCAGGAACAAGCTGATTTCACAGATAAGGCGATTGTGGCGCCCATTCTCTCCTATGGTGGTACCACTACACACTCAATACTCAGTTCCTACCTGACTTTTTTAATTACTAATTAGGACGATTATTGCGAGTGATGCGCGATAGAAGCAGGGTAGGCAGAAGAGGAATGCTAAAATTTATTAGTATATTAGATAATTTAAAAAAACTCTAGTTTTAAGATGACTTCTAAACCACGTCATTAGAAATCTTGTATTAACAATTACAATACGTAATATTTAATCATTCAAGACAATATTAGTGACTGTCTAACCAAAAGTTGAAACAGAAAAATTGAACCAAGGAATTTAGCCTTGCAGGGCACTCTTATAAACAATGAGCTGATTCTAATCTACCCCCTTTCAACTATATCATACTTCGAATAAGAACTGCCAACATTATTTAACATATAATTTTTATTGGCTGCTATCTTTACGTATGATTGCAAGATTCTTCCCGAACTAAATGCAATCAAAATAGTGTCTTGGATAAATTAATCCAATTTTATTTAATATGCTATATCTATTGTAGTAAGAATGTTTTTTAAAAATTAAATTTTGGAATTAATTAAAGAGAAAAACCTCAAATAGTATTATTTATTTAGTCAATTTTGATTATATATTATTATTACTTATTACTACGAGCTGTAAAATCGGAATAATCAATATTATGGTACCTAGGTACGGCACGAAGAAAATATGAAAAAAATAAATATCATTGAGTTGTGACGTTTCTTTGGGCGAATTATACAGGGTGTCCGGGGGTAAAGTGCATTAACTTCGGGTGGTGGTTCTACATGATGGTAGGAGTAAAAAAGATCAACAACTTTTTTCGAAATTCAAACTTTTTTTTCCCATACAAAAAGACGTACCTACCTATCAAAAATCCTTAGTGTAAGATACAAACTTACCCGATAAATAAACGTTGGTTTTGATTGGCGCGTATCGTAATAGCGGAAAATACGTAATAGAGCGGGCCGCACACGCCGTACTAATTTTATCTTTTTACCAAAAAATTCCCCTTAAAAATTGGAATTTCTAAAAAAGTTATTTATCCTTTTTACTAACACTATCATGTATAATTACCTCCCTAATGCACTTTACCCCCGGACACTCTGTATAATTATTGAAATTGTTTAAATGTTTGTTTCAACAATTCGTCATTTTGGTTGGATGGGGTAAGGATTTTGATATCTAAGATCATTTTATGTTGTCGAAAGCGAACTTAGAACCCTACCCAACCAAGGTGACGAAATATTGATATTTTATAAAAAAAAAACAGTATGGTAACTATACAAGTTGTTTATAAATAAAATACCCATATAATGTTATATTTCATAGATTACGTCTCCGACCCTGTCTGTTTTGCATACCAAAACGTGCGAATGACCGAAAGTGCCACCACCATTCATTGTTGTTACCCATTGTTGCTAATTGCGTGCAATCATCGAATTACCGTAATAACCCCTCTATACCTCCGCGGCTCTATGGTCCCCTGGACACACAATAGCCAGTCTATAAACCCATAGTTCTATGGTCTCCTTGTGAGATCATGGTTCCTACCTACTTGACTACTTGGTGAATCCATGTGCGTGAGGTGTATCGTCCATAGGTAGTATGTAATAATCCTTGGGATAATCAAAGCGTATTAAGTTGCAGATAATATTATGTAAGTATCATCATAGATTAGAATACTTACCTGTATTGTTAAGTAGTCTTTTTGAGAACAACATGCAAGATTTTCAATTTTGAATGCGGGCATTTATTAGATAAAACCCCTGCCTTAGGTCACCCGAAGTGATTCGCTACGATTGGTGATTTAGCAGGGGATGCTCGGTTGCATATGTAAAGTTTGTCAAGTTTTTGGCGGCGAATGCGTTTGCCCACCGACTGAGTGACGAGCCGGATCGGAAGAGACCGGTTGAGGAAGACCTAATCTGGACCTCTCCAGAAGGACTATCTCGACCCATCTCATCGGCTTGCACCGCTTTGGGAGAGACAGTCATATGTCCGTTACTCTTAGACGCATTGACTGCCAGATTCCTACCCACTTCTCATATCATTTTCTTTCCTAGAACTTTCTTTCCCTTTTTACCTAAAATGACCCTCCACACAACATAGAGGTGTATTAGTTTTCTCGGGCCTCATAATTTGTACAATATTAATGTAAAAAACATTAAATATTTAACAAATTATCTCAATTTATGTCGAGAACAACATTAATTTGGTCATGGCTGAATCGATATAAAGTAGGTAGGTACTTAAGTTTGACAATCTCAGAACATAAAATAAAGGACATTTCCTATCGACTAGCAAACGCACCTAAAATCTTTTTATCGTGTTGAAGCAAATGAAAGCTGCTGCCAGAAATCCACTCGAAGCATTTTGGCAAAAACGACTAAGAATTTGAATCACAGTTTTAATTTTTTTCTGTTTTTTGTTCACACGACTCCAACACCGCCGAATCTAAGAATGCAGTTATAAAATTGAATTCCTTCCTCTTTTCTGTGTTCACATTGAAATGTTCACATAATATCTACACAATTCCTATTGAAATATAGTTAGGTAGGTGTGGTACAATCCATGGGGTACAATTTGAACTCGCTCGTATTTTTTTTTTATTATGTTCATCACCTACGAAACTAAATAAAATTCTTACCCCACTTTACTGAATCTTAAATCACTCAATATAGGACCAGTAATCATTAAGTGATAATTTAATGTAGGTATAGTTTTCCAATTTTCTCTTATTTAATAAATAAAAAAAATCTCTAAAATTACATGTTTTGTAATTAGGTTCTTTAATTATAAACCGACTTAATTATAAACCCTATTCAAATTTTTTTTTTAAATTTTTTTTTTTAAATAAATTTATTATTAGGAATTATAAAAGTTTTTCATAGAAACATGAATATATAAATGATAAATCTTTCTAAAACAACTTTCTTCGTATATAGGTAAACATAATAATATTGAAAAATAACGGAAATTTTCATAGTTGAAGAAACAATATCTACTGAATTATTAAAAAGGTATTGTACAAATATTATATTATTAAAAACATAATGTACAAAAAAATTACGGAGACGAAATGGAAAACGGTTGAGATAAAACATAACTACACGCAGTCAATATGTCCGTCTATAGAAATACCTACTCTTAAAATTTTTATCACTCTTGTTGTAAAAAAGATAAACATCTATTTTATTTTTTACTCAGTACTCAAATGATTATAAATATTAGTTCAAAAATCAGTACGAAAAAAATTTCTGTTCTTGTAAAAGAATAACAGCCTTACTAATAAACGCGTTTTAAATTTTACACAACTGATAAACGACGATTTGCGAAACAATAATGGTTGTTTATCAGTTGTATAGAATTTTAATCACGTTTTTTAGTAAAGCTGTATGTTTTTATTGATACCAACACAATCCACAACCTCATCTACAAAAAAACTAGAATCTATAAAAAACATCTTCGATTGAGACGTCCCAAATGACACAACACAAAAACAATACAACTTGAAAAATGTTAAGAAGCCTAAAGGGTTGACAGAAACAGAATCAATGACTACTAATCTGTTAGATCAAAACAAGAGGCCCCGTAGATAAGACCGCGGCCTGTGTCACTCGAGGGTTTAGGTTCGAATCCCGTGTAAGTGGGGATATTTGTCACTGATCACGTGGAACCTGACAGCTGACACGCGTTTTGGTCTTTTGGGAGGACGATTGGTTGTTATGTTCTTTTTTTTCGGGAGGATAAAATGACCTGACTTTTGTATGTTTTGGTGGTATTTAAAACTGATTTTATTAACAATTTAAAGAAGATACTCTCTGTAGTGGGGTTAAGAGATTTAAGTAATACAAAGCTTTAAATATACAAATGAACCTTTTTTTTTAAAATCCTTTGATTCTCTTTTTCAGAGAAAAATTAGAAAAGAAAAGTTTGCTCTACGACATCAGAAAATAGTTCAAAAATGAACTTCTGCTAACCTAAAGAAAATTTTAAATAAATACATAGTTTGGTCTAGTGATTCGTTGTATTGTTCGATTAGCGATCGACTAGCGATCCGGAGGTCGCGTAAGTAAATTTTATTAGGTTGATTTGTGTTTTCACGATTTAGTATTAAAATAATAAATTGTATAATTACGGCACGTTCCAGAATTGAAAATATTCTCAGTATCCCCCTGATGTAAGGCTGGAAACAGAATTGGTTCAGAATTGAAACGTTGTTGGTGACTAAATCTAAATAGCCAGGTACATTCCTATCTTCCTCCTCTCCATCTCCTTCCTCTCCCCACTTACCATCAGCCTGACAACTTACCCCAAATGGGACTCGAATGGGAATATATTCATGAAGTATATTGTTTCGAAGTAAAATAAAGTCAATTATTATTTCAGATTATATTTTATGACAACAACAAGTCATGAAAATATTCAAAAGAAACAAAAATTAAGTGCTTACTTACATCTGAAAAACCAAAATAATAATATAAAATGGAGTTTCCTTACATAAGTAGGTACTCACCAAATGAAATGTGTTGTGAAATAATGGCGGGTGCAAATTATCTACATACTCGTAATTAAAAGTGGAATCAACCAAGCTATAATTTTGTCGTTCATTTGTATTAATTAAGCGAATTTTCCCCTAATTTACAAAAATTTTAAAATTGGAGATTGAAAAAAAACTTCTAAAATTTATCTCGTAAAACCGTCAAACTTTATCTCCAGATAAAACAATGGAACTCGAAAACTTTTACCCCTGTGAAAAAATAAATAAGAGAAAAAAATCCGCGTTACTTTATCGTTTGCCCGTCGTTTGTTATTCCCGTCAAAAAGACACTCAATTGGGGAGCGCAGTTCGGTGTTCGTCTTTTTATCGGCTTTTGTTTTATTCTTTTATTTCTTTCTTTTGTTTTTTCGTCTGTCAACTGGCGGCGACCCTTTGTGAAGCGAGACCGTGTTACAGGGGTGATTTTTTGTACAGATTAAAAATTTAGAAAATTTATTTTTTGTGAAGGAATACATCTAACAAGAAATTACATATCATATAATTGAAAATGATATTTTTTATATTATAAATTTATTTACTTACCATGTAATTCTTATTGCAATTAGGTATGCTACGCAGTTTAGTCACGTGTATGTCATCTGCAACTGCCATGCAAGAGTTTTTTTTATCGAAATGCTTACATATTATTACATAACCTATTTGAATTATGTACCTAAACATATTCATCGATATTTTTTCAAGGCTGTTCATGTTTATTATTCGTAGGGTAGAGTTTCCAATTATTTATATGTGTATCCGTAGGTAATTGTAATTATAGTCACGTTTAAAAACTGAAACTCGTAGTGCCTTCCATACAAATTTGACACAAATGTTCCATTTAGCACGCGATCTGTCTCACGTTGTAGATCTCCATCCCATTTGAATTTCGTATTCACAGTTTTATATTTTTTTAAACATTAGCTCAACACAGGAGGTTCTGAGCAAAACAATTTCAAGAGGAACAAAGGTATGAGGAATGGGTAGGAATCTGGGGTTCAGTCTCTCCAGGAGTGACGGACGTATGAATCCATCCATCACACCGCGGTACAAGGCGATGGGTCGAGAGTCCGGAAGAGGTAAAAAGGTCTCCATCAAGGAGTCTCTCCCGATCCGACACGCCTCACAGAAGGTAGGAAAATGCGTGTGCTACCTACACCTAAAAAAACCACACTCCATGAACCCGGGCATCCCTGCTTTCTCACCAAACGTAGCGAACCATTCGGGGTGACCAATGGCAGGAATATTGGTTATCCAATAAATTGTTAACAGCGCGGCGGTACCCATACCTGCCTCCAAATTTATCAAGAAAGAAGACGAAAGTTATAAACATGAATACATTTTCAATATATCTCTTCAAAATTGTGTTAATCACGGTTATAATAGGTACCTATCAAAACAAAACAAATCGTTAAAAATACGAGGTAGCACACGGAGAAAAATGTTATTCTAAAATACGATAATTTTATTCGTAAAAACGGTTAAAAACGTGACTGAAGTTCTTACGAACAAATTAACAGTGTTTCAATGTTTATTGGTGGGAAAATGTAAGAATAATTTGTTGGTTTACGTACGAAATTACGTATACCAACAAATTATTCTTAAATGTTCCCGCCAATAAACATTGAAACCCTGTTAATTTGTTCGTAAGAACTTCAGTCACGTTTTTAACCGTTTTTACGAATAAAATGATTGTATTTTAGAATAAAAAAAATTTCCGTGCACCTACCTGCGACGCGATAAATTTAAATTTCATCCAAATTCTAAATAAATAAAAACGTCAACACATCTAATACAGTCTTCTCTTTCTCGACATTTTTATTCCCTTCTTTTGGGTCACTTTTCCGGGGTCCCTTCCTTCCACCTGATATGTTAACGATTAGTTTCCCGGGGGAATCCCTTAAACGGAGCTTTAACAAGGGGGACCGAGGGACCCTGATTTTATCTTCATTATTAACGTCACTTTGCCCCGAAAAACTTGTAAATGGAAATATTACATTCAAATACACCTTTTTGTTTTTTTTTCTGAGAGGTTAAGATGATCCACTAGTCCTTGACTCATTCGGAATCGGCGGAGCGAACGATTGTTGGGCGTTTACCAATAAAAACCCTAATCTCTAGCAAACAACAGTGTTTTGTTATTCCGCAAGTATATTTTTAAAGATCGAAGCGCTGCGTAGACTAAGGCATGTCCGTTGGCCCCGGGCTCTGGGCGTAGAATGAGCGACAGGCTAAAATCCTTCTGTACATGGCATAAGGATGAAATTCGCACTTAAAAATTCGTTGGATACCGCCTATTTTTATTCACTGAAAAGAAACGTCGCCAAAATGCACGTTTTATTTTATTTTGTGAAGTTCAGATACAAATATTAAAATGTTTTCTGATCACTCTATAAGAATCTTAATTAGCTACATTATTCAATAAAACAACACCAGAAAAAGGATTTGTTAGTAGGAGATTTTTCACTTTTAACCATTTTTTATAGGTCAGACGCATAATTTTTTTCTAAGCTTATCTATCAAAAAGCTTATCAAAAAAATACTCGATCACTTCAAAGGCCAAGATGTGTTCTACACACAGTATATAATTAAAGCATCTTTATTATTTCTAAGCGATCAAATTTTCAAAACTAATACAAAAGATTTTATACGATTTTGCATTTTTCCGCATGTCTTCACCTTAAATGAATTATTTTATTTAGGGGGTTTCTCACCATCATCCCAATAGCTTATCTACCCTAATAACGAATATTATTAAACATTAAAATAAAATACTCGCAGTGGTTAGAAAACTCGGCAAACTTATCCAATATATAGCCACTATTCATAGGTTCGAGTACCGAATTATAAACTCCAATTTAATAAATAAATAAACCGTAAATCGTAAATCTACAATATTCGTTATTAGTGTAGATGAGCTATTGGGAGGATGGTGAGAAACCCCCTTAGTCTTGTAAGTAAGTACTTATATTATTGAGGCTTCTGACCTACATTTGTATTCTGACAAACACTGTCATAATAATGTCTAATATTCTTTGAATGGTATCTAGTCTTTTGTATAATTGGGAGGTGTATACCGCCGTCCCGGTAACCATTTATTAGGTAACCAACAGGTCACCCCACGTGGTTCGCTACGTTTGGTGACTTAACAGAGATTCCATATATTATATATATTATACACGCGGAATCACTGCTAAGTCACCAAACGTGGCGAACCACGTGGGGTGACTTGTTGGTTACCTAATAAATGGTTACCGGGACTCCCAATTATACAAAAGACTAGATACCCTTCAAAGAATATTAGACATAATGACAGTGTTTGTCAGAAGACAAATGTAGGTCAGAAGCCCGGATAATATAAGTACTTACTTACAAGACTAAAACAAAATGAATCATTTAACTTCTCAGATAAAAAAAAACAAAAAGGTGTATTTGAATGTAATATTTCCATTTACAAGTTTTTCGGGGCAAAGTGACGTTAATAAGTATATAAACACTAATAAATTATATGCATCACTAATAAAATGAGTATATTTCCATGTAAGGAAATACGTAAAGTAAATTATCATGTAATAACATAGCATCTAGCCTATCGTTAAAACAATAAGTTATGCATGACAGTCCTTTAAATGCTCACATTTATGGATGCATTTATTCGTTTAGAAACTACTGTTTATAGCCGTGACCGACTTTAAATCTGTTGAATCTCTGCGCATCTTTTAAACTGTTATTTTTAACGCAAATGCATATTACGGCCTTGGCTGTATGTTTCCTACCATTACAACTCATTGCCACTGACCATTCTGCCTGCCGAACTAACACGCATCATGTGATAGCCAGTGATTACATTATTTATTCATACCGTGAAAATGATGATCGATGGGTCTCGTTCTGATTTTTTTAAAACAGAAAATCCGTACGCAATATTGGTAGGTTCCTATAACCTACATACTTTGGGTACCTTCAAGGTAGAACTACTGTGTTAATAATTTATGAGCTTTTTCAATAAGTATTTTATCAAAAGAAAAAGTGCCAAGTTCAGTTTTTATTCTGATTTTTATTTATTTATTTAAACGCCATAAAAGGCTTTTACATTTAAGTGATACATAAGTTTACATAAGTTTACAGTGATAGGGTCAAAACACGTAGAACGCGGGTAAAGCAGTCGGCGCATGGGCGGCCGACGGCCGACAAGAATGTTTGTATGTAAACGTACTAAAGCGCACACAGTGAAGCCAGATTCCGATATCCGCAACTCGGTACAAAATACCGCCGGCGCGCTCGGGCGCTGTGCGCGGGTAGTCCGAAAGCCGAAACACGCTTTCTACGTGTTTAGACCCATAGGGTCTAAACACGTAGAACGCGGGTAAAGCAGTCGGCGCATGGGCAGCCGACGGCCGACAAGAATGTTTGTATGTAAACGTACTAAAGCGCACACAGTGAAGCCAGATTCAGATGTCCGCAACTCGGTACAAAATACCGCCGGCGCGCTCGGGCGCTGTGCGCGGGTAGTCCGAAAGCCGAAACACGCTTTCTACGTGTTTAGACCCATTGGGTCTAAACACGTAGAAAGCGTGTTTCGGCTTTCGGACTACCCGCGCACAGCGCCCAAGCGCGCCGGCGGTATTTTGTACCGAGTTGCGGATATCGGAATCTGGCTTCACTGTGTGCGCTTTAGTACGTTTACATACAAACATTCTTGTCGGCCGTCGGCCGCCCATGCGCCGACTGCTTTACCCGCGTTCTACGTGTTTTGACCCATACACAGGAGAGAAACAGATTATGAAAAAAATACGTACTCTTAAATAATGTCGAAATATATCTCAAAAAATAACATCAAGCATATCTATTCATACATACATAGTTTTATTTGCATTAGTTAGATTCTAGGAGTTGAGATGTTAACAGTAATTTTGTATTGGGATTATTGTTACCTTCAAATTTGTTTGTCATTCAAGTTTTACCTACTGGGAATTAACTTTGTTATCAGGGCTGTCAATTAGAGTCTTTAATATAAAATTTTGGATTAAAAATAAAAAATTTTAATAAGATTATACATTTTTGCTAACACTCTTCTATCTGGTATTTATTATATCTGGGGAAAGTACTTTAGATTCTATAGTAAAATTTGAATAAGAAGCCATTCATAAGAATGATATCATGCCTAACAATGATTTTTGTGCTTGAGGTATGTTATTATAACCTGCTTATAACTATATTCCGTGCAGTTGAACACATCTACTACTTCTGAGTAAGCATTGCCAACTGCATGTAATCTAGTTATAAGCGAGTATCTAAATGACTCAGTCCTGATATTTTTGTTGCAATTGAAAAGAATTTTAGATCGAGTAGTCTTTGAGGGTATATGAAAGGTAATTAGGCTTAATAAATCAGGGCTGTCTATAATACCATTAACAATTTAAGAAATAAAAGTCAATTTGAAAATAAGTGTTCTATCTGACAGTTTAAGTAAATTTAGTTCTTTCATCAAATTTTTATTTTTAATTGCCCTTAAGATGTAACAATGATCGAAACTAGTAGGCAACAAAAGTAGAAAAAGTTTTGTGAACGCCTCACGTTTAAAAAATCATGTTCATTATTTTCTCTTACAATTCTTCAGAACCAAAATATCTTCTGGAAGATTTTGTAAGTAGATACAAAAATTATTATCTACTTAATTATTGACCATAATATTAAAATATTATATAGCATTTTTTTTTTATTTTCTTTTTTTTTATTATTTAATAAATTTATGTAATTTTTACCTACTTACTTTTTTACTTTACTTAACTACCATTTACTTAACTACCATAATAGACGAATAACCTTGTTTATGTATTTACCTACACTTATTTATTTTTTTCAATCTTTTTTCAAGCAGGTAGACAGTTTAACTTAGTGCAAATAAGAAAGTTTAAATAAACACGATGATTTGACATTTGAATTTTTTTTATCTTAATATTTTCCGAACAAAAGTCTAACTTAGCAATCAAGTCACAGTAAGGCTTGCTTGAAAAATAAAGTGGTACAGCAGATTTTTTGAAAACGGTAACGGAATGCTCAAAATTTTTTTCAGTCAAACGAAATGCAAAACGGTCGAGTTAAAAAAAAAAACTCCGGTACGCTCAGTACCGAAGTTACGTACAGTTACGAAAGGACATATTTTTTTATTATAAAATAAAGTAATTTTTTATGTTGGATTTCTGAAAATGGTTATTTTATTTAGGTACTCATTAGACCAATTTTGTCGTTTTCAGTCAATGTTAAAATAAAGTTTTTTTAAAAATAAAACGAAATACAATTTATCGAATTGCGTCCATTCAAGAGGGCTGCATTTTAATGGAATATATATATTCATATTGTCAATGGCCTAGTAGAATATTTGAAAAAAAATATTAATTTAAAATAATATAAAGGACATTTCCGACACGTTTCAGAGTGGAAGATACTAAGAGTATCGCCATGGTGTAAGACCACCATTCAGAATATTAAAACATTGCTTGTTTGGTAACCAACCCAGGTCTGAATAGCCAGGTACTTCTCCATCCCCTCTTCCCCACCTCCATCCCCTCCCATTGCTTTTAGCCTCACAACAAACCCCTTTACCCTAGTGCGGTACGCGGAGAAAAATGTGATTCTAAAACACGATCATTTTATGCGTAAAAACGATTAAAAACGGGACTGAAGTTCTTACGAACAAATTAACAGGGTTTCAATGTTTATTGGCGGGAATATGTAAGAAAAATTTCGTACGTATACCAACAAATTATTCGTACTTTTTCTAAAATTATTCTTACATATTCCCGCCAATTAACATTGAAACACTGTTAATTTGTTCGTAAGAACTTCAGTCCCGTTTTTTAACCGTTTTCACGAATAAAATGGTCGTGTTTTAGAATAAATTTTTTCTCCGTGTATTCGCATTAAAAATGTGATAACCTGATATGATATCTGAAATGTGATAACAAAAAAAAGTTATCGCAAAAAATTGTAAGAAATGTAGGTACCTACTTATTATGTAAATTATACGAGGAAGGAAGCACAGTCGCCTACCGGTAGCAATTTATGCCGTGTCCGTCCACAGAGTAACCGGACAAATTATTGCTGGCTTATAACACGCAACATTATGTCAACCGTATCATCGTTAAAATAATGCAAATCGCGTAATAAAACCACTTTCATGTGTTAAGAAGCAAGAACCAATCAATCAAACGATTTGATCACTCCTCCATTCACGCAGCGGTGACTTTAATATCAACTATACACCTATACAGGAATACAGGGTGTAACAGCACGTAGCCGATGGATTAATCATCGATTTCTGACCATATTTTTTATTATTTTTAATTTTAACTTAATGCTTAAATTCAAATTGAATCTAATATTTTAATTAATTAAGACAATATTAGCGAAATTCAATCGAAAATCAGAAAAAGATACGGTCACATCTAGGACACGAATGACCTTCGTCTTGCCGGGGCGCAGCTTTACCAACTGAGCTAATGTGTCCCTATCCGATTCGGTCATATTTAACTGTATACTTCGTACTTTGACTGAGAACTAACAAAATTATTTTCATTTCCTTTACGCATATTTATTTTTATTAGCTGCTATCTTCGTCGGATCGCATGAGATTTTAATTTAATTATTTTAATTTCTCCAATTTTTCGTTAATTGACGGTTTATATGAGACCTTTGTGAGCTGGGAATTTTTTTTGATAATCCTGTGATTAAACGAGTTAAAAACAAACAAAAAAACCCCTCACACATCACCACTGATCACACGCCCACACGCCAGTGATCATAGTCGCTACGGGAACACGTGATATGCACGCTATTTTGTGTGTTACCTAGCTGCTGGAATGAGACGGAGTGCTTATCACGTGACCCGCTTGGCTATACCCGACTACTCAGTTGAAAACATTATTGTACAACAAAACTAATTCTACGTTTTTTACTTCAAATATTCCCAGGAATCGCTGTTAAAAATCCTTCGGTTACGTGTTGGTACACCCTGTACATCTCCTAGTAAAATAACTCAATTTCAATTTCCTGGTTAGGAATTTGTAAATTTCCCCTAATTAGTGTTGGCGAGGCTTATCAACCGATACATCAGAAAAAAATATCGGATGATCGCTAGAAAAATTTACACCGCCATGAATAATCGCGGCAGTTATAATTATTTTCTACTCTCCTACTAGTATTATAATCGCCTGGTAATCGCCTCCATACGCGTGAAGCTTCACATCTAGTAATTCGTTTAATGAGTTTCTTCTTTTATGAACAGTAAATAAATGTCAGGAATATCGATAAAGAAACGATGATACGATACACTAGGAAGACATTTGCATAAAATTTCAGTAAAATAAACAAGATTTTACCGCCGAAAACTGTTTAATTACGGTAATAATGAATCTGATCATCGTTTTATTGCCGGTTTTATAACAAACCTGTTTGATGGAAATGCTGCGAAGTCATATTATCGTTATAGATTTTATGATTCGTTGCATTTATATTTGTGTGGTTTAAGTGTGGATAAGAATTTGGTTATCAGTTCTATAAATTAAAAGTCTGTAGAAATAGTTAATGTAAATATTAAAATCTAAATATTTAATCACCGTATGTTTTAAAGGGGCTTTAAAAATCGTTAATTCAATTATTATGAATAATGTTTATTACATGCATACGTACACATGTCTAGTATAGTGGAAAAACATGAAAAGGAACGGTTGCGCGTCCTTTTTCATATAAAGCTTAAATTTGGATTTGGGGCTATAATATCCAAACTAAACTATTTTTTTTATTGAAAGCTAGAGCAAATATCTAGTTCAGGTATTTACACCTTTATTTATTTATGTTTTAAATTATAAATACAGGGCATTAAAGAACTCAGTTGACAGGAATTTCGAGGCAATTTTGGCAATTATTTGAGAGTTAATGATAACAATAATTTAGATAAACCATTTTGCTAATTTAACTATACAAATATAATAAAATATAGAATTAAAAATAATGCAAAATAGCATTTTAATAGAAGTACTTAAGTTTAATTTACAAATTACCGATTTAGAATGTAAAAAAAAATTGTTGTATATAAATAAAAATTCTACCCAAAAATACAATTTTTTGTTCAATGTCTTATTTTTTATTGTTAACTTAATTTTTTAAAATATTTTTTATTGTTAACTATTACCAGAAAATACCGAAAATTAGTCAATTTTAAATAAAGTTTGACTTTTTTTTACAAAAAAACATAAAATGATTTTGAAAGATTGTTATTTTATCTGGTACCTACACGTAGTTCTAAAATTTTGAAAAACTAAGTTTATTTTTAATATACTGAGGTTATACCGTTGGTCGTTGGCAGATTTCTTCAATTTTCAGAATTTTAATTTTAGTTAAATTAAAATCATTAAAAAATAAATCATTATAATCATTAAAATAAATTTAATTAAGGTTTAAAAATTTATTAAAAAAAATTTACATACTAATTTGGTTAGACATTATTGAAAAATTATAAATACTTATGATCAAAAAATACTTACAAGAAATACACGATATTTAATAAATAATTTATCATCGTGCGTTTTGAGCATTTTTTTGCTTTCTTGAATGTAGGGATATATTAAAGCAAGTTTTGAATGAAATACATCGATATTTAATTTTTAATTTAAAAATCGATCGAATAATTGATCTTTCTCGTTGGAACCTCCCTGTACAGTTGCAAGCATTTTTAAATTTTATTCTCAGCCGCTGGTCAATCGCTCGTAATCTGCGATCAAAATCATGCAAAATTGAATCCTTTATTAGCCTACATTTCATAATCTAAAACTAAAATAAATAAAATAGCAAATATCCGTAGGTACATACTAGATATTTGCTATACCTTATGATTAAAAAATAATTATTCTGATTGGTTGAGTTGATGTTTTGAAAAAAAAAGAAATATTTTGGTAACTTTTTAAGCATTATATTTATAACTCTAAAATACCATAATCCACATCCGACACATTATTGATACATAAGGTGCACTAAAAGATATTTTTTTTTATCAAGCTTATGACTAAAAGATATAAAATTTTATACCGAATTAATCAGCGAACCCAAGTTAATTCGTAAGTAAGTAATTGTAAAGATTTCAGACATCCGTTGTAATGTAAAATCCATTACTTAGATATATATGAGCTCTTATCTTAGAGGAGACTTTTTGATCTTTTCATCCGGATTCTCTCGAGCCATCGCCTTTGCACTGCAGTGGTAGGGATGGATTTATACGTCCGTTAATCCTGGACAAACTGACCCCTCAGATTCCTACCCCTCCCTCATACCTTTTCCTTCCCAGAACTTCTATTCTTTCCTTTCCTAAAAATGCCTTCCACACAGTATCTCCAAAGACGACAAAAGCCCTGAGGGGAAAATTTTTCCTCCAGGGCCTCCTGTGTGGAGCTATTGTATGACTATTTAAAAAAAAAAATTAGATTCTGACTATAACGTGAAAACAAAATAATTACGTGTATGCTTCGACCAAGTATATCTGGTCGAAGCGTGTATGCAAATCATTGCATATATGTACGTATTTGATTCATATAACAATAAGACAACGACCGAATCGGTAGTAATAATGCACAAAAAAATTATATTTTATAATTTCGGGAGGCCAACTGTCGGGGAATCAACTGTCGGGGAATAAACTATTGGGGAATCAACTTTCGGGAAATCAACTGTCGGGAATCAACTGTCGGGGAATCAACTGCCGGGGAATCAACTGTCGGGGAATAAACTATTGGGGAATCAACTGTCGGGGAATCAACTGTCGGGGAATCAACTATTGGGGAATCAACTTTCGGGAAATCAACTGTCGGTAATCCACTGTCGGGGAATCAACTGTCGGAGAACCAACTGTCGGGGAATCAAATGTCGGGGAATCAACTGTCGGGTCAGAGGCCCTAGCACGCTCGCTCTATAACGATCGATAGGATAACTATCGGTAACTTCTCATCGATCCCTAGGACAACTGCACATCGCGAACGTACAAACAACAGTTGATGTCGAATATGTCATATAAACTGTCACTTATTCGTTGGAGATCTGTAGTCATGCTAGGGAACGATGAGAAGTTACCGATAGTTATCTTATCGATCGTTAGGGCCTCAGCAAGGATGATAAGAAAAAGACATTCAGCGTAACTGCGTAGAGGCGGTAAATACGTAAACAGATATCTACAATACCGACAGTTTACTGGGCTACATGCTACCACAACTATAAAGCATTTCAGCTGTATGCAAAAATGATGCAAGATTCATCGCGTAACATTTTCCGCATATTTTGGTACAGCATTTGGTTTTTGTCGATTCCTTACCGACTGTGGGATGAACACCTTTGTCTCACACGTACCAAAAGATACAGGTTGCGATTACGTGATATGATTAATTCACACATTCAGAGGAAGGTCACTTCACTTTTCGATAGCGATCGGCCCATTAGCCCAACACAGGAAGGTGAATCCCTGATTGAGGAAGTCACACTCCAATAGGCAATAGGACGAAGCGTGTCTATGTAAATGTACACAGTGAACAGTCAGTATACCAACTGCAATTTGCATAAGTGAATTTAATTAAGTATATTTGCCTACCTAGAAAGATCTTTAGCGGTGCAGACCAGGTTCAGTGTGTCATGGATCCATTCAGGAATCAAGTTCTAGTATAATCAAAAATTGATCGCTCAAATTTCTTTAGGCATTTTTTTATATGCGACACCTCACACGAACAGCCCTGTCTGTAGGTATTGCAGGGTGTGTCAATTTTTTCTCCTTTTAAACTTAATCTTCCTTTTAATCTTACTACTAAATACGTAAAAAAAAAATTAATTTAATTTAATATCTAATGTTATTATTAAGTTCTGCAAGTAATATAGATTTGATTTTTGTTACAGCTGTTTCGGCTTACTAGGCCATTTTCAAACTGTTAAGGACCAGAATAATAACATTATTAAATTAAATTTAAAAAAAAAATGGAATTCTACAAATTAAACACAAAAAAAATAATTAAATTTTTTTTTAAATAAAAAAATACCTACGTTTATTTTTTTTTGTCATTAGCTTGCTAAAACGCTTTGAAAATCAATATGCACATGTTTTTTTTTTAAATTGCGTATATTTTATTCACAATAATTTTACTTTTTAACATTTGTATACTCTTCAAAACTGCATATAATTATCAAAAACAAACAATTTGTTTTAATATTATATATACAAGTAAGTCTACAAGAAATCTTAAATTAACAAAAATGGTTGATGGTAAAAATCAATAAAAACCATTGTCCATCACCACTTACAGTTTGATTTAATTTCAACTCTTCAAAATCTGATCTGATATGATTGAATCTGATCAAGTGGAGAGTATGATCAGTGGCGATCTTTGATTCAAAACTATGACAAAAAATGGTGTTGGTTATCCAAAAAATGGTTCCCGGGGTGGCGGTAAACAGCTCCTCCTCCTAAATTATAAGTACATAGCGTTTTCCCCCTCGCCTATTACTAGCCCGTATAGCGTCACCGCATGCTCCTTCGAGACTCGGAATTATTGCTAATAAAAAAATTTGTACAACCCATATTTACTCAAGACGCCTAAAGATATAAGTATGTCGACATAATACCCTCTTTGCATACGGACGAACTCTCCGCCGGATCAACTGTCCGGTGGATGAACTGTCGGCGGATGAACTGTCGGTGGATGAACTGTCAGTGGATGAATTGTCGCTGGATCAATTGTCATGGAACCATGCTGCTACACTCTGTATAAACTCAGTATTTTATACCTGGCTCCTACTTCATGTAGCACTTTTTAATAATAAAAAATTGGTTATGAAAGAGCCAAATTTGAATGTTTTTTTTAAGAACAGATGAACACTGAAATAACTGAAAGTGTTATTTTTTGCTCTAATATCGAATTGAAGATATTTTTAGCATTAATTCGGTCTTTAAACTTGTCTTCATGAAAAATACAAATATTAAGACAGTTAGAAAAAAAGCATTTATTCTACACCACTTCTCCCTTGTTAGCAAATCAAAAACAATTACACAATAAATCGTGATCTTTCCCCCATTTAGCCTCGTTAGTTTTCTTTGTACTTAAATAAACTTATAATAAATTGCATTTCCAAAGCAAACTACAAAATAGGCACCGACTTCTCATTATACCATCGTTTCAAAACTAACACACAAAGTTGTTGGTAAGTTGGTGTTTACGAGCTCCCGGCAGCGGTCTCGAGTGGTTTCGAACCCATTTCGCTGCTCGTGAGGCAGACACGCTAACCACTCGGCAACGGAATGCCTTCGCGTGCAAACGGATTGATCATTGGACGGAGTTTTTATTCTAAATGTTTGAACAAGGCCGTAAATTTGAGTTAAGGTCTTTTCAGCAAGAAATAAAGAGGCCCTTGAAGATGCATGTATATTGTATCTACATACACACTGGAAATGATTCCTATTCAAAAGTACTTTTAATTTATTAGTATTTGTAATCTACACTAGTAGCGTTTACTACACGCGATACCGCTTAGGCCATATTTTAGAAAATTGTCCATTCCAGATTGGATATTCTAAGAAGCATCCTGGTGAAATTCCCCCTTTCAGAATCAATACTTTTGCTTGATTGGATTTAGCTGTGTTTGGTGACCGGATCTGAATAGCCAGGTAGTAATAACTATTTCGTCTACTCCCAAATCTCTGGCTTCGCAACATTCCAAAATAATTAAAGTCCACTTTTTTACATTATGCTTTACACAGAATGAGAGTTTTCTTAGGGCCTATTTCATCTTAGGGGATACTGCGTGGAGTTTGTTTTTTAGGGAAAGGAAGGAGAGGAAGTTCTGGGAAGGAAAACGGTATGAATTGTTGTTAGGAACATGGAGGCCAGTGTGTCCAGAAGGGACGGAGGTAGAAATCTATCCCTAAGAAAAAGAGACCAGCTGGAGAGGTCAAAAGGCTTCCCTCAAACAGTCTCCATCTATCCGGCCCGCCACGCATTTGTTGGACAGACGCGTCCGTCGCTAAGACCTTGACATTCCTCACCCCTTGAACCCGGGCATCTAAGTCACAAAACGTTATGAAACGCTTCGGGTGACCTATGGCAGAGGTGTTAGTTATCCAAGAAATGGTTCCCGGAGCAGCGGGACCCATACTTGCCTCCCAAATTGAAAAAAAACCGTCTCCCAAATTGCGGTGAAGGTACCACTTATCTCCACATAAATTAAAAATTAAAAAATGTTTAAAAGGCACTATTTCCATGTTAACTTAAAACGAAACGAACTCACAGATAGACACAATTTTGCTGTCAAGTGCGTCGCTACTGTCGATGTTGGGATGCTACACGTACATAAAAAGAATTTCTTGATTTGTTACTTCCTCTTTGGGAGAATCACCATTAAATTTGCAGATCTGTACGCATCAAATCATAATTTTTCTGTTTCCATTTTCACTGAACTCCAACAAACGCCAACGTGGGTCAGAAAACTGCAATAAAATACCGTAGACTTTCTTGACCAGGTGTAAAAATATTCAGTTTTTATGATCGAACTGATTAATGGTAATTTGTCCATAACAACAACAATATGCCCCGTATTTTCTAGTGGGTATTTCCGTGTAAAGTCGTGTCAGAAATCTGTAATGGCCCCCAAATTACCGGCGAAGATGTTATGGACGACTGTAAAGTACTTCTACGGTAATCTATGCTTCATATGGCACAGTGTCGCCCACATGGCGCATAGCGGATGGGGACTTGGCTTCTTTTGCCTGTGTGGAGAAAATCGGAAGTCTTGTCAGCATGTATTTATTTCCTGATTTTTAGAATTTAGATTTCCGGAATTAGAAAAACAAAAGGAAGTAGGTACATACCTAACTAAAATATTAAAAAAGAAAGAAAATTAGGCTCATGGAAAATAGAGTAAGGACGGATAGTTTCATAGAATTTTAAGATTTTAACAAATTTCAAAGAATATTCAAGTTCTGTGAGGGCCTACGCAAGTTTTATTATTATCCAAGTAACTGAAAAACAGTCGATCCAAGGTGATATAATAACATTACTTGAATTTAAATTTAAATTTTATGAATTTTTCAAATTCAGTGTAATCTTTTTTTGGAACGGACATGTCAATTTTAGGTATTTTGTGTTTATTAAATTTAAAAAACGGCTTATTTGTAAACAAGTTCTGTTGTGTAGTTTTTATCAAGCGTTAGAACTGCTTCGTCTTCTGATGTCGCACAGTTTGATAATGCCTTTGGAAAAGTGATGGGTCATGAGTCATGACCCATTTTATTCAGAGAGGGAGTCACGGTACCAACTAAATATTTTCGTACGACTCAAAGTGTCGGCTCAATTGAACGACGACGGCTCATTTGAGCGTGTACAAAATCAATATTATACATTTTTTGGGGTTATTACGTCTTATGAGTTTATTTATAAACTAAAGGTTCAGAGGATGAAGGTTCTAGTAGTGAAAAAACTTTTTTCATATGTGACCACTCTCGTGCCATTCCTTTAGCTGTATTCTTGGCCACGTTTATGTCTTTCCTTTAGCTGTATTCTTGGCCACTTTATGTCATTCCTTTAGCCGTATTCTTGGAAACGAAGTTGTTATTAATACAGTGAGGTTAATAACAGAATTATTGTTAAAAAAATGTCAAACGAAAAGAAAAGAAAAAAGTCACCGATCTGTCGTAGTACAGTTTACTGGAAGTCGTACGATACGGCTCATCTAAAATAACAAGCTCAATTGTGGGGTTCGCTCATGAACGACTCATCGTTACTTCGGAAGATGAAACAGAATAAATTTCACGCTTAGTACCTAATAATTATACCGCAGAACTTGTTTATAAATATATAAATAAAATATATTTAATAATAAAATATAAAAAAATTTAAGAAGTTTTTTTTTTTTATAGAGAATACCTCACAAGAGTCCCAACTGCTCCCGTCTGGAGCCAGTGAGACTATGGCATCCCCAATTGGGGTATGTTGTGAGGCTGAAGGAAAGTGGGGAAGGGAAGGAGATGGGGAAGAGGAGGGTAGGAAAGTACCTGGCTATTCAGATCTAGTCACTAAACACGGCTAAAGCCATTATTAAGCAACGTCTCAATTCTGAATGGTGGTCTTACACCAGGGCGATACTGACAGTATCTTCCACTCTGGAACGTGCCGCAAATGTAGTATATATTATTTTTATTAATTAATTGTGAAATAACACAAATTAATCAAATAAAATTTATTTGCGCACGCCGGGTTCGAACCCGCAACCTTCCGATTGGGAGTCAAGTGTTGTTAACACTCGGACTGTGAAAAATGTCACAGTTTTCAACCCAAACCAACCTAAACTAACCTAACCTAACAACTTAACTAGGGTTTTTTGTTCTAAGGCGACTGAATTTTTTTATATTTTTGGGTTGATTATTTATGTAGACGTCTTTACATTATCTTGCAAGTTCGTTATCACTTTCTTTCGACCATTTTTTTAATATTAGTTTCAAATATTTACTGGGTTCTGTTATTTATTGTTTGTTTTGTTAAGGCATAAGTTTCGCACAATGAAATTTAACATTTCTCTATCGGTGTTTTTCAAAAACAATTACAGTTGTTTTGCATTACATAGTTTTATTTTTTTTCAATATTATCTACGTTTTTTTTATATCTTCATTACACCTTAATTTTGAGCAATGCTCGTGTAAAAATATATTTTGGCATAGTATGTATGTTAAGCAGTAAAGTATTCAGGCATATATTTTTTTTGTAAATAAAATATAACATTTAAAAAATAATTTGAGACAATTTTGTTGAACCATATAACAATTAAGTAATTGGAAATTAGAGAAGTGTATCAAGAAAAGATCAAGGGCATGTTAGTACTTTTACTGATTGTTTTCACCTCTCTATTATACAGGCTACTTTTTTTTGCTATTGGGAACAATTCATACAGGTCTCATAGAAATATTTGTGTCTCCCTTACTATCATTGTGAGAAATATGACGTAAACGGTGTTAGAAAGAGAAAAAAATACGCTTTATATTCAAATCTAAAAGCTAACCACAACATAATCAAAATGTACACCTTTATGAAACCAAAGTTTCCGACCGTAATTTGAAAAAAAATTAAGAAACTTTGGGAATTTTTTATGAATTATTTCTACTTCAAACGATAACAAGATAAGGTGACGATAGCATAAAAGATATTTTAAAATAATGGTGTTTTTTAATTTTAGTCATATAAAATGAAATGTGCGCCTTTTTTATGTTTGCATTAAAAATGTTTATTTATAATTACGAAACTTAAAAGTGCATTTTATCTATATACATATATTTGGATTTTATTGCAAAGCGGAATTATTTTGATTTTCTGACAGAATATACCCGAGGCCTAAGGGATTAATTTTAAATAAAAAAAAACTTATTACTGAAAAAATAATCTCCATACCTACAACATCACCAGTACATTAATTAAATGATTTAATGCGTATGGCCTTGTTCTTTCGACTAACCATCAATGTATAATTGGGTTCTATCTCAGCCGCTGCACAATGCATCACAACGCTGGACAAAAATTCAAAAATCAATATTCGAATTCATGAATTTTGATTTCGCTATTGTAAAGAGTAAAAACTCGCAGGATACTAGACATTATTTTTTGGATGACTGTCATTGGCTAATCATGCGCCTTTAACTTAGGGATTACTAGCAGCAATACGCTAATCACATTATCAATAGCATTTTTCCACTTAAGTAAGACGTATCGTTTACACAAAGATATCACGTTTTTAAAATCAAACTACAATGGAATCTACTGGTCAAAGTATGTATATTGAAATTATTTTTGAATTTTGTCATTAATTTCTTTGGTTGGTCTACATTCTACATGATGTCCTCAAAGTTGTCACCCACATTTCACGATTAATGCACTACTTATCTTTAAACTTACTTTTTAAAAACTTAAACTTTGCGTTATTCGTTTTAAAAAATATCTCCTCGTGTTTTTACATTTTATTGTAGGTGTGTTAATAAATTTTCATTTCCCAAAAAATTGACTGCATCTGTTCGCGACTAAGGATTTTACGATTTTTTTTCGGACCGAGGTAATTCTATCGATAAATTCGAACTCGCAAAAGTGTGCTTCGATAGCTAAAAATACCGTCAAAATCTGGTTGAGAAAATGCGTTTCCTCTTGAATTTTTTTTACTCTAAATATTTTTAATAAACTCGAACTAAGCTCAATTCCAATTACTTAGATATATGAAACTGCAAATAAATATATTAATCCTGCATGTAACCGGAGTTATGATTTATGTCCTCTCCCCCATATAACTCAATGCACTGTGCGCTGGAGCGAATATCGAACTTGCGATTAAATCAACGCCATTTATTCGCATTACCGATTATCCGCGCTCTTCGTGGACACTTAAAAATCTGTACTTTTGACCATCGCCAATTTTTACATTATCATTCATTATTAATGGAGGAATTACCTAATTAACAGTACGGTACTTTCCCATCTTGCTAATAATCCATTAAAAATAATGAATATAATTATTTTTACGAATTATAAATATTAGTTTGACACGTTCCAATGTTGTAAATAAAGTAGTCTCAGTATCACCCAGGTGATTGCTTCAGATGGGTTTAGAGATCAGATCTGAATAGCCAGGTACGTCCCAATCTTCCCTTTCCCCATCTCCTTTCATAGAGGAATTGCGGTATATAGAATCAAATGCAGTAATCTCCAAAATGATTTATTTTGAGAAAACCAAAAGAAACCTTTCATTTCAGTAATTCCCATGCATTTATAAGATAAAAAATTTATTCACAAAGGGAAACTTGGGCATCCTACAGAGCTGGTTTTTATGCCAAATAACTGCTTTTATATGTAAATGAGTCAATCATTAACAAAGTTGCATTATTAGTCCACTTTTGAAAAGAGGCGATGTTTGAGCGTGTTCCGTTGGAGAGGTCAAAAGGCCTCAAAAACCAGTCTCTCCGATCCGACCTGCCATACAATTGGTAGGCAAACGCATCCATAGCCAAGATCCGCACAAACCTCACCCCATAAACCCGGGCACCCCTGTTAAGTCACCAAACGTAGCGAACCACTAGCAGTCACCTCTGCGAGGTGTTGGCGATCCAATAAATGGTTCCCGGGGCAGCGGTAATTATTCCTAGTTAAGCTTTTTTTAGAGCGATTGACCAGCAGCTGAGAATAAAAGTTTTAAAATGCTCGCTGTACAGGGAGGTTCCAATGAGAAAGATCGATTATTCCTCGTATCAAATGTTTTTTAGTAATTAAAAAAATTATATCGATTTATTTCATTCAAAACTTGCTGTAAAATATACCTACAATCAAATAAGCAATAAAAGTGCTCAAAACGCATGATTAGAGGAAAGACGCCATTTACCGGGTACTTTTTTTTAATCAGCCATAAAAGGAAGAAACTGATTGAATTTTCTAAAAATGAGTTTGTAGGTGAATAACTGTATTCTTCTTTTATCATGTACGTATAATGAAAATAATTTAGCGGCCGTTCTTAAAAACATAGAAGGAAAAATATGTGAAAGGAGATATATTGTCTTTGAAAAAAAGAGGTCCTAATATCGGGTACCATGCCTGCCTTTTATCGGGTACCCGGTGATAGGATGCCTACCATTTATCGGGTACCCGGTAATACGCCTAAAAAATTATTATTACAGGTACTTCGAAAAAAAATATTAATACACAGTAAATTATGTTATAAAAAAGCTCTTTCTTTTTGTACTGTGGGTTAAGTTCAACCGTTAAGGCAAATATCACTAATATACCGGTCAGTGGTACAGTGGGCATCGCGTTTGGGTCCCACCCAGGCGTTCCGTGTTCGATTCCTCGGCTGGCTAAGTCCTCCATCACAACACAAGCAACATCTTCCGCTTAGTGTGGTGGTAGTAGGAGATTTTCAAATGTTGTTGGGTTATTCGTAACCTGGGAATGTTTGTCTTTCTTTTTAAAAAATTTAAAAAATATATTTACATGAAATCGAAATTCTCGTTATCGGAGCTTTCTAAGCGAGCCCAATTTTAACATGCAATGCATTTAATCCATTTTTCTCCTCTGAAATTAGATGAATATGCTTTGTTACAGTAAACGCACGCTGCATCTTCTTCATCGGTAACTGGATCATCGTCGGTATCGACGAAAATAACAGTGATCGTTGCTCTAACCACTGCTAGAATCTGATTTCCACTTTATTTTTGCTTCCGTTTCATCTTCGTTGTATTTTCATTTTTTTCATAATGCTTTTACCTTCAACCAACTTTACTTTACTGATGCTTTCTTATATAAGCTTAGTTATAAACTCATTTAAATTGTTTTTGTGCAGGGATCCACTTTTGCGAAAACCATTGATGACTACTTCAACAGTTGCACTACATTGGTATGCTTGCCCCATAAGACTTGCGACTTGTAGTGGAGCCACCACCCTTCCAACATTATTCCCGAACTCCCGACCTGCTTTCATATATCCCATCGTCTTGTTTTGAACAGCTTCTATAGCTCTTTTCATATCTGAAGGATCCCATTTTTTACGTGTTGAAGTTGCCATCTAAAACAAATGTTAGCTGAATAGATGAAGCCTTTTATCGGGTACCCGAAGTTGGCCATTACCGGGTACCCGGTATTGCGGATGACATGAATCTGAAACAACGTAATGATGAAAAAACGTAACCGAGCGATGAAACGTCCAAAGAATGCATGTCGTGTAAACTTTGACACATGGGTTAACAGTAAATATAATAATAATCCTACAAACACTTACCCTTGTTATCAAAAAATGCCTTGTTAAAACTGCCTTGATAAACTATTTATCTGATTTTTTGCAAAAGTGCCTGCCACTTAATGAACGTTCGAGTGACAGTTGTCAATCTTCGCCTTATAATGGTGGATGGTAAAATCTTTGTTTTACCGACCGATTAGTTTGCGTAGTTGGCCCCAGTTTCGACATAAGGGGGTACCCGAAATTGGGCAACTACCCGGCAAATGGCGTCTTTACTCTATTAATTTATTAAATATCGTTTACTTCTTGTAAGTATTTTTTGATCATAAGTATATATGATTGTTCAATAATGTCTAAACAAAACAAGTGTGTAAAAAAATTGAAATATTTTAGTTTGCAAGACCTTAAATAAATAGAAAAACTGAGGTATTTTTGTCACAAAACACGTTTTCGGATTTATTTCTTCATGATTTTAATTTGACTAAAATTAAAATTCTGAAAACTGTGTTGACTAGATTATGTATTGATTCATATTTTTGTATGATTATATGATTTTAAATTTGTGTTGTTTAATAGAATCTATCGTTTGAAAATTGAACAAATCTGCCAACGACCAACGGTATAACCTTAGTATATTAAAAATACACTTAGTTTTTCAAAATTTTAAAACTGCGTACCAGATAAAATAACAATCTTTCAAAATCAATTTATGTTTTTTTGTAAAAAAGAGTCCATACCTCTAGAATTTTATTGAAAAAGTACTATTTTCCCTGGTATTCTCTGGTAATACCCTCTTAAGTCTCTCATTGTTTTATTTTTCTGACTAAATATAAAAGAGCAACGTTATTGAAAGGGTTAAAATTGAATAGGTAGGTAGGTACCATCGCGAATCGGTAAGTCACACATTGTGCATGTATTATGTAGTATCCATTCGCTTTATAAATTCGAGGGGAATATTCAAAATACACTCCATCCATAGAGAAAGAGTGCCCAAGGCGATGGATTCATGAATAATTCTGCGCTTGCTTACTGTCAACTGTCATGTTATACGATTGTCTACTACAGAATACAAACTGCAGTAATTCCACAGCGAATTCAGCTTTCATCTGCATACCAATAAGTAAAAAAATACCCTAATACCCACGAAAAACAACGAAAATCAATGAATTTGAAATGCCCTTCTTATGAAGTGGTCAAAAATTCGATAGTTCTTTGTTTTGTAGATTGGCGCCACCCACACCATTTCCGAGCAAAAGCGTCAACGTTTGAAATTCAAACATGGAACGTGGAACGACCGTAGCAGAAGTGTCACTCAGTTTGCCGGGCGTTTGAAATTCGAACGAAATGTCAAAATTTTGTTGGCGAATGGCATCAAAATGTTAGGAGACCACTTAATGTGGGATATTGGGTGATGTCATCTATAAGTGGTTTTTACAAAAGTTTTTCGTAAAAATTGCTCCGTAGGTTATTCGTAAGTATGGGAATCACCTATATTATGTATATATAAGTATAGAAATACACCAATATAAATATTTGTCAATACAATAAAAAAAGGTTAAATGTCTTTTTAGAAAAGAACGATGAGAAGTTACCGACAATCGGTCGGTAACTTCATATCGATCGACCATGCTAGCACCCCCGATCTCTTATAGTGTTTTCTCGTTTTAGGATTTCATAGCGGATCGTGTAAGGTAATCGATTGTACGCACATTTTTCGTGAACGAAATATTACATTTACTAATATTTATTTTCGTGGCATTATTTATAGAACATCTTGGTCTTTTTTCAAATGTTTGTATAATTTTTTAAAAAATCATCCACATGTAATAAACATTACAAAAAGTTAATCATTTATGAATATAATAAAAAATAGTAGTGGTCCCACACGCGATCCTTGATGAACACCGGATGTGACATAATATGATATTTATTTATTTATTTAGGAAAATCAACAGATTGTTTACATCTATTACAAAAAACATAGTAATAAAAATAAAATCCAATAACAGATTTTCACATAACTTAAAATTGTAATAATAATAATAAAAGTTTAAAAAAAACTAGGGGTCCTGTACCCGTGGGCTGACATATTTACAAAAAAATACAATATTGTTAATATTACATAAAAAAATAATAGAAGATGTAAGAACACAAATAAACAACAATTTAAATATAACTAATATACTAATAACCAGCTAAATTTCAAAACATAATGTATTATGAACTTTATCTTCACTACGCAATAGCAATAATAACAATAAATGTATAGTAATAAATGTACAACATTTATATTATACCTGCAACTAAAATGAACAAATGTGTATAAATTGGATGACAAGTAACTGGAAAGGATTCACAGCAACAACATGATAACTTGCAAAAGGAATTTTTAAATTATTTAATGTTAGCTATGACAAATTTTTTTAAGTTTCTTAAATTACACGAGAATATGTCCTTATTATTAAAATTCTTATTAAATATATTACAGGCTCTGAATAGATTTGTAGAACATTTATGAAGATGGAAAAGTAATTTATCTCTAGTTATATAAAATGAATATAAAATAATCATTTTCATTGGCCTGATTGGGGCATAGAAGTCAATTGATAACATCAGTTTTCTTTTAAATTGGTATAATTATATACAGTTCCAGGAATTTTCTATTCAAAATTAGTTTCAAATGACAGGTACACAGTGCCACAAAAACCGTTGGTTTACCGGTCAAATTGCAAGACTTGGACTTCCATAATAATATTATTAATTCGGTATATTATCCTTGTATGAGTTACCGCCCACTGTCTGGTGTCTATTCCTAGACCTCCTATCTGTCTGGTTGACAAGAAGACGCAGACGGTGTTGCAGGGAAACATCCACTTGTTGTGTTACGTTATGTTCCGTATAATTATGGAACAAACGTAATGTTACTAGGTATCCTAAGGCTCGAATAATAATGCACAGGGCTGTAATATACAAGTGACAAAATATACATAGAGTAATATTATTGTTTTTTTTTTTACATAAGCTCCGCACAGGAGGCCCCGAGAAAAAATCCTTCAGGGTCTATGACATCTTTGAGAATGCTGTGTGGAGGGTCTTTTTAGGACAATGAAGGAAGGGAAGTACTGGGTAAGAAAAAATGTACGAGGATGAAAAAGTTATGAAAAGGGGTCGGAATTCAGGGGTCAGTATGTCCAGGAGTGACGGACGTATGGTCTAACCATCCTGCTTCTGCTGTAGTGCAAAGCAATGTTCCGAGAGAGTCCTGCTAGAGAGGTGTAAAGGTTTTTCTCAACCAGTGTCTCCCGATCCTGCAAGTCCCGCAGTTGGTGGGCAGACGTATATGTCGCCAAGATCCGTCAAACCTCACCACAAAAACCCAGTCACCCCTGATAAGTCGCTAAACGTAGCGAATCTCTTGAGGTGACCTATGGCAGAGTTGTTGGTTATCTAAGTTAAGGTTAAGCAGTACCTACCCATATCCGCCTCCCAAATTGTACATTAATCATACAATTGTTTTAAGAATAAATAAAAAAAATGATGTTTTAACTTGAGTAAAGCCGGGTTGTATCCATCTACATAAACGAGCATACGCTGTTTTACGTTGGTATGAAAATTTTAGTAGGTACCTACTTTTAATAAATTAATGATTCCTTTATAATATATTTTTACACCAAAGAACTTAAAATCATAATTAAATTCAATATTTAAATGTATTCTGAAATCCGGTCCTGTTTTGCGAAATACTGATTTGGGTGCAAATCGCAAGTACCTACCCACGTGTACGTACTCGCGTAGTCTGTACGTAGGTACTGGGTTGTATTTTGCGGCGTGGTGCCCAAGTAGCCGGGGGCTAAATGGTTGCGGCTGACACCTCCTCTGCTGTGGGTGACTGTACGCTGTGACGTCACCACTCCCCTTACACTCGGATGGGCGGGTTTACCCAATGCAATCGAGAGCGGCTTTCTATATTGAAAGAAAACAGAAAGCAAAAAGGTAATGATTTTTTAAAAATTATATATAATTACTAAATCGTTGCTTTGAATTAAATCGGGCTTAAAAAAGTTTTTAAAAGTTTCGGTTTTGGTATCTGCCCGCTTATTGCGTGTCGGGCCGGATCGGGAGAGACTGCCGGAGGACGATCATTTGGCCTCTCCAGCAGGATTCTCTCGATCCATCGTCTTACACCGTAGTGGGAGGTATAGATTCACATGTCCATCACTCTTGGAGACACTAACCCCCAGATTCCTACCCACCCCTCATACATTTTTCCTTCCCAGAACATCCTCTCCCTTCTTCCCCTAAATAGAACCTCCTCACGGCATCCCCAAGGATTACATGTGCCCTGAGGATTTTTTTCCTAAAAGCCTCCTGTGTGAAGCTAATGTAGAAAAAGCCTTCAATTTATGAGGCTGGTATGTGTACCGCCGCCCCTGGAACCTTTTATTGGATAACCATAGCCATATAGTACAAGATAGCCATAGGTCACTTCAAGAGACTTAGCAGGGGTGCCCGTGTTCATGGGATGAGATTTTTCGAGGTTTTGGCGGCGGATGCAGATCGGGAGAGACTGGTTGTTGGCCTCTTCCATGGTACCCGACGCATCGTCTTGCACCGCAGTGGGAGAGATAGATTCATACATCCGTCACTTTTGGACTTAATGAACTCCAGATTCCTACCCACACCTCAAACTTTTTTCCTTTCTAGAACATTTCCTCCTCCCTCCCCAGAGATGACACAGGCCCTGAGGTATTTTTTCCTCAAGGCCGCCTTTGTGTTGCTAAAGTAAAAAAAAGTTGGATTATAAATTAGGTACCTACATGAATTAACACGGTCTCAAGATTTTTTTTACTGTATTGATTTTTTTCCTTGTATGAGCTTACTGACCATACTTACCACAAAAATTGCCAGTACGAAGAACAACGATGTAGATATAAGATGTAAATTATATATATATGTTACTAAATTATAAGCACCTGCTGACAAGCCAATTCAATTGGCTTAGCGGGACTTGTTTGTTGATTTATTTATTATAACTATGCTTTAAAAAAAAAAAAAAAAACAAAAAAAAAAAGATTTGAAACCCAGCAGGAGCTAGCGTCATCCATAGACGACAGAAACACTTATTTACATGGTATTTTAATTTTTAAAGGTTATAATATGATTACTAATAGTCGACGAATGTGCAGTGATTTGACTAGTGTACAGTGTCCAAGTGTACACCATTCGAATACCAAAGAACGGTTCAACTTTGATCAATTTCCTCCGATGTAAGTTTCTCGTGGATCGTTAGCCGGAACAACTTCGATTATTCGAAGAAGAGGAAGTTAATAATATTCGAATGGAGAATCTGACACTGGCGGTTACCGCACAGTGACACGAAATCGTCGTTTGTGCGGACAAAAAAAGTTCACCATCTAACGATTAGTCACGAAAGGCTCGGAGATGGTTTACGTGATCTCAGCACTGCGGTGTTGTTATAATAAATGTAGGGCCGAATCGGTTTTGTCGGTAATGCAGAATAAATGTTTTTTTTTTACTACTAAGTTCTTAGGTGCAATCTGATCTAAGAACACCACCCAAAAAACAAGAACACAGCTAACAAATAACCGTGAGTAGTTAAATAATATGATTTAATAATAATTCCGGGACTAACTAACTACCACATAAGTAGGTAAGTGCGCCTTTTTCTCACCTTCACATACCTCTTTAAAACATTATTTTCATGCAGGAGGTCCTGAGAAAAAAATCCCTCAGGGTCTATGACATCTATGCGGATGCTGTGTGGAGGGTCTTTTAGGGAAAGGAAGGAGAGGAAGTTCTGGGACGGAATAAGGTATGAGGGGTGAGTAGGAATCTGGGGGTCAATAATAATAAAATGATATTTAGATGACTTGTGTAGCGCCGTTTTTGTGAAAAATCACCTGAACTTCTACCTACAGACCAGACAAACATTATAAAAACTTATAGCTAAAACATTGCATGCACCGGTTCTTCGTTATTTATTTTCGTTAATTTTTTTTAATTATTTTTAATGTGTGTGTATGAGATCAAATAAATTACGTAAAATAAATAGATCCCTAATAAATATTTAAAATGCTTGCAACTGTACACGGAGGTTCCAATGAGAAAGATCGATTATTCCCCGTATCAAATTTTTTAAATTAAAAATTTAATATCGATTTATTTTATTAAAAACTTGCTTTAATATATACTTACATTCAAGTAAGCAATAAAAATGCTCAAAACGCACGATGATAAATTATTAAATATCGTGTACTTTTTGTAAGTATTTTTTGATCATAAGTATTTATGATTTTTTTAATAATGTCTAAACAAAATAAGTACGTATTTTTTTTTTAAATATTTTAGTTTGTATGACCTTAAATAAACAGAAAAACTGAGGTATTTTTCTCACAAAACACGTTCTCGGATTTTTTTTTTAATGATTTTAATTTAACTAAAATTAAAATTCTGATAATTGTGTTGACTAGATAATGTATTGATTTATTTTGATGTATGATTATATGATTTAAAATTTGTGTTGTTTAATATAATCTATCGTTTGAAAATTGAACAAATCTGTATAACCTTATATAGTAAGGTATGTATAACCTTAATATATTAAAAATACACTTAGTTTTTCAAAATTTTGAAACTGCGTGTACCAGATAAAATAACAAACTTTCAAAATCAATATATGTTTTTTTGTAAAAAAGTGTCAATACTTCTAGAATTTGATTTAAAAAGGTCTAATTTCCAGTATTCTCTGGTAATACCCTGGCGCTGACAGAGATCCTGGGTTCCATTCCCAGTTGCGACCGTTACCTTTTTATTTATTACTTGTTCTGTTTCATGTTTCGTTTAGATTTATTAGTATTATCTTCATCCTCAGCGTAATATTTTATCTTTTTGAAATACTTGTTCATTGAAGCGGCCCTGAAGATATTAACCACAGCTTTTAGTACCCATGATTGGATTAATGTTCCATGACAAACGTTGGTTACACACAATTTGTCTCATAGAACTTATATTTACGTTCTTCCAATTATGTTACTTTAACACGATATGGAAGGACTCACAATATCTTATAAAAGTACCCACTCATTCTTGTGTTCTTAAGTTTAGAACTTGGTGAGGATTAGCCAATTGAAAATGTTTTTTCTGGTTGCGAAAGAAGGGTTGCAACAATGTATTGTATTTATTTTACTTATGTCCCATAAATCGATCGTTCATTTGATTAGTAAGACATAAGACAAAAAACCCGATAAATCGAAATTTGAGTTGAGTAGGTACGCAATACGTAAAAGTGTAACCTCTTTCTGCACGGAGAAATATGTTATTTTAAATTACGATCCTTATATTTGTAAAAACGGTTCAAAACGGGACTGAAGTTCTTACGAACAAATTAACAGGGTTTCAATGTTTATTGGCGAGAACATGTAAGAATAATTTTGTTGGTATACGTAATTTCGTACGTATACCAACAAATTATTTTTACATTTTCCCGCCAATAAACATTGAAACACTGCTAATTTGTTCGTAAGAACTTCAGTCCAGTTTTTAACCGTTTTTATGAAACTCTACTTACGATGAGGGTTTTTATGAGGGAACAGTAAAAGATTTGAAGTAACACCAACATAACCTACAGTCAACAAGAAACAACAAAATGAAGATGTGAAACTCAATAAAACATGAAGACATGAAGATGATTAAGAAAAAACAGGAAGATGAGGAAATCACGAAGCAACACCAACACTACTACCTAAAACAGTCCGCCTCGGAACAGGAAACCCTTATGAGGAGGACTGCGAATAAACTGCTTTACTTTGTATTTAAACAACCATTCAAAAATTGATCCCACTAGATCAGAGGTTCCCATTTATTTAATCGAATGCTATTCGATACCTATTTGGCCACTGAACTTGATAATACTTTGTTTGAACCAAGCTTTGAAAGAACAGTAATTGGAAGATAGACTCGAGGAAAAATTACTGCAATTAAAAGCAAGAAGAAAATAGGGTGACTTGATTGAGACATTCAAAATTTTAACTGGACATTAAAGTTGCCCAGGTAATCGAGAAATCTTCGCCACCAACACAAGTGTTAATCTCTGTGGACACTAAAAAAATAAAACAAAACAAAACATCTCTCGCACCCAATTTCTTTTCTACCGATGAAGGACAAGTGGAAAAGGGTACCGCCGCCCCGAGAACTATTTATTGGATAACCAACACCTCTGCCATGGGTCACCCCAAGTGGTTTGTTACGTTTAGTGACTTAGCAGGGGTACCCGGGTTCATGGGGTAAGGTTCATCTAGGTCTTGGCGGCGGATGATCTAGACACACTGAACCCTCTTACCTTTTTCCTTCCCAGAACTTCCTCTCCTTCCTTTCCTTAAAAATACCCTCCATACAGCATCCCCAAAGATGACATAGGTCCTGAGGGAAATTATTTTCTCAGGGCCTCCTGTGTGGACTTATGAAAAAAAAAACAGTTCTTCCAATACTGATCGACAATTTAGTTATATTGTCGAATTCTGAAACGTGTTTAGTAGGAAATCCCAAATTGAAGTTATTCCCATAGAAAAAAACAGCACATGGGGCACATTCACCAAAACCGAACAGATATGCATGTGGTGGGGTTAGAAGTACTTTGTTTTTGATAACTAAATAGGTTAGTTTGTTAGTTACATAAGACACAATATTTTATCGACAACAGAATACTTGACGATTCACTATCCGTTGCGTCTCTATAAATACTTTTTTAAATAGCTTAATAAATAGTCTGCATCATTAATCATCATGGATGATTGTCCATAGACATTTTTTGACATTCCCTTGTCATCGGCCCGAGCAAAAACTCTTGACAACTTTACTTTCTAACTCTCGAGTATATTGCGAGGAAGGTGATAGGTGACATTGATGTTAGACTATAAAGAGCATTGTCAGGAACAAGACTAGATCTGTTCACTCTGCACAGCTATTTATGACTTTGCAAAGATGACAATATAATGACAGCCTTTTCAAGTGCTTTTATATAGAGGAGACTCATAATCGCTGAAGTCTATTCAATCAAATCCAATTCAGTGAATATCGGAAATAACTGTATCCACCGATTCAAAATGACCATTCCGTAGAATCGCATTTACGCCAGTCATCATAGATTATTGCTAGAATCTAGAACACAGGTTCTCAAACTTATTTCGACCACCGCAATTTAAGAGATTTAAAAACAAATCAAGTGCCCCCCCTTACGTTTTACATTACCATATGTTACCATACATTACCATTGTTTATTACAAATTTACAGAAATGGAATTTGGGTCACAATTGAATAACAGGAAATAAAACTAATATTATTTTATTCATATATTATGTAGAAGTATTTTTATTAACATTAAAAAATGCTTTGAATTTAAAACAAATCTAATGTGAAGGATGAATCTAATACATTTCGACAAGTTTGTTAATATAAGGCTCGCATCTCAAGAATTTCGGATAGGGATGGGATCGCACGCGATTCAACGACATTTTTTGTATGAAAAAAAACGGAAATCACTGACAATTTTATTTAGTTAGCTTAACCATGGATTATAAAGAAAAATAAAGCTGCACCACAATCCACAATCATTCTCTAATTTAACAGTATATGCACGAAGAAAATGTTATTCTAAAATACGATCATTTTATTCGTAAAAACGGTTAAAAACGGGACTGAAGTTCTTACGAACAAATTAACAGGGTTTCAATGTTTATTGGCGGGAACATGTAAGAATAATTTGTTAGTATGCGTAATTTCGTACGTATACATGTACACATTGCAACGCTTTTAATTTGTTCGTAAGAACTTCAGTCCCGTTTTTAACCGTTTTGACGAATAAAATGATCGTATTTTTGAATAACATTTTTCTCCGTGTACGAGACTCCGAGCATTCGATTAGTAAATCGCATCTCAAGTGGTGTAGGTAGTGTCCAGATTCAGTCGGATTTTGGTACATAGAATTTGTCTGCCACCGCTTTTAGGTTTTCTTAGCGCCCCCTAATTTAATCTTTGAGCCATCTACTGCCCCCTGAAAGCTTTCAGCGCCCACAAGGGGGCGTTGTTGCCCACTTTGAGAAAGACTGATCTAGAATGTTCGGCAAGTTCAGCCACTCAATGCCTTCCTTTTGATATGCACATCATGTAAATTAATGTCGTCGGGGAAAGGAGCGACAGAATCTGACGCGCGCCGGCAGTTTTGTCTCTGGTAAAAAACGGTTGACAAAGCGACAATGTAAATAAACCGTCAGCAACGTGTTTCGCGCGTAAAACATTCGTCGCGCAATCAAACCGGAATGTTTTTCATGCAACCAATCAATGGAAAGGGTTTTTTGACGTTTCGGTCAAAGCTAATTTCCGGTAGATCGATAGATGTCTCCTGAGTGCGGTAAAAACGCCTTTATTTGATTTAGATTTTATGGATTTTATCACTTCGATTCAGAAGAAGGAGAAAAAATGTTTAGAAATAATACATTTGTTTGGAATGTTTTTTGTAAAGTCACTAAATTTAACCAGAATTTCTAAGAAAGAGTGAAAACAGTTCACGTTTAAATTATTTACAGATGAAAACCGATCTTGAAGATTGGTTTTGAAGGATTCCGAAACCAGTGTAACAGAATTTATTGATTGTTTTAGGTCTGAAAATGTTTTAAAAGTAATAGAAACTGCCAAAAGTAATAGAAAAAAGTAATAGAAAAGTAATAGAAAACATAATAGAAACTGCCAAAAATCTGCATTTATTAGTTTATCTATGTAGTTATCTAGGAAATATCTATAAAGTCAATGCGCATAGTAATTTTCATTTTAATTTCAAAAAAATATTCCAGAATCAATGGAAAAATGGAGAGCTTTCATTTTGGGAATATCATTAAATTAAGACACGAGTCTTACCTAAATGTTATAATGCAACTAGCTACAATAACGTATGATTAAAATCAAATGATTCACAGACTCAAATAATTAACATTATTATAATCAAATGATTCACAAACAATCAACATGATTATAATCAAATGGTTCACTGACTCAAACAATCGATATTATTATAATCAGATGATTCAAAGACTCAAACAATCAACATGATTATAATCAAATGATTCACAAACTCAAACCATCAACATGATTATAATCAAATGATTCACAAACTTAAACAATCAACATGATTATAATCAAACGATTCACAGACTCAAACAATCAACATGATTATAATCAAATGTATTACAAACTCAAACAATCTACATGATTATAATCAAATGATTCACAAACTTAAACAATCAACATGATTATAATCTAATGATTCACAAACTCAAATAATTAACATTATTATAATCAAATGATTCACAAACAATCAACATGATTATAATCAAATGGTTCACTGACTCAAACAATCGATATTATTATAATCAAATGATTCAAAGACTCAAACAATCAACATGATTATAATCAAATGATTCACAAACTCAAACCATCAACATGATTATAATCAAATGATTCACAAACTTAAACAATCAACATGATTATAATCAAACGATTCACAGACTAAAACAATCAACATGATTATAATCAAATGTATTACAAACTCAAACAATCTACATGATTATAATCAAATGATTCACAAACTTAAACAATCAACATGATTATAATCTAATGATTCACAAACTCAAACAATCGACATTATTATAATCAAATGATTCACAAACTCAAACAATCAACACGATTCCAATCAAACGATTTACAAACTCAAACAATCGACATTATTACAATAAAATGATTCACAAACTCAAACAATCGACATTATTAGAATCAAATGATTCACATACTCAAACAATTGACATTATTATAATCAAATGATACACAGACTCAAACAATCGACATTATTATAATCAAATGATTCACAAACTCAAACAATCAACACGATTCCAATCAAACGATTCACAGACTCAAACAATCGACATTATTATAATCGAATGATTCACAAACTCAATCAATGAACAGGAAAAAGCTGAATGATTCAAACCATCTTACAAGAAGTGTTATTTTTATTTTTTTAGGTAAAATCCTATTTAATATACTATCAATATTTAAATATTATAATTAGGGGTTTTACTCATTAAGTTATTCCAAAAAAAAAAATATTTACGGGTCTAATAATGTCAGCAATCACGGGTTAAAGTAACTCAAGTACGTCCCTTAACACTCAGTATATATTCATCGTAAACTTATAAATGTCAATAGATAACACACATTCAAATAAAAATGGATATATTTATCCAAGAGAGTCAAGAAACTATCTAGATTGTATTTAGTTCGGGTAGAATGTTGCAATCATACACAGAGATGGCAACCAACAAAAATCTGCGAAGACAATATTCTTGTTGACAATATTCAGTTCTTAGCCGAAGTGTTTTACAGTTAAATGTCGAATTAGTTCAGTGGTTAGAGGAAGGCTAAGGTCCTGAGTTCATTTCCTAGATACGACCGTACCTTTTTCTGATTTTTCATATGAGAGATGCTAAAATTTTCTCCAGTGATTATTATATAGATAATATGTTCACTTAAGACCACAGATTTTATATTATAATATACTTATTGGAATAATATTCAACACAAGGTGAATTGGACAAGTGAGCAAAAACGAATAGTTAATGATAAGCCTTGAAACCAATAGTTGTGCAAGTAGCCAACAACAAGTGAGCAGATAAGCCTAGAGCGGATGGCACTGAAAGCGCAAGTCGTGAAAGGAGAAGCCACTCATCATTGTAAAACTTAAACCGCTATTGATTGGAAATTAAGAAAAAATCTACGAGCTATAATCGGCCGTGAAGCAATGGCGGCTCATCTAACTGGTCTTATCACACGACATCCAATATACCTCATAGTAATGTCCATTATAATTATTATGTATTATGATGGCTTACCACTGATTAAGAAAACACTAGATGTTTGGAATAGAAATGAGAATATGCATAGTTCCTACCGGGATTTATCGAGTACCTACCTCTCCTTAATCACATCACCTTGAATTTGGAACGATGACAAGAAAAATAGCAAATTGGAGTGCATTTGTTTTTGAAATACAGAAGAAGAATTGAGACTACCCTGGAAGCAAGTTGTTGGTATTTTTCGTGATCATAATCTCGTTTTTGAACAAAAAAGAAGGTATTTGACCATCTCGAAAGTAAAAAAAAACATCTTTTTGTTATTGTGGCAATAATTACTTCGAAAAATAGGTAGAACAATATAAACTACCATATTGTGATTGTCTTGTGTGCTTCATCGCAGAGGTATATTGTAAGTGATTGGTTATCGTTCTTCCTTGCATCCATTGTTTTTCCTACACATATATTATGACCGAATTCCAGCAAATACCATTGCGTTTCCTTTCATTTTTAGTAATTACAGTCCATTTCCAAGTGCATCTGAAGTTGACATTCGAAAGCTGTTTCGGATGCCACACAAGATTGATTATAAACATTAGCAATACTTTTAGGGCAGATGAGTTAATGTTTGTTGAATTTCGAGAGTACTGCTTGTCCCTGTCAGTGGAATTAGAAAAAAATGATCTCCAATTGATCAGCTATTTCTACCAATTATTTTTTTTAACACAGCACAGTAAACTGCATACAATATATGAGTTTAAATGGTTTTGATGCATCACTGAAAATAAGATTGAAAGGCTCCACATATTCATATAATTGATTCAAATTAACATTTACAATAGTAATGAGGTACTTGTGTAAATAAAGAAAAGTAAAAGTATACCTCCATGTAAATGGCACTTGTGCCGTAAATTCTAAATACATACAGAATTTCGTAATACAATCGAAATGCCTGTACATGCTTAACTTAGAGGATTTTCAAAATCTTAAGCATTAAGTTGGAAAAATTATAATCTTTTACTTATTTACACAACTCCTTACTACACTATTTTATACTATACAAGAAACGGAAACATTATATGGATAATGGAAATATGAAATGCTTTATAGGACAAAAATTCAAAAATGACTTGGATATATCATTTTCTCCGTTTTGTTTTCTCTTTCGATATGCATCGTCGAAATTTTTCGAGGAAAGTAAGTGTGAACTTTACAAATTTATGAAAAATATTATTATGAAAATATTTTTATGAAAAAATAAAATACATTCTGTGATTAAAAGAATTTACAAAAAATGTTAATACCTATAGGGCTACAAAAACAGAAAATATGTTTTTTTTTTAAATAAAAGTTTCTTCTCGTTCTACTGAACAATTAACTTTTTGTCTTAATTTCAAATTTTCACGAACGACATAGAATCCAACTATTCACTTGTTTGTAAGGTCCATCTCGTATATTCTATTTCTGTGCAATTATATTATTATTTATTATTAATCTGATTGAGTATGGATACAGTGCCGATCACGACGGTCCCTCCCATGCGTATCTGATCATTATTTATTATTAACCATTAAATATTTCGTCATTTCTGCATTCCGAGAAGTCAACACGATAATGTGTTTTCCACCGGAGACCGCTTCTTAGAAATCAAATTTAGGCTGTTTAAACTTGACATGTCCCAGGAATCATACATTTTGATTAATAGTCTAATATTTTTACTAAGTTGATAATTCTGCACTTCACGGAAAATATTGGTAATACTTAGAACCTAAATATCGTAAGATACATTTTTTTTCTATAAATTGTTTGTTTACGTGTTCTACTAGACACGTAGGCAACAAAATATGAGTGTGAGTCAACTGAGGTAAAATATTAAACAAGGAAACATAAAAACAATAACATATAAACCATTTTTGAAAAAACCCCATAACAACTGCTCGGAGCCTATGATGCTCTTGGAACTATGACATCACCAATTTTGAGAAAGTTGTGAGGCTCGAGGATTGTGCTAAAGATGAGAGAAATTGATATGAAGGGTAAGAAGTACCTGAGGTATTGACATCTAGTCACTAAGCTGAATAAACCTAAGTAGTTAAATATTTGGATATTGTTTTAATTAAAAAAAAATACAATGGGTAACTAAAGAAAAAATTCTATTGTGAATGTAGGTTTCAAACTAGAGCAATATTGATAGTGTCTTCGTATTGTAAAAGTAACTATATTACGAAAATTAATAAAATATATATTCAGGGTGTTAAGGGACGTACTTGACATACTTTAACCAGTGATTCCTGACTTTATTTGGAGTAAAATTGTAATTGAAATTTTGGTCTCCGGTGACATGTATGAAATTAAAAGCATTAAACAAACAGTAGGTATTGGACAGTTAGGGGCGGGTGAGGGTTTAGGCCGTTACCTACGGCTGAGTGACCAGTGACCACATGTGGAAGAATTTTTGTTGTTGTTTGATTTTGAAGAGAAAATATGAAAAAAGTCTTTTGACTCCGAATAAAGGCAGAAATTACTGGTATAAATAAGTCAAGTACCTACGTGTCTACGTTATCCTGTATACGGTAAATATCATCACAATTCAAACTTCATTATAAACAATTCATAATATCTTTTTTTTAATTACAGCCTTTAAACTAACTATATTTTATTTAATTTTTAATAATTAAATTCTATTCTTTACTTCATGTTATCTTTTTTATTGAAGTTTATTAAATTGTAAAATGGGGGCCTCAACACGGGCAAAGTACTCAATAAGGATCACATCTATATTATTATAATGCTAGCGTCTGTAAGGTTGAAATTTAAGAACCCCACTTCGTGTACAACTCTGACGCCGCGCCTTATCCTAACCATCTTCGTACAAAGCTACTGCCATGTAGCCCTTCGCTCTTTTAACTGCTGGTTATCATATAATGATAATACATACATTTTATAAAAATACCCAAAATATTGTAAACACGCGGCTCAAAACCAAAGAACTCATACAAATACCTAAAACAAACACAACATTTGGTCAAAGAAATTTAACCTACCTGACAAAACAAGACAATCGAATAATATTAAAAAATACAAAATCCTGATCAAACAATGGAAATCATCGAAAAAGGTCGTGCAATAATTAGTCACCTCACCCAAATATAATCGTATATCACATTATTGTTACCACTACGTACCAACCTGAAAATTTTGTCAAATATTTTTGCTTTATTGAAAAATGTACTTTATTTTATAATTAGAAAATATTTGTAAACTAGTCTGTCTCGACACAGGAGTACCTAGTGAGACAGGCAAGGCCAAAAAAACATGTAAACCTTCTGATATAGATTCAATAAATAAATAAATGTTTGAATATTCATAGTATTCTGTATCAATTAAAAAAAAAACAAAAAATTTAAAAATGGTACAAGGTGAAGATGCGTGTACAAAAAATGTATTTATTTAAAAAAAGTATTTTTTGAATGGCTTGGTGACTTTGTGACCACCAGGTTAAAAGCTTAAAATCTTTTTGTTTTAAATTGATTGATTGACGACATGTCGGTTGGTTTGGTTATTTATTATAAAAAATGAAATACGCCTTTTTCATAATGCCAAGATTTACAAGCTTCTCATTTCGTATTTACATTGTCGCATTCGACTGTCGGTAAACGACAAAAGATTCGACATAGTCTAATAAAGGTTGCCAACCTCGACGTTTCGCTCGACAATGGCCATTTGACAATTACTTTGTCAAAATGGATTAAAAAAAATTATAGACTTTTATCGGTGGCCTGCGGTGCGTCGGCAAAAAACGGGACGGACATACCGTGATCGTTTAAGACGGTTAACGAAATTGCGCGACCAAAAATTATTTAGTTGAGGTCTTTGACAGTATATTTAGACAACATATTGGAGATATTTAGAATTCAATCAGAAAATATAAGCCTTTTAGGAAATCTTTATACTTAAATATCTAGAATAATTGGTGCCAGATCAGTGTTTCCATATCCCAAAAACAGTTTTATATAATACAAAACCGGACTAAACGCGAGTTTGTAAGGCTGACATATTTATTTCGTCTATTAAGTGCGTCTAAAATGTGCATTCATCTGCGTGTACACGGAGAAAAATGTTATTCTAAAATACGATGATTTTATTCGTAAAAACGGTTTAAATCGGGACTGAAGTTCTTACGAACAAATTAACAGGGTTTCAATGTTTATTGGCGGGAAAATATAAGAATAATTTGTCAGTATACGTACGAAATTACGCATACCAACTAATTATTCTTACATGTTCCCGTCAATAAACATTTAAACCCTGTTAATTTGTTCGTAAGAACTTCAGTCCCGTTTTTAACCGTTTTTACTATTAAAATGATCGTCTTCTTCTTCTTCTTCCTTGCACTGTCCCAACTCATTGCCTAGGTAGGCTGTTGGGGTCGGCTCTCCTCGTTCTCAGGTTGTAGCTTCTTCGGTTCTGGATATCGCTCTCTTCCAGGCCGTTTCTACTTAGAATTTTAGAGCATTGAGTCATCCAGGAGTTCTTTGGTCTTCCTCTGGATGACTGTCGATGAAGCTCCATAGACATTGCCTGCTTCACTGTGTGGTCTGGTGGTCTCCGTTTTATGTGACCATACCATCTCAACTGTCGTTCCTCTAGCTTATTGTTTATGTCTGTGACACCCAGGCTACCACGAATGCGTGAACTTTTAATTTTATCTTTTAGTGACACTCCTGCCGACCATCTAAGCATTCGCATTTCTGCTGATTCAAGTTGCCTGGTGTAGGAGTTGTACATGGTCCAGCATTCGGAGCCATACATTTTCGCGGGTCTAACAATAGTCTGGTATACCTTTCCTTTTAGTTTTATAGGCATTTTTGTGTCACACTGGATTCCTGTTACGGATCTAAATTTACTCCATCCCACACCTATTCTACATCTGTGGTTAACATCTGCTGCACATCCTCCATCTTTGTGGATGAGTGAGCCGAGATACTTAAATGTGTCACATTTAGCTAATGTTACTCCATCCAGTTGCATCGAAGGAGTTACAGCATTTGTGTTTTCAAATGGCAAGTACAAATATTCGGTCTTTTTCCTGCTAATTTTTAGGCCATTATCCTCTAGGATTTTTCTCCACCTTTCCAGGCTATTTTGTAAGTCACAATGATTATCTGCTATCAGTACTACATCATCTGCAAAAAGCATAGTCTTGAGAATATTGTTGTTCATTTCTTGGATTGTTAGATAATTCATGACCATTATGAATAGCAGTGGGCTGAGGACAGATCCTTGGTGTACCCCCACTTTAATTGGAAATGTTGGTGATGTCCCTGATGTGCATCTTACTTGTGTTTCTACGTTTGTATACATATCTTGTATGGAGAGAACATATCTTTCTGGTACGTTATGAGATCTCAATGCCGCCCATATCAGGCTTCGGGGAACCCTGTCAAATGCTTTTTCCAAGTCTATGATTTTTTTTTTTTTTTTTTAAAGAAAGACAAACATTCCCGGGTTACGAATAACCCAACAACATTTGAAAATCTCCTACTACCACCACACTAAGCGGAAGATGTTGCTTGTGTTGTGATGGAGGACTTAGCCAGCCGAGGAATCGAACACGGAACGCCTGGGTGAGACCCAAACGCGATGCCCACTCAACTACTGACCGGTCAATATTTACAATACCATGTGTCTTTTTTTGCATCTCGATATTTTTCTACTATGATTCTGACTGTTTGAATAGCATCTATTGTTGATTTCCCTGATACAAAGCCGCATTGATCGTCGTGTATTTTTATAATATTCCTGATTCGTGTGTTTATAATCCTCTCATAAATTTTCATGGTGTGAGACATAAGCTTTATCCCTCTATAATTGTCGCACTTCCTAGAGTCTCCCTTATTTTTGTAAAATGGAAGGAGATAACTCTTCCTAAATTTTCTGGCATTGGTTCTCCAGTCAATACTTTGTTATACAGGTTGCACAACCATTTATGTCCCACTTCTCCACACTCTTTCCATAATTCAATACTATTAAAATGATCGTATTTTAGAATAAAAATTTTCTCCGTGTATGTGCGTGATCGTTGATGGAGTGCATCGTCATCGACAACGAGTCTATCTGCCGAGTTTTATCTCGATCGCATGTCTGGAAGTGGGTTAATTTACACTTCCAAGATTCAGCGGGTACCAAATACCCACTTGTTTCCAAAATACTAATCATTTCACTTTAAAAAGAGAGGTCCTAAAACTGATGGAAGTAACTCAACATGGAATAGGAAGAGCATGCGCTAACCAATACCGGCAGATATTGGAAAATAAATGATTGGAAAGGGGAGTAAAAAAAGTAGATTATCGACATAACTGAACACAATAAATACGTGAAAATTCTCATGTCCATCAGATACTTACTTTTTATTTATTAACGCCTTTTTAGGGGCTTTTTCATATGGGTAGTAGGTATCTACCTAAACATTGTTTGGAGGATGAACAACTACTAAAGAAGAAATATTGCCATTCAGTGTCGCCTGAGTGAATCCGAGAATGTCCAAGTACTCTTTTGATGCCTAAAAAAATCGTTAACCTTCGTACGACAACCTAATGAAATTGTCTGCGTTGCATCGTTCTGAATTGTAATTGTAACTGAATTGTGTTGTATTCGCGCAATAAGTATGTTGAAAGGTGCTTTAGAATTGTGTTTAAATTTGAGTTGGAAGGATTAGGGGTCGATTCCTTAAAATTGCGTAAAGAAAGTTTGTTTAATATCGTTCAAAATTGATTGACTTCAATTTGGGAATCGATTATAATGTAACTCAGCAGGGGTTTCCGGGTGTATGGTGTGAGTAAGTAGGTCTTTCCACCCACATTCATTTTACCTTTCATTCACTACCTCATTTTCCCACCTACTGTGATGAGGAAGACCTTTTGGCCTCTATCGAATCATTGCACCACAGTGGGAGAAATGGATTCATACATACTGACCCCAAGATTCGTCCCCACCTCTCATACCTTTTTCCTTCCCCGAACTATCTCTGTCCTTTCTCTAAAACGATCCTCCTCACAGCATCGCCTTTGCAAGCATCAACAGTGATTATTGACTAGATCTGAAAAGTAGGTAGGTAAACCAAACCTAACCTAACCTACACGGAGAAAAATGTTATTCCAAAATACGATCATTTGTACGCATGAAAAACTTCCACTTGCCAAAAAGTTCCAGTTCAGTTCCCTTTTGTTCTTTATCGATTTTTTCATTTATCATATTTCAGCTATTTTATGTTTTTATTTATATTTTTTTTTATGTACCTCACACGAGGCCCAACTGGTTTCAACCTGCAATATCTTAAAATACCGAGAAAATTGATCCATAATTTTCATACTATGAATAAGGAAGTTATTAAAATATAAATAAAATATGCTAATTAATCTGCCATTGTTTGTAGTCGACCGCAATAAAACAAATCTGACTCAGTTGCTCGATAATAGAACTAGTCCAGTCTCCAGTCGATGACAAACTTCAAAGTCAAGATCAGCAGAGTCAATGATCCGGCATTTAATAATGTAGATATTATTATGTATTTTAATTGAACCAGTTTAATTTGCCCGCTGGGGAGCGATTACATTGTTCCCATGTGCGCTCGGAACTCGTTTTATATCGTCCAATAAATTGCAATCGTCATCGAATGAGTAATTATTATTTTTATGAACGATCTCGTAATACAATTATTATTATTACAGGTTACAACGAATTGCCCGCGGGTGGACGGTGTGTGTTTTAATCATGTGTTAATTTAATTTGACTTACAGTTTGAATTAAACTACGCGTATGATTTTTATGGAAAATGTATCTATATTCTTTCGGTTTCGTGTTGGAAATGCCAGGTGGAGCCTAGATTTTAAACAGCTTTCCTGGCAGCGGAAATGGGAGACCTCTAGATATTAAACTACGGATAGTGAACTTCTAGATCCCTGGCTCCTTTTTCTACTTCCTGACGTTCAGTTCCTATCGAAGGTTAGATATTATAGTCGTTGATAGCTGAAACCCCGACAACATAACTTGGAATAGACACTTTTTTATTCGAAATATATATGAGAATGTCTTCATTAAAACATTCAGAAATAATCCATTTCTTTTCCTCAGCGAACACTACACATTTTGAATCATCATCATCATGATTGATGATTGGCTCTCCAACCCTTGGTGGGTCTTGACCTCCTCGAGAGTCTTTCTCCACTCATCTCTGTTTTGTACTAGTTCCCTCCAGTTTGGAAGCTCGAAAATTTTAATACAAAAAAAAAAAAACATTTTTTTAACATAATTCCACACATGAGGCTTTAAGGAAAATAATTTCCCTCAGGGCCTATGTCATCTTTGAAGATGCTGTGTGGAGGGTCTTTTTGAGCAGAGGAAGGAGTGAACATGGGTCTTGAAGAGTCTTGAAGAGAGCATGTTGAATATTTATTAGAAAGTTTTTTGGGTCACATAATAAAAGAGATGGTGCTGCTTAGTTAATTTTCAGGAATGTATTCTGTGAGTAGGTATCTACTATTTTTTTTCCTACGCAATACTAAAGGCGATGGGGGTGTTCGAACCCCCAAACTTGGTTAGCCGACTTAGCACTTCGTGTCAAGCAATATTGATAATATTGATTAGCTTACACATATATGCACCTACACCACAGGTCATAAGTACAACATACCAAAATACGTGCATCGAGCAATATATCAATGCTTACATAATATTATATATTATCCAGAACCTATGCATCAGGAATATTGTATAGTCCGATCAGGGGTTGTTGCTAATGAAAAAGGGTGGTTACTGAAGTGAAAATAAATCGCCTGGCCTCCCCCTCCTCCCCACAATACCCTGGTGACCAAATGAGTTGTTATGCTTTAGAAAATAATTGCAAAACTTGGAGTTTTTAAAGCAATGAACGCAACGCTGAGCTGGATTCATCCACGCGTGATACTAAAGCCATGGCTTCGATTGGATTGGACTTTACCTTTTTATTTAGAATAAAACATACTTTCGTACGAATTAGGAGGGTTGGTCGCATTTAGAATTTTCAGTGTTTTATTATTTGCTAGGTAGGTACGGACTCTTTAAAATTGTAAATATTTCATAAGAATATACCAGCTTGATTGATTATAGTAATAATATAATAATAATAAAGTTCGGATAATTTTCGGAGAAAACTACCTCAAGGGCGCTTAATTATGTAATTATAGCTTTTTCGGTGATATATCACCTGAAGAGCATTTTTCTGTTATTGTCCCTAAATAAGAAAAATTGAGACGAATTTTGAAATTCAGGTAGGATAATTTTGGTACAATCCATAGCATTATGTATACACATACCTAATTTAAAATAAAACTGTATATTGTTGAATTTAAAATATTCTTTTCTTTCTATTTTGGTATTCATTTGTTTGTCATCCTTTAACTGTAATGTTGAAAAAATTTTCAAGGTAATGCGGTTTTCAAGGTACCAACATTTCAATATAAATCATGATGTGTTCCCAGAGTGTACCTTGAAACAGTTTGCCTTCGATTGCTAAGTAGTGTAATTTTTCTATCGCCCTTATAGATGGAGAAATGTGTTGCCTTATTTGTATCTTATTAATTTTTACCTATATTGATTACAATAAGTTCTACAGATCTAAAACGTATTCAAGGTACGACACTTTCTCCCACCAATGATGTATTCAAGGAAAACATTTTTCACATACAAATGAAATACAAAACAGTTATACGTATAGTGTACACAGACTAATAGGATTTAAAATAACTAAAATTTACAATTAGACTGTTGGAAGCAAAGTGTAAACTAATAACTGATTTAAAAATAAAAAAAAACTTTTTTTAAAGTTCTTTCAGTGCTATTAAAAATATTTGCTACTTCTGCGTATTAGTTACATAAGCTGTGTATGCTTGGTATAATGAATTTTATACACGAATTGTTATTGACTTTATTTTCGCAGTAAAACATGTTTTTAGTTCGTGAGACACTATTAGGAACATAAGTAATTGAAATCAATTGTAATAATGCAGGGCTGTCTATAAGGCAAGTAATGATTTTTAAAAAGAAAAATGATATAACAATCTTCTATCGGACAGCAGTATTAATTTTAGACAGATATAGTTTATATTTTCTATAGGTGTATTAAGTTTATAATGTACATTGTGGCTAGCGAACAACGCAACAATAAATTAGCAACGCGATTACCTTATATTGGCTACTTGTACTCCAATAGTGGACGCGGACCTTTTTTAGCACCCAGCGACGGATGCCGTACTAAGATGAATTCATTCTGTTTCCGATTGCCGCCAATCCAATAGGTCGCGAATAGCTTCGTGTTTCATTAGCTCGATTAATAATCTTGTATAGCTGTAAAGTATTGTTTAATAGATATTTTATGTATTTGATTGATATTGATACGTATACACATTACACATTAATATCCCCATAATATGTCTTAAATATTTGTGCTGTAATTAAGTAAGATTTTCTAAGATAATCATATCATTTCCTTTGCTGTTTCACTCCCAAGTTGATGGACCTACCGTTTTTCTTCATATCATATTAACAGCGATTAAATCTCGCTTATCGTTCATCTATGTAAACTCACTCTACGGCGTTAATTACGCGTACAAATTGCTCTCGATTGACTTCGTAGCGCACTCTTGAATTTATCACACTTTACATATTAATTAATATATTCACATAATAAGTTAGAATATTGAATACGCAACTGTAGATGCAGGTATTTGGAATCCAGTAAAGCCCTGAGATGAAGATACCAGCCTCTATTTACGTCAGTAGATATCCCGTATTATTTAATCACTGAAGATATTATTAACAATTATCAAACGAAAAATGTGAATCAGAATAAGATTCCCGGAAAATCTGTGAGGTTACTAACTTGGGTTCAAATCCCAGATGCGACCGATTTTTTTCTGATTTATCTGTACCACATTTTTTGTTAAAATTATTTAATTATTTATTTTTAAATTATTTTATCCACATTTTTTTTTTGTTATTCCACTATAACATAATTGAATATTCATCCTAGACTTGTAACCGAGTCAATATATGTCGCTTATTAAAATTAAAAATGGATATATTTTTCCTGACAATATCTAGGTGCAATTAAAATCTGGTAGATACTAGCAATCACATGTAGCGGCACGTAACAGCAGCCAAAAAATGCGTTAAGAAAATTAAGAGGGTATAACCAGACAATACAGGAAATTTGTCCGTTTTAAATCAAATTCTAGACGTATTGATTTTTTATTAACAAAAAAACACAAATCGATTTTGAAAGATTGTTATTTTATCTGGTAAACGCACTTTTTAAATTTTGAAAAACTAAGTTAATTTTTAATATACTAAGGCTATACCGTTGGTCGTTGGCAGATTTGTTCAATTTTCAAACGAAATAATATGTATTTATATTATACAACACAAATTTTAAATAATAAATAATAATCTAGTAAAATTAAAACATAAATCCGAGAACGCGTTTTGTGACGAAAATACCTCAGTTTTTCTATTTATTTAAATAAGATACACACTTATTTTGTTTAAACATTATTAAAAAATCAGATATAATTATGATTTAAAAATACTTAGAAGTACAAGTACACGATATTTAATAATTTATCATCGCGCGTTTTGAGCATTTTTATTGCTTACTTAAATGTAGGTATATATATTAAGGCAAATTTTGAATAAAATAAAACGATATTAAATTTTTTAGTTTAAAAAATTTGATACGGGGAATAATCGATCTTTCTCATCGGAACCTCCCAGTACACTATACAGTTGCAAGCATTTTGGAACTTTAATTCTGAGCCGCTGGATAATGTTGGTATTTCTTAGTCATGGTTATGATACGTTAAATATGACCGAAGGGGATTGGATCGAATTAGTTCAACGATAGAAAAAAGCCCCAGCAATGCCTAGGTCCTGGGTTCATTTCCTATAATAGATGCGACTGAATCTTTTTATGATTTTTCTGTTTCACTTTTTTCGTTTGTGAGTTGATTACCTATCTATTATCTTCAATAAGACTTCACTTGGTTTTTCCACTATAAAAAAGTTGTGACTGTACAGTACAATTATTAGAGGAAAGAACCTAAAAAGCTCTGTAAGGACTAAAAAAAATGAACACCGGAGTAATTTATAAAATCATTTTCACCTCTGATTGATTGTTTTTGTATTATATAACCTATATAATAATGAATGAAGGATATGTGAAATGAACCAAGCAAAGGAATATTTTAATAATATCTCAAGCTACCTACTTTTTCTAATGTATTGTGGGGATTAAATAGATGTTAAATGGGTTTTAAATAGAAATTAAATATATGTTGTCGGGATTCTCCAGAGCACAGAACTCAAATGCTATGAAGTTATCAATTTTGCATTCCTGGAGGTCGGGAAATCCTTTAATCTTCTTCAACTTGGTATCATTTGTTACAGATATGTCTAAATACCTATGAATGTGTACCTACCGAAAAAAATACGAATTATTGTTTTGTATATTCATCGTAGTTCCGTAGTGGGTCGAAGCGCCTTAATTTATGCAACGGAATTCTGTCAGTACACGCAGAAAAATGTTATTCTAAAATACGATCATTTTATTCGTAAAAACGGGAAGATCTGAAGTTCTTACGGACAAATTTACAGTGTTTCAATGTTTATTAGCGGGAAAATGTAAGAATAAACATTGAAACCCTGTTAATTTGTTCGTAAGAACTTCAGTCCCGTTTTTAACCGTTTTTACGAATAAAATTATCGTATTTTAGAATATTATTTTTCTCCGTGTAGCGGGGAATGAACTATCGATGTTTAGGTAATTTGTTTATTCAAGACACGTCTGTTACATGAATGTATGAGTACTAACCTATGGAAGTATAAAAATTAGATGTTGAACCGTGGGCGTGAACAGAGATCAAATCACTAGCAAAAAAATGGTAAGTAAATTAAATTACAAATTTTCTAAAGTTTGTCATCAATTCAAAACCGCAACATCTTCTTTGGTATGAATATTATAATTTATTTGCTATTTTTTTCTATTACACGCTTCTTCACTACGCTTACCTACCTTTAGGAACTAATCAAATACGTAGAATGTGATGTCGCTTGATAGCAAACATAATATGCATAGATTACATTATAATGGCGATCTGATAACCTAACTGTCACATAAATATAATATTTATGTTGGTTTTGCAGGATATAATCATAATTTTAAAGATGAGAACGAAACCAGAAGCTTCGTAACAGGCGTTGGAATTCCTGAAGTCATGCATTTTATCGATTGAATTTTCATAACATCAATCCGGGGTTGGGACAAAGGTTGGACAATACTTATCTACCTCACTTTTAAAAATAAATTTTTAAACCTTTTTACCTAATGCCATTTTAAACAACCTTTCGATCCAAAGTGGTAATTTCTCATAGGAAGATACATTCGTCAATAATTGTATTTATTCGGTACGTAGTAGGTAGGTACTAACTAGGATATCCATTAGACATCTTAATATATAAAACAAAGTCGGGTTAGCTACACCATTTATAACTTAAGAACGGCTGAACCGATATTTATGATCTTTGATTTGTTGGATTTGTCTCCTTCCCGATTAACAGAATAACTATTAAAACATCGGAAAAAATCACGGAAAATATAATTATGAAGAAAATTATTTTTTTCATATATTTTGTATGGAACGGCTTTTCAAATAATGTGCGTTGGTCGACATAATTTGAATCAATTTGAACTGTCAATGGCGTAGTATGCCGAACATTTCGTGCATAGTCAACAGCTCAATTTCATTTTAGGAACTATTTATTTTAAATTAATAATTTTTTTAAATTAATTTTAAGTATTAATTTTAAATTAATAAAAACTATATTTAAATATAAATTAAACACAACATTTATTGATTCTGAAGCGGTACGAAGTTTTACGTTCGGTTTTCGATTCGACTATTCGATTTAAAGCCAACGAATCCACAAAGGTTTAACTCTTCATTCCACACCCTTAGCTTTTATACAAAAAAATTATAACAAATCGCAAAATTTACAATTAATTTTTATTAATAAAAATCACCCATGTACCTAAATTTGGGTACCTATCGTTAAAGCATTTTGGTACTTCTGTAAAATTTCGTTTGGCATCAAAAGGAGAAATTAAAAATCTTTGTAGAGTTTTACCAAAACTACACTCTTACATATTATATATCATAATATGAATGTGATAAATGGAGGTGTAGCAATAAAACGTGCGCCTGCTTGAATTACAGTCGAAAGACGCATAGGCATGCTATTAACACACGGGTGCCGCCCCAAAGAATCTAAATCCGCACAATTTTAACGCATCGAACTTTCTACCTGCTCGTTTTTTAATTGGTTATGCAAATTGAAAAGTGGTCGAGTGGTGACGCGCTCGCCTTGCAACTTGCAAGCAACGGGTTTCCCTTCGATTGCCGCATTAGTCTTAGTCCGATGGGTCCGAGTGCGCTCACAAGAGAGCGGTGAAACCATATCGTGACATGGATCATAGGGACCCATCGGTGTAACGATACGGTGGTACTCGTGCGTGGATTTACGGTGTTGGAAAATGTGTACACACATGTAATTGGCTATTATGAAAATTGTGTTAGCCACTGGTTTGAAAGACAACAACCATTTAGCTCTCACTGGCGTGGCTTAGGAAAATGCAGGATGACATGCTAATTTTAATGATGCGTTTCATACAATGTTCATTCTCCGTTGCCTTCTCATCATTATGAGAAAATCTTCCGTTTTTATGGGGTACCCCGAGGGTCAATCCTGGGGTCACTTCTATTTTCTGTTTTCATAAGGAATTACTTACCTAGGTCAAATGCCATTTCAGTGTTTTTCCTTGCGTTAATTATTAATACATATGTAAAAAAAAACACTTTTCTAAAACAAGTTTCAGATGGAAAGAAGTCTGCTGTAGAAATCCATTTTTTTATATGACTTCCGCGCAAGTGTCCCAACTGCTCCCGTCTGGAGCCAATGGGATTCCAAAGGGTAAGTTGTGAGGCTGAAGATGGTGGGGAGGGAAAGGAGATGGGAAAGAGGAATTTGGGGAAGTATCTGGCTCTTCAGATCTGGTCACCAAACACGGCTAAAGCCATTTCAAGCAAAGTTTTAATTCTGAATGGTGGTCCTACACCAGAGGGATACTGAGAGTATCTTCCACTCTGGAAAGTGCCGCAAATATATCTAAGTGTATATATCTAACCTTATTATTTTTATACTTTTGAAATTAGCTATCACTTTGTGGTTATCCATTTTATAATTAAATGAAACAATATATCTTAGTTACAACCACTGATTTATTTAGTTACACGCCGACCGGTTTCGGAACAACCGTTCCTTCTTCAGGGCAAACATACAATGATGACAATTACAAAATAGTGGGTGGGTACAATTTATCAGTAGGTGATGTGGTAGGGGTGGGGGCGTGGCTAGGAATTGATGAAGAGTAAGTGGGGACAGAATGGACACCGAATGGGAAGAGATTTAATATTGGGCTATAGGTTAATATTTTTTGTTTATTGATAATCGACTCATTATTTTTAAGGGATTTTTTTTATTTCTAGAGCTTCTAAGTTATCTAAGCGTTTTCCTTTATTATTAATGTGAAGAATATTTATCCCTGTATTTTTTTCAAAACTGGTTATTTTCAATTATATGGTTAGCGAAATCGGAGAAATTATTATTATTAAGACACCTTAAGTGTTCTTTGATTCTAATTTCGAAATTACGCGTTGTTTTCCCAATATAAAATGAGGAACAGTCATTACATTTGAGTTTATATATTCCGGAATTAGTTAATTTATGGTCTTATGATTTTATATCGGGAAAACAACGCGTAATTTCGAAATTAGAATCAAAGAACACTTAAGGTGTCTTAATAATAATAATTTCTCCGATTTCGCTAACCATATAATTGAAAATAACCATAGTTTTGAAAAAAATACAGGGATAAATATTCTTCACATTAATAATAAATGAAAACGCTTAGATAACTTAGAAGCTCTAGAAATAAAAAAATCCCTTAAAAATAATGAGTCGATTATCAATAAACAAAAAATATTAACCTATAGCCCAATATTAAATCTCTTCGCATTCGGTGTCCATTCTGTCCCCACTTACTCTTCATCAATTCCTAGCCACGCCCCCACCCCTACCACATCACCTACTGATAAATTGTACCCACCCACTATTTTGTAATTGTCATCATTGTATGTTTGCCCTGAAGAAGGAACGGTTGTTCCGAAACCGGTCGGCGTGTAACTAAATAAATCAGTGGTTGTAACTAAGATATATTGTTTCATTTCATTATTATTTTTAATTTATTAATTGTGAAATCACTCAAATTAATGAACCCGCGAAATTCGGATTGGGAGTCGAGAGCCTTACACCTAGACACGCACGCCGGCCGTCTAATACGTTGTGTGTAAAAACAACTCTCTTCCTAAGCACTATTATGGCGACCTATCTAGTGAAGGTTGGCTATCATCAATGCCTGCAGACTGGAGCCTGGAATATATCTGGAATATATATGTAAGACTTTAAAGATTTTTTCCAATGTATTTTTGTTTAAGGTGAAGACATGCGGAAAAATGCAAAATCGTATAAAATCTTGTGTATTACTTTTGAAAATTTGATCGCTTAGAAATAATATAGATGCTTCAATTAAATACTGTGAGTAGAACACATCTTGGCCTTTGAAGTAATCGAGTATTTTTTTGATAAGCTTTTTAATAAGCTTAGAAAAAAAGTATGCGTCTGACCTATACAAAATGATTAAAAGTGAAAAATCTCCTACTTACAAATCCTTTTTCTGGTGTTGTTTTATTGAATAATGTAGCTAATTAAGTTTCTTATAGAGTGATCGGAAAACATTTTAATATTTGTATCTGAACTTCACAAAATAAAATAAAACGTGCATTTTGGCGACGTTTCTTTTCAGTGAATAAAAATAGGCGGTACCCAACGAATTTGTAAGTGCGAATTTCATCCTTATGCCATGTACAGAAGGATTTTAGCCCGTCGCTCAGTCGACGCCCAGGGCCCGGGGCAAACGGACATGCCTTAGTCTACGCGGCGCTTCGATCTTTAAAAATATACTTCGGAATAACAAAACACTGTTGTTTGCTAGAGATTAGGGTTTTTATTGGTAAACGCCCAAAAATCGTTCGCTCCGCCCGATTCCGAATGAGTGAAGGACTAGTGGATCATCTTAATGCTTAATATCGAAGTGTATTTGCAAAAATATTTGAAATATACAATATATTATCTTTCCTATGCAACGAGTAGAAACATACTCCACCGCTAGCGTGTTCTTAGCTGCCTCATTTGAATTCGAAGCAGGCCTAGTATTTACCGGCTACAAAACCAGGAGTCTTTCGCAAGATGAACACATAATTACGCAAATTCATGTTGGCATTGTCTTTTGGTCTCGCCGCGTGGTTCCGTCGACCGCGATCCGGTCTTCCCGTCGGGGCAGGCGGCTATCTGCAGCCAGATCTGAAGATGTCTTTGTGGGCGGATTGTGACACCGATTGTATGCTAATTCACCGCACGGCTGTGTGGATATTTTGGTCAGAGCCTGTGACGGAGCAAATTGGTGATTTGTTCATTTTGCATTTTAAGTTCGGATGTAGAGTGTTGTAAATATCTACTTTAAATAGGTGGATTTTATAAGAAAATGAAGGTAGGTCATGTATTTTGTCACTTATCACTTCCTATCTTTCAAATGTAGGTACTTTAAACTAGACAATCATCACCTAATGTCACCAACTGGGAAGATAACTAATTTAGGAATTCCCCAGGGGTCGAATCTTGACCCTCTTTTATTTTTGGTAAAACGAATGTTTTCTTTACCAAGGTTTTTGGGTATATATATGTTCATATCCATCTTATGGACGTAGGCTAAGGGTTTTTTTACTCTCTGCATCTACCAATTTTTTTTTTAATTCCACGACATCCTAGAAAGTATTGCCGACAGTCTAAAATATAGAAAAAAGTTTGATTCTACATACTCCTCTACCATTTGACCAGTGGCGGCTCGTGACTTTTGGTGAGCTAGAGTGCTAATTTTAACAAAAATGGCATTATTGATGTCGTTGTAGCTGAAAAATAATTTTGATTTCTTTTTAGATTTTTTTTTATTTGTATGAAGATTTTTAGGAAATTTCAGTTTTGCTGTGCGCCGCACCGATTTCCTGAAAATCTTCATAAACAAAAAAAAAAAAATATATATATTTTTCGGCTACAACGACATTAATAATGCCATTTTTGTTAAAATTAGCACTCTAGCTCGCCAAAAAGTCACGAGCCGCCACTGCATTTGACAGGAGACTGTAAGGATAAATGTAAAAGTGTTTTGGAATCTGTTTGACTTTGACTTTGCTTACCATAAAACTTTACAACGAACACCCCGATCTAGCAGTTTAAATATTTAAAAAATAAATATCTATCAATCCAGTAACTTTGCAGTTTAAAGTTACGTGCATAAACCAATACGCTACGGAGGTCGTCAATATTAACAGTTTATTATGAACGTCACGCCCAAGTAGGCACCTACCTAAATTACTAAATGATGTAAGTTTCCAAACATGTTTGAATTTTTTTAAATTGTAATTTTTGGTAGGTACCATAGGAAGAATTCATGTAAATCTGAATGTAAAGACATCCGTTCAATCGTTTCAACTTGTCCGTTCCCTTCTTTCTCTCTGAAAGTTGCGCAAAATTGAACTAGTCTACTGACCCGAAATTACTGACCCGTCGCGGAGAAAGGAAAATCAAACAGGCGAGATGACCCAAGAATAAGACGACCGGATTCGGCATGCGTTGATGATGTTAATGTTGCCATTGTGAGGTGTTACGCAAAAAGGAGGGGAGAGGAAAGAGATGGAGAAGCGGTGGCAAGATTATGAATTGCTTACGTAATATTTCGCCAACCTAAGTGCTTGGCGATTGTTCTCCTTGTCACGGTGTCCAAATTCACTTTAAATGCAAATTCGTGCATCACCAAAACAGTGTCTTGATAAAGCAATATGTTGAGTGTGGCTAATACTTCTAGGTAAATCGAGTCCCATGGAAGATGGTTTCATAGATAGGCAAAAGCAAAATTAAAATGTTGTTCCTAAAATGAGAGGGTCATCTGCGATCTTGGTAGCCAGAGCAAAAAGGTGCTCAAACACCATTCGTATTAGGTACCTACACTAAATTGAATTGACAGTATTACTTAACATCCCATCGATAGGGATAAACGGTGGGGATGGAAATCATACTAACTCTTTAATATCCTAGCATATACTTCTCAGTCTCCTCACTTCAATTAAATTCAATTACCTACCATCCTTTCATGCATATACTTTTTGGTATTTCGGACCCTCCGCACAAGATTTGCCTCAAGTATTTGATTCATTTGATGATGCATTGTCTTTCTGGGGCTTTTCTTTATTTTCTGTACCACACGGAGAAAATGTTATTCTAAAATACGATAATTTTATTCGGTTAACAACGGGACTGAAGTTCTTACGAACAAATTAACAGTGTTTCAATGATTATTTAATATACTATAATTTGTTGGTATATTTACGAAATTACGTATACTAACAAATTATTCTTACATGTTCCCGCCAATAAAAATTGAAATCCTGTTAATTTGTTCGTAAGAATATCATTTTTCTCCATGCAACCATTATTTTTTTTAATATTTCTGGCTTTCACCCTTCAAGGGTGTTTGTTCTAGGCCATCATTTCAAATTATTGAGAGAGGAAAGGTGAATTCATTTAGTAATTTTATTCAAATAAGCAAATATCAAGAATATATTTAAGATTGTCGCCGACTTCAGACTTGTAACAATAATGTGTTGGTGTACCTACGAAATTACGTATACCAACAAATTATTCTTACATGTTCCCGCCAATAAACATTGAAACTTCAGTCCCGTTTTTAACAGTTTTTACGAATAAAATTATCGTATTTTAGAATAACATTTTTCTCCGTGTAGCAATGTGTTAAGTGCGTCAAATATCCAAAACGTTAAATATGTCCAAAATATCTAAGCATCTCTTTCCTATTCTATATCGATAGCGATAGTTCTAAGGCATATTTAGTTTGAAAAAGCTCAATTCTCATTTATTCAATAAAAAGTAGAAACATGAATTCGAGAGCTTTAGGTTAGATTAATAAAGTGTTGAAAAAGGATGACGTCAAAATTATTTATCCGCGAAATCCTGTAAGATACTTAAATTAATATCCATAAACCTGTATTTTTATACACCTACAGAAATTATTTGAATTATTGTCAAAACCCCCTAATAAAAGGCCCCACGATTTGCATGTCCCCTCTATAGTTTGGATGCTAATTTATGCATCGGACACAACAGTGGACTATCTTGATTGTCGTATATCCAAAGGCAACAAAAAGTCTTGATTATTTTCAGCAATTTATCACCTAGGTCCACTCCGGTACACGCCTAAGTAAGAAAGGCCTTCGACAGGCGTTCTCAAATATTTATCAGAAGAAATCATAATTTATAATTATCATCATATTGATTCTAGCATGGGAATTTTTAGTTATATTACGCACACTTAGGCAGTGCCTTGTGGGTTTCCATGACTTACTTTTGTTTTATATTTTATTTGTATTTATCTTATGAGAAAAATATACCGGCAGAAAATAAACAGTTACTGTGTTTTGTTCTTTTTCATATTTTCTTTTAAATTTATTAGAATTATCATCTTATTCAATGATTAGTTATATTGCATTGATAGGAATAACATTAAAAAGTTATTTAAAAAATGAGAGTTATTCTAATAAAAATTTAATACCTATTCATTTATACTTTTAGAAAATGGTCACTAGGTAACCCACATAAATAAAATCTGATGTATCATTGAAGAAGAAGACAAAAATAATAATCAATTTTTTTTAAATATGAAAATAAACAAGACACTGAAAAATAATAAAAGATAATGCACATTGATGGGAACAACCTTCAAAAGTTAAAAAGAGAGTTTTTCTTATAAAAAATTGAAAATCGGATATGTTTATCCGAGACACTATCTAGGTCACAAACCAGTTCTTTTAACATTGTTAGCTCCCAAAAATATGGAAATAAAAAATTGTCAAAGAAAAATTCTGAATTTGACAAAAATGACTCAATGGCCAAGTTGATTAAGGCGCTTGTCCCGGTAAGACGAGAGATCGTGCATTTGTGTCCCAGTTGGGACCGTTACCTTTTTATTTTTCTTTTCTTGTTCTTTTCCAAATTTTTGTTTAGATTTATTAGTACTTATCTTTTTTTTCAATTTTTTTTTTAAGAATTTATACATGTTAACATTTTCTCCGTGTACCTAGCATATAAAGATACAATAAATAAATGACAAAATTTTGATATATCATTTGAATCAAATGTACCTACATATTTAACAGCCCTTACACCTTACAGTAGACCACTAGCGATAGCCAGTTGATATTTAGGGTAGATAACATCAGAACTACGTGGTGGGTTGCACGGTGCGCGATAGTAGGTACCTACATAGTTCTTCATACAGGGAGGCCCATGACATACAAACCAACCACCCAATCCAAACCGTATAAACTTCGTGATTTTTTACGGTCATTACCCGAACCAATTATGAGCAATGACTTCCTGACCACCCCGTACACCGTGTCAGCTTTATTACTCGAAATTATCGCCTTTATTTTTACATACGGAGCAAAAGCAGTATACAATGCCTCGTTATGATATGGTTATTATGCCGGTGGGAATGTTAATTGATATTGTCGTTGATGGTTTTCACGGCAGGGGTCGGTTTTGATATCAGAAATGATATGTCAACGATACCGAAGGCGTTTTGTCGCGTTTTGTGTAATTATTATGATCCGGTTACAAGGGGAGTATTAATAACACGTGGCTGATGTTTTGCCGACAGTGCGTTGATTAAAAACCTATTAAAGTTTGTAAGGTAGATTAACGATGATGTAAGTAGGTACCTATCTTCCTACATGCTTTAAAAAAAAATAAACTCATAAGTTTGTAAATTGACACACTATGTAGAATAGCACAGAACTTAAGAGGCTAGACTTTGCACCACGCGCGGAACACACGCGTCTGACATTCTGTCCCGCTCGCAATAAGTTAACACACACTTACGATACATGCGAATGCGAAATGTGCAAATGGGACAACGCTCATATTATGCATGTACTTCAGAAATTGCTCGAACAAGGGTTTCGAGAGAAAACATTTTTTTACACCCAAAAATTCACGAAATTGTAATTTAAAAACAAAAATATGTTCTCGAAAGAAGAAACTATGTCAGTATGTTTTTATAATTTTGTAGTTCTTTATGACAATTAAGTTAGCAGCACTTTTTTCTTAAGTCATAATTTCCGATAAAATTGTACCTACATGTTTGACAGTGAATGTTTACGTTACTCTGAGTATATTAAAATCCTAAACATATGATACCAGTGGCCAGTGGCCAGTGGCGTCGCAGTTTCTTAATCAGCCCATTCCATCTTTTTTCGTTCTTCTATTTCCACTAAATAACAGTGTCGGTTCTGTTCCCCTCCCCCTCCCGGCCATTTGTCTCCTGGGAGATTTATGTGGTCGGGCCAAAGACATTATTCCTATGTTGGGAGTCGGATATTTTATCTGACATCATGGGCGTATCTATCTAGCGGCTGGAATGGGTCAACGATTCTAACTTTTCACCTCTTGGATTCAGTTCTTGAAATTCATGCATTATTCAACGTGATCGGTACATAGATAGGTAGCACAGTAAATACATTTACTAAGGTAGCTATACCAACAAAATTAAAAATATACTTATATTTCGTCTCTTCTGCCTAATATAAAGCCTTGGTTCGTAATTCATCCCGTTGACGCTCACTGGCCGCGTTTTGTGGAAAAACGTCGCAATAATAATAATAATTTTGATAATTTGTAGAGCGCCGTTTTTGTGAGAAAACACCTCAAGGGCGCTGCATAATTTATTATGAATTGTTAGGCTCTAACTAAATTTATTATTTACAAATTCCAATGCATCCAACTAGTTGCAATGGATACAATATTATTCCAAGAGATTTTAATTGATGCTGTGCAGAATGATAGCGTATCTACTATACTCGGCATTACAATGCCACATAAATAAATAATTTTTTTCATCCTGCGTGTCCTTTCGCATTCGTCCCCGTTCCCCTTCCACCACCTCTTCTCCAATCTCGACCCCTTCCCCTCCCGCGTGCCCCTCTCCTCACCCCCTGTCACGAATTCCCCTTTCACCTTCTCCGCCTTCCCCCTCCCTCGTCCACCCTCTAGCGGACCACCCCTCCTTCTTTCCACACCGCCCCTCCCGGATTCCCCTCCCCCTCCATCAATTTTTCCCTGCCGCTTAATTCCATAAAATACACTTACTTTTCAAACAACTCGCGTGTGCACAATTTTTTTTTTTTTTTGCAAATTTCATAACTCCAGAACTCACCAATGTAGAAATATTGCCAAATAGAAACCTTCACGTGCATGTCCACAACAACTCACCAAATTTTTATTGCAATCGGATGAAGGGTGTAGGAAATATATCTAAATACATACGTGCTACATTCAAACGTACAAGTTAAAATAGTAGATTTATGAAATTATCATTTTCTGCGCAATTTTCTTAATTTTTCTTTCCGTTAGAACCTTCACAAAGCATTAGAAAATTTTAAACAAAAGATGAATGTTATAGGTTAAGTTGTTCTGAAGTTATATATGTAGATATAGATATAGATATAAAAATTACAGAAGAATACAATTGCTAAAAAAATGTGTAAATAAATATATTTTTTCAGTAGGTAGGTACTTACGTGTCAACATCTTAAGGCGAAGCAATCAGTGAAATCACTATTTTAGTTTAATCTATAGGTAGGTACCTACTACCAATCGGTTTACATTATTAATACTTACAAATAAAAATCTTTTGAGAAATTGAAATTTTTCCTATCTTATTGTTTTAGTAGAATTAACATAATAAAAAAATATAAGCTTGAACTACTAACTAATTAACCGGTCAGTGGCTGAGTTGGCATCGGGCTTGGGTCCCACCCAGGCGCTGCGTGTTCAATTCATCGGCGGGCTTAGTCCTCCATCACGACAAAAGAAAAATAAAACGCTTATTGTGGTGGTAGTAGGAGATTTTCAAATATTGTCAGGTAACTCAGGAATGTTTGTCTTCCTTTTAAAAATTAAAAAATCTATTAGCATAATTAGCTAAAACTGTTTTTAAAAAAAATTCTTAAAATTTTTGAACTGGCGCCATCTGTGAAAGAGTAGATTTTGAATTATTTTAAGTACCTACGTGTCACCAAGTATACGGGAATTTCCAACCTTTTTCATCGTCATTTGCGTAAGAAGTGCCTTATTTCCCCAAATTAAATATATGCTATACGTAGAGATGGATTTGGTTTTCTTGGCGTGTGTAAGAAGTTAGTGATCTAAAAAAGTTTGCTCACCAACAGAGCTTCCGGTCTACTTGTGTACAAAATTTTAATAGAATTCTATTTTCATTCTGAGAACACTTATAATTTATTGTATTTTGAACTGTCAAGACGTCTGAAAAATATCAAAAAAATAGAAGGCATATTTATTATAAAAAAGAATCCCCGTGATAAATGTCAGGGGCGTATCGCTTTCAATTTCCATCATGCGTTCCCCTAAATGTCGAATCAGCTAAGTCCTCTATTCCCGGCTGGCATTAAAAACTCGACAATTAATTTGTAATAACAATAAGGTCGGACAATAATGGTAATGATTTGAGCAAGTGGTGGGAACACAGAAGTGGTACGTTGCGGACATTAGTCAGTGGCAGTGGCGTATCGTGCGCCGGGCCGCGGGCCGGGGGGCAGGGCAAATTACCGGACGTTGTGAACAAATCGAGGGGACGGGGTTGCGTGCCGCCACTGGTTTGTAGGAATCAGGAAGGTTTTTTACCATTTTGAAGACTAACGGGTATAAATACTGATATTTTTTTTTTATTTATTTGATTTTAGTCGCAAAATACGCGTCTTTTGACGAATATGATGTAATAGATAGATACATTTTAAAACTGATCTAAGATATTGGTAAGTAGGTAATAAACATAAAAGTTTTCAAATACACTAGCAACTGCTACAAACTTAATGAGGAGCGTCAGTGGACTGGATATTATAGAATTCACTTAATCAGGTAGGTTACTTATCTACCCGTAAGCAATACGATTCCATGACGGTTAATCCCAGACAGTTACCCTCCGCACGGAGAAAAATGTTATTCTAGAATTCGATCATTTTATTCGTAAAAACGGTTAAAAACGGTACTGACGTTCTTACGAACAAATTAACAGTGTTTCAACGTTTATTGGCGAGAAAATGTAAGAATAATTTGTTGGTAGGTAGGTATACATACGAAATTACGTATACCAACAAATTATTCTAACATGTTCCCGCCAATAAACATTGAAACCCTGATAATTTGTTCGTTGAAACTTCAGTCCCGTTTTTAACCGTTTATACTAATGATCGTTTTTTCGAATAACATTTTTCTCCCTGTAGTTCCAATTTTGACAATTGCGATTAAACCTTTTTCTATTAAAAATATTTGTGGTCGAGTGGTAAGACACTTGACTCCCAATCGGGAGGTTGCGGGTTCGAACCCGGCGTGCGCAAATAAATTTTATTTGATTAATTTGTGTTATTTCACAATTAATTAATAAAAATAATATATATTATATTTGCGGCACGTTCCAGAGTGGAAGATACTCTCAGTATCGCCCTGGTGTAAGACCACCATTCAGAATTGAAACGTTGCTTAATAATGGCTCTAGCCGTGTTTAGTGACTAGATCTGAATAGCCAGGTACTTCCCACCTTCCTCTTCCCCATCTCCTTCCCTTCCCCACTTACCTTCAGCCTCACAACATACTCCAATTGGGGATGCCATAGTCTCACTGGCTCCAGAAGGGAGCAGTTGGGACTCTTGTGAGGTTTCTCTATAAAAAAAAGAAAAAAAAGATATATTATACACGTGGCTAATTTGTCGCTCGTCAGAATTCTCTAAACAAACACTTCCAATTTTGAAAATGTCACTTAAATTCAAATCAAACCAAACAAACAAAGCATAGAGTTCATTAAACTGGAATTACAGACCCTCAAACGAAATTAGTATATTGATAAAATTGATCAAATACAATTTATCTACATAGCTCCTAAAATCTTCAAACATCTCCCTGATAATCTAAAATCCGAATCCCAACTCCAAACTTTCAAAGCGCAAATAACACTATGGGTCCGTACATCTGCAATACATTTCAATCACAACACCCATAATCTAACCAACTAATCTCCCTTCACACATTTCAAGCTTTTAAGTTTAATAAATAAAAACTGAATTTGAATTATGTAATCTAATAAATAACTTATATCATTGATGTAGCTATTCCAAATTCCTGTACCTATTGAAAAATCAGTTTCTGAAAAACTTAGAAAGTATACAGATTTAGGAAATGAAATTAAAAGAATTTGGCATTCTCAGACTATAAAAATATTATCTACCATGTTATTTCGGCTACTGGCATTATACCTAGCTCTCTCATTAAAAATGTAGGCATATTAGATTTGTCAAAGAATTTGTCTATAAAAATGCAAAAATCAGTCATTTTAAATAGTAGGATTACGAAAGATTTTTAAAATCCACCGAGCCGAACCCTCTGATATGAAAATATCTGGAGTCGGTGAATTATTTTCCCATTTAATAGCCTGGTATGTTAAAATGTTGTTCTTGTATTGTTTTGTATTAATTATACTTATATAATACACTTGCATAGCGTGGATTTACTAGATGATCATTTTATGGAAAAGTGTGTGAAAGGATTTAGTTTTTCCTATGGAGAAAACTAAACCTGGACCTATACAAGTCTGGTGCGTAATATATATAGATAAATACATAGGTAGACAGATAAACTTACAATAACATTTGAACAGCATTCATAGTTTTTTATGACTCGAATTGTCTTTCAGTTGTGGCACACAAGAACAAGAGGCATCAAAGTGGCGGTTTAGAACCGCCCTTACAAAAGCGCCCCATCGCAAGGTGGCGTGACAAGCCGTGACGCAAACGACCCCGTGAAAACGTGCCCTAACAAAGCACCGTGTCATTTGTACTCCATGTTGACGTTATCGCTTGGCACCTACTGATTTTACACTTCCCCCCTCACCACCCACCACGCAGTGACCCACACACAGACTACTTGTCATACGGCTTATTAATGGTGCCAGTAATTTAACTTTAAGCGGAGATGGGAGATATGGCTGTAATTATGTGTTTGAAAGGTGGAAGAAAGAAATCAGCATACCAATAGGAATATTTTCACTTTTCATGACGGTTTTGAGTTGACGTGTTTGGAAAACCGTTGGATAAATTTGTGGGTGTTTTTTCAGGAATTCAAATTTGGAATATTAAATTGTTATTTTGTTGGGCGGAATGTTTGACTGTTGTTGTTGTTGTTTTTTTTTATACATTATCTCCACACAGGAGGCCACTCATTTTTGAGGATGCTGTGTGGAAGGTGTTTTTGGGGGGAAAAAATGAGATGAAGTTCTATGAAGTTATTAGGGGTGGGTACACGGAGAAAACTGTTATTCTAAAATACAATCATTGTATTCGTTAAAACGGGACTGAAGTTCTTACGAACAAATTAACAGTGTTTCAATGTTTATTGGCGGGAAAATATAAGAATAATTTGTTGGTAGATTTACGTAATTTCGTACGGATACCAACAAATTATTCTTACATTTTCCCGCTAATAAACATTGAAACTGTTAATTTGTTCGTAAGAACGTCAGTCCCGTTTTTAACCGTTTTTACGAATAAATTGATCGTATTTTAGAATAAGATTTTTCTCCGTGTAGGAATCTGGGGTCAATATCTTCAGTAGTGATGATCGTATGAATCCATCCCTCCCACTGCGGTCGAGAGGGTTCAGCTGAAGAGCTCAAAAAGTCTCCCTCAAACAGACTCTCCACATCCGGCCAACCAGCCAGTAGGTGGGAAAGGTGGGTAGCTTTGGGTTTTGAGAAGTTGAAACTGACCAGGTGGGTGTTAACAAAGGCCCGAACCTTCTCGAGGAGGTGGTCAAATTTCAAAAAGGCTTAAAAGTGGAAGGGATAAAGAAAATAACTTGTCGAAAAGATAACCGTTGCTGTCGTCAGCGTAGCAATGAGTTTGTGAACGTTCAACGAGTTCGTTGATATGCAACAAAAACAGCATCGGTGACAACACAGATCCTTGTGGCACCCCCCCGTATTTATTTGGTGCAGAGAGAAAGAAGAGCCGTCAACTCCGGTTAATTGTTCTTCCAACTTTTGCAGGGTTGGATTGATCTTGTACGATGGTAAATTCCCGACGAGCGCCTGGTGCCAGACCCAATCAAAGGCCTTGAAGATATCCAACCAGAAGATTTAAATCTCTTCAAAACGTTCTCCAAGTACCGTTCCCAAATTAGCATCACATTTCCAAGATGATCGCCAAAAGATCGATGATGTAATTCTAGAGGTATGTGAGCAACTTGTTATTAACCACCCTTTCCAATACAATTGAGAATATGGGAGTGGTGGCTTTGGGGTGGTCATTGGAAGGATTAGAGCTCTTCCCAGTCTTAGGGATTAGGCGGACGATCGCCTTTTTTTCGAAGATCTGACTCCTTTACACTTTTGACTGAGAGTTTCGTTTTTGAGTAATATTGCCAAAATAATGTGTCGCAGGTGTACTGAGTGGTACATTTGAGGTATCTAACTAACGAATTCGACAGCGCGAGGCATAGCGCCTAAATTAATACTAGGTAATTACAATTTGGCATTGGGTTGCTAAAACCGATGATAATCGATTGATTGATTGAATATCCCCTCAAAAATGGCACACTCCAATCTACACGGAGAAAAATGTTATTCTGAAATACGATAATGTTATTCGTAAAATCCGGACTGAGTTTTTAAGAACAAATTAAGAGTGTTTCAATGTTTATTGGCGGGAAAATGTAAGAATAATTTGTTGGTATACTTACGAAATTACGTATACTAACAAATTATTCTGACATGTTACCGCCAATAAACCCTGTTAATGAGTTCGTGAGAACTTCAGTCCCGTTTTTAACTGTTTTTACGAATAAAATGGTCGTATTTTAGAATGACATTTTATCCGTCTACCAATACTATTTGTGGATCGAGCAGGACCCGCTTGGAATGTGCTGTATTTAACAAGTAGGTGGTAAAAATAATTATTTCTTCTTTAAGGACCACGAAAAAACAATCAAGGGATCAAATTTAGATCGATTTGTAATTTTTTAAATAAATCTTTGCAGCACTGAGGTTCTTCTTGTAATTGTAAAAAAAACTTAATATTTTTACTAGATATAAAAAGAAAATACCCATTATATTTATAAAGGGAGCAATAAAACACAAACACTGATGAGCTTGAAAATCAAAGGTATATGTCGTAGGTACCGACCTTGTAGTTTCAAAACTTTATAACTTGGAAGTATTGCACCTGGCCGAAGGTACTTATAGTTAGTTAGCCCTAATGGCACCTGGTCAACCATCAATAGGATAGGGCACCCAGAATAAAGATAGATACTCGTAAGCCGTAGATCTAACTGGTCGAAGATCTGATTTGAACGTTGAATCATTATTCAGGATAATATAAATTGTTGGTATCTATGTGAATTTTGAATAAATCCTCTTAAGGTGAAGACATGCGGAAAAAATGCAAAATCGTATAAAATCTTGTGTATTAGTTTTGAAAATTTAATCGCTTAGAAATAATATAGATGCTTCAATTAAATACTGTGAGTAGAACACATCTTGGCCTTTGAAGTAATCGAGTATTTTTTTGATAAGCTTTTGAATAAGCTTAGAAAAAAATTATGCGTCTGACCTATAAAAAATGGTTAAAAGTGAAAAATCTCCTACTTACAAATCCTTTTTCTGGTGTTGTTTTATTGAATAATGTAGCTAATTAAGTTTCTTATAGAGTGATCGGAAAACATTTTAATATTTGTATCTGAACTTCACAAAATAAAATAAAACGTGCATTTTGGCGACGTTTCTTTCCAGTGAATAAAAATAGGCGGTACCCAACGAATTTGTAAGTGCGAATTTCATCCTTATGCCATGTACAGAAGGATTTTAGCCCGTCGCTCATTCCACGCCCAGAGCCCGGGGCAAACGGACATGCCTCAGTCTACGCGGCGCTTCGATCTTTAAAAATATACTTGCGGAATAACAAAACACTGTTGTTTGCTAGAGATTAGGGTTTTTATTGGTAAACGCCCAAAAATCGTTCGCTCCGTCCGATTCTGAATGAGTCAAGGACTAGTGGATCATCTTAAGGTGAAGACATGCGGAAAAATGCAAAATCGTATAAAGTCTCGTGTATTAGTTTTGAAAATTTGATCGCTTAGAAATAATGAAGATGCTTCAATTAAATACTGTGAGTAGAACACATCTTGGCCTTTGAAGTAATCGAGTATTTTTTTGATAAGCTTTTTAATAAGCTTAGAAAAAAAATATGCGTCTGACCTATAAAAAATGGTTAAAAGTGAAAAATCTCCTACTTACAAATCCTTTTTCTGGTATTGTTTTATTGAATAATGTAGCTAATTAAGTTTCTTATAGAGTGATCGAAAAACATTTTAATATTTGTATCTGAACTTCAAAAAATAAAATAAAACGTGAATATTGGCGACGTTTCTTTCCAGTGAATAAAAATAGGCGGTACCCAACGAATTTGTAAGTGCGAATTTCATCCTTATGCCATGTACAGAAGGATTTTAGCCCGTCGCTCATTCCACGCCCAGAGCCCGGGCCAAACGGACATGCCTCAGTCTACGCGGCGCTTCGATCTTTAAAAATATACTTGCGGAATAACAAAACACTGTTGTTTGCTAGAGATTAGGGTTTTTATTGGTAAACGCCCAAAAATCGTTCGCTCCGCCCGATTCCGAATGATTCAAGGACTAGTGGATCATCTTAATATCGATTTTTATAACATTTGTCAAAATTCTCAGGGCAGATTATTTCGTCTCCATATAAAAATGAATCAAAACGAGTAAAAGCCACTTAAGCTCAATGTAGATCACCCCACAAAAAAAAAACGCACGCCAAACAAGTAGAACGACCAAAATATTTTTTCTTGGAGAATATGGTACAAGTCAGCTGGGCTCAATGCACTACGCGTAAGCAACGGACTCACAAGTTAGCACAGGTTGGGCTTCGAGGAGTTGCACACATTACAATGCAACCGTTGGTAGTTTTTTCTGGTGCAATATCGTACACGGTAGGTATACGGTTTTACCCACCCCACGGGGGACAATCAGAAAAGTTTGAGGTTTTTTATTTTTTTCATACATTTATGACTAAGATATTCTGACATGTTTCTATTGTGTTTTGTTCCCTAGTAAATTCATTAATAAAAATATTTATTATAAACCGAATTTCATTTTCATTTACTAAACTACAGAACCTCCATCTTAGGTATACGGTTTTGGACAGGTCTCCCCAAAGGGTAATTTTGCGACACAGTTTGTATCTGGTATGATCAAATCATTAGCGTGTAATGTTTTATATCCGCGGGTAGGATTGTTTCTTTTCGATTGTACCTACACGGAGAAAAATGTTATTCGAAAAAACGATCATTTTAATAGTAAAAACATAGGTTTCAATGTTTATTCTTACATTTTCCCGCCAATAAACATTGAAACCCTGTTAATTTGTTCGTAAGAACTTCAGTCCCGTTTTTAACCGTTTTTATTATTAAAATGATGGTTTTTTCCTAAGAGTATGGATATTAGAGAGACGGCATGTGAAGTGTGCCTTTTCACGCGCTCCAAGTGTGCCTTTTCGAAAATTCTACCCACACGGTTGACATTGGCTGTCACCATGTAAAATGGCTGCTGTCGGAACGTATTAAACGGCCAAAAACCAGCAGCCAATGTAAGCCGTTTGGGTAAAATTCTCGAAAAGGCACACTTGGAGCGCGCGGGCACACTTCACATGCCGTCTCTCCAATATCCATACTCTTAGGTTTTTTCGAATAACATTTTTCTCCGTGTATACAATAAATATTTTGGCGGCCTCGGAAAAGTCATTTTATATGATGTTTTGGATGGTTGCTCACGTATATATATCTACATACTTTCATTTCGTCTTTATTTATTTTAAAATTCCGCTTTACATTATCATGCACTGCTTCAAACTGTGGCATCCAGATTTTGAATCATTCGAGAGAAGAAGAATATGACCCATATGTACAAAGTAAATAACTACAAAGGATGCTATAAAAGGAGGTAGGTACCTTCTTTGCACCACAGAAGGAAGATATAGGTATATTTAGGTAGCTACTCCTTCCTTTGTTATTCCTGCACTCACAATGCGGAGTACCGAGCACCGGTAATTATATTGATTATCGCGACGAATTCAGACATCCTTTCGCGATGTTCTCAAGGATACCTAGTCTGCCACGGTACTTACCCGACTACCTTCTTCCCTCTCCTTCCCATCCCCTTTCCCGTCCTAACCCTATATCTTCCCGCAAGCAGCATGGCGTTTCACCTTAGGTACTTTCAATGTCTTGATCGATGGTACAAATAATCCGTAACTAATAATCAATATTTAATGTATCTAATATTATGATAATTCTTTTAGCGGGAACTGTTTATTTTCATGTAAGTACATACCTTGTTAACCGTTTTATTATTTTTTTAACCTGTCAATAGTCAACGGCTGACTGTGAAAGCAGAGACGAATTTTGATCTTTAATTTACCTGTAAAATTATAATAATATCTGGATAACTTGTAGAGCGCGGTTTTCGTGAAAAATCACCTCAAGGACGCTGTAAATGTATCTAAGGTTGGAAGATGAAGAAATTTTGAATCTTAGGTATATACATTTTTTTTTACATAGGAGGCCCTGAGGAAAATAATTCCTCCTAGGGCCTACGTCATCTTTGGGAATGCCGTGTGGGGGGTGTTTTTAGAAAAGGAAGGAGAGGAAGTTCTGGGAAGGAAAAGGGTATTAGAGGTGGGTAAGAATCTGGGGGTCGGTGTCTCTAGGAATGACAAACATATGAATCCATTCCTCCCAATGCGATGCAAGCCGATATTCTGGGAGAGTCCGGCTGGAGAGATCAAGAGAGATCAATGAAAACATCGTAAAATAAACGAATTGGTTTACGAAGTAGGTATACAAAAAATAATACAATTTCAATAATTGGCTTTAAAATAATAGAAGATCACTCTAAATAGTAACTAAACTACTTTGCAAAATAAAAATAAATTTGCAAAACAGTAACTAAACTACTAACATCCTATAGAAAAAAGGTGAATATGTAGGAATAGATCTCCGTGGTCAAGGGGTAAGGCTCTCTACTAGCGTTCCGGAGACCCTCCACACAGCATTCCCAAAGATATCATTAAAATTAGATATTATCCTCAGGGCCTCCCGTGTGGAGCTAATGTCAAAAAATTGTAGTAGGTACCTATCTAGGTACCTATCACCTTATAACATAACTAACTAACCATCACGCCGTTTACCCGCAGGGGTAGGCAGAAAGGACGGACCGCTAAACAACTCGGTCTAGGCACACAATTCTCGCCTCATTCTCATTCATACATCTTCTCATACATACTTTTCTATTATTCTGACTCTTGACATGGCCCGACTCAAGCATCTGATTCACTTGATCGTGCCATATCTTCGCTGGGCGTCCTCGGCTTCTTCTACCATTCACATTCGCGTCAAAAGAGTCATAATTTATAATTCTCCCCATTTTTGTCATCTAGATAGGTATCTACTATTAAGTATTTCACGAAAAATTTACTGATAGCAGACCTAGAAGAAGGTACACGGAGAAAAATGTTAATCGAAAAAATGATCATTTTAATAGTAAAAACAGTTAAAAACGGGACTGAAGTTCCTACGAACAAATTAACAGGGTTTAAATGTTTATCGGCGGGAACATGTAAGAAAAAACATTGAAACACTGTTAATTTATTCGTAAGAACTTCAGTCCCGTTTTTAACCGTTTTTACTATTAAAATTATCGTTTATTCGAATAAAAGTCCGTGTAGATATAAACTAAAATAATTAGAAATAATTCATATTATATTGCTATTTTGAAACTAAATTACAAAAAAAAATACTAGAATGAAACGGTTTTTCCGTTCATTCCATTTTCACAACTGTCACCCGGTGGGCGGGGCCCGTCTCTGTCCCCATTGGTCTATTTTGAATTTGTCGCGTTCCATTGCCGAGCCGCTCCCGGCCAATGAGAAGGGTCCCCTGACGGTGACAAATGAATTTAAAGTTGGTGACATCTGCGCAATGTGCACGACTCCGCTCCCCATAGAAAACAACAATGTAGATTTTCAATTAATAGGGTGACGCGATTGGTGGATTTTGTCGTGGAACTTTTTGACAGATTCAATGTAAACTTAATCAATTCACAACCCAGATTAAAATTATGAGATGATTAATTCTTTATTTCACATCTTATAAAAGTTTAGTATTTTTTTTACTTATAAACGCTTTTTACAAGTTAGATATGCTTTGAAATACTAAGAAAATTTTATTGTTCGCACAAGTATGTACACAAGCAATATGAATATTAATAAATAGTTTTGTCAATTAAAAAAACCCAAATCTTTAAAGAGATACAATAGATATCTACTTATAATATCTACAAAAATAAAATATTTCATCAGTGATTCAATCCAATATTGTAAGTATTTTTTAGACTTTCTTGAAAGATTCGAGTTTTTTAATTGACAAAACTATTTATTAATATCCATTCATATTGCTTGTGCTGTGTAGGTACTAGCGCGAACATTTTCATTGTTTTTGTAGAACTCCATTCAATATTTTTTAAATACCTACATTTACTTGATTTCATATGATATTAGGTACCTATAGGAAGGTATTACCTATTGGATATCTATAGATATTTGTTATTTTTTGATGACATAAAAATAAGAAGTCCCAATGGCCGAGTAGGTACCTACTGGTAAGACAAGAGATCCTGAATTTGAGTCCCAGTTGTGACCGTTACCGACCTTTTTATGTTTATGTGTCTTGTTCTTTTTTCGTATTTTCGTTTCATATCAGTATTAGGTATCTTCTTTTTCAATTATATGATGTATCTACTTGATTTTCGATTTTATTTTTTTCAATGAACGCAAATCTTGGAAGTGGAAATTAACCCACTTTCCGAGATCCGATCAAGCTGAAAACTCGTCAAATCGACTCGTTGTCGATGACAATGCATTGTATCCATTGGCACACAGGCGTATTTCAAACATTTCATTTTGCGTTTTTGAAATCACATGATGTAGACAGCGACCTTTCGCTTGATTTGAAAATCAAGGGTGCTAAATTTCATCATTCTCGTAATAAAACTGTAGATTGTACCTAATACAAAATTAAACCAACACCGGCACACTCTTCTACGTATTCCTATTAAGAGGCTAGACTTTGAACGACACGCGGAACACCCGCGTCTGTCATTCTGTCCCGCTCACAATAAGCTCACGCACACTTACAATACATGCGAATGCGAAATGTGCGAATGAGACAACGCTCAAATTTACCTACAGAAATTGCTCGAAAAAGGGTTTATGGAGAATACACTTTTCTACACCGAAACTTTCACGAAATTGAAATTTTAAAAAATAGATATTTTTTAGAAAAAAGAAGCTACGTCGGTAGCTTTTTATAATTTTATAATTCTTTATGAGAGTTGAGTTAGCAGCACTTTTTCCTTAAATAATATTTTTTGATAAATCGTACATGTTTGACAGTGAATGTTTACGTTAATACGAAACACATCGAAAATTCGAAAACATACCGACATAGTTTTCACCCTCTAGAAGGCAATATAAAAAAATATATTCATTTTGTGCAATTTTCGATGTAGAAAAGTGTTTTTTCCCGGGCGTCCTTTTTGTATGGGCCGAAAAGCGAAGTCTATCGTCTTAATATAATATACACTTAGGTAGATATGAAAGGGTAGGCACCTAGAAATATCATCACCACATCTGCTCATGTCAAAATCTTCTACTTTTTTATTTTAATGTACAACATCACGCTTCAGAATCTATAAAAATGACGTGATTAAAACCGCCCCCTCCATCAATATCACAACCTACCCCAAATTCTGATTGCCATCCGAATAGTTACCCCATCCATAATCTCTGCATTATATTTATGCATGTGGGAAGTAGATAGGACGGTACTGGCCACCTACCTAGTACAGTACCTATCTACCCTATCTCTGCATATATTGATGCATTTGAAAAGTAGGTAGGTACGTATTCTATGGTAGAGTTAGAGAGGAGGACACATCGTAACAATAATAGTATTCGTTGGCAGAGGATTATGAGTAGAACGCGGCAATCCGCTTAGCCGTTGGTATATTAGCCGTGCAGACAGCGGTGCAGCTGTGCAAGGATTTAGGGCTTCAAAATCGGGGACCGCGTCCCGCGTAAGTGTCCATATAAAAAGGGTTTTAATGATGGTTTTGGATCTTTTCAAAATAAATATCAACTCTACTTTGGCCACTGATCTAGGTACTCATAAATAAAATATTTACCGTAATGGAGGGTAGCAAATGTAAAATCATGCAATATCCAGTGTTTTAAATAATGTTATCTGCGTGCAAAGTCGTATCTTCTCAAAGCATAAACTTTCTAATACAAGTACCTACCTATGTTTATCAGAAGAAGACCTGCCAGGTATCCAGTTTCATATTTTAGAAAATAATAAAATTAGATTGAGCCTAAGAACTCGTAATAAATTGTAACACCGTCCTTTAGATGATTTTTCACAAAAACGGCGTTACACAAATTATCCAATTATGATTATTATTAAGTATAGGTATACTTGATTTGGTAGGTAAGTAACTGAAACATGAGAAAATCGAAATATTTTTGCCTGACCCAATTTTTCTATTGTTCCACAAGAAAAATGGTGTCTTACCAAAGTGGGTACTAGAATATTATATAGCAAATCATTTGAAATCTTCTGCCGTCACTATAATAAGCAGATACTCTGTTGAATTTAGCACTGCAGCTGTCCATCTACTCTCTGTCCCAACCCTCCACGAAACTGGGGAACGGGGCTGTTGACCGCCCTCCCCCCGCTTCATCGCCCCCGGCACAGCTACCCCCGCCCCTTCGGCAAACATCGGGCGCGCTCGGCAACATTCGGAGGGGCAGACACCCCTCGGGACGGGGAAAGTGGATCAAATGAATGTGGGACGAATAAAACATCTGGAGATAAGATGGGAGTTTATGACGTCACAAATGCGTAGTCTAGTTTTGGGAATGCCCCCTGGGATTAGGCTGAATCTATTTCTTTGAGGGTGAGGTTATTGTGGAATCCAGAATGGCAAAGGTCGCCCACAAGTAAATTTAATACAAATCCCGACTTTGTTGCATGGTTTTCATCACGAGGATCGAGAGTAACCAAGCCAGGAGAGGAAATTCATCGACAATGGTCCGATGAGTATGAATTATTTCAACAAATGATGTTTTATGCCGAGGTACTAAAATGTATAAAAACCTCAATAAAATATGTAGGCATGCACAAAGAATATTTTCCAAAGCACACTTGGTAAGAAGCAACGTGGTTGCCTACTAGGTGCAACTATGTTTTTAAGAAAAATCATTTAAGAACCCAAAGAAGTAGATACCTATATAAACGCACTAAAAGTAGGCAGGTAAACCACAGTAAAAACAAATTAACCCACTACAATAATTCTCAGTTAAACATATATCTACTTACTAATGTTAATTTGCTTAATTCGTCTATAATCCACTAGGAGTGTTAAGTTTTCCATCAAGATTTCTTCTTGAAAGCAGGAAAAAAACTCTTCTGGATATCTTCAATTATGTAGAATTTCAAGTGTTATATTCTAAATCTGGGGCAAAATTCTAAACTTATCTGCCTAACATTTGTAAATCTCTGTAGAACGAAGATTGTTTATCGATTTCTTGGCGTAAATCACGCCGAAAAAGTATTTTGACTTCTAATAATAATAATTTGGCTAATTTATATAGCGCCGTTTTCGTGAAAAATCACCTCAAAGGCGCTGTACAAAAAAACTAATATGATAACTTTAGATTTATAATGATAACTTGTGACTTACATCTGAGACTTATAGCTACACGGAGAAAATTGTTATTCGAAAAAACGATCATTTAATTGTAAAAACGGTTAAAAACGGGACTGAAGTTCTTACGAACAAATTAACAGGGTTTCAATGTTTATTGGCGGGAACATATAAGAATAATTTGTTGGTATACGTAATTTCGTACGTATACCAACAAAATACTCTTACATTTTCCCGCCAATAAACATTAAAACATTGTTAATTTGTTCGTAAGAACTTCAGTCCCGTTTTTAACCGTTTTTACTATTAAAATGATCGTTTTTCGAATAACATTTTTCTCCGTGTAGTGACTTACGACTAAGGGGGTTTCTCATCATCCTCCTAATAGCTTATCCATACCATAAAGAGTATTTTTGATTTACGATTTACGGTTTATTTATTTATTACCTAAGTCGGAGTTTATTATTTGGTACTCGAACATATGAATACTGTCTATATATTGGATAAGTTTGCTGAGTTTTCTAACTATTGCAAGTATTTTATTTTTATTTTTAATAATATTCAATATAGTATGAATAAACTATTGGGAGGATGGTGAGAAACCTGCTAAGACTTATAACTACTGACTTACCTACTGACTTACATTTATATTCACACCTGTGACTGAAAGTTAGATAATTACAACTAACATCGAGATTTATATTAAAAATTAGTGTTTTGGTTTTTGCCAGGGTTGTCACTGATAACAGTGATAAGTGATAACATTAAAAACCAAATAACAAACAAAACTCTGTAAGTATAGGCACAAATAGGTAACCCATGAGTAAGTTAATTCTGCGAGACGAAGCAGTTTAAGGATTTTACACATATTTATATTTACATTAGATAGGTCTACTAGATAGTCTAACTAGAGCATATGACTAATATAGGTATTCATATGATTCAAATAAGGTACGTTTTATAGCATTTCTGGCACCTAAATCAAATTAATAAAAACTTACAAAGGCACTTCTAGCATTAACCCCCAGATATATTTATTAATGTAAGTAGGTACCACACGAGAGTCCCAACAGCTTCCAACCGTTTGGAGCTATTTTTACTCTGGCATCCCCAATTTGGGTATGTTGTGAGGCTGACAAGAGGCTAGAACGGCGATGAAGTAATACATGGCTTTTCAAACCTGGTCACCAAACACTGATAAAGACATCTAAATAGAAAACGGAATATACGATTAGCTCAAACGCGCATGAACAAAGATCTCTTAACAGAAAAAAAAGTCAGCTTTAGGACAAATGAAATCTACGGTCTCGAAGAACAATGACGGATGTGCGATTTTGTAGATTTGCAGTAGAAATTTTTAAATTATCGTTTGCACTTTTACTGTTTTTGTGATCAAAAATTATAGCATGAAAGAAAAATATATTTTATATAATTTTATTTCTTAAAAAATTCTGAAAATTCAGACCTTTAAATCAACAAAAAGAATTATAAGCCAACAGTGCGATTTTCAAGTTTTAGAAGATACGACATTGTTCTTAGGGACCATCGAAATATTATGTCACAGTACGCCCCTGCTACCAGTCAAAATTATAAAAAAAGCAGACCTAACTCTAAGTACCTACCTACAACCTACTTAAATCAAAAACGCATATAATCCCACAACAGTATAATGAAAGCTACCAAGGGCACCCATTTTGAGAAAGGGTTGTTTTTATAAATACTTTTATTTCCAGTGACGCCCCCTACTTGACAAACAACGTAGTTGGGTCCCATTGAGTCCCCTTATGTCAACCTATTTGAATAAAAACATGAAAGCGGGGCTTTTGTTAGGGGATATTACCTACCTTCCTATTATACTTTATTATATTGGACATGCGTTCTGGATACTTAACATGGTTTTCGCTTGTAAACACCGTGTTTGTTCAGCTACGGTTGAGGGCAGTAGAAAAATGATTGCAAGTTGTAGATGTAAAATGATATTTGTGTACTAGTACGAGAGATGTTTTCAAGGAATCAGTTTTAAAATTCTTTAGGTATCTAACAATTTACTATTTAGGTACGTGGAAAGCCCTCAATGTATTTTTTATGTGATTTCCGCATAAGAATTCCAACTGCTCCTGTCTGTAGCCAGTGAGACTCTCCCGTCCCCAATTGGGGTATGTTGTGAAGCTGGGTATGTAGTGGGTAGGGAAAGGAAGATGGGGTTGTACCTGGCTATTCAGATCTGATAACCAAACAGGGCTAGAGCCATTTCAAGCAACGTTTCAATTCTTAAGAGGCTAGACTTTGCACCACACGCGGAACGTTTAGGTATTTCACTGTCTATCATTCTTTCCCGCTCAAAATAAGCTCACGCACTTACGATACATGCGAATGCGAAACGTGCGAATCGGACAAATGTCGTAAACTCTCATATTTACCTACAGAAATCGCTCAAAATAAAGTTTCAGGAGAAAACATTTTTCTACCCCGAACTTTCACGAAATTGTAATTTAAAAATAAAAATATGTTCTGAAAAGATGAAGCTATGTCGGAATGTTTTTATAATGTTGTAATTCTTTATGAGAATTGAGTTAGCAGCACTTTTTCCTTAAATAATATTTCCTTAAATAATATATTACCTAAGGGTTACCTGGCTATTCATCTGCAGATCTGGTTACACGGCTAAAACAATTTCAATCAATCTTTCAATTCTAAATGGCGGTCTTACACCAGAGCGATACTGAGAGTATCTTTCACTCTGGAATGTGCCGCAAATACACTATGTAGGTATATCTATATGAAATAATACAAATTAATCAAATAAAATTTTCCCTTAAGGATTAGAACCCGCGACCTTCGGATTGCTGGTTTTTAGTAACTAAATCTGAATGTTAGAATAATTTGTTGGTATACGTAATTTCGTACGTATACCAACAAATTATTCTTACATTTATGTAAGATGCCAATAAACATTGAAACACTGATAATTTGTTCGTAAGAACTTCAGTCCAGTTTTTAACCGTTTTTACGAGTAAAATGATCGTATTTTAGAATAACTTTTTTCTCCGTGTACTACCTTCAACCTCACAACAAAGATAACTCATTTGGGGATGCCAAAGTTTCACTGGCTCCAGACGGGAGCAGTAAAACTTTGGCAACCAACCAATAATACCAACATATAATTATATTCAATCCCAAACCAAATTAATAACTACTTTTGGTACGCAAAGGGTAGAATAGCATTCCAATAGCAATTTTAAATCTCCCATTCCATCATAATTGAAGAGGGAAATGTCACTAACATTGCGTATTTTTCACTGCGATACTTAAATGAATAAAAAACTTTTGTTTGTCGTCCTTTATTCGGGTTTGAATAAAGAAGTACAAAAACTATATCGCACGCCCCTGGCTTATTATTATTACTAATATTAACCCTTTCACGTCGAGTAATCCAATATGGTCGTGATAAATGGATGGCCATAATTTTTACGAAATGCTTTATATGCATACTTGTCAAAAGTGGGTGCTCACAAAGAGTTGGAACGAAAGAACTTAACGCTCTATTTTTCATGAGAAAATTTTAATAAGAGCTTTCTACTTTCCTTCCTGGTTTAAATAAATAAAATTACGAGTAAATAGCTCGAATGCATTACAACAAAATTTGTATTTTTATAATTACATAAACCAATTTTGCTTGTAGAGTTTTCACCAGTTCTTACTTAATTCTTTTTAATGAAAAATTAGAAGAAATTAATTCTTTTTACTTAATTTTATGTGTAGAGGCAAAATTGTTTTAATTTCTCTCTCTCTCTCTCTTCCTGTAGGTAGGTACGTAGATACCTACTATATGTAATATAGGTAAGTACCTAACCGAAGGATTTTAACAAGCGAATCTCGAGCATATTTGCAGTACAAAAAGTTAATGTCGTTTTGCTGTCCGATGTCTATTAACATTTTTCAATCACACGTTGCCACTGATTCCACTCCTAAACATCACGACGGGATCACGTGATACACTCAGTGTTTCGTATGATAATGTGCTGCACGAACGAGACGGAGAGCCTATCACGTAACCCGTTTCTAGGCTATACCCGACTACTCATCGGTGAGATGCGAAGGAAAAATATTTTTATCAAAATGGCATCCACATTTTTTACTCCAAATATGCTAAGGAATCGCTGCGCTGGTTAAAATCTTTGAGGTAGGTACCTATTATGTGCTATTATACAATGTGTAGGTACCTACCTAATAGATTAGTAGGCAGTTGGACGAAATCATTATAGCCACGAATAAAATTATTGCATTAGTCAACTATAACGAACTCAATTTAGCAAATCTGTTTTAACTCAACTGTTTTGCTTTTCGTCTGTCTGTAAATATGTTTGTACGTTCCGTTTTAATGGTCCCGCATGATTCTGATTTCAAATGTAAAAACATCGTGTTAATTAGGACTTTCATGTTCGCATTTTGTTAATGGTACCTACTATTTACCTGTATGAAGAAAGACTTTCAATATGAAGTAATTTCGAAATAAGACTTAATTATCAAAGACAGTGACGTTTTTTTGGGCAAATTGTATTAAATTAAAAAAAGGTTACTTAAATTACATATAGTTTATAATAATTAATTATACAGTAACTATATACGTACCTACAAATCTTATGATTTTAAAGTTTTTTTTTGTTAAATAAGAGAATATTAGAAACATCTTTATTTAAACGCTATGTCTACTGTTCCTGTTCACAAAACGATCGTTGCATCTGCCGAGCACGTGGGGAAGAAAAATTCCAATAAAAAATGTGTCCATCAATTTATTTACCAATGTCCATCTGGCCAGAGAAATGTGTAGATAATATTATATATTTTCATACAATGCGTTGTGCCTTACTCAATTAGGTACATTTTATGATAGATTGCACCTTGTGGTATTGGGTAACTAGGTGAAACTTTATAAATCAAGTCATCCAGTGAAACACCTGGATTTTAAAGTAGGTACCCGTATGTATGACCCGTCAGTGGTTGAGTGGGCATAGCGTTTGGGTTCCACCCAAGCGTTCCGTGTTCGGTTCCTCGGCTGGCTAAGTCCTCCATCACAACACAAGCAATATCTTCCGCTTAGTGTGGTGGTAGTAGGAAATTTTCAAATGTTGTTGGGATATACGTAACCCGGGAATGTTTGTCTTTCTTTAAAAAAAAATAAAAACCATCACTAGCCGTTTTTAAAAAAAAAATTAGATTGTTTATATTATTTCGTGTCTTCTAGGAGAAATTATCCTATTTATTTTCATTACATCCCTGTGAAACATTATAATTGTAAGATTTAAGAAGCAAAGGTTAAAGGTTATCATTAATATAAAAAATAGTGCCCCAGGATCTTTGCTTTTCAAAAAAAAATTAAGTAGGTACCTATTACCATTAGTAAACTTACAATATATATCTCCCTATCCATTTTTTTACATTAGCTCCACATAGGAGGCCATAGGGAAAAATAATTTCTCTCGGGACCTATATCATTTTGAGGGATGCTGTTTGGAGTTTTTTAAGGAAAGGAAGGAGAGGAAGATCTGGGAAGGAGAAGAGTATGAGGGGTGGACAGGAATCTGAGGTCAGAGTTTCTGGGAGTGACGGACCTTTGAATCTATGTCCCCCAACACACCTCTCCAAATCCGGTCCGCCACACAGCAGGTGGGCAGACGCATCCGCCGCCACGACCTAGATAATCTTCACCCCATGAACCCGGGCACCCCTGATTTGTCACCAATCGTAGCGAGCCACTTGTGGTGACTTATGGCAGAGGAGTTGGACATCCAATAAATGGTTACCCGCCCCTTAAATTGAACATCACCCGCCATCCACTGACATAATAAAAATACAAGGCACCTTATATTCATAGATAGGTAGGTACCTACTAATCGAATAAATATAAATACAAATATAGGTATTGCTTACGAAAATGATACCTATTCAAAGAATATATACCTACATGAAAGGGCCGCTAAAGTATGTCCACTGGACCTAGTTCAGTAAAACCACAGGCAACTTATCTTCACTATATTGATTCATACACCTGTCAAAGCATTTGGAAAAATCCAAAAAATATTTATTCGTTAAATAATTTTGGTACCTATTTTATCACTTATGTTCTTGAATAATGTTAGGATTACGAAGGAATATTTCATATTACGTATAACAAACACATGCACCAACCGAAATTAATAGATATATTTAAATTGTTATTATCAAGGTGTGTGTTGAAAACTATAAGAGAGGGAACGTAACTACCTTTAGATGGTTTGTGCATGACGAATTGACATGTCGGTGGTGTTGCCAGAGCAGATTTTGTGGCTGACTGCCTTCAAAGTTAACTGTGCCAATCTGCATCCACATTGTCTTGGCATCTGTAGGTAATTCATCCGGTAACCTACCCATTTAAACACCACGTGGAAGTTTTAATGTGTAATATATCACCGCGATTCCTGATTGGTCGACCGGACTAAAGGTGGCCGCTGAGCCCTCGAGGGAAGATCATCTTGATGTACCACTGAAGGGTTTCACCAACAGAAGTGTGTTTTGGGCGCGTGTGTGTGTACCCAAAATAAGTTCAAATTGTCTTTTATTTCGGATGAAATTTGCCAAACGATTTCAACTGCTGACAATCTTTCTTGAATAGATGATTAATTTTAATTGCTTCTCTGGGGCCTAGGAGTCGTTTGATCTTTCAACTCGGTATCGAATGATAAACAGTCTCAGTATTGCCCTGGTGGAAGATCACCAATCAAAATCGATAATTATTTAATTTGTATTGAAATAACTCTTGTTATAAAAACTTTTGAAGGTTATCCCCATCAATGTTCAAAATTCATTGAAGACGAAGATAATTTTAATAAAACGAAAATATGAAAAAGAACAATTGACAGAAAAATAAAATGTGACGGTCGCAACTGGGACTCGAACCCAGGATCTCATACCTTACATGTTAGGTAGAAAGGGAACGGACACACACGGAGAAAAATGTTATTCGAAAAAACGATCATTTTAATAGTAAAAACGGTTAAAAACGGAACTGAAGTTCTTACGAACAAATTAACAGTGTTTCAATGTTTATTGGCGGGAAAATGTATGCATTTTGTGCATTTTGAATCAGTGAACGCCTCATCATGGTGGCTAACGGATGTTCCAAGACTCTACATGGCTTGGTTTCGTGAAATCGTAATATCTTTGTAATTACAATAAACACTGAGTAATAAGTAAGAAAGGAATTAATGTTTTTACGAAATCAACCAGTAAAAAAACAATTCTCAAAAATCTTCTTGTACCTTTCCAAAAAAGTCTTGCCAAGTAACTTTAAATCCCTCAAAAAAGAGGCGGGGATTCCGTTTTCGCATTTTTCTAGGACTAGTGGATCATCTTAAGTCCCTATCGACGTTGATTGAATAATGATTCAAAAGCAGGATACTATATAAATATAACGTGTGGTTAACCTTTCCCTTACTGTGCTGAAAAAATCCGCGCGTTCCGGTGCTGTGTAATCACTACACAAGTAGAAATGGTCGATTTAAAAGCAGAAAAAAATGAATATTCATAGCAAATCGCTATATTTCATTATAGTTGAAGTCAAAAATGATAATAATTGATGTTAAATTGCTGAAAACATGAAAAAAACATCGGTAGCTCAAAGAAACGATGCTCATACAACATGCGAAGAGACCACTCTGAATGAATGCCGGGCGGCGACTGGCGGCGTCGTCCGCGGTCCGTGGGAGAAGCCGAAGGAACAAACACGATTGACGACTAACCAGTAACCACACGGTTCTCTTTCTCACGCTCACTTATATCGAAGTGGGTGAGAGTGAGACGTGCATAGTGTCGCATTAGCCGCACGCTTCACGCATTTGCACATCTCACCCGCAGTACTGATCATACGCCAGACGTTTGATTGTATTGGTGAATTTGTTTTCGATTCTCACAAAATACCTCTTATGTGCCCGAAAGGTACTGATTATTATTATTTTAATATTTTTATTTAATGTGTAACTGTATGACGGAGGATTACCTAAAATATGAACCCAGAATTTTCCATATTTACGGAGATATTAAAGGTGCAAGGAGCAATGTGTAGTAGATACACATCACAGGCAAGGGAGGGTTAAAGAGAGGCCTCTGTGGACAAAGAACACAATGATCTGTATTATCTGATACGTTCCACATCCGCCGAAAGCTGCGGACATGAGTGGACCATGTTTCGCTGTACAAATTGCTCGCTGGAGCAAAAAAATGTAATGAAAATGTCTTGTTGAAAAATGGACATCAGTTATATTGTAAAATTATTGAAATAAAGATTATTTGAAAATAGGCTAGTAACAATTTTGAACTCACAAAAAAAATGTTTTGAAGTTAGACATACCTATTATTTTAGATACGCCTTTTCATTGGTTATGAAAAAAATAATTGGTGCATGGACCGACAAAGTATCTTATTTATATCTAGTAATATAATTCAAGTTCTTTATACATTTAAGGTACCTATTGAGAAGAACATAATTTTTTTTTGTGTAGTGTTGGCTCAGAAAATAATGAATCCATCATTTTTCGACAAAGTCTATTGTGAAGTCGAAGGAAACAAAATTTCATTTTCTAGTGATTTGATATAAGTATCTAACTTCAAAGTGGTAGATACTGTCAGTATCTCTCTGGTGAAAGACCACCATTCAGAATCGAACCGTTGCTTAAGGGGGTCATCCCATGTGAAGGCTATTTTTGAGATTTTTTTTGGTGAAGAAATAAACATAGGTTCAATCACAAACTTTTCAGCACATATTTATTCATATTTTGAGCACCCTTTACAATTTTTTCAGCCCAAAATCGTCGCTCATTGCCGCCAAACCACCAAAATTTATTAAAAAATGTTCAACAAGATGCCAAAAAATGCCCAAAAAATCTTTACTTTAATGATAATAATTAATAATATAACATCCATTGCTGATAATTAATAATGTAACAAATAATTAATAATATAACATCCGCTCGCATTATTCAAATGCGCGGTCACACGCGCGTGCGCTGCAGTGCGGCAATTAATAAAAAATTGCCAGCATTTAAAATTCAAATCAATAGTAAGTTTCTACTAGTGCGATACTCGCAATAAAATAAATAAGAAGGAACCACACTTCTAGGGTTTATATGTTCAGTGCATTGTGCCCACTGATACAAGCCAGGTCCTCGTGATGGGGCAACTACTGCAGCTGTCAGATATCACATCCTGCCACGGCTCAAACTGGAAATCGTATCTGTCAAGAGGGAATGGTTTCCCTCCCACTTGTTACGGTAACACAATGTTACACCCTGTCCTGTTTTATATATTATTTTGTAACGAACAAAGGTTATCGTTATAGGTGATTGTTCACAAAGCCGAAATGATGTTACAGAGCCCTTGTAATAGGTAGGTACTGTTTTCTTCATTTGATTTATAAAAATATTGTTTCCTTGACAGTTTGCCCTCCAACAGTAGGTCCTGCCCCCCGGCATACTTTTTACAATATGCAGTCGGTCTAGGGAAAGTACGGTAGGTATACCTACTTACACAAAATGTAACCAGTGTCCCCGAAGGGGTGTGCAGAGAGGATGAACTGCCAAATAACAAAAGTACAAGATATATTTTCATTCAAATGCATCAAGGAAAAAACTACTTGTCTACATACTGTACCTATATACCTACACGGAGAAAATTTTTATTCTAAAATACGATCATTTTATTCGTAAAAACGGTTAAAAACGGGACTGCAGTTCTTACGAACAAAGTAACAGTGTTTCAATGTTTATTAAACCCTGTTAATTTAATAGAAATAACTTCAGTCCTGTTTTTAACCGTTTTTACGAATAAAATGATCGTATTTTAGAATAACATTTTTCTCCGTGTACCAACCAACTGTCGACATATACGACATTGGATATACGATACGTATTTTGTATATACACGTATACGTCGTCTATCCAATCAATTTTGTGTTTTTTGGAAATTGTTAAATAATGCACAAAAAATTATAATTTTATAACAATTATAATTTCGGGAGACACAAAAAAACGTTATCATCGTAATTGATGCGTATTGTGTTAAAAATAATCTAACATGTTAGATGACTAATTTGTACATATCGTTCCACACTAATACCGCAAAACTTTAGGGGCACTGGAAATTAAAAAATAAGTTGTTATATTTGTGCGGTTTACAAAACTTTCGTATAAACATGACTTTATAATAATTGTCAGCTGTTCTATAAATTACATTGATTTTGAATTTACAAACCTTTATTTGTTTATCTTGTAAACGATAATTCGAAGATGTTTCAAATTTTATTTGATTGATTTGTGTTGTCACAAATTAATTATTTAAATATAATATAAGAAATATTTGCGGCCCGTTCCAGAGTGGAAGATACTCCAGTCTCGCCCTGGTGTAAGACCATCATTCAGAAGAAAAGTTGCTTAAAAATGTGTTTAGCGACTAGATCTGAATAGCCAGGTACTTCCATACCTTCCTCTTCCCCATCTCCTTACTCTCCCCACTTACCCTCACTTACCTTGTGAGGTATATACATAAAAAATAAATGAATGAATAACCATTGCAGGAAATATAGACCTACATAAGATTAGGTACATGGAAAAATTTTACGCTTCTCCATAAATGTCATAAGTAGCATTTAAAGAATCACTGTGATTTTTTTCTTATCCATTTAAAATAACAGAAGCCGATGTGCTTTTATAATTTTCGGATCATTCTTTTTCATGTTTTTCTATCGAGGGATTTTTACATTTATATTTGTTCAACTTATAAATGTGAATATTGCACAAGAGTTACAACAGCTCCCAACCACCTGGAGTAAGTGAGACTATCACATCCCCTAATTGGGGTATTTTGTGAGGCTGAAGGTAGTGGGAAATGGACGGAGCTGGAGAAGAGGAAGGTGGAGATGTACCTGGCTATTCAGATTTTATCAGCAAACACAGCTAAAGCCATTTCAAGCAATGTTTCAATTGTGAACGATGGTCCTACACCTGGACGATGCTGTCAGTATCTTCCACTCTGCAAGGTGAGAAATTATCTTAAAAATTAATTTAAATCGGTAGAAATAGCTATAAGGCCTCTCCACACGATGCTGCAAACAGTCCGACTTGTTGCTGTTTGACAAATTGCATTGTTAGTAGGCACAACCGGCTGCCGAATCCTTTGCGATTTGTAGCCATTCTGCAAACAGCCCGGGCTCTCGCCCTGTTTGCAGCATCGTGTGGAGAGGCCTATAAGCACACTCTTCCAGTGAACAATTTTATATTATTACCTTGTGATCACATAATAATCTTATCAAATATACTTATGTACCTAACTACCTAAATTACATTCCCACGTGCAATTTTATTATATCTAATCTTAAAACAATAAATTCAATCATAAAAGCACTTAAAGTCAACGAATCATGAACACATTTAAACATTTTAACGTCTTTTGATTTTCCTAGTATTTTTTGGAGATTATTTTATTTTCGTATTGTTTACGAATATTTGATTGTTATTTTACCACCGTAATAACTCTCACGAGTCAAAAGGGAATGTACTGCTGGCCGGAGGATAGAAAGCAATAAATACAAGTTTTATTTTTATTTACAGCTGCAAGATGCGGAAAGCAGCTAACATGGTTTTGCAAAGAGTTATTTATAATGTTAAGACTTGTAGACACCTACATAGATACCAGCCTAAACAAAATTAGGATGTTTATGCTTTTGTGAGTATGACCAAATTAAAAAAAAAATATTCCTACTCATTTAGGTACCTACGTGCCTAGAAGTTTCAAACATTGGCCTGCACTAACCTACGTAATATATATGTTTTGTGACAAAACAATGGTGTCAACAATCACCTGGTGTTTTAGCACGGTCGCTCGATATGAAGTTACCGACCGATTGTCGGTAACTTCTCATCGTTCCCTAGGACAACTGCAGATCTCAAACGTACAAACAACAGTTGATATCGAATATATTAAGGACACTTAGTCATTGTGAACTGTCACCTATTCGTTTGCGATCTGCAGTTGTCGTAGGGAACGATGTGAAGTTACCGATTGTTATCCTACCGATCGTTATAGAGCAAGCGTGCTAGGGCCTCTGGAAGAATTGTCTTTCAACTGGTGAATTTTTGGCGTGTCTAAGATTGAATTGAGTTTCAAGAATAATTGATTGTTCTTTGCAACATGTAGTTCCTCACAGGAGGCCTTCCATCAGGCCCTATGTCATCTTTGAGTGGAGGTACTTTTAGTATGAGGTATGAGGGTTAGGTAGGAATCTGGTGGTCTATGTATCCGATGGACGTATGAATCTCTCGGGGCAAGGCGTTGTCCCCGATGGAGAGGTCAAAAGGTCCACCTCAACCAGTTTCTCCTGGTCCGACCCGCCATGCAGTGGGTAGACAAACGCATGCACCGCCAAGACTTCAAATCTCACCCCAAACCGACCTCATCGAACCCGGGCTCTTCTGCTAAGTCACCAAACGTAGCGAACCACTTAGGGTGACTTATAGCAGGGGTGTTGCCAATAAATGGTTGCCGGGGCGGGGATGCCCATAATAACTTAAAAACATATTTGAAAAAATAAATGTTTTTATTTCTTGCTAGAGCAATCCCGATGAGTTACAAAACTCATCAAGAGAAAACAAGTAAAGAGAGAAATTTCATAATTTGAAATTTTGTAAGAAGGCATTAATTTCGGCAACATTTGTGATTTTCAAAGACAAATAACCTTATCGCTGGAAAACAGCATATAATATCCCGTTTTGGGAATCCTCCAATGGAATTCTCCATTATTAGTCCACCAGCTCATTTAGGTTTTTCTACCTAAGAGTTTTATATAAGTTTCCTACATTTATTTTGAATATTTTAAGTAACCCCTACCTTTTCACATTCCTCATGCTTAGGTTCTTCCAAATTAGAAGAGATTGCATAATGCATCATCGAATGTGTTTAATTTGATGTTTTACTTTAAAGTGCTCTAGTCACCGCACTATCTTACAACTGATCTCGGCCACTAAAATAACATTCTGGCATCGGAACACAAACGAAACCAACAAAAGGTATGAAGGTACTTACCTTTAGGGAGCAGGGATGCTAAGTCACAACGATGTTTTCGAAGCATCGAAAAAGTGTCTTTATAGAGTTCAATTATATTTGATATGAAAATTGAAAAAAATAACAGAAAACTAATTTTTTTATCTCTCTGCAAACCTCATAAAGTTTGATAATTTATGTTCGAAACCAAAACTCGTACCTACGTCCATGAACAGTGTAAAGAGAGGACTTCGCGTAATATTGACATTTTTTTAATAGCCCATAACCTAACCTAACGTAAACTATTTAAACAATTTTTATTAATTTTTTTCATCACATTTAATGACTTTTGATGATGAAGTTGCATGTTGTTGAATTGTCTGGTCACCATGTTGATTACTCCGACTTGACAGCTTGTAATAGTCACAACGTTCTATTTCAAACACGGCTACCATCTTGACAGAATTTACTGGACACGGAACAACAAACAAATTTACAGACAAACTAAATGCAAAGAGTAATATGTGATAAAAAGTGGTCGAGTCAAAAAAGGCCTTCACTTCGTTCAGTCAAATGCTTTCATAAATAAACCGATTGAGTTTAGTAAGTTCAATCAGTCATTAACGTCCGTTGTTCCCAAACCTATACTGATCAACTGTTCAGTCGAAAATGTAACTCAACACTCCCTTCTCAACGCCACTCCCCGACCAACAGTCGAATCAAACCTTAACAAACAAATCACAGCTGATCGGCGACTCAGATTGATTGATCGAAAAGTTGGGAACAACGGCCGGAGTGTATTCCATGCCTGGAAAGATTTTATATGATGTGATATTTCTCGATATCGATGTTTTTTAAGTGATGTTCAAAAAACTATGAGCATCAAACATCGATATTTAGTTGATTTTTAGACATAGATGTTTCGATTCAGAGGTGGCACCCCTAACAATAATTACACGCTATTATTATTTTAGTAGGAAATAATAGTGAGGTGTAGGTTGTCCCAAAGAAAATAAGTAGATGGAAGTTTGGTCCAAAAGTGCTTATTATGATTTTCTAATATTGTGTAGATAGGAGCATTAGAATAGATGAATATTATATTATGTGGGCCTATCTAAATGTGATCTACAAGTGAAATGTGTTGGCCACTTATGGGTCCAAAAAAATTATGTTAATTGGAATAGAATAGTGTTTTCTTACATAAACAATACGGCACACACCGCTACATACAAAATAATATTATGAAATTTTTAACGAAATTTAATGTTTATATTATGTTGGTGTAAGTGATCGTAAATGAACGTTACCTACATTGTTAAGTAAATTAACAATCGGTGAAGAGAAATAAGTGTTATGAGAATAAGTGCGAAAGTGAATGGTAGAAGAAGTCGGGGACACATTTGGCATTTAAAAAATGGAACCAACAATTATACCATCAAATATAATGGCAACATCATAATAGCACCATTATATAAACTAACGATTCTTATTTATTTAAAAAAAATCTACTCTAGCTCCTTAAAGGAGGCCATGAGGAAAATAATTTCCATCTCTGCCTACGTCATCTTTGGGGATGCTGTGTGGTGGGTATTTTTAAGGAAAAATGTATCAGGGGCGGTAAAAATCTGGCAGTCAATGTATCCAGGAGTGTCGGATGTATGCATCCATCTCTCCCACTGCGGTGCAAGGCGATGGGTCGAAATAGTCTGGAGAGGTCAAAGGTCTCTCTCATCGAGCCTCTCCCGATCCGACCCGCCACGCAGTGGGTGGGCAGACCCATCCGCAATGATTCTGTAAACCTAGAAGAAAAAATTAACAACATTCAATTAGCCTTAGTATACCTATTATGTATGGATCTCCTACGATATAAATCTACTGGACTCGAAAAATCAATTGTGATAAAAATAAATAAATCAAATTCTTGAATCGGGCCATGTCAATAGTTAAAATAACAGAAGAGTGTGTGATTAACAAATTTACGAACAAATTAACAGTGTTTCAATGTTTATTGGAGGGAACATGTAAGAATAATTTGTTGGTACACGGAAACAAATTTTATACTAAAATACAATAATTTTATTCGGAAAAACGGTTAAAAACGGGACTGTAGTTCTTACGAACAAATTAACAGGGTTTCAATGTTTATTGGCGGGAACGTGTAAGAATAATTCGTTGGTATACGTAATTTCGTACGTATACCAACCAACTATTCTTACATTTTCCTGCCAATAAATATGGAAACGCTGTTAATTTGTTCGTAAGAACTTCAGTCCGTTTTTTTCAGACCGTTTTGATCGTATTTTAGAATAACATTCTTCTCCGTGTACCTACGCATGATACCAACAAAAGATTTAAAAAATGCAACGAAATTAAGTAATAATTCATCCCAAGCACTCTTAAACTCCTAACACTAATTGCTTAACCTAAATACTAATTATTATATTATCTACCCATGAATTTTACAAAATGCAATTGCTTAGATAATCTATTCACGTTACTTTGCTTACTTAAAATTACGTTTACAGTAAAATATACATAATGTAAGCGGACTAAATTACAGCCATGTAATTACATTATTTTAAAAAGCAAATCATGCAACGTGCATTATAGATTTAAGATAAATATTGTAGGTATGTATAAAGTAGCCATATAAAGTAGTACATACCAAAATATTTAAAAGGATAAACATAATTAGAAGTTTTGGAGGTTTTTGGCTTTGAATTTGAACATTATTGGAAGCCATCTCAGACTTTTGAAAATTCACGGGACGGTCACAAAGGCGTTATTGTGCAGGTAATAATATCTCATCGAAACGTATGTATCAGTGCGCGGAAACCGTAATCGGTAGTTTCCGGTCGTTCGTCGATAGAGCGTTGAATGTAAAATTGGACTAATTGGCGGAAAAAAAGTGAATCCTATTTTATCAATTCGTATGTCACCTAAATATTATAATACATCAATGGGGACAGTTATTCCTAAGGATTACTTTTATCAGTGATCACAATTTATCTGAAATTGGGTTCCATGACAGTTGATCCCCAGACAAATTTTGTAGGCGGGTATGGGTACCGCCGCCCCAGGAACCTTTTATTAGATAACCAACACCTCTACCGTAGATCTGCTAGGCAAGAACGGGAGAGACTGGTCGAGGGAGACCTTTTGGTTTCTCCAGCAGAGCTCTTTCGGAACATCGCCTTGCGCCGCAGTGGGAGAGATAGAATCATTCATCCGTCACTCCCGGACACACTGACTCCCAGATTCCTACCAACGCCTCATACCTGTTTCCTTCCCAGAACATCCTCTCCTTCCTTTCCTAAAAAGAACCCTCCACACAGCATCCCCAAAGATGACATAGGCCCTGAGGGGAATTATTTTCTTCCATGCCTCCTATGTGGAGCTATTGTAAAAAAAAAGTTGGCCCCCCGGAAATCATAATTGTAAAATGCAGTCGGTTAAAACATATTTATTGAAAATAATATATAAGCAGTATACACCAAGGTACAAAAAAGTAAAAACCGACACTGTAAAATAATTCGTTTGAAATCTATACCAACTTAAATATTAGGTATTTTTGAAGCCGATTTTAGTTTTAAAATTGTAAAATAATGTTCAAAAAATTTCTGGGGGCCAACTGTAGGGAGATCAACTGTCGGGTCACCCTGAAATCGATATTAATGGGTAATAAGCACCCTTTATAAAGTCAAAGGTATTCTTACCGATTTACTAAACCCTCGTTCCAAGTCCCCATATTATAGGTATAGGTAGGAACCTTAGCAATAACAAGAGTGGTGTGTTACCTATACTTACCGAGTGGGCAGGTAGGTCCTACTTACTGCTATAGCTATAGTTAGAATAGTACCTAAACAACCTTACACAAAAAATGGACTGTAATTTTTAGATGTAACAACTTCCTCAGTCGGTGGGTTTGTTTTGTTAGCGGTTAAGGTGTCACGAGCTTTACAGCCCGAAAGTTTTACAAAGCTTCTCAAAGCTTTTTCATCATTATATTTATATAAAAAAAAAATTAATTACGTCTTACCTTTACGCTCGGTTGAAGTAAAACTTCTTTGACTAAAAACTAACATAATTAGGTTGTCGATTTCTTCGTTTTTAATTATTTATTGACGAAGGGGTAAAATTTTCATGCGATTCAGCCATTTGAATTCTAAACAACATTATTTGTATTATCACACCACTGCCACTTTATACTTAAATATTTAGAATTCACAAGAATCAGAGAGAAAAAAAGGTTAATATTCATCATAAAAAATAATACAAATTGAAAGGTTCAACTAAAATCTTTAGTTAAATCATATATTAATCAACAAAACAAAACAAAAACCTGTTGAACTTACCTTATACATTAGTAAACAAATATATATAGGTACGTCTGACGTTTGAGTTATATAAATGAACCAACGCCGCTTTGAGGTTTTGTTATTCGTTGATAGGCTTCGGACTTACTGTTGCTGAAATATAAATCGAACGTCATTTACGTTAATGTTGCTTCCGTCATAAAAAGATTTGAGTTACCCGTCACGATCCCCCAAAGAAGTTTAACTTCAAAAAGAGTCCATCACCATAATATTATGTAGAAAAGGGAGATATTTTTAAATCTGGGCGTATATTCCACTAGAAATCGAGTTACGCTTACTTCTGCTTATATAATAGATTTGTATCCTTCCGTGACCATAATGTATCCATACTTCCATCTTTGATTTGGCAAGTCAGTGGCCAGCAAAATGACATCTACATCTACATTTATTAATGCAAATATGCTATGGAATCGTGTTCGTGCTGTTACATCCTGTATATACTTAGACATCGGATTATACAGGGTATTAAGGGAAGTACCTGACTTACTTTTACGAGTGATAGCTGAGATTATTTGGAGTAAAGAATGTAAATGAAAATTTGGTCTCCGTTGAAAATTTTGATGTCAATGAACTCAATTAAAGACAAAAAAATCTGTTACAATTTTTTAACCCAGAAAATATCAGTAATGGAGGTCACGTACGTCCCTTAAGGACCGGAATTCCGATTTTCTACCGATTTATAACATAATATATGTCCCTTGAAAGTTTCAAGATTTTAAGTTCTTTAAAACATATATGTTATTTTTGAAAATAGTATCTATAGATTTGTAGAGCCGAAACGATAATTACATAAAATTCCCGCGAAAGTATGCTCCAAAAATTATTATTTATACGTTTGTTTGTGTTATTTCACAAGTTATATAAAAAAAATCACAGTGTTTCTTTAAAAGCTGCTTAAGGTGTTGAAGAGAGATTTTTGCTCTATTGTAAACGAGTCGTGTTTTATTAAACTTTATCCCAATTTTCAGTCGATTTTTTTCGTTTTTAATATTAGCGCGCTCGCTCCAACATTCGTATTGTCGAATCTCTCATTCTTATTCATTTACCGGCTCTTATACTATCTACACACCATGCTGCGAACAGCAGCATTTGGCAGCTGGCTAAAAATCGAAGGTTGGAGGATGTCTCCCGTCTCTTTTTTTCCCATGCGAACCCGTAACACTCTGTTTCACGTTGACTGCAAATTGGAAGAAACCGTCTGCCGTTAGTACCAACCGATGAAATGAGATGGTGATATTGAATTTGTTGTGTTAATAAAAGAGACAGAAGACAACGTGAAACAGAATGTTACGGATTCGCACGAGGAAAAGGGAGACAGGAGACAATAGCCAGCTGCTAACAGCCGGCTGTTCGCAGCACCGTGTGTAGAGCCCATTAACACCATTTGCTTTGCATCTTCGCTTTTGCGTAATGCATATTTTGGCCTTTTTTTTATTAACGTCTAAAATGAGTTAATGAAATTTTTATCTAAAACCAGATTTTAGTGGAGTATGCCTTCATTTACAGAGCATATTTTGACATTTTGTTAGTGCGTAAAATCCACGATAAGTATAGAAATATGTTCTCACACATTTAACAACATTTTGTTCGCAAATTCATTTATTTGTTCCAAAGTTTGACAGCCACCGCACGAAGAGCTCCAAATGGTAATAACAGTGTTTCGGTCCCGAATTTCGAAAAGTAATAATTTTGGAACGTATCAAAGACGCCACAGCCGCGTAAGACCGTAACACCGTATCACCGTATCGCCGTATCACTACCACACGACCGTCGGGACGTGTAATTGCGGGTTCGATTACTCGGTAATCGTACGATCTACATATTATTACTCTACCAATTCATACCGGGCCATGGGAAACAAGCGTAAAGATACGATATCTAGTGAACTCTGATGGATTTATGATTTCTTTGCTGGGTTTTGTTCACAGAGGCAATTTATTATTTTTGACTAGTTTTTTGTATTATTTGTGGAGAATTGTTATCGTGGGATCTTTGTGACGCCAATTTTTAATCATGTTAGCGGTTCTAGCAGTATTGTTTGTTAAAATATCAAAAATAGGGAGACGCTTAATACGCACATTTAATTTTTAAAACACTCGGTATCAGTTAGATAATAATGAGAGGTAAGTATTTCAGTTTACGGAATTTTTTTTTATTTTTTTTTATTTGCATTATAAACAGTTCCACGTTGGGCGCCAAATTGGAAATGGAAAATAATGAATTTGTGTGGCTTTTTCGTTAAAAAAACAGATAATTTGCTTCGCGCCATGTTTAGACATAATAATAAGAGTCTAGAATCCTAGTTAATGATAAAAAATTGTGTTTTTTTTAAATAATTTTTTTATAGTGAATACCTCACAAGAGTCCCAACTACTCCCGTCTGGAGTCATTGAGACTGTGGTATCCCCGATTGGGGTATGTTATGAGGCTGAACGTAAGTGGGGAAGGGAAGGAGACGAGGAAGAGGAAGGTGGGGAAGTACCTGGCTTTTCAGATCTAGTCACTGAAAACGGCTAGAGCCATTTCAAGCAACGTTTCAATTCTGAATAGTGGTCTTACACCAGGCCGATACTAAGTAAGTATCTTCCACTCTGGATATGTTAAGAAAAAATAAATAACCTTAAAACATTCACATCAACAATAATTTCAATTTAGGAGGCGTAATGGGTACCGCCGCCTCTTGAACCATTTATTGGATATCTACCACTATTACATAGGTTATCCCTAGTGGTTCGGTACTTTTGGTGACTTAGAAAGGGTGGCCGGATTTATGAGGTGAGGTTTGGCCGGGTCTTAAAGGTGGATGCATCAACCCCCCCAGCTGCGTGGCAGGCCGGATCGGGAGAGTCTGGTTGTGGGACACCTTTTGACCTCTCGAGCAAGATTTTCTCGGAACAGCAGTGTCACATCTGGGGGCACTCACCACCAGATTCCTACCCACCCTCATACCTTTTTCCTTCCCAGAACTTCCTCTTTTTCATTTCCTCAAAAGAACTTCCACACAGCATCTCGAAAAATGACATAGGCCCCGAAGGCAATATTTTTTTTAACTCGTTAATGTTTCGTTCATTATCCAAACATAACATCGTAGAGGTTTATTTTTTTTTCTAACATCGGACAAAGTTTGTTTTACTTCACTTTATAAATTTCCATCTCCTCCATTAAATAATTACAATAATTTTTAAAGCAACGTGGTAAAAGGTGTACATAAAGAATACCATTATACAACTCAAAAACAGGTTATTCATTTGGCGCCAAAAAAAATTACATCATCAATAAAAGACACCGATGATATCTCATTAAAAAATCTCATTTAAATAAATTCATTTTTTTCCATTAACACCATCAGTCCCGGGTCTCATTTATTTATTTTTTAGTCCCCATTGTTAGCGGGGGAAGTGGCACTGAAGTTGAACCGACACTATCATTGTGTAAAATGTGCGAATTCATATATTTTAATTGAAACCTTTTATAGGGCCGGGCCGGTCCTTTTGTGCCCTGTGTTTTAATCGACTGTCACTATGAAAGATGCGTCCTTGCCCTTGCGTCCCTTTTCAAAGGCCGATAAAAAATATACATTGTAGAAATATTGGTTATACCTACCTATATCTATGTTATATGTGTGTCTCTTGGTGCTCTCATGCCAGGCGCCAATTAAAAAATAGTTTCGACTTTTTTTTTAACTACCGGGTTCAAAGTGTTTTGTGGCACATTGCTTTTTTGTCGATATTTTAGGGTTGGTAAATTTATGCCTATAAAATTGGTACAGATATTTATTTAATATTATCTACAAGGTAGATAATCACCATTATCGATTTTTCTAAAGTTGTTGGCGTTTGTAAGAAATTGTAAGAAGATGTTGTAAGAAGTTTTTTTTATTAACACTTTTAGTAGATATTTTAATTTTATTTAATATTTTTATAAGAAACACTCTCTTTTCAACTTTTGAAGGTTATTTTTTTTATATAGAAACAAACAGTACATTGGTTACAGTGTGATGATAGAGTTTGCAGATATTAAATAATATTTAATATCTGCAAACTCCGCCTCCGTAAAGTTCGTAACGCCCGATATTACGCCTCTCGTAACGCTGTTATTTCCGGAACGCATTCGCCAGTTTATCCCTCAGGCCAAGCGTGCGTAAAGAAGTATTTAATTCAAAAAGGAGTTTAGAGAGTCCTGCAGAAACAAAATAGTAAACGTGTTTTCGAAATAAATAAATATATTTTTTTATTTTAATGAAAAGACTAAATAACTTTGTTTACATCACTTGTTATTTAGTCTTTTCATTAAAATAAATAATGACATCACAAAGTAAAAACCTCTCCGAAAAAGTTTTCTTAAAAAAAATAATAATAATAAAAAAAAAAAAAAATAAATAGATTGCATTTTGCAATAGTACCAGTATGAAATATCTTAGTCAGCAAAACAAATAAAACACATTCATCATTTATCCTCAATTAACCATTTTAATGTATTATTCATTGATGTGTCAAATAATGTCACTCTATAATTGCTTATTATTTGGAAAACACTCGCCATATCAGCTATTAGTGCCCATTAATGATTCGTTATCGACTGCAATAATTCGCAATGGATACACGATGTGACAACAACTTCGAATGACAACGCTCCGGAGGTCAGGTCAGAGGTCAGGCGAGTGTCAAAGGTCACTAGTTTAATGCATTTTTGTTGAATTTATCACGAGTCCATTAGTTTTGTTTAATTCCATTGACAGTTTGTGTAGATATGAATGACAGGCGAGTAATAATATTATTCGTGAAAACGTTGAATATAACCCACATTAATTACATTTTAATTGGGCGACAGATCTGTTTCATGTTTTACGGCCTTCCAGGTTGCAAAAGTTTTGCAACTTCTTTTAATTTATTTTTATTTGATTTTATCCCAAAAAGGTATCTTTGGAGGCACAACGAAGTTCAACTCCGTTAAAATTTTTACCAGAAATTCAATTTGATAGTGTTTATGTTATCAAGTTTAATTTGTAGAACTCCATTTTAATTATAATTTTTTTACACCAGACTTTATGTCCGGGTTAAATTTTCCCCACAGGAAAAACTTAAACCTTTCACACACTTTTCCACAAATGATCATCTAGTGAATCCACGCTATGCAAGTGTATTATAAAAGTATAATTAATACAAAACAATACAAGAACAACATGTTAACCTACCATAGTACCAAATGGGAAAATAATTCACCGACTCTAGTTATTTTCGTATCAGAGGGTTCGGCTTGGTGGAATTCCTAATTGGACCAATAAATCCTACTGATTCCTCAATATAAATATTTTAAAAATCTTTCGTAATCCTACATGTATTTAAAATGCATTTCTTGAGTCTAGCGAGCGAGCGTATAAACGTAGCGAACCTTCAAGTGACCTATGGCAAAGGTGTGGGATATCCAATAAATGGTTTCCGGGGCATTGGTATCTACGCTATCCCCTCCTCCCGAATTGCTAATATATTCCCTATTTTTATTACATTCTATTTTTATACTTTTACCAAAATAATTTAATTTATGTTTTAATTTATCATCTGAGTGCCACAGGATATAGAGGTTAATTTTTTTAAATTTAACAACCAACACATTGGTGCATTCGTCCACAGTATTAGTATAACTGAACACGTTAATAAAAGCTGGCCAATATGAAAGTCTAACGCATTTTTGTATCACAAAAAAAAACCGATATCTTTGGATAATCGACCACACTAAACGGTCAATGGATGTTCTTGTTTTATATTACGGGTAATTTGAAAATGGAACACGATACCAGCTGACTATGGAAGTTTAATTATGGAACGTGGAACCATATGGACAGCGGACAGCCAATCAAACGTCCGATTGCATCACGCGATTCGTACGATTTTTTTTTCAAATTCCCTTCCATCAAAGTGTTTCAAATTTCGAACTAGTTTTTAACAATTTTTTTACCGATACCCATCTATTTATTGCTATTTAACGAAATTACGTATACCAACAAATTATTCTTACATGTTCCCGCCAATAAACATTGAAACCCTGTTAATTTGTTGGCAAGAACTTCAGTCCCGTTTTTAACCGTTTTTACGAATAAAATTATAGTATTTTAGAATAACATTTTTCTCCGTGTGTAATGAGTCGAACCAGTTGGTAAAAAAAGTAAGTTTCTGGTGACTGGTAACGTCACATGGCTCCTTATGACGTCACGGGCGTTTTAGCGGGAATCGAAAAATAAAAAATAATTTAATTTAAAAATAACTACAAAAACAAATATGCTATCATTTAAGTTGGATATTAATGATAATAAAAATGTACTGGAGTTTATTATTCAATCACATTTCTTCTCTTGATATAATTTACTAATCAAATCAAAGTCTGTGGGAATAAAACTTAAATTTTTTCACAGTTGACAAGCGTCTCTGATTGGTGGCATTCGCGACCAATCAAATTGACTGGCTTTAATGGCCAATCACAAAGGTCCGGCAAATATTTGCGCAGTGGACTGTATTAACGAAACTTGTCCTTGTTCACAAGATTGGATGGACCAAAATAAGAAAAGATTTTCTCACGCATTTCCGAAAGTCGTGCGTCATCTCAGTGCAGCGCTAATAATAATGCACTTAGCAGTTGCAAAATTTTGTTCCCATGACAATAATAATTGCAGTAAGTACGTAGGTAGCCACATCTCTACCATTTTTTAATTGTGTCTACATGGTAAATATTGAGCAAAACAAAATTTGTCATTGAAGAAGAAGATAATACTAATAAATCTTTACGAAATATGAAAAAGAGCTAGACAAAAAATTAAAAAGGAAATGGTTACAACTGGGAATCGCTCCCAGGCATTACCGGGGAAAAATTCTGAACCAACTCGGCTATTGTTACGTATTTATTTTAAATCGTTTTTGTCAATCTAATATTTCAAATTCAGAACTAACAATATTATCTTCAATGATTTTTACAATATTTTTGTCTGCTACCTTTTAACCACTGGAGCGACACTGCAATTTAAAACTTTTTCTCGTATTGCTTAAGGAAATTTTACCGCCTTCATTAAAAAATCAAACCTCCAAATTTGAATATGGAGACATACAAAGAAATTATAGTTCTATATAGCCAATGAATTCACCTATGGTTTTTTTCTATTATCACAAATTCGTAGGATTTATAAAAAAACACTCTCAAATCATAGTATAAAAAAATTGTTTTATTAGACTGGTCTGAAAACAGTCTGAAGATGGCTTTGACAAGCTGAAACCAGTTACGGTCAACAAATTAAAAGTGTAAAAAGTTTTTAATTTGTTTTATACTGTAATAATGGAATACCACGAATTATCAGTTTCAAAAATAGAAATATTATCAAATCGTTAATTTTAAAACATTTTGAAGAATCTAGAGGATATTTGCCATATTTTGGCAACAAAGCAATCCGTGCTTTTGAAAATAGTGCCACATTGTGGCAAAAAGCGTTTGAGTGGTTAAAGATCACAACAAAATCGATTATATTTATATGGGATACCTATTGGCTTTACCTAAAATTCTTAATTAATGTTAAATTTTATTGGAATAGATACATCGTTATAATAACTTTTACAGGATTTACCCATCAATATATCATTGAAAAATGAGTTTATAATAAAAGTTTAAGACACTAAACTAAATTCATAGTCATAATCAGCAGCTCCCCACAAGCTGTTATCTGCTACACGATCCATCACTTAATAAAATTTCATTAAGATAAATAAAGTTTAAAACAACGGATAGTATGGAATAATCATGCGAGGATATCTCAATATTTTGACGTTTGAACGTTTATCGTAATTTCAGTAGACACTAACTAAGACAGACGTAGGTAATAGGGAGAAATTTTGCACAAAGAATTTTTCGACGAATGAATGAAATGTTTGTCCAAGACGAAAAGTACACGGGGAAAAAAGTTATTCTAAAATACGTTTATTTTATTCGTAAAAACGGTTAAAAACGGGACTGAAGTTCTTACAAAGAAATTAACAGTGTTTCAATGTTTATTGGCGGGAAAATGTAAAAATAATTTGTTGGTATACATACGAAATTACGTATACCAACAAATTATTCTTACATACTCCCGCCAATAAACATTGAAACCCTGTTAATTTGGTCGTAAGAATTTCAGTCCCGTTTTTAACCGTTTTTACGAATAAAATGATCGTATTTTAGAATAACATTTTTCTCCGTGTCGTCTCTGTCACTTCCCAGTCCTCCACTATGCTTTCCCTATGCAAAAATCGATCGGTTGCTCCGTTACGACGTGAAAGGAAAAAGACACACTTTCGCATTTTTAATATTAGTTAGGTTTAAAAAAAAAAAATTGAAGATAGGCACGAATCAAAGCCATACAACTAATGTGGTCGGCGGTAACAGTGTAGATATTAGATGTAGATACTAGGGATGTTACGAATGTGATATTTTTCACATTCGGGAATGCGAATGCGAATGTTCAGAATGCGAATGTGCGAATGCGAATGTTAAGGAATCACATAAAAAAAAACTTTAGTCAACAAATCAATTCTTATTCAGTAAGTTATAATCGCAATTAAGCAATTTAATAATCGAAGTTCAAAAGAGGCATATTATATTTCAGAAAAAATCAATTTTGCAGCCTTTTCTCCCACGAGGCAATTTCTAAGGGGCTCGTATATAGGTAGGAACGTGGACAGTAGGCGAATCAAGACATGATCTGCACACATTCGCATTCGCTAAACATTCGCATCGATTGTTGCGAATGCGAATGTCGATGCGAATGTTTAAAATGCGAATGCGAATGTTCGTAACATCCCTAGTACATACAGGCACTTTCAGTATATATTTATTTATTTATTAAAGAATTTTATACATAGTGTACATATTGTGTTATTTCGCCCGCCATGCTAGGATTATATTATTATACTATATTGATTGTATGTCAATCATTTGGTACTGAAAGAACCCGTTTCCACCTTGTTTTTCAGGAATTATGAATTTTTTTCAAAATTCTCATCTAAAATTATTATTAAAATTATGGTAGAACGATCGCAAGTTCCTCTGGCTAAATTGAAAGTTGTGGACGCGAAAGAAAAACGAGGGAAAAAACAAAATCCCCGTCGAGTTTCGCTAATTAGACATTTATCTGAAAAGCCATTAGAAGTTTGAAGATCTTGAAGAAGTTGATTTTTCGTCATTGCGCTGCCGGGAGTTGAAACTCAAACATTTAGTCTGCAGACTTAGTATACATTTATGTTATTGTCTAATTGGCCCGTAAGATGGCTGCTTCTCAATCTTCTCAATTTAAAAAAGGACATTCAGATATAACCATAATAATAATTATAATTCGATACCTAATTTGTATAGCGCCGTATTTGTGAAAAATCACCCCAAAGGCGCTGTATAAATATAAACACTTTAATGCGCTATCTTATTACTAACTACAGAATAGACAATCTATTATAATGACTTTTGGCTAACAGATGTGGATGCAATCGGTTTGTCGATCAACAACACAAAACTATATTTACAAAATAAATATTAAGAAGATGCACTTGAACAATGGACGAAGTGCTGCGTTTAAATATTGGTATATATGTGTTATTGTATACAGGTCTTGTATATTAGATACATTTAGATATGGTTTCGCATGCATAGTACATAATAGGAAGCATAATATGTTATTGGAGATGCTATTATTTAATCCTGGTATTTATTATAATAATTATGTTTTTTTATGGACGCATTTAGGAAGGAAAAGCAAATTTTATAATGAGTGATATGTATGTAAGAATTTGATATTTAATTATTTTACTATTTTTATTTTAAACTTTTTAACTTAAAGAGTTAAACCTCAAATTATAATATTTTAGTTATTGAAGATAATATTATCGAAAGTCAATCGAAAGTCCGAAACAGAAAAATCAGAAAAAGATACGGATACATCTGGGACACAAACCCACGACCTCTGGCAATCCGGTATCCACTGCGCCAACGTATCTGTATCCGATTCGGTCATTTTTAACTGTATCATACTTCGACTGAGAACCACCAACATTATTTTCATTTTCTTAACGCATATTTTTATTGGCTGCTATCTTTATGTATGATTGCAAGATTCAACTCGAACTAAATGCCATCTAGATAGTGTCAGGATAAATTTCATCACATTTTATTAATATGCGACATCTATTGACTTTTTCTGCATGATGTATCCGTATCTTTTTCTGATTTTTCTGTTTCGGACTTTCGATTGACTTTCGCTAATATTATCTTCATTAACTAAAATATTATAATTATTTTAGTAATTTTAGTAAAATATTGGGGTTTAGGGTTCGAGTAATGTTTGTCCAATAAGAAAAACCTTAATTAGATTATATTTATTAAACGATTCATCCATCTTGTTTTGTGGCACCATTTTATCTCGAAATTAAAATAATACTTAATTTTAACCACATTTATTGTTTAAAAACCATCACGTTTCGTAAGCAACTTCATCGGGGTTTGCTTAAAAGTTGATTTTTTAAACAATGAACGTGGTTGCATTCTCTTAATTTTGAATTGTATTATAGGCAAAAGAAAAACTGTTCTCTCATTGTAGAATCGAGTTGTCTCAAAGTTTAAAGATTCCAGGAGAACATGTTGCAAGGAGGGTTAGAAGTCACCCCTTCTCTTTTCAGCGAGCAAGCCTCGGTGACTTCAGACAATGGGCCAGCGTTATTAGGCGGAGGGTTTTTTGTGATTTTTATTTAATATACCAACGTGCATAAGTACCCCTAGTCTTTCACTAGCTGTGCTCCTGGGACGCGGAAGCTGTAAAAATGTATAACGAATTTGCATATCGGATGGAGTGCAAATAGCTTTTAGCGTGTTGACTGATTTTATTAAATAATGATAGTACATAAATGAATAATGGTAAATTCACAGCAATTTATATATAAAATATCAATTTCGTTAAAATCATTTATTAATCATAATATTTTGACACAGAAAAAATAAATAATCTTATGGTATTTTAAATCTTTGCCTTGATATATGGAAAGTTTGTTACGATATGAATTATTTCAGCAGAAAACTCTAGAATATATGTTTCAGTGTCCCGAGATTCACGATGCTTTTTCTGTCTGTTTTATATGAATGAGATATTTAAACATGGAAATACCACACAAGAGGCCAACTGCTCCCAACTGCCAGGAGCCAGTGAGACTATGCCATCCTCATTTGGGAAAGGTAAATGGGGAAGAAGTATGAGAGAAAAGCTTGCTATTCAGATCTAGTCACCAAAACAGCTAAAGCAATTTTATGCAACGTTTCAGTTCTGAATGGTGGTCTTACTCCATGGCGTTGCTGAGAGTATCTTCCACACGGAGAAAAATGTTATTCTAAAATGCGATAATTTTATTCGTAAAAACGGTTAAAAAAGGGACTGAAGTTCTTACGAACAAATTTACAGTTATTCAATGTTTATTGGCGGGAAAATGTAAGAATAATTTGTTGGTATACCTACTTACGAAATTACGTATACTAACAAATTATTCTTACATGTTCCTGTCAATAAACATTGAAACCCTGTTAATTTGTTCGTAAGAACTTCAGCCCCGTTTTTAACCGTTTTTAAGAATAAAATGATCGGATTTTAGAATAACATTTTCTCCCTGCACTCAGGAACGTGCCCATAAATACCTCCATTGTGGATTTTATGTGATTTGTAGCTGGTTTCTTTGATTGAATCTAATAAATCGTAACACTTTACTAGTATTTAGTTTGCTAGTATGAAAAGTGTACGTTAAATGAAAGTGCATTGACTCGTTTGCCTTCATTAAAAGTCCCTACCATAAAATATTTAAAAAATGAAGCCATAAAATCTGTTTTGTTTTCTGCAATCTGTGCTCGAGATATCTACCCTTATATAAAATATTCATTCTGTATGAAAAATAATTAAAATTCCATCCACCCCTTGCACCCTCTGTGCTCCCGATACAACGTCAGCCCTTTCCCCTGCCCTTAATTATGATGAATTTACAACGCTGCTTTCGTCGCCCTTTCTGTCTTCTTCCCGCAAATGGCATTCTTATATCGTTTGTCCTGCTTGTCCCCTCCCTTCATAAGGTATAACGACCCAACCCTTTCCCCGGTGAAGGAAGGAGAGAGAATTTTCAAGGGTCACTGATATTAATTTTATTATTTAATTTTTATTTTAGCAAACTTATGTACTACTTTCAGATTTTTTTACGTTAACTCCACACAGGAAACCCCGAGGAAAATAATCTTTCAGGGCCTTTGTCATCTTTGGAGAGGCTATGTGGGTGTTTTTTTTAGAGATATGAAGGAGAGGAAGTTCTGGGAAGAAAATGAGGGATGTGTTGGAATCTGAGAGTCAATGTGTTTAGGAGTGACGAACGTATGTAACAATATTGTTCTTTCCAGTTATTATTGTATTACTTAAATTATTTTTTGTTATTTATGTTACTTTGAATAATTTTTAACCTCAAAACAGGCTTGTCCTGGTGAGGTTGATAATTGTATCATAAAATGTAATACCGAACATATGATAAAATAATAAATAAATAAAATAAAATTAATCCATCCTTCCCACTGCGGTGCAAGGCGATTGTCTGACTAGAGAGGTCAAAACATGTCCCTCGACCAGGCTCTCCCGATCTGGCCCGCCATGCAGTAGGTGGTAAAAAGTTTCCACCGCTAAGAACTAGATGAACCTCACCACATGTACCCGGCCACCCCTATTAAGTCACCAAATGTATTTTGACGATGACTTCAAAGAGAAAGTAGTTTGAATTTCGAGCGTCACATAACTGAAAATTACAAATATACTCCCTCGTAAAATAATGTAGGTATAATAAATAAAGAAACAATTCAAAAAAAGTCGTTTCAAAAGTACATACCTAATTTTTATATTAAAAAAATGTTCGTACCTTGTGCGTGTAGGTACCTTTTTTATGTAAATACCTCACCTCAAGAGTCCCAACTGCTCTCGTCTGGAGCCAGTGAGACTATGGCATCCCAAACCCAACTGAAGCCATTTCGAGCCAGCGTTCTATTCTTAATGGTCTAACACCAGGGAGTTAATGAGAGCATCAAATTCACGCAGGAACATTCCGCAAATACTCTATGTATTATTTTAAATTAATAAAATTGTGAAACAACACAAATTAATCAAATAAAAAAAAGGACGATACTGAGAGCATCAAATTCACGCAGGAACATTCCGCAAATACTCTATGTATTATTTTTAATGAATAAAATTGTGAAACAACACAAATTAATCAAATAAAAATTGTTTGCTCACGTCGGGTTTTGAACCCATGTCCTCTGTTATTGATTGATGTTACTCGAGAGCCTTGCCCCTTGACCACAATTTTAGGAGATCCAATACATCAAGGAGCCATCCTCTACCTACTTTCTTACATGCAGGCTTAAATTAGGTAGCTAGAACTTAGTTGTTTTAGGTTTATCCGAATAATCCAGAATTTTCAGAACTTAAGATGAGCACCTTTATTTGGGTAAACAATATCAGCAAGTTGGCAGCCCTGATGTTTGTCCTGTTTTCCGAATTTATTATGCGTCCTGCGGATCATCGTCCGGATATTGGGGCACGGATAAAAGGGAATACAACCGGGAAAGGGAAGTACCTACCCAGTTATGCACTTCTCGCGTTTACTCTTCGGCGTTATGAGCTCCTGGTCATAAAAAAATTGTCGGTTTGATCATTTCGTGTGAAGGTTCTACCTAATTTTTCAGATTATTAAAACTACCTACGAAACACAAACACGTATTACTAACGGCCGCTGTTCCCGATCCCACTGATCAACTGTTGAGCCGAAATATTGGCTCAACACTCTTCAATACAAATACGCTATTCACAATGCAGTTCTTTGATTGACCAACAGGCGGAATCAAGCGTTAAATCACTTAGCTGATCGAAGCCTCAGATTGATCGATCGAAAAGTTGGGAAAAACGGCCGTTAGTATGTCTCAGTTTTAAGTATGACGGTGTTAATAATATTATAAGATTTAATAAATAAAAGTATTTTTATGAAAGCTGTCTTAAAGAAAAAAAATTGCTCTTCTTCCAGTTGACGTGCTGTATATGAAATCACTATTTTAGATTAATATTTACTAAGAATCGTCTTACATTATGAATAGGTACCAAAAATATGCTTTGAATAAATTGATGCTTTTCCAATGATTGTTTCTCTTCGGTAGAAATAAAATAAAAATAAATGTTAAATACTTTAGAAGCATCAATTACTAAAAATGTTAACATCCTGAAATAAAATAATATTTTGTGGATAAATATGACAGATTTATTACGTGATAAACTTTTTTCTTATAATAAAATTATTCATGCCATAAATGAAAACCACTTTCACGTTAAAATGGACTGTTTACAGACTCCGTTTGCCAAACGATGTTCACACCTATAGCCAATACGGAGAAAAATGTTATTCGAAAAAAACGATAATTTTAATAGTAAAAACCTCATATATATTCATATGTCTATTGTAAAAACGGTTAAAAACGGGACTGAAGTTCTTACGAACAAATAACTTGGTTTTAATGTCTATTGAAACCATGTTCTCGCCAATAAACATTGAAACCCTGTTAATTTGTTCGACCAGAACTTCAGTCCCGTTTTTAACCGTTTTTACTATTAAAATGATCGTTTTTTCGAATAACATTTTTCTCTGTGTCCTATAATTTATAAGGATAATAATTACTGCAGAGTAAAGGTCCCAAATTACTAAACGAAGTTATTCTTTGGAGGGAATATGAAAGTCATAATAAATATTAAATTTAAATAATATTACTAACTAGCTGACACCCGGCATGCGTAGCAATGCAAATTAAATAAATAAATTCTTTCTCCCTTCGTGGCATTTCCCATTCATCTCCGTTCCTCGAAGCCCCCTCCTTAATTCCCCATCCGACCCTCCCGCATACCCCCCTAAGCCTTTTTTCCCTGCCGCCTAACTCCATAAGAGACACCCATTTTTCACACGACACGTCATGCAAATTTCATAATGCCACAGCTCACCAGTATATAGATATAGAAGTATTCACGGGCATGTTCACAATGATTAAAAAAAAAATTAATAGCAATCGGATGAAATTTTAATCGCAATCTTATGAATAGTATAGGAAATAATTTCATAACGCCAGAGCTCACTATCCTATAACCATTCCGGGTATGCGCACATCGTATTCCCAAAGTACGAACAAACAAACAAACATTAATTTTTATATTATAGATATTTCTTTTTCCGTCATAAACTGTAATTATAACAGCTTTTGCTTATTATGCATTCTTGTCTTGCAGGGGAATGAACTCACAACCACTCAAAACATATCATTATTTGTATTCATCATCATTAAACTCTTGTCAATCGGAGATGATCGAATCATCTCCACTGATAACAGTTCTTCTGTTATTCCAACAAGCGATCATTATTTCATCATTAATTTGAATATAATTCTCTTATCAGTCTGCGTGATCCGCTATGATTTTCTACGGGAAATGGGAAGTGTTTGCTGCAGTAGCTCTGTAACGCACATTGCCTGTGCTAATTTTCTTCCGCTATCACTGACTATTGCTATCTCCGTGTCCAGTCGAGTAATATGAATCAGTAAAGGGCGTGTGTTGTGTGTAGCGTGTAGTCCGTAGTCTGTTGCACGGTGTTTACATGTAAATCTCTACTTAATAAGGTGTCACGCGTCATGATTCTACGGGGATTATAATTTTCATCCTATTGTGCGTGAAAAAAAATGTGATCGTACTTGTATACTTGGACGCATATACTAGTAAACGCAGTGGCGTTTCATAATATGTCTATGGTGGGAAGAGGTACACTGCAGCCTTTTTTCATAATATGTCTATGGTGGGAAGAGGTACACTGCAGCCTTTTTTCATAATATGTCTATGGTGGGAAGAGGTAGCGCCTCCGCCCACTCAGGCAACTGAAAACTCTCAACTGCCAACTGTCTTTGTATGACAATGTGATGGCCCGCACACTTCACAATCACACCAAACCCCGTTGTCAATGGTAACGCAAGCGGTGACTTGCGACTTGCTCTGATGGTTGCCCTGGGCGGCCATTGATAGTTGCCAGCTGTCAGCTGATTGTTCTTCATCTATGGTTAACCAAGCTTTTTGACCAATCAAGACAGAGAAAACAGCCGGTTTTAGTTGGTTTTCAGTTGCCTCAGTGGGCGGAGCGCCGTACACTGCAGCCTTTTTCATAATATGTCTATGGTGGGAAGAGGTACACTGCAGTCTTTTTTCATAATATGTCTGTGGTGGGAAGAGGTACACTGCAGCCTTTTTTTATCATTGTATAAATAAAAAAACGAGTGTGCTTTAGAGCACACGACTGAAGTAAAACTTATAGAGAGAAAGAAAATGTACGCGCGTACTACTCTCTCTTTTTTATTTATTATTTAATCTATACATATATTACAATTACATGTTATGATTTTTTTTTTCAATGCCTGTCTCACTAATATAAACCTGTGTCGAAACAGACGTATACAAACATGGTTGTTTGAATATAAATGTTAATTACATTTTAGGTTCAATACAATAAAAGGAAGATAATTGGAAGTGTGAATTAATTCTCTAAAGAGTGTGATCTTCCAAATCACAGGAAAAGTACATACATATATAAAAATGATATTATAGTAATATGAATACTCTTGCTCCTACAGTATTTATAAAATTCTTCAAGAACGAAATGAAATTACGAATAATCTTCATGCACTGGCTATGAGAGGAAGAGAGAAAGAAAATGTGCGCTCACACTGCTCTCTCTTGCTTCTACAGTGTGATACAGCCCGTTCGCCTCGCCCGTATCGCATTACACTTTTCGTAACGCATTCGCCAGCTTACCCTCCAAGTAACGCGTGCGTAAAGAAGTTTTACTTCAAAAAGTGTTGATCTTAGGTACATCTGAGGGTAACACAAGTGTTACTATTGCCCAGAGTCAAGATCCATGGTAGGAATATTATTAAAATGTTGTGTAAGTATAATACAGGAAATTTCTGCAAGCTGTGAATTCCAGCGTCTTTTCTTGTATTTAAGTACAGTAGTTGCCGTATCACTCTCATATATATATATATATATTACATTCCCTTAGGACCTATGTCGTCTTGGGATGCTGTGTGGAAGGTCTCTTTAGAGAAAGGAATGAGAAGAAATTCTTGGAAGGAAAAAAGTACGGGTGGAGAGAGTCCGGCTGGAGAGGTTTAGGTCTAGGTTAAGTTGGGTTGTGGTTATGCGATTAAACAATCTTTGGTATGGTTCATTTGCTATGATCTAGATAAGGTTTACGGCAGCAAATCTAAATACGCGCTTGTGAATTCTTCTCCACGACAATGCCACAAATAAAGTAATTTATTGTGACTGCGACTAACGCAATGTGAAAAAATTATATTACCACAAACATAAACTGAGAAAGCAAACAAGACATTTACATTTTACACGCTAGAAACTCGCATAAGAATCAGACACGGATAAGGATGTTCCACCAAACGCTTTTTGCCAACAAATCTCAGATATGACATCAATCAAAGCAATCTGCCTATGGTCCATTGTATGCCAAACTTCCCAGAAAAAGGCTATTCCAACACCCATGGCCTATTATGGTTGTTCCCAATAATTACTGAAGGAACGGTTTCCTATGATGAATCTTCCAACGCTATGTAATTTGTATGTGCTGGTGTGAATTATCTACCGGTAGAGGCTCCATAGACGCGGGTTCGAGTCCATTCACGATTGGTTTCGGTTGTAATGTATGCAAACCTAATAGAGATGTTCGACCGTGGCCGTGTTGTGATCGCGGCTGCTCAGAATGGCGCAAGGCAAGAAAATATCAAATAACAGTTTTACTTAACCCTTCTGCGTCTAAGAGTTGTTTTATTTTTGATTTGAAGCGAGTCATTTGGTTTGGAAATTATTTGTTCTCGTTGCACATAATAAAATTTAATACTGTTGTGGCAAATGGTTATTGAAAGCAAGCCAACGAATGTATCCTATGTCTTTACCCATAAATAATATAACTGAATATTATATCTACTATAGATATGTATATGAATCTTACTAATATTATAAACGCGAAAGTTTGTATGGATATATGTATGTTTGTTACTCTTTAAATCGAAATTTAATGAATGGATTTTAATAAAACTTTACAATAATATAGCTCATACATCAGAATAACATATAGGCTATAATTTATAAAGCTAGCCACTTATTTTAAATATATTTAAAATAATAATTATAGTTTAATAGAAAACATCAAAATTTGAGAGTGACATTTTGCAAAACAATGATTGTTAAATCAAAATTCTATTTTGGAAAATATTTAAATCGGTGAATTTATTTGAAGTACTCGCCTAATACTTTGAATCGAATCAAGAATTAGACATATTTTAAATAAATAGGTTAAGAATTTGGTATAAACGTAGATGGGACCTAGGAAAAGAAAATAGATTACTCGAAATACTAATCTTACGTAGACTTGGCTTCAATGGCTTCACCTCTTCCTCGCACTCGATAAATGCTGGCGTCCCACAGGGATCGGTTCTGTCTCCGACTTTGTTTTTGTTGCACATCAATGACCTTTTGACATGTGCACCAATTCATTGCTACGCGGATGACAGTACAGTCCATGATAGCTTTTTGTTTGACAAGCCCCCAAAGGGTGCACAAATTCCAACGGCTCGGAGGGCTTTGAAGCAAAGAATGGACGGTTACCTCGAGAGTGTTTTCTCTTGGGGTAAGAATAATCTCGTCGAATTCAATGTTTCAAAGACCCAATCATGTCTGATTACGTCCAAAAGGGATCGAAATGACAATCTAGTCTCCTTCAACGGTAGCATTCTTCCAAACAGGTCCTCCATTGATATGCTCGGTGTAACTCTAAGTGACCAGCTCAGGTACGGGGGCTCCATCGAGGCCAGAGTTAAGTTGGCCTCTCAGAAACTGGGCGTACTGTACAGGGCCCGCAGATACTTTAATTGTACACAACTGCTAACCCTGTACAAATCGCAAGTGCGCCCCACTGTTGAATTTGGCAGCCATCTCTGGTCTGGAGCCCCGATGTACCTGAAAAACACCCTCGACTCTGTGCAGAAACGGGCGGTCCGCTTGATAGATTCTCCTGTCTTAACAAACGGATTGCAATCTTTAGAGCACAGGCGTCGGGTGGGAATGCTATCCTTGTTCTACCGGTATTTCAATGGAAGATGCTCCGAGGAGCTAGCGTCATTGATCCCCTCGGCACCGGTGCATAGTCGGGAAACACGCCAAACGCGCGCCCAACATATGTACACAGTTGACATTTGTCACATGAGAACGCTTCTACGACTCGTTTTTGTGTTCAACAGCTCGGCTGTGGAACGATTTGCCGGCCTCTGTGTTTCCTCCTTCCTATAACATGGGTCTCTTCAAGACCCACGTTCACTCCTTCCTCTCCTCAAAAAGACCCTCCTCACAGCATCTTCAAAGATGACATAGGCCCTGAGGGAAATTATTTTCCTCAGGGCCTCCTGTGTGGAGTTAATATAAAAAAAATATATAAAAAGACGAAGTCGCGGGCAGAAGCTTGTACTTATATAAAAATAGTTAGTTTGTTTAAAGGCTGGTCACCAAGAACAGAAATATCTATAAACATAACGTGGAAAAATGGTATATAGATATTAGGGAACCCGACGAGTTCATCGAAAATCAATTCATTAAAAGCAAATTTACAAAATACACAAAAAAGTTTAGGTTAGGTTAGGTTGAACTTTAGTTAGTTGAACTCGTTTTAGATGAACTCGTTTTCGATGAACTCGCTGTGAACCAGATATTAGGTACCTACCTTACTGGATTAAATTTGGTTGTGAAAAGAGAGGATGCCAAAGGGGGCCGAAGAATATTTTAAAATCTGTAAATATATTGTGTTAGGATGTGGAGGATTCTGATTACCTAAATATAACCAAATCAATCAATCAATTCAGCAAACACTTTTACAGTAATATTGTAAGTATGGTAATAATTATACTCATAAAAATCTGTAAAATGCATCAAGAAATTATCTCGTAGAAATAAGAAAATTGCGTAAATCTTCTGTTAAAGAATCGGATTGCAGTTATTTTACGAGTTTTATTTTAGTTTTTCTCTGAAATCATTAACCAAAACGGTTTCCCGCACAACCACATATAAATCAAAAATGTATGTCTCGTTATATTTACCTAATAACTCCCTTTTAACATTTAGGTATGTTGCTTCCAAAACTGCTTACGAATTACAGCTTCAGATGCACTTGTGATGGACTGCAAATACTAAAAATTAAACGAGATGTTGTTTGCTGGAATTGGGTGATACGTGTAGGAAAAACAAGGTATGCAAGGAAAAGGGAAAACCCATCACTTACATTTGTGTGCGAAGGAGCACACGACACAACCATAATATAATTATAGTTAAAGTACAATATTAAAAAATATTAGAACGTATTTGGGCAATAGTGCCAACAATTTTATAAATAATACTTCAAGGTTTTTGGTTTGACATACTGCGGTAGCCAAAGGGTTAATATTCAAATCTAAAATCCCCAAATTTCACATGCGCTACTAAGTCTATTTGTTATCTTCAAGTGCATCATTCTCCAGCTATTGCGGGCGCAAAACACAATGTCTGCGCCAATTAAACTAATTGAACGGCTAAATAACAATAATAATATGCATTAAAGTGCCATTGGACTCGGTTTGGGAGTTGGGAGATATCAACCAAAACCCAATTCGTTGGTTTACTTCCGGTTAAGAAAGGCTTTATTGGCTTAAAAACGCTTATAGCTAGATAGAATTTGTGTAGTGTGCAATTACAATATTAAATTGGGGAGTACCTATTCTTGTAAGTCTATATGTTTCGACTTATTACTATCAAAGACGACACCAGCATATAAAAGCCTTTTGGATCAATTGGCCAATGGTTCTGTCGGTGGAGAGTAATTTTTTATTGAACAGAATCGCAGCTAATATCGACACACATAACTTGAAATATTGGTCTATCGAAGTGATCATTTGAGATGCCATGCTAGTTTGAAGTAGGAAATCTGTTTGTGTTTCGATTTGTGACCTGGAAAGGACCTAGAAGAAGGCAAGTGAAAAATTTATTTTGATGGGAAGCTTGAATAGGCATAGATATAATAGGTGCGTCCATGTGTTAGTATATGTATTAATATTTGGAAGTTACAATATATTATGATAAATACATTATAAGGTACACACAAGGCATCATGTACACACTCCGAGTACAGTGTAATGTGTAACCATTAATACAGGACGCTCTTCGGCCTCCCCTGGCGATGACACTCAGAGAAGACACTCTTGTCCAGGCCGTCGCCCAGTGGCAGGATGCGCCCCTACACCGTAGATGGCGTAGTACAAGTGTAACGTATGTTTAGGTTTTTATTTTATAAATTTTATATTCGATTTCATATCATGTAATTCATTTAGATGTATACTTTTATATAGCAGACAGATTATTGCACTCTACGCTCTGAGTAGGTAAAATAAACAAACATTTTTATTATATTACAAGGCATTGCATAAAGCTATTGATTATTATGACAATGACATGAATGAAATATATTCATACCTGCGGTGTGAATAATAAAATTATTCAATAAGAAAACATAAGCAAGTGATAATATGCCAAGTTTTTCACTGTTACTTTATTAGTTTTATTACGATTATGAGTAAAAGGGTGAGACTAATTACACATTTTAACTACTGCTCAACTATTCTCTTTCTGTGTAACGAACGCGAACAAAATAAGTTTCGAATTCTCCAAAATACGGCAATGTGAATAATAATACTTCGCAGAAATAGATATTCAAAAATAAATAAAATTGGCTAACCGTGAAATAGATACTGACCTTGAACACGATGATATTTATTCATAAAATAGCAACCTATTACCCAAATATTTCTCAAATAAAATTATATACAACAAGGACATTCACAAACATAATACAAGGATAGTATAATAAAACAAATTTAAAACTTTTTCCACTTTTAATTTAATGACCGTAACCGGTTTCAGCTTGTCAAAGCCATCTTCAGACTGGTGAAAAATATTCTTAACCTAGGGATTTTATACAAAACATATTAGGGAGGGGGAGGAGGGGGCGGGGGGAGGGAGGGGTGGTCTACAGGGATTTTATTCAATTATGGATTTTATTACATTTGTTGTTAAGTGGTCTTGAGTGTCTAACTATCTAATTATTTTTTTGGTTATTCCCAGTAGGCTAATTACATAGGGTTGGTAGCTTACATACTTTAGTATTGTTTGGGAAATACCTTACAAGCAATGTGAATTATTAGCACCTAATTTTATTGTTGTCAAGTCTATTATTAATTACAATCTTTATTATATTTATGATGTTATGGAATTTTTTTTGATTAAACAATTGATTTTATAAAGGGGGATACGTTGGAATAGGATTATTCTTATAATGGACCTAATACAAACAAAGTACATATTTTACTTGGAACATATATGATAGAAAATTACAATGGATACAATAATGGAGATTTTGCAAATGATTCTAATTTCTTATTCATTACAAATATAGGGTCTACTTTTTTTGTTAGGCGGGTTATTTCTAATGATTCTAGTTTATCAAGTTTATGACCCTTATTACAAGTGTGGAGGACTTTAATATCTCTGTCTTTATCAAACGAATGTTGGTTTTCTAATAGGTGTGACGCTACATTCGACAATTCACCTTTATCATTCACCCAATTTGTGAAATGTTCTTTTATACGGGTTTTGAATGATCTTCCCGTTTGGCCTATATAATATGACGGGCAATTAGAGCAGTTCACTTGGTAAACGCCTGAGTTTTCCAGTTTTTCTCTCTTATCTTTATTATTAATTAAAATTCTCCCTAGAGAATTTACATTATAAAATGCTGTTCTACATTTATCGTTATTAGTTAGTCGAGATATTTTTGTGGATATTTCGCCAATATAAGGAATTTTAACCCATTGTTTTGTGATTTCATTTTTATTTACGAGGCTTTGTGACATGATTGCTAATGTAATTTTTTTATTCTTTTTCTTTAATAAACTATCAATAGTTTCGCTTTTGTATCCATTGTTCTTTGCTATTGTTTTTTTTTAATAATATTTAAATATTATTTTTTTAAATATTATAAAAACAATAGCAAAGAACAATGGATACAAAAGCGAAACTATTGATAGTTTATTAAAGAAAAAGAATAAAAAAATTACATTAGCAATCATGTCACAAGGCCTCGTAAATAAAAATGAAATCACAAAACAATGGGTTAAAATTCCTTATATTGGCGAAATATCCACAAAAATATCTCGACTAACTAATAACGATAAATGTAGAACAGCATTTTATAATGTAAATTCTCTAGGGAGAATTTTAATTAATAATAAAGATAAGAGAGAAAAACTGGAAAACTCAGGCGTTTACCAAGTGAACTGCTCTAATTGCCCGTCATATTATATAGGCCAAACGGGAAGATCATTCAAAACCCGTATAAAAGAACATTTCACAAATTGGGTGAATGATAAAGGTGAATTGTCGAATGTAGCGTCACACCTATTAGAAAACCAACATTCGTTTGATAAAGACAGAGATATTAAAGTCCTCCACACTTGTAATAAGGGTCATAAACTTGATAAACTAGAATCATTAGAAATAACCCGCCTAACAAAAAAAGTAGACCCTATATTTGTAATGAATAAGAAATTAGAATCATTTGCAAAATCTCCACTATTGTATCCATTGTAATTTTCTATCATATATGTTCCAAGTAAAATATGTACTTTGTTTGTATTAGGTCCATTATAAGAATAATCCTATTCCAACGTATCCCCCTTTATAAAATCAATTGTTTAATCAAAAAAAATTCCATAACATCATAAATATAATAAAGATTGTAATTAATAATAGACTTGACAACAATAAAATTAGGTGCTAATAATTCACATTGCTTGTAAGGTATTTCCCAAACAATACTAAAGTATGTAAGCTACCAACCCTATGTAATTAGCCTACTGGGAATAACCAAAAAAATAATTAGATAGTTAGACACTCAAGACCACTTAACAACAAATGTAATAAAATCCATAATTGAATAAAATCCCTGTAGACCACCCCTCCCTCCCCCCGCCCCCTCCTCCCCCTCCCTAATATGTTTTGTATAAAATCCCTAGGTTAAGAATATTTTTCACCAGTCTGAAGATGGCTTTGACAAGCTGAAACCGGTTACGGTCATTAAATTAAAAGTGGAAAAAGTTTTAAATTTGTTTTATTATAATATTATAATGGAATTCCACCACGAATTATCAGTTTCAAAAATAGAAATAATAATACAAGGAAGTGCAAGGAAGTCAGGCTACAAAAAAGGATAAAGCGAACACACAGTCTACTGTACGAAGGGATGAAGCTTTATAACACGCTACCAGAGGCCCTAGCACGCTTGCTCTATAACGATCGGTAGGATAACTATCGGTAACTTCTCATCGTTCCCTAGGACAACTGCACATCGCTAACGTACAAACAACAGTTGATGTCGAATATGTTAAGGACACTTAGTCATTGTGAACTGTCACTTATTCGTTGGCGATCTGTAGTCATGCTAGGGAACGATGAGAAGTTACCGATAGTTATTCTATCGATCGTTATAGAGCGAGCGTGCTAGGGCCTCAGAAGCTTTAATGTCCGCACCATTTGAAAAGTTCAAGATGTATTGTAGGAGCTACATCAAACTGGAGAAAATTTAATATAAAATGCCATGATTTTAATATAGAAATTTAATATAGAATGATTGGTTATCCATTTTTTGGATAACCAACACCTCTACCATAGGTCACCCCAAGTGGTTCGCTACGTTTGGTGACTTAGCAGGGGTGCCCGGGTTCATGGGGTAAGGTTTACTAAACTTAAATCTACAAATTACTAAAATAAAAGTTAATTAGTTAAAAAAATAAAACCACATATACTTTTTAAAGAACTTAAATACATTACAAGTGTGAATAGAAATTTGTTATGAATCGGTAGACATTCGGAATGCGGAGGTTTAAATTACACCTTTTACTTATGCACTGATTTTAAACCATAAAAGATTACTAAACAAGTAAATGTAAAGTGTAGCAAAATTTTCCTACGGTGCGATTATAAAATATAATATTTTGATCAAATCTCTAAAACGTAACAAAGGAAGGTACAATGATCAACTCAATCATCACCTGTAAGCCAATGAAGAATGTGTGACTTCGTTTATAATATAGCTAGAGGTGTGTTCCCATAGGACAGAGAGTTACGGCAGCTTGTAGCGGCGTAACTGATAACCGGCGTATCTCCAAACTACGATCAAGGAACTCAGCAGATAGCTCCACAAATTCTGTTTCGCACGTTACTCCATTATTATAAGTTTGCTTTGCCAATTATCAGTGGCGGCTCGCAAAAATTGTGTATTTTCATAATCCATGAATACCTACATTTAGAAATGTGTGGAAGATTTAAATCAGAAGGACACAGGTTCGAGACCCGTCGGCGTCATGTATCTTTTCTCGGGAATTTTTTTCAATGTGGATGAGTGTTTCAGGTTAATAATTATTGCTTATAATAATTGTTACCCTTTGTGCTATCCATAAAAATCTCGTCTTAAACATTTGTTTATCAATTAAAAAATAATAATTTAAATTTTACTTGTCTTATTCTGATCATTGTACTAAACTTTTTTAATTTCAATATTTTTATTCATAATTATTGATTTGAAAAACCGCACATTCTGAAACGGTCCCAACTGGCTGCTACGTCATTATGACATAGAAACTGCTACTAATTGGTAAGACGCTGTCACCAACGTAGCCCGGTGTGACGTCAACGCCGCCGAATTCACGACTAAAAACGAACGTGTTGTTTTGGTGGCAAATCGAAAATGCCACATTTAAAATTTTTATAGACATTTTGTTCGTCAACAATTCGTCAAATAAAAATATCTCTTAATTTTTTAAAGTAAATTTTTTCGAGAACAAAAAAAGTTTAAATATCATTTTGTGTTACTTACGATTGTAACACAAAAGTATATAAAAACCGATTTTAATGATAGGTTAACTATTTATTGGACAACCAACCCTCTGTCATAGGTTGCCCGGGTTCATAGGTTGAGGTTTGTCTAGGTCTTGGCGGCGGATGCTTTTGCCCACCTACTACGTAATGGGCCGGATCGGGAGAGACTGGTTGAAGGAGGTCTTTTAAACTCTCCAACTGGGCTCTCTTGAACCATCACCCTGCAACGCAGTGACAGGGATGGATTCATAATATATGTTCGTCACTCCTGAACACATTAACCCCCAGATTCCTACCCACTCCTCATGCCCTTTTACTTAACAGAACCTTATCTTCTTCCTCTTCCTAAAAAAAATATCCACACAGCATCACCAAAGATGACATAGGCCCTGCGAGATTTTTTTTCCTCAGGGCCTCCTGTGTGGAGATAGTGTAAAAAAACGAGGTTGTTCAGACTCTTCAGACTTGAAGTAAAACTTCTTTAGCTCCATCTCTATGTAAATGTTTATGTGTATAAAATATTTACATTTATTAATTATCTACAAATATTTAATTAAATTTATTATCGTTTTTTATTTCACATTATCAATTTATTTCACGTCACTAAAAGCTTTATATCATTTTAATAGTGGTACCATCTAGTGATAAAGAAAGTCAGAAAAAATGTTTTTTTAAGTCGTACGCTAGTGATAAAGAAAGTTAAAAACAAGTGTAAGTAACATATTTTCAACACCGACACCACGAGTCGTGATTTCCGTAATTCATGCGCCCGGTAGTCTTCCTAGTTCTAGTCCCTGGCACCAGAGGAGATAGTGACTTAGATTGCCGCGTTCTGCCGCAGTTTCGTGCAGACATGCAAATCAATTTTTCAGTAGAACGGTGCTTGTCGGAGATGCATATCGGCGCCGGTAAATTGTGCGAGCTGATAGATAATAATTGTTACGCGTACACCGACATCATTGTCATGCAGATTTTTTTCTACTTATATCTACAATTAACCTATTAGATGCAGTGGCGTAACGAATTGTCCGGGTCTTGTGTATGCCTGATGCGAATTCGTAAACGAAAGCCTATTAAGATTCTTGACGGTGTCCATGTATGCTTGTATGTAGTTTACATACAAGCACATACTAATTTATTGTTTTTGTGATTAATTCGTAGAACTCCATTTAATTTTTTTTCAATTTAATTTAATAATGTTTTTATTAAGTTCTGCAAAACGACAATACTTACAAATTTAATTTAAATAAAAAAATACATGTTTGTACTTATATGTATGAAGATACCTTCAAAGCAACCCCATTTTAATTTAAAATTATTTACAAGTACTTACTTTACTTCCAACATGCTCATAAAATTATTCGGTCAATTATAAAATTACCTTTTCCGTGTTTATTGTTTGCAACTAACGACTTTGGAGGCATATTATATTATTTTGGCAACAATGAAAATGATCAATCGTTCTATTAAGCTTGTGGAATAAATTATCTACCCACTATCTTGTCATTAGTTGCAGGAGGTAGGTATATTACCGAAAAAAAACTCTAACTACAAGACATTAAGGCAAACATATTTACGTTTAAGTATTTATGTAGGTAGGTACTATAAATTCTAATCTGATCGTCAAAAACTATTTTATAATGTGCTGTTGCAACATTAATTTCTGCATCAATTATTATGACATAACGTTATATACTATTCTTACGTCACGAAAGTCATGCTTTTTGTTAAAACCTGTCCATAAAATTTAGAAAACTTCCTTTTTTTCCGCCATTTTCTTTGCTTGTTGCTATTCCCTTCCCATTCCATCTATCCTCATAACTCATAACACGGTTCATATCGAGAACGCGGTAGTCCCACTGGGCCCGGACAGTAAAGAATAACAATATAATAGACAGCTCACGTTATACGATATGTGCAAATTCTAATGAATCTTACAAAAAAATCCTAAGAGATATCTGCCTTACTCCGTCCTTACGAGAAACGACTACACTACTTTAATTTTCTGTAAAATATAATTAGAAACAAGAAGACAATCACATGTTCGTAATAAGCATTAACTTTGTGGCTCGCCATAATTTACAATAAAATATATAAATTTGTTTTAGACCACTTTAAATTTTAATTACACTCTACCGGTTTCGGAAGAACCCTTCCTTTGTCAGGAGAATATTAAAACTAACCTATGATACAAAATATTGATAGATATATACCATACATTTAGGTGCTGGAGTGGGAGGTCAAAGGGAGAGGGGGGGGGGGGTAATTACGGGAATTCCAACAGAGTGGTTTATTGGAAACATATCTAGAATGGGACTAAACGATAAATTAATTTGGTTATTCAATATATTAGCGATATTATTTAGGGATTTTTTAATTTCAAGTGCTTCTAAGTTATCTAATTTTTTGCTTTTATTATTATATTATATATATCTCTATTATATAATTAACACAAATTTCAAATCATATAATCGTACAGAAAAATAAGTCCGTACATAATCTAGTAAAGACAGTTTTCAGAATTTTAATTTAACTTAAATTAAAACCATTAAAAAATAAATACGAGAACGTGTTTTGTGACGAAAATACCTCAGTTTTGTTTAGATATTATCGAAAAATTATACATACTTATGATAAAAAAATACTTACAAGAAGTACACGGTTTTTAATAATCATCGTGCGTTTTGAGCATTTTTATTGCTTACTTGAATGTAGGTATATATTAAAGCAAGTTTTGAATAAAATAAATCGATATTAATTTTTAATTAAAAAAAATGAATTAAATGAAACAAATAACTTTGTAGCAACCACTATTATATAATCACAATTACTAATTGATTAATTGGTAATTGTGATTATAAAATAGTGGTTGTTACAAAGTTATTTGTTTCATTTAATTAAAAATGACGCCACAAAGTGATTTTGTGAAGTTTGAAGAATAAAAACAATTAATAGGGGAATATTCGATCTTCCTCATTGGAACCTCCCTGCAAGCTTTTTTAAACTTTTATTCTCAGCCGCTGGTCAATGGGCTCTTTACTAGTAGCATCTCCACCTAGTAACAACTAAACCTTGATTAACGCATGCCGTGAACATTTTAAATCGGAATGTTAATATCTATGCACATACCAATGTCGATTTCATTGATATAATCATTGTTAACACTTCGTAAATGTTTCAAATAATAAATAAATAAGAAAGGAATGTGATTTTAAAAATATGAAATAAAACAAAATTAAATGAATTACTCCTTTACTACGTTATATAAAAATGTATCCTAAATTAAACCAAATATGATTTATAATTTGTTTTTCTTGATGAAAATCGGAATTTTAAAATAAAGTGTTCCATTTCTTGGATATAGTTCGATCGGCCATAAAGATAACTCACCGTACCTATACCATATTATAGCAGATTGTTCCTACGAGACGTTACATTATATGGGAATACGCGCATGCTCGCGAATAGCCTAGGAATTATATTACTCTGATTTTATCTGGGGCCGTTACAAGTAATGTTGATATACAGTGGGGATACTGTTAAATGGTGTCCAAAGAAAAGCCAGAAAGAAAAGATCCGGTTTTCGAATGTTCGGTGGTCTAATATGATTTTATTTTCTTTTGTGATGAAACTTTAAAAGATAAAAATAACGTTACGGATGTGCATCCATGTAAAATCTGCAAAAAAAAGATGTTTATTAAATAACGCCCATTTAAATAAAATCAATGCATAAATTTGCCTCACCTATATCCATCTTATTAAAACGATGGCCAAAAACACATATTGATGGTGGAAGCCTCAAAAATTTGATACAAAAGCATGCAGTAAGCCTTTGAAGTTTGAAGTACTTTCATATCTACAACCTTCAGAAGTAGGTGGCCATGTAATTACCTATTTAAGAAACGCGAATCAGCAACATAATTCTCATGAAAAATTAATAGAAAACTTAGTTTTATTTTCACGTTTGTTATGGGTTTTTTCAAACAATAATCGTAGTTAAAACTTGGCACTCTATTAATTTTTAATTAAATTGTACTCTAAATAAGTTTGCTGTGTTTAAAAACATAATTTTGATTAGATGAGTGAGTAAATCAAAAATTTGTCTTAAAATTCTAATCTAAAAATGATGTTGCAAAATAGATAGTTTAAAACTTTGGACGATTAGTTTATATGTAAATGTACCACAACCATATTATATACACTCAGCCACGTCGGTGACTCCAAGGTTTAGCGCTGTGGCCAAAATTTTACTTAGCCATAGCATTTATTGTCTGCCTCAACACGGGCTATGTGAAACCTCAACTTATAAAATATACATTCTTTAAATATTACCAACTGTTTAAATGTATATTATTTTCTGTGGTTATCTTTGTGTAATTTTATAAACCAATATAAATTATTAACACTGAACGTGTATTATTTTTTAGTTATAAATGTTACAAATTCATTTTAACCGCTTGGGCACATAAGCTTGTTTTCACGACAATTTAACGTAGGTAGACATAGGAATAACGTATGCCCCGGACCTGAGTTATTGATATATCATTATTGTTTTGTTTATTCCCGCTCTTTAAATATCTTTAGGTAAAGTAGTAATGTGGTCCGATTATAAACCAGGTATGGAGAATAATTAGTTTGCGGAACACGGCTGATCTCAATTTACAGTGAGCCGTCTGTGCAGATAGTCTAAGAGTAGATTACCCATTATAAAACCCGTGTTCGCAGCGTCGAGTTGACACGAAGTCATTTTAATTAATCCTAAGCATTATCATTAACAGTCATTAAATTTAAGTATTAAGCTGAGATTTATGTCATTAATTATAATTCTGGTGGAGTAATAACCATGGGCGTGCCGCGACATTTTTTCTCTTCCGTTTTTTGGTAATTCACCGGTATTCATCGGTTAAGAAAATAAGATATTTTTTGTTTAATTGATAATCTGTAAAATAGTATTACTTTTACACTTTGGAGTAATATAAAAAAGGCGTGGAACTTTATTTATTTATATATATTTTTTATTTTGACGACTATTTATATATTTCTTACAGAAATGTGTTACACCGATTGATTAGGTACCATAAACATACATTCTTACTTCTTTATCAAAACAATTTTACTTACTGTCCTTTTATTATTGATACTTAGATATTATTTTACCATCAAATTGTGATTCGGCCACACGAAGTCCTACATCAAAACTATTTTTACGCATTAAAAAAACACGAATATTTACTCAAATGAATATAACAAAAATTGTTTTAGTTAATATGTCCCAAAACCGATGTCCTAAACTTTTTTTTATACTTGCCCCACATAAGAGGCCCCGAGGAAAATAAATCCCTTCAGGCCCTGCGTCATCTTTTGGGATGCTGTATGGAGTGCCTTTTTATAAAAGGAAGGGGAGGATATTCTGGGAAGGAAAAAGGTATGAGAGGTGGGTAGGAACTAGGGGTTAGTGTGTCCACTGAATGAACCGGGACCAATGAATCCATTCCTACCACACTGCTGGAGAGGTCAAAAGATCTCCCTCAACCAAGGTCTCCCCATACCGCCCGCCACACCGTAGGTGAGCAAAAGCATCCACCACGAAGTCCTAGAGAAACGTCGCCCCATGAACCCGGGCACCCTTTCTAAGAATCACTTGATGGCAGAGGTGTTAGATATCCAATAAATGGTTCCCGAGGCGACTGTCCCCCAAATTGATGACTTAATATATTTTATTATTATCATTAATTTTTTCATTCTCAGATTGTGATTCGGCCGTAAGTTCGATTTTGGCCGTAAGTTTTTTTATTTTCCTTTTGGCATGATGATAAATTATTTTATACCAAAATGAAAACTATTTTAACGCTTTAAAAACATGATTGAAAAAAAAACCTTTGTTATAAGGAATCTTTATTCATACAAATATAACAAAATTTGTTCTAGTTACTAAAATTGATGAACTTCGGTACCTACCCAAAACAACGAAAAAATTCTTAAAAAGTCTCGGCACTCCCCTGGTACCTACACATACCTAGATACCTACCGTTATATTGTTGTTTTAAATTGAGTACAACTTTATCCGCTAACGAATTCCAAGCTAGTTATTATAAAATCATGATCACTTATGTAATTAATCTGCTGTAAATAAATTATAATTATAAACTGTACATATTAATTATAATTATCGATGTATCAATAAGGCACGCTCGTAAGCAGATTGATAAGAATTTGGCAGACAGGGAGGTATAACTACATTTTATTTACCAGTAGGTAATTAATATTAACGACACTACGTGTTTTCTTGGCCTGGGTAACTAACTAATTATTATCAGTCTAGATCACAGGTCCTCAAACTTATTTCTACCACCTCAAAACCTTGAGATTTCAAAAAAAAACTAGTGCCCCCCCATATTTTTTACATTTACATTTACAATATGTTGCATATCTTAGAAATAGTTATCGCAAACATGATTTTTAAACATGCCTAATCAATCGGTGTAACACATGACTTAGGACTTCGTGTGACCGAATCAGAATTTGATGGTAAAATAATATCTAAGTATCAATAATAAAAGGACAGTATGTAAAATTGTTTTGATAAAGAAGTAAGAATGTATGTTTATGGTACCTAATCAATCGGTGTAACACATTTCTGTAATAAATATATAAATAGTCGTCAAAATATAAAAAATATAAATATTATTATAGGATAGAGAGTGTGAATTTCGGATAGGGATGGGATCGCCGCGATCGTCCGAAAATTTTGTATGAAAAAAAAAAATTGGAAATCATAGACAATTTTATCAAGTTTACTTAAAAGACAGTTCGATTGTACAACATTTTAAGATTGTTGTGACAAAATTTGAAATAAATCGGAGCAAAACTAACTATGACATAGAACTTGTATGAACAAAATTTTAATGATTAGTATTGGATTTTCTGGTATCCAAAACTTTAAAGCAATTTTCTGACACTTGTCATTTTTGAAGCCGGTGAACAGTTCAGAACAGATTATTTTGAAATTTTGTATACTACTTCCTTACATGAATGACCAGGTAATGCTAAGAGCTTTTTTATTTTTCATAATTATTAATTTTACAATAATAAATAGGCCCATTTTTTACACAAAAATCGGTGTTTTCACTTCTAAGTGTCACCAAAAATGTACGAAACAAAAAAAAATCCCCCCAGGGATACCTTAGGAAAGTAGTTTTCTAATGATATCATTTTTATTTTTTTAATCTATTTAACAGTAGATATTTGATTTTGAGGTTCAATCTTTTCTAAAATATTTTAGTTTACCATAATGTTAATAGAAAATATTTTAATAGGACGTGGCGTTAGCTTGAAATTGCATTAAATTAGGGAAATATATGCAGTTAGAACCATATGCAATAAAATATTACTAGTTGTCTGCATTTGGTTCAACATGTTTTACTAAAATTAACAAAATATTCTACCTTAAAATCAGAAAATGGTTAATAAATACTGAGAAATCGTCTTTGCAAACTTTGACTCCTCATATTTCAGAACAAGGTAAATTGAAGACAGAACACTGGCTAATCAAAGTTACGAGATGACTATCGTATCCACCTCCGAACATCCCAGTGTTCCTCTACCATATCTTCCATCAAACTGTCCCATGTTTGTCGATAATATCATTTTTGTGGCCCTCATGATATTATAAAAATATCAGTGATAATTTTTTTTTTGTCCGACCCATACAATATACGTCCGAATATAATATATATTATAATAAAGATGTCTCATCTTATGTTTGACCGTTACCGTACCGTACTTTTCTGGCTACAGAAATGTAAAATCAGATTGGCTACAACCGCAACACATTTTTCAATCAAGATGGAGCCACTTCTCATATTACAAATGACTCCCTAGCTGCTCTTCACGAATTATTCCCTGAAAGAGTTATAAGTCGCCGAGGAGACATCTACTGGCCACTGAGGAACCCAGATTTAACGCCTGCTGATTTTTTCTTATGGGGCTAGTTAAAAAGTAAAGTTTACAACCCATTGACACCCAACCTGGGTATTTTAAAGCAAAGAATCACAGACGAAATTAACGCTATTCCAAGAGCGATTCTCCAGCGAGTGATTGAAATTTTTAGTACCAGGCTAAATGAGTGTGAAGAAGTGGATGGTGCGCACTTACAAATGGTTATTTTTCATAAAAACAATTTTAAAACCTGCTCTTTAAAGTAACAGTAATTATAACAAGTTTGAAAGATTGCTGGTGTTTTATTTTTAAGTATCAAAAACGAAAAACAATCTGAAACATCCCTTATAATCAAATCTTCTGTTACATTATAATAAAAGATTTGATTACGTGAAATGTGTAGTAATTGAAAATTTAAAACCCCATATTTAGAAAACCAATCACAGTGGATTTTATTTATTATACACGGAGAAAAATTTTATTCTAAAATACGATCATTTTATTCGTAAAAACGGTTAAAACCGGGACTGAAGTTCTTACGAACAAATTAACAGGGTTTCAATGTTTATTGGCGGGAACATGTAAGAATATTTTTTTGTATACGTAATTTTGTATGTAAAATTGTTGGCACTATTGCCCAAAAAAGTTCTAATATTTTTTAACATTGTACTTTAACAATAACTATATTATGGTTGTGTTGAATGCTCTTTCGCAGAGACACAAATGTAAGTGATTGGTTTTCCCTTTTCCTTGCATACCTTGTTTTTTTATGTATTTGTATTGTATTTCCATGTAAGAATAAACATTGAAACACTGTTAATTTGTTCGTAAGAACTTCAGTTTCGATTTTAACCGTTTTTACGAATAAAATGATCAAATTTTAGAATAACATTTTTCTCCGTGTACCAACAAATTAATCTTACATTTTCCCGCCAATAAACATTAAAACACTGTTAATTTGTTCGTAATAACTTCAGTCCCGTTTTTAACCGTTTTTACGAATAAAATAATCGTGTTTTAGAATAACATTTTTCTCCTTGTATTTTTTAAGGTTCACCTGAATAAATGCAGTCTTCTCTGGGATTTTTGCAAAATAAAACCGTAGCTTTTTTATCATGATATGAATTGCAGTGCTACTAGCACAAACACATAAAACGTTTATAATGTAAATATTATTATTCAGTTTTACTTATTATGAGACGGCTGTCTTCGTAAACAGGTATCGTCGAACCTTTCCCCACAACTAAAATTATTAATTAATATTATAATTTCCAACATCAGACCAAAATGGAAAAAGATTGTTTTAAAATGTTATGCAGGGCAGCAGCAAACCTTTGATCTTTATTATTTCTAGACAACATCTGCAGCTGTTTCTTCCGCGTACAGCGCGCCATCTGTAAGAATATTTAAATTTTGACAAACTTATCCATTAAACGTACACTCAACCTAAAAGAATGGCACAGATTCCACTTACATAGTAATCAATATGTTTACAAAAGAAAAATTAAAAAGGTATGTTTTTAAAAAATGCGTATAAAATTGGATAATTTTCGAAAACTCATTAGTATTTTGACTTCGTACGTTTGACAGTTCGCGCGTTTGATGTATTTAGTGATATTTCCTATACTATTTATTCATCCGATTGCGATACAAATTTCTGTGGACATGCCCGTAAAGTTTTATATAGGTATAGTAATATTACTATGTTGGTGAGTTCTGGAGTTATGAAATTTGAAAAAAATGCAATAGGGCACAAGCGAGTTGTTTTGAAAATGAGTGTATGTTATGGAGTTTAGCGGCAGGGAAAAAAGGCGGGAGGGGGAGGAAAATCCAGAAGAGGCGGAGGGGAACGGGAATTCGCGAGGGGGGAGGTTCGCGAGAAGGCCACAACGGGAGAGGGGAAGGGGAACAGGGGAAAGGTGAAAAATAAACACGGGGGGAGAAGGGTGGGGAAGATGTGGCAGAAGGAAACGGCGACAAATGGGAAAAGACACGCAGAGAGAAACAATTTCTTTATTTACGTGGGATTACAACGCATGTCGGGTATCAGCTGGTATGCTATAAAATATCACCGGCAGATGTAAAGGTCCAGAACATTAATATGACATTTTGACATATCCTACTGGTGACTTAGAATACATCAACATTTTGTTTAATAAAAGTTTTTCTAAATTATAATGATTTTGTGGTATTTATGAGTAATTTGAGTTTTGTACAAGATAGAGGGTGCACTTTTACATGTAACTGCATAGTCAACTCAATTTTAGATTTTTCGGAGATATCTGACAAATCAATTGGACGATCAATATATTGAAACCAAAAGACAGAGTATGAGATGTCATCATACTTGCTGCAAGTTATATAATACATATTCTATTTTTCTTCTGTGTGCTTACAAAACACTTTTAGTTTTAATTTCTTTAATTTTCTATTCTGCCCAGCGTCTGGTCTTCGCCAGACGCCGCAAATTGTTTTTCTTATTTTGTTTGGCGGGAAAAGTTCAGACAGGTCGCCCGCCATCTTGGAAATGAGATAATCACCCCCCCCCCCTTCTAACCATCCCCCCAACACCCGTCACCTGTACTGGAATCCGCCAACCTGTGATATAAGCGGGAAATCATTACTGAATTACAATATTTAAACAATTTGCTAGGGAAATTAGACTGTCAGGGGAAGTTACGGGAGTTTGCGATGGAAAATGCAAGTATACATAAAGTAACGTAAATTTGGAAGGTAAGTAGGTAAGTAGATAAAACAAGGCCACTTAAACAAAAATTAAAAAACTTCGATTACGGATTTTTAAAGTTTATTTAGAAAACTTATAGTTATAAAAAACTTATACATCTAAATCCAATTAAAATTTAGTAGTCTATAGCATACACCAGTTAAGTTCCATTTGTAATAATTTCAGTTATAGTTACAAGTATACAAGTAGATATAAAAAGTTATTGGGGTGTATTTTTGTAATCGAAGGACCTTTTGTATGATTTGTTTGTGTAGAGAACCCACTGCACTTAAGAGAAAATATGTAGGGGAAGTGGGGGCATAGCGGGGCCACGGGGCATAGCGGGGCGAGCCTTACGCAGCTCGAAACGAACGCTGTGCAAACTGTCAAATGGCTCGCTTTGATTGGTCGTAAGTCGGCGTGTGACCTCCATACTCGAGCCACGCCATTTCGGTACGCATTTGTGTGATATAAACATAAATATCAAAACCAGTGTTTTTCTTAAAAACTTTAGTGAAATTGAACAGCAATCCTTTCTAAGACGTACTTGTGTACTGTGATGTATTATAGTTTATTATGAATTAGTTCCCTTCCGGATTACTTAATCAACAAGCACGATGTCATTGAATCAAAGGTAAGATACCGTAAGTTTGTGTTTAATTTTGAACGAGCCGGTGGGGCAAAGTGGGGTATGACGCCTGGGGCAAAGTGGGGCACCCCACTATGCCCCTTTTTGATTATAGAAAAGTGCCCCACTTTGCCCCGTTTTAAAGACTTCTAAGATATAATATATTTATTTTTGACGTTTTTAGCCAACATGGTCCGCACATACAAGAGGAAGACTGAACAGCATTCATGGTATGTGGAGGCTATGAAACATATGTATCTGCAGCAACAATGACGACTGCTATTAATGCATTCAGAGCTACAGGTATATGGTCTGTAAATACGGATGTTTTCACTGACGTAGATTTTATACCCGCGGACACTACAGACAATCCTGAGCCTGCTGAGGTGCCTTTAGTTGAGAAAGCCATTTCGCAGAGAGACAACACTTCACTGAGACAAGAAACCCCAGAAGGTGACCCTGGTGCCAAGATGCCAACCAGACAACCACTCCTAGAAATTTTGACCGGTAACAAGACACCACCATCGCAAAAACCACAACAACAAATTCCTCGGCTGGCTAAGTCCTCCATCACAACACAAGCAACATCTTCCGCTTAGTGTTAGGAGATTTTCAAATGTTGTTGGGTTATTCGTGGATGTTTGTCTCACTTTAAAAAAAAAGAAAAAAGAAAAGGATAGGAATATTCAAACCCCACCTGGGCAACCTTCTCCACAACCTGGTTGTTCTTGGATGGTCGATAGGCCCTCGAATTTTTGCAACAACTCCAGAACAAATAATGCCAGTGCCTAAGGATAACAGAACAAGCAAAAGAGTTAGTAAGCAACGAGGGAAAACAGCAATCATCACAGAATCACCGTACAAAAACGAGCTTCTGGTCATAAAAAGACCGTAGAACTAAAATGAAGAAAAAGAGGGCAGATAAAGATTCAAAATTGAAATCCATCAAACAGAAGAAGAGAAAGTTTGTCAAAAAGAATGGCAGCAAAAGCTCTGCAGAAGAAGATGCTGGTGCTGAAGATGCTGAATGCATCTATTGGGGTTACTTGTGGTCAGAGTCAACCGAAGGATGGATACGTTGCCTAAAATATTCAAGATGGGCACACTACTCTTGTGCCGGAGAGGATGAAAAAGATGAAGAGATTACTCATTTATGTGCATTGTGCATTGAAAACTAATTTTGTTATAGATTATAATGATTAGAAACGTTTTTTCGAAAGCCAAAAATGTTTAAGTTTTATCCATATTATGACCACCCCACAATGCCCCATAGGAGACCCCACTTTACCCCTATGCACGGGGCATAGCGGGTCAAATGCCTTTTTTCATTTAAGTATTTACATCTCTTAGATTAATTACGTTATCAACATAAATGTATCCATAGGCATTCACAATGAATTAAGCAATGATTCTAAGTTAAAACTTTTAATTTAATCGCATTATTTTAGTTTTTAGGGATGTTTAAACGTTAAGTACCCTACTATGCCCCCCCTTCCCCTACAGTACACAGGTAAAGGAAAAGAAAGGAATGACTTACTACAGAAAATTTTCTCCTGTCGAGCGGGTTTATATTAATTACACTGTATTTTTAGCGGAATATATTATGTAAGATAGTAGCGGTACATTATTTAGCGGTGGCGAATTTATTATATATTATTTGAGATAGGCTCTGAGGGATATTATTTTGCTCAGGGTCTCCTGTGTGGAGCTAATGTAAAAAAGGGATAATTTTCAGGGCATCAGAGATAGAATTTTACGGATCGTTAGAGGGTTTAATTTGCCTCATTCGAAATAATAAATTAGCAGCATGCAGTATCTGATTATGTCGGAAAACCAGTCTACGTGTGCCGGTGAGTTATCAAAGTGCTTGTGTTGTGCTTTAAATTTATTTATTTATTTATTTATTTATATAATACATGTTACATAATTGTGACATTTACATAAAGTTGATATATTAAATCACCATACTAGGCGGCTGCCTGTATCATGGTGACCAATATAGTATAGTTACATTGTATGAAATATGAAGTCTAGTGTAAACATGGAATTAGTATAAATCATGTTAAATATTGGAAAAATTATAATAAAAAGTAGAAAATAGAAAGGAGAAAAAAAGTACATTAGCATTAGATTATATAAACAGGCTTCTAATTCTATCACATTCACTCATCAAAAAGTCTCCAAGCGTCGTCCTGAAAGTGTGATATTTGGTTATTGTCTTTATTTCAATTGTTAAGTTATTGAAGATTTTTGGAGCAAGAAAGTTAAACTGTGACTGGGCCATTGAGGTTTTTGTTACTGGAATTATATAGTTGCATTGGTTGGAATATCTTGTATTATAAATAATGAGCAAAATAGCACATATTGATCGATTTAACGCATTCGATAGAAATAAAGCATTTCATTCATATTATAGAGTTTATCGAAAGGGTCTAAGCGTCAGACTAACCCAGACAAGCTTCACGGGTTCAATACTTTGCATGTCAAAATCGATAGTTGCAGAAAAAGATTAAAATTTAACAACTGGCTTATAGTTGACGTAAAGTTTATCTTTGAAAATTATATTAAATCTATCATTTGAACATATTAGTATTAGGCAGTCTTTTCGGGATGAGCTATCTTCTGTGAAATTACTATTTTAGATTTTATTACAAATCAGCTTTCATTATGAATACTTCGAAATATGAATTGTATAAATTGTTACTATAGTTTCGCTTGGGTAGAATTAAAATAAAAGGGTTAATTACTACATTAGAAAAATATGTACTTAAAATACTTTTACATATTTATCTTTCATATAATCGTTTGAGAGTCGCAAAAAATGTCTTCAGTGTTAAAATTTATTTTTTTAATCTGACTCCTAGATGCGACAGTAACTTTTTCTTTCTAAATATATATTTTAAATAGAAATTATGAACGCACATAAATAGCAACTTAAAAATACACTGTAATACACACAAATAATATTTTGTGACTATTTCCCTCTATTAATTTATTTTCTTCGTTGTAAGATTGTTAACCAAATAAATAAATAAAATATCCTTTGTGCTAAAACCGAACGTTTCCAGACTTTGCCCAGCGATTTTTATGACTTTTACCTTTGTCCGCTTGGATATAAGACACACTAAGAATAGACAAATTTTTGGCTAATGTAGTGATGCACCACATCGTGTGAAAGTCACACAAATTACACTCCTTGTGTGAATGGCGACAAAGTTTGAAATCTTGCTCTAAAACCAGCCACCTGTTTTGATTTATGCGAGAAAAAACGTCGTCAAAAAGCGTGTTTTATGTTATTTTGCGAAATTCATTCACAAATATTTAAACGTTTTACGATGATTTTCTAAAACACTTAATTTTCCGCATTACCCAATAAAACAACAACCCGAAAGGAGTTCGAAAGTAGAAGATGTTGAACTTAGAAGCAGGTTTTATTGGACTGATACTTATTTGTTTGTGGGTCAAAAAATACTCGATTATTTCAAAGTCAAATGTGTTCTACTGGCAGTATTTTATTAAAGCATTTAAAGTATTTCTAAGCAGTCTAATTTTCAAACCAAAATCATACGGTTTTGCATTACTCAGTAGTACATCATCAGTAGGTTATCACACAAAATTATGTTATTCATAAACTAACCGTAAAAGTCATCAACACTTCCCCGAGGATATGGCTACACCTATATTTTTAATTAACATCACGTTTCATATTATTTTTAGACCCATTAAAACCCGTTAAAAACTTCGACTAATGGTAAAGCTGTAAAGCCTCTTGTAAAAGGCGAGTTTTTCCGAACAAAACGTCGAGAAAGCTCAGTAGAATTGGGTTTGTTGACAGTGCGATTGTTAGCGCCGTGGAGTGTCTCACTCGACATTTAAATTACGAGCTAAACAATAATCGACAATCGATCGACAGAATCACGCGTTGGACGGGACTCGCTTATTGGCGGCAGACAAACATACAAACGAAACAGAAAACTCAGGGCCGAACTGGTGAAATTTACAAAAATGACAATATCAACGGAGTTTCATGTTTGCTTAAGAGCGATTGACCAGCAGCCGAGAATACATGTTTAAAAATGGTTGTAACTGTACAGGGAGGTTCCAATGAGAAAGATCAATTATTTCCCGTATCAAATTTTTGAAATTATTATTATTTTCATTCAAAACTTGCTTTTATATATGCCTACATTCAAGTAAGCAATAAAAATGCTCAAAACGCACGATGATAAATGATTAAATATAGTAAAATTATTATACTCAATTGGTGAGTTGGGGTATGTTGTGAGGCTGAAGGTAAGTGGGAAGGGCAGGAGATGGGGAATAGGAAGGTCGGAAAGTACCTGGCTATTCAGATCTAAAAGCGATTTCAAGCAACGTTTCAATTCTGAACGGTGGTCTTACACCATGGCAATTCTGAGAGTATCTTACACTCTGGAACGTGCCGCAAATACAGTGTATATTATTTTTATTAATTAATTGTCGAAATAACACAAATTAATCAAATAAAATTTATTTGCGCACGCCGGGTTCGAACCCGCGACCTTCGGAAGTTAAAAGCCTTGTCTCTGCACTACGGTCGTCAAATAAATTAACTGAATAAATTTACCCAGTTCAACCCTGGTCGAGGGCTTATTATTACTCTGGAGAGTTTTGAGCCGCGGCACTCGAGAATATCTCCATAGAGGCAAGAGGGAATTATGGAAAATGGACTATTGTTTGCCTGTAACTTTAGTCGAGTTGTTTCAGCCGATAATGGAAAAGTCGAGACCTTCTATTTTTGCACTCGACGCTACGGCGAAAAAGTAATGAATTGATTTCTTTTGTGATTGAGTGGCCGGTATCAAAAATATATTTGAGAACGAAATAAACAGTACAAATTAATGAAGTTTTCTTCTATTATTTGTAGTCAGAAAATTTATTTATATCGTCGAACTCGTAGCCATTATTTTTTCTAATTAATTTGGCTAGATATTAGGCACTCAGGAAAATATTTTCTCACAGAGACTTTGTCATCTTTGGAGATGGTGTGTGGAGGGTATTTTTGGGGAGAGGAAGGAGTGAGCACACGGAGAAAAATGTTATTAAAAAATACGATCATTTTCTTCGTAAAAACGGTTAAAAACGGGACTGAAGTTCTTAAGAACAAATTAACAGGGTTTCAATGTTTATTGGCGGGAACATGTAAGAAAAATTTGATGATATACGTAATTTCGTACTTATACCAACAAATTATTCTTACATTTTCCCGCCAATAAACATTGAAACACTGTTAATTTGTTGGTAAGAACTTCAGTCCCGTTTTTAACCGTTTTTACGAAAAAAGGATCGTATTTTAGACTAAAAATTTTCTCTTGGTCTTGAAGAGAACGGAGGGATGAAATACAGAGGCCGGCGAATTATTCCACAGCCGAGCTGTTGAACTCAAGAACGAGTCGTAGAAGCGACCCGTTTTCATGTTGGCGTGTTTTTGCCTTTGCACTGTGCTGAAGGGAGCATTTACGCTAGTTCCTCGGAGCATCTTCCATTGTGATGCCGGTAGAACATACCTACCTGACCTCTGTGCTCTAAAGATTGCAATCTGCTTGTTAAGTTGATTGGACTGTTACACATTTACAATGTTGGCTTCCTGCACGGAGAAAAATGTTATTCTAAAATACGATCATTTTATTCGTTAAAACGGTTAAAAACGGGACTGAAGTTCTTACAAAGTAATTAACAGGGTTTCATTGTTAATCGGCGGGAATAATTTGTTGATATACGTAATTTCGTACGTATCCCAACAAATTATTCTTACATTTTCCCGCCAATAAACATTGAAACACTGTTAATTTGTTCGTAAAAACTTCAGTCCCGTTTTTAACCGTTTTTCCGAATAAAATTAACGTATTTTTAAATAACATTTTTTTCCGTGTGAGCTCTACACGGAATTTTTTTTATGTGTACGTCCAACGACCGAATCTATGTTAGGTGTCCCAAATATTATGATGATATATATACGAGTACCGGTTTCGGTGGTCCATCACCCTGCCCCCCAGCAGATTTACCTACCACCATGATACATCTATCCACTTCTTCCCATATTTCATATACCCACCCTTAAACCGGGTGGGGTGGTAGTCGGTCAGTGTGTGATCATTCGATATTTTAATTAAACCCCCTCGCCATTTTGTGCCATTAGAGAGGGTGTCGGGGTGGTACACGTGGGTTGGAGGTAGGAGGCGATTTGTGAACCAGGGTGGAAAAATAAAAATGGCAATCATCCCTTGACACGTGTCCCCTGGTCCACGTGGAACAATGCCAGAGGGATGAATATAAAAACAGAATGAGTTATGTAGATGCGATTTAGGTAGATGCTTTTAAAATTGGGCTCGATGTAGCTCGGTAAATAATATGTATGTATAAATATACACCCTAAAAATGATGTATGTGAGCTGGCATCTACTAAAGAATTTTTAATATGGAATACCGAGGCAGAATTTATATTTTATTCATATATTTATTTAAAAGCAGCAAAAATACAAGACCCACCTATGTACTTTCTTTATGTACCTATGATTTATTTTGTTGTATGATTATATGATTTGAAATTTGTGTTGTTTAATAGAATCTATCGTTTATAAATTGAACAAATCTGCCAACGACCAACGGTATAACCTTAGTATATTAAAAATACACTTACTTTTTCAAAATTTTAGAATTTCGTGGACCAGATAAAATAACAATCTTTCAAAATCAATTTATGTTTTTTTGTAAAAAATAGTCAATACGTCTAGAATTAGATTTAAAAGGGACTAATTTCCGGTGTTCTCTAGTAATACCCTCTTATAGGTATTCAATGTATTATTACCATAAAGGGTGCAAGAAAATCGATATGGATCCACACTCATGCAAAAATCCATTTTTAATGAACGTAAGATTCATAATTTTACTAGCGAAAAAGTAATTCGATTTGAGTTTTGTTTCCAATAACGTCATAGAATAAATCTCTACAAATTGTTTGGCTATGGATGGCGCTGCATACCGGGTAGAGTGACGTCAGGGGCATTTTGATCCATTTGTGTTTAATCCTTTTGTCAGTTTAATAATTGTACGAATAATCTAAAGCGCAGGTACTAATGACAAAAGAAACCACAGAGTAATTCGTTAAAAATATCCATATTTCCATAAAGAAACTTGCATTGATGGTAGGTACCTATAGACATAATAAAACTTATAAATTTTAAGAATAATGGTCGAAGGGTCAGACTTCAGACTCTTGACTGGCAATCCGAATGCGTGCCCAAATACATTATATTTGATTAATTTGTGTTGCTCCACCATTAATTAATTGAAAATAATACGTAGTTAGTTTGCGAAATGTTCCAAAGTGAAATATACTCTCAGTATCTCAGTGGTGTTATACTACCATTCAAAATTAAAACGTTGCTTGAAATGGCTTTAGCCGTGTTTGATGACCAGATCTTTTTTTTATTCCAGATAAAAAGAAAATAACATTTTCACTTACTTAACTAGAATTTGCATAACATTATATTATCATACAATATATTATCATACAATATTATTCACTTTCACTATATTTTTTTTGTGAATGAAAATTAATAATTTTTTTTTAAATTTACACTTAATAATCAGGAATTTTTTTGTTGTTGTTTGAATACAGCACCAATGTCCCAACTGCTCCCGTCTGGAGCCAATGGGACTATCTCATTCCCAATTGGGGTATGTTGTGAGGGTAGTGTGGAGGGGAAGGTGATGGGAAAGAGGAAAGTGGGGAAGGCTATTCAGATCTGGTCACCAAACACGGCTAAAGCCATTTCAATCAACCTTTCAATTCTCAATGGTGGTCTTACACCAGGGCAATACGGAGAGTAGATACCTTTCACTGTGGAATGTGCCGCAAATACGTTATATTATTTTTAATTAATTAATTGTGAAATCACACTATTTAATAAAAATGTATTTGCGCACACCGTGTTCGAACCCACGACCTTCAGATTGGGAGTCGAGAGTCTTACCGCTCGACCACGCCGGCTGACCGAACTTCCCCAACATCCTCTTTCCCTTCTCCTACCCTTCTGCACTTCCGTCAGCCTCAGAATATACGATAATTGTGCAGCATTCTCATTAAAAATAATACATTTTGAATTTCTGGTCATAATATTTTTCACTAACGTTTTCTCCCCGCTTAGAACCTTTCGGATCTTTAAATCTCTTGATTATTCATGCAGGTATACTTACTTGTGATTTAACAATTTCAACGAAATAATTTGCGTTTAAATTTATTTGGTTTTTATTGAATTTATAAAATATAACATTCCAGCCCTCCATTTTGTCTAGGGCCTAAATAATTGTCAATTGAATCATTTGAAGCACCGTGTATAAATTAACAACCCCCAACTGGCTGGCTGGGGTTTATGTTACACCCGGCAATCTGCCTGCGTTTGGGGTTTCGCGAGTGCATGACAAATAATAATAATAATAACTCTGATAATAATGGGGTACAGTCGGTAATACGCAGACTAGTGTCTCTATGGGGTGGGAACATAATACCTTTTAAAACATGGACGCGAATCAAAAGGACCTTCGAGGGTTGAAATCTGTGATGGCGGTTGTTAGTAACAACACGGGATTTGGAAATATTATAATGCTAATAGGAAGATTTTAGTGATTTTGCGTGATATTATAATACTAATAGGACGATGTTAGTATATTTTGCGTGATATTATAATAATAACAGAAAGATGTCAGTGTATTTTGCGTGATATTATAATACTATTAGAAAGATGCCAGTGAATTTGCGTGATATTATAATACTAATAGAAAGATGTCAGTGAATTTTGCGTGATATTATAATACTAATAGAAAGATGTCAGTGTATTTTGCGTGATATTATAATACTAATAGAAAGATGTCAGTGTATTTTGCGTGATATTATAATACTAATAGAAAGATGTCAGTGTATTTTGCGTGATATTATAATACTAATAGAAAGATGTCAGTGTATTTTGCGTGATATTATAATACTAACAGAAAGATGTCAGTGTATTTTGCGTGATATTATAATACTATTAGAAAGATGCCAGTGAATTTGCGTGATATTATAATACTAATAGAAAGATGTCAGTGTATTTTGCGTGATATTATAATACTAATAGAAAGATGTCAGTGTATTTTGCGTGCTATTATAATACTAATAGAAAGATGTCAGTGTATTTTGCGTGATATTATAATACTAATAGAAAGATGTCAGTGTATTTTGCGTGATATTATAATACTAATAGAAAGATGTCAGTGTGTTTTGCGTGATATTATAATACTAATAGAAAGATGTCAGTGTGTTTTGCGTGATATTATAATACTAATAGAAAGATGTCAGTGTATTTTGCGTGATATTATAATACCAATAGAAAGATGTCAGTGTATTTTGCTTGATATTATAATACTAATAGGAAGATGTTAGTGTATTTTGCGTCTTTATATTTAGTTAACAGGTTTGTGTTGGCGTTTGCAAGTCCATTGCAAATACATCGTTCCACTTTTTTTATCGACACCATTTCAGTTTTGATGTATTCCTAATTATGTCCGTATTATCTGTGCATAATAGTAGTAGCACAGGACAAGGCAAGAACTTGAAAACTAAAATATTAACAAGAGACAAATACGAAACATAATTTTTTCAAGACCCTCCACACAACATCCTCAAATATGACTTAGGCCCTGAGGGGAATGATTTTCCCCAGGGCCTCCTGTGTGGGTAATGTAAAGAGATTATAAAAAACACTTTTTTTCCAGTATTTAGACTTGTTTTTAAAATTGTTTCCATCTTTTTCGGCAATCAAAGGTAAAAAACAAAAATTTTAACAAAGTTACAACAAAATCGACTCCAAATGTGGAATACTCGTGGATTTTTTTCTCACTTGTATATTTAACTGAAATCATCGCGCATATTTAACTGAAACCAATTACTTCAATTCAAATATTTCACAAATAAATTTAAACAATATCACCGCTCACATAAAATATGCAAGAAAATCGTCACTATTCCCATTGACACCAAAATATATTCATGACAATAAAATTATAAAAGCCGTTTCAGTTGGCACATTGAAGCATGATTCGATCGATGCGATATTTAGTAAGCACTTCCAGTACCTACCGCCCTCAAACAATGAAATACTCACAGAGCAAACACAACGTTATTAGGTATAGGTAGTTTGTCAGCCATTATCATTATACCATCCAATTGCATATTGCATATTGCACTCGTCGCGGATTTTGGAGTTAAATCACATGCAGGTGCATTTTTAAACATATTTAACAGGGTGGTTATAATTGATATTTTGACAGCTACGGATAAATACAGCAAATCACAAATCGAAATTCAATATTAATTGATTTGTATCTATATTCTCCTCCCAATCGAAAACAGAAATGTTTTTTTATTGTTGTCTATGATATTAAAAGCAATTATAATTTTTAATTGATAAACTAATGTTTAAGACAAGATTTTATGCATAGCACGAGGGGTAACAATTATTATAAGAAATAATTATCAGCCTGAAACACTCCATCTTCCGAGAAAAGATACATGCCGTCGAACCCGTGTCCTTCTGATGTCCGGTCAGGTGCTCTTAATCTACTGAGCTACGGCGGGTTACCTCTTACCCGCCATTGATTCAATATATACTAGTGTTTCATTCAACAACTACCGATTATTACATTTCTTCACCTGCAAACAACCAACTTTATTTCTATATGAGAAAGGCATTGTAAGTGCTAACTTTCCCACTAGGTAGCGTCGAGACATATCATGTCTACATTTTTTGGTGAAATACTCGAAAGAGTAAGAGCACCCGACCAGACATCAGAGGGGCGCGGGTTCGAGTCCCGTCGGCGGCATGTATCTTTTCTCGGAAGATTGTTTCAATGTAGATGAGTGTTTCAGGCTGATAATTATTGTGTATAATGTTGTAAGTAAAAATAATTCCACGTCTGAAAAAATTCACAATTATTTTTTTAATTTTGCAACCTATATTAAACATATTCACCAATATTTCAGTCTCCCATTAAAAAACTCTATATTACGATCTTACAATATTATATTGCACACCTTACAACGCATTTGCGTAATATATCTTAAAGTTAATGTTCATAAAGTAAACGTTATCAGGAAAATAGCATAAATTTTAGTTATTCGACGGTTGGTTTACTCACCTGACAATTTATTGCACAATCCCGGCTTTCCAATTCTAGTCTATCGGCTCGTACAAATGCTATGGAATAGCTGATTTTTTTCAATTTATTTATTGCGTCCAATTGCGAGTAATCAATGTAGTATTTTGATGAAACTATGCAGCCAAAATCACTTGATAAAATCACCTCAATGACCAAAGCTGAAATTCATCAACATATTATGTAGGTAGTAGGGACCATAAAAATCTCTCCTTGTTTATAACGATTTTGGGGAAGGGAAAAATGCTAAAAAGGGTTGAACCCTCCCTTAAAAATATGGGATATTCAACCCCCTCCCCTTGGGGCGGTTGGGGAGGGTATGGGGGCAAATAATGTTCAGAGTTTGGCAAAAGGGTTATTAATGTACGTCCCCTAAAATCGAAAACACATATTGAAAAACGGGGTTGTTTGTGCAAAGTTAAGTTATGACTTCCTGCCGGGGCCGGATTTTCATTTTTTGTTGTTTCTTGGGCGAAATCAATCGATGATAGAATTAAACTATAAAAAAATATGGGATAAGTGTGTGTCTGTTATCGGGATTTTTATTTTAACGGTGGGGAGACGTGTGTGAAGTTGGTAGTGAATTATTTGATTTAAATTTCCGTACTAAATTCATTATTAAATACAAGTTTACGAAGGAGATTAAACTTACAAATCTAAACGAAATATGAAAAAGAAGTTAATATTAGTTAATAAAAATGAATTATAAGCCCGAGGTCTCAGTAGCCGAATTAGTTGAGGCGATCGACCCGGTCGCGGTAAGACGAAAGAACGTGAGTTCGTGTCCCAGTTGCGACCATTAGCTTTTTATTTTGTCTTGTTCTTTTCATATTCCGTTTAGATTTATTAATAATATCTTATTTTTCAATTATATATTACATAGATGTGAATAACATTCAAAGTGTATTATAAAAGTGAGTTAATCTAATCATAGGTTTTTAAGTTCCGTCTAAGTGTTTTTTGTATGTGTATATTTTTCTTTAATATCAAAGTGAAATAGTTATAAAATAATATGGAAAAAAAACATTCGTCGAAGATAATATTGTTAATTCTGAAATTTGAAATATGAAGTTGACAATTACGACAGTCTCATAATATATTGCAGTGGCCCAATTGGTAGAGGTGTATGTCCCGGTAAGACGTAAGGTTCTGGGTTCGAGTCCCAGTTGCGACCATTATCTTTTATTATTTTTCTGTGTCTTGTTCATTTTCATATTTTAAAAATTAGATTATTATTGTTATTTTCTTCTTCAATGATATAGTTATATATAGTATAACAAACAGATATGACGCGTTTGTGTCTGAATACAAGTGATGTGGAGTTAATATTTCCGTGACCGAAGGATCTCGCAAGCTTCGGTCCCTCATTTTAAATTACTTTTTAAAGAAAGTAATAAGTTGTTCCGAAAATTTAATTATATTAACAGGAAGTTTGTTCAGAAAACAAGCCACATTTTTACAGACTCGATAGTTTATCTTACGACGTCATGAATTATCATTGATTTCTCTTTAATGTATCTTTGCATTTTAGAAAATATTATTTTCATACTAATTTTGTTCACATTTTTCTACACGAATATTAAATCACAGGGTTGATACGCAAAAGGGGTAGTTGCCTACTTAGTTTATACCCCAAAGAGTGGGGGAAGGGCGGGTTAACCCTCCACTTCCCGTGATTTCGTTAATACGGCCCAGGGTAAAATTTCGTTAATACCCCGCTTTAAGGACACCTAACCCCATAATGGCTCCTCCAGTTCACAGTCGACTTGTGGGACTTATGAAAATGAAACGTATTTTTATTCGCAGTGCGGTTTTTCGATGGTCTAACCAGACAAACAATCTCTAAATATCAAAATAATTAGAATTTGACACTACGATTTCAAGAAGTTAGGGTTTTAACTCGTGGAAAATACATTTTATAATCATCAATTAAATCGAATCAACATTATCATTATGATTTTCAAAATTCAACGTGCAATTGTCAATAAATGGCACATTTGGTTATTACTAATTACCTATCTTTGTAGAATAATTATTGCATTCCATACAAATTGGAATGGAAACAGATGTGCCACTGACTTAGGATCCATTGATTCTAGACTATTTAGCAGGCGGTCTGTCTCTCCAACACCTGCCTGGAATTTTTGATCAAAGAAAATATTATTATTTTGTTATATTTTTTTTCTACAAATTTCATAGGTATCATTGTTATTTTTAAATTGCTGTTATGTGTGTTACTTTTATTAAATTGTGAAATTATTAACCCCGATACAGGCGAACCCTAGTGGGGTTAATAATGAATGCTAAACAATGTGTTTTAATTGTAAAGAAATAATAAATGAATAAATAAATTGTATATCGCCATCCCATTTAAATTTAAAAACCGTGGTGAAACACAGTTTTGCATGGAAATGTAGGCCTAAATTAGGCCCCTACAATTGAATCATGATTCGCGCCCACAAGGCACCTCTTGTGATATTCTTATTCTCCTACCTCTACATATCTTAGGGACAGATGTTTCACAGAACTTGAACAATTATTAATTAAGGTGAAGACATGCGGAAAAATGCAAAATCGTATAAAATCGTGTGTATTAGTTTTGAAAATTTGATCGCTTAGAAATAATATAGATGCTTCAATTAAATACTGTGAGTAGAACACATCTTGGCCTTTGAAGTGATCGAGTATTTTTTTGATAAGCTTTTTAATAAGCTTAGAAAAAAATTATGCGTCTGACCTATAAAAAATGGTTAAAAGTGAAAAATCTACAAATCCTTTTTCTGGTGTTGTTTTATTGAATAATGTAGCTAATTAAGTTTCTTATAGAGTGATCGGAAAACATTTTAATATTTGTATCTGAACTTCACAAAATAAAATAAAACGTGCATTTTGGCGACGTTTCTTTTCAGTGAATAAAAATAGGCGGTACCCAACGAATTTGTAAGTGCGAATTTCATCCTTATGCCATGTACAGAAGGATTTTAGCCCGTCGCTCATTCTACGCCCAGAGCCCGGGGCAAACGGACATGCCTTAGTCTACGCGGCGCTTCGATCTTTAAAAATATACTTGAGGAATAACAAAATACTGTTGTTTGCTAGAGATTAGGGTTTTTATTGGTAAACGCCCAAAAATCGTTCGCTCCGCCCGATTCCGAATGAGTCAAGGACTAGTGGATCATCTTAACTTGTGTAATTGTGATTTAACAATTTCAACGAAATAATTTGCGTTTAAATTTATTTGGTTTTTATTGAATTTATAAAATATAACATTCCAGCCCTCCATTTTGTCTAGGGCCTAAATAATTGTCAATTGAATTATTTGAAGCACCGTGTATAAATTAACAACCCCCAAATGGCTGGCTGGGGTTTATGTTACACCCGGTTCTAGTTCAAGTTCAAGTTCTGTTATTATTCGTTTATGATCCAACTTGAATATTACCCTCTCAGGGCTCGGGCCTATTTTGTAAGATGGTCAAAATAAAACTGAAAACTCTTTTTAAAAGGTAACGAAAAACGTACGCATTAAAATTACATAATTATAAGTAAATATAATTTTTTTTAATGCAAACATAAAAAGTGTTAAAAATGGGTCAGTCAATGGGAATGGAATTCATTCGGAATCGGGCGGAGCGAACGATTTTTGGGCGTTTACCAATAAAAACCCTAATCTCTAGCAAACAACAGTGTTTTGTTAATCTGCAAGTATATTTTTAAAGATCGAAGCGCCGCGTAGACTAAGGCATGTCCGTTTGCCCCGGGCCCTGGGCGTAGAATGAGCGACGGGCTAAAATCCTTCTGTACATGGCATAAGAATGAAATTCGCACTTACAAATTCGTTGGGTACCGCCTATTTTTATTCACTGAAAAGAAACGTCGCCAAAATGCACGTTTTATTTTATTTTGTGAAGTTCAGATACAAATATTAAAATGTTTTCCGATCACTCTATAAGAAACTTAATTAGCTACATTATTCAATAAAACAACACCAGAAAAAGGATTTGTATATTTTTCACTTTTAACCATTTTTTATAGGTCAGACGCATAATTTTTTTCTAAGCTTATTAAAAAGCTTATCAAAAAAATACTCGATCACTTCAAAGGCCAAGATGTGTTCTACTCACAGTATTTAATTGAAGCATCTATATTATTTCTAAGCGATCAAATTTTCAAAACTAATACACACGATTTTATACGATTTTGCATTTTTCCGCATGTCTTCACCTTAAAGTTAATATTTAGGTTCCGTGAAAGTTGAATTCAAGTTCTGTTATTATTCGTTTATGATTTAACTTGAATATTACCCTCTCAGGGCTCGGGCCTATTTTGTAAGATGGTCAAAATAAAACTGAAAACTGTTTTTAAAAGGTAACGAAAAACGTACGCATTAAAATTTAATAATTCTAAGTAAATATAAATTTTTTGAATGCAAACATAAAAAGTGTTAAAAATGGGTCAGGTTACGTTTTTTCTAAATAAAATTACTAAGATAATGAAAAAAATAAAAACACTTACGAGTTTTATTAGACAAATGTTTTATTAAAAATATTATAAACGTAATCGTCAAATCATTAAATTATTCGTTAAAAATTACCAAAGTTAATGTTTTTTTGGTAAACTTTCGATCGAACTGGCCACGCTTATTACGAAGATACTTTGTTTGGCGGCCAGCTGTCAGTTTGATATGTTGGTATTCCCGACAGAACTAGGAGCTAGATGCTAGATGATCGTCTAGGAGCTAGATGTGACGATCATCTAGCATCTAGCTCCTAGTTCTGTCGGGAATACCAACATATCAAACTGACAGCTGGCCGCCAAACAAAGTATCTTCGTAATAAGCGTGGCCAGTTCGATCGAAAGTTTACTGGTTTGAATATAAAGCGTTATGTTTTCTCTTTCTAACCGCTTAGATCACATTTATAACCACGATATGGAGGAAGACACAACGACTTCCAAGAGATCTATTTAAATTGTTCCCAACACCGAACAAATTAGCCTTTGATGAGCCATGGTATTGGTGATATGTCGTAAATCCTTAAATAATAAAAGACTGTTTGTTGTCTTTAGGTTTTAAATGCCAAATAAAACAATGTGTTGCTCTGGAGTATAAAGAAACGACAATTAAAGTTTATTTGTCATACAGAGGTTTATTTTATAATGTTTTAAAAATATCAGCCACATAACGTAGTGTAACCAAAATAATGACATTTGAAAAAAAAAACAATAGAATAAAATAAAATTCATAATTCAAATATAAAGGAATCCTAGATATTTCTAGGTAGGTACCTCAATACTAGGTAGGTAGGTAGGTAGGTAAATAAATATAAAGGAATTTCTAGGTAGGTACTCTTATTCCTTTACATAAAAATAAATGGTCAGTACAACACACTGATTTCTTGTCAATTTATTTTATTTGACCTTACCAACCAAACATTTTTTTGTAAAATACACTTCTGATTTGTGTTCGCAACAACTTGGCTAATAATACAAATAAAGTGGTGTCAAATTTTGTATTGCGCCACAAAGTGACTAAATTCATATATTATTTTGAAAAATTCACTGGGTTTAAAGCAAGGTTCCACCATGTACTCGTATCTACCCCCATTAACCTATGTATGTGAGTATTACAGCCTCCGCTCATGCACACATCATATTTATTATGTCTTTATCTTTAATTTAATTTGGCGATGATAGGAGGGAAGGGGACCGCTTCCACCATGCGCTTCCTCCTGTCAAACTTCGGATGAAATAATAATATGAGGAAACAAATTATTTGGGAAATTTGCTATGGCTGCTCGCTGCAAAAGGAGTAATTGGGGTTGTAATTAATAATTTACCAGGAAATGCAAAGTTATTTATTTTTGGTGCAGGCAAAAATTTAACAGCATATTCAAAGTAGGTAGTATTTTATGAGTTTGCGTGAATCATTATCATAATCAATTTTTAAAATGACTTTTCCTTTTACGTAACTTCCTACCTGCTGCTTATTCTTAGTCTCATGAGTAAACCTAACGAGAAGCTTTTCATCACAGTTCGGCCCACCCTTTTTTGCACCCGCAGATCTTTAATAAAATTATCCATAGTTTTTTTTTACATTCGCTCCTAACACAAGGCCCTGAGGAAAATAATTTGCCCCAGGGCCTATGTCATCGTTAGGGATGCTGTATGGAGGGTCTTGTAAGGAAAGGAAGGATATGAAGTTCTGGGAAGGAAAAATATATTATGGTTGATCGGAATCTTAGGGGATCTCTATGATTTCATATATTATACGAGTTTAATATGCTCGAATAAGTGTGATCTTAAATTGAAAAAAAAAATTCGTTAGATTCTTTCGAATCATAAGATTGACTATCTGTAAATAGAAAATCTGTATTAATATTCCTCTTTTTAATTTCCTTCCCTCTACCCCACTCAATATCAAACAAATCCTTATTGGGAATACCACAACCACTAGCTGAAATTAATCACAGTTGGGGCAGTTTTGGAGGCGGATATAGGTACCACCGCCCCGGGAACCATTTATTAGATATCCAACACCCCAAGAGGTTCGCTTCGTTTGGTGACTCAGCAGGGGTGCCGGTTTCACGGGGTGAGGTTTGTCCGGGTTTTCGTAGCGGATCGTCTGCCCACCAACTGCGTGTCAGGCCGGATCGGGATAGACTTGGGTCAAAACTCCAGCAGGACATCCAGCAACATCGCTTTGCACGGCACACGGAGAAAAATGTTATTTGAACAAAAACGATCATTTTAATAGTAAAAACGGTTAAAAACGGGACTGAAGTTCTTACGAACAAATTAACAGTGATTCAGGTTTATTGGCGGTAAAATACGTACAAAATTACGTATACCAACACATTATTCTTACATGTTCCCGCCAATAAACATTGAAACCCTGTTAATTTGTTCGTAAAAACTTCAATCCCGTTTTTAACCGTTTTTACTATTAAAATGATCGTTTTTTCTATTAAAATGATCGTTTTTTCAAATAACATTTTTCTCCGTGCAGTGGGAGTTTCATACGTCGGTCGCTCCTGGACACACTGACCCCCAGATTCCTACCAACCCGTATACCTTTTTCCTTCCCAGAAATTCATCTCCTTCTTTTCCTTAAAAGACCCTCCACACAGCATCCCCGAAGATGATATAGGCTCTGAGGGAAACTTTTTCCTCAGGGCCTATTATGTGGAAAATTTGTCTGAAAGATCTGAATGTTGCAGGCATACACGGAGAAAAATTTAATTCGACAAAACGATCATTTTATTAGTAAAAATGGTTAAAAACGGGACTGAAGTTCTTACGAACAAATTAACAGGGTTTCTATGTTTATTGGCGGGAACATGTAAGAATAATTTATTGGTATACGTAATTTCGTACGTATACCAACAAATTATTCTTACATTTTCCCGCCAAAAACATTGAAACACGTTAATTTGTTCGTAAGAACTTCAGTCCCGTTTTAAACCGTTTTTACTATTAAAATGATCGTTTTTTCGAATCACTTTTTTCTCCGTGTACGTGCGGAATTGAACTCTGAAGCCAATATGTCATGTTTCTCGTGGCCTTTACTCATGAGTCTAATAATAAGCAGTAAGTAGGGAGTTACGTAAAAGTAAAAAGTCCTTTTAAGAATTGATTATGATAATTACTTGTCCACTCTCTTTTCCTTGTTAGTGTCCTTTTAGAACCTTCAGTTCTCAGGCGGTGTCACAGTGTCAATGAGTCTCCAAGGCAATAGTCACTCTCCTTGTCTTGTGTCATCTCTCGCGGCTCTTAAAAGTGTCAACAAGACAAGCAGGTAGGTGGTCCTCAAACATATGGCTGTTTGCTCCAGAATACAGATTGAGTGCATTATGATGCTTGTCAGGGATGCTCAAACTTTTCTTTAGAATGATCTTACTCCCATCAATAAATTCTTACTAATTCTGATAGATGATGTTACGGTATATACAAATCATCTTTTCGTTCAAGATTTTGAAATAAATGCTCTGACTCATGAAAAATTATTGACCACTTTCGTAGTTAGGCTATTTAACTACATTCTCTTTTTATAACTTTCGTATTTAATTGTTTGCCAGAATATGTTTGTTTGTTTATTTATTGAATCTATATCATAAGGTTTACATTTTTTTTGGCCTTGCCTGTCTCACTAGGAACTCCTGTGTCGAGACAGACTAGTTTACAAATATTTTCTAATTATAATATAAAGTACATTTTTCAATAAAGCAAAAATATTTGACAAAATTTTCAGGTTGGTAGGTAGTGGTAACAATAATGAGATATACGATTATATTTGGGTGAGGTGACTAATTATTGCACGACCTTTTTCGATGATCCATTGTTTGATCAGGATTTTGTCTTTTTTAATATTATTCGATTGTCTTGTTTTGTCAGGTAGGTTATTGTATGTAGGTAGGTAACTAATACTGTGACAATCGCATAGGTATCTACCTATATCAGGAGATGTAGGCATCAATTTCATAAATATCTGCACCCCCTAGCCATCCTGGATCAGGGACCTCTCTCTGGACCAGATCCGACTGCGTCAAAGGAAGCAGCATGTCGGACCGGCTCGATAGCGGTAAAAAAACGACGTTCTTTCTTTACACGTGGTGAAAGGAGCGACATCTTTCGCCTCCGTGGAATGGGACCTCCAGCTTATATTTACAGTACTTGTGTGCCTCACCCTGTCTGGAATAGGCCCGGTATATCAGTTGATTTTAATCTCGGATTGGTTGAAATGTCGAGCTTAGCACAGCTTGAAACATAATCCGTATATAGGTCGAAATCCTAGATCTCACCAATATTACGTGCATTGTCTATGAATTTAATGGAGGAATATGTATCTTTTTTTCTTGATAAACAAATTTACTGTCTATGCTCTCTACTGTCATCTCTACGCACCGTGAAATCGCAATATCACGCAATATTACGATCGCGAACTTTTAAAAACGACGACAGTTTATTTTTAGGCGGATTGATTATTTTACGAGTTAATTTTTGATAAAGTTCCGCACTTCAATCAGCATGGTGATATATGCGAGTACACCAATTTTAATTAGTATTTGTTTTGCTAGAGTCAGTGCACTATTTATTAAAATAACCCCAAAAAAAAACTGTCATGTTTATATGTTTGTGCTTATTTATGTCTACGTTTGTACAAAAAAAAACTGAATAGTGTACACACACACACACACGTACGTATGCATATTTACTAAAATTTGATTTTGGTCCTTTTTGCTTCATGGACTTGTAATTTAAACTTACAGTTGCACAACTAACCTTGTAATGAATGATGTTCTCATCTACTCCTATAGTTGGAATCATCGCTGTAACCATATTGAAAATTTTATTTACTTCGTCCCGAAGCTTCGCGTAAACGTAATCTTTTTTTCAAATTTTTCGCATTATTTCGGGACGATAATACTTATGTGATGTATTCTGTTGGCGAGTCAATAAATAAATTTGAAAAAAGAGCGACGAAAACCAATTAAAAATAATTAAAACTTCGCGGCACAAAGTTTAGGAACAAGCGATCCAAGACAAGGTCCATATCGTCAACAAACCGTCTGTTGGTTCAAACAGTAGCCAGGGCAAACAGTGAGAGGAGGTCGGAAGCTGTTGACAAATGCAATTGGTACATTCCGAGTGAGATGACACGGAGATGCATCGCATACACCAGACAAATATACCTTCATATTATTAGATAATATGTATCCATCTGCCTTAGGGTCACCGATGAATTTTTAACATGTTTTATTTCTTAGTCATTCCGGTGTTTAAGTTGGTGATCTTTGGACTTGCAACAGCAGTGGCAGAAACTATTTAATAATTAATTAATACTAAATCAACGTATTTTAAAACCTAACAGTGAATAAATTGGATTTTCGAGATGAGTAATTTCTTTCTTTATTTCTTCCTAATCATTTTCAAACATAAGGGCAATCATTTAAACATAAATTACATAGTATCAATTATAAATTAAATAAACTTACTGGAAATCCACTAAAGACACTGCCTGTGTGTGGATAGTACAACAAAAATTAATCATAAAATAAAAATATACCTACTTTTTAAATAAAATAAATGACTAAAATACAACATCAAGCATGAAGATTTGCAAATAGTTTATAGGAAGATCGTTGCAGCAACTAAATCATTCGGCTATAATTTTATTTCTTTTATGTAATTTGATATTTCATTTTGGATTTGATTTTAATTTGGTAGAAGGAAAATTGATTCTTAGGTTCCTCTGATAATAAAATAATTTTGAATTTTGGCGAGAAAAATCATAAAAGGATGTCCTAAGTTCTGAGTGTTATAGATGTCTACGAACTTATTTAATAGGGTGTTAAGGGATATAGGTAAACCAGTGATATTTTAATATATAACCAATGATAGTTTAACCAATGAATAAATGATTTTTTGAAGTTTTTTTTTCCAAAAACAAAACATAAAATAATTCTTTCACACGTCGTTAGTGACAAGTAATTGCCAACCACCTTCCACCGCCCGACCTTAACTGACCAATGCCTACTGATGTTTAATGTCTTTAGTTAAAAAAAAAACTGTCAGGAGGCCGAAATTTCAATAACATTTCTTGTTTCAAATGATGTCAGAAATAACCGAGTAAGTCAAGTACGTCCTTTAGTACCCGGATGTCGCGTCTTATATTTTCACGAGCTCAACAACTTTATACGATTTTTTTAAATTATAAAAAAAACTACCCTGACAATAATATTTCCGGAGAGCTTTTCTCAATAAAAAATATTATTGAAAACAAAAAATGAACTTTTCCAGCCTATACCTTGCAGCTTTGAATTAAGAATGTGGCGGATGTAATACTTGATTGTATTTGACTCTTGGGAAAAAATATCTGTTGTATCCACCAACAATGTTTAACCATATTCTAGCCTTCACTGTGCAGGAGAGCACAAAATACAAGACTGTCCCAAAAAACAAGAACCTGCCAAATGTCACAACTGCACAAACAGAAAGGGTTACCAAAATGACCATCCGGGTAACAGTTATTTATGTGAATTCCGCAAGAAAATGTTAAAAAATGCGCAAATGCGAATTGAGTACGAGTAAGTTTGCATGTTGCATACTTATTTTTTTTTATTCTCTTAAATATGAATAATTTCTTCACTAAAGAATTAGATGATTCGCTAAATATTGCGGAACATGTTTGTCACACTTTAAATGATTGCAACAACATAGTAGATAACATACCGAATTCATTCTCAATATTACATATAAATATCCGATCAATGAAACAAAACTTTAATGAATTCTTACTTTCAATTAATTTATTAAATCACAAACCGGACGTTATTGTGTTAACTGAAGCATTCACCAGCGCCTACAATAAATTTTGTATACCTAGTTATAGTTACTTTATGACACATTATGCTATTAACAGAAATAGTGGTATTGTTGTATTTGTTAAATCCTGCTATTCAAACACCACAGTGGAAGAAGTACCTATGCAGCGAGTCAACTGCTTAGATATTAATGTAAATATAAATAAAGTATGTTTTAATATTATCGCTATTTACCGAACGCACGGATCAAATGAGTATACATTTATGGATGAATTAAGAAGCATTATCTTATCAAAAAAAAATAAACAGAACATAACTGTAATTGGCGATTTTAACATAGACGTTTCTAATGAAAATAATAACAAAATAAAAACAGAATTTATCAATCTTATGTCTGAAATGAATTTTATATTATGTATAAAAAATTATACTAGAGAAATTACGGGTCAACGTCCAACATGTATTGATCATATATGGTGTAATACTAAACATACTGACAAATTACTTACGATTGTATTAAAAAATAATATTACTGACCATCACACTTGCATCTCTATACAACAACTTAATATTAATAATCACACAAAATCAGAAAGCAAAACTTTCATAAAAAAATCATTAAACCATGATAAATTAAGTACAAAAATAAATACGGAAACGTGGCGACCCGTATTGGAATCCACATGTGCTGAAACATGCGCAAATAATTTTGATAAAATTCTCTGCAATTATATAACAACATCAACTGATATTAAAACTGTAAAAATTAAAGCAAAATTCAAAAAAATAAAACCATGGATCTCACATGGCTTAGTTGTGTCTATTAGAAAAAAAGAAGAGTTATATCGCTTGACAAAGAAATTTCCCTTGGATAAAAAAATATTCACGTATTATAAAAAGTTTAGGAACAAATTAACATCTTTAATAAAAATAACTAAGGAAAACTTTTACAAAAATGAAATTAACCTGGCTAAACAAAATGTAAAACATATTTGGAAAACAATAAATCAAATAAATAGTAGAAAAAACAAAAAAACTCCAATTAATAAAATTTATATCGGAAAAAACTCTATTAACGCCATAAGGGAGCCAATAAAATGTGCTAATGCTTTTAATAAATATTTCGCTAACGTCGGACAAAATTTAGCTACACGGATCGAGGAAAATTATAAAATAGATAATTTCGAGAAGGACTGTCTTAGACAAAATAATCTGTCAATTTTTCAACCAGTAACAATAAACGATATAAAAAATGTTATAAATGATTTAAAAGGTGGATCTGCACCAGGATTTGATGGAGTCACAGTGGAAATATTGAAAAGATACAATAATTTACTAAGCATTCCAATTACACATATTATAAATATTAGTTTAAATAGTGGAATATTCCCTTCCATTTATAAAAAATCTATCATAACACCCGTTTTTAAATCAGGCAACTCTGAAGAAATATCAAATTATCGACCCATATCTCTTGTTTCAAACATAGCAAAAATTTTTGAAAAAATCGTAAAAAAGCAACTCATGCACTATATTGAAAATAATAAAATACTAAGTCCTAACCAATTTGGTTTTAGAAAGAAACTAGGCACTCACGATGCCATTGCTGAACTAACCTCAACAATATATAATGCATTGGATAAAAAAAACAAATGTCTTGGTATTTTCATTGATTTACGAAAGGCTTTTGATAGTATCTCCCATTCAAAATTAATTAACAAATTAAATGATATTGGTATTATTGGTAAGGTAAGGTATTGGCTACAAAGCTATCTAACTCAAAGAAGTCAAAAGGTAAAATTAAATGATTCACTAAGTGTAGATGAAACTCTAGAATTTGGAATTCCACAAGGGACTGTTATTGGACCAATTTTATTTATAATTTACGTTAACCAAATGTTTAAGTTACCACTTAATGGTAAACTTATATCTTTTGCTGACGACACTGCAATAATTATCGAAAAAAAGACGTGGAACGATATTACCAATGCAGCCAATCAAGACATGAAGGTTATAAAAAAATGGTTCGATAACAATTTATTATCACTTAACACAGAAAAAACATATTATATCCCATTCTCTCTACAAGAAGAAGTGCCAAATAACTTAATTAACATAACAATTCATTCCAAAAATTGTGTAAATGACGGTACATGTAATTCGGACTGCGCTAAGCTAAATCCTAAATCAAATGTAAAATATCTTGGAATCTTAATAGATCAAAACGTTAAATGGAAAGATCATATCAATCTCACCGTAGAAAGAGTAAGAAAACTTATCTACGTTTTCTATAACATACGAAACATCTTAAACAAGAAAACTATCAAAATCGTCTATTATGCATTAATTCAGTCCTTATTACAGTACGGCATTATTGGTTGGGGAGGGGCCTTTAAGGCTTCCTTACAGCCCATAATTACAATACAAAGAATAATTATTAAAATCATCCTGAGAAAACCATACGACTTCCCTACTTTAGAGATATTTCGGGAATTTAATGTACCATCTATCACAGAATTGTATAAAAGAAACGCCTTATATCAAATTTATAAAGAATATTTTATTAAAAAAATTCACCCCTCAGATAACATAAGCAATAGATTCAAAACTAAAGGCTTAATAACCATCCCTATGCTTAGAACCACCACGGCTCAGCATCACTACCTGTATTTAGGTGTGAAATGGTACAATTTATTGTTGTCCAAAAACAAAATTAGTATAACCGAAACTTTGAAATATGAACAATACAAAAAACAAATTAAGTCCCTGAAATTGGATAATGATATATTGTAACCTTAATTTACACTTAGTTTACGCTTAGTTTAATCTGCACTATTCAATGTAAAAAAAATATATATGTATTATTGTCTTTCAATAAAAATTTCTTTCTAAATTGTAAACCTATGTAATAATGTTTGTATTTATCTTATAAGTTTTTGATTATTGATTACAAATTTAATTAGAACGTTATTTTTTGCTGTAAATACTCCTCCCATAAACACGAGCTCTTTGAGCTCAATTTATGGAGTAGTAGAATAATTATGTATAATTGTATAACTTGTCAATATATAACCACCTGTATGTAAAATCTTTTTCTTATTAATAAATAAAAAATAAAAAAAAATAAAAATAAAAAAAATAAATATGATCAACCAATTAGGCAATAATATCTGATACACACAGATGATTACGGCTAACATGTGTCGTAAAAAAACATACAATGAATAATAATCATTATGAAATCTTAAACAATGTGAACAGCAGCACTGCGGTCGCATTCCAACAAAGTAATTAACAAAAGTTGACACACATAAAAAAAACGAATTTAAAAAATAATTTACCGCCTTTTTAGTTTTTTACGACTCTTGGTGGCGTTTTCTCACCGATGTTTCGAGATGTGGGGAAATAATGAAGTATTTAACACTGGGAAATATTAAACTCTAATTGACACATTCAAATCTGATATATTTTCGCTTCTCCCGTACCCATGCGACGTAATTGGGCCATTGTTTGTTTGTTGTGTGTTTTGGAGAATTGTAACACGACTGTCATAAAGCTTGATAAGAGAAATTTTATTCAATTTATCGGCAGTAACTAACCATAATTACGCTATTCCATACATTGTATATAGGCAATGAGATGGGAACACATTCATAACATCTTTTTGATTCATGCATCATCTCATTCACTTCTTCTGTCATTTTATCACTTACTTTTCACGTTCCTCCATTCTTGGTTTTCAATAATATAAAAAAATACTTTCTTATTCTTACTTGTTACGCTTTCATAGGAACTACATACTCCATTATTTTAAGAGTATCCTTGAACTTCATTACGCTTCTTATGGTAATAAAACACACACATTTTTACCGGAGAGAACAATGGTCATGGTACCGCGGGAATCATTTATTGGATAACCGACACCTCTGCTGTAGGTAGCCCCAAGTGGTTCGCTACATTTGGTGACTTAGCTGGGGTGACCACATACCACAGTGATAGTGATTACAAATATGGGAAAATTTCACAAGACGATGCTAACTTTAATTTTATGTAATTGAAATTTAAAATGAAATATTTTCCACTGCCCCTCAATGCAAATAGTTGTCTTTTAATGTAATTAAGGTGAATCAAAAGATTTTTTTAAAAAGAAGTGCGTATTAACCGTTTCCATCTATATCCAATATTTACCGAAAATAAATAGCTAGTTTTATAAATTATAGCCTATATGTTATTCGGATGTATGAACTATATTATTGTAAAGTTTTATTAAAATCCATTCAGTAAATTTTGCGTGAAAGAGTAACAAACACACATATATCCATACAAACTTTTGCGTTTATAATATTACTAAGATAAGATTAGACATGAACATATAATCAGAAATCTGCTTTATGAAGTAGGTACCTACCTGCCTCTCTTCTCACTAGAATCCTTCAACGGTGAGCTCTGGTGCCAAAACCTGCTATTGTCTGGAATTTATGAACACAACTAAAAAATCTATTTTCTTCACTATTAGTGGATACATTTAACTGCAAAAAAATAAGATGCTTATTCCTTTTTGCACATAACAAAAATATTTACACTCTGGCGCACGAAGCCATCTCTTTATGGCGGTCTCTTGTTTATGCAAATGTATTTGAAAATATTGTAAACACCTTTTGATCTAAGCAAATTATTGTCATAAATGAATTTTATCAATACTCAGCAATTATCTGCAGCTTTTCCCATTAACGTTGGATCTCACTTTAATCGACAGCAAAACGGAGGACGGTGTAACTCTTCAATCAACCTCCAGCCTTATCGGAATGACGATCACGTATTCAATCATTTCATGAACCACCATGATACTAATAGTGATATAAGGCTATATGCTTGCATTCTAAAACGTCACACGCATGGAAAGATTTTAAAGATATTAATGGGAAAGCAGGAAAATTACTATATACCTACTGTAGTAGATCCCAACTTCTAAGATACTGCTAATGGTAGGAATAATATAATAATGATAATAAAAAACATGTATTTGAAAATAGATTTTTACAAAATTATAGGTAGGTACATCTGGGCCACTGCTCAGCTATACTTTCAGGATTTCTCCCGGAATGCAGCTAGTTTTCGACAGTGCCTCTAATATAATAAAACACACAATTTATTCGTAATATATATATACAGTATTGTCGCAAGTCTCGCGACGAGCGGTCGTTTAACGAGACTGACACTGCAAAAGTAAACTGCCCACAAACATAAATTTAACCCATTCGGGACCATGTTCCAATATGGAACTCAAAATAAATATCGAAAAAATACTTACGGAACTTAACAAAATTGGCAGTACAAAAGCTGCCAAAGAAGCTAAAACCGAAATTGAAACAATATTAATCAATATCGAAGATTCATGGAAGTTTGAAATAACATCACTACAAAACACTATAATTGGTTTGCAAAATAAAGTGATTCAAAATCAAGAGGATTACATAAACAAATTAGAAACGTTGATAAAAAAAGCGTCAAATGAAGAGAAAAAATATGAAGAAAAAAGCTATGCAATGGTGGTAAGGGAGAAATCGCACCCAATACCTAAAGCTAATTTTGCGCTACTAATTTCCTCAAAAAAAGACAAGCCTGCAGATGAAATCGAAAAAATTTTAAAAGACAAAATAAAAGTATCCAAACTAGGAATAGGAATTTCTGGACTAAAAAAAACATATCAAAACAAAATAATACTAACATGTGAGAAACAAAATGATACCGAAAAAATAATAAATGAAATAAACAAAAACCCAGATATTGGAATACATGCTGATGAAATAAAGAAAAAAAAAACCTTGCATTATCATTAAAGGAATTGATGCTTGCTACAAAGAAGAAGAACTTTTAACAGATTTGATAAATCAAAATGAAGACATAAAAAACGCCATGACCTCAGAAACTGATAATGAACCCATTATTATTAAAAAAAAGCTCAAGAACAAAAAATCAGATAAATTATCAAATTTTATTATCCAAACAACACCAAAATTAAGAAAAATAATAATATCGAAAGAAAGGATCAACATTGGATACACAAAAGCACACGTAGAAGACTGTGATCCACTCATGCAATGCTATCATTGTATCGGGTATGGACACACATCACTAAGATGCCTTGAAAACCTGAAGAGTCCCAGATGCCTTCACTGTGCAGGAGAGCACAAAATACAAGACTGTCCCAAAAAACAAGAACCTGCCAAATGTCACAACTGCACAAACAGAAAGGGTTACCAAAATGACCATCCAGGTAACAGTTACTTATGTGAATTCCGCAAGAAAATGTTAAAAAATGCGCAAATGCGAATTGAATACGAGTAAGTTTGCATGTTGCATACTTATTTTTTTTTATTCTCTTAAATATGAATAATTTCTTCACTAAAGAATTAGATGATTCGCTAAATATTGCGGAACATGTTTGTCACACTTTAAATGATTGCAACAACATAGTAGATAACATACCGAATTCATTCTCAATATTACATCTAAATATCCGATCAATGAAACAAAACTTTAATGAATTCTTACTTTCAATTAATTTATTAAATCACAAACCGGACGTTATTGTGTTAACTGAAGCATTCACCAGCGCCTACAATAAATTTTGTATACCTAGTTATAGTTGGGCGTTTTCCAAAAAAGATGTCGGTGACGTAAAAGGAATTCCACTTAAGTGAGATGCTGCATTTCGATTAAAAATATACGTAAATTTATTGAAGAAAGTATGAACTTCATGACAAAAAGTATTTAAATAGAAAATATCAATAAACTTGGAAAATAATTTCAATTTAAGTTTAATACTATTGGTAAGAAATTTTAAAGAAATTCATTATTTCTGATTTTTATTTACGAATTTAAAACACAATCAGTCTCCTAAAAAATAAGAATAATCAAGCTTATTGAATTAAATATTAAGTTATTAAATAAAAATATTCTTTTACGCTACTTTTGGATACTTTGTACTGTATATTTTTCGTTCTAGAAAGACGAATATAAGTTTTTATTTTACGAATGTTTAATTATAACAAATTTAAAATTAATCATGAACTATATCTATAAAAAATAGAACAAATTTCTTTGAGATATAATAATTATCTTAGAAAATAAATAACAGCAATAACAGGACAGTGACGTAAAGAGAAACATTTGGTAACGTTTAGGAATTCTAAGGCCTCGGCCAGACTGAGGGGCTTGCGCAATAGCGACAGCGGGCGCGAAATATCAGTCGTATATATACGGCCGTTGTGGCTACACAGCTACATTTTATACTTACTTAATCAAAATTGTATGAACCAGCTGATTTTATACTCAATTTCAGAGTTGCCTCTATTGTAATAGTTGTTCATATTGCCGTCAATATTAGTACTTCAACACCATTTCAACTCTTTCAGAATTAATCTTTAATAATCTTAATTAATAAAAAAAAAATAAAAAGAAAAAAAAATTATACACATATGAAATAAAATATTTTTATCTTTTTATCTATGTTGTGCGTTTTTGTTCAATGCTACATATATCACTCAACCCACATATCTACAGGTAATACGTTACATTTTGAAGATACTTGCAAAATATAAATTTAATTAGAAAATTGTAACGCACTCAAATACACTAAAAGACGGACAGAGTGAACCGACCTTTAGAATTCCATTACGTTACTTTTAAGTTCCATTCACGAGACCGTAGCGTAAGAGAAGTAGCGTAATCGCGTCAATATTTTTTCAAAATGTATTTATCAAGTAATTATGAAACTTCTGTTTGTTCTAACTAAACATTTCATAAAACAATAAATGAATCAATTTAATACAAAGTAGAGTCTAATACATGCTGTTAACTTACCTGGAGAAATTCGGAATCGTTGGTGGAACATTTTTTTAGGACAGCCGAGAACGACCACTTTTGTTACGATTTCTTGGCCAACTGGCTGTCAAAAACCAAGCATGGCAACCCCTCACAGACTAAATAGGGTTGCTATTTTCGAAATTTTTCATCGATTTGGTAATATTTTGTTTGGAAGACGTCAATAATGTGGTAGCGTAAGCGGAAATTCCACCTTACGTTATTTCGTAGGACAACTCAATATCTGGTATTTAAATTATTTTGCACGATAATTAATCTATATTACGGTTGCAAATCGAAAATACTGTCATATAGTATTAGTAGAATTAAAAATAAATACTGGGATTACATAAAATAGCATTAATTTTTGAACTCTAACTGGTAGTGGTAGGTGTAGGACATACCAGAAACAGTAACCTGTAGTCTTACTTATTTTGAAATAATATTGAAATTTAATAGATTTATTCATTATTTTTAGTCCATAAAGGTATTTATTTGTTATTATATTGGTAAAATATATGGGGTGGTCATTAAAACCGACACAACATAAATTACTGATCCTGAAAGTGTTGGGACACTGACTTTTATCTATGTACACTTTTTTTGAAAAACGCCCAGTTACTTTATGACACATTATGCTATTAACAGAAATAGTGGTATTGTTGTATTTGTTAAATCCTGCTATTCAAACACCACAGTGGAAGAAGTACCTATGCAGCGAGTCAACTGCTTAGATATTAATGTAAATATAAATAAAGTATGTTTTAATATTATCGCTATTTACCGAACGCACGGATCAAATGAGTATACATTTATGGATGAATTAAGAAGCATTATCTTATCAAAAAAAAATAAACAGAACATAACTGTAATTGGCGATTTTAACATAGACGTTTCTAATGAAAATAATAACAAAATAAAAACAGAATTTATCAATCTTATGTCTGAAATGAATTTTATATTATGTATAAAAAATTATACTAGAGAAATTACGGGTCAACGTCTAACATGTATTGATCATATATGGTGTAATACTAAACATACTGACAAATTACTTACGATTGTATTTAAAATAATATTACCGACCATCACACTTGCATCTCTATACAACAATTTAATATTAATAATCACACAAAATCAGAAAGTAAAACTTTCATAAAAAAATCATTAAACCATGATAAATTAAATACAAAAATAAATACGGAAACGTGGCGACCCGTATTGGAATCCACATGTGCTGAAACATGCGCAAATAATTTTGATAAAATTCTCTGCAATTATATAACAACATCAACTGATATTAAAACTGTAAAAATTAAAGCAAAATTCAAAAAAATAAAACCATGGATCTCACATGGCTTAGTTGTGTCTATTAGAATAAAAGAAGAGTTATATCGCTTGACAAAAAAATTTCCCTTGGATAAAAAAATATTCACGTATTATAAAAAGTTTAGGAACAAATTAACATCTTTAATAAAAATAACTAAGGAAAACTTTTACAAAAATGAAATTAACCTGGCTAAACAAAATGTAAAACATATTTGGAAAACAATAAATCAAATAAATAGTAGAAAAAACAAAAAAACTCCAATTAATAAAATTTATATCGGAAAAAACTCTATTAACGCCATAAGGGAGCCAATAAAATGTGCTAATGCTTTTAATAAATATTTCGCTAACGTCGGACAAAATTTAGCTACACGGATCGAGGAAAATTATAAAATAGATAATTTCGAGAAGGACTGTCATAGACAAAATAATCTGTCAATTTTTCAACCAGTAACAATAAACGATATAAAAAATGTTATAAATGATTTAAAAGATGGATCTGCACCAGGATTTGATGGAGTCACAGTGGAAATATTGAAAAGATACAATAAATTACTAAGCATTCCAATTACACATATTATAAATATTAGTTTGAATAGTGGAATATTCCCTTCCATTTATAAAAAATCTATCATAACACCCGTTTTTAAATCAGGCAACTCTGAAGAAATATCAAATTATCGACCCATATCTCTTGTTTCAAACATAGCAAAAATTTTTGAAAAAATCGTAAAAAAGCAACTCATGCACTATATTGAAAATAATAAAATACTAAGTCCTAATCAATTTGGTTTTAGAAAGAAACTAGGCACTCACGATGCCATTGCTGAACTAACCTCAACAATATATAATGCATTGGATAAAAAAAACAAATGTCTTGGTATTTTCATTGATTTACGAAAGGCTTTTGATAGTATCTCCCATTCAAAATTAATTAACAAATTAAATGATATTGGTATTATTGGTAAGGTAAGGTATTGGCTACAAAGCTATCTAACTCAAAGAAGTCAAAAAGTAAAATTAAATGATTCACTAAGTGTAGATGAAACTCTAGAATTTGGAATTCCACAAGGGACTGTAATTGGACCAATTTTATTTATAATTTACGTTAACCAAATGTTTAAGTTACCACTTAATGGTAAACTTATATCTTTTGCTGACGACACTGCAATAATTATCGAAAAAAAGACGTGGAACGATATTACCAATGCAGCCAATCAAGACATGAAGGTTATAAAAAAAAGGTTCGATAACAATTTATTATCACTTAACACAGAAAAAACATATTATATTCCATTCTCTCTACAAGAAGAAGTGCCAAATAACTTAATTAACATAACAATTCATTCCAAAAATTGTGTAAATGGCGGTACATGTAATTCGGACTGCGCTAAGCTAAATCATAAATCAAATGTAAAATATCTTGGAATCTTAATAGATCAAAACGTTAAATGGAAAGATCATATCAATCTCACCGTAGAAAGAGTAAGAAAACTTATCTACGTTTTCTATAACATACGAAACATCTTAAACAAGAAAACTATCAAAATGGTCTATTATGCATTAATTCAGTCCTTATTACAGTACGGCATTATTGGTTGGGGAGGGGCCTTTAAGGCTTCCTTACAGCCCATAATTACAATACAAAGAATAATTATTAAAATCATCCTGAGAAAACCATACGACTTCCCTACTTTAGAGATATTTCGGAAATTTAATGTACCATCTATCACAGAATTGTATAAAAGAAACGCCTTATATCAAATTTATAAAGAATATTTTATTCAAAAAATTCACCCCTCAGATAACATAAGCAATAGATTCAAAACTAAAGGCTTAATAACCATCCCTATGCTTAGAACCACCACGGCTCAGCATCACTACCTGTATTTAGGTGTGAAATGGTACAATTTATTATTGTCCAAAAACAAAATTAGTATAACCGAAACTTTGAAATATGTACAATACAAAAAACAAATTAAGTCCCTGAAATTGGATAATGATATATTGTAACCTTAATTTACACTTAGTTTACGCTTAGTTTAATCTGCACTATTCAATGTAAAAAAAATATATATGTATTGTTGTCTTTCAATAAAAATTTCTTTCTAAATTGTAAACCTATGATAAATAATGTATAATGTTTGTATTTATCTTATAAGTTTTTGATTATTGATTACAAATTTAATTAGAACGTTATTTTTTGCTGTAAATACTCCTCCCATAAACACGAGCTCTTAGAGCTCAACTTATGGAGTAGTAGAATAATTATGTATAATTGTATAACTTTGCACAATGTAATCACCTGTATGTAAAATCTTTTTCTTATTAATAAATAAAAAAAAAAAAAAAAAAAAAAAAATATATATATATTTTTTTTTTACGTTAACTACACACAGGAGGCCCTGAGGAAAATAATTTCCCTCAGGGCCTATGTCATCTTTGAAGATGCTGTGAGGAGGGTCTTTTTGAGGAGAGGAAGGAGTGAACGTGGGTCTTGAAGAGACCCATGTTATAGGAGGGAGGAAACACAGAGGCCGGCAAATCGTTCCACAGCCGAGCTGTTGAACACATGAACGAGTCGTAGAAGCGTCCCGTTCTCATGTGACAAATGTCAACTGTGTACATATGTTGGGCGCGCGTTGGCGTGTTTCCCGACTATGCACCGGTGCCGAGGGGATCAATGACGCTAGCTCCTCGGAGCATCTTCCATTGAAATACCGGTAGAACAAGGATAGCATTCCCACCCGACGCCTGTGCTCTAAAGATTGCAATCCGTTTGTTAAGATAGGAGAATCTATCAAGCGGACCGCCCGTTTCTGCACAGAGTCGAGGGTGTTTTTCAGGTACATCGGGGCTCCAGACCAGAGATGGCTGCCAAATTCAACAGTGGGGCGCACTTGCGATTTGTACAGGGTTAGCAGTTGTGTACAATTAAAGTATCTGCGGGCCCTGTACAGTACTGTACTGTACAGTATATAATAAATAATTAAAATAAAATTTTTATTAAGTCATATTATAAATCAATTTTAATTAATTATAGAAAATAATATTAAAATTCAAAAGAAAGTATATAATCATAAAACATAAATAGATAGGTACCTACTCCTTTCATAGTAAGTTCTATACATTAAGATATTGTGCGATTGACTGTGCAGTCTGCAACTATTCACCGAAGTTTCTTGAAGTATTGAAAGTGGTTTTTCGTTCCATAATGAAGGAATAGCTGAAACTACCCTCAAATACAGCAGTTTTATGTCTAGGGAGAAGGAGTAAATGGTCTTTTTTGCGCATACTGTGTGCATGAGATTCGAGGGATCATTGCAGTCTGTCAAACAGACAGGCAGGAACCTTCAAATTCATAAAATTAGATTTTTGACACATTTGATGTTCGACATATTTAGGATCTGAGATGTTCTGGAATGAAAATTTTTCAAAAAGGGACATCATAATATAAGTATTACCTAAAAATAGACAAGGATATCAACATTGTATTATATCGGTTATCATAATATTGATAAAAATTAAGAAAAAAACGTTTCAAAAAATATTTTATAATAGATATCTTTGTTATGCCTACCATAATTTGTCGGGCAATTGGGACTTTTGTGCAGTGTTCACTTTAACTTCGGTTGTGTGATAATGCTCTTAGGTATTATTTTTGAAAATTTCTTTAAATTATAAACTTTTGTTGAATTCTTTACCGAGTTACCTACCTGGCTATGACAAAAACACCTCTTGCGTGTGGTTTGACATGAAAAAATGTTAATATTTTATTGGCTTTTCTTAAAATTATAACACCTACAGCACAATACCATGTGAAACCCCATAGAAACTATACAATAAGTTGAGATACCATAGATAGTGCTATCCGTCGTCCACACTGTCAACCGGAAACCCCTGTTGACACTTTAGTTTATGACATCTAAACCTTAAAGCATTAGCGTCTCTGTCGCCGCTTTTACGAACTGACTTTCGAACCCCTTTATCCATGCCGCGTCACAACTTACTAAAATAGGTACGTGTTATTAAAAAAGTGCTTTTGTAAATATTTTCACTATATTTATAATAGGTATATACACTTGATAACAGAGGATTAAAACAAACAAACATTAAAACAATCTGGTGTATGCATATCATCTTATAGTTCGGTTAGGAAATTGTATAAAAATAACCAATTAAAACATAAGGACAAATTGTATTAGTTATTATTGGTATAACTCTTATTATTTTAATTTTTGAGCTTATACGCACATTAACATAAAAAGGAAGTTGAGTGTTTTTCTTTATATTTTTTTTATCAATGTTCACAGGCAAAGTTAAATATTAGTATTTTTTTATCAATTACTATATTATATGTAAATTTCATTATCATCAATTCATTGCTGCATTAACTGTAAACCTCATTATCATTAATTCTTATATTATCACTAATCGTACTTCATTACCTTAAATTATATAATCTGCATACTTCACCCGCCATAACACAGGGACATCCCTAGCATGGCGGGCACAATATCTACACTATGTATAAAATTATTTTAATAAATAAATAAATAACTACCTACCTCTCCAAATTCTACTTAAATGTGTGGTAAAGATTTGTAGTAGCCTATATACCTACCTAAATCATCAAATAATCAAAAAAACTTAAATAATATTTTTTAGAAATTTAATAAATCCATGGTTTGTTTTATACCTCCTTTCTTGGCGATTTTGCTATTTTTATTAAGCTTCAGGAGCTAAGCAAAAGCACATAAAACTAGAAATTAGATCATCATTAGACAATTATTGTCTATTTTTTAAGTTATAGATAGGTGTTTGAATTTGGAATAAGCCAATAACGTCATATATTTCTCATGCATTAAGCCAGGGACATACACAGCGTTAAAAGCGCCGGCGTTATTTGGCTTGGCCTACTTCACCATATCGCTCGCCATACATTTGCGATTGGAATGCATGGCGAGGAATATGCTGAAATAGGCCAAGCCAAATAACGCTAGCGCTTATAACGCCGTGTGTGTTCCTGGCTTTAGGGTTGAATAAGATAATTCAATTGAGATTTTTGTTTTATTAACAAGTGCTCCAAATTCAAATTACACTACCACCACAATACGGGCTTAGGTATGCTTAGCATGGTGGTCGAAAATTTCTCTACAACTGTAATAAGCAATGAACTGAATCAAGAAAAAAAAAATTAAAAAGGTATCAAAAATATGTGGTATCAAAATGATATACCTATACAGGTGTTAAGGGAAGTACTTGACTAAGTTTAAACAGTGATCCTCACATTATGTGGAGTAAAAATGTAAATGAAATTTTGGTCGTTGGTGAATTTTTTGTCACTGGTCTCAGTAACGGCCGTAACCAAAGAAACGGAGTAACCGCCCAACTCCTCGAAGACCAAAACGACATTTTCATTTTTTACTCTGATTATTGTCAGGAATCATTTGTTAAAGTAATTCGATTACATCCCTTAAGAGCCATTGACCAGCGGCTGAGAAAAAACGTTTAAAAATTCTTGCAACTGTACAGGGTAGTTTGAATGAGATCGATTATTTCCCGTATCAAATTTTTAAAATTAAAAATTTTATAACGATTTATTTCATTAAATACTTGCTTTAATATATACCTATATTCAAGTAAGCAATAAAAATGCTCCAAACGCAAGATGATCAATTATTAAATATCGTGTACTTCTGAGTATTTTTTGATCATATAAGTATTTATGTATAAAACAAATCTGAAATATTCTAGTTTGTAATAAGACCTCAAATAAATAGAAATACTGAGGTATTTTGTCAAAAAACACGTTCTCGGATTTATTTTTGATGATATTAATTTAACTAAAATTAAAATTCTGAAAACTGTCTTTACTAGTTGTATTGATTTATTTTGCTGTATGATTTGAAATTTGTAATACAATATTTCGTTTGAAAATTGAACAAATCTGGCAACGACCAACAACCTTAGTATATTTAAAATAAACTTTGTTTTTCAATATTTTAAAATCAGCTTTTTCCAGATAAAATAACAATTTTTGAAAATCAATTTATGTTTTTTTGTAAAAGAGAGTCAAATAGTCTAGAATTTGATTTAAAATTACTAATTTATTCTCTGGTAATACCCTCAGTTGTACATTATTTAAATTAGGCATTAATTTTCGTGAATGCTTATCTCGTCCTTTCTGCCTATGAGTGCAATATTGAAGGAAGGATGCATTTTCCTGCTAGACACTTCACCCCCGTTGCATTTTGTGGGAACCGACGCCTGGTGGCAGCTGATAGTTTGTTTTTTAGCCGTCACAAGATAAGAGCATGGAAACAAACTACAAAACGGCAAAAACAGCAAAAAACAGCAAACAAAACAGCGTGGCGTTAACAACATAACCCGTGGTATTACCCCCGCCTTATCACCGCTATGAGTTGTTATACAATTTTTGAAATGAGAACTGGTTTAAGTGCTCAGTAACAGTAACGTGAAAGGGGTGAATTAGGAACTATGTATATATTTTTTTTAAATAATAAAAAAAAACACTTTTTTATTTTATTTTTAATTTTCTCGACACAGGAACCCAGAGGGAAAAAAATCTCTCAGGGTCTATGTAATCTTTGAAGATGCTCTGTGGAGGGTTTTTTTGACAAGAGGAAGGAGGGAACATGGGTCTTTACGTAGGAGGGAGGAAAGATAGAAAAAACAGAATTAACGATATATGCCCTGAGGCCCTATCACGCTCGCTTTATAACGATCGATAGGATAACTTTCGGTAACTTCTCATCGTTCCCTAGCATGACTACAGATCGCCAACGAATAAGTGACAGTTCACAATGACTAAGTGTCCTTAACATATTCGACATCAACTGTTGTTTGTACGTTAGCGATGTGCAGTTGTCCTAGGGAACGATGAGAAGTTACCGATAGTTATCCTACCGATCGTTATAGAGCGAGCGTGCTAGGGCCTCAGGTAGGATCGAGAATAAGCCATAATTTGTAAAGATACTCCTAAATACGTTTTGACAAATTCATGCATCCAGACAAACTATAGACAATCAAGTTTGATTAATCTCATTGAATTTCATACACCCACTTGAGCTAATCCTTCCAAAATACTGTATAAATATAACAATTTAAGGACTAAGCATTACAAATACTCGCTTGTACCTAGATTACATGAAGTTAGTAATAAATAGGCAGATGTAACGGATCTATAACTGCGCGAAAGGTATGTACAAGAAGGCTTTACTATTATATCTTTTCAACCAATATTAATTTCCTAAGTCAACTCAGGTATACGTTTTTTTTATGTAAACGAATCTCATACTTCTAGATCCTGCAAGAACTTCTTTATGTTATTCTATCTGATATCAATGAACGATCTAATGCCACATTTTATTATTTAAAAATATTTTTACTATTTTCTTATGCCTGATGCAATTATTGCTTGTAGTATATTTATATAATATTAAATAAATAAATAAAAAAAAAACAGCTTCATATTAGTAACATTTACTAAAAACAGAGTGTCACCTTAGTTGTTTTGAATATTCATTTTGATTCTTGTTGGAACATTATTCATTTGTTAAATATTGTTTTAAATTTACACATCTGGCCACTCACATAATATTTTTTTTTTATTCTCGATGTAATATTTTTAGCGTTTTCGTATGTAGTGATTAATTATGCTATTTCACACAAATGTGTATATGTTAACCGGAAATTAGTCCTAGTGAGATTGATCTTTCAAGACATATCCCAAATTCCAATCCGCCCCTGTGCCAACAATCAAAACAGATTTACAAAGAGCATTTAGGCGCTATTTCGCGTTATGTAGTATTATTGAGTGCATTTAAATTTCAGTTCACGTTTTTGTACTAATAATAACGTTGATGGTCCAATAACATTTAACGGAATAATAATTTCACTAACGGAAACCAATTATTATTAATATACAGGTTCACCGGACCTTTTTGTTTATTAACTAATTGTTTTGTATGAAATAATTCCGTGAACGTTACAAGCAGTAAATGTAATATTTTCACCGTTGACGTGTGCCGTACGGATAAATAATATAGTTGTTATTTATTTTTTTATAAGATATACACAGTACAATCTAATATAAGTTGTAAGGTATGTTAAATAGGTTACATCGTTTTGTTTCTATTACGTAAATCCGTAAAATGTCATCAGGTACCTAATTTCGCCAAAGTTTAAAAACTTAAATTAAAACAAATAACTTTTTTATAATAACTTTTTAAACAAAGTTATTTGTTTTAATTTAATTCAAAATGACGCCACAAAGTGATTTTGCGAAGTTTGAAGAAATATTTAAAAACTTAATTAATTATGATCAAACTGATGATAAGAATCCATTTTTTTTGAAATTTTAATTTAAATTAAATTTAATAATGTTTATTATTAAATTCTGAAAGTGTCATAGTTTTTATTATTGTGACAGCTGTTTCGGCTTACAAGGCCATTTTCCAACTGAGGAGTTTCTGCTTACTTTCAATTTTAAATCGTATAAATATCGTCGTCTAATTATGAAACACCTCAGTTTGAAAATGGCCTTGTAAGCCGAAACAGCTGTCACAATAATAAAAACTATGATACTTGCAGAACTTAATAATAAACATTATTAAATTTAATTTAAATTAAATTTAAAAAAAAAATAAATGGAGTTCTACGAATTAAACACAAAAACAATAAATAAGAATCAAACATTGATGACTAATAATAACAAAAAGGAAGAATGTGGGTGGATTGGTTATAAAGTACTTCATTTAGAGATAGAATACCTTTAAAATAAAACAATAACTTTTTACGTTAGTAACTACGATTTAGAGGTAGATTCATAACTTTGTTTGTAACCGCGATATATTTATTTAATTTTTTTTAATACCTTTTTTAAATTAGCTTCACACATGACGCCTTTGGGGAAAAATTTTCCCTCGTGGCCTGTGCCATCTTTGGGGATTCTGTGTGGAGGGTCTTATTGGGGAAAGGAAGGAGAGGAAAATGTATGAAATATGGGTAAAGGAGGTGTATGGGGGGGTCAGTGCGTCCAGGAGTGACGGAGGAATGAATCCACCCCTCCCGTGAAGGACGATAGGTGCGAACAGACAAACCTCACCCCACGAACTCGGGCACCCCTGCTAACTCACCAAACTTAGCAAACTGCTTAGGGTGACTACCATAGCAGGCACTTTCAGATGATTTTTTTTTAAAGAAAGACAAACATTCCCGGGTTACGAATAACCCAACAACATTTGAAAATGTCCTACTACCACCACACTAAGCGGAAGATGTTGCTTATGTTGTGATGGAGGACTTAGCCAGCCAAGGAATCGAACACGGAACGCCTGGGTGGGACCCAAACGCGATGCCCACTCAACCACTGACCGGATTTACAGAATACTTTTCAGCTCCTCCCAGGAGGCACTGAAGAAAACAATTTCCCTCGGTGCCTATGCCATCTTTGGGAATGCTGTGTGAAGGGTATTTTTAAGGAAAGAAAGATGTGGAAGATCTGGGGAAAAAAAGTATGTGCGGTGGGTAGGAATCTGGCCGTAAATGTGTCAATGTAAATCCCTCATATAGTTTTCCTTCTTTGAAGCACCACTCCTTCCTTTCCCTAAAGAGACCCTCCACACAGCATCCCCAAAGATGACTTAGGATCTGAGGGAATTTTTTCCTCAGGGCCTCCTAGGTCCTGGAGATACTGTAAAAAAAATTAGTTCAGAATGAAAATATTTTATCTAAATATAGGCTGGTACCTACCTACTATAATAGTTTTGCTTTTTAATGAAAACTTAATGTGCAAATCATATTTAACATTACTTCGTAGGTAACTTTAAATTCTATATTTGCGTCAACAGCCGACTGTTATATTGACTGTATTCTCACTTATGACATTGGTACTGAAAGTGAGCCCATATTATATAGACGTCTGCATGGCGGCAGTTACTCGCTTATTGATGGCTCTCAGGGTTGCCATGGCAACTGTCGTGACGGCCTATCGCTAATTATAATCCCAGACATCGCTAATACACGAATACTCCATACGCCTCCGACAGTACCTACGTTTGAGTTCGTAATACCTTTAGGTACCCACTCACAGCTGACATGCTTAACTTTGCAGAAGAGAATCTAAGTACGCAATATTTTTTTTCTGGTTTTAATTGACATAACTAAAGAGATACCAAGGGGAAAACTAAATGGAACATAACGAATCAAAAAAAAATCTATAGGTTTGGCAATTAGTGATTTCCTATGAAAAGTTCTAATCTGAAAATAATTACTCGTATTCATGATAACCATTGTTAAACTAAATTTTAGAATTTTCATCAATGGGCTTTCAAATAAATTTTTTTACATTTTACATGTTTTGGTGCATGATTCAGAAATTAAATTACCTACATATTATAACAACAAAAAAGAATATCATTAGGCAAGTGTTTATTTTTTGGTTAACATAAAAACGTACATAATGTATATCGTAGTGCATGATACATAGAAAAAAGGAGCAAGTCTTAAATATGTATTTGACGTAGTTTTTGTAAAATCCTTCAAACCACATTTTTTGTAAAATCCTTCAAGCCACATTTTTTGTAAAAGCCTTCAAGCCACATTTTTTGGGAATGTTACTTTTCAGTGGTTTCATGTAGAAGCCTTCGAATTGCAATATAGCAAAATGATTCTTACTGATTACGATATTTTTAATACTAAAAACTTAATTTACCAACAATTTTTTTAGGTTATTTCGAAAAAAAAAACATAGAAATAACTCAACCCTCAAATCTTTAATAATTTTAAATAGAATTGCAATATTTTACACCAACATTTTTAAAAATTACTAAACATCATCATATTATAAACTTCAAGATTTCAAATTAGTTTTATGAATTGTTTTTATCGTCTCCTGTAAAGTTTTCATTTTGTGGCTTGAAGGGTTTTACCAAACCACAGTCGATATACACTATATACAGCTCCCATGCGATACTCCTAAATAATCTCTGCTACTTTAAAATATCCTAACATAAGATTAAAAAATATCGGTTATAACCGAGTGGTTTAATGGAATATAATAAGGATCTGACGGACCATTTAAAAAAAAATGATTATCAATTTTGACCTCTAAGCTCAAAAATATGTAGGTTAATAATATCTACCTATTTGATGATTTACCTATAAATTTATAAATATTATTTCTGGCGGCCTCCGTGGTAGAGGCTAGCAATCCGAAAGTCGCGGGTTCAAATCCCGGCGGATAAGTAGATAATTTTAATTTGATTTTATTTATTGAAAGAATAATTGAATACATAGTATCAACAAACAAGTCCTGCTAAACCAATTCAATTGGCTTGTCAACAGGTGCTTATATTTACATTCAAATACATTTAAAAATAATAATTTACATCTTATATCTACAGATTCAACATTTTTTCATTAATTATTTCATACACTTATCATATATTTTTTCATACATTTTTTCACACATATTAATATTTTTTTTTCCGATAGCCAATTTTTCACCATATATTTAACCTTACTCATTGAATTACATTGCTTTATAGTGTGATTGATTTGTGTTTTCACACATTTATCATTTAAAATAAGATGAAGGTATCTTTTCGGCAGGTTCCAGAATGGAAAATACACTCAGTATCGCCCTGGTGTAAGATCACCTTTCAGAATTGAAACGTTGCTTGAAATGGCTTTAGCCGTGTTTGGTGACTAGATCAGAATATCCAGGTACATCCCCATCTTCCTCTCTCCCATTTCCTTCCCCTCCCCACTTACCCTCAACCTCACAACTAATTAGGAGGATGCCACTGGCTCCAGACGGGAGCAATTGGAACTCTTGTGCGGTATAAACATTTAAAAAAAAAAAATTCTAACTTTGGCAATCATTGAATTTGAAACCCTATGAAAAGTTCTAATAAATCCATTAATATTTAAGATTTATTTCATTCAAAACTTGCTTTAATATATACATACATTCAAGTAAGCAATAAAAATGCTCAAAACGCACGATGAAAAATTATTAAATATGGTGTACTTCTTTAAGTATTTTTTGATCATAAGTATTTGTGATTTTTCTATCATGTCTAAACAAAATAAGTATGTAAATAAAATTTGAAATATTTTAGTTTGTAAGACCTTAAATAAATAGAAAAACTGCGGTATTTTTGTCACAAAACAAGTTTTAAAACACATTTTTTAATGATTTTAATTTAACTAAAACTTTAATTTTTAAAACTGTGTTGACTAGATTATGTATTAATTTACTTTCTTGTATGATTATATGATTTGAAGTTTGTGTTGTTTAATAGAACCTATTGTTTGAAAATTGAAAAAATCTGCCAACTACCAACGGTATAACCTTAGTATATTAAAAACACACGTAGTTTTTCAAAATTTTAAAACTGCGTGTACCAGATAAAATAACAATCTTTCAAAATCAATTTATGTTTTTCTGTAAAAAAGAGTCAATACGTCTAGAATTTGATTTAAAAATGACTAATTTCCGGCATTCTCTTGTCCCCTTTTTTACATATGAAGACCCCAAGGCAAGAAGTTGTTAACTTACATTGAAGGCATTCTGAGATATTTAGACTTTTGCGTTTTGCCTTATAATTTTTTACTTGAATGTCATATACAATGTACTGATCCTTCATGGTGTAGTAAACAAACCAAATTTACATTACATCTAGTAATATTAAGTAGTTTTGCAGTCTAAAAGTTAAAATAAACACGTTTTCTACAAAAAAATGTAGTTAACATGTTCATGCCATCTAGATATCTACAGGGATAGGTGAGGAAGATACAGAATTGAAAGGCAAGAACATGTTATATTCTTGTTGTCTTATTTAATCAAACAAATTAAACATTTTTTTAAATATTATAAAGTAACTAAATAATAATTATTATTGAAAAGAAAAGGTAGCAGAGCATATGAGAAATATTTTTTTTTTGAGACTGAAAAAATCCACAAAAAACCTCATCCAGGTATGGTAACAAATTTTTAATATCATTCCATGTGGCCGCATCGATTTCTTTGTTATCTCTCACTTTTGATGACAGCATTGGAAGATTCTCTTCCAGTTTTGGTGTTCTACAAGATTTAAGACTTTTTTATAATTTTTTTTTTTAATGTTTCTTTATTCTTTGAATAGTAAATATAAAACAATTGTGGAATTTATGGCCGCCATACTAGGCACATGCCCGTGTTATGGTGGCCGAATTAACGTAAGAATCACCTCTCATCCTAACTTACTAACTAACGAACACCATCACGCCGTTTCCCCGCATTAGTGAATTCGCCGGCCAAGTAAACTAGCCCCGTGTCATTGATGCTTTATTTACCTGGCAGGTTAACTAACTATCACGCCGTTTCCCCGCAGGGGTAGGCAGAGAGGACGGACCGCCAAACAACTCGGTCTTGGCACACAGTCCTTGCCTCATTCACATTCGTACATCTTCTCATACATACTCTTCTATTATTCTGACTCTTGACATGGCCCGACTCAAGTATCTGATTTACTTGATCGTGCCACATCTTTCTTGGGCGTCCTCGGCTTCTTCTACCATTCACATTCGCGTCATAAATTCTCTTTACACTCCTTTCTTCATTCATTCGCTCAACATGCCCAAACCATCTAAGCGTCCATTTCTTAATCTTACATATTACGCTCACATCAGCCTTGCATTCTTTTAGGACCTCCACATTCCTCACACGATCATACATGGTTTTACCACACATACGCCTCAGGGATCTCATTTCTACAGCATTCAGTCTACTTTCATCCTTTCTCTGCCAGTTCCATGCTTCACTGCCATACATCAGGGTAGGTACCAGTACTCCATTGTGGACTGCTAGCTTCGCTTCTGTGGACAACTTTTTGTTGGCTCCAACGGCGTTCAATCCTCCATTAATGGAGTTACCTGCATTCACCCTTCTTTCAATATCTCTATCAGCCTTCCAATCTCTCGTAAACATACTTCCCAAATATACAAACTCATCCACCAGCTCCAAATATGCTCATCCTAGCGTCCCACGCTATTTCTCTTGCTCGCCCTCTAAGCCCTCTGAAACAAATTAATAAGCATTACAATAAAAAATGCTTGACTTTTAGACAGAAAAACACTAAAACAAAAATGCTTCACCCACTTTCAAACTACTCCTAACCTCAAACTACTTTATGGACAAATTAAGATAATGCTAATGTTTTATTCAGCTTATCTGATTCTGTGATCAATTGTTGACAGATTTTCACCATTTTTCACCTCTGGAACTCATTTTCAATGATTTTTAAATAAAAAACACGCACTGCAAAACTTTTGAAAACGACCAAGGTAAACGTCAAAGTGAGTGAATAACATGTTAACTACAGAAATCTCAACCAATGTAGATGGGAAGAAGTTGTTAATTACAGAATTACGGCAAGAACTTGTTATCTTTGTAGTTAACAAGTTCTTGCCCTAATTTTATCAACTTAATGTCACAGAAACACGTAGTTAACATGTTCATCACATTGATTTAAGCATGTTCTTGCCGTTTTTAAGCTCTGGCATAGTGTTCATTGGAAAGAGCGTATGCGAATTAGTTTAGAGAGCATTCTAACTCATTTTTTACGAAAATGTAAGTTAACAACTTCTTGCCTTGGGGTCTTCATATATATACCAACACAGGAGAAAAATGTGTTGGTATATATGTTGATAACCAGGAATAAATTATTGTAATGGTTAGATAACCAGCGGCAAGGCAGTTGTTTTAGGTCACGAACAGTATCCTGGTCAGGTGAGGTTTGAGGAACAAGTAGTTGTTTATGTAGAGATGCCTTTAAGATTAATTAACAGTAGTTTAATCATGAAACTCCAAATGATTTCATGATTGATATTGATGGATGTTCCTCCCCGGATCATTAGAGCTAAATCCGAACTACGTAATCGATTCAATGAAAGTGGTGACTGCAATTTATATAATTTATTTTATTTTTATCATTTAAAATAAATGTACTCTTGTGGTAACATAAAAATATGTAGGTACATATCTATTTATATTTGGGTTTATACTTCTAATACTAATTATATGTACCTATGGGATGGAAAAGCATGTTCCTACCGAAGGATTTAACAGCGATTCCTGAGCATATTTGATGCAAAATCGTAGATTTCATTTTTCTGTCGGATGTTTTTTTTTTTCAATTCAAAACAATAAAAATATGTTTCTATCATACGTTGCAACTGAGTAATCGAGTATAGTCTAGCGGGCCACGCGATAAGCACTCAATCCCGTTCCAGCAGGTAACACATGAAACACCGCACGTATCACATGATGCCGACGCGCTGTGTTGGAGTGTGATTAGTGGCGACGTGCGTGATTGAAAGATATTTTTGGGTTTTTATGGAAATAAATATCCTCCAAATATGCTCAGGACTCGATTATTAAGATCCTTCGGGTATCTGCTGTTACACCCCGTACATATATTTTTTTCGGAAATTATAAAGTAAATATGAATAATAACGTTAATTTCATAGTGTTTTTTTTTTTTTTTTGTTTTTTTTTTGTTTTTTAAAGAAAGACAAACATTCCCGGGTTACGAATAACCGAACAACATTTGAAAATCTTCTACTACCACCACACTAAGCGGAAGATGTTGCTTGTGTTGTGATGGAGGACTTAGCCAGCCGAAGGATCGAACACGGAACACCTGGGTGGGACCCAAACGCGATGCCCACACAACCACTGACCAGTCATGTTATGAAGTATGTATATATTATATGTAGATATTATAATATTAAGCTTTTGTTTTTGTTTTATATAATTCTCTGTCAGTCAATTCTATAAGGATGAAACCTATAATTGATTGTATTTAAAAAAAAAATAATAATAAAAAAAAAAATACTTACAGTAAAAAGTATACCTACCAAAAAATATTTTGAAAATATAAATTTGAAAAAAAAAACTCTAATTCTCTTCTGATAATTCTGTTCATTTCTATAAGGATGAAACCTATACCTAATAGGGTATTTTCACAAACGAGGGATTCAAAAACAAATATAATTGAACTAAAATTCCCTCACCAAACACAAGAGCCTCCTCTCTTTATGGTGAGGAAAAGCTATTCTTATCAACCATTTTAAGACTGTATATATAACATGTAAAAATTGTATATTTATTGTAAAAAAAACCTACAAATATTAAATAAACAAATTTAAAATAGTAGGCCCAAAACTAATAAAATTCAAACAATGAATGACGGAAGATATAAAATTTTATTTATTTAACAAAGAATGCACTTAATTAGCCGGTATTTCAGGCCGTCAACCTTGGCTGAAATGTCGTGAAGTCTTCTCACGGTGGGAGATACGGCGAACGGCGGACGTATAGGAGATACGAACAATTACTTTTTTGCTCCTAACTCGGGGCAGAATGTCGTATGCGATGGTTACGAATGAGCCGGGTTACGCCTACAAAATACTGCACGTATATGGAACGTAAGTCAAAATATCTCACGTCTAAAATCACATCGCCGTCTTTGGCGAGAAGAAAATGTGTCGGAATTTATGGATGTTTGTAAAAAGGGCTAATATCTTGGAATAGTTTTTATGTGACACCAATTGACATAACCAGTAACAATATGGCGTAAAACTCTAGAAATTCTGTTACTCGCGGAAGTGGAGAGAGAGGAGGAGATTGTGGCAAAGTAGTTCACTATTCAAATCTGCACGGAGAAAAATGTTATTCGAAAAAACGATAATTTTATTCGTAAAAACGGGACTGAAGTTCTTACGAACAAATTAACAGGGTTCCAATGTTTATTTGTTCGTAAACACTGTTAATTTGTTCGTAAGAACTTCAGTCCCGTTTTTAACCGTTTTTACAAATAAAATGATCGTACTTTAGAATAACATTTTTCTCCGTGTGGTCACCAGAAATAACCAAAGTCAAGGTTATAGCTATAGCATTCACGTGGTGGGGGAAGGGGGGGGGGGGGGTTTCGACCCAAGGGGGGCTTTACCATATTTTAGTGAAAGGGGGGGGGGAAGTGATAAGGGGGTTTGGAAAATTCATTATAAAGTTTTGGGGACCTCTACTCACAGTAACCGACGTAAAGACGCAACGTAACGGAAGGGGACGTGGGAGTGGAAGGGGTGGGTTTGCAAAGGTGATATGTAGCATTAGGGGATAGCAGGGGTAAATTTGGATAATCCATGCTTTTCACAAGGACAGCTGTATATGGCCTGTTCACACATCAAAAACACATAGATATGGAGCTCTGTGTGTTTCCATGGCGTTTAGTGCAAGGCCGTCCAATCAAGCAGACTTACTTCCGCTATTGGCAGCACCATCGCGACCTAGGCAACCTAACGCTCAATCTTGACCTCTACGACGCGATTTCACTTGAAGCTTCGTCATCGCTGACGTCTCCAAGTCCATCATTGGAGCAGACTTCCTGGATCTGTGGATCTGGCTGCTGGATCAAGTGGTTAACCTGATAACCACAGGCAAGCAAAGCAGCAACAAGATATATTCGCACCAGACGGGAAACAAATAATATAGGATATCCAAAAGCACTTCAATATACAGAATTAAAACTTAAATCCCCTTTTCTTTGAATGGCATCCCAACGCATACCGGAGACTCGCTAGTTTAATACTTGAATATTTAGGTATGTCTTTTAATTTCATAATCATGTTTACGATGTAACCACCTAAATTATAAAGAACCCTATAATGTGAATAAGTTGTCGTTTTTAAATGTTCACTCCTCTTCCATCCACAAGCAAATGCTTTTAGTGGAAGAGCAGCACAAATCATAAAAATATAAAAGATACCTCAAATTTGGGATGCGGGAATAGGTACCGCCGTCCCGGGAACCATTTATTGGGTAACCGACACCTCTGCCATAGGTCACCCCAAGTGGTTCGCTACGTTTGGTGACTTAGCAGGGGTGCCCGGGTTCATGGGGTTCATTGCCTAGGTCTTGGCGGCGGATGATCTAGACACACTGAACTCCAGATTCCTACCCAACCCTCATACCTTTTTCCTTCCCAGAACTTCCTCTCCTTCCTTTCCTTAAAAATACCCTTTACACAGCATCCCCAAAGAAGACATAGGCCCTGAGGGAAATTATTTTCCTCAGGACCTCCTGTGTGGACCTAATGTAAAAAAAAATGAATATATAATATTAAATAAAAAAATATATTAAAAAAAATAAAAAAAACAGTAGATAATAGTTAACTGTTAATTTTTTATACCTGTTCACTGAAAAAGAATCTCCATTGGTTGGGATTGATGAAATGTGATATGGATAGAAGATTTATTTGTAGGTTTTTGTTATTTATACTATCCTTATTCCTATTACTACCTATACTATATTTTTTGTGCTGCACTTATTATTATCGTATCATGTATTATTATTTTGCCCTTTCTACTATGAGGCACCGTTTTAGTTTGACCAGTGTCGTGATTCCCACAAAGGATTGTGCCCGGGTTAATTGGAACGCCTTTTTCTGGGAGTGGCTGGATTAAGATTTCTGATCCCAGTCGACTTTCGGATCGTGGCTTTTTTTAACCATTAACCATTTTCTGTATTAACAATAATAATTGATTATGTAATTAAAATAGGTTGGCACTGTAACTGAGCCCCTCCTTCAAATAAATAAAAATTCTATTAACATAAATTTAATACCTACCATATTATGAAATTGACAAGCAAACAATCCATTTGTTATCATAAAAATAAGCGTGTGATACTTATATTTTTGAATGGTGGAATTCAATTAATTAATGATGATTTTAAGCTTTTTTCCGTTTACCGGTTTCAGACTATCACGGCCAGCTTCGGATTTTAGATTATTACAGACTATTACTATAGAGTATCATTTAGAACGTACGTTTTAGTTCAGTTAGATATTTATTGTAAATACGACGATAATAAACTAGACTCTTAATTTGACGAACAAAAAAGGGTTATTGTTTAAATAATATCTAATTGTTAAAAGGGTTATTTTTTTAAATCGGCTTAATTAAAGTAAGATAGTTGCAGTTTTATGTACAACATCTAGTTTGCACACAATTAATAGGAAATAACACAGAGAAAAATGTTATTCTAAAATACGATCATTTTATTCGTAAAAACGGTTAAAAACGGGACTGAAGTACTTACGACCAAATTAAGGGTTTCAATGTTTATTGGCGGGAACAAGTAAGAATAATTTGTTGGTATACGTAATTTCGTACGTATACCAACAAATTATTCTTACATTTTCCCGCCAATAAACATTGAAACACTATTAATTTGTTCGGAAGAACTACAGTCCCGTTTTTAGCCGTTTGTACGATTACAATGATCGTATTTTAGAATAACATTTTTCTCCGTGAATGATGATTGACTATCAACTACAATACCTTTTCGGATAATATAAACATGATTGAAGCATTACAGGAATGACTTTGTAAACTTTGATGGCGTTAAATTCTACATTCAAAATTCAATATCGTACCTGCATGCTCCACTCATGTCCTAATACTATTTGTTTTATTTCATCAAAAATGACACCACAAAGTAATTTTGGGAAGTTTGAAGAAATAAAAAAAAATTGTGTCTACCTAACATAGTCATGAGAATGTTTTCTGTTATTGTTTCTGCTAAGAATTCAACATGTTTTATGCACATCATGTCATCTTATTATATTTCAATAATAAAGTTTGAAGAAATAAAAAAAAATTGTGTTTACCTAACATAGTCATGAGAATGTTTTCTGTTATTGTTTCTGCTAAGAATTCAACATGTTTTATGCACATCATGTCATCTTATTATATTTCAATAATAAAGTTATCGTTTTATATAAATCTGTTCATTTTTCTCGTGTCTGTTAATTTCACTGATTTATATTACTTAATGTATATTAGCATATGGATGTGAGGCGCTGACACTGACGGCAAAGATGGCTGAAATGCTGGATACTTTTGAAAGAAAAGTGTTAAGAAGAATATGTGGACCCGTGAAAGAGGGGGGACAGTGGCGCATCCGGCACAACAAAGAACTGTATGATATATATCAGGCCCCCAATATCTCAGCCCATATGAGACTCCTCAGGTTGAGATGGGCTGGACATGTACAGAGAATGCCGGACACACGCGTTCCAAAAAGAATTATGGCTGGACACCCAGGTGGAAAGAGAAAAGTGGGAAGACCCAGACTGAGGTGGGAAGACGAAGTAAGAGGGGATGAAGCACTTCTTCTCCAGGTAACAAACTGGAAGTCAGCTGCTGAGGACAGGAGGAGTTGGAGGCGAATGTTGCGGGAGGCCAAAGCTCGATATGGGGTGTAGCGCCAGCGAAGAAGAAGAAGAATGTATATTGGGAAACTGTTAAAGAGTTTGAGGTTAGTAGTGATTACAAAATAATTTATTTAAGTTATCGTAAAGATTACAATGATTATTAAACAGGACTAGACGTCCTTACTATAGAAGGATCTAAGTAATTCTGAGGCTTGGAGTCGCCAGATTGATGGTGTCTGCTTGACTACCCGATGCCTTCGGATATCATCGGAACCGTTCGTACATTAGACACGAACGACGATATACGACAGTTTTTTTTTTAAAATAAAGGCAAACATTCCCGGGTTACGAATAACCTAATATTTGTAAATCTCCTACCACCGCGAAAAATGTTGTTCGAGTCGTGATGGAGGACTTAGCCAGCCGAGGAATTGATCAATTGGAATTGAATCCTGGGTGGGACCTAACCGCGATGCCAACTCAGCCACTGACTGGACTATTACCTACTGTTAACTAATTGTTGGTCTACTATTATAATATAATACATCTGTTGTGATTTTGTATTATTTTACAATTTCCTAACAAAAGGAGGAAAAAATCTATAATTGGTTGTATTTTTGGTATGATGATAAAAGTGTTATATTTTAAGCGTTGATTTTCCAAATAAATAAGGTACGACATTTTTAAATTTGTTATGCTAAGTTGATTTCTATCGCATAAAAACTAGTCAGTCTCTTAGAGAAATCCTACGTGATCTCCATTACGGGCCACAACCGTGGTAACATCTACAGGCCACAAGCTGCAAGCTACAAGGCAGAGGCATCATCTCCACTGCCCCATCTCGCCTCCGCCCCACTATTAATGATGCCGGGCGATCGTGACCAGGACTGCGGAGTGTCATTAACAGAGCCGATCGTCTGTCTTCTGAGTATAGAAAAAAACAACGCTAAAAACAAATTAAATGCCTCTACGGGGTGCCGCGGCGATTGGCGTGCGCTTCACAATGCGCGGTAATGGAATATAAACTGTTGTTTGTGGGATGGTCGCTAGATGTCGTGTTGGTGCCATTTCATTATCGAAGGCTATTATTTTTCAGGGATATTCATCTGTACTATGTTGTAATACAAAGGTTTGGTTTAGAATGTTATTACTTGTTATTGTTAATACACCCACAAACCTACTTTTCTTAGCTTCCTTAACCAATATTTTTTTCCACGACATTTTTCCTTAGTTTTGGTATTTTGAACGTTTGATGACCATTAAATAGAAAATAAGTATAGATTTTTGGTCTGTTATAATATTACGTTGATCTGGACTCATTTCAGCTATTAATACAATGTTGATTAACTATCAAGCAATACAGACACGTTGTTGAAACACCAAAACTTTAGATGTAATCTATTCTTCTTATTTCCTAATGTGCTGTAATGGTTGACAGTACCGTGAAAGATCTAAAATACGCAGTAACATAATATATTCGTATACATTAATCGGTTTACTATTGAATTCGATAGTTCATCCGTCATTTACAAGTTTAGTGTTTGTATTTTTTGATCCGCGCAGGTACTTTAGCCGTATTTCTATCGATAAGCGCCAGAAGATCTGTGATGTTCTTGTTATTGTATTTTTTTTTCAAATACAGGTATGTTTAATGTATGTAGTGAATTTAAAAGATCATACTTAAACTAATAACGTTGTGACAAACATTTGAGTAGCTCTAAATCTAAATCTGACCAACTGAAAACAAAAATATTAATGATCAATAATTAGCGTAGCGGATATGAACTTCGGCCCTAGGCCAGAGGCTTAAAGTTAGATTTAAGGCAAAGCTTATCTACATGCATCAGTCAATGTTAGGTTAGGTTACCTCCATGGTCAAGGGGTAAGTTTCTCGGCTAGCAATCCGAATGTCGCCGGTTCAAATGCTGACGTGCGCAAGTGCTTAATTTGTGATATTTCACAATTTAATAATTTAAAAATAATATAAGATGGTATTAGGTATATATTATTATTATATTTGCGGCATGTTCCAGAGCAGGCTCTCGACTAGAAATCCGAATGTCGCCGGTTCTCCGTTAGACATCTCCAAATACATACAAAGTTTTGAGGATAATCAGGAAAGAAATATTCGAATGCTCACCATAAATCATGTATTATTTACACACGTCTGTGTTTTACACGTTAAATATGCTATAAAATGACACCGGAGGCATAACGGTCCGTTGCATTAGATTGACTTTTTGAAATATCCTACTATTAAACCCAGAAAACACCAACGTTTGGTTTAATTCACTACAAGATATTTTTGCATTAGGTATAATTGATTTTGTGGTGTTCATGAGTAATCTAAGTATTGTACTAGATAGAGAGTAGACTTTTACATATGTATAACTGCATACTGAATTCAAAATTTACTTTTCAATGAAGATGGATGAATTCAGTACCTCCTTGTGGATAATATTTTATCCATATTATTTGAGTTAGACAAGAGTTAGGTTTAAGTTATTTTGTATTATTTATTAAGTATATAGAACATTTATACAAAATAAAGATAATCCCAAGCTGTCATATGGCAGCTTGTCTGTAGGTTCTACCAATTAAACATTCTTAATATTATACATCTTAATATATAAAACAAAGTCGGGTTAGTTACACCATTTATAACTCAAGAACGGCTGAACCGATTTTTATGATATTTGATTTGTTGGATTTGAATCCGTCCCAATTAACAGAATAACTATTAAAACATCGGAAAAAATTACGGGAAAAATAATTATGAAGAAAATTAATTCCTTCAAATATTTTGTATGGAACGGCTTTTCAAATAATGTGCGTTGGTCGACATAATTTGAATCAATTCGAACTGTCAATGGTGTAGTGTGCCGAACATTTCGTGCTTAGTCAACAGCTCAATTTCATTTGTTGAACTTAGAGTAGGTACCTATTTATTTTAACTTAATAAAAACTTAATTTATTTCAGCTAATAAATTAAACACAACATTTATTGATTCTGAGGCGGTACGAAGTTTGCCGGGTCTGCTAGTAAGGAGATATTTGTGAATACATTTATAGTTTTAAGGAAACATTAGAATAGATTTGAGAGGCGGGAATGAGTACCGCCGCCCCGGGAACCATTTATTGGATAACCAACACCTCTGCAACACCCCAAGTGGTTCGCTACGTTTGGTGACTTAGCAGGAGTGCCCGGGTTCATCGGGTAAGGTTAATCTAGGTCTTGGCGGCGGATGATCTAGACACACCGAACCCCAGACTCCTACCCAACCCTCATACCTTTTTCCTTACCAGAACTTCCACTCCTTCCTTTCCTTAAAAATACCCTCCACACAGCATCCCCAAAGATGACATAGGCCCTGAGGGAAATTATTTTCCTCAGGGCCTCCTGTGTGGACCTAATGTAAAAAAAAAAGATCACATAGTAATTAATATTAGATAATTTATATCATCTATAAAATGTCTCAATATACCTGCCTAATAATAAGATATGTAGGCAGCAAAGATACGTGGAGTTAACCACATCTTTATCATTTTACGGAATGGTTTGTCACTTTTTTCAAATCCTTAGTTTTTTTTATTTTATTGAAAGTCAGGTGTATTAGGTACCCAAAGGTATCCAAAGTGGGTTTCCATATTTATTTAATATTCGATGAGTTTTTAGGCCCTTCCCTTCTTTAAATCTTGTGGTAGTTTGTGTACCAGTGGGTGTTTATATGAGCTGTCCCCAGCGTTATCCATAATAGCAATGAACCAAAGGAGACCTTTTATTGTAAGTAGGCTCTGAGCCATATAGTAGTATTAAGTTATTTCTCCGTTTGTAAATATTTGAAGTGACAATTTTTTTAATAATGGCAGTTTGTAAATTTTAAATATATTTAATGTAAATAGTGTTTGCCTGTCCCCAAGTTCGAATTCCATATCTAAGTCCTAACCAATTTCATATTATGTTGGTGATTGCGATATTTTGCTTATGCTAAAGAACCTCTACAGGAAGGTAGATACTTAGGAAATACTTGTTGGATTGATTTTATTTTAACATAGTTTAAGTAATGACTTTTGATTAATGACATATTAATAAGTAATGCTTGGCTCCGTTGTCAATGTACATCACGATATAATAACATGAGGTTATCATTAGCTTATGTTGACTTCGATTTACGCACGAATCAGTCACGATCACTGATCTAGCTCTTTTATTTCTGTTGCTTAAGAAACTACGAAGGGTTTGTTACATTGATTAAAACGGGTGCTTATTTTGTCAACTTTATATTTGTTTGACATTTTTTCTGATCCTTGTGAAAAAAGCACAGTAGGCACATTTTTTAGGTCAAGCATAAAAAAAATCATAATTTAATCTACTTAATACGTTAGTTCAAATTTTATTCTGACGAAGGAAGAGGTCATCTGCTGTTTAGGAACGTTGGTACCAAGGAATTGTTACAACAGAAATTACGAAAACTACCTGCACTTAATAGATAGAGCTAGCTTTAGATTTTTTTTTTATAAATTAACGTGGTAACAAATTTATTTACAGTGAAGTTTAGTTTCATTGTAATACCGATCCTCTTCAATATCTGAATCCAAGTGTCTTTTATTAATGGCGTATCATAGTACAAAATGGCTGATGGATTCTGCTGACAGGTCAATCCTTACGAGAAATGAGTGATAGTAGTTAATTAATAATAATTATTGTGGCTGGTTTGGATAACTAAAGGACAGCCATTGGAAAGGAGACTGTAAAAGTTGTTTGGCGATTTCTTACCTAAGTCTAATCACTTTGAAGGTGTGGGAAGAATTGCGATTGGATTTCTAAAATTGTAAAAAAATTTGACGTAGTTGATTTAACTAAATAGATTCATAATATGTAGTAAAATATACTCGACTTAATACCAGAAGAGTACACTAGTACAACGAGGTAACTACATTTATGACACACGCTATGCACATCTTCAGGAAACTTCAATCTTTAAGATCCCTTTGCAATTCTGGTGGCTGAAACGCTCATTATCGACCTGGCGTTAGGCCACCATGGCAACCATTCAAAAACGAAACATTCTATGATCCATGACGACGAACGGACGGAAGACCAAAACTGACGAACGGACCGAACTCTAGACGAACCAGGCATCTTCTCAATATCAACAGAAACTTTATGAGGGAACTTGTAGGACCTAACGGGACACTGCCAGCTCAGGAGTCACTTGCAGCTGTTGAGAGTAGAAAACACCAATATAAGCAGGAAATATGAAGATGATTCTCGATAAGATTGATGATTGATGATAAGGCTCCGATTCACAAATGGTGCCAATATCCCGCCGTGATGGAACATTCTTCAGCTATCTTGGAAGACACGTTGTGGAACCAGAAAACGTAGCCAAATATCTAATGACAATCCTGGTGAATTTAAGTTAAAGGGATCGGGTTACTGCCAAAGAAAAGAGGTAAAATCGGAGATAGCACAATGAGCCCATTGCTTGAGAGCTTACGGAAACCAAAAAAAAAACGATCTGTCATCTGACATACGCGATGCACTCTCAAACTCCGCATTTGAAGACTTCAAGGCATAATTTGAGACACTTTCTATTTCACCAGCTGGGAACTTCTCACCATCCGTCCCATCATTCTTTTTCTACACCATCCTTTCCCAACGTATATCCACTCAAAATTTACTATAATAATTTACCTACATTAAAAAAAATCTTCGCACGATGCACAAAAAACACTATATAATTATTTTCCCGCTGTAAATCTGGGTTACTTAGAAGAACTTGCTACCAGGCAAAAAGCCCGCATTTATGCAACCATTAATAAGAATGTATGCGTTAAAATAAATGAATAAATTGGCACGTTTGACTGTTCATCGTGTTCATCCACTTTCCTCTTCATCGCAACAAGACTACATAGAGTAAAACAAAAGCAGTTGGAGTTACATTCAATAAGGCAACATACGAGGCATGATGCAATGAGAATGGATTCAATCGATTGGTATCTTGTGATGTAATCTAAGCAGTTGATTGGTGGCTCTGTCTAGATGTGATGACCAAAGCTCAGGCCTTTAAAATATCGAATGATGATAACTTTAAAACGAGAACGAGTTCAAATCAAGCATATCGACATGATTTTATTGGAACGTCAAGAGGTCAACCTAGTCTAGGTGAACAGAATCCTTTCTTCGAAACATTGACTGGACAAACTAATATACATTACAAATTGGTGAAGCCGTAGTCCCACTGGCTTCGGGCTTTTGAGATTCTTGTGTATTGTTCTCCACCAGATGATCCCCAAGATATCTTGGGTTTTGCGGCAGCCACCAGTCTTTGGTCATTGTTTGCGAAGCGTCATAAAATATGCGCAGTTTGTCTGGAATTTCTAGATCTATTCAATATTTTTAACACGCTATTTACGCTGTGAACTATGGAGCTTTGAAAAATCTCCGAAAATAAAACAATAAAAGTTTTCAACAAGCAATAATCGCACCACAGAAAAACCCTATTGGTAGCGATATCGTCACTGTACAAAGTTTTTTGGTTTGAAGATTTGCTCAAATAATGTTGACTAAGAAAACGACATAGAAAAAAGAGCGTTGAAATCGGGGGTATACAGGAAATAATCTAAGGATGAGTTGTTTTAAAAAATTTTAACGATTCGTCATATTTTTTAAGTTAATTGTCACGTTCTGTGAAAGTTATATTCAAGTTCTGTGATTACTCCAGTTTTATGAAGCAACTGGCCTATAATGATGTAATAACCGAACATGAATAGAACTTGAAAAGTGAAAGTAAAAATGAACATCAAAAATTTGATAAATTGTTCAAATTTTTTTAAACAACACGTCCTAAGTAATTTTACAAATTGTCCAACTACAAGCGAAACTTACAACATTTTACCTCTTCCCCATCTCCTTCCCCTCCCACAACATACGAACATTCCTCAATTGGGGATGACGTAGTACCACTTGCTCCAGATGGGACCAGTAGGAACTCTTGTGCGGTATTCGCATTGAAAAAATCTAGTCGCTTATTTGAATTATTCAAACTGATTCGATTTTGAAATTTGAAATTGAAAATGAAATCAAGAGTAGGTACATTAAACCGTAGTTACAGACAGAGGAGGTACAACCAAATTTAGTATTTTGAATAATATTTTTGTGATGTTTGAAAAGGCTTCGGGTAAGTATTGGTCGACTGGGCGCAGTATCGGAGATGGAGGGACACCGGGCCCGGGCGTGCCAGTGGCATCTCGCGGGAAACACGCTCGGAGCAACTGCCGCGAGGCCTTTCCGCCCACTCAGCTGTTGTCAACCTGTCACCCAACGCGGCCACTTCTTTTGTAGGAATACATATATAGCACATCCCATAGAAAAGTGTCGTAAGTCAAAAAAGTCAATTTTACAGGAGAGTGAAAACAAATGAATTCATAATGAATAAACGGTCACGTCAATTTGTCACTAAACCTGGAATTTTCTTTTACAGCAATACAGTGTCGTAAGTCAAAAAAAGGTAATTTTACAGAAGAGCGAAAACAAATGTAAGCATGATGAACAAGCGGTCCCGTCGAAAAGAGATACTAGCGACGCGAAGATGGAGTGATCTAACTATAACTTATGGTGTTCAAATATATAATCTCCTTCCAGACACCCAAAATCGAAGAAAAGTATAAATATATTTTAAAAAACCATTTAACCTTACGTTAATAGAACCAAATTAATTTAGTACTTTGTATTAAAGTTAAGAAAGTGAAATGTAAATTTCTTTTAACTTAAAAAACAAAAAAAAAACTTAAATACGGTTTTTATGGGGCATGGATAATCACAATCACTTTACTTTTCACAGATAAAAATTAAAATAGACCATTTTAACTTACGACCCTTTTTTATGGGAAGTGTGAAATTTTAATTTTTTAGACTGTTGAACGATTTGTCTACTTCCATTTTCCCTCCCTCCTACAACATGGGTTTCTTTAAGGTGCTAGTCTTTACGCAAGATGCGACATGTTTAGGTAAATGCTCGTTCATAACTCTGTCCTGCTCGCAAGAAGCTCACACATACTACAATACTGAACAGAAGCACGCACACACACGACTAAACGTAATACTGTTCCCGCATATCACGTGTATCGTGTGTGACCCCCGCAGTCCCCGCGGATTCACATAGCGTCTAGCAGCAATATCATCTACCTACCACCTATTCGGAATTCGGAAGTGCGTGCATAATATTATTATTATTTGTTAATCGTAGAATTTGATCTCGCCCGACTTGTGATTCCTCAATCACAATGATATGCTAATATAATCAATTTGTACCTACACGTTCGGCAATAACTAGGTAAGTAATAATCAAAAACTATTTCACTACGAATCCAAACATCCACAAAAAAAACTATATTTGGAAACAAAACTGTTAACATTAAGAAAACTATACGAATACAATATATGTCTCCTAACATACAAAATAAATAATAAACTCATACATACAAACACAGAATTCATTAAAACGTCCCCAGTACACAAATATTTTACACGACAACCCGATAACATACATTTAAACACCATTCATACTAACTACGGTAAGCAATCCATCAGTTATGAGGGGGCCAATTTATATAATTGCCTTCCATATGATATTAAAAACAAAAAAAGTGTGTGTAAATTAAAAAAAAAAAATCATTTTTATTCACGAATAACAATACAGTGAAAGTGAATAATATTGTATGATAATATTGTATGATAATATATTGTATGATGTATGATGATATAATGTAATTTAATCTAGTGTAATGTTATGTAATTTAATTCAAATTATAGTTAAGTAAGTGAAAATGTTATTTTCTTTTTTTCTGGAATAAAAACTTATAAAAAAAAAAAATAATTCATGTATTGTTTATCATAATTTTAGGCGTTATTCAAAACTACCTATATACCCATATGTTATTATTATATTAGGTATGTTATTCATTTTGGAAGGCGGGTACAGATACCGCCGCCCCGGGGAACTATTTATTGGATAACCAACACCTCTGCCATAGATCACCCCAAGTGGTTCACCTTAGCGGCGGATGCATCTGCCCACCAATTGCGTGGCAGGCCAGACCGGGAGAGACCAGTCGAGGGAAACCTTTTGATCTCTCCAGCCGGACTCTCCAAGAACATCGCCTTGCACCTTGCACCTTGCACCGCAGTGGGAGGGATGGATTTATATGTTTGTCATTCCTAGAGAAACCGACCCCCCAGATTCCTACCCACCCCTCATATCTTGTTCCTTCCCAGAACTCCCCTTTTCCTTGCCAGAACTGCCTCTTATTTCCTCAAAATACCCTCCACCCAACATCCCCAAAGATGACATAAACCTTGAGGGGAATTATTGACCTCAGGGCCTCCTGTGTGGATCTAATGTAAAAAAAGATCATAACTTTATACCCACATTGTGGTAGCTAGGGTGGTGATTGGTGATGAGTGATGATACTGATTATTTTCCAATTTGGTTGGCGGGTAATGGTACTAAATCACTGCCATTGGTCTTTGCAGGCCAGTGCAAATAGCGATCCGCGATGGTAATTATTCCGATAGTTCCATTTTTTTTTTAATATGTTTTATAAACTGGTTCCCTGACGTAAAATCCAAGTTTTCGACCAGCACACCCGTGCTCGTGCCGCCATTTTGAAATTTTGTTTATCTAAAATATAAAACCAGTGCAAATTTTGCCCAAAGAAGCTGTAGAAAATACGTGGAACATAAAATTTGCTACAATTATTTCTATTATTATCTCCTATCTCTAAACAGTACTGATATACATATTATAGTCCAGTGAAGGAAGGAGGTATAGAGTGCGTGAGCAGGTACCTAAGCGATTCCTTCAGAAACTTGATCAGTGCTTAGGGTGTGACATTACCAAAAGTCTTGACGTGTAGGTGGCGAGCTAGGAGGGGGGGGGGGGGGGGGAAATGGTCCCAATTTTCTTTTCAAATAATTTAAGCTCATAAAATTATTTACAACTTTTATTCTATGCGTGATTTTCGAATTCCCAGCCGTTTTTGAGTTAACGTTCCCTAAAAGTACATATTTTCGAAAGAATCATTTTACCTCACATTTTTCATCAAACATTCCTTCTTCGACAACAGGCACGCTTGGCAGTAGAGGCACGCTGCACAATAGGTCATCAATGTTTTTCGGCATCCACATTTGCCAATTACACAATCCTTGGTGCAGCGGCAAAATATCATTTTTAGAAGGACCTCCGGTGCTGGTGGATCTTCTGTTGCAATTGGCACCAGGGTATCTCCTATATGTTTCCACCCTACGAGTGGGCTATACAGCCGTAAAAAGTCATACAAGTTTGCACAAACAAGCATATTGCACTACTAGTTTTGTGTTTTCTTGATTATCTCTTTTTCAGTGCATTTTCGAGAAAAATTAAAATTACCAATTTTGTAGAGCATAACATTTTGTAAAAGACATGTAGTATATGTATTATGTTTTTTCATCTTATTAGGTATCGAGGTTCTAATCCATCAAAATCAGGACAAAAATTGAAAAAGAGAAAGAGGGTTTTACTCGGTTTACATTCTGTTGGTATTTTCAAAATGGCAGCTCGAGCACAGGTGCGCCAAGGTCGAACACTAGGATTTTACAACAGGCGATCAGTTTATAAAACATATTTAAAAAAAAAATTACCTACCAGAATAGTTACGATTGCGACCCCCATATTTGCGCTAATTGTCTGAGGGGGTTTCTCTCCATCCTCCTAATAGCTTATCCATACTATAATATAAAGTTTGTTTTCAATTTACGATTGACGGTTTATTTATTTATCAAGTCGGAGTTTATTGTTCGGTACTCGAACCTATTAATATTGGCTATATATTGGATAAGTTCAAGTATACAAAAAAAAACTTTCAGATCTTAAAGATATTACAAAATATTATAACTGACAACATCTACATTATTTGTGGGAATGTTTTTAGTTTGAGAAAGGACAAAAAAAGTTTTTTTTATTTTTATATTTATTTGTGAAAATTGTAATTACAACATTATAAATATATATTTTTTAATATCTTATATTAAATTACTACTCTTCCATTTAAAGCATTTGCTTTGCTTGAAAATAATCATTTGATTGCAAATTTGTTGCCCATCACTTACAGAAAAGTTTCCGCGAAACATGTTATTAGGTATATCAGGGGAAGCTTGTTTAGATTTTAGAGTCCTAAAATATTTCACATTATTTTTTGTGTTTAACTCAGCAATATTTATGTAGTTTGTAAGTAACATTATGTGTTCACAGGAATTAGTTTGAGTAATATTGTAAAACAGTCGTATGAAAAAATATATTATATTTATTGCGTATTGTAAAAATGTATTATCTACAATACATTATTATAAAATTAAATAGAACTCACGAATAAAAAGAAAGATCAATCCCATCACTATTATTTTGTAAAAATAGTCTTACCATCACTATTATCGAAAACGATGGCTTCACCCCCCCGACCATGCACTCCTTGCCACGACCCGTCAAACGTGAGAATGAGACGACTGCAGTAAACTCTCAAATTTACCTACAGAAATCGCTCGAAAAGGGGTTTATGGAGAATACACTTTTCTACACCGAAACTTTCACGAAATTGAAATTTTAAAAAATATATATTTTTAAGAAAGAAGAAGCTACGTCGGTAGCTTTTTATAATTTTATAATTCTTTATGAGAGTTGAGTTAGCAGCACTTATTCCTTAAATAATATTTTTTGATAAATCTTACATGTTTGACAGTGAATGTTTACGTTAATACGAAACGCATCGAAAATTCGAAAACATACCGACATAGTTTTCACCTTCTAGAAGGAAGTACAAAAAAAATATATTCATTTTGTGCAATTTTCGATGTAGAAAAGTGTTTTTTCCCGGGCGTCCTTTTTGTATGGGCCGAAAAGCGAAGTCTATCATCTTAAGACCCTTGTTCACTCCTTCCTTCCGACAAAAATACCCTCCACACAGCATCCCCAAAGATGACATATGCCCCGAGGGGAATTATTTTCTTCAGGGCCTCCTGTGGAGAGCATAAAAAATCAAACTCATTCTTTCCGCAAACCTAACTTAAGAAGTTATTTTGAATTGAATGTAAGACACGTTCTTAAATTTGTAGATTAGATTGGCGAAATTTTGTCATCATTTTCGTTGAATAACTAATTTACATTAAAAATCAGTAATTAAGTTGAAACTATGTTTTTTTTTAAATAATCTATGCCTAGTAAGAACAAGTCTGAATAGTAAAACATTACCAAATTCTTATAGAAAATATTAAAAACACATGAGTAACACACTTGAATCTCTCCTCATAACCTCTGAAGATTTTGTTTAAGTTTCTTATAAAAACTTTTATTTATTTATCTTCGGGCCCCTTGATTTGTGGCCCATGGCCCAGCCCACCGTTTGAGTGCGCTGTGAGAACAGAGAACAGTGACTGCGGAATGTTAAGTGAGTCTCAGAGAGACCGGGATCAGGCGAAGGGAGGGTCCCAACCGACATGGCTCTTATATTACATTATGTAATGAGCGGTCCCCTGATTGATTTGCCGCCATAAGAATAATTAATGGTGTATGTTTATGATTGGATATGATGTCATAATGATAACACCGAGTTTTTGTGAATACGTCTAATGATAAAAAATGCGAAATTTAACTACAATGTGAAAAGAAAACGAACATGTTTGAGGAGTCCAGTTTTAAGTCGACCATCTGTAAATTTGTTTCCAAGTTCTCTTCGAAAATCTGCTATTATCCTTTTTATTATTCAAGCAAGCCTTACTTTGACTAGATGACTATCTTTGACTAGGTGGCTAACTTTGACTAGGTGGTCAACTTTGACTAGGTGGTTAAATTTGACTAGGTGGTTAACTTTGACTAGGTGGCTAACTTTGAATAGGTGGCTAACTTTGACTAGGTGGCTAACTTTCACTAGGTGGCTAACTTTGACTAGGTGGTTAACTTTGAGAAGGTGGCTATTTGACTAGGTGGCTAAATTTGACTAGGTGTTAACTTTTACTAGGTGGCTAACTTTAACTAGATAGTAGTTGACTGATTGGCGTTCTCAAAAATCTGATGTATCCATTTTATTATTTAAGAAAGCCTTACTTTGATTAGATGGCTAGCTTTGATTATGTGACTAACTTTGACTAAATACCTAGATAATTGACTAGATGAGTAACTTTGGTTGCAAACTTTAAGTAGATAGTTGACCGATTAGAGTTCTTGAAAATTTGCTGTATCTATCCAAATTAGTATTATTACCATACTGTAACTAGATAGCTAACTTTAAATAGCTGGCTTTAAGACTGAGTTTTTCAAATTTATGGTATCATTATTATGGTCATTATCTCAATTGTCATTGAGATAATATGGCCATTAGGTATGCCATAGATTTGCTCTTTCACAAACATATCGATTTTCAGTCGATGACACACGAGGAAAATAAAGAGCGCCGATCTGGTCACATTTCTCCGCAGGGTCACAACACCTCTCTTACGTCTCCCAGCTTCCACTATTTCTCTTCATCTCTAACTTCTCTCTTTTCTTATTTCTTCTCGATGCTCTCCTCTCCAACACTCACGCACCGTGCACGCACACAGACAGATGGGGTCGTGACTCGCCACACCCAGCAAATAATGGACACGCCGAACTATTTCCACTTCAGTCCGGTAAAAACACAAAACAGTATATGCGTGGAATAATATGTTTGTGAACGTGTGTAAGAGGGTTGTCGGTGTGTGCGTATGTAATCACGGTTCGTATAAGAGCTTGGGTCAGTGACAGGCGACAGAGTGCACATCCGAGTTCTACATCCTAGAAAAAATAATCTTTTACCTACATACAAAATATGAATAGAGTGCACAAAAGCATTATTGCTGCAAAGGGAGAAAAACTATACTTTTTATCAATATCTGTATGTGATCACAATGTAATGGAAACTTAGCACTGTGGACAATGCATCTTCGATATTTTTTGATCGGTCAGTGGCCGAGTTGGCATCGCGTTTGAGTTCCATCCAGGCGCCTCGTGTTCAATTCCTCGGCTGGCTATGTTCTTCAGCACGACACAAGCAACAATTTTTTCCCTTACTATGGCGGTAGCTGGAAATTTTCAAATATTGTCAGGTTATTTGTATAACCCGGAAATATTTATCTTTCTAAAAAAAAAATTCTCTTGAAATTATATTTAATTTTCCGCTTTCAAAATTCGTTTACATTTAATTTTCCAATGATTTTTTTTTAGCGAATATAGTCCCAACTGCAATTGGGGTATGTTGTGAGGCTGAAGGTAAGTGAGGAAGGGAAAGAGATGAGGAAAAGGAAGGTGGGGAACCTGGCTATTCAGATCTAGTCACAGTTTTTGACGACCGTCCGCGGTCGAGTGGTAAGACACTTGACTCCCATTCGGAAGGTCGCGGGTTCGAACCCGGCGCGCGCAAATAAATTTTATTTGATTAATTTGTGTTATTTCACAATTAATTAATAAAAAATAATATATATGTTATATTTGCGGCACGTTCCAGAGTGGAATATACTCTCAGTATCGCCCTGGTGTGAGACCACCATTCAGAATTGAAACGTTGCTTAATAAATGGCTTTAGCCTTGTTTAGTGACTAGATCTGAATAGCCAGGTACTTTCCCACCTTCCTCTTTCCCATCTCCTTCCCTTCCCCACTTACCTTCAGCCTCACAACATACTCCACAATTGGGGATGCCATAGTCTCACTGGCTTAATTAATTGTGAAATAACACAAATTAATCAAATAAAATTTATTTGCGCATGCCGGGTTCGAACCCGCGACCTTCGGAATGGGAGTCCAAAGCCTTACCACTGGAGTACACCGGCCGTCAAACATCAGTTTTGTAAACTTCTACCTTTTTCGACCACATTAGGTATTATTTAGTTGCATTGTAGTTAAATATTACTTCGTAGATAATAAGGCTTCTTTTTAAAGGTGAAAAGATGAACAAACCATGGAAATAATTTTTTTAAATAATTTAATAAGTAAAACCTCAAATTGTAATATTATTATCCACACATAAAGTTAGCAGGCAGTAGAAATATGATATTTAAATTTCGAATTGTATTTATTAATTAATTAATAAAATATTAATTAAATTATAACAAAATTAAATTACTGAATAAATCAAAAATATATTAATTATTTATTAATTATTAATTAAAATTAAATTAATAAATAAATTTAAAATTGAAATATGTCATATAATTATAATAAATTTTCATAGAAATATGAAAATATAATAAATTTCCGTCAAGAATATTAAGATAACAAAACAAATAACACAATATGTACACTATGTATAAAATTCTTTAATAAATAAATAAATAATGTTGGTAGTTCTTAGTCGAAGATGATACAGTTCAATATGACCGAACGGGATAGGGTCGAATTAGTCCAGTGGTTAGAGCAGAGCCCCAGCAAGGCTAAAGTCCTAAGTTTTCGAGATGAGATCGAATGTTTTTCTGATTTTTTTTTTCTAATATTCCTTGGAGAGTCGTTAATAGTGTCTTTAATGAGTAACTTTTTTTTATGTAGATTTTATATGAAGCGGGATGCAAAACTTCGACGTTAAGTATGAGATATATCCTCCACCCATATCTGTATTTAGGATCAAAATTCTTCAATATCAGGGTTTTCACAGTCCGTCTACTTCATTTATCTTCTTATCCACTCGAGCGCTTTTTACCACATTATGGCACTATTTCCAAAACCTCGGATTGCTTTGTTGCCAAAATGTAGCGAATTTTCAAAAAAATTATTTTTATTTAAACGACTATGTAATATATTGTACATTCGAAATAAAAGAAAATAAATATTCTCTAGATTCTTTAAAATGTTTTAAGGTTAAAGGTTTAATTATATATTTTTTATAAATCCTACAAACATGTGATAATAGACAAAAGATAGGGGAATTCATTGGCTACATACAACTATAATCAGTTTGTATGTCTCCATATTCAAATTCGGAGGTGTGATTTTTTTAATGTGGGCTGAAAAATTTCCTTTGGCAATCCGAGAAAAAATATTTTATTTGCACTGTCGCTCCAGTATTCTTTCCAATTTTCACAAATATTTTACAATGTCAAATACAATATAAATATTTTACAATGTAAATATTTCTCAACGTATCAACTGTGTGGCCGTAGCTTGCGGTCATCACCTATGTAGGTAGGTATGAATTTAACATTTTCAGTCAATTCTTTTTGATTAAGTACACGCCAAACTTTAATACCGACCTGAAGTTGATAAAGAAATCGAAAGATGTATAACTCCCTCACCAACCATTTCACTGTCGCACGTATGTTTCTCTTTCGCGTGCGGTCATTGTAAAGTCAGACCTGCGCGAGAAAGAATCGTATCAGGTTTAGGGCCCCAGCACACTCGATCTATAAGGATTGTATCGATAACTTTCGGTAACGGTTTCTCATTGTTCCCTAGGACAACTGCAGATCGCTAACGTACAAGCAACCGTCGATGTCGAATTTATTAAGGACACTTAGTCATTGTGAACTGTCACTTATTCGTTTGCGATCTGCAGTCATGCTAGGGAACGATGATAAGTTACCGATAGTTAACCGCTTGGACACATAGGCTTGTTTTCACGATAATTTAACGTAGGTAGACATATGAATGACGTATGGCCCGTACCTGAGTTATTCCTATCAATCCTTATCGATCGAGTGTGCTAGGGGCCAGGTCGGCATTTGAGTTTGGCGCGTACCTACTGTAAAACATTATATAACAAATAATAAACTGGCATTTCCAGGTCACAATCACAATCACTCAAGAATAGAGTTATAAATAGAGAAATAAATGGCCCCTCGCAATAAATAATGCACACAGCTCCTCGGGGTCTAGTAAATCCAATCGGACGGAACGAAATGGACTTTTTAAAATGTCACGAAGACGACATTTAGCTGTCCCTTGGTAGACAACATTGTGATAGACAGGTAAAGCTTGGTTCATACGCCAATTACTATGTTGAAGTTTCGACTTTTCAAAATAAATCATTTTATTTGAGCTAACGCTCCTATGTTTTTATTACTACAAAGCAGACAGTTTACATTTAACCAACATCATTTACACATACATTTGTTATACTATTAATAATGTCATTTTTATAAATCTTTTTTTTATCTATTTATTTATTTATTGACGCCCTATTGGGTTTTTACATATCGAATACAAATTTCATTAACAACAACATAACATATATATAAGTACAAAATATATAAATAAAGCATAAACATAATGTGATAAATTAATAAGAATATATCCAAAGCTAAATCCACATGGATGACTTTAGAATAAAAACAAACAAAAGAAAAGAAAAGAAACAAAAGAAAATCGAGATTATTTCTGATTTAGCAGTTTTAATATTCTCCTTATGAAGGAAGGATTTTTCTGAAGCAGGAGTGTGTAGGTAATAAAATAAAGTGGTCTATAATCAATTCATTTTATTTATTAGAAAATAAACCGTCTTTATAAATTCATACATAACTGTGTGAAGAATATTTGTGTCATCAAAATAACGACATTGAATTTAAGACTAATAGAAAAAGAAAAATTCCCAACAATATGCCTAATTAATGAACAGTACTGATAAAGTGCATCTTCCTGTTTAAATTTAAAAAAGTGTTTTATGAAATATTTTAATTGTTTGCATTTAAATTTTGAATTATATCAATTATATCATTGAGGAAGTTTTATGTGTGTATATGAAGTGTGTAAAAGCAAAGGCAGCAATCTCAATTTCAGCCAGATTGCTATGTTTGCTTTTGAAATGACATGGAGATTGCTATCTTTGCAAATATTGTATGCGATATTCGTGTATACAATATTTCTATGTAATACTGTACGCACAAGCAAATGTATCAATCTCAATGTCATTTTAAAAGCAAGCCGAAATGGAATTTTTTTTTTTTCAAATACATACATTAAATCAATTTGTACATCTGTCGTATAGCCAAAATAAAAATCATTTATGGATTTCTTCCTCTAATAAGACAAAATAATAAAAAATAAAAGTAATGAAATTTATAAGAAAATTATATAAAACCATAAATTGCTGGTGGATAGTAAGAAAAATATTTATTTTATAAAGTTTTTTGCGGTATAATTGAAGATGTCATGTTAACACAACCAGTAGAACCTGCTAAGGTATGGGCATTTTTATATTATGTTATTCTGCGGTATAACTAAAAATACAGCATCGTTCTTGCAGCTCTCAAGGAGAATACTGTGCTTTTACCTATGACGGCAGTATTATATATTAGGTTAGCGGCAGTTAAAATACATCCTAATAGTACACTAATATAATAAAACATTTAATTTTTAACCAAATCTTAGATATTATTTAAAATTCTTAATAATGACCTGGACTTGCCAGAGCTAACCTCATATTCAGACAAGATCAACACGACAATCCCATTTGTTTCATTTGCCTACACGTAGAACTAACTTTAGAAAAAATGCACCAATTCCCTGTATATGTGCACAATATAATGCAAAATATAGACATTTTTAGCAATACACTTCACAAATATCGATAAGAAGTAACACGTACGATCGAAAATAGAAAATACAAGGGTATAATAATATAAAAGTAATGCAACAATACTCCATTTCCAATCAACTTTAACATAGGAGAATTTTTTCACTCTACTTCATTTAACAATGTGTATTTATTTTTATATTTTATGTATCAGCTGTTTGTCTTTTACCAATAAATAAATAAAAAAAATGTAAAGTTGTCAGATGGGAGAGTTTGATTATCATATTATTAAACCAAACAGAAATTCCTGATTTACAATGATATCAAAAATGGGTTCGGTGAAAAATATAACTGTTGAACGTGAAACCAAAGCTTTATAAAAATCGCGTGACCATTGGTTGACATTTAGCCGTGGTTGGTACCTACCTGCCTATACATTAGGTACATTACCTACAAACTCGATGTCGTCGGCTTTTCTATAACATGATTTTATATATTCTTACACATCGTAGGTACATATTTTAGTATTTTTTACTCGCCTTCCCTCTGTTAACGTAGGTAGTGAAAAACAAGAAGTGACTTTAGAAAAACCTTAAAACTTACTGTCGATGATTCGTGTAGTCGTGCTTACGTTTATTAAGTTATTTCTGAATGCACAATTGAACATTCAAGTTAGGTTAGTTAAATATTAAGGGTCCCACATTAGCAAATAATACTCTTTATTTATTTAACCTATTCTAATCTACCCTAGCATAAACTAACCTAACCTAACCCGAATGAATTCCCCTTTTACTGAAGGCTTTACACTGGTTTTCTAAATCAGTAGACATTAATTTTACTCTTATTTTGAACGTCAAGTGTGTAAATTTTCTTCGAGAAGTATCAAACTATATAATACATAAAGCAGAGTTATGGGATGGGGACGTGCTTTATAGAATTAATAATGGGGTGGGGAGGTTTTTCAAAATCTGACCTCCTCTTGTTTAGAAAATCAAATGTGGAAAATTTCATCAATCTGGGAATAAAACTATGAATTTCAGCAAAAAACAAATCCACGGAGTCCGTCACAGTCACACTACAGGATGTTAAAAGACGTGAATAATTTTAACAGGTGATTTCTCAAATTATTTTGAGCAAAAACGTTAGTGAAAATTTTGGTCTCCATGCCTTATTTTCATTCCAAAAATATTTTTTTTAATGTAATTTTTTTTTTTTAAGTCTATTAAGGAATCATAAAGTTGTGTCAAAAATCATAAAAGATAGTGAACATCATATCAACCAGTTAAGTTCAATTTATAAATTTTTGTTGTGATTACTGATTAGAAAATTTATTTATTATTTTTGTGTTTATTTATTTTAATTCGTAGAACTCCGTTTAACTTTTTTGAAATTTAATTTAAATTAAATTTAATAATGTTTATTATTAAGTTCTGCAGGTGTTATAATTTAAAAAAATATAAAAAAATGATTAGAAAATTGTTAGTTTCAAGTTATAAAAGTATATCGTGTGAGTAAAAAATAAACAATATAATCTACAGTTGTACAATAATATAATAAACAATACATAGTTTTGATTTAAGTACATTGTAAAGTTAATTTGACTTTAAAAGATTTAATGGTACAGTGGAAAATGTCAATGTCGCTTAAGGCTTAAAAATGTCAATATCGCTTAATATCTACATTAATAAAATGTAACAAGAGACATAGCTATAAGCTGTTATAAATTTTAAATATTGTTATTGGATTTTATTTTAATTATTAAGTTTATTGTAATAAATGTAAATAATCTGTTGATTTTCCTAAATAAATGATAAGATATTGAAAAAAGACAAGTTGTGTTTAGGCTGGCCAAAAAGGCAGTAGTAGGCGGGAGGCCACAAATGGACCATGATGATCCATAACTGGCCGTCTCTGGCCATATCTGACCTTATTCATGTCATTACAGACTATTAATAAAGCGTCATCTCTCAGGTTATTTGTTTACATGTCGGTGAATTGTCAAATTAAAACGCATCGTTACAATATAACGAACGGAGTTATATAAAAAAGCAGGGATGAGAAAAAAATCCTGCTAGGTGGCGTAGGTGCGTCAAATGTATTCGTAAATACATTTCTTCCTTTCTACCTGCCTGTAGGTCCATTAAACGTCATACAGAATTATTTCCGCAATAAATATGTACATCTTGACCCTTCAGTGGCTGAGTTGGCGTCGCGCCTGGATCTCACCCAGGCGACCTGAATTCGATTCCTCTATCACGACACAAGCAACCTTTTCCGCTTACTGTGGTGCTAGTTTATTAGGTGGTAGTAAAGCAGTAAATTTTGAATGTTTTGTCTTTCTGTGGAAGAATATAATATTTTTAGTATTTTAGTATAAAATAAATAAAGTTAGTCTTGTAACACCTTAAAAGGACTAAGAAAAGTACTCCCATTTTTAGCGTCCTTTTTATTTTCTTTGTTTACAAGTTTGTATCGCTATATTCTAAACGATATGTTGGAGATATTCATTAAAGCCTAAATAAGTTTGCCTGGGAGCATGCTTAAAATGAGCATGCTCTTCAACCGTACATATTTGCTCATAAAAGGGATGCTTTTTTTATGAATAAGCGTGCTCAAAGCAACCAATTGAACACATATGCTAGTTTTAAGCAAGCTCTCTGCCAAAAAGTAAGCTTTGAAAGAAAACACCAATAATTAAAACAGTGTCAGTTACAACTTTTTTATCGAATCGATGGTACTAGCATGCTCAAAAGCAAATCTGTTTAGACATGTTTAGAACACACCACCTTCCACCCACAAATCAAATAGCATGCTCAATATTAGCAATGTCGCTGACACAGAGGCCATTAAGTAGCATTAGCTCGATAATAGCATGCTTTCGTGCTACTAATGAGCATGCCTGTCCGAAGCATTAAATACAGTCAATTTAATCAGACTTCTCAGCATCAACTACCACTTTTCTGAAACAATTTTTTATGTCTACAACCATCCTCTGGACTCCTATCTAGTCCCACAACATTTATGACAAAGCCAGCACGGAGAAAAACGTTATTCTAAAATACGATCATTTTATTCGTAAAAACGGGACTGAAGTTCTTACGAACAAATTAACAGGGTTTCAATGTTTATTGGCGGGAACATGTAAGAATAATTTGTTGGTATACGTAATTTTGAACGTATACCAACAAATTATTTTTACATTTTCTCGCCAATAAACATTGAAACACTGTTAATTTGTTCGTAAGAACTTCAGTCCTGTTTTTAACCGTTTTTACAAATAAAATGATCGTATTTTAGAAAAAAAATTTCTCCATGAGTGAAGTTTCAACCTTTTGTTTAACTATAAGTATCTTAATTTTTAGTCATTCGAAAAATAACTTCTAATTGGTTCTTACCCTACACATATTATTTTGAGTTTGCAACTTTTATATATTTTGCTGGGTTTTGCTTTTAAGTAATTTGTTTCAACTGATGTGATTTGAATTTTGAAATCATTACCTACACATTAGGTTGAAATCAGGTTTGCCCGCCCTGGCCAGAGAAAACAGAGAGATAAAGCATAACGTCGGTACGGACAGTGCGGTGATCGCCTTTCGCGTCGTGGTCTCGTGTCTTTGAAGTCGCCGTCCACTTGCTAATGGTCCCAGCTTCAGTTCCCCGCTGTGGTGCGCTCATGCTCGTACCATACACCACTTGCCGTGAACCTCGAACCACCCGATTAATTTATATTTGATATGTAGGTACCTAATTTATTAATTATTTACAAAATATTGTATAATTATTCAATACTCAATTAAGGATCTTTTGAGTTATAAGCGAATGTCTTCCCATAATCAAATATACTTATTTCGGTTGTCTGAGATGATGTGCTTGATGTAAAATATTTCTACGCATTCAAAATTGATTGTGGGAAATGAGCGATAAGGTAAATAAATTAAACGATCTGTCCGAAACATCGGCTAAAGAAGGAGGTAGCACAACACGGCATAACACCCCAAAAACAAACAACGAAAATGCCTTTGGCCGTGAAAATCTAAAAACGTATCTACATTGTTTAACTTTATAAATTGCAAAAAGCAATTGCACCTTATTTCGTCAGTTTTGTTTATATTTACTTATTTATTTTTTATATTTATTTTTTTTATATTTACCTTTCGAATTCAAAACTCCAGCGAGGCAAAGAAATGTGATATATTAAATAATTTCATCAATTTCATGATATCGATCAACTTAAAAATCGTATTAAATGAAATTTATTTTGAATAGTTTCCAATAAGTTTGAGAAACACTATTTCTCTATGCTGTCAATAAGGGATCATCAGTTTGCCGGTGAGACATTCGTCATTATGTCATTAATATAATGATTTTTGTTTGAAACCGATGGCTTTTCAACAGATCGCTTCCCGCCGCGATCCGGATGATCATTTTTTCACTAGAAACTGATGATTTATGATGGACATTGTGGTTTCAAAACATTATCTATTATTTAGTATTGAATATGTCAGGATGGAAATAAATCAATATGAACAAAGGAAGGTCGTTTTAATTATCAACAAATTAATAAAATAAAATATTTTAAAAAATCTATTTTTTATAAAGATTTCCGTGAATATCGATGACATTTTGCGGTCATGAAACAAACTCTATTAATTTCAGATTTCTAAGAAAAATATAACATATTATAATAATAATATAACACATTAGCTACATAATGTGGATCCGTCTGCAAGCTTAAGAAAAACTTTTATATGTTTCAAAACTTAGTTAAATGATTTTTTTTTCCGTTAATATATTCAATAATGGTACCGGCACACATGCTCATTAGTAGCATGCTAATTTCCCCATACAGCCGCAATGCTATCTAGTAGCATGTGTGTCACGCCCAAATGAGCATGCTCACAAATCAAATGGCCCTTGATTTGTGAGCATGCTCATTGCTCATTGATTCGCGGCTGGAAGGGGAAATGAGCATGCTACTAATGAGCATGTGTGCCGATACCATAATATTATTATTCAGTTTTTACCTCAACACTGGAGGCCCTGAGAAAAATAAATTCCCTCAGGTCCTATGTTATCTTAATACTATGTTTGTGTGGAGGGTTTTTTTTAACGGAAAGTGAGGAAAGGAAGTTCTGTGAAGGAAAAAAGTATGAGGGATGTATTGGAATCTGCGGGTCGATTGTAACGCGTCAGGGAGCAATGACATGCGGTGCTGGGCGATGGGTCGAGAGAGTCCAGCTGGAGAGATCAAAAGGTTTCTCTCAACTAGTCTATCCTGATCAAGCCCGCCACACAGTAAGTGGGCAAATGCATCCGTCACCAAGACCTAGAAAAACCTCACCCCGTGAACCCGATCAACCCAATAGTTTCCAATAAAAATGGAATAGTATTTACAAACTACATGTAGGTATCTGCAGAGACTCCTGTAAGAAAAAAAATGGCTTCTATTTTTCTAATTTTTCGCTACTTTTCAAAACATATTCGTTCCCACCATAAACGAATTCTTATGAGAGGTACTTACCTCCTAGGCGTAAAGACTAATTTTCAAATTGACTATGATAAATGTGATCTCATTTATTTGTCTTTAAAATAGTACGAAATTCTATTTTAAGTTCTGTACGTTGTTGCGTCATTAAAATTAAATTACGCGACATTAATTTATGATTATCACAGTTAATCATAATATTAACTTTATAAATGGCTATCATAACAATACCGACAGCCGCTGTCAAACAACTGCTTGTTTTGTCGTTGAGCATCGGCAGAGGTCTTTAAAAGTCGACGGGCATATTCTGGTGATAACAACACGATCAAAAAACATGTTGATTCATAATTCACAATTTAAATCCGTATTATGATATCACACAAGCCGACAAACAGTTCTAATTAAGGATGTCTCCAAGGTAAACAGAAATGATGTCACGATATGTTGTAAATTTCTTTGCTTCATTCATATATTATTAAATGTCTTATACGACTATAGTCTAACACACTCGCTCAACGTGCGAGATACAAACAGAAGTGCTGCCATCTTATAATATTCAAATAGAACTCTTGAAGTTTTCATATTGTAGTTTTTTTTGCCTATGCGAAAAATGTTATTCGAAAAAACGATCATTTTAATAGTAAAAACGGGACTGAAGTTCTTACGAACAAATTAACAGTGTTTCAATGTTTATTGGCGGGAAAATGTAAGAATAATATGTTGGTATTCGTACGAAATTAACTTAACCCTCCTAATGTGATAATATAATGAAATAAAAATTAAACATTGTAAAGAAGGCGTACGTTTTAACCCAAATTTTTATTTATGTACAACAAATTTGTTTTCCAACGTAAATTAGGAAATTGTAATTTAAATCAAAGCCTATCAAAATGCTTTAAAACTCCTTATAAATTTTCGTCATATTTATACAGGTAGTAGATACATTCGTAAAGCAAAAATTACTTTTTTTTAATATGATTGTCAATAATTAACAAATTATTGCCGATGTTGCCTCTAAACACCTATTTTATATATCATGAAAATTTATAATTTAAAACACAAATAAACAAAATATACCTTCCGATTAAAAAAAATATCAGTTTGGTTATTTTCAAAGTAGGAGGCGGGTTTGGGGTACCGCTGCCCCGGGAACCATTTATTGGATAACCTTCACACTAACCTCCATAATCCTAAGCACCCCTCAAACCTTTTTTCTTCTCAGAAATTCCTCTCTTTTCTTTCCTTAAAAATACCCCCTAAGATGACATAGGCCCTGAGGGTAATAGTTTTTCTCAGGATTTCCTGAGTGGGGTAATGTAAAAAAAAATTACCTTTAATCCAAATGTAAGTTTTATTTGAAAAAGGTCACGCAACAGTTCATATTAATTGTCTATGCCGTCACAGAGTGTCGCGTGAGAATATTATTGAAATAATGTCCGCTTTCAGAGAGTTTTTATTTGACGATCACGACTACCCACTGCCGCTAAGAGTCAATATTTGCCTAGACAATGTGACAGTCAGCTGCACTGACAAATTCTCAGAATGACAATTGGTTAAATAAACAGGTGACAGAAGTAAGATTTGTCAGGGACCTCTTACAACAACTGAAAAAGTTCAAAAAGAAAAAAAAATATTCAGGATTTTTTAATTTTTATGATGCTCAATATCTTGCAAATTGAACTCCTTTCCAACATTTTGACAACCTCCGTTGTCAGTGGGTAAGACTCTCGGATAGCAATCCGAAGGTCGCGGGTTCAAATCCTGACCTGACTATCATTTTATTTATTTTATTATTAATCTATATATATATACATTTTTTTAAAAAGAAAGACAAACATTCTCGGGTTACGAATAACCCAACAACATTTGAAAAAATCTCCTACTACCACCACATTAAGCGGAAGATGTTGCTTGTGTTGTGATGGAGGACTTAGACAGCCAAGGAATCGAACATGGAACGCCTGGGTGGGACCCAAGCGCGATGCCCACTTAACCACTGACGGGTCAATTGTCATACAGTGTAATTGCATGTGATTTTTTTGATGCCTGTCTCATTAGGATATTTATTTATTAAAAGAGTTTTATACATAGTGTAGATATTGTGTTATTTCGTCCGCCATGCTAGGGATGTCCCTGTGTTATAACGGGTGAATTTTTCAGATTATACAATTTAAGGTAATGAAGTACGTTTACTGATAATATAATAATTAATGCAGCAATGAATTTATGATAATGAAATTTACATATAATATAGTAATTGATGATAATGATGTTTACAGGTAATATAACAACGAATTTATGACAATGAAGTTTACAGATAAAATAATAATTGATAGATGACATTGAATTTATGTTAACGAAGTTTACAGATAATATAATAATTGATGATAGTGTAGTTTACGGATAATATAACAACGAATTTATGGAAATGTGGGTTACAGATAAACAATAATTTATTTATAAGTTACATAGTATGGTTGATAAATTGAATTATAATTTACTAAATTATACAAATTAAATTAAATTAAAAATAATAGGTATACATCAAGGTTTCTAAATATTTTAATATATAATACCTATATGTATGTCGAGACAGATATAGCGGTACATAAATGTACATGAATATAAAGGTAAAATACATTTTTATTTCAATACAATCAAAAAGAAAGGTAATTTGAAATGTGGATTAATCCTATAAAGAGTGTTATCTGATTTTATTGTCGATTAATGATTTGATTGATTTGTGTATTTTTTTTCACAGTGTAATCTTTTAAGGTTCCTGTATTTGCGACCTCAAAAGTCATGAACTCCCCTACCCTCCTTTTCCTCATCTCCTCCCCTCTCCGCTACCTTCAGCCTCACATCATAGCCCAATTGGGAATGCCATGATCTCACTATTTCCACACGGAGAAAAATGTTATTCGAAAAAAACGATCATTTTAATAGTAAAAACGGTTAAAAACGGGACTGAAGTTCTTACGAACAAATTAACAGGGTTTCAGTGTTTACTAGCGGGAACATGTAAGAATAATTTGTTGGTATACGTAATTTCGTACGTATAACAACAACTTATTCTTACATTTTCCCGCCAATAAACATTAAAATACTGTTAATTAGTTCGTAAGAACTTCAGTCCCGTTTTTAACCGTTTTTACTATTAAAATGATAGTTTTTTCGAATAACATTTTTCTCCGTGCAGACGGTTAGGAGCAGTTGCGACTCTTATGCGTTATTTGTTTAAAAAAAATCGTTTCTTACATGGTTATATCTAAAATAATTTATAGTATTATAGTTGGTGTTGCGAAAGGTGAGCATTTTCTTTGTAAATATAATATTTTCTTTTAAAGTCAATTTCAAACTTTTATTCCTATAGATATAATGCTGCTAATTACGCACTGAATTGTAACCATTCACCTATGTACCGCTTTTCGAAAATATTATAAGAATTTGATTTAAATCACTTTCCGAATTGATCCCCTCAAATGTTTTAAATGTCAAATATGTAGATAGGTACATAATAAATTTGACAAAGTGTTTTTCAGAAGCGGCAAAGTGAAAATCAAAACAATGTGACAATATCACTAATTCAATGATGGCACCGGCTTTCAAAACTTGTTTGTATTTTCTAATATTTCCTTAGTTGCAAATAGAAAACATCAAACAACGGGTTGCCGTTTTAATATGTTTCACGTGATATTAAAAAGGTTTTAAAAAATTATTTTATTATGGACTGGCAGTGTAATTCAAAAACGAAACATCTTTGGAATGTAATGTTTTAGTATATAACTATTTTATAATGTATCGTTCAGTGATTAAACCACACAGACCCCTAAGCTTGTTTTCAGGACAATATAACGATAGCAGTCAAGTCCAATAAGCTTGTTTTCAAGCTAGTTCCCACAGAAAACATTATAACTCCGTTGTTGTTCTAGTTACAACCGTAAAACAAAAATGAGAATATTAAAAATAAACCACGCTGTACATTTCTATTCAAAGTTCTCCATAGAAATAAATAAAAAATATTTTGAAGATACAGTTTCACTTGTCAAATCGCATGACTTTTTGTTAAACTTAGTTAATTTTTTATTAAATATTTTTGTATTAAATTTCTGAGTTTATACCTCACGTTTCTGAGTTTTTGTGGTCAGCACATTTTTTTGGGCTTTATTTCATAATATATATTAATTATATTATTTATATGCAGTTTTTTCATAATTTTTTTTTGTACATAACTGAACTACCTCAGCAACAATATATTGCATTTTTGATGTAATTTATTGAAGATGTTCCACCAGTATTCTGGGCAATGAGGAGTACATAATATATCTATTATTATAATAGGTAGTTAGTCCCAGAATTTCTGCACTCAAAAAAACTTGACTTCTAGTAATTTGGTATTGATAAAAACTTAAAAATAAAACGTCAGAGTTACGAAATGGAAAGCATAAAAAATATAAAAACCTGTACAAACTTTGGCGAAAATGGCCATTTTCGTAAAAGTACACGCCAAAATTGAATGCCGGCTTGTATTTGGTACGATCCATACCGTTACTGACTTTACAATGAACGTAAGCGAAAGAATAAGATGCGTAAAAACATACGTGCGACACAGAAGGGCGTGAGCGGGAGGTATGCCACTTTTCTAACCTTAAACTCGCCTCTTTCGGCGATTTCATTAAATTAAAGTTCGGCATGTATAATATTCACCGATTAACCCATCAACAGATTTGTTCAAGAATATTATCATCATTTCGGCATGAAACTCTCTCATGTCGTTTTACCGAATTTTATGACGACCATTCTAAGAAGTAATGCCCGGAATTATCCTTGTAAACAAATTAAGCACGCGTTACACGGTACGCCATTATTTTCGATTTAAAAATCATTACTGTTATTGAATAACAGCAACGACTTGTTACACCTTCTATAAACGCTCGTTTCGAATGTTAAATTATTCGTTTATGAAGAAAATACTCCATAACATTTACATAAAAATCCCGCGGCAAAAAAAACATTATCATATTTCAAAGCCATAATTACGGGTTGTCATATAAATTATTGTGAGACAGGTATACAATCAGTGTCACGCATCTTACGAGAGTGAGAGAGGTGGCATGCGACTTGTCGCCTCCGGCTTATGTTAATTTAAAGACGAAGTGACAAATTTAAATTACAGTCTTTGTGACGTTGTTAATTAAAAAAAAATGCTTTATGATTGTTTTTTAATGCAGCAAAATATATTTTTGGGAGGTTTGAGAGGAATGTGTGTAAAGTGTTTAAAGTGAGGTTTTATATCCTTATTTACTACATATAATCAGCCTATCCAAGTCAATGCTGAATGGCGGTCACATATTACAAATAATCGAATAATAGAATTGGACCTATCATTAGCAACAATTTATAGTTGCAATTATTTGTATAACTTTAACGCCCTCATGCACGTAGCTACTTACAAGCGACGCTACCGCTACCTGTCATACTATTTTGCTATTGCAGCGCCTAGCGGCGTTTTCAAACACTAATAATAGTATGGAAAATAGCGTCGCTTGAACGTAGCTCCATGGAAGAACGGCGTTACTGCTACCAATGTTATGCCTACGATACTGCCGACATGGGTCGAACCACGGTGCCCTTCTTGACAATAACAAGGAGGATACTGTGTGTTTACTTATGTCGGCAGAATATATCTTAATCCAAAACATGCGAACATCTCATCACAGGTTCTCCCAGTGAGGTGTTCACAAAATGCTGCTATTAACCTTTTTATATACCTTTTTGCATCCTGTTACTGAATATGAACTTTTTATGTACTATCAGGTAAACCATTGTAATTATTTGTTAAATATATGTACAATTGTACAAGTATAGAAATAAATTAAATTAAATAAAAAAATAGTTTTGTGTTTTAAAAGTCTACGTAGTTAAGGAATAGCCTGATTGATTCATTAAGGAAGACCATAAAATCGGAAATGGTTTGAATTGCCATGCAATATCAAGGAAGTTCAAAGGCAAAATTATGTCACCAAAAAAAAACACAGTTTTTTTCGATATTATTGGTAGGTACCGTGGTACTTTCTGAAAGGAGATGACTTCACATCATCAAACTTATCTACAAATTTCTGTTAGCGTGAAATGTAACATCAAATATACTAATATATCTTTAATTAAAATTGAAACTGCTTGTATGAAGAACAATTCTGACAAACATGTAGTTAAGTAGTTACCTTACAGATAAAATTATTCCATCATAATTTTTTTATAACAGAAAACTATTATATTGTCTTTTTCAAAATTGGAATTATAATATCTGGTGACTTTTACCCGACCTCTACGCTCGTAAATTTCGAAGTCGGTATTCGATTATATACGAGATAATTACAAATAGTGCGTGGAGCAATGTTAATCGAAATTTTGATACTTAAAAAATTATATGTTTATTTCGATTTATAAAATTTGTAAGCGTAATTTATCGCCATTCAAAAATATTTTTTCGTTTTCGGATACGTTCAGAAATATTCCATTTATTTGGATTTTATTATTTTCCGACAAAATGAGGGGGTAACTCCACATATCGCATTGATATAAGGTTTAATCGATCGACTATGCTAGATACCCTGGCCTGCCTTTACTTAATCAACTAGGTAGTGTGCCGAAAAATTTCGCTCTCTTTTTTAAAAGAAAAAGGTGTCGCAATTCAGCTGTTTCACATAATCACAAGACAATTTAACAACGGCGCCTTTACCGATTCACCGGACGAGACGAATCACGGCAGTAAAGCCGCGGGTACCTATTGCAGACAATGGAGATGCAGAGATACTGGCCATAATAAAATAAGACAGGTACCAGCAGTTACCTCAGTACCTCGGCCAATCTCAATCAGATAAATAGATTGCATTATTGTATTTCAATTGCTGAACGCATTAGGTGTGCAAGTTGCTTCTTATTACTGTTCAACTGTTAATGCTGTGTTGTTGTATTGCAAGATATGGCCTTACTTTTGATAAGGATAGTATTATAGTAAAAACAATGCATCTGTGCTTTACCTATTTTGTCGTTGCTCTCGTATGTAAATACATCTTTGTAAGTAACGTAAAAATATAATAATCAATGCACAATAATATCTACTATCTAGGTAGGTATATCAAAGTTTTTGATAACCCGCGGATAATAGTACTGCTATATTTTGCATAAGTCAGAAGTAAACTGGAATATGCATCGCCAATATGGAACCCGCAGTACAAAATATACATAGACACCATAGAAAGTATTCAAAACTTTATAAAGCATCTTACCTTCAAATTGAACAATAAATTTGAATGTACATTTCAAGCATTGCAACAAAGGTAGGCATTAGCTGATTTAACATTTATAAACAGAATTTTTAAATAATAATATCGAATGTACGGAACTAATAGTATCCTTAATTAATTTCAATACATTTTTAAGACCTACAGCACTATTCTAGACGCTTAACTACACAACAAATACAGCAACTAATTCGCCAATTAACCGTGCTCTTCATACATTCAATAATGTTTGCCTAAACTCTAACATCGACATTTTCTCGGATTCACTGCCAAAATATAAAAGGAGCTTTATGTCAAAGATATAAACTGTTAAATGCGCATTCATATCCCTTCACAGATCAATAATTCTCACACTTAAACATAGACACCCACGTACGTACTGCGCACATACTCCGGTATATACTAATTATACATTTCACAAATAAGATATTACAAAGAAACATATCTTAGGTACCCACCATTAAATACTAAATATCTATAAAAAAAATTATCATTGCAACCAATACACTGTTTGTTTCTATGCAAAGCTATGCAGCTATGAAAGCTGCTCCTAGGAACTAGCATCATTGGTCCCTTCGGCACCGGTGCATAGTCAAGAAACACACCAAACATTTGTACATAGTTGATATTATGCCTCACGAAAAAACGGTCTACGAAGTTGCACAGCTCGACCTCCGTATTTCCTCCATCTCCAAGTCTTTACAGGTCTCTCCGAGACCCATATTCAATCCTTCCTTTTCATAAAAAGACCCGCCACACAGCTTCCCCGAGATGACACGACTCAGAGATTTTTCCTAAGCGAAGCTAATTTAAAAAATGTATCTATATATTTTTTTCATTTCTGTATCTGAAAGAGTTAAGACGGCGTGGGTGGATAACCAAAATCCTCGGTGCTATTTGACCGCATTAGAGTAATAATTTCCATCTTGCGAACCGTAATGGTAATGGAGGCAATTAGACGTGATTTCGGAAAACGTCCGAACATAATACCTAATGGCACCGGGGACTATTAGGAGATCAAATTGCTTGTGACGGATAACAGATGGGAGATAATGCCATGTAGCTACGAAGTAGGTAGGAACTAAAGTTTCCGCACTTATATAGGCAGTTTTATTATTTACATATTTACCAGCGCAGACATTTTTTAACACCTTAAAAATACAATATATACTTGAAGATCGGCGAAGGAGAAGCGACCTATGCTTCTTTTTTTTAAATAGTATATTTTGAGCTCGACTGTTACGACAGTGTAGTAAGTTTAAGATTAGGTACCTACCTACTCGACTCACTATTGGCATAAGGACCAAATTTTAAGTCACCAATCACAAACAAATTATTAAGCAAATTCGTCCTGGCTCCTAGCACACTCGATCGATAAGGATTGATAGGATAACATTCGGTAACTTCTCATCGTTCCCTAGCATGATTGCAGATTGCCAACGAATAAGTGACAGTTCACAATGACAAAGTGTCCTTAATATATTCGACGTCAATTATTGTTGTTTTTGCAGTTGTGCTAGGGAACGATGAGAAGTTATCGAAAGTTATCAATCCTTATCGATCGAGTGTGCTAGGTGCTAGAGGGCCTGGTTAGTGTAACAAATTCAATATTTTAAACCACAAACATCTTTTTTTGTTGAGATATTAGTACTAATAATTTCAGTTTCTAATAATAATAACTATTTTTTTAATTTTATCAAATTGTAAAACATTGTAATGTAAGATTTTTTTTGCAAAAACCTTAGTGTAAAAATTTATAAAAAGCTAATATTTCTTATGATTTTATAAAATTTAAATATACTAAAAATGTATTTGAACATTCGATGGAATTTTTTCGTAGGATTTACTCACATACTTTAAATTATTATCCAATATTGTTTATTTCTGAACTCTCAGTTAGTATCTACGTAATAATTTTTTTGTAAATTAATAGATATCATTAACGGCCGGCATAGTCCAGCGGTTGGGCGTTATACTCCCAATCCGAAGGCCGCGGGTTCGAACCCGGCGAGCGCAAATAAATTTTATTTAATTGATTTGTGTTATTTCACAATTAATTATTTAAAATAATATAAAGTATATTTGCGGCATGTTCCAGAGTTCAAGATACTCTTAGTGTCGCCTTGACCACCATTCAGAATTGAAACGTTGCTTGAAATGGCTTTAGTCGTGTTTAGTGACTAGATCTAAATAGCCACGTACTTCCCCACCTTCCTCTCTCTCGTCTCCTTCCCTTCCCCACTTACCTTCAGCCTCATTACATACCCCAATTGGGGATGCCATAGTCTCACTGCCTCCAGAATGGAGCAGTTGGGACTCTTGTGTGGTATTCTTTATAAAAAGAAAAATTTCATAATAAAATAAAACGGTTCAGTTTTTCTTATATTGACTCTCTTCGCACATTGCTTTGAGAATTAGCTTTGGTCTGCAAATAAACATTTCTGTAATCTCTAGGTAGGAGTTGGGGCATACTTTCCTGTATTAATAATGAACAAGACGTATTGAAGCTTAAAATTTCTTAAAATGAATAATTCGCAAATAATTGTTTCCAACTCTTAAGTCTGTTTAAATAATGAAGTCCTCCAGTCGCTATAGAGGGAAGTCTGCCGAACCAAGTTAAGTTAAGAGGGCGTTCCACCCTCCAGAACCCCGCAACCCTTGGATACAACCCCCTATTAAATTATGGCTGTACAAACAATAAACCCACACCACTGAAAACAGCCGATGTCAAGGCGCCACATTTAATCAATAATTAAACAAGTTCCATTTTCAAATATCACCCCCTGAAAGTTATTTGCCGATGGCAGTCAAGCAACAATGATCCATAAATCACGACTAATTAAGGGGTGGTTTTGCGCATACTTGGAAGTTCTTAGATACAGGCGAATTTTCGCGTAAGATAGCTTAATTTTGTAATTTGTGAGTAAAGTTGTCAGCGAGCGACGTATTTTGTATTTGATAGGTTATTTTGTGCGTTACACGAATTTGATATCATCACATTTAGCTTTAATAATATAATGGTTAAGGTGAATGTCAAAAGAATTTCTAAGCTTTCGTAGATGGCGCATGTATATAATACTTTTACTTATAAACGCTTTTTAAAAGTTTTGCCTAGAAATATTAAGAAAAAATTTTTGTTCGCGGAAGAACACAAGTAATTTGAATATTAATAAATAGTTTTGTCAAATCAAAAACGCAAATCTTTCAAGAAAGGCTAACAAAAACAATATTTCATCGGTGATTCAATCCAATTAACAATATTTTTTTCTTAATATTTCAAAGCTTCATCACTTTTTTATTCATCACTGCAAATAAAGCAAATCATTTTAGAATGGTGTCGATATCCGTGATGCTAAATATTATTATCATTAATATTATGCATAAAGCACGATCCGTCTAATATTATTATGTAATTCACGCCTTTTTCATCAGGAGCATTCACGAAGCCATTGTTCAGGATGTGTCCGATTGTAATGCCTATTCTACTATTCTCAAAACAGCGAAAACAGTATTTGTTTGATCCAAAAATATATATTTAATTGGTAAAAGGTTGGTACCTTTTAAAATAAATTCTTGTTAACGGGTGTAGGTAGGTTCATTACCTACCTTCTTCCTGGTTAAGCTAATTAATACAATATAATCGTAAAATTAAACACTTATAACTCTAACCTAGATTTTGAGTTTTCAAGTAGTTTTGCGGCTACGCTAGGTTTGTGTAACACGGTTTGTGATACAAAAGAAAGTGCCCCCATTATAGCCCCTGCTCGCGGCAAGGCAAGAAAAACATCCCAGTTTTCAAATAGTTTAGCGGCCACGCTAAGTTTGTGTAACATGGTTTCTGATACAAAAGAAAGTGTCCTCTTTATAGTGCCTGCTCGCGTCAAGGCAAGAAAAGCATCCCAGTTTTCAAATAGTTTAGCGGCTACGCTAGGTTTATGTAACATGGTTTGTGATACAAAAGTTAATGTATTGTTTATTAAGAATCGATTTTTGCGGTATGGCAATCTTTTTTAATATTATAGCTATTGGTGCCGTGGAAAATGTGAAGGGTTGATTGTCTATGAAAATATAAATAGAATATGGCGAAGAGTTTGTTCACCGCGTAAATTAATTAATTTAGACAAAATTAAAATGTTGTTAGACAAAAAAAAATCAAAATATGCGTTAATATATATTTTGTATGTTTTCGTCTCCCCCGACATTAAAACTCACCTTTCTTAATACTAAAGCTAAATCAAACTGTTTGGCTAAAAAATATTCCGTATTAACTGTGAGGCGGAGTAAACATAAATAATAAGAATTATATTGAAACAATGGTAATTTATTTTAGGAATTATAAACATGTCAAGGGCAAGGATAAATCACGAATTATGGATTCTATTATTAAATGTCTTAGGTCGTGTGTGTGCGTAAGACAGACACGTAGATTAAATAATTCACTAATGCAATTCAATGATTTAATGAAGTTAAATTTAACTTTTTAACCTAATAGCTAAGGTAAGATAAAGTTAAATGGTAAACCAATCATATCTAAATAATAAATTATATTGAAGTACTTTACGTTTAAAATCGACGGAGTCCGACATGTTTGCTTCCGACTTGGAGGCGTAATTTCCTTCCCTCACGTCTGATTTTTACCAACTGCTCGGCCGCGATGCAGCAGTGCCAATAGAATGATTAGTGGCACGCTTTTATATGATGAAATGTAGAAAAACCGTGGCTTGAAGAATCAATCTGCTACAAACTGTGGAAAAATATAATTGTCGATTAGAAATTCTTTTCCACGACTGGTCACTAATAAACATAGTAATATTAATAAATTTATCACTGAAGTTTATACTTATAACTATAATGGTTTGTATGATTGCAGAATAGGCCCGCATATAGCTCCTAGCCCCTAGGCAATCAAATCTGTTTCATCTGCCCACTCTGCCTCAATACTCTAGGATGTGACTCTTGGTCGGAACACCTACTTAAGAAATATTATGTAAGAAACTGACGCCGAGCCTGTATACAATAAATTCACTATAAAACAGTTTATAGTCATTTATTTTTATTTTTGAATTTATTGGGTATCTTTTTAGCGAGTGAGGTGCAATTCGGTAATAGCTTCTCAAAGTTTGCTAATCATTTGTTAGAAACCAACCATACTTTTGAATAAATAATTATATATATTTGTTACATCAGTGCTCCGTAATATTAATGGTATCCCCTGAGATAAAAAGGTTTCCCTCAACCTGTCTCCCACGCATCTGGCGGCCCGATGGATACACCGTCAAGACCCGGACAAACCATGAACCCCCGTGAACCCGGGCACCCCTGTTAAGCCACCAGACGTAGCGAATCACTTGGGGTGACCATGAGGGGTGGATTCATGTGCAGTTATTCCTAGAGACACCGACCCCCAGATTCCTACCCACCCTCTTACCTTTTTCCTACCCAGAACTTCCTCTCCTTCCATTCCTCAAAATACCCTCCACACAGCATCCCCAAAGATGACATAGGCCCTCAGGCAAATTATTTTTCTCACCTGTGTGGATTGTAAAAAAAAAAAAACAAGAGACATACATCTTTTAAAGTTAAACATCTCTCCTTCTGTCATGCGAAAATTTGTGATTTTTTTATGTTAGAAAGTGAATGAAATAATGCTTCTCATTGCCTTCGAAATATACAAGTTATTTTGCTCCCAAGCTATATTGATAAACCCGATCATAAGGTTTTATTTCACGCCAACTTGTGACAACGCTGATTTTGAAAGCGATCCAACAAAAAAGTGTTTTTATTTAACCCTTCAAAAATTTGGCGTATTTTGTCAGAGGCCAAAAATATACCCGCTTTGCAATAAAATTCAAATAAATGGAATATTTGTTAACGTATCCGAAAACTAAAAAGTGTTTTTGAAATGTCGACCCTATGGAATAACAATGTTCCATCTGTTGCGATAACGTCATGCGATAATATAGGCTGTTAATATATGTGATGAAATAGGCTTTCAAATTCAGATTAAACCGGTTAAAAATAAGTCGAAATGTCCTGGTAGGCTAACTTGTATTTGTTAATCAATAATCAATATACCATCTATGTGTTTCCTATTTGATTTTATTTTTTTTCATTATCAGTAATTTTGGTTAGAAAAAACGTAAAGTGAGCCATTTTTAAAACTTTTTAAAGTATTCATCAAAAATTTTTATATTTAAAAAATCATATGTTTTTTTCTAATAATAAAAATTGAAAGCATATTTCATCACTTTTCAATTAGTTTTCGGATACGTTAACAAATATTCCATTTATTTTAATTTTATTCCAAAGCGGGAATATTTTTGGCCTCTGACAAAATACGCCAAATTTTTTAAATTTTTTCGTTGGTTTTGGTTATATGTATAATAATGTAATAATCTCGTACAAAGAATAAACAATCTTTAAAATCACAGGACACCCATTTTTAAATGCATCAATACTTCCCGAATTTCCTGTATTTGATGAATATTTTTTTTAGTCTATTTTTGTGAATTTGTTTTAAGTAAACCCTAAAGAAGTAAGAACGAAAAACCAACGAAACACGTTGGATTTTGAAATACTAAAATTTAACTTTTTGCCCCAATATGGCATTATTTCCAAAACCACGGATTGCTTTGTTGCCAAAACATTTTATTTATTTATTTTTATTAATGCGACTATAATAATGTATGTTACAGTTAAAATATAATAAAATAACTATTCTCTAGATTACAAAAGGTTTTAAAGTTAAAGATTTAATAATTTTTTTTTTATAAAACCTACGAACATGTGATAATAAACAAAAGATAGGGGAATTAATTGGCTATATAGGACTAAAAGCAGTTCGTTTGTCTTCATATTCAAATTCGGAGGTATGGTTTTTTTATTGATATGGGCAGTAATATTTCCTTTAGCAATTCGAGTAAAAAGATTTAAATTTGCTCTGTCGCTCCAGTGTTTAAAACAAAATGTTTATTATTTGTTAATAATATGTATTTCTCCCTTATTAACCAACCCTTACCCAGTGCATCAATGTCGCATGTTTCTCATTCCCACCCTCATAGTTCCGGAGTCTTCAATAAATAATGAGATAGCTATTACACCCTTTGGTGGACTGAGAAGGTCCAGGTCTAAGGGTAGGTGCTCTAAGAAATACTAATTTGTGTACAGACTATTACGCTATAATACGCTCCGCTATCCCCTGGTCAAGGCAGCCCGGTTACCTCATTAATTTTAATAGACTTGATAATGGGAAGTTAAGATTGTGTCTTCATTTTACTGGAATTATAGGTGCTGGAGATCTAGGCTAAAGAAATCGATAACTTTTTAATACTGGATCGATATGCGTAACTTCCGATGATTTTATATCGATATACCGAACACGGTTGCACTATTGACAGCTATATTGACAGGGAAAAAATGAGAAATCGATATATGCTAGCAACACTGACGATTGCCGGCATTGGATCTGTCTCACGGATTTACAATCCTAACCAGTTCATACAAATTAAAAATACAATTAAATAGACAATTTCGAATTGAAATACTGGCTTTAATTAATATATGTCGGCATCTCACGTATACTTTTTGACACTAAATAAGAGTTAATTAGCTAATGAGGTCTTTACGTTCGTTTCTCCAAGATCGAAGAGAATAAATTAGAATAATAGTCGAATTAAGCATGTCTATATATAGCATTTACGATTTCTTTCAATTCTAACAGCTTCGTTAGTTCAGCTCCATTCATTAAAGCACTAATCATTTTGCAAAACGAAAGACATTATTAAAAAAAAAAAGTGTGCTTTAGACCACACGACTGAAGTAAAACTTCTTTAGCTCCATCTATATGTATGTATATATATATATATATATAATAAAATAAATACATAAATAAATTTTCTACAAATATTTATTGAAATTTATTATCGTTCGCCTCGCCCCGATCAAGCCGTGCGCATCGACGTCCGCTCTCCCCCGCGTTTGCGCACCACTGCGTGAAGGTACCGGAACGCACAATTTGTATTTAAAAATACTGACTGAGATATTTCATGCACTGGCTATAAGAGGAAGAGAGAATGAAAATGTGCGTGCGCACTGCTCTCTCTTGCTCCTACAGTGTCCCGATATAACGCCTTTTCGTAACGCTCAAGTATTCGCCAGCTTACCCCTCAAGTCAAGCGTACGTAAAGAAGTTTTACGTAAAAAAAAGTTGTATGTCGATATATCGACCGCTTATGTGACATTGATTATAAATATTTATACTATCAAAGAGTCGAGAGTCGTTTATAATAAAATATGCCTTCGATTTATAAAAAATAAAATTTTGACGTAATCGAAGAAAAAGTTTGTTCGTACGTCAAGTTTGGAAGGTTTCCAGTTTCCTTAAATCGTCGGTGTCGTTGGAAAAGAATTGAGCCCCTTCCAATATTTTCCATTATTCCGTATGTTGAAGATACGATTTCTAACATCCTCAGATCCCGTTGTTATCCTAACCTGTCATATTTATGATATGATACGTTTATTAAAACGGCAGGGGTGGGTTAATTTTCATTCTAAGGGCTGCCAACCCTTTCCGTTGAAGGAAAGGTAAACAGTCACCCTGCTTAATTGTAAGGACAATCAACCCATATCCTTGGAGGGTTGGTATGTATAATGAATTATAATAACGTCTATCCATAACCTTTAGGGGGTAGGCATTAGGTATCTACTCTAGTTTCTAGGTAGGAAACTACTGATATTATTAACAATATTTACACCACTATCATCAATTTTTCTTAAAAACAAGTCGAACAATTGAATGGGAAATACATTTTTATAATTTCTATATTCTGTTTTATGAACCTATGAGTTTATTATTTATTTATGGCTTTAATAAAAATAATTTTAATGTTTTAGTTTTGTATTTTCAGCAGCTTTTTTACTACTAATATATTTAGTTACTTTATTGCTTTCAGATCCTTACTTAAGTGTGAATCAAGCAATTATGCGAATGGCACTTGTGCCTTCATTCACCTAGTATTAAGTTTTACAAATAAAAGCGAGTAATTTGCAATTAGACTGTCCTAAAACGTGAAATCTTCCTACGAGTAGTTGCGGAGTTAAAGCTTTCTTATTATTTAATATGTATTTTTGATCAAATAAATAAAAAATAAAATACCACTATAGATATAGTGTCAGTTTACACTTATATTTAATATCCTTCCAGAACACATATTAAGACATCTTGTGCATTTTTTTTTTAATATTAGTTTATCGGTGTTAAAATTGCCATCAATTGGTTCATCTTTGTCATTTGTTATTTTTATCAATAGGTGCCTAAATATTTTTTGTTTTATTTTTACTACTTTATAATTTTTTATCCTCTTATAGACTAGCCACGAGTGAAAACGGTATTGTGATGGCAGCAATGCACTTTTGGCAGGGTCCTATTTACAAGCGATGGAGCCAACTCCTAAAGTCATAGTTTAAAAAAAAAACAACTTTATTTTAATGTTTTTTTTTTTCTGTATTATTTTTATTCTGTTTTATCTTACTATGTGTGCAGTATCTCACAATATATATGTTTATTCTTAATATTAATTTGATAATATGTTCTATGTATAATATGGAGCTCGTGGGATTGCACCACCCTCCCCGAGATCTGGAATAAACAATAAAAAAAAATAAAAAAAATAATCCTCAAAACGGGCTTGTCTTAGTGAGGTTAATATTGAAATGTGAACAATAATACCTACCATGTAAAGAAACAATAAATAAATAAATAAATAAAGTACTTCAAATGAATATTGAATATCAAATGAAGCTACATTATTGTAAAGTTTCATTAAAATCCATTCAGTAGTTTTTGCGTGAAAGAGTAACAAACATACATACATCCATACAAACTTTCGCGTTTATAATATTAGTAAGATAAGATAAGATTGGTCATGGATGAGGAAAGCATATTGTGAGAATCGATACGCTAAATATTCATTTGTTTAATAGAATTCTGTCTCAATTTCTCCCACTGATTTCAACAATCTATATAATCATTGTAACGTTCTAATAACATCTTACACAACTAAGTCATTTTTGAAATAATCGCTGGGATTCCACGTGTAAAATAATTTCTTTTTTTACAATAGCTCCAAACAGGAGTAGGCCAGTGCAATTAGCGCAAAAAAGGGGGTCGCGATCGGAATTATTCCGGTAGTCCCAATTTTTTTATATGTTTTACATAGTCATCTCCTGATGAAAAATCTGAGTTTTCGACCTTGGCGCACTTGAGCTTTCGTCGCCATTTTGAAAAAACCAACCGGTTTCGCGCCAAAATCTAGTTTTTCTCAAATATCTCGTTTTCAAAACAAATTTTGGCTAAAGTAGCTTAACAAGTTTAGTAGAACATAAAATTAACTACAACTTTTATTTAAAATAAATTCTTCTATCTTTAATACATATCGAGTTATGCAGTCGTAAAAATGTGTAAAAATTTATAAAAACAGGTAAATTGCACGATTTGGTTTGGTTTTTTGTACATATCTTTTTTCCAGTACAATTTTGTCAAAAAAATACTGATATCAATTTTATAGAGAATAAAATTTCATAATAGAAACATAATAGGTATACGTTTAATGTTTTTATCTCAATGAGGTATTCAAAAAAATCTACTTAAATCAATTTTGTAGAGAATAAAATTTCTAAAAGAGGTGTGATTTTTATGTTTTTTGCAGTTTTTTTCACTAAAAATAGGTGAAAACAGAGAATTTACCTTACATTTTTACATATTATAACTATGAATTAACGATATTGGGGGGGGTGGGGGGGGGGGGGGGTCACAGCCCTCCCCTACATTCAAGTGAAGATAAGAATGTGGTATTCAATGCTCAGGAAAATCAGGCTTTTCAGGCAGTTCAATCTAAACTGATTAATATACTGAAAAAAATAAAAGTAATCGGACCTACTTCCCAGCTGTGGGTTCAGTACTTCCAGATGACAACACTGACTGAGCTGTATATTGAAGCGGAGCGTTCTGGAAATTGGAAGCTCCATCTTGCAACGGTCCTAAAAATTATACCTCTCTTTCACGCAGCCGCCCACTTTTATTACGCCAAAAGTGCAAGATATGTTGACATTAAAATGAAGATGGATCTAATAGAATATGAAAGATTTACTAAATAGGGTTTCTTTACGATTCGATGATCTCATAAATGTTGGTCAGGGATTTGGTCCGACATGACCACTGAACAAACTCTGATGATCGATGAAAACATCTGGAGGTTTGACCCAAGGACGAGGAATTACATACAGTTCTATTATTCGTTGGACTGCTGGATTTGTTTATCTGCATAGCATTTGTGACGGTATCGAGTAATTCTGTGGACTTGAATAAGGAACGTCAGAACAACATGTAGAGATGAGGCCTAAACGAATTAAGAGGGATGATGAAAACGTCCAAACTCTCATAGATTGGTTTGCTTGCCATGAACCATTTTCTAAAACAAATGTGATTATGTCTATAAGCAGTGGCACGATCGGGGATAGCAAAGAAACTTGTCCCATATGGCTGAAAAGATGGGAAACTTCGCTATGTCTAAGGTTATCAACCAGAACTTTGGAAACCTACACTTAAAACGTAAGGATGCTTATCTTGCGGTGGTGACGAGCGGCATAAAAAAATCAGGGTGAGACTGTGACAATATTCATCCATTAATGCTATTCCATCGTATGTGTACTGCCAAAAAGTCTGAAATTGAACTAGAATATTTCCGATATGAACTATCTCCTGTCCTACTGCCTCTTTTCTCAGAGGAAGGCATGCGCAAAAGAACCAAGTCCATATTTTACACATCGTTCAACCCTTTACCAAATAACACAGAACTGGGAAGCAGTAAAATACACGCAGTTGATGGAGGATATTTTCTAAACAAAGTTGTATGGAGTCGTGCTCAACCTTTTTCAATAATTTTGCAGCAATATGTCAGGTATATACAAAATCATTATGGAGCCAATACACTGTATAGTAGTACTATGTAGTAGTGGTGTTCGATGGATACCCAGATTCGGCTGAAAAGAAAAGCACTAAAGAGTTACAACTTCTGCTGAAGTTTTGTTATGAAAGCAGTCTCCCAAAAGTGCCTCAGGAAAAGTTTCTGGAAATGAGAATAACAAGTCTCGTTTTATTTCACCACTCAGAGCCTCATTTGAACGATCGCAAATAACGACAGTACAAGCTGAAAAGAGGATGCTGACGTTCTCATAATAACCACATCAAACTCGTTGTCATCTCAATATGATGCAGTCATAATCATTGGTCGGGAAATCGACCTGTTGGTACTCCTCACAGCTCTCTCACTTCCAAATGTATATTACTAAAAAGTTGGTAAAGGCAAATCACCTTGTACTTATTGTTACTTGTAAACGTACGTAATTCGTATAATCCAAGTTCCAAAAGCAAAGCGGGAAACAATCATTTTGGCTGCCGAACAATTCTTTGCACTTTTGTATGGAAAAGATTGGAAAATTTAAGGTACATCCTTTTTGTCAAAGGAGTGAAAAAATTCAATTTATCCAGGCTGCCCCCTACCAAAGACGCAGTCCAGCAACATGCTTCAAGAACTTACTTGCAAGTGCAAACTTGGCTTGGTCACCATAAAGATCCAACTGAATGGGGGTGGAAGAAGGACGCTGTTGGGTTACTAACTCCAGTACAATGGTACTTGAAGGAGGCTGCACCTCAGGCGTTGCTGAACTTTATATCATGCCAATTCAAAAAAGGTTCCGCTGGAGAGAGCACTTGTAGAAAGTCTGGTTTAAAATGCTCCCTAATCTGTATTCACTGTAATGGAAACTCGTGCGAGAATGCTGTGGAAGCCTTCATTGATGATGATGACGAGGAATTTGGTGACCCAGTCGCCACAAATTCGGCTGATGAGACATATGAAGTATATATTGTGGCCCGTAAGTGGCAGTAAGAAACAGAACTACAGTCAATAGTAAAAAATTCTAAAGAATATACTATTTTTCTTCTTTTTTTAACATGTTTTTGTATCTTAATCAATAATTTTATTTATATGTTGTAATTATTTTGATGGTTAATGTTGCTAAAATGTATGTTACGTGTTATTTCAATAATAATTGTTTAAAAAAATAATAATCAAGGTATGCCAAGATTAAAACATTATTATTCTTCTGATTCAATCTTTCGCCTAATATATGTATTAAAACCTGGATACCTAACTGAGATAAAAATAATTAACATGTACCTATTATTTTTCTAATATGAAATTTAATTCTCTATAAAATTGATATCAATAATTTTTTTACAAAATTTTACTGGAAAAAAGATATGTACAAAAAACCAAACCAAGTCGTGCAATTTACCTGTTTTTATAAACTTTTACACATTTTCACGACGACATATCTCGATATGTATTAGAGATAGAAGAATTTATTTTAAATAAAAGTTGTAGGTAATTATATGTTCTACTAAACTTGTTAAGCTACTATAGGCGAAATTTGTATTGGAAATGAAATATTTGAGAAAAACTAGATTTTGGCGCGAAACCGGTTGGTTTTTTCAAAATGGCGGCGAAAGCTCAAGTGCGTCAAGGTCGAAAACTCAGATTTTACATCAGGAGACGAGTGTGTAAAACATATAAAAAAATTGGGACTACCGGAATAATTCCGATCGCGGATCGCTATTTGCACTGGCCTAGAGGCCCAGATGAAAATTATTTTCCTCAGGGCCTATGTCATCTTTGGGAATTCTGTGTGGCGTGTCTTTAAAAGAAAGGAAGGAGAAGAAGTTCTGGAAAGGAAAAATATAGAATAGGTGGGTAGGAATCAGGGGTTAGTGGTTACAAGAGTGAAAAAAATTGGTTTGACTGAGGTTTGAACCTTTCTTCCCAGTTATCGAAATAAACTACGCTACCAAACTTGCCAAATTCAGATTTTCAAATCGATATTTATTTCGTAGGGTGCTTTAATTTTTTCTAATTCAAGAAAATGCGTAGATATCCGTATGTTTGTAAGTGATTGTCACCAATACCAAATGATACAATATAATAACAACGAGTCCATTTGCCCGGTTAACAGTTTCAGCTCGATCGGATATCGTGAAGTGAAACAAACATAAGTGAAATATAAATAGAGTTATTTAAAAATATATTATTATTAAACGAAATAGGCATATTAGATTTGTCAAAGAATTTGTATATAAAAATGCAAAAATCAGTCATTTTAAATACATGTAGAATTACGAAAGATTTTTTAAATATTTATATTGAGGGATCAGTAGGATTTATCGGTCAAATTAGGAATTCCACAGAGCCGAACCCTCTGATATGAAAATATCTGGAGACGGTGAATTATATTCCCATTTAATAGTTTGGTAGATTAACGTGTTGTTCTTGTATTGTTTTATATTAATTATACTTATATAATACACTTGCATAACGTGGATTTACTAGATGATCATTTATATGGAAAAGTGTATGAAAGGGTTTAGTTTTTCCTGTGGGAAAAACTAAAACCGTTCCTGTAAATCTGGTGAATAAAAAAAAAAAAAAACGAAATTAATCTCTAAGCGAGAGAATCGACAGAAGTACCTATTTAGTTTTGTATTGAAATAATATACTTATCCACTATTGCATTCAGTCAGAACCCGCCGTATGTCAACCGCTGCTGACACGCACAGCCACAGGTAATAGCGGAGTGATGATTGCGCCCATCGGCTGTCATGGGCTTAGAGGAATAATGCTATAAGGTATAATGCCGCAATGCTCACAACTCAATAATTATCATTCTGTATGTAATGCGGTAGGATTAATAAACATAACGGACACAGTATGTGGAACGAACCAAAATTCTACAACTGTACGAAAAACCAAACTTGTGTTGACATAATTTTGAAAAGAGGAAAATATTTTTTTTTTGTTCACATTTTTGTTTTCATCTTACTGTCACCTAAATGCCTGTTTCTTTTTTTGGTTTTTTTAAATATTTTTTGGCTCTCGGGAAAATAATTTGCTAATGTCATCTTTGGGGATGCTGTGTGAAGGTCCTTTTTAGGAAAGGAAGGAGAAAGGTATGAAGGATGTGTCTGGGGTCAATGCGTAAGGAGTGACGGACGTATGAATTCATCCCTCCCACTGCGGTGCGTAGTGATGTTCCATTATGGAGAGGTCAAAAAGTCTCCCTCAACCAGTCGCAGATTGCTTATATTTTAAGGATTGTTTTTCCTCATGTAGATATTTTAAGTTATAAGTGATTCTTGCGATTTTTAAATATTTCTCTCAATAGATAGATGTCAATCAATTGTGAAGATTGCATTTATTCTATCTATTTATATAAAGAAGATTGTCTGTGTATCTACAGTTTTATTCACGAGGTTGATGAAATTTTGCACACTTGACCATCAAAATAGGAGAAAGGTCGTTGAGTATTTGAGATTTTTACAAACTCTCCCACCTCCTTTTATACCCCAGCAGAATTTTGATATTTCAATGAAATTTTATGCGAGCTTCTTATTTTGAATTGAAAACTTTTCTTCTTATTTAGAACTTGTGGACCAAAATAGAAGAAATTTTTTGATTAAACCTTTTCGCAAAACTCTGTTAAACCCGGGTAACGCCGGGGAATTCAATTTTATTTTGTTAAAAAAATTGATAACCTTAAATGTTATTTTGAAATAACAGATATTTTTATAATTAGGTACGTATATATCCTTTATTATATCTACCTAGGTACATATATTTTTAATAATAAAAACACAACAACAAAATCTCGCATTTTTCGCTGACCAGTGTAGGAAGATGTCAAGTCTTTTGATATATTTTTAAATTTTAATAAAAAGACAAATAACTTTGTTTATATATGTTTATATTAAAATATTGATCACGTGTGGGAGGAAGGGGTAGAAGGAAGAGGAAGGTGTAAGAAGTTTATTAGTATTAGGGATTTCAAAGTCATTAGAAGGAAAAGGCTGGTTATGTGAGAAAAGATTCAAAAGGGGGTTTATAACTGCGAACTCAGATTCACCTTTGCCATTTAATGCCCTGAGATGTTCTTTAACCTTTACATCAAAGTTTCTATTTGTTCTACCTATATAAAAACAGTTACAATAATTACAATTGAGTATATATACGCCCGATTTTTTGTTTCAATGTCGCTATCTTTGTTGTTAAGGATGTATTTCTTTAATTCATTATTCCTATAGAATGCTGGTTGTATAGTCCTGGGAATGTTGTTTTCTCAATAATTTAAAATATATCAAATTCCATAAAAATTCCGTTTTCAGAACCAATGAATCTGAATACATTTTGTTAAGCAATAATATTTTTCTAAGTTCGTTATATTTAAATCCTAAGAACTTGAGAACCATAGGTTTCTAGTGCGACCCTAGAAACATAATTCTTCGATGAATATTTCCATAGACAAAAAGCAGACCACAGAAGAGAAATAATTTATACTGACAACGAAATAAACTACATATTGAAGGTAGAAGAGACCAATTGACTTGGTCATACTGCGTGCGGTAAATTGGTCCACGGCTGTCTGAAGCAGAATCGGAAAATTGTCGTGATGTGTTATTATTGCACTGAGTGTGGTCTACTGACTTTAAAACGGTGAATGCGAAACCTCACACTCGTAATAAGTTCAAAAGGTGAACTTCGTACATAGGATTTTGATGGCTTCCGTGGTTTTTTTTTTATATTAGCTCCACACAGGAGGTCACCAGGAAAAACCTCAGGGCCAGTGTCATCTTTGAAGATGCTGTGTGGCGGGTCTTTCAAGGGAAGGGAAGGAGAGGAAGGAAAAAGGTTAGAGAGGTGGGTAGGAATCTGGGGATCAACATGTCCAGGAGTGATGGACGTGTGAAGCCACCCCTCCCACTGCGGTGCAAGGCGATGGGTCGAAAGGGTCCGGCTGGAGAGATCAAAAGGTTTTCCTCAACCAGTCTCTCCTGATCCGGCCTGCTACGCAGTTGGTGTCCCCGCAAGTCCCGGACAAACCTAACCTCGTGAACCCGGGCAACCTGATAAGTCACCTATTATCGTGGCCCGCTTGGGGTTACCTGTGGCATAGGTGTTGGTTGACCAATAAATGGTTCCCAGGGCGGCGGTACCCATACTGGCTGCCCAAATTGAAGTGGTTGGTTATATAAGTTAAGTGGTTACCTACTATCTTGACTACTACTGTTTGATAAAGGTTTTATCGATAATTCGGAAACTTGTCATCATTCCCGAGCATGACTGCAGCCAACAAACAACCAACAGCTCACAACGTCTAAGTGTTGTTAATTTATTCGATGTGAACTGTTTTTTGTACGTTAGCATGACAATTTTCCGACATTTTGGGAGGCGGGTAGGGGTACCGCGGCCCCGGGAACAATTTATTCGACAATTAACACTCCTGCCATAGGTCGCCATAAGTGGTTTTCTAGTTTGGTGACAGGTTGATGAGGTGAGATTTGTCTAGGTCTTGGCGACGAACGCGTCTGCACACCAACTGAGTGGTGATCGGAAGAGACTTGTTGAGGGAGACCCTTTGAGCTCTCCAGCCAATTCTCTTGACCCATCGCCTTGCACTACAGTAGGAGGAATGTATTGTATTGTCACTCCTTGACACATTGACTTCAGATTCATACCGAACCCTTTTTGCTAATACCTTTTTCTTGACCAGAACGTCCTCTCCTTACGTCCTATTAAAAGACCCCCTACACAGCATCCCCAAAGATAGCAAAACCCTGAGGGATTTTTTTTGGACAGGGTTTTCTGTAAAAAGATACTTAGATCCATTTTGAAGAAAAAATGAATTGAGTTAGATTTTAGACGCAGAAAATTGTTAAAATAGGTTATTTGTTGACCGAAAATTACTTACTGTATAATTTGACAGAAAGATACACAAATCACTTGAAAATCAAAAAACATGAGTTCGTCTGACTAAAACTTCTTTGACTAAAAACTAAAAACTAAATAAAAACTTACGTTTTTTAGGCGGCGGAACATGATTAGGTTATTGATTGATTTTTACTAATTATTCATAGACGAATGGGTAAAATTTTCTTGCGATTCAGCCATTTGAATTCTAAACAACACTATTTTTATTGTCGTTTTTACTTCAATAGCTAGAATTCAAAAGAATCAGAGTAAAAAATAATACAAATCAAAAGGTTCAACTAAAATCATTATTTAAATCATATAATAAATCAACAAAACATAACAAAAACCTGTTGAACTTACCTTTTTTATATTAGTAAGCAAAATATAAACCGATGATGTCTGACGTTTGAGTTTGCTTTGACGTTTTGTTTTTCGTTGCAAGGCTTCGGACTCATGGTTGCCATACCTACGACGTTAATATTTATGATGAAATTAAATCGAACGTCATTTCCGTTAATGTTTCTTCCGTCCAAAAAAGATTTGAGTTACTTGTCGTAATGTCTCTAAAGAAGACTTCTTCGAAAATAAAACCCCCAAAAAACATTACGCAGAGAAACATTATGAAATTACCTACGCAGTTTGTATTCCGAAGTGTAAAAAAGTAGTAACCGGCCGCGTAAGCAAGTACCCAGGTATAAAGGTGCATTAGTGGCTCGCTGAGAAGAAGAAAGATGGATTTGCATATTGCGCCCGGGGCAAAGCGCGAAAGGCAATCTTGTTTATCACGTATCAGGTTTTATTTTCATCGAAATCACGTTCATTTTCACTTCAGGGATTGCACACATCCCGAAGAAAATACTTAATACAAGATTTTGGTGTACAACTATAATTGATAATTACCGGTTCCATTCCAATCGGACTATGAGATCTCAGCGTCTGAATTCTCATAGTAATTTTATTCAGACACCATACTTCCTCACATGATAATTCATCACATATTTAACTAGAAATAGAATTGTAAAGGATTTTTCCTATGTCCTTAATAATATTATTCTCAAAAAAGTGTCTTCAATAAGAGATCTAGCAATCATTCTTGATTCTAAATTCATATTTAATGTACACATAAACGACATTAAGTGCAAATCATTAAAAATTATGGGTTTTATTCACAGAATATGTAAACCTTTCAAAGATCCCCAATCAATTCTGACCCTTTACATTGCCTTAATTAGAAGCAAACTTGAATATGGAAGCACTATTTGGAATCCACATTACTGCAAATATGAAAACATTGTAGAGTCAGCCCAAAAAAAAAATGCCAAGAATGTTATCCTTTAAATGTGGACTACATGACCATCTTAGATCATACGACGTACGTCGTGATTATTTCAAGATTGATACACTTAAAACTAGAAGGCAATTGACAGCTCTAATATGTTTACATAAAATCATTCACGGCCATCTTGATGCTACACTATGTCTTAGCAATATTGAAATAAATGTCCCCAATTCCCATTGTTTAAGACGCCATAACACTTTTCACCTGAATACATTTAAAAATAATATAGCCTACTTTAGCCCTCTGACCCAGATGTGTCGACTATATAACAAGATAGAGTGTGCTAAAGTAGATAATTTCGTCGATAATGTGTAAGGATTCAAAAAAAAAGTTCTGGCGCTGTTAAAAAATATGTTTAACTAATTATATTGTGTCAATTGTCTCTCTTTGCATGCCTCTAGTGATTCCTATGCATCTTGCCTCTCATTGTAATATGTGTTACTTGAGGAGCTTGTATAATATTTTGTATTTAAAAAAAAAAAATTATTGTTTTTATTTGTGTTTTTTTCTGTTTTTCTAATTGTATGTATCTGTATTTAATTGTATGTATCTGTATTTAATTTATGTAATTGTAGATTTTTTGTAATTGTATGTCTCTATTTGTACAATAACTGAGTTTTTATAATTGGATGTTCTCACGTAAGTGCGACATCTAAACTAACCTAACCTAACCTTATCTAACCTAACCTAAGGTTAAAAACCCCAATCATCAGCTTTCGACGCTTCAAGACATGATGAATTATCATGTGAGGAATTAACATCCGATGAAAAGTTTGTACTCAATATTCATACACTTAAAAAGTTTCCACTGAACAATCTGGTCACCATAATTACCATGGAATAAAGAAGATGAAGAAAAAAATGCTATGTGGGGGTGTTTGTAGCTATAACAGCCATAAACATTAACAGCCTTACTAAAAAAAAAACACTCCGCGGCCGTTAAACGGTGTTTTTGTGAATCTTTAGATTTGACAACGCCGTATTTTCTTGTTCAAATTGGAGTTTTCATAATAATCCGCTAGGTGGTGTGATTGATGCTCCTGCGCATTGCTTTCCCGCTGAACACAAAAAAGTCGGTCGCCAGTGTGTTTGTGATTAAGATGATATTTTCGTTAATGATCTTAATCCTTGACTAATTCGCACTTATATTCATTTACGCAATATATTTACTATTAATTTGTGTTGTTTTTCGTTAGTTTAAGTCAAATTGTGACACTAAAATCGTGTGTTCTAAATTGATCTGTCAGAAAATGGTTCTGAAGGTTATATTCAGAAATAATTTGCATTTTTAGATCTTTATTTTATTATAAATTCTTGAAAGTGATGTTTTTTGGTGACTAAAATGTCTAATACATATTTTAGTAAACGTATCAAAGAAATTAATTTCTTAAGATGTGCAAGCAATGTATTCAAACGTGAGTTTTTTTATTGTAAATTTTTGGGAATAAAAAGATTTTTTTATATTTTTTTATTGTTTGAAGGAGTAAAAGTGAGGTGACAGATTTATTTCAAAATCATTAAATAAAAGGACTGTGTTTTTTGAATTTTGATTTTTTCCAAATATTTCAATGTTTTAATAGAAAGTGTTTGGGGTAAGTGAGTTTTTTTTTTCAACTTGATGTTTGAAACTTAAAATACTACAGTTTTTAAACATTTAAGTATATTTTAGATATGAAAATCTTAAAGGTAATTAAATTTTGGTTCTAAAATGGTATTTGTTTTTACGACATCTCAAAAAATAATAAATATATAGGACATTAAAAAAAAAATCGAAATTCGTTAAAAAATTACAAATGGAACAAATATATATACAACAGATAAACTACCCTCCTTGGCCGTGTAAGCAATGTACATATATTTCCATGAACAATTTTTTGTCAGTTCTTAATTAGTAAGGATTCTTCATACATGGTTGTTTGACCACTGTACAAATTTTTCAGAAAGTTTATTAGTAAGGCTGGTAAAAAGGCGACGTTGTCAGATCAAAACCATATATTTTGTTTAGTAAGAATTTGAAAAACGAAATGTACAGACTTTACACAACGTGCTACAGAAACACCGTTTAACGGCCGCGGAGTGTTTTTTTTTAGTAAGACTGTAAATATTCACAAATTTTCTCTACTGGCATCACCGACAGCGGTCGCGCAGGTCAAACCGTGACCAGCGAATTTATTCTAGTTTCAACGTTCAAGGGCAGTAGCCTGTTTTATCCTCCGGGAGTTACGCTTTTAATTAATTGCTAAAATACGTTTTCCTGTAAATATATTTGTCTTGTATATACTCAAGTGTTTTCATTGATAAATAACCAACACACGCAGCCCACATACCAAAGTTTATTGATTCAAATGTCTGGCCAATCGTGTCTTAAATTTCCAATACATAATTAAGTTTCAGCATTATTCTAAAATTTAAATTGGATGGTGATATCTGATGTCAAGAGATGTTTGTAAGAGAAACAGAGCGCGTGCTAAATGGCATAGAATTAAAAGGTATTAAGTCAGTTGAGACATTTGTTTTCGTTTAAATTTGTATGTAAGACACTTTTTATTCTGATAATTACAATATTCTACAAAATTAGTAGGTAAGTAGGCAGTTACTACTTTTATCAAGTTTTAAACTAAATTCATCTTAAAACACAATATTCTAATAATCACAAAAACAGTTCATTTATACAGCGCAGTTTTGTGGTAGTTCCCGCATGCCCTGCAAAAATCACGTGCTATAATAGTCTGAATATAATTTTCTGTTAAATATTTTATGTTACAGGTAGGTGATACTTTGTCGATTGTCTGAATTTATTCAAAAAAAACAGTTCCAATTTTGAAAATGACACTTAAGTTCAAAGTAAATTCCAGTTTTATCTAGAGTTTATTGAACTAAAGTAACAGACACACAACTGGATATTGAATTATTTTTCCCCTCTCTTCCCACACTAATAAACATAATATGTACATATTTTTATGGTGTTATGAGTCTTTTTATATATTCATGAAACTACTTTACCGATTTTAAGAAATTTGGCTTATTGTATGTAATTTGGTCCAACTTAAAAGATATGATAGTTTTAATCTCGATTATTGACCTCAATATTTATTATTGCGAATTAAATGTTTTTTATAGGACAATTGTTTGTTAGTTCCATTAGTTTCTGATAGATGGCGATGTTAGTTAATTTATTGACACAACTCTTGGTTAGCTATGGCGTTGTGTTTCTTTAGCCCGCGATAAGCTAAAATAGGCCAAGCCATGAGATTTTAGCGCTCGTGTGAGAGCGGCATAAATAAATAAATAAATAAAAAAAATCTAATTACAAAAAAGTGTTTGGTTTTTTGCCAACCCTGCCCGATGAAGTAAATCAACAATTTAGTTCTTGACGATACCCATTCTTCTTCCTCACAATAATTTGTTGAACGCGCGGCGTGTTTATTTTGCGAAATTAAAGTGGTCGTTTATTAATTAATGATTTCATGAACGCGTCTTTCTTCCGTTTCACTTATGCAAACAATAAACCAGTTGAAGGAAGACATGTTTCTGATGAAATAATACATCTAAAGTGTAATAACGCACAATATTACTTAAAAAAAAAGGAATAGTTTTAATTACTTGGAGGCGTCAGAAATTATGTAGGCCAACAAAAATAATCATAGTTTTATTTAATTCACAACAAGTTTTTGGTAGAGGGTAGATACACTTTGACATATAACTGCATACTCAACCAAAATTTTGATTTTTCGAGATGTCTGCCTTATCAAATTAACGATCGATATGAATTTCAATACTTAATTGAGTTTATATTTTTACGGTCCTGAAGAAGGTTAGTTATAACCGAAACTAGTTGACTATTGTGTGTTAAGAGTGGTTTAAAACTAAGTAATTTAATATTTAAAAATATACTCGTAGATACCAACAAAAAAACTAAGTAGGAAATTTAACATTTAAAAAAAAAATACACCTTTAGGCATTGAAAAACTGTAAATAATTAATTTATTGAATAGTGAGTACCTTCGTACCTTTTACTGAGATTTTTTTGGTAAAACTTCTTTACGCACGCTTGACGGGGGGGTAAGCTGGTGAATGCTTGACGAGAGCGTCACGAAAAGCGTTACACTGTAGGAGCTAGTGCATGAAATATACTGTCAGCATTTTGAAATACAAATTGTGCGTTCCAGTACCTTTACGCAGTGACGCGCAAAACGCGGGGGGAGCGGACGTCGATGCGCACGACTTGATCGGGCGAGACGAACGATAATAAATTTAAATAAATATTTATAGAAAATTAATATATGTATATGTTTGTACGTGTACATATTTTATACATATAAACATATATATATATATATATATGTTTGGAGATTGAGCTAAAGAAGTTTTACTTCAGTCGTGTGGTTTAGAACACACTCGTTTTTTTTATTACCAAATTAATTATAGGTACCTACTAACGATCTCCGTGATAGATCGATATCGTTGACTCTGAACCCTCTGAAATCTGACACTGAAATCAAATAAAGAATTAAAAATAAAAAAAAATTATGTGGAAAATATATAGAAAATAATATTTATTTTGTTATAGTTTGAACGTACAATATATTATTTAGTCGCTTTAATAATTTTTTTTTAATGCCAAATTTTGGCAACAAAGCAATCCGTGGTTTTGGCAATAGTGCCATAATGTGGCAAAAAGTGAGAGAAAAGTGGTAAACTGGGTGAAAAGGAAATTTACAATTGGTCGGTATGTAATACATTCTATGCTTTCCGTGACGGCGAAGCTTAAAGCCAGGGACACACACGGCGTTATAAGCGCTAGCGTTATTTGGCTTGGTCTATTTCAGCATATTCCTCGCTAGATCTTCTGATGGAAAGTCATCAAATAGATTTGAATCTTAAGGCGAAGACATGCGGAAAAATGCAAAATCGTATAAAATCTTGTGTATTAGTTTTGAAAATTTGATCGCTTAGAAATAATATAGATGCTTCAATTAAATACTGTGAGTAGAACACATCTTGGCCTTTGAAGTGATCGAGTATTTTTTTGATAAGCTTTTTAATAAGCTTAGAAAAAAATTATGCGTCTGACCTATAAAAAATGGTTAAAAGTGAAAAATCTCCTACTTACAAATCCTTTTTCTGGTGTTGTTTTATTGAATAATGTAGCTAATTAAGTTTCTTATAGAGTGATCGGAAAACATTTTAATATTTGTATCTGAACTTCACAAAATAAAATAAAACGTGCATTTTGGCGACGTTTCTTTTCAGTGAATAAAAATAGGCGGTACCCAACGAATTTGTAAGTGCGAATTTCATCCTTATGCCATGTACAGAAGGATTTCAGCCCGTCGCTCATTCTACGCCCAGAGCCCGGGGCAAACGGACATGCCTTAGTCTACGCGGCGCTTCGATCTTTAAAAATATACTTGCGGAATAACAAAACACTGTTGTTTGCTAGAGATTAGGGTTTTTATTGGTAAACGCCCAAAAACCGTTCGCTCCGCCCGATTCCGAATGAGTCAAGGACTAGTGGATCATCTTAAGGGAATTTGATATAAAAATGCATGACAGGCATGCTCTTTAAGATCAAAAATAGTGGTCAGTATGTACTTATTCGCGTAACAGCTGTGATGGTTCCTTATTCTTGAAAGTCAAATTGAACGTAATTCGTTATCCGCCCATTACCTAAAAGCATACTTATCACATGATAAAAGTCACTTCAACTTGAACATACATCTTCCTCCCCTAACAAACAAAAAAGCGACGTCCCCAAATTGCTGTAATTTTGAAAAATCGGTCAATTATCATTATTTCTTAACCCAAAATGTTGACGTGACTATTGTGAGCTTTGGGCGCAATTATCGTCCTCGCCGGGCTTCGAGCCAGATGCCGCGCGCTTGACAAGTTGTCACTTTGACCACGAGACAAGCGCGTCTGTTCTCAAGCACACATGTCGTCTTAGTGATTATTTGTTTCTGATGTTTTTTATTTTTTAAAACCACTGGAGCGACAGAGCAATTTAAATCTTTTTTTCTCGGATTGTTAAAGGAAATTTCTCTACCCACATTAAAAAAGTCATCCCTCCGAATTTCAATATGGAGACATACAAACTAATTATAGTTCTATATAGCCAATTAATTCATCTATCTTTTGTCTATTATTACATATTCGTAGGATTTATAAAAAAAAATTATTAAACCTTTAACCTTGAAACATTTTAAAGAATCTAGATAATATTTATTTTGTTGTAGTTTGAACGTACAATATATTATTTAGTCGCTTTAATATTTTTTTTTTAATGCCAAATTTTGGCAACAAAGCAATCCGTGGTTTTGGCAATAGTGCCATAATGTGGCAAAAAGTGAGAGAAAAGTGGTAAACTGGGTGAAAAGGAAATTTACAATTGGTCGGTATGTAATACATTCTATGCTTTCCGTGACGGCGAAGCTTAAAGCCAGGGACACACACGGCGTTATAAGCGCTAGCGTTATTTGGCTTGGTCTATTTCAGCATATTCCTCGCCATGCATTCCAATCGCAAATGTATGGCGAGCGATATGGTGAAGTAGGCCAAGCCAAATAACGCCGGCGCTTTTAACGCTGTGTATGTCCCTGGCTTAATGCTAAATCACTAGTTTCGATTAATCATTACTACGATTCAGTTTACACTATAAATAGAAAAAAATATGTATTGGATAAATTGAAGTTTTTACTATCGTTTCAATTGAGCATAATTAAAATAAAATAGTTGATAAATTCATACTTAACAATTAAAAAAAACTTACCATTTTTAATAAATATAGGTACCTACACTACTAAAGAATGTTTTTTTTTCATTATTAAAGTATAAAGGCATATAAAAAGATTTTTTAAAAACATGACTCACATTAGGTATCTGGGACAGTTTCCTTTGTTTAATATTTTTCTTTCTTATAAAATTATTAACAAAAACAATTAACCAAAATACTTTTGGGCGTGAAAATCTAAAATCATATTATGTTATATTTCATTTAATTACACTTACCTTTAGAGCTCAAGCAGCACTTTTTTGAGATGAAATGACACAATATCTAATATACAGGGAGTTAAGGAACGTATTTGACTTACTTATTTAATTTTAATATTAAAAACATAATAACCAGGTATTGGTTAGGGGTGGGGTGAGTCGTTGGTCGGTTTCCCGGCTGAGTGACCAGTTTACATGAAAGATTTCTTTTTTTCATTTGAAGAAAAAAAAGAGAGAAAAGTCATTGACTAAGTCACAAATTTAAAATACATTATTTACTACAAATAATGTCAGGAATCACTGGTTAAAAGTAATTCAAGTACTTCTCCTGTACGACCGACCATTTGGTATAATGGGTTCTTCTAAGCGCCTTAGATGTGAATTTTTAAAAAATTACATAATTTATTTTTAAAACAGAAAAACTCCAACCAAATTAATTAAGCGTAAAACGCGTCGCTTTGACTTTTTTCACTGTCAAATAATATCATGTCATGAATAAGTGTGGGCGGATATCAAACGATTTTAAGTATGTCCTACCTACCTTCGTAATCTCTTAGTGTGTCATCTTATTTAAACTAAACATCCTTAAGGCTTCGTTCCGCCCCAATTAGTTCTGTCTGGACTTAAGAATAGTCAAATGACCCATTTAACTATAATGTCCCAAGTTGTGATTGTTCCTAATACATTGTTTCCGGTTTATGTTCATCTGTGATGGGACAGCGTGGATTATGTCATTTTTTTAATTCCCAGGAAAGTACTTACCTATCTACTAATATATAAAAAGTTATACAGTTAAAAGTTATCAAGTTAGTACATTAAAGAAATAGTTTTGATTTAAGTACTTACATTCTAAGGTTAATTTGATTTGAAAGGTTTTAAGGGTACCTACAGTGGAAAATATCAGGGCATTGTAAGATTTGCAGAAACGCCCGAGCAAGAGTTTTGTGTGTATTTTGATTTGAAATATTGTACATATAATAAGGTTTTTGTTGTTTGTTTTTGGGGTGTTATGCCGTGTTGCGCTACCTTATTCTTTAGCCGACGTTTCGGACAGCTTTGCAGTGTCCATCATCAGGGCAGATCCGGCAGATCCGACGATGTACCGGATCTGCTCTGATGATGGACACTGCAACGCTGTCCGAAACGTCGGCTAAAGAAGGAGGTAGCGCAACACGGCATAACACCCCAAAAACAAACAACGAAAATGCTTTTGGCCGTGAAAATCTAAAAACGTACATAATAAGGTATTCGATTTGTTATTGCATTCAAAGCAATGAAATGCAAATCCTTTCTAATAGGGCTGGTGAGTCAATAAGGCAGTTCACAATCTTATGCAGAAAGATTAATTAAAAAAATCCCCGTTTGTAGAGAAAATAGGGTTACACTGATGATTTTAAAACTAATGACAGATGTTTCAAAAATTTTGTTTAAATATTTTCAATTCGGTTAATATAAGTATGGTATTGAGCATTCCAAATGACATGCAAATTCGAGGTGAGATCTTATTAATGTCATATACAGGGTGTTAAGGTAAGTACTTGACTTACTTTAACCGGTGATTCTAATATCTATTATTTAGAGTAAAAAATGTAAATGAAATTTTGGTCTCTCTTGACATTTTTTTTCTACAAAAACAAAAAACCAAAAAGTAGATGTTAATCAGTTGGGGGCGGGGTAAGAAGTTGAGCGATTACTCAGCTGAGTGACAAAAAAAAATGAAAAGAAAAGTCATAAAAAAAGTCACCGGAGACCAAAATTTAATTTACATCTTTTATTCCAAATAATGTCAGGAATCGATGGTTAAAGTGAGTCAAGTATGTACCTTAACACCTTGTATAGTAGTATAAGTGTAACAGGTTTTTTAAAGGTTTTTTGACGCGTAGAGTGAAGCCCATTTAGTATTGTGAACGTATATGGCAAAATTTATACCGATTACTTAGAAAAATACTCAGGGTATTACTAATAAACGTGTTTTAACGCGGTTAGTATTTGGTAACAATAAAGTTATGGAATGGGATGCAATAGATATTGCAAATTTTAATTACAACAATGTTTTCTGTTGATTGCACTTTTCTAGCTAAATCAGTTTATTTAGATGCATCTTTAATTCCTGGAGCACACAATTATTGTATATAATTATATAGGCCATAAGAAAAAATGTATGGCTTTCAAAATTCAGAAGGGTTAAGTTTTTTAGTTTTTGTTTTGAGGAAGTGCTAATGAGCTTCCACGACACTGCCGGAAAATAAAGATTATAATAACAGATGATTTGTCACGCCTTTCATAAGCTTACGATAGATATACGGCCATTGGGGACTGTATGGGGAACCGTTGATAGAAAATTAACCGTAATAATCGTAGATCGAAACTATTCAAACAGTTTTAAAATACGAGATTAAAAAAATAAAACAGGGCCGAACGGAGGAAAAATTATTTTATTTATTTTTGCTTCAAAACCAACACGTTCGCTTGATACCAAAAAAGGACAAAGCCAATTCGCAAAAAATGTTATATGGCTGAAGGCTACAAAATCGACACCAAATAGAATCTAATAAATTAAAAAATTGGATAATTTGTGGAGCGCCTTTTTTGAGAAAAATCACCTCAAGTGCGTTGTAAAATTTATTATGAGTACTTAGGTCTATCTAATTTTATTATTTTTCAACAGCTGATATAGAAAACATACTTGCCTGGCAGGTCAATTCCGATAAACACGCATTTATGAGATACATTATGCTTCGAGAAGATACGACTTTGCTCGCAAAGGATACTATATTTAAAACACTGTAAAATAGATTGAAAGAACTAAGAATTGCTTTAAACAAGAGAAAATGCAAATTGAAAAAAAATTAAATTAACATAGATATCTATAAATTGAATATTCTCTCAGTATCGCCCTGGTGTAAGACCACCATTCAGAATTTAAACGTTGCTTGAAATGGCTTTAGCCGTGTTTAGTGACTAGATCTATATAGCCAGGTAATCTCCAACTTCCTCTTTCCTATCTTCTTCCCTTCCCCACTCACCTTCAGCCTCACAACATACCCCAATTGGGGATGCCATAGTCTTACTGAGTCCAGACGGGAACAGTTGGGACTCTTGTGAGGTATTCACTATAAAAATAAAAAAAAGTACTAAATATTTTAGTCATTTACAACATCGCTTATTATGTAGGCTAGTTACGTCAAAGTTATTACTTACAAATGATTATATTGCCCAATTATTCCGCGGTGTGCATACATTGAAATTATAATTGAAAATTTATGGACACATTAAAAATTTACGGAATAATTTTGATAAGGTGGCAGGAAGTATGTTTTGCTAAAAAAAAACAAAGCGTTGAATTTATCATGAATATTCAATTATTACATAAAAACAATTTATTGTTTAAATAGTTACTTTATTTGCACGCGTACAAAAATCTGATTCGAATAACTAAACAAATATCATTAATATTATAATCTTTTTTTTTAAACAAAACAAACACTTTGTATTTGACTACGAATATTTATTACTTTATACATCGACCGGTTTCGCCTCAACCAACCTTCATCAGGATATAATAATAACTAAATACTAAGCAGAGATGTTGATTATATTATATTATCTTTCAAAGGTAATACCATGCGTTGTTCTATGAACTTTGTATTGCCTGTAGATATGTAGGACCCGTATTAATAAATCCCTTCCTACAGCCCCTACCTTAATCCGCCTCATAAAGCTGTCCGACATAGTCCTCTGTCTGTTATAAAGGTGGCGATATTGTTCCGGCTTTAACACGGGACAGGGACGCTATTGTGAGGTATAACATAAAATTATTTTCTTGTTTTAAAATTTAAGCGAATAATCGTAAAAATCGGAATATAAGTTCGTATCTTTTAATTAAGCAATAATTTCTACGCTCAATCCATTCCTGTCTCCTTCAGTTTAAAAAAGGTATGTGATGTTTTTTTAAGAACAGTTCTGGCGATGCGCTGTCAACAATAGCGACATCTGCTAAACGTTCAACTGAATGCATTTATTAATAATAATAAAAAAAATCTATAAAAAAATCATGGCAGTTCTATTCACGCCAGGTGCGTGGAGTTATGACAAGCCGAGGGATTGTAGTTTGGGAGTGTGTTGATTTTGTTCATTAGGATCTTTTGTCTGTTGACTGTTTTTTTCTTAATTTAAGGCATTTAAAAATACCTAATAGTTTTAATTTTTGATTCGTCGTATATGCCTACAGGTGACGATCTGATGATAATAATGATAATCTGATAATCTGATAATCTGAACTACTGATGAAAATAACTTCCCTCAGGGCCTAAGTCATCTTTGGGTATGCTGGATGGAGGGTTTTTTTAAGGAGAGGAAGCTGTAGGAAGGAAAAAGGTATGAGAGGGTGGGTAGGAATCTAGGGCTCGGTGTGTCCAGATCATCCACCGCCAAGATCTAGACAAACTTCACTCCATGAATTCGGGCACCCCTGATAAGTCAACTAATGTAAAGAACGACACAGATGTGTTGGTTATCCAAAATTGATTCCCGGGTTGGCGGTACCCATAGGCACCAGTTGTCAAGACAAATTATAAACAAGTTTGACGGTCTCCGTGGTCGAGGGGTAAGGCTATCGACTAGCAGTCCGGAGGTCGCGGGTTCAAATTCCGGTGTGCTCAAGTATTACTTGATTAATTTGTGTTATTGCACAATTTCTCCATTTAAAATAATGTATGGTGTATTTTCGGAACGCTCCAGAGAGGAAGATACTCTCATTATCGCCCTGGTGTAAGAGACCACCATTCAGAATTGAAACATTTTTTAGCCGTGTTTGGTGACTACATCTGAATATCCTGGTTCTTTTCCCTTCTCCACTTCCCCATCTTTTCCCTCTCTCCTCTTCTTTCAGCCCCACAACACACCCCAATAATAATTGTGGATGCCATAGTCTCAATGGCTCTAAACGTTTAGGAGTAGTTTGGATTTTTGTGCTTGGAAAAAACAATGTATTGCTAGGTGCCTACACATATCCACTGTGAATCTACGTGAATAGCTAAGAAGGTAAGTGTTCAAAGATAAATTTTATTTTGATTCTCTCTCTGGTTTCAATGCTGGGATTGGTTTGCAGCAATTTCCTTTATTCATCTCTTCCATTCTTCCCTGTCTTGTGCGACTCTTTTGAAGTCTGCATATGATGAGCAGCGCGTGTCCACAAAGAGGTCCTCCAGGTACTCTCGGCGTGGGCGTCCCCTAGAGTTTGTCCCCTCGGTCATACCCACCATTATGGCATGCAAGAGGCCTTCTTGTCGTATTATATGGACGATCCATTTTGATTACAACTGAGTTATTTTCGATTTTTAATAACTGCTGTATATTTAGGCGTATATTTTTATTGTTGACATAAAATAACTTAGGTAGGTATGTTTTTAAAAGTCGAAATATAAATAATGACAAAAATGTTATGATGTTTTATTTTTAATTATTTTCACTCAAAAACTTTACAAATCAACACTGCATTTATTAAAAAAAAAGAACTTATCGCCTCGTCACACTCCAAATCATTCCATATTAATTGATTCACCCCTTTGATTAGGGCTCCTAATATTACCACACCACTGTTAATCCAAATATACTTGCAAATCTGATATTATGAGCCTTAGGCAGTTCTTGGATTCAGCTGCTTGCCCGCTGTGAAATGTGTTTGATTTATCCGCTCGATAAAAGGCAACAGGATGACTAGTATTGTTTTTAACAACCGATTTGTATTAGCAACTCATAAAGATTTTTTTCAAAATTTTCGTATCATTCATATTCAAGACACTCTTGAATGAAGACGTCTTTCATATTTCATGATATGGATTAGATTGTAATAGAGCACGCTGGCCTGACTAGTTGGTACGTAGGTACCGATTAATGGCAACCCTAAAATATTGATCAATCAAGAAATATTTATCAATCATGAAATATGGATAAATCATGACATATTTGATCAATTATGAAATATTGTTCAATCGTGAAATATTGATCAATCTTAAAATATTTGTCATGCATAAAATATTGATCAATCACGAAATAATGATCAATAATGAGATATTGAATAATCACAAATACAATAACCGTACAATATTGATTAATTATAAAATATTGTGCAATATTATTTTAGGAAACACACAGTTGTATATAAAATCATTGAACATTAAATAGTGAATATAATAAACACCAGTCTAATTCCTTGATCAACCATGAAATTAGAGATCATTCGTAAAATACAGATCATTCCCAAAATATTGATCATCCGTAAAATGTTGATCAATCATGAAATATTAATCAATCATGATATTTTAATCAAACAAAATTTTGATTAATTTTAATAAAATAAATTATTTTAATTTAATAAAATGTTACCTAATCAATCGTGAAATATTGATCAATCATATAATATTGCTCAATATGAAATAAAAAAATAGTAAAATATTGATTAATCATGAAATATTGATCAATAATGAAATATTAATATTTTATGTGAGGCAAATTTTGAGTTCATTCTGATAATATCTACGTTTAGATATAAATGACTTATATCATAATAATATGATTGTGGAGTAGAAAGAGCTTAGCAGAGAAGTTATGGGTGGTTACTACCCTTTTTGAAATAAGGATTAAAAATAAAATTGAGTACAATGTTGTTTTTTTCAAATTACATTTTGATAGAGATTTTTAATAGGAAAATGCTTTTGATTTTGTAAAAGATTCTCATAATCGATCCCAATTAGTGTGGTAAAACAAATTGCAATGGAGTTATTGGTAATAATTCAATTTGAAATGCAAATATAACAACTACATACCTAAGCAGGATTTTTTGAAAAAAATTGTTTATTGATTCATTAAAATTGAATACTAATCCGTTTTTTACATTAACTCCACACGGAGAAAAATGTTATTCTAAAATACGATAATTTTATTCGTAAAAACGGGACTGAAGTTTTTACGAACAAATTAACAGGGTTTCAATGTTTATTGGCGGGAACCAACATCAATGTCCCAATATTACACTCCTATGCGACGGATCCAACAGTTAGGAAATAAATACTCCGATGTTGTTGATATATTTAGTTCATCAATTTTAGTAAATAAGCATACCTTATTGAAGTTTTTTTCACCAAGTAGGGGAATAATTTGATAAAACTATTTAAATTTACTAATAACACATTATGAGCATTTTGTCGGCTAAAAGCAAAAAAATTATTTTGGATTTTAAAAAAAAATATTTTATAGGTATCTACTTACATACTCTGTGGACATGACATATAAATATTCAGTGGATCAAATTCAATAATATTTTTACTTCATATTTATTTTTTGCAAGTGTCGTTTCCTGCACTATTTATTTGTATACTTTTGTAAAAAATGTTATATGTATGTAAAAGCCTTAATAGGCTTAAATAATAAAAATAAACATGTAAGAATAATTTGTTAGTAAACGATATTTTTCGATTAATTTTCATATCTATGAACTTCTCTAATAACCCTTTAGGCGCCACATTGCATTATCAATTCCATCTTAAATGGATTAAATAAGGACAGTCAGTCTTTGAACTCAAATTCTAAGCCATCTGTGTCCTATAATACTCTTCGGTGGACGGACAAAAATGGTTACAAGCTATTAAACCGATCAAACTTTGACGTGGCTAAGTATTGACATCCGGTTCCAACCCTTTCCCGGCCAATCGACTAATAATACTTAACCCTTTACATTATTAATGCGATGATTCACAAAATTATTATTCCTACTTAGGTTGAGTAGGTACCTACGTCGGTACACGAAACTAGGAATTTGAATTGGTAGTTAGGTTCTTCGTAGGAGAAGGGTTAAACACAAATAACTTATTGACATCGTTGTAGGTGGGAAGTACTATTATGAGCCTAGTATATATATAAATTTTTGAGATAAATAATTTTATTTTGAAAACAATAATAAAATGGTTAGGCATCCAAACTAGGAACACCGAGACCTCGTACGGACATCGTCGACATTCGTCAACTTCCTTCTCCCGCGACTTGTTCGAAAACGAAAAAAACCATAGACATATGAATATGTATAGACCTGCCCTAAGTGATAAAAGCGTATTATTTCCCCCTCCTTAATTCTGGGTTCCATGGAACCGGCCGGGCTGGCGTATAGGTACGCGTGAATCTAGAAAATGTGACGTCATCATTCTTCGCGTCGAGCTCTTATCGGTACATTTAACGAAATAACACGGCAAAAATGGTAACTTATTAAAACATGTAAAAATAGAAGTGAAAAAGAGTATAAACCCAATTGTCGTATTACCTTCCATATGCAGGCATTATTTGTCATTATTTTAAGCTTATTCACATCATATAATATGATCAGTTTTAGACATGAAGCGAAATTCCCGGTCCCGTCGTGTGCACGTTGCAGTTCACTGTGATAAGTAAATTATGAAACATTTGTAAAAGTGTCTTAACTTAACACGGTAACAAAATATTCGACTCTCAAAACAAGCGAACCTTTCTTCATTTTATATGGATTACACAAGTTTGTTAAAACCGGGCGCACAATTCGCGCTCCCATGTAAAAAGGTCTATTCATTCAAAAGCAGATTTTACTTTTAAGAGCTAAATGGTGATATTATAATGCGTGATGCCTATATACTGTCGTATTGAAGGATTAACGAATCACATATCGTTACCGTCAACTCATCCCTCTCCGCCCCGCTACAGATGGTTATTACCCCTCTCCCTGATTCTCAAGTCTATGAATAATATGTCTGTGAAAAAAACAGAAGATACTCGAACGATAGTGACCCAACAGTTGATGCCCCGACAGTTGCCCCTACAAAACTATAATTATTATAAAATAAAAGATTTTTAAAACTATAAGTATCTAATTATTATAAGATTATAGTTTATTGTGCATTATTTTCCAAAAATTTCAAACCTAAAAATCGACTTAAAAATTCTCTTTATATAATATTTACATTTTTTAAATATGGATCAATCATTAAATATTGATCAATAATGAACTATTGATAAATAACGAAATATGGATCACCCATGAAATATTGTTCAGTCTTGAAATATTGATCAATCTTAAAATATTGGTCATGCAGAAAATATTGATCAATAATGAGATATAGAATAATCACAAAATATTACGCAATCATGAAATATTGATTATTAAATGTAGGTATCTAATTATTATAAAATTATAGTTTTTTGTGCATCATTTTGCATAAATTTCATACCTAAAAATCGACTTACAACACTATAATTAAAAATGTTCACAGTATGCGTAAATCAAGGTTTAGTTGTTACTATGTGGAGATGCTACTAGAGAAATAACAGAAATAATAATAAACAAATATATATAATAAAATATTATAAATAAATAAGAGCACTTCAATGTATTATTTTTCATCGGATTGAAGATGTTTATGGGTATAAATATATAATTCTTCAATGTACTTCATTACTCGATTCCATGATAAGGACAATTTTATGGAGTTGTTGATACTACGTAAGAACATTTTTATGTAGTTGTTGATCCTAAGTAAGGATATTTTTATGCAGTTGCTGATCCTACGTAAGGACATTTTTATTGAGTTGCTGATCCTACGTAAGGATATTTTTATGGAGTTGCTGATCCTACGTAAGGACATTTTAATGGAGTTGTTGATCCTAAGCTAGTAATCAATATCGAAAATAGGACAAGGTTCAAGGCCTAATAAGTTGAATACAGAACCGGTGTGATATTCCTGGAAGCCAACTTAGAGCCTACTGGGTTAAGTAAACTTTACTGGAATATTAATAGATAGTGTAGCTAGCAGATAGATAATATAGATCTTCCACGAAAATTGTATATTGGAGAGGAATTCCAATGTTTACATCTCAAGTTTATCTTTAAGGAATCAAACGTTGTTAAGTACCAATTAATATAATTAATGTAATATCGGTTATAGCTAATAATTGTTACCTAATTATAGCAGGTTATTATCTTGTATTGGTTTTAGTTCATGCGATTCCACATCAGAACTGTTTTTAATGCCGTGAATATAATGTATCAATTATATTCAAAAGCTATTATAATTTCATCATCATCACAATTGGCTCTACAACCCGTGGTGGGTCTTGGCCATCTCAAGAGTCTTCTTCCACTCATCTCTGTTTTGTATCAGCTCTCTCCAGTTTGGCAGCTCCAAGGTACATAGGTCTTTGAGGACGTTGTCGGTCCTTCTTAATTTTGGCCTTCCCAGGCTCCTTCGCCATATTAAAATTTACGCTATTTTAATTTACGCATTTAAAAAAGGATAAATTAGTAAATACAAACTCGAGTCCATTCACAAGATCCTCATTACAACATACATTCCACCAACCTTCAAACTAAATCGACTTTTGGACAAAGAAATATACAATATTTCTCTACGGCCTCCGTGGTTGAGGAGCAATTCGAAGGTTACGGCTTCGATTCCCGGCACGCACAAGTAACTTTTATTTGATTAATTTGTGTTATTTTACAATTTATGCTTTAAAAATAATATATAGTATACTTAAGACACGTTCTAGAGTGGAAAATACTCTCAGTTTCGTCCTGGTGTAAGATCATTATTCAAAACTTAAACGTTGCTTGAAATAGTTTTAACAAATTTGATGATCAGATCTAAATAGCACAGGTACTTCCCCACCTCCCTGTTCCCCATCTCCTTTCCCTCCCATTACCTTCAGCCTCACAACATACCCGAAATAGGGATGCCTTAGTCTCACTGACAGTAGAGACTCTTATGCTGTCCACATTATAAATAAAAAAATTACAAGTAATTGAGAATGTATTACGTTTTTTGAAATGTAAATTTATATTTTTTATTAGTATCTATAGGTACCTATGCAGGAACTCCACACGGGAGACCTCGAGGAAACTAATTTCGCTCAGGGCCTATGTAATCTTTAGGGATATTGTCTGAAGAGCCTTCTTAAGGAGAGGAAGGCGTGAACATGCACAGAGAAAAATGTTATTAAAAAAAACTATCATTTTAATAGTAAAAACGGTTAAAAACGGAACAGAAGTTCTTACGAACAAATTAACAGTGTTTCAATGTTTATTGGCGGGAAAATGTAAGAATAATTTGTTCATGAACGTACGAAATTACATATACCAACAAATTATTCTTAAATGTTCCCGCCAATAAACATTGAAACCCTGTTAATTTGTTCGTAAGAACTTCAGTTCCGTTTTTAACCGTTTTTACCATTAAAATGATCGTTTTTCGAATAACATTTTTGTCCGTGTAAGAGGAAACACAGAGGCCGGCAATCATTCCACAGCTGAGTGGTAGAAACCACTCGTTCTTATGCGTGACAAATATCAACCGTGTACAGATATATTTTGTATTCATAAGTTTTCTGTCATAGGTGAATCGTATGTGAAAATTGAACGGGATTTCGCGCAGTTTCCACGCGTGCTACAATAATAGTGTTCATCGGGTGTTAAAATCACCAATGAAATATGCACACTGCCATTGAATATTCATTGATTTTAACGAGGGGATGATTGCCTCTTCCCTCGGGGCTGTGTAATTTCCAAATAAAGCATAATGTAATATAATACTTTTAAGTTTTGTTATTTAGAAGCAGTGCATTAAAAACTCTATGACCACCTGTATAACAAATATATACTAGGGCTAAATGTTCGAAGTTTGCAAATTTGTGATTCGCTTAGGAAAGAAGATTGATCGATTTCTATGCGTTAAAAACGCTGAATCAATATTTTGACTTCTACATTAGATAGGCCACAATTTCAGTAATCTAAAGCATCTGACATAAACTTTAATATGAACAACATACAAATAAGAAATGTTTTAGAATATTTTTTGATACACGGAGAAAAATGTTATTCGAAAAAACGATCATTTTAATAGTAAAAACGGTTAAAAGCGGGACTGAAGTTCTTACGAACAAATTAACATGATTTCAATGTTTGTATGTTCCTAAGAACTTCAGTCCCGTTTTTAACCGTTTTTACTATTAAAATGATCATTTTTTCGAATAACATTTTTCTCCGTGTACCTAAAACAAATTATCAAAATGATCTAATTTTCAATTTGGAAGGCGGATATGAGTACCGCAGCCCCGGGGATCATTTATTAGATAGCAAAACCTCTAAGATAGGTCACCTCGAGTTGTTCGCTACGTTTAGTGATATAACAGGGAAGCCCGGGTTCATGGGGTGCGGTTTGTCTAGGTCTCGGCAGCAGACGCATTTGACGACCGAATCGAGAGACTACTTGAGGGAGACCATTTGACCTCTCTAGTAGGCCTTTCTCGGAATATCGTCTTGCACCGCAGTGGGAGGCATAGATTCATACGCCCCTCACTCCTAGACACATTAACCCACATATTTCTACCCACCCCCGTATCCTTAAAACTTCCTCTACTTCCTTTCCCTAAAAAGACTCTCCACACAGCATCCCAAAAGATGACATAGGTAAGATGACGTAGGGAATTACTTAATTGCCTCCTGTGTTGAGCTAAAGTAAAAAAACCTACCTCAATGAAACTGTAAAAACTATTTTTAGGCGTACAAAGCTTAAGATTATATTATTTTCAATAGGAATAGTACCTAGATAAATCTCTTTCAATTATTAGATACTTTTTAGTACAGTGGGAAAGAAGTTTTTTTGAACAAAAAACAGATAGTTCGAGTGGAAATACCAGTGTGAAATACCGACATAGCAATACTTACAATATTTTTAAGTTTTAAAAGAACGCTACTTTTACAATATGTAAATTTAATAAAGTAGGTAACAAGCTTTGTCGAAAGAAAAGAGAGAGAGCAATATATGGTTGGAGATTATCCTTCTCGTTTTTCAGATTCATGTCCTATGTGTTGACCTGGGAAATAGGGAGGTGACCATTATTTTTTATTGTATTTTGATTTATTTTTCAAAAAATTTATGTGTATGATTTAGCCACATTTAGTTTAGACCGACCTGAGAACGAGAAGAGCCGACCCCAATATCCTACCTATTATATATATTATATAATATGTTGGGATAATGCAAGGAAGAAGAAGAAGAAAAGTTAAGAACAACTTTAAAAATTAAAATTTATCTTCTTCAATCTTTGCGAATTCAGTTTGTGGCATCATTTTTAATAAAATGAAATCAAATCACTTTTCATTTAAATTTTCATTTTCGTTTTCATTTAAATAAAATGTACCTATATATTACCTATGTACCTACTACGATATTTGTAGCGGAGGGGTATGGCTTTCGATTTTAAATTTGGAGTTCACTGGTTCAAATCCCGGCAAACACAAGTAAATTTTATATGATTCATTTGATTTATTATCTATCTGCCTATCTAAAAATAAGATCATCAGTACCATGATTGCCTGGATGGGGTCCCCCTGATGACCCTCGTGAGACGAGAGACGGAGAAATATCCTCCATAAACGGCTTCTTTTTTTTCAGTTTCATATTTCATATTTTTCATGCTGGATCGTTTTTAAAATTTTTAAACTTTGTATTTATGTATTGTTATTTACTTTTTACCTAATGCTATTATTTGTGTATTTTTAATATGGAATGTATTGCATTGCACTACTCCTGCATACATTCTGGAATAAACAATTATTATTTTTAATTTTATCAAAAGTTCATACATGGTTTTACTACACAGGGATTTCATTTCCACAGCATTAAGTCTTCCATTCTCTTTTTTGATAGAAAGTTTCTCTTCTCAGCATCCCATTAAAATATCTCATTGTCACCCAAGCCGGTCACAGGCCCCGGCCGGGGGGGTGTGCGTCAGAGTGGAGGGGGTGGGGGTTGAGGGGAGGGGTGGGTGGCGCATGCGCGTGTCGAGGGCGCGCATCGAGCGAGCGGGGACAGCGGCCCCGTGTCACTTCTCTCCCGCACCGCGCCCTGGATGTATTGACCTTCTGCCATCCCTGCGCCCCTACCCTGGTACCCAGCCAGCCACCCACCTACCCACCTTACTTCCTTCCTCCACCCACTAGGGGGTGGGCGGCTGGCGCAGAGGTGTGAGCTTGTTGATTTGTACTTAAACCAATGATGGATTCGTTGTTTGATTCGTATATCGCAAAAAAATCTTCGAATCAATTACCAATATGTCATCAAAATTTATGGTTTTTTACCTTTTAATTAAATGAAAACAAATCACATTGTATACACCACTTATTTAATAAACAACTAACATTTTATTCTTATCCTGACGAAGAAACCTTTGGTTTTGAAACATATACCTAGATTTTCGTTGTTTGTTTTTGGGGTGTTATGCCGTGTAACACATCGTCGGATCTGCCGGATCTGCTCTGATGATGGACACTGCAACGCTGTCCGAAACTTCGGCTAAAGAAGGAGGTAGCGCAACACGGTATAACACCCCAAAAACAAACAACGAAAATGCTTTTGGCCGTGAAAATCTAAAAACGTATATGCCTAGATAATTTTGATTACAAGTGGTGTATACGAAGTGATTTGTTTTTTATTTTTATTTAAATAAAAATGGCGCCACAAAGTGAATTTGCGAAGAAGTTTAAACTTTTTATTTAAATTAAAGTTATAAAAGATTTATTTTTTTATAATTGTTATATAGACCTTTTCTGAGGTCTAAATAGGTATTAATTACACTAATTTTTATTATTGTATTACGTTTAATGCGCTGAATGGACATTTGAAGACAATGTTCCATTTGAATTTCTGCGAAACTACTGTGCTTAAATTTTTTGATTCTGTTGATTGTGTTGTGTTTATGTTTGGTATACGCTATTCTTTATTTTCTTGATTTTTTTTTTATGAAATCTCTTTTTGTTGATTTAAGGCAGGATTTTATTTGTTGATGAAAGCTAGAATTTTTTTCTTGCGTTTTAATTTCGACCGGAATAATATTATATCTACAATGATATTAGAAACCTATGTGGTAAACTCTTTCATAGATTGTGTCATACTGAAATAAATTAACAGAAACAATGGCCTTTGTGATAATTGTTCCAGTACGGTTGATCGATAAAAACCCTTTGTCAATAGTATCTACCTATAAACATTGACTAAAATCGTCAATTCAACATATTTATGATTCCGACATTCGGTTGATAAAATCAGCCAATTTTACAATTCAACGTCACATATGCCGTGGATATACAAACTTTTTGAATTATGTCGTTTGTCATGCAAAATAAATGGCTTAATAATGAATGGAGCTGAACTAACGAAACTCTCGGAATTGAAAGAAATCTTATAAGCGTTCATAGACTTTATTCAAGACAGGATTAATTAATTCCATTCGATCTTGAAATCAAGATGGAAAAATAGTACACGGAGAAAAGTGTTATTCTAAATACGATCATTTTATTCGTAAAAACGGTTAAAAACGGGACTGAAGTGCTTACGAACAAATTAACAGTTTTTAAATGTTTATTGGCCGGAAAATGTATAATTTGTTGATATCCTACGTAAGATATTATGTAAGTATACCAACAAATTATTCTTACATGTTCCCGCCAATAAACATTGAAATGCACGCGAATGTAAACGGTAGAAGAAGCCGAGGACGCCCAAGGAAGACGTGGCACGATCAAGTAAATCAGATACTTGAGTCGGGCCATGTCAAGAGTCAGAATAATAGAAGAGTATGTATGAGAAGATGTATGAATGTGAATGAGGCAAGGAGCGTGTGCCAAGACCGAGTTGTTTGGCGGTCCGTCCTCTCTGCCTACCCCTGCGGGGAAACGGCGTGATGGTTGGTTAGTTAGTTAGTTTGATTCTATTAAACAACACAAATTTCAAATCATATAATACAATAAAATACAACAAAATAAATGAATACATAATCACAGTTTTCAGAATTTTGTGTTTAGTTAAAATAAAATCATTAAAAAATAAATCCTAGAATGCGTTTTGTAACAAAAATACCCCAATTTTTCTATTTATTTAGGGTCTTACAAACTAAAATATTTCAAAAAAATTTTACACACTTATTGTGTTTACATATCTATTATTGAAAAATCCTAAATACTTATGATCAAAAAAACTTACTTACAAGAAGTACCTACACGATATTTAAGAATTTATCATCGTGCGTTTTGAGCATTTTTATTGCTTACTTGAATGTAGGTTTATATTAAAGCAAGTTTTAAATAAAATAAATCGATATTAAATTATTAATTTTAAAAATTTGTTACGGGGAATAATCGGTCTTTCTCATTCAAACCACCCTGTACAGTTGCAAGAATTTTTAAACGTTTTTTTCTCAGCCGCTAGTCAATGGCTCTTAAGGGATGTGATCGAATTACTTTAACAAATGATTCCTGACAATAATTAGAGTAAAAAATGTAAATGTCGTTTTGGTCTTCGGTGACATTATTGATGATTAAAGCAAGTTTTTAATTAAATAAATCGATAGTAAGTTTGTAATTTAAAAAATTTGGTACGGGGAATAATCGATCTTTCTCATTGGAACCTCCCTGTGCGGTTGCAAGCATTTTTAAACTTTTATTCTCAGCCGCTGGTCAATCGCTCTTTTCTGGGCTTTCAATTATTGAATTTACTATTTTATATGAGCAAGTCACTTCAATAACTACGTTCGGATAAGCACGTGTGTCTATTTTGGAAATTTTATTGTTGTAGTTGTTACATGTCCTTTGCAAGAATTAATTTTGATTGTAATTGGCATTGCATTAAGTTTTTAAATAAACGTTACCTTTTCATTACTTATATTGCATTACTTCTACTTAGCGTTTAGTAAATACTACTCAGCAGTTTTATCTAAAATGGATAAAACCACAAGTAGTTCCAGTAGACATCCAGAATCCTTCATAAATATGTATAGAGCCTTAACCGTAAAACTGGCGCGGTCAAAGAGGAGTGGATCGATATCAAGAGACGGCAAATAATATTCTTCACAAGGCGTCGTTTCAGCCAAGGCAAGGAAGGCTATACCTATAGTGTATGGCTTGGGGTACCTCCAACTGTATAAATATCTACGGCGTCGCTGGCGTAGATATGGATATATAGAACCTACATCCGAGGCGTCGCTCGAAGCTACGGTGGGTACGTAGCACATCCGGAGCGTCGTAGCAGGTCTACGTGGCTACGAGATATTCCGAGAATGAGGTGACTAGACATTCAAGGGGAATGGGAAAACCTATTTTAGTTACCTATTGATAGAAGATATTACCTATATTATATTTTAATAGTTATTATATTATATAAGGAAAGAAAGGTCAAACTTCGTTCCAATATTAAAAAATAAATAAAATTTATATTAACACTATGTAAAGCAACGCAACTAATATACCTAAAGAAACAGTTTTTCCCTGCGTGTCCTTTCCCATTCATCCCCGTTTCCCTTCCGCCTCCTCTTCCACTCCCGTCTCTCCTTTCCCCCCCGTTCACGTTCCACTTTCACCTTCCCTCTCCCCTCTCCCTAGTCCCCCCCACCGTGAACCTTCCTCCTTAATTCCCCTCCGCCCCTTCTGCGTTTCCCTCCCCTCCCGCCTTTTTCCCTGCCGCTAAACTCTATAAAATACACCTATTTTTCAAAGAACTCGCGCCTGACCTATTTGATTTTTTTAATGTAAATTTCATAACGCCAGAGCTCGTTATTTTGTTATTCGGGACGAAGACAAATCCAACAAATCGAAGATCATAAAAATCGGTCCAGCCGTTCTTGAGTTACCTATACCTAATAATTTAGCGGAACAGTCATCACGAAGTAAAATATGCTAATTAAATTATGTATAGAACTCATGTAGGAGTAGTACGGTGCAGTTGAACCCATCTACTACTTCTGAGAAAGTATTGCCTATTGCATTATATCTATAGTCAAACAGAAACTAAATGCGGGTTCAAAGTCCAAACTAGGTAATAAAATGTACAGGTAAAGGAAACACGAGAAGGTTCACGAATTAAAATTAATTTTTATAAACAAAATGTTTTTATTATCTTCGGGTCTTCAAGTCTGAATTTAAGGATTGAATAAAAATGCGTAGGTGCTTAAAAGTACCTACAAGGTGTCCGGTAACTCATATTACATACATATTTCAGAACCAAGAAAATTCTTAGACAGGTTTATCTGATGCTAATTAATAAAGCAGTAACCAATTTATGAGACCAATTTATACATGTTACATCGGTAATTTTTTATTTGTAATTAAAAAAAACATTTTACAGTTCACGGAAAAAATGTATGTAGATAGGTACACATATTTATTTAATTAACACAAAATTTATTCCATGTTATGTCGTAGTAGTAGTTCAAGTGCTACATACCATATTTGACAATAAATAAGATGACAAATAAATAAGCAGAAAAACTAGCAATGTCTAGTCTTCCCATTAAATACTTTCTTCCATCTTTGCGTATTTTGAATTGGAAACCAATATCATGCGAAATACATCGCAATGACTCATAGATCCAGAAAAAAATATTTTATTCACCAGAACCTTGTTAAGATTTGCAAGAGTGGGATATTGGCCATTGGCCATTGGCATACAAATCCACCACACTGCGACGCACAACATCCTTTTCAAAATCATCCAATCCCGTTACCGTTATAGGTTTTTTGTAGTTTTTACGAGGCTGATGGAACATTTTTACTTCTTCTACATGGGGAGAAAGAGAAGCTTCCGACGACCTCTTCGAATGTTCGATAGGTTGAGGCCGCAAGCCTCTGCTGCCAATAAATGTTTTTGCTTAAAGTTTAACGTTTTGATGTATTCTGGATTGTCACGGATTTTTTGGAAAAACTTGATATCATATATCTATAAAAAAACTATCGTTTTTTTCACCTGCCTGCAATTCGTATCGTTGATTTAGATCCACCGTTTTGAATATGTATTATCTACTAAAAGCACTGATATTAGATCACACAATATGAAATTACAAGCACACCGATTAAATAAAAGGAGTCAAACAGACATTAATAAAGTAGGTCAAATTGAAAATAAAGAAATGGACTGGTTTTTGATCTTATGAAGTCAATGCACCACTCATTACTAAATGTATAGTCATTAATTGTTTGCTTTTATAGTAGCACGATATAAATAACAATGGAATTTCCAAAGGATTTAGTCGCCTAATCGACGGGAATAACCGCCATTCGAATTTCTAAATGTTGTTTTGGATTGAATAATTATTAGGTATCGTCTAAAATATTGTTCTTAGGATCCAGTTTAATGTATTTCCGAAAATCCGAATTTTCGAGGGTCGAATAAATGATAAGAAATACAAAATATAAATATTACGGTAGAGTGTCTTTCGGGTTTGGGTTTTTCGGAGTTTTTACTGTACGTTAATCCTCGTGTGAAAATTTGACAGTGCACTTGGTATCTGTTTGACTATAGTCACCTAGAAGCTTAATAAATCAGGGCTGTACCATTAATAATGTAAAAAGCCAGGTCGAAAATTAGTCTTCTACCTGTGAAAAAACTGTGCTTTTTGCGACCAAACAAGAAAACAGCGCTATAAAGAAATGCCTAGAATCTACAAGTTTAATGGATAGCCACCTACCTGCGAACATCATAATTTATATGTTTTTTTGCCATATTAGAAATGATGCTCACCCTCTCTTTGTTAGAGCTTTTACAGAGCGGGAGAGCTTTTACGTGTTGGGAAAATGAAACAGATGAAAGTAAAAAGCTTCCTTTGTGACGTGCGCTTTAGGAACCAAAGGGTCGTTTTCATCAAGTCGAAAGCTTCACAGGAGCATTCTTCCCTTCGCAAAAAGTCCCAACTATATACTTGGATTGTTTTATATCTAAGCTAAGAGGATTGAAGCTTTTTTGTGAATGGGGTTATTTTATGCGATGTTTTTCGGGGTTTTTGTTGGGTGGATTTGTCGGGTCTCTGTTACGGTTTTATTTACATAAATATAGCAGGGAAATGAAAACACGACCTTTATATGGAGTTTTTGTTGATATTACCTACTTTTTTAAGGAAAACATGTTTTGTGGAGAGATCATACCTACCTAGATACCTTCGCAGGTAAGTACTGGATAAAATGTTTTCAAATTTTTTTTTTCATATCTACCTATACATAATCTACCCAGTCAAATTGTGGACAAAAGAACCTCTGTCTGAAATAAAAAAGGAAGATAGTACCTATTGACACAATAATTTATTAAAATTGGTACCTACTAATACTCTCAATATCGCCATTGTTAAAGACTACCATTCAGATTTGAAACGACTTTAAGTCGTGTTTTGAAAATAGATCTGAATAGTGCTATCCAAAATTTCTTTTCCTATTGCAATTCTTCCTCTTTCTGCAACTCCTTCCCCTCCCCATTTCTCAGTCTCACTACATAGGTACCTTCCTACCCATACAATATAGTTGGTAGTTGTTGTGACTAATGTTCCGAATTTCGCTTCGGTTCATTAAAAAAATGTAAAAATAAAATTGTTGTTCAAATTGCCTACCAACCAAAACCCTCCAAACCGTTTAAACGACTCTTCCTTAATAATAATTACAATAATTGGATGATTTTTATAGCACCGTTTTCATGAAAAATCATCTCAAGGTCGCTGTATAAATTTAAAAATATATTTCTACAATGCTCTAACTACTAACTATAGATTAGAAATGCTATTATAACAACTTATGACTAACACACAACATCCCTAATACAAAACTACAGGGAGAAAAATGTTATTCTAAAATACGTTCATTTTATTCGTAAAAACTGTTAAAAACAGGACTGAAGTTTTTACGAACAAATTAACAGTGTTTCAATGTTAATTGACGGGAAAATGTAAGAATAATTTGTTGGTATACGTACGAAATTACGTATACTTACCAACCAATTATTCTGCGATGACAGCCGATTGTTCTTCGTCTATGGTTAAACAAGCTGAGATAATTACAGAAATCGTAAAATTGAGTAGCGCTGTGATCAAAGCTTGGTTGGAAACCATAGCAACCAGCCAGTTTTAGTTTGGTTTCAGTTGCCTCGTCAGGCACTAAGCGCCTCCGCCCACTGAGGCAAATGAAAACTCTCAACTGCCAACTGTATTTGTATGACAATGTGATGTCCCGCACACTTTACAATCACACAAAACCCCGTTGTCAATGGTAACGCAAGCGGTGACTCGCGACTGTCACTGCTGATTGCCCTAAGCGACCGTTGCTAGTTGCCAGCTGTCAGCTGATTGTTCTTCGTCTATGGTTAAACAAGCATTTTGACCAATCAAGACATAGAAACCAGCAAGTTTTAGTTGGTTTTCAGTTGCCTCGTCAGCGAAGCGCCTAAGGCTTCGAATTATGAATCCAAAAATCCTCATCTTTATGAATTTGAAAAACATCAATTTTGATAAATATTCCAAATGAAAAAATATTAACACAGCCGAATAATAAAAATAATTTGGTGTCTTTCTATAAGTTAGACTTACGTAAGTGTGTCAAGCGGTGGTAATCCGGTAAGTTAACTTCTGTAATAAGAACAAGTACTTATACCAGAACATCTCGAGTCCGCCCATTTAATCGTCTATGTACTGAAAGAAAATTGTCAACTGCGCATCGCCCCGCCCCCCGGTGACAGGGTGACAGTGCGACAGGCGCGCTGATTGGGCGGCGGTGTCGCGGGGGGCGGGGCCACAGATGTCGCCGGCCAATGGGGAGGGGGGTCGCGTGTCACCAGAACCAATAACAATTATGTGATTCTGGAATTTTCTTTTCAAGTGACATTTTACGAAATTATCAAATATTCCTGTATAAATAAATATTCGTCTTTCTTATAGTAGCTTTCTTTTTAAGTGTGTTTTGGATTAAACTGCCATTACATATCAGTGGCGGTCCGTGACTTTTCAGCGATTTGGAGTAGTACCTAGTCTAAGTTTCGAAAAACACGATATTATTGATGTTTAGCTGAAAATAGATACTTATACTAAGTAGGTATATATATATATATATATTTTTTTTTATTTTTATTTTTTTTTTGTGATATTTTTCAGTTTGGATATGCTGTGCTTATTCAAACTGAAAAAAAATCTTAAAAATTTGTAAATAAAACAAAAATTTGATAATGAAAATGTTTTCAGCTCCAACACGTTTTATTTTATACATTTGCTCCACACAGGATACCCTGAGAAAAATAGTTCACCTCAGGGCCTATGTTACTTTTGAGGCTGTTGTGTGGAGGAGGATCTTTTTAGGAGAGGAGGTTCTGATAAGGAATGAAGTATCAAGGATGGGTAGGACGGACGTATAAATCCATCACTCCCACTGCGATGGAAAGCGGTGTCCCGAGATAGTCCTGCTGGAGCCTCAACCAGTCTCTCTCGATTCAGCCTGCCACGCATATGATGCGCACCCCGGCTAAGTCGCAAAACGTAGCGAACCACTTGAAGTAACCTACGACATAGGCGTTATAGTTATCAAATAAATGGTTCCCATGACAGCTGTAGGTACCCGTACCCGTCTACCAATTTGAAGGCAAAGAGGAAATTAATTTTCCTCAGCGCCTGTTTCATCTTTTGGGATGCTGTGTGGTGGGTCTTTTTAAGGAAAGAAAGAAGAGGCAGTTTGGGGAAAGCAAAATAATTGAGGAGTGGGTAGGAACCTGGGGTCAGTATCTCGAGAAGTGATGTAGGTACGTATGAATCAGGGGCGGTCCGTGAGTTGTCAGTGAGCTAGAGTGCTAAGATTGGAAAAAATGACGGTATAGCTGAAAATAAATTTTATTTTTTTTCATCTACAAGAACATCAGTAACGTCATTTTTTAAAAATCTTAGCACTCTACCTCACTGAAAACTCACGGACCGCCACTGGTATGAATCCATCCCTACCACCGCGGTGCAGACGGTGGGCAGACGCATTTGCTGCCAAAACCTGGACAACCCACAACCTGGGAATCCCTGCTTCCTATAAGTCTTAGTTGTGAGCAATCTAACCAGTGAAATAAAAAAAATATTAATTAATTTGTAAAACGATATTCTCACAGAAATGGCGCTGGAAAACCATCCAAACAATATTATACACAATATAGTTTCCTAACTACAAATGGATAGGTACCTACCTTCCTAACCTAATTCTCTGAACCTCCATTCTTTGGACATGTATAAAATACACAATGCAGGTAGGTACCTACCGATCTACATGAACAATCACCATTGCAATGTTTTTTTACCTGGTTCATTACAAAGGTTCATTACGCAATATTTTACCTGTCCGCGTTTACGTTCAACTTAATCCCCCATCAAACCCGGCTATCCCGACTATACCGACTCGGCTGACTAATGGACGCTAAAACATAAGTTATGTGACGCTAATTTTGCCAGACCAGTGCAGTGGCGGATCTAGAAGGATGACCCTCACAGGAAAAAAACCTATTTCGCATTTCGCGAAATTGCCAATCTACCCACCCAAGCAAAAATAAATATCGGAGGTCCCGTAGAACAGTGTCAAAAGTATAAAAAGAATTTTGAGGAGAGCCAAAATAAATTATTGAATGATGAACAAGTGGTCCCGTCGTATAGAGATACTAGCGACGGCTTGCGGAGATACAGTGATCTAACTTAAATGCGGTTTTCGTACGGCATAGATAATCACAATTACATAAAGGTACTTTTCAGAGATAAAACGTAAAATAGAAAAAATTTAGGTACTTACGACAATTTTCTGTGGGATTTGCGATAAATATATACCTTAAGGTGAAGACATGCGGAAAAATGCAAAATCGTATAAAATCTTGTGTATTAGTTTTGACAATTTGATCGCTTAGAAATAATATAGATGCTTCAATTAAATACTGTGAGTAGAACACATCTTGGCCTTTGAAGTAATCGAGTATTCTTTTGATAAGCTTTTTAATAAGCTTAGAAAAAAATTATGCGTCTGACCTATAAAAAATGATTAAAAGTGAAAAATCTCCTACTTACAAATCCTTTTTCTGGTGTTGTTTTATTGAATAATCTAGCTAATTAAGTTTCTTATAGAGTGATCGGAAAACATTTTAATATTTTTATCTGAACTTCACAAAATAAAATAAAACGTGCATTTTGGCGACGTTTCTTTTCAGTGAATAAAAATAGGCGGTACCCAACGAATTTGTAAGTGCGAATTTCATCCTTATGCCATGTACAGAAGGATTTTAGCCCGTCGCTCAGTCGACGCCCAGGGCCCGGGGCAAACGGACATGCCTTAGTCTACGCGGCGCTTCGATCTTTAAAAATATACTTCGGAATAACAAAACACTATTGTTTGCTAGAGATTAGGATTTTTATTGGTAAACGCCCAAAAATCGTTCGCTCCGCCCGATTCCGAATGAGTGAAGGACTAGTGGATCATCTTAAAGTGAAGACATGCGGAAAAATCCAAAATCGTATAAAATCTTGCGTATTAGTTTTGAAAATTTGATCGCTTAGAAATAATATAGATGCTTCAATTAAATACTGTGAGTAGAACACATCTTGGCCTTTGAAGTGATCGAGTATTTTTTTGATAAGCTTTTTAATAAGCTTAGAAAAAAATTGTGCGTCTGACCTATAAAAAATGGTTAAAAGTGAAAAATCTCCTACTTACAAATCCTTTTTCTGGTGTTGTTTTATTGAATAATGTAGCTAATTAAGTTTCTTATAGAGTGATCGGAAAACATTTTAATATTTGTATCTGAACTTCACAAAATAAAATAAAACGTGCATTTTGGCGACGTTTCTTTTCAGTGAATAAAAATAGGCGGTACCCAACGAATTTGTAAGTGCGAATTTCATCCTTATGCCATGTACAGAAGGATTTTAGTCCGTCGCTCATTCTACGCCCAGAGCCCGGGGCAAACGGACACGCCTTAGTCTACGCGGCGCTTCGATCTTTAAAAATATACTTGCGGAATAACAAAACACTGTTGTTTGCTAGAGATTAGGGTTTTTATTGGTAAACGCCCAAAAATCGTTCGCTCCGCCCGATTCCGAATGAGTCAAGGACTAGTGGATCATCTTAACTTTCGAATTTAATGAACAAGTATCTAATAGTTCAATTGCCTTTTAGCTAAATTTGGGATGCGGGTATGGGTACCGCCACTCCGGGAATTTATTGGATAACCAACACCTCTCCAATAGGTCACCCTAAGTGGTTCGCTACGTTTGGTGAATTAGCAAGGGGCCCGGGTTCATGTAGTGAGGTTTGTCCGAGACTTGGTGGTGGAAGCATCTGCCCACCAGCTGCACGACAGGCCGGATTGGGAGAGACTGGTTGCGCGATACCTTTTGACTTCTTCAGTAGGACTCTCACACCTGGAGACACTTACCCCCAGATTCCTACCCACCCCGCGGTAAAACTTTATTTTATCATACATCATCATATTTTGTTTTATCTCAGGTCTTACATAAACCTAACATATTATTTTACTATTACACGAGTAAATATATATTTCTTTTGTTTTTCTTTTCAATATTACCTCCTTTAATAGGCCAGGTTTTAAAAAAAATTCAAACGTCACTGCAGAATTTTTTTGTGTTGCATTTTATAAGTTTACAGTAACAATTTTTTCAGATTTTGGTAGTTTATATAAACTGTTGTTACTAATAAAATTATTTTGTAATAGAAACTCGTAAACAAAAACTTAATGATTTAAAAAAAAAAAAAAAAATCATTGGAGGCCACCGGTGGGCCAACGGCCAACAAGAGGTTTTAATGTACTTCTAATAACAACTGTATCACTTCAGCGATAATATTTCTGAGTAGCTACTTATTTTTTTCTTAATGTACCTAATACTATATACTTATAATCTCATGCATGTATTCAAGCCATTATATGGGGTTAAAATTTGTTTTAACCCGGAACTTCTTCGTCTTCCTTTCCAAAAAAACCCTCCACACATCATCTTCAAAGATGGAGAGGCTCTTGGTGAATTATTTTCCTCAGAACTTTCTGTGTGGAGACGCACAAGAGTCCTAACTGCCCAGAGCCAGGACAACAACTGTCATACACAGTTTAACGATTATCTACAAATTCAGATCTGGTTACTAAACTCGACAGAAGTCAGTTCAATTAACATTCCGATAGGTGGGTAGGAAAATAATACTGTAGTGTTCTGGTATAAAGGTTCAGTAAAAGATTCAAAGTCTGTAATCAAAAGTCCACCTATTTCTCCCGAAGACCCCCGCATATATACGCACCAACGCAACATCCTTTATTTGAGCGCCCAGTCCGCTCCTGTGTTGAAGTCTTTCGTTGTTAAAAACGCCCTCTTTGCCAAGCAGCAAATTCAAGAATATTTTTATTTTTTTATTTTGAAGATAATTCTTTACGCAATGTTATTTATCTTTACTCATTTTATTAATTATGAAAAACATTTTACAAAAAATCATTATATTACATTAATAACATCAGTTGGGATGCAGCCTCATACTAAAAGTATGTTAGGTTCTGCATTCTTGAAGTCACTGAAGTAACTTAAAAATGTCAAATGTATAGGTACCTATGATTGTAGTCATTTTACCCGAAGGCATAATCAAAGTCAATGAGCATTGGTAGGATAGTCATATCTATTGGAAAATAAAAAGCTTCGAACCCGGCGCGCCAATAAATCCTATTTAAGAGGCTAGACTATGAACGACACGCAGAACACCCGCGTCTGTCATTCTGTCCCGCTCACAATAAGCTCACGCACACTTACAATACACGCGAATGCGAAATGTGCGAATGAGACAACGCTCAAATTTACCTACAGAAATCGCTCGAAAAGGGGTTTATGGAGAATACACTTTTCTACACCAAAACTTTCACGAAATTGAAATTTTAAAAAATATATTTTTTTAGAAAGAAGAAGATACGTCGGTAGCTTTTTATAATTTTATTATTCTTTTTGAGAGTTGAGTTAGCAGCAGTTTTTTCATAAATAATATTTTTTGATAAATCGTACATGTTTGACAGTGAATGTTTACGTAATACGAAACGCATCAAAAATTCGAAAACATACCGACATAGTTTTCACCCTCTAAAAGGCAGTATAAAAAAAATTATTCATTTTGTGCAATTTTCGATGTAGAAAAGTGTTTTTTCCCGGGCGTCCTTTTTGTATGGGCCGAAAAGCGAAGTCTATCGTCTTAATTGATTTGTGTTATTTAATAATATATAGTATATTTGCGGCACGTTCCAGAGTGGAACAAACTCTTAAGGTGAAGACATGCGGAAAAATGCAAAATCGTATAAAGTCTCGTGTATTAGTTTTGAAAATTTGATCGCTTAGAAATAATGTAGATGCTTCAATTAAATACTGTGAGTAGAACACATCTTGGCCTTTGAAGTAATCGAGTATTTTTTTTATAAGCTTTTTAATAAGCTTAGAAAAAAAATATGCGTCTGACCTATAAAAAATGGTTAAAAGTGAAAAATCTCCTACTTACAAATCCTTTTTCTGGTATTGTTTTATTGAATAATGTAGCTAATTAAGTTTCTTATAGAGTGATCGAAAAACATTTTAATATTTGTATCTGAACTTCACAAAATAAAATAAAACGTGAATATTGGCGACGTTTCTTTCCAGTGAATAAAAATAGGCGGTACCCAACGAATTTGTAAGTGCGAATTTCATCCTTATGCCATGTACAGAAGGATTTTAGCCCGTCGCTCATTCCACGCCCAGAGCCCGGGCCAAACGGACATGCCTCAGTCTACGCGGCGCTTCGATCTTTAAAAATATACTTGCGGAAGAACAAAACACTGTTGTTTGCTAGAGATTAGGGTTTTTATTGGTAAACGCCCAAAAATCGTTCGCTCCGCCCGATTCCGAATGATTCAAGGACTAGTGGATCATCTTAATATCGCCCTGGTGTAAGACCACTATTCAGAATTGAAACGTTGCTTGAAATTGCTTTAGTCGTATTTAGTTCGTTCTGAATAGACAGGTACTTCCCCACCTTCCTCTTCTCCCCATCTCCTTCCCTTCCCTACTTACCTTCAACCTTACAACATACCCCAATTGGGGATGCTATAGTCTCACTGGCTCCAGACGGGAGCAGTTGGGACTCTTGTGAGGTATCTATTCACTATAAAAAAAATTTAAAAAACGATGAAAATGTTTATTGCACTATAAAGAAATTTTAACTAATATTAGGTACCTACTAGGAAAAGGGTTATTTTGATAAACTTATATTTTATTTTGGCGGCCTGTCATCCGCTAGTTAGGTAGGTATATATTTACTAGTGAGCGACTAGTTTGTCGTTTTAAAGTGAGCGACAAGTTTGTCGTTTTAATTAAGCGTATTTTATAGTTTTACGATTATTGTGGGGTGGTTGTTTGCTGGTTGCGTGGCGCTGGTAGGTACCTCAGCCGCTTCGGGGAAGAGGTCCATCATTCCGTTTTACAGCCCCGTCGTAAGGCGCCGTAAAACTATGGAAAAAAGCTCATCTGAGCGCTTTTGAGCCAAAGGCATTTAATTCTGAGAATCTTCTTCAGGCGTTAGGTACCTACTCGTGTGTCAGGACCGATGGAGTATATTACACTAGGTTATCTCTATAATAATAATAATAATAATTGGATAATTTGTAGAGCGCCGTTTTTGTGAGAAATCACCTCAAGGGCGCTGTACATCTTATTATGACTTCTTAGGCTCTACCTAGAACTATTATTTACAAATGGACACAGAGAACATACTTACCTGGCAGGTCACTTCCGATAAACACACTTTAATTAGAAAGTTTATGCTTGGAGGAGATACGACTTTGCACGCGGAGGACGCTATATTAAAACACTGGACATTGCATAACTTTACATTTGCTACACCATCATTTTTCATATTTCATTTATAAGAAGATTACTGCCAAAAATGGAGTTAATAAATTGAAGTTATTTCGAAAGACTTGTGAATTTAGGACTCATTAGGACTGGAGGATTTGAATGAAATTAGATGTACAAATAATTCACCATTAAGAATTTGTTAACATTTTTATGCAATTAGTTATTTACTATGTCGCGAGCTGAGAAGGTGAAAGTGAAGGTTTTTGTTTTTGGCTTTATGGGTACGACTGTCTAAAAAGGTGAGTTTTAAGTTTAATGTTCAGATGTGTTCTGTGAAGATAATCCGACAGCCAACCTCAGATGGGAGAGGGAATTAGAGAATTTGAAGATCTCTTGTCGATGTAAATATAGCACTGGGAAAGCGTTTTTGTTATCTACTTTTCATTTTGTGTTCAGGTTTCTAGGCCATAAAGAAGAATTCTTAGATAAAATATTCCAATTATATATGTAAAATCTTAAATTTAATTTTATATTACTGTTAACCCTAAGAAGGGAATAGGCTCAGTGGTTAGAGTAGAGCCCAATCAAGTATAAGGTCCTGTTTCAAGTTTTTGTTTGAGTACAATCCCGACAAACCACAATTAAGCAGTTGGTTAACACGATGTTAATGTTCAATTACAATGTTTACAACTTTGTATCTGAATGTTCAATTAAAATGTTTGTTCATTACAATGTTTGTTTAATTAGGTACAATGTTTGTTAAATTACAACGTTTGTTCAATTACAATGTTTACAACTTTGTATCTGAATGTTCAATTAAAATGTTTGTTCATTACAATGTTTGTTTAATTAAAATGTTCACTCAATTACACTGTTTATTCAATACAATGTAATTTCAATTAAATACAATATTTGTTCAATTACAATATAAATATATGTATTTACATAATATTATTACATACCTATACTAACTATAAAATAACTATGATAACTTAGAACGATTAATTAGAATAACGTTAACAAAAGTTAAATTGACATTATCCAAATTCAGCTACAGAACGAATTAATTTACCTAAAAATTTAGAAATTTAGGTGGTAGAGGTATAGTCAAAATAACTTCTTTGAAACACAATCAGGTAGAAATGTTAAGAATTTTTTTCCATAGGAAAACTAATAGCTCAGAAATGTACAAATAATTTGCAAGGCAGAAAACATTACACCTTTAAATTTATACGACCAGAATGCCAACATTTTTATAAATACCTACCAGGAATTATTAGATTATTAGGTTCTCTTCAAGACTCATGTTCCCTCCTTCCTCCCCTCAAAAAGAACCTCCACGCAGCATTTTCAAAGATGACATAGGCCCCGAGGGAAATTATTTTCCTCAGGGCCTCCTGTACGGAGTTAATATTAAAAAAAATTAAAAAAATGAAAAAATAAATGTCCACATTTTTTGCAATTTTTTTCTTTAATAACACGTTGTAGGTGTATACCTGGAATAAAATTAATGTCTTATGAACATACCTGAAAATTTGTGAAAATAATCTTTCTCAGAGAATGACTCTTCTATACTCTATCTGCATCAATGGTATCTATCTACTGTTTAACATCGCGATGGATCATAACAGAGTATAAGTAACTATTTATCTTAAAGATGAACAATAAACCGACTTATTATTACTCTGCTTACAATCCGGTAACGAACCAGAACTACGCAAGGATTATTTTTTAAAGAATTTTGCGCTCATTTCGAGAAGTTTATGCAAGGTAATTTTGACATCTAGGGTAGCTGGGCGTTTTCTCAGAATCATAATTTGATACATTATACGATTATATTATCTATATAGGTACTTCTTAGATCTTTAGTATTAACAACAAATCCTGTCTAACGCGTATAATACTATTTCATATTACAACACACAACTGAAAAGGACCCTCTTAAGGTGAAGACATGCGGAAAAATGCAAAATCGTATAAAATCTTGTGTATTAGTTTTGAAAATTTGATCGCTTAGAAATAATATAGATGCTTCAATTAAATACTGTGAGTAGAACACATCTTGGCCTTTGAAGTGATCGAGTATTTTTTGATAAGCTTTTTAATAAGCGAAGAAAAAAATTATTCGTCTGACCTATAAAAAATGGTTAAAAGTGAAAAATCTCCTACTTACAAATCCTTTTTCTGGTGTTGTTTTATTGAATAATGTAGCTAATTAAGTTTCTTATAGAGTGATCGGAAAACATTTTAATATTTGTATCTGAACTTCACAAAATAAAATAAAACGTGCATTTTGGCGACGTTTCTTTTCAGTGAATAAAAATAGGCGGTACCCAACGAATTTGTAAGTGCGAATTTCATCCTTATGCCATGTACAGAAGGATTTTAGCCCGTCGCTCATTCTACGCCCAGAGCCCGGGGCAAACGGACATGCCTTAGTCTACGCGGCGCTTCGATCTTTAAAAATATACTTGCGGAATAACAAAACACTGCTGTTTGCTAGAGATTAGGGTTTTTATTGGTATACGCCCAAAAATCGTTCGCTCCGCCCGATTCCGAATGAGTCAAGGACTAGTGGATCATCTTAAGTATAAAATTTGTGGTTCTTAATGTTTTTTCATCGGTATTTATTTTTATGACAGTTTACTGATTTTTATTTATTTATTCTTTTGAAACATTTACAGATCATTTTAATGCAAAAGATTAACTTTGTAAAGTGCTTAAAAGTTAATAGTCTGTTAATATATATATAGTTAATATTATATAGTCGCATTCAGTAGAATGCTGTAGGTACATATGAGAAACCTGAGGGCTAGGTACCTACCTACTACCTACGTGTGGTAGAACTATGTATGATGGTGTGAGAAATATGAAGGTTCGCAAAGAGTACAAGGCTGATGTAATCATTATGAGTAAGTTTACAAATGGGACGCTTAAATGATCTCCTCTCTGCCTACCCCTGCAGCAGAACTGCGTGATGGTTAGTTAGACAAAATGAGTGTCAGGAGTACATTAATTTTTATTTAGTCAGGGTCTCTTGTGTGGAGCTAATGTAAAAAAAAATTAAATCTCTTTGAATTGCACTTTATAAAATACTAGCTGATTCGCGGCACGCGTTGCAATACAACTTAAATTCCCCTGCCTGTCCTTTCCTATTCGACCCGTTCCTTCCCCTCCCACGTCTCCTTCCCCTCACGCTTTCCCCTTCCGCCTTCTCCGCCTTCCCCCTCCCTTGTCCCCCTCCCGCGTACCCCACGTCCTTAATTTCCCTCCGCCCCTTCCAGATCCCCACCCACTCCCGCATTTTTTCCTGTCGCCAAACTCCATAAAATATACTTATTTTTGTCGTATTTTGTCATAACAACTCGTTTGTGAACTATTGATATTTACTTGCAAATTTCATAGCGCCATAGCTCACCAATATGCCTAGAAACTCGCTATATAGAAACCATCTCAGGTACGTTCAAAACAACTCAAAAATTTTCATCGCAATCGGATGAATAGTACAGGAAATAATTTCATAACGGCAGAGTTCAATAGCCTATAGTTATGTTATTCTGATGTATGTGCTATATTATTGTAAAGTTTCATTAAAATCCATTCAGTGGTTTTTTTGTGAAAGAGTAACAAACACACATACATCCATACAAACTTTCGCGTATATAATATTATAATAATTATAATAATAGTAAGTATTATAGTACAGCATATTACCTATAGTATACTATATAGTATAAGATTAATTGTGGAGCATTACAATATTGCTATTGACCATAATATTTGACGATTTGGTCCTATTTCCCTGTTAGTACCCGAAAGGATATAAATTCAAAGAATCCCATTTTATTGCACACAATTAGCACCCTCGGATGATTTAACAAGAAAAGTGACAATGACACGTTTTATCTCTCGGTCAACCGCCTTGACGGTGCCGAAAGGATATTGGGTTGGAATCGAACCCTGGTAATGATTTCGTCATCTCTTACTTCTGGTTACGCCTGTGTGGCACAGTGGTCAAATATGCCGCCTCGACTCATTGTGCTAACACGTGGCAAATTGGTTTGTATTGCACGTTTAGTATTTTAAATTAAACTCTTCAGAGAAGTGGCAGATTCAGTTCGAAGAATTTCATTAAAACAGATTTTTGCTTTTGGTGTCAACAATTATACACCTGAATCATATTATGTAAGCTTGTGGTGTATAAATAACCTCAAACTCGTTGGGCATAATACCCTAAAAATTGATTAATGAATTTAACACCAAGTACAATAATTTAACGATATTTTGTGATAGACACAAGTTAAATTATGAAGTATATTCGACCGCCAGTAAAATTCGCAATTATTCAAAATTACAATGATATGGCAGTTTGCGTTTTTTTATGTTGCAAAACTTTTCAATAATTTGAATTTTGTATCCAAAAGGACACTTTTACGACATCTGTGGCCCAGTTGTGGTCATTTTGCAGATCACGAACACAATATATTTTAATGTCTCTTGAAAGTCTAGAGAGACCGCCAAACAACCATTTTGATTATAAATAAATATTTAAAATTATTATCGACATCACACAAAAAAATATTATAATGCCTGACCAACACCATATCTACCTATTGTCGTAATTGATATAATTTTTGCGTTATTCCGTTTTCCCAGTGTAGGTAAACCATTTTATTTAGAACAGTGTTCACTTCTTCCCTTTTCTCGTTAAATGGGTATTTTTAACCAATAAAGTAGACGGAACGTCATTACTGTAGATTCTGGACATGTGAACTGGAGAAGGGAAATCGTTGTATCTCCATTACCGTTATGGTGAGAATATGATCAAAATGATGTTAGAAAGAGTATACACCACGCTTCACGTTCATATTTGGATGAACAAGAGAAAAATTAAAATGTGCACTTCTATGAAACCAAAGTTATAAAAACAAAAATTATAAAACTACGTAATTTTTTTATTATTATTCTGAGGTGAAAATAATGTTTCCAATGCATTTGTCTGCTCAAATATGTCTATGTTTTTTTTCGTTTATCAGTTATTTTAGTTAGAAAAAAGGAAAGTAAGCTATTTTTATAATTCTTTAAGATTGCAATCAAAACTTATGTTTTTTTCAAATACTCTATTTAAAAGCGAATTTCAACACCTTTATAACCACTGGAGCGACAGAGCCATTAAAATATTTTTTCTCGGATTGCTAAAGGAAATTTTTCCGCCCACATTAAAAAAAATCATGCCTCCCAATTTCAATATGAGACATGCAAACTGATTACAGTTTTATGTAGCCAATGAATTCCCCTATATTTTGATTATTATCACATATTTGTAGGATTTATAAAAAAAAAAAAATCTTTAACCTTAAAACATTTTAAAGAATCTAGAGAATATTAATTTTGTTATATTTTAAATGTACAATATACTATATAGTCATTTTAATAAAAAAAAAATTTTTGAAAATTTGCCACATTTTGGCAACAAAGCAATCCGAGGTTTTGAAAATAGTGCCATAATGTGGCAAAAAGCGCTCGAGTGGTTAAAACAGTATTTAGTTTTTAAATATATAAATAAATATTTTTGAAATTAGCTATCACTTTGTGGTTATCCATTTTATAATTAAATAATTAAATAATTTTCACTAAATAAATCAGTGGTTGTAACTAAGATATATTGTTTCATTTAATTATATAAATAAATGTTCAATTTATTTAGATTTTATTGCAAAGCGGAAATTTTCTGTTCCGACAGAATATGCCAGACGCCTGAAGGGCTAGGGATCAATGTATAATATTAAATATTTTTTTAGTTGTAAGAATTCTGTTCTCGAATAAATGGAGTTATTTACAAAAAGGGTTATTTTTAAACCCTTTTGTTATATTTAACAATAGAAGCTGTCGGCAAGTTTTGACACCACTTTATTAGTGTCATCATTTGAGAGTCCATCTTTATGGCACCATTATGGGACATTTCATAACATTTTGCCGTCAAATAACAATGAGTTTTTTTTTTAATTCCCTGCCTCCATATATTAGAAAAATGTTTTATTTAGAGCTTTGTTGATGGTTGTCATTATTTAAAGTTTTTTCTTGGCCAATGGTTTCCACATGTCATTATGTTCCAAAGTTTGTATATTTTGTTGGCAGGAGAGTATTTACCTAGAAAAGTTTTGGCATTGAAATGCCTTCCCATGTCACAAGAATTTTATACACACCTTCCTCACAAGAGTCTTAACTGCTCCCGTCTGGAGCCAGAAAGACTATGGCATCCCCAATTGGGGTATGTTGTGAGGCTGAATGTAAGTGGGGAAGGGAAGGAGATGGGGAATAGGAAGGTGTGGAAGTACCTGGCTATTCAGATCTAGTCACTAAATACGACTAAAGCCGTTATTAAGCAACTTTTCAATTCTGAATGGTGGTCTTACACCAGGGCGATACTGAGAGTATCTTCCACTCTGGAACGTGCCGCAACTATTTTTATTAATTAATAGTGAAATAACACAAATCAATTAAATAAAATTTATTTGCGCACCTTCCGATTGGGAGTCAAGTGTCTTACTACTTGACCACGGACGGCCGTCAAATTATCAATTAAAATATAATCATTTTATCAATTTTCTTATTTGCTTACATAGCAGTAGGTACTTACTTAGATTTTATATGTTTTGAAATTAATAAATAATCCTAATAATCTTTATTATTCTAAACTTCTTACATTATTTTAAAATCTTTATTTATTTAATATTATTTAATATTTTTCATCTTATTTTATGTTCTTTTATATTTCATAGTCGAGGAGCAAGGCTCTTGACTACCGATCCAAAGGTCGCGAGTTCAAATCCGGAGTGCGCCAGTAAATTTATTCGATTGATTTATGCTTTCACAAGTAGCTCATTAGGTATTTATATAAAGAAATATTTGCGGCACGTTCCAGATTGGAAGATATTTTCGGTATCGATTGGATACCCTATTAGAGATGCCATAGTCTCACTGACTTCAGGCGGCTGCGAATCGTTGAGACTCTTGTGCGGTATTCACAATTTAAAAAAAACTACTTCGATATTTGGAAAAGTTTGATCAATGTCACCGGAAGTAAGATAAAATTCACCTTACTTCGGCCACACAGATATGCTTACAATACCTTCACTCTTAAGATGATCCACTAGTCCTTGACTCATTCGGAATCGGGCGGAGCGAACGATTTTTGGGCGTATACCAATAAAAACCCTAATCTCTAGCAAACAGCAGTGTTTTGTTATTCCGCAAGTATATTTTTAAAGATCGAAGCGCCGCGTAGACTAAGGCATGTCCGTTTGCCCCGGGCTCTGGGCGTAGAATGAGCGACGGGCTAAAATCCTTCTGTACATGGCATAAGGATGAAATTCGCACTTACAAATTCGTTGGGTACCGCCTATTTTTATTCACTGAAAAGAAACATCGCCAAAATGCACGTTTTATTTTATTTTGTGAAGTTCAGATACAAATATAAAAATGTTTTCCGATCACTCTATAAGAAACTTAATTAGCTACATTATTCAATAAAACAACACCAGAAAAAGGATTTGTAAGTAGGAGATTTTTCACTTTTAACCATTTTTTATAGGTCAGACGCACAATTTTTTTCTAAGCTTATTAAAAAGCTTATCAAAAAAATACTCGATCACTTCAAAGGCCAAGATGTGTTCTACTCACAGTATTTAATTGAAGCATCTATATTATTTCTAAGCGATCAAATTTTCAAAACTAACACACAAGATTTTATACGATTTTGCATTTTTCCGCATGTCTTCACCTTAAAGGCTTGTTCTGTGTCTGCCTCTTAAAAATGTAATTTCATTATTGATGACCGGTACGGCCGTAAAACAGAGGACAGTCGTTCCTCGGCGGTTTCAGCGGCAGTTAAAATAATAAAAACAAGTCCATTTTTAATTAGTGGTGTTCTCATGATAGATGGAGATCACCTGAGACGGATTTTCGGGTATATGGAGTCCAATCTCCATATTGCTGTGTGTTGTTTATAGGTTGTGTAGCTTGCAAGGCCGCTTTAAAGGGGGTATGCATCAGAAGCGTGTATTTTTTATCTATGACCAAATATGGCTGTGTAGTTTTTCAAGTTCGGGTATACACGACATGTATGGTAGATACGTACCCTACATTGAATATTTGGTAATGGTTATTTTATCGAAAATGCTAATTTCGGTTGTGCCTCTATCTGTCACTCCGGTTCGATGATCTTCAGAACTTTTGTACACAGCGATATTGTTCTGGTAACCGACGATTTCATCGAAAATCAATTCATCGAAAGCAAATTTATCGACAACGAGAGGTTAGGTTAGGTTGGCTTAGGTTAGGTTAGGTTAGGTTAGGTTAGCTTAGATTAGGTTGAACTCGTTTTCGATGAACTCGTTTTCGATGAACTCGCCGTGGACCTTTATTTTAAATCCCGCTTCACACCAGAAGCCTGTTTGGATGAAACATGAAAAAACATTGTCAAAAAGCGTGTTTTATTTTATTTTGCAAAGTTCATGCACAAATATTTAAAAGCTTTATGATCATTTTCAAAGCACTTAATTTTCCACATTATACACGGAGAAAAATGTTATTCTAAAATACGATCATTTTATTCTTAAAAACGGTTAAAAACGGGACTGAACTTCGTACGAACAAATTAACAGGGTTTCAATGTTTATTGGCGGGAACTTGTAAGAATAATTTGTTGGTATACGTAATTTCGTACGTGTGCCAACAAATTATTCTTACATTTTTCCGCCAAAACACATTGAAACACTGTTAATTTTTTTGTAAGAACTTCAGTCCCGTTTATAACCGTTTTTACGAATAAAATGATCGTATTTTAGAATAACATTTTTCTCTGTGTATATTCATTAAAATACATCAAGAATAAAACTACTTGTCTATACAGGGTGTGCGGGGGAAAAGTGCATTAACTTCGGGAGTTGATTCTACATGATGGTAGGAGTAAAAAAGATAAACAACATTTCCAAAATTCCAACTTTTTTTCCCATACAAAAGGACTTATCTAGTGTATGATACAAACTTACCTAACAAATTTGCTGTGAGTCGGTTGTGATTCACCCTTATCGTAGAGGAGAGGTACCGAATATGGAATAGCTTAGGTAAAAAATTCTAATTAATTATATTTAAAAATAATAGTGCTGGCAGCATACGCCGGGCTACCAAAAAAGTACCCCAAAAAGTTGGAATTTCGAAAAAAGTTATTTATCCTTTTTACTTATAGGTACTTACTATCATGTAGAATCACCTCCCGAATGCACTTTACCCCCGGACACCTCTATCTGTATACCTACAAGCTAATAGGCACAAAAAATCGACTCTGTATTTGTCTCATTAGTAATTAGTATCATAAGTACCTATAACGCCATGAAAGATGGATTTAAAAGTTTCGGTTGCTCTGCAATCTGTGTGATAGATATTCTATGGAACCGTTCCATACATTACACGGTATCCCTGTTCGGAACGGAGGGCGGATAAGTGGGAGTGGCGGATAATGGGGACTGTGGGATAATTACAGGGGTGCCTCGTCTTCTTCATGATGATCATATTATCTCCTTCGGTAGGGAAAGGCTCCGAATGAGAAATTAAAAAAAGGATGCCATAAATTAGTTTTTAGAAAAATGTTCGTCTAAATTCATTAAAAATGGTAAGGGAGAACCTAAATATTTGAACCATAAACACGCAAATTTTACAAATAACGCATTTTTTAACAGTGATCGACAAAAATTACGACAAGAAACGATGACCTCCGCAGACGATTGCTTCAGAGGCCCTAGCACGCTTCGATCGGTAGGATAACTATCGGTAACTTCTCATCGTTCCCTAGCATGACTACAGATCGCCAACGAATAAGTGAGAGTTCACAATGACTAAGTGTCCTTAACATATTCGACATCAACTGTTGTTTGTACGTTAGCGATGTGCAGTTGTCCTAGGGAACCATGAGAAGTTACCGATAGTTATCCTACCGATCGATATAGAGCAAGCGTGCTAGGGCCTCAGATAAGGGAACGTAGGTACCCATACTACGTGACCCGTTCAAGGGTGGGGGGGGGATCTTCAAAATACCACGCTTGTCACAATGAGGGGCGGGGGGCTTGGGTTTTTAAAACTTAGTCAATATCCTCTAGGGCAATCTCGCGTTTATTCTCTGGTTACAATATATTTTGACATAAGTTATATCTTGATAATATTTTTTCCACTTGTAATTATAGGTATGCATGCACTCTTGCCGTCACGCAACAAGCGTCTTATTAATAAGCCAAATATTTTTTTTAAACTTTTTGTTACCAAGAAATGATTTATTTATTTATTTATTATAGATATATACAAAAGAAAGTACAGATTACATATTAGGAAGCTTTGCCTGTCCAACTAGGAAAGTTAAAACCATATTTATGAATTACTTCGTGAAAACTGTAGGGGCAGGGGGGAGGCGGTCTTGGAATATACTACCCATGGTCACCGAGGGGGGAGGGGGGTTAAAAATTGCAAAAAGTGTGTCACGTAGTATGGGTACGTTCCCTTAGTGGTTAAGAGGGAAAATAAATTTTATTTGTGATTAAATTTGGAAAACAATATTCGAATGCTCACCATAAATCAAATATTATTTACACGTGTTTTACATATCAAATATGTTATAAAATGACACCGGAGGTCTAACAGTCCGGTACATTAGTATGACATTTTGAAATATCCTACTAGTGACCCAGCCAACATCAACATGTTGTTTGATTCGCTACAAGTTTTTCTGCATTATAATTAATTTGGTGATGTTTATGAGTAATCTGAGTATTGTACCAGATACAGGGGTTCACTTTTATACTTATAACTGTATATACTCGTCTCAAATTTCACAATTTCTGAGATGTCTGACTGGTTACCTGGACGATCGATATGTTAATACTTTGGGTAATGTTCCAGAGTGCTGAGTGGTCAGAATCGAAACGTTCCCTAATGACTTTAGCTGTATTTGGTGACTAGATCTATCGCCCTTGTGTAAGACCACCATTCAGAATTGAAACGTTAATTAAAATGGCTTTAGCCGTGTTTAGTGACTAGATCTGAATAGCCGGGTATTTCCCCACCTTTCTCTTCCCCATCTACTTCCCTTCCCCGCTTACCTTAAGCCTCACAACGTAACCCAATTGGCGATGATATAGTCTCACTGGCTCCAGACGGGAGCAGTTGGGACTCTTGTGAGGTGTTCGCTATGAAAAAAATCCTCATCCATTTATTCTTATCCTGATTGTGCAATATGAAAAAGCAAGAAATTTAATTAGAAATTAGTTATTTAACTAGAAAATGATAAAAGCGACCGATGAAACCATTTAAATTCAAAGGATTAATTATATTTACTGTTTTTTTTAAGACATTTTTGAAAGCCTTCTCAGAAAAACTCAGGTTATAAACTGGACACAAGCAATCAATCTGACACAATAAATCATAATGTCGGACATTTAAAACCCAAATTGGGCGCCATTTTTAAACAAAACGTTAATAACTGGATGTCAAACGAGTTCCTTTTCATTTCAAATTAAAAATTTCGAACGAAAAAAAGTTTTTTGTTTTCCTGTTTCAATTGTTCGGACCGACCTAAAAACAGGTCGTTTGCGGTCCAATGTTGACACGCGAAGGCTTTGCTGGAAAAAAATGAAGTCGGCAAAATCGGACAGTCCTAAATCCGTATGACGAGTGGGTGCGATTATTGTCGGCTGGGGTTTTTTGGCGACGCCCTGAGGGTAGCGCCATCTCATTTTGTGGTCAAAATTGGTCGCAGGCTTTTGAAGCCGAAAGTCATTTGAGAGTTATTCTGTTGTTCTGAAAATTTACATATTAAATTGAGAACCCATTGCAGACCGAAAGTATTAGTTGGTTTTGTCCCTTTATTGAGTTATGTTTCCTAAATTAGATTTTTGGAAACACGAACGAATTAATATTTAGACTTAATATTTTGTACATCCTCAAAATCATTGTATTTAAAAGGTATTGGCCAGTGGATCTTTTAATGTTTTTCGCACTTCGTATTTATTAATCATTCAAAAAAAAATATCTTTCAAGGGTAAACGTAATTGATACAGTTCAATATGACCGAAGAGGATGGGTCGAATTATCTGAAGGAATTACCGTATTTATATCTGATTTTTCAATTTAAATTTTTTTTATGTTATCTACAATGATTAATTAAATATAAAAATACATTTCATTCTGCTTTCATGTTATGTGTACGAAAATAATAATCACAGCATTTCTTAAAATGCTACTTTAGTCATTTGTCGATAGATGTTTGCTCTTTTTTTATAAATAGGTGTGCTTAATTAAACAATTTGTCTTATGCATTAATTATATACGTTTTTCGTATAAGCCCGCTCCCTCTAACATTCGTATTAACATACTTCGCTTTCAAACTGTCTTCTTCTAATTTTTGAAACTTACTGCACTAAGTAAGCAAAGCAAAATGATGTGATTTGAAAATTAGATCGCTTAGAAATAACATTACAAATAGTATTTTTTTGTTTAATCTTTTTATAAGCCCAGAAAAAGTATCAGGCCTATAAAGATAGTTTTAAGTACAAAATTTCGGTCATGGTTTTATTGTATAATTTGGGAAATTAAATTGTATAGAAAATGATTATAAATTTTTTTAATATTTGTGGCTGAGCTTCGTGAAATAAAATGAGACACGCTTTTTGGCGATGTTTTCTCGTGAATAAATCAAAACATGTGGCTGTTGTTAAGCGGGAATTTAAACCTTATCGCCATCTACATAAGAAGTATTTTTGTTAATGGCCTGATACCGTATTTTACACCATGTGTTGCATCACATTAAGAAAAGAAAACACTTAGAATTATGTTATGAACACACCTTTTAACGAAAAATAAGCTACTAATTGGATTGAAGTAGGAACACGGATAAAATTTTTATTCTAAAATACGATAATTTTATTATTAAAAACGGATAAAAACGGGACTGAAGTTCCTACGAACAAATTAAAAGTGTTTCAATGTTTATTGGTGGGAAAAAGTAAGAATAGTTTGTTGGTATACGTAATTTCGTACTTTGCCAATAAACATTGAAACCCTGTTAATTTGTTCGTAAGAACTTCAGTCCCGTTTTTAACCTGTTTTTCGAATAAAATAATCGTATTTTAGAATAACATTTTTCTCCGTGAACCTACGTAAGTACCTAAATGTAAATAGGTAGTTGCCTAAATGTAAACAGGTAGGTATCGAATTGTTAATATGTAGGTACCTAGTTAGTAGCTATATACTTACCTATTTACACTAGGTACTTACCGCAATCCGATTAGTTACCCAATTTAGTCCATAGCGTGAAACGAAGGGCGGGACGGCGCACAAACTCATTACGGTAATTCCGGGCCGAGGCAGTTTAAATGCCCGGGCCCGCTGAGCACTGCACGGTACGCCCCTGGTCCGGCCCGGCTGTTCACTTTTTTGTGGTCACCGTTTTCTGGTTTTGGAATTACTCCCTCTGCATGTGTGTTTCGAACAGGCCCAGAATCAGAATTTTAACAAATTTTGGGCCTTAAAAAAATGAAACCTTTGAAAAATTAATCAAGCACTTTTGTCAGATATGGTTTTAGATTTTTGCGGCCAAAAGTATTTAATTTATCTTTGAGGTGTTATGCCGTATTGCGCTATCTAATTTTTAGCCAACTTTTCGGAGAGCGTTACAAAGAACATCATCAGGGCAGATTTGTGTGATGATGTGCCTGATGAAAAATAAATACCGAAAAAAAGCTCTTTTTTGTTTATTGTCCTTTGGTTTTATAAATCTTGTTTGCCGTAAGTCGTGTTTTGTGACTAGATCTCAATACTTAAATAGCCAGGTACTTTTTCAACACCTTCATTCCCTTCTCATTTCCCTCCCCATTAACCGCAGCCTCATAACATACCCCTATTGGGGATGTCATAGTCTCACTAGCTCCAGATGGGAACAGTTGTGTTCACGTAATTAAATTAATATTAAAGGAAATTAGTAATTTTTAAATCAAATTCTCGGCGTATTTTTTTTTTTACAAAAAAACATAAATTGATTTTGAAAGATTGTTATTTTATCTGGTAAACGCACTTTTTAAATTTTGAAAAACTAAGTTTATTTTTAATATATTAAGGTTATACCGTTGGTCGTTGGCAGATTTGTTCTATTTTCAAATGAAATAATTGTATTCTACAACACAAATTTCAAATCATACCTATAATCAAACAACAGAATAAATCAATACATTATCTAGTATACCCAATTTTCAGAATTTTAATTTAAGTTCAATTAAAATCATTAAAAAATAAATCCGAGAACGTGTCTTGTGACGAAAATACCTCAGTTTTTCTATTTATTTAAGGTCTTACAAACTAAAATATTTCTGATTTTTTTTACAAACTTATACTTGTGATAAAAAAATACACGATATTTAATAATTCATCACCGTGCGTTTTGAGCATTTTTATTGCTCACTTGAATGTATGTATATATTAAAGCAAGTTTCGAATGAAATAAATCGATATTATTTTTTGTAATTTAAAAAATTTGATACGGGGAATAATCGATCTTTCTCATCGGAACCTCCCTGTACAATTGCAAGCATTTTTAAACTTTAATTCTCAGCCGCTGGTCAATGGCTCTTAAATATTTATTTATTTATATTGTTTATGGACTTCCACAAACATGAGTTATACTCGCCTACCTAGATACTCTTATAATAATTCTGTGGAACAGTAATCGTGAAGTGAAATAATATGCAATTTAAATTATATATATATATCCCACACATAGTAATAGTATTATGTTAACATTGATAATTTTTATATTTTTTTTTATTTTATTATTTCATATTTTTTTTTAGGTTTTACAGTTTTGTCATTTTTTTTTACTACCACACTAGGCTAGTGCCCGTGTTGTGGTAGTCAGATATGAAATAAAGCTAAAAAATATTATTTTATAGAAAAAGATATAACACAAGAAAGAAGAAAAAGAAAACATATTTAAGAAAAGACAAAACTAAATCCAAATATAAAAATTAAAAGTAAGCTGGAAAATACTTTTCAATAAAATGTATACATAAATATTATAAAGAAGATAGAAATAAAAACTTAAAAATATTATACATTATAGGTACGTGGCAAATTATATTGTATTATTATTGAGGTATGTTATTACAGCTTTCTTGTTACTATATTTCGTGTAGTTAAACACATATATCTCTGCGATAGTATTGCCAACTACATGCAATTTACGTATAAGCGAGTATCTAAATGTCTCAGTCGTGATATTGTTTTTGCAATTTTATTTCGAGTAGTTCTTTTTGGTATATGGAATGTAATTAGTAATTAGGCTAAGTAAATCAGGGCTATCTATAACACAATAAACACATTTTAAAATATCTGTCAAAGATACATCGTTAAAAATAACTTTAATGCTTAAATATAATACCTACCAATAATAAAAATAATATATTTATATTGAGGGATCAGTAGGATTTATCGGTCAAATTAGGAATTCCACCGAGCCGAACCCTCTGATATGAAAATATCTGGAGACGGTGAATTATATTCCCATTTAATAGTTTGGTAGATTAACGTGTTGTTCTTGTATTGTTTTGTATTAATTATACTTATGTAATACACTTGCATAACGTGGATTTACTAGATGATCATTTATATGGAAAAGTGTATGAAAGGGTTTAGTTTTTCCTATGGGAAAAACTAAGCCCGGACCTGAAAATCTGGTGCGTAAAAAAAATATATAATCAAACATAACTCAATAGTTTGGTCGCCCTTCTACAAAATTCATATCCATAATATTGAAAGAATTCAAAGAAAATTTCTACGATTTGTAAATTTTAAACTTAACATCCCTTTAGAGCACATAAATAACCTATCATTAAGGCGGTATGATGCCTAAAATAAAAATCCAAAACAGGCGGGACCACGGGCGTGTCCTACGGCCGGGGGCGTTGTCCACCAAAAGTCACAGGGCGGGTGACTTCTACCGGCATTGCACAGTGTAACAGTTCTCAATTTATCTTGGACAAATTTAAATAAATTTCAGCATTAAATTTGTTTACGCTTGTCATAATAAACATTATTGTTAGCAGTAATCAGGTAATAAAATATTTTACATGGTGTTCAGAAACTCGCGGTACCTACAACATCAGCAAAAATATAAGAGATCCCATGTAATCGTATATCACATTTCCTTCCTTAGGTTATTTATATCTGTACCCGAGAAGCATACGGATGCAACTCCAAAAAGCCAAATGTTCAGTAGAGCCAAAACCGTATTTTTTCTGTAATTATGGTCTCATAACTTCTGCAGGTATTCGTGCTGATTGATGAAATTTTTGTAATTATTAAATCAATTAGTTTTGTTTTAAAGTTGAGAAAATAAAACGAAATATTTTACATGCAAAGCCTAAAAATAAATGTTTAAAATAAATCATTATGGAGTTGAGTCCTTCTGCTTCAAAATGCAATAGACTATTTCGATATAACAAGTAAAAAATTAAATTAAATTATTAAAAGATCGATGTTTGAAAATTTTATTTGGAAGTAAAATAATAACTATACACAACAGGTAAAAGAAAAATACATTTTATTGTATATTTCTTAATATAATTATTACTAATTATTGGTATTTTCCAAATCTTCGTCATTTGACGGAGGATATTCTGGCATTTATGACTTAAAATTTTGTTAAAAAATGCAGTGGATTTTTTTCAACATTAACTCCACAGAGTAGGCCCTGAGAAAAAAAATCCCCCAGGGCCTATGTCATCTTTGGGGATGCTGTGTGGAGTGTCTTTTAGGGTAAGGAAAGAAAGGAGGTTCTGGGAAGGAAAAAGGTATGAAGGATGGGTATGAATACGGGGGTCAATGTGTTTTGGCCTTCACAGTTGTCAGACCATATTCAATACTATCCCCCAAATCGCTATATATCCACTTCAGGAGGTAAGAAGTCTCTTCATTTGCCCCCCTGACACCGACTGACTCATTCCACATACAAAAATTGCCTTGTCATTGGTGCTGCCCAGAATGGCTTCATTTAAACACCACAATTTTTTCAAATAAAAATATTCAGAACGGGCACGGAAGATATTTTTCCATATCCGAGTCATGAAAACTAATACTGAATACGATGACTTCCCTCGCAACTTATCCGATTTTTTTCAGATTGTATCGCACTTTCGCCTCACGTAAATGCGTTTCTTTTTCCCCTTGGAGTTTTATTTTATATTTATCCTTCCTGTTTAATGATTACCAATATCACAGGTGTCGTTTGTTGATATATGAGGTTATTGTGTCTATTTAGATAGAAAACAAAGAGATTAGAAGCAGAAGGATGGACTTGAGTCCTTCTGCTTCGAATGCTTCTAAGAATAATGGTAGTTGCATCCTTATACATTTTTGAAAAACCCTATATTTCTTCAAAATATGACTACCATCTTTCTGCCACTGATGAACATGATCATTTACTACACATCCTCATCAAAAACTCATTTCTTCAAATTTTGGACTTGCATCCGTATGCTTCTCAGGTACAGATATTTGTTTGTTGTAAATCTTTTTTAAAGGCCAATAAAATCTGAATAGAAATATTTAATATTTGTTTCTGTAAATATACTATAAATGCCAATAAAATCTGAAAATAGCAATATATTTTATTTATGAACTAATTTATTTCTTTCCGGTAAATATATATATATATATATATATGTATATATATATATAAATAATATATATATATATATATATATATATATATATATATATATTATTATTTAGTAAAAGATTATACATATTATATTATACATTATTTAAATGTTTTGACTGCCCAACTAGGAGGAATCCCGTTTTAGGGCAGTCAAATTACGATGATGTATAAAATATACAGAACATGTTAGTACAAAACCAAAAGAATTGAAGGAAATAAAAATAATAGAAAGAATAATAAAAAAAAAATAAATTTAAAAAAATATATGAATGTTTAAAATATAATATCTTATGTTCATTTATTATTATTAGTTATTTTGATAATACATTTTTCTAATTACTTGTTGTGGAATTTCATTGTAATGCGATAATAAAACAATTTTTAAGTTCGTTTTACTTTTCTTTTATAGACCGAACCGGTTACGGTCATCTGAGATCGGGTAAATCATTTTAAAGGAGTTCTTGCTTGTGTAGTGGTGTACAATTTAATATATAAGTAATTAACATATGGTAAACAGTTATGGAGACATTGTTGGTGGGGTACATCTGCTACTAAAAACTTGTTTATTTTTTGTTTGTTTTTAAAATACATACACAGGAGGCCTTCAGGAAAACAATTTCTCTCGGGAACTATGTCATCTTGGGTAGGCTGTGAGGAGAGCCTTTTTAGGGAAAGAAAGGAGTTCGAGGAAAGAAAAAGGTTCGAGGGGCGGGTAGGAATATGGGGTCAGTGAGTCCAGCCGTGACGGACATATGAATCTATTCCTTCCACTACGGTGCGGCGATGGGTCGAGAGTGTTCTGCTGGAGAAATTAATAGGTCTCCCTCAACCAGTCTCACGCGATCCGGCCCACCACGCAATAGGTGGGCAAATGCAATCCGCCGCCAATCGAAAATTTTACAACGGTTGCCTTGTAAATTATCTTTACTAGGACAGAACCGTGAAAAATCACGGGATAGTCTGAATTCCTTATAAATATATAAAGAAAAAATTACCTCTAAACCGAGATAAATGACACTTCACGGAGTATGCTTTCGTAAATATAGAACTAGACGTTGCTAGAACTGAACTGAAAATAAAAAAAAAATAATGCTGATAAAAATAAAAAAAACTTATGAAAGCATTCTACTCCCAAAAACCGATGTGGCCTACAGCTACAATATAATAAAAAAATTGTAAAACAATATGCATACATTATTTATGATTACCTAATTCTAAATTCTTTTTGAGTAATAAAGATCCACCATGTAATAATTTTTACGGGTAATGTTGCAAAGAAACTAACAAAAAAAATACTGGCCCAAAGGCACATTAACTGTTTTGCCCCAAAATTGTTCAATTCCGTACCCAATTCCATCAACACATGCCAAAACTTGAACTTATATAAAAAATATATTAAAAGTTGGGTAAAAAATATGGAAGTAAATCATTTTTTCCTATAATTTTATACTATCTACATTTTAAATAACTACAATATGCCATGTCTTTCCGAATCATTAGATTTAAAAAAAATATATATATATAAATGTGTGTATGTGTATGTATGTATATGTGTGCGTATGTGTATGTATATATATATTTATGCATGTAGAATAATTTTCTCGATATCTATATATAAGAATACAAAAATATTTTTTAAATTTTAATAAAAATTTTCACAGAAATTCCTGCAAAATCAATTACCTCTTCACAGTACACATATGTACTATATTTTTAATTTTTAATGTTTTTATTTTAACCACCACTGTTTTTATACCCACATATTATAATGCCCACGCACAGGCTTCGCCTTTGTGGATTTTTTTTTTGTTACTCTTTTCATTTAAGTTATTATGTATGTATCTACCTGTAAATGTATGTATCAAAAAATTTTTGTCAAGAAAAAAAACTAACGAATTGAAAAAATAAGTCTAGAAAATAATCTTTAAGACAGTTAAAAAATATATATTGTCCATATTTCTCTGAAACTCCACCACAGTGCGTATTTTAAATACAAATTAATACTAAAAAATACATATTCCTTTAAATTTTGGAAACACACAAAAAATACTTTACTTAGTTGTAGAAGTAGTAATATTTAAAATAAACGAAAGATTTCACTAATATATTTAAAAGTATTCGATTGATTAAATAAAATAAATACGTAAAAAAGTCATTGAAACGTCGGGCCGGAGCAGACGTCTTCACATGCCGAATCTCTATCGGCAACTAAATAATAACAGCGTAAGTCTTTCTCTCCCTGCAAATGAAAATAATGTCTGGCGCTGCGGCGTACTACGGTTGAGTTTACATTGTCAGGCCAGAAATTGCACATTACCTAGTGGTAGATTTTAATTATTTCTGATGAACATATTAATAAAATCTTAGATGTTTTTCTACTACACCCTCGGTAAAACATGAATTTATCGTTAAAAAAAATAATATTGACCTTACCGCTAAAGATGTAGTTGTACAACGTATTACAATTTTCAAAGGCGTTGTACGTTAAAAAAATGTATGGTAAGGTACTGTTTTTTTTAATCTAAAATATAAATAACTTGTATTCCTCGGGGAGCGTCAAAAAAAATTTGGTAATTCAATTACGAATTCGCCGAAATAAATTAAAATGTGAGCCTAGGGCAAACCCTCGATAAACGTGGTATTGTCTCACCTTAATGAATATTTTAAATATTCCAACTTTAGAAAACAGACGAAAAATAACCGACCTAAACTTTTTATTAAAATTACTATACTCTAAATTTGATTGCTGTGAACTCTTGCATTTAATCAATCTACATGTACCTACACGAACTACTAGACAAACATTAACATTTTATATACACACATCTCATTCTAATTATAAATTGCATTCACCAATACAACGATTACATAGTATTGGTAACCAATATTTAAACATAATTAATCTATTGATGTATTTGACAATAGTTTGAATTTGGCAAACTATTTCTACTTAATTCATAAACTATTGTAAATACCAATTTTATACATTTTTATTAATACCTATTATTATTTATTGGCAGGCTATCTATTTTTACTGTATTTATATTCTATATTATCTACATTTTGTCAACTCATATTTTACCTAACCTATATTATGTGTCTTTATGTTTTCTTTTACTTACCTGTATTTTATTCACTTCTAACTCTTCACTGTAATTAATCAAAACACGTTTAAATAAAAATAAATAAATAAAATAAGAATAATATAACATCTATAGACTTTTTTAATTTTCTTAGCAAATCCCTCATCTGGCCCTGATCGTCATCCCTTTCAAAGCATATATCTTGGTGATTAATGCCCGGTGAAGTTGGTTTCGCCCACCGAATCCTTTTGTTTCATTTTACAATATATAAATTGCAATCGCGGGTCCCCAAATAGACACCCATTTTTTAATACTTACAACTTATAACGACCTCTATTTATGTTCCCAACAAAACACCTTGCTTAAAATAATTATAATGGGTAGTAAAATACATCCAATGACATCTGTTATAGGTATAAAAGAAAACCGAATGTTAGTGCCTTACAGCATTCCTCTTGTACTTTTAACAAATTTTAATTTTTACCCACAAATTACTTTCTGATTCTGTTCCTACCCACCTTATGCCGACCAGATACAATCATGTGTCATGTTTAGTTTTAAAATTAAATCTCGTCCTGTCATATTGTTAAATACGGAGCCTTTATTCGACCGTGTCGAAATATATAAGTGATCATCGTGAGCTCGTGAGTTCAATGGTGAATATCAGAACTAGCGTAATAAGACAAGCGACTAAAAAAATATCGGGTAAGTCGGCAATCCTGACTATCCTCAATTCCTTCCACTTTGCGGGTATCGTTTTTGTCCCCAACAATTTAATGGATATCGGGTGGGAATGACATCCGTGTCTTGTTCTAACGGTATTTCAATGGAAGAGGTTCGAATGACCAGAACCGGTGCATATCCCGGAACTACGCTAAATGCACGCTTAAGAGGCTAGACTTTGAACGACACGCGGAACACCCGCGACTGTCATTCTGTCCCGCTCACAATAAGCTCACGCACACTTACAATACATGCGAATGCGAAATGTGCGAATGAGACAACGCTCAAATTTACCTACAGAAATCGCCCGAAAAGGGGTTTATGGAGAATACACTTTTCTACACCGAAACATTCACGAAATTGAAATTTTAAAAAATATATATTTTTTAGAAAGAAGAAGCTACGTCGGTAGCTTTTTATAATTTTATAATTCTTTATGAGAGTTGAGTTAGCAGCACTTTTTCCTTAAATAATATTTTTTAATAAATCGTACATGTTTGACAGTGAATGTTTACGTTAATACGAAACGCATCGAAAATTCGAAAACATACCAACATAGTTTTCACCCTCTAGAAGGCAGTATAAAAAAAATATATTCATTTTGTGCAATTTTCGATGTAGAAAAGTGTTTTTTCCCGGGCGTCCTTTTTGTATGGGCCGAAAAGCGAAGTCTATCGTCTTAACATTTGCACATAGTTGACATTCTCCACATGAGAATGAGTATCTACGACTGTGTGCTTTTTACTCAAAAAGACCCTTCACATTGTGTAGTGTCCTTGAATGACACGTAGTTTCTGATAGATGGCGGTAAGCTTAAAGCTTATGTCAAGTTCAGACAGATGTCGGGCAGTTAGAGTAGATTCACCCGGTCAACGACAGCTCAAGCTCTAAGATTCAATTCCTAGACATACATAGTCGGTCGTAAAAAATATAAAATAATGTTAACACGTAAATAGTAATAATAAACCAGTTTTTAACAAGGACTATTATTCTAACCTATTATTCTTGAAGAGTCCCAAAACAATTGCTAATTTCTGCCTGTGGATAAGGAAAACACGACACACGACACACTGTAATCTCTAAAGATGACATAGGCTCTGACTAAAGAGTTTTATTTAGATTAATGAAATATAAGAAAATAAATTAACATTCACATTATTGGAGCGCAGACCTGTGAAAATCATAAGATATCATAATTGTGGGATTTATACGTTCTTAATATTGGAATATCTTGAGGACTCTTGAGCGGTATTTACATAAAGAAAACCTTCGATAATTTTGAATCTGTAAATAATTGATAATGCTTTTATAGAGCGAATTTGATGTAGGTAGGTACCATTTTTGTCAGTAAATTATACGTCTTGATCGTTGGCTTGTGTACAGATTTCTATATTTAAAAGATATGCCAAGTTGATTATTCAGACATCTCCGAAAAGTCCAAATATTAGTTTAGTGTGCAGTTATATGTAAGATTATACCCTCTATTTGTTACAATATTTAGATTGCTCATAAACACCACCAAATCAATTATAATACTGAAAAACTTGAAGTGAAATAAATAATAAATTGATGTTTTCTGGATTACTAGTAAGAAATTTCAAAATATCATATTAATGTACCAGACCTTGAGGTTTCCCGGTGATTTTATTGCATATTTAATATGTAAAACACAGACCCGTGCAAAAGATATTTGATTTATGGTGAGTATTTATTACTACGTAGTATTAGATACTATTATTTCCAAAAAGGCTCACGACGTGCCATATTACCCGAAATTACTGTACTATTTTATTTTAATTTTTTTATTTTATTTTTATTTTTTTATTTATTTTTATTTATTTATTTTTTTTTTAAAAGAAAGACAAACTTTCCCGGGTTACGAATAACCCCACAACATTTAAAAATCACCTACTACCACCACATTAAGCGGAAGATGTTGCTTGTGTTGTGACGGAGGACTTAGCTAGCCGAGGAGTCGAACACGGAACGCCTGGGTGGGACCCAAATATTATTAGTAGTATTCCCGGCGTAGTCCAGCGGTAGGGCGTTGGACTGCCATTCCGAAGGTCGCGGGTTCGTACCCGGCGTGCGCAAATAAATTTTATTTAATTGATTTGTTTTATTTCACAATTATTTATTAAAAATAATATATAGTATATTTGCGGCACGTTCCAGAGTGGAAGATACTCTTAGTATCGCCCTGGTGTAAGACCACCATTCAGAATTGAAACATTGCTTGAAATGGCTTTAGCCGTATTTAGTGACTAGATCTGAATAGCCAGGTACTTCCCCACCTTCCTCTTTCCCACTTACCTTCAGCCTCATAATTATTTATTTATACTTAATTACTGTAACCAATGTATAAAATTTTCATGTAAAGGCCCATTAGGGCGTGAATAAATAAATAAATTAATAAATAACATACCCCAATTGGGGATGCCATAGTCTCACTGGCTCCAGACGGGAGAAGTTGGAACTCTTGTGAGGTATTCGCTATAAAAAAAAAATTAATATAGATTTCTAACTAAGTATTTGGAGACGTCTGACTTGATATTTGACGATTGATATTGTCCAGCGTCCCTTCTACAAAAAGTCACCGACTGCCACTGTTACCTACATCCATTACCCACCTCTTCTGCCAACGAACTTTGCTGTTCAAAATCATCGTTATAATATCCTTCACATCAATATTTTTTTTAATCTGGCATAAGAACCAGCATCAAAATACCATAAAGTACAGCACGCAACACTGTTGCACCTACAAAATAACTCTGACAATGTGGATTGTGCAGGGTCCGAGGAGTCCCCGAGAGGCGTGGTCCACCCCATCAGGATCTCATCAGCAACGGGCGGTGGTATGGCACGAGATAATAACCACTGAGCAGGGGATCACTACCCGTCCCACGCAACGAAGATTTATTCTCTTTTATCTACCTTGTACTCGTATCTACCAGGGAAGACATTAGTTGGGAACACGAAAGCCTGATTTTGGTTGTGTGTAATATGTCATCATCAGGTGTGCATTTCTCATGATTTTTTTGGAAATTCTTTTAAAGGTGATGCGCCACGTCCTGTAAAATTCGGGATCAGGCCACTAACAATAACACTCATTATGTAGGATGGCGATAAGGTTTAAATTCGCGTTGCAACACCAACCGCCTATTTTGATTTATTCACGCATTTTATTTTATTTTGCGAAGCTCAGGCACAAATATTTAAATGTTTTACAATAGTTTTCTAAAGAATTTTTGATTTTCTACATTATACAATAAAACCATAACCGAAAAATGGTTCCTAAAAGTGTATCAAATAACATCTAAATTAATGGTATATAATCATTTCTAACGATCTAATTTTCAAACCAAAACCAAATGATTTTGCGTTGTTTGGTAGTGCATCACAAAGGAAAACGTCACTTTATTATTTTAAAACAGGCATTATGTCAAAACTTACGGCCTTTTTACGTGAATGAATGGAGTAATAGGTTTACATTATGAATTCAAAAAAATATGCTTCGGATAAAATTATGCTTTTTCTATCTTATTATAATTGGATAATTTGTAGAGTGCCGTTTTTGTGAGAAATCATCTCAAGTACGCTGTTAAATTTATTATGAATTCTAAGGCTCTCTATCTGATTTCATTATTTACAAACATATACAGGAAACATACTTACCCCGAACGTCACTTCCGATAAACACACTTATATTAGAATATTTTTTATTGTTAAAGAAGATACGACTTTACATTTTATATTACTGGCTTCCCCCCATTCCTGTTGATACTACATTTATGAAAAGATTCGTGGAAAAAATAGAGTTAATATTTATTTTGAAATAGAATTTAGGACTTTTTAGGGCTAAGGCATTTTTTTAACTTCATAAAAAATATAAGCGGCCACTACCAAAAAATGCATTTATTCATTAGAAATGTATTTTTAAATATTTTTTTATAGTGAATACCTCGCAAGAGTCCCAACTGCTCCTGTCTGGAGCCAGTGGATCTATGGCATTCCCAATTGGGGTATGTTGTGAGGGGTTTCTAATATCTTTGGTTGTGAGGCTGAAGGTAAGTGGGGAAGGGAAGGAGATGGGGAAGAGGAAGGTGGGGAAGTACCTGACTATTCAGATCTAGTCACTAAACGCGGCTAAAGCCCTTTCAAGCAATTCTGAATGGTAGTCTTACTCGAGGGCGATACTGAGAGTATCTTCCACTCTGGAACGTGCCGGAAATATAGTAGATATATATTGATTTTAATTAATTTATTGTGAAATAACACAAATTAATCAAATAAAATCTATTTGCGCACGCCGGGTTCGAACCCGCGACATTAGGAATGGGAGTCCAAAGGCTTACCGCTGGACTATGCTAGCCGCATAATGAGAAACAACTTTTGAAAATTGTAATTTTAAAACTAGGATCATCTATGATAGTTTTCCTTGAATATTTTTTTTTTCTTTCGTAAAAAATTATTCACCAAATATAGATATGGATTTTTTGTATCAATGTTATAAAGTACAAATTATAGAACGTAGGTAATAGAATATTATTATGGCAGTTTTAGAATAGTTAAACACATATTCACCGTGAGCTCTTCATCGATAAACCTGTTTTAAATTTTACACAACTGATGAACTATCGTCTACCATATATGAATGTTCATATATCAATTGTGTAAAATTTAAAACACGTTTATTAGTAAAGAATCAAAAAAATTATTGCTATTTAAATATATTTTTTTAAATCATCCTCGTCTGCCGGCAGAACATTTCATCCATTATAAACCAAAAGACATTTTGAAATATAACCTCAAATATCTCACACATATTACACCATTCCCATCTTATCATTCAAACATGTTAATTTCGTATTCAAGATCGTATGAAATATCTTTTCCTTGAGATATTGTGACCGCTGACAATTTAGAAGAATATTTCCTGTGAGCCGACCCCCTGGCAAGCCTGACATAGTGTCACTCAATCGGCGGTGTGAATGAAGTTATTAATGGGATCGAACCCGCGCCTTCAGCATACAGCACATTGAGTAATGGAGTGACACATTTCTCAGATATGATGAATGCAAAGTCACATTGACAGAAGTTTTACCAGGTGAGCCCTTAACATTCAGTATGGCAAGGAATCCACTGTGGGATCATTATATACATTTTTAAACGTTATAGAGATAAAAAAAACATTTCCCTCGATAATATACTCATATACGAACTACACAGGATAGTTACTTTTTGTCGTTGTTAATATACAGGTTGTTAAGGTACGTATTTGACTTACTTTAACCAGTGATACTTGACATTATTATGAGTAAAAAAAATAAAGGAAATTTTGCTCTCGTGTGATATTTTTTATATTTATTTTCTTTTTCAACTAAAAGCATAAAAATCAATAGATATTGCATAGTTAGGGGAGGTGTTAAGTGGGCAGTTACTCCGCAGAGTGACCAATGTCAACATGTGAAAGATTTTTGTTGTTTGATTTTTAAGAAAAAAAATTGAAAAAAAGGCTTATAGCAAACACTTGGTGGATTAACATTATAAAAAAAATTAAACAAATACTTTGTTTTAAACCACTTTGTTTTAATTTATGTTCGTCGTTTATATGTTTATGGTCTATAAGTTTATAAGTCTATAGTTTACTCGTATATGTTTATTTTCCTGGAGAAGGTTGAGTTCAACCGATACCGATTCTGGGACGAACTCTGGGTTCTAACAAATAAGGTTATAGTACGAGGGGGAGGAAACAATATTATTACCTACATCTAACATAAATTTAATAAAAAATAAAAAACAGTGAATTAATGCCTGGTGACGCGAAAGTCACACTATTCGATTGTGTCATATTATGGAGAAACACCCATCTTGTGTATTCTGCATCACTGCAATATTCCATTATATTATTATGAACGATTATTGATGTCCTGACACGGTCGTTTTTGGAATATAAACCTTACGTTGATGAATTTGATGTTTTTTTGTGTGTGGATATCAAAAGGTTAAATAATTATGATTGACTGCAAAAGAATTTAAATTTGAATGTCGTTGATTTGAATGTCATATTGCAAACATTGAGTTAGATAATTAATGGTGGTGTATTTTAATAGATTGGATATGATGAAAGGACGACCGCACTATAGATAGATTGTAATTCTGATTTTTTCTTCGATGGTTTTTGTTATTTTCAGGGCCGCTTTCACTATTGAAAAGCAGAACGAACGTATTTTGTCAGAAGGTAAAAATAATTCCTCTTTGCAACAAAATCAAAATACATAAATTTCTGAACATATCTGAAAACTAATAACTGTTTTTGTAAGGTGATGAAATATGCAATGAAATGTCATTATTAAAAAGAGAGGTATCTATAATTTTTGAAGTATTAAAATTTTCAATTAAAAAAAAAAAGTTTAAAAATGGCATACCTTACGTCTTACGTTTATCTTTTAAATAAAAATTAAATTAGTTAAAATATATATATTTTTTTTTAACTCTTATTTTAATATTTTTTTAAGGTTATACCCATCAATGTAGTATATCATTCAGGAATAAGATAACACAGATAAATTAAAACGAAAATATGTAAAATATCATGACTCAGAAAAATAAAAAAATAACGATGGCAACTGAAACTCAAAACCACGATCTCTTGTCTGACCGGAATAAAGGCCAACTCGGCCATTGAGACCTCTTATGAAGTTGTTGTTGTCGATCTCATATTTTAAAATCAGAATGTCAGCCCAATTTCAATATATATAATCGAAATGTTGCTTAAAATTATTTAAGCAATTCCTTCCTCTTCTCCATCGCTTTTCACTCCTCCCTGCTTCCTTTATCCTCACAACATATCCCAATTGGAAATGCCATCGCAATCGTCCCACTGGCTCCGTGTATTTACATAAAAATAAACTTAGCCTAAAAACTGGTAACGCAAGCAATATAATATGTTAGAATATAATACATTAATTAGAAAGAGCGTAAAGATGAATTTAAATATTATGAATAATAAAAAAATATTTTTTCATGACCCATTATTAAACTTGTTCCCTTTATAAATAATGCCCTTTAACCCCCTCCCCCTCTCCTTCCTCCCACTCATACCTATCCATTGGCACTTTTAAGTCTAAATATAGTGTTGTAATTAGTTTTAATTGATTTTTTATCAAATAAACGTGGTTAATACTAAAGTATTCTATTAACTTTGAATTTAAATGATGCCACAAAATAAGTTTGCTGGGTTTGAAGAAATAAAATATATACTTAGGGGGCATACGTTAATTACGTGACTAAAAATAGGGGGGTCCGGTAAAATCTCACCAAATATCATTATACCGAATGGGGCGGGGGGGATATCAATAAAAATCTCACGTCACTTTAAAAGAGTATGTAAATAATTTTAAATACATGTGGGATTACGAAAGATTTTTTAAATATTTATATTGAGGGATCAGTAGGATTTATCGGTCAAATTAGGCAATCCACCGAGCCGAACCCTCTGATATAAAAATAGATGGAGTCGGTGAATTATTTTCCCATTGAATTGTCTGGTAGGTTAACATGTTGTTCTTGTATTGTTTTATATTAATTATACTTATATAATACACTTGCATAGCGTGGATTTACTAGATGATTATTTTTATGGAAAAGTGTGTGAAGTCTGGTGCGTAAATATTAATATATTTCACATACATAATTATTCATATTTATACACAACATAATTTTGGACGTAAAATATGTATATATACTTTTGAAGTGTCCCATTTTGCCCGCTGAAAAAATGGCTATTGAGAAAAACATATTTTTCGAGAGTAAAAAAAAAATCTCACGTGAGGGGGGGGAGGGTCCCACTAAATCTTACTTAATCTCACAAAGAAGGGGGGGGGGTCATATGTACTCATATTGACTGTTCAACTCTAAGCTGAAATAAGTTTAAGTGTACCGCTGATCTAGAACTATATTTTGAGTCGATCGTCAATATGGCCGCATCCAGACAGCACTTTTTCTTTCTAGACAGCGACAACAATTTCAAAATATTTGGTGGTTTTCAAATTGAACAAAGCAAACCTGCCACTGTACAAAAAAAATCTGACAATATTACCTACAGAGAACAACGAAATAAAATATTAAATATTATTTAAAATTTAATGGTTTCCTTTATTCTTCCGAGCCAAAACCACACAATGTGTTGTGTTCCAAATTTAAAAAAATATAAAACGTATCCAGTGTTCTGACTTGCCAACAGAGGGCAGTAAAAACTTTAATGACAGCTCTTCCATTTGTCAAATGCGCGGATTATAGAAATTTGGAGGATTCAGCCGTATAATGAAATTATGTGATCATAAATTATATAAGATGGCCAACTGCCACCAAATGAAAAATTTACCAATTTAATTCATTTACCGATTTTGATAGTATACTTTTGGTTTAATAGTTGCGGCGCCCATGAGGTGATTTCTCACAAGAACGGCACTTTAGAAATTATCCAATTATTATTATTATTAGGTACCTACTACCTACCTACTTAGGTTACATACGAATGTATGTGATTGAAAAAGTGTTCGTAAACCATCAAACTGCGATTTTTTTTGTAAAAATATTTAGTTTATAAAGAAATAGTTTGTTGCTCACACATTTTGTCTACGCGTTTAAAAAAATCAAATGGATTTTAAAACCACAGAACTTTGTATTTTTTGTAGCACCAATCAAAAGTTATTAATTTGCGAGCCGGGTATAGGTACCCCGCGAATCATTTATTAGATAGACAACACCTCAAGGAAGACATGGTACGATCAAGTGAATCAGATACTTGAGTCGGGCCATGCCAAGAGTCAGAATAATAGAAGAGCACGTATGATAAGATGTATGAATGTGAATGAGGCGAGGAGTGTATGCCAAGACCGAGTCGTTTGGCGGTCCGTCCTCTCTGCCTACCCCTGCGGGGAAACGGCGTGGTGATTGGTTAGTTAGTTAACACCTCTGACATAAGTCCCTCTAAGTGATTTGCTAGGTTTGGTGACTTAGCAGCAGTGGCCGGATTCATAAGGTGAGGCGGTGTCTGGGCGTGGCGGTGAATGTGGCTGCCCAACCACTGCCGGAACGAGACACTGACATTTAGATTCCTACCCACCCTTATTCCTTATTTCTTCCCAGAATTTCCTCCCTTCCTTTTCTAAAAAAACTCTTTACACAGAATTCCCAAATGTGACATAGACCCGGGGGAACCTTTTTCTCATGGCCTGCTGTGTAGAACTAATGTGAAAAAAAGTCATCGAAAAGCCAAGTTGAGCTAAAAACCAAATAAATGATATAAAGAGATTATTTGCCCATACTCAGCTTTCAGAAATTTCGTTTTGTAAAAAAAAACTTTTTTGATTTCAAGAAATGCGAACTCAATCCAAAATTTTAGACAGAATGTTTTGTTCATACATATGCTCTATTTCCATAAATTATTTCCAAAAAATGTTCAGTTACAACACACAAACACATCCTCTAGTTTTAACTCATTGGTCAAATAATTTCTCCCTCCAACTCCGGACCACACAATGTGTCCAAGCGAGAAAAATTCAAAAAAGGAACGACAAATTCAAATAAGGAACAGAACGCCGTGGGCCAATCACCGGTGATTCTTTTTTTTAATTTATAGAAGACCGTCTTTTCGAATTTAGAATAAATTTGAATATTATCGCAGTAAAGATAATGTCGTAGATCTAATGGATGATATAATATTGTTTGGTAAATTACAGGTTTGAACTCTTTCCCACCTATTTATTCACTGTAAAGGAATCGTTTTCATGAAAAAAAATTATGATTCGCTTTTTCCATATTTATATAATAATTATTAGTAAATATATATACAGAAATGTTGTGAGCAAGCAATGGTGATTTAGGATTAATTTAGTTTTTATTTAGGTACATCTCGAATGTGGGAAAAATGTTAAGACAATAATTATTTCCTTTGTTTGAACAGAGTAAGCGAAATACTCGTATATGAAGTAGTCAATTTATCACGGTTAAAAAATTAAATTGATAATTTTTTTTTTAAATTCTGTTCTGTCTCGGGGGTTTTCTAGAACTTCTCACGATTTTGTAACGATATTCCGAGCGCGGTTTCATTGTTGACAGCCGAAGGCCGATATTGATAAGGATTAAGCAATGGCATCCCGAATTTCTACCGATTTCTTACATATTTTCTTTAAAAGTTTGAAATTTTTAAGCTCTTAAAAACATATATGTTATTCTTTATATATTCCTTACGCCGAAACGGTAATTATTTGAAATTCCCTCGATAGAACTAAATCGTAAAATATGCCCCGAAACTTATTATTTACACGTTTGCTTCTGTTATTTTACAAGTTGTGTGTATAAAAAAAAATCACAATGTTTCTTTAAATGCTACTTAATACAACCACTACGATATTTTTGCTACTTTTTAAACGAGTCTTGTTTTACTAAACTATTTCACAATTTTTGCTGGAAAATTATCGTTTTTTAATATAAGCACGCTCCCCCCATCATTCATATTGTAGTATCTCTCCTTCTTCTTCTTTTTGAGCGGGTAAGCATAGCTTCAAAGAAATTAAATAACGCTGGCAATACTGGCGGATCTGTCTATTGTTTTACATTCCGTAACGTCAAACAGGTACGTAAAAATAAAAAAATACGAATAAATAGACAATTTCGAATTAATATACCTACAAACATTAATAATATCCTGACTATTCACATATACTTTTTAACACTAAACGGGAGAAATTTAGTTCATGAGGTCTTTAGTCACTTTTCAACCACGTTCGTTTCTCCAAGATCGAACGGAATAAATTTATCGCGTTTTAGATGAATAAATGAAGTCTATGGATCGCATATACGATTTATTTTTATTCTACGACCATCGTTAGTTCAGATCCATTCAGTAATAAGCCAGTTATTTTGCTTAACGAGCGACATTATTCAAAAAGTTTTGGGTATCTAACACTCTGCGAAAATATTGCTAACTAAGCACAGGCGACAGATTCGATTAATTTCGTATTGATATAGGGTTACTCTAAGTATAGGGTTTATATTGACGGCAGGAGTAGTCCAGGGGCAAGACTTTGGAACCCCATTCCGAAGGTCGCGGAACACAGCGTGCGCAAATAAATTTTATTTTATTAATAACTATGTGTTATTTTACAATTAATTAATTAAAAATAATATATAGTATATTTCTGGTACGTTCCAGAGTGATGGAGGTAATAATTTAGCGAAAGGAGTTTGTAGTAGTTCTTTGTTTTTAGCTCAGGTATTGTGTATCATTTGTGTTGATTTGTAAGTTGTTTTGTTGTTTCGGTGTAAATTAATCACGATGGATCTTGCAAATAGCTGTTTTATGTCCATAACATTGATTGTATTGAAGATAGTATCAGTGCTGGTAGAAAGAGGTAGTTTGAGAATTATTAGTGTGATTAATTTTTGTGTTTTAATATAATAAATTCAAAGCTTAATAGCTTGTAGGCATGATTTAGATGGTTTTACCACAAATAAGCTTCAGTTACTATTTCAACAGCATTTAGTCTACTTTCGTCCTTCTTCTGCCAGTTCAATGCTTTACTGCCATTTACCAGTGTACATAGGTACCAGAACTCCATTGTGGACTGCCAGCGTCGCTTCTTTGGACAGTACCGTCAAATACCGCCTGTCTTGAAAAATATTTAGTTTGACACTTGAAAAACTCCGCATATCTTGTCGCATTTCAGAACAAATGGGTTTGAACCTGGCACCTTGACCAGGAAATGAACTAATGAACCTTACCAACAAACCGAACCACACCGCAGATGTTAATGTCACTTTCCACCTGCGCGCTTCCTTTGAGACCTGAAGGACATTCAACAACGAACAGCCTTACAGTCAGTGGTGAAATACGTTATGTGTTATGTGGTTCATTAAGGCTTCGTTTTGTTAACTTAAAAGCACTCATAAAAGTTTAAATTACTTCGATGAAGGGTGGTGAAAATGTTTTTCGAAAAAACGATCATTTTAATAGTAAAAACGGTTAAAAACGGCACTGATGTTTTCACGAACAAAGTAACAGGGTTTCAATGTTTATTGGCGGGAACATCTAAGAATAATTTGTTGGTATACGTGATTTCTTAATTTGTTAATTTGTTAGTCAGAACTTCAGTCCCGTTTTAAACCGTTTTTACTATTATTTTTTTTTTTACATTAGGTCCATACAGAAGGCTCTGAGGAAAATAATTTCCCTCATCGTGGATGTCATCTTTGGGGATGGGGATGCTGTGTGGGGGGTATTTTTAAGGAAAGGAAGAAGATGAAGTCCTGGAAGGAAAAAGGTATGAGGGTTGGGTAGGAATCTGGGTTTCAGTGTGTCTTTTATTTGCGCACGCCGGGTTCGAACCCGCGACCTTCCGAATGGGAGTCAAGTGTACCACTCGACCACGGACGGTCGTCTAATGAAGATAATGATTAAAGTATAACACAACAAATAAAGTAGTAGATATATCTTTACTAGATATTTGCTATACCTTTTCATATTTGTCAAAAATTAAGTTAGGTTAGTATTTTGGCCTGAAATCCAAATTTAAGTTTTGCATGAAAAAGGCGGAGCCGTTCCTATTTTGCAACAAAGTTAAATCTACTCTATTATTGCACATTGATCCACTTACTTCTGGCTTCTGGAAAGAAACTGTTTCTCACATGAACTGCAGTAGTTTTAAAGGTTACCAAATATATTAAACAATTTAGCAATAAATAATAAAAATTACAATCAGTGTTTTTTTTGTAATTTAAATTTAATTTAACAATAATTATTTGTTTTTGGTTAAAACAGAAATACTACTAAAAACTTTTTAGTAATGTGGTGGAAGAGAGGTAGATTTATACCTTCGTAGTAGTTTGCAAAGTCTATTTCTACCAATACACTTTTGGCCACAGGCACGAAATAAGGAACAAAAGAAAATAACCTTCAGAATTGTTGTAAACATCAAACATAATCAATTTATCATGATAATTGCAAACGAGATACAATGGACTCAATGCTCTTGTCAATCAAATGCCTTCAAATGTAATATGAAACGCCACTCAAAAATATTATTATATTTTCTATAACCATCTCTATATACAATCTACAAGGTGATACAGTTTTTGGGCTATGACATCACATTTTGGGAAGTAGATACATGTCATTCTGTCCCGCTCTAAATAAGATAACACTGACACTTACGATACATGCGAATGCGAAACGTGGGAATGGGACAACTGCCGTAAACTCTCATATTATTTACCCACAGAAATCGCTCAAAAAAGGTTTCGGAGAATTTTGTACACCCAAATTTTCACGTAATTTAAAAACACAAATATGTTCTCGAAAGAAGAAGCTATGTCGGTATGTTTTTATAATTTTGTAATTCATTACGAGAATTGCGTTAGCAGCACTTTTTCCTTAAATAATATTTCACGATAACATATACACGTTTGACAGTGAATGTTTACGTTAATATGTGAAAATTTAAAAACATACTGACATAGTTTTCACCTTCTATAAGGCATTTAAAAAAATAAAAATTTCGTGCAATTTTCGATGTAGAAAAGTGTTTTTTCCCGGGCGTCCTTTTTGTACGGGCCGAAAAGCGAAGTCTATCGTCTTGACCATATCTATTCTAACCAAATCATTGTGAAAGAAGTATCATCTAAAGCAAACGAGTAATGATAATAACGCGCTGTAAGTTTTTTAATAATATTAATATTGCAGTAAGAAAATTCGTACTACTGCTAGAATTTGCTTTGCTCTGAACTTCTTCGTAATTCTAACTAAACTTCTACTTCTTTTGGTCAAAGATATTATTTATCAAATAGAAATTATTTAATAAATATGTAATCAGGATCCACTTCATCTGATTACATAAATATTTAATCAGGATTCCTTCCAGAACATATTAATTCTAATTATTGTGCACTTTTTAAAATACTGTTAAATTATGAGTATTATAATTGCCGAGCATTGCCAACAATTAATAGCATAATATTATATTGTATCCATAGATTCTTTATTTTCATCGTATTCCAATTATTTCAAATCAAATTTCAACACATGGTTACCCTACATAATATTTACATTTTTTTTTAATTTTAAATTTTTTTTATTTATAACATATAATATCATTCACAATTATAACATCATTTCATTACATATCATTCACCAATTTTTTTAGTTACCCAATTAGTAAAGAAATATTCTCGAGTCTAACTGGGGAGCTAGTCTATGTACTTATGTTATACATTTAGAACTGCTTATAGATAATATGTATAGTTACAAAATGGAAGTAAAATACTTTCAAAAATACTGTGAGATATTACAAAATATTGTACAATGAGAAAAATACATATATTATAGCATTGGAATACCAACAAAATATTAGCAACAGAATACGGAATATATCTGAAAATCATCGATAAAAAATAAGTCAATCTGTTGCTTATCTGTAAAAATACAACGAGAGTTTTTTTTTAAATTTAAAATAGTTTTTTTCACTTTTTTGTATCGGGTAAATCGTTAAATAGCATTATAATGTATAAGCTTCCTTCAGCTTAACAGGTAAACTGTAAGAAATATAAATGTACAATAGTGTTCTTCCGAAACCTTTGTTATATTGTGTTCAAAAATATTTTCCTTAACACAGGATGTTCTAATTGAACTGTACACAAAAATACCTACCACGTAAAGAGACAATAAATAAATAAATAATGTAAACTTATATACCTAATAATATATAATTAATCTATACATAAAATTATGATTTAGGTTGCCATAGCGAATGGTCACCATAGAATTGAACATTTTAATGCAAAAGGGAACATCATTAAAATTGATTAAGTGTGTGACGATATGTATAGCAATTATACCCGCCATGAAAGCACATAATTTACATATTAACTGGGCACAATCGTATCCCCCATACAAGCAACATTACCTTGCTATTAAAGCAAAAATCAAAATCAAAAGATTCACATCATTACGAAAGTAATTTTAACAAGACAAAGTAAATACAAATCCATTTTTAAGAACTAACACTTTACTGAAAGAAAAACTTTTAGACGTAAGGACTATTGTACTAAAGATTATCTTTTTATTTGCATGCATTATGTGCACTTTTTCAAAATGTCGTTTTGTATCGTCTGTAATAAATTTACGCTTAGTTAAAGTTTTACTACCTTTTGTCGAGGTGTTCAGAATTTAAATTGGCATTATTTATTTTGGTTGGTTTCCGTTCTCATGCTGTTGTCATCTTCGGAGCATTGATTGAACGAGTAACAAATTAAGTTTTTCCTTAACAGCAGGTGTTTTCCCCAGAGCAATTAGTGTGGAACAAACAGGTTAAAGTTTTCACAGCAATCTTTGTTCGGTTGATTCCGGGATTATCATTTATATTAACGTCGCAAGCGCGATATGATAGTGGAAAAGGTGGGAAAAATTAATAAATTATCATTACACTCATTTATGTGTTGGTACCCTTTCATTGTTTTGTCAGAAACTGCACTTGTAGGTGTTAGTCTACAAGACTTTTTTTATTTACTTTAAATATATATCTTTGTAGAAAGCAGTCACTTTGTGGTGTCACGTACGAGTATCAATGAAGTAAAACAATAACAAGAAATTAGTTTTTTTAATTAATACCCATTAACCAGCGGCCGAGAATAGACATTTCAACTTGCAATCGTGCCCTAGCAACTGTACAGGGCGGTTCCGATGAGAAAGATTGATTATTGTCCGTACCCAAAAGTTTAACTAATAACTCAATATCGACTTTATTTCAATCAAAATTTGCTTTAATATATACAATAAAAATGCTCAAACGCGTGATGATGCATTTTTTAATATAGTGTAGTTCTTGTAAGTATTTTTTAATCATAAGTATTTATTATTTTGCAATATTGTCTAAGCAAAATTAATGATAATTTTTTTTTTAAATATTTTAATCTGTAAGCCCTTAAATAAATAGATAAACTGAGGTATTTTCGTCACAAAACCCGTTTTCGGATTTGTTTTCTAATGTTTTTAATTGAACTCGAATTAAAATTCTTAAAAGTGTCTTTACTGGATTATGTATTGATTTATTTTGCTGTATTTTTTAATTTTATTTTTATAGTGAATACCTCACAAGAGTCCCAACTGCTCCCATCTAGAGCCAGTGAGACTATGGCATCCCCAATTGGGGTATGTTATGAGGCTGAAGGTAAGTGGGGAAGGGGAGGAGACGAGGAGAGGAAGGTGGGGAGGTACCCGGCTATTAAGATCTAGTCACTAAACACGGCTTAAGCCATTTCAAGCAACGTTTCAATTCTGAATGGTGGTCTTATACCAGGGCGATACTAAGAATATCTTCCACTCTGGAACGTGGCGCAAATATACCATATATTATTTTAAATAATTAATTGTGAAATAACAAAAATCAATTAAATAAAATTTATTTACGCACGCCGGGTTCTAATGATAGGTAATACCGGTTTTGAATCAATAAGATGATTGGCGATTTCCGAAAAGTCATCATTATTTAAGCATCTAAGATACATGATTTATTTCAGCATATTTTATGTAGGTATTTAGTTTTGTGCGGAGTCCATACACCACTATATCTTTTCTACCCTTACATATTTAAAATGGACAGAGAGCACGAACATTTCTTTTTGTAGATAGGAAATTTTTTTTTCAATTTGGGAGGCGGGAATGGGTACCGCCGCCCCGGGAACCATTTATTGGATAACCAACACCTCTGCCATAGGTCACCCCAAGTGGTTCGCTACGTTTGGTGACTTAGCAGGGGTGCCCGGGTTCATGGGGTTCATTGTCTAGGTCTTGGCGGCGGATGATCTAGACACATTGAACCCCAGATTCCTACCCAACCCTCATACCTTTTTCCTTCCCAGAACTTCCTCTCCTTCCTTTCCTTAAAAATACCCTCCACACAGCATCCCCAAAGGTGACATAGGCCCTGAGGGAAATTATTTTCCTCAGGGCCTCCTGTGTGGACCTAATGTAAAAAAAAAAAAAAAAAAAAAGGAATCCTCTAAACTTCCACACACTCCTTGCCTTAAAATTCCCGGTGAAAGTAAGTAGGTACCCACAGTTTTTACGGTTTTGGTTTTATTTTATGTACCATGTGGTTATGATTTATTTGCCTAAAAAGATAAGAGATAATTTTGATTGCCTTAATTGAGTAAAGTCGAATACAAAATTGGATGCAGCCATTGTTTACGAAGCGAAATAAATCAGCGTTGATATATTCATATCATGATATGCATATATAATGATAGCTTGTGAATGAAAGAGACCTGAACAATAATTAAAAAAAAATTGAGATATGATTAATTATTTGGTAGGTTTGTCTTTAGATACCTATCTATTACGTTTTTAGAACTTTAATGAATTGCCTTCCATGTAGATTTGAACTGTAACTGATGTCGTTACCTTTTATGTACTTTTGGTTTAGCCTATTTAGCACAAGCTTTGACTCTGTTACACTGTCTGGCATCGTATATCGCAATTCAATTTGATATAAAAGGGATAACATTTAAAAAAATGAATTTTTATATTTGAATTTTAAGCAAAGAATTGTTAGACTTTCGGATCTGAACTCGCTTACATCACATTCCTTGTGCTATTCTTTATTATATTAAGATTATGGATAAGTGAACCACTATACATTTTTTTTAGTAGATTTTTAAAGTTATACAATTTGATGTAATGTTTAATCGCTAGATAAGGCGATAATAATATAAACAAATTTAAACGAAATTAGAAAACGAATAAGACACGGAAAATTTTAAAAAAATGTATTGGTCGCGACTGGGGAAATAACCCACTACCTCGGTCTTACCAGGACAACACTCTAATCACTAAACTATTGAGTCCTGATTATTTTCCTTTAATAATAGATATCATAATTGAATTTAAGAATCGTCAACATTATCCTCAACTATTTCCTCTCATTGTTTTGTCTGTTATCTTTTTGTTCGATTAAGTTCTTCCCGAATATATAATTTACATTTTTTATTCATTGGGATAAATATTTAATTGTTTAAGTGTTGAATTAAGATTCAATTTTCATTTCATGGAATAACTTAAATGTTATAATATATAATAATAAATTAAATAGTTTAATTGCTCCATAAATTATTGGATCGGACGTATTAATGTTTGTAAAAGATGGCGCAAAAGTCATCACCCAATCGGAAGATGCCATAATTTTAAAGTAAACAGATACAAAATACGTAATTTCGTACGTATACCAACAAATTATTCTTACATTTTCCCGCCAACAAACATATAAACCCTTTTTTTTTCTCGGTGTAGATTCTTATTTTGTTCTTAATATAATTCTGTTTTCCTCCTGTATCACAGTAATTTGTTTTTCATTTTCATTTATTATTTATTTACGGCCCTGGTGGGCTTTTAGATGAAAATTTTATACAACTTAATAAAGTAAGTGGATGTGTGTGTGTATACTCGCATTATTAATTGTGTGTTTTATAAACCATTAAAATCGAATAAATTGGAATTTTATTTTGCTCGTAAGGTATAGAACAATATAACAGAGATTTAAAAAAATGTAAAAGAGATTTAAACGTAATTGTTGCACATTTGAAAAAAAATACAATTTAACAAATATATACAAGTATAATCAATAATAAGATCTGAAATAAAACAAAGTGTAGTGTATAAAAATTAGTTAGTAAATAACTGTGTGCGAATTATATTAGCAAATAAAAAATATTGACATAATTTACTCGTAAAGTTTAGATTGAGAGAAGATGTAATAATAAATTTTAAGTAATAAAAGGTAATTATCAGGAAATCGAAATTAGTTGCCTTTTGAGACATGCAAAATTGTCAACACTAAATTTATCTACAAGTTCGCAGTGTTTATTTGGAAGGCTGTGGAATTCTAGGAATTGGTGAGAAAATAGAATAATTAGTTCTTGAAATTTTGCAAATTCACTTTGTGGCACCATTTTATTAATGACAAATTAAAACACTTTGTTTTTACCACGATAATCTTTATTTTAACACATCGACATGTTTCGAGAACGATGTTCTCTTCCTCGGGACATTTTATGTAAATAAAGATTATCGTGGTAAAAACAAAGTGTTTTAATTTGTCAAGAATAATTAGTGTTGATTTTATTGTTGAATTTAAAAGTATCTTTACTACGAGTTTGCTTAGCAGGAATATTAATGCAAATTAGTTATAACAAATTACTAGATTTGTGGTAAGCATTCGAATATTGCTTAGAAATGTCTGAATGATCGTAATGTGAATCTGCTCTTACGTTGATCATCAACTCTATTTTATAATCTTGTCTTGTAATTATTTTGCAAACCATGTTCCTACCAAGAGTCAATATCATATTATTATAACTAATCCCCGGTTGGTTGTGGAGTTCTCGCCCCTGTCCGCCAAGTATAAGTAGCGAGAGTCAAATGGCTGTGACGATTGACGAGTTGCGATGGTCTCTGGGTCTCTGGTTCATATCCAACGAGAGGAAGTCCGCTGGAGGGGGCAATTCTTGTCTTTAGCTAGAACTCTGGAAATATAGCGGTTGTTTATAACAGTGCAGTAGAACAAAATGAAATAAAACGACAAAGAAATATATAATACATATTTTTTAATTCACACATATACGCGCTAATATTTATTATTTATTAACAAAGATAGATACAAATACATTGTATTGGTATAAACCATTTCAGGCTAGGCCTGTTCTGGGGTGGTAGAAATTTAATCTAATTTTAATACTTTAAAGGAAAACAGAAGAAAAAGTAAATTAAGTATTTAAAGAGATGAAAGAAAATAATAGAAAGTTAAAAAAATACAACGTATTTTTTGCATTGTCCTGGCTGAATGCTATATTTTAAGTTTCAATGTTTTGCCATTACTAAAGTTTTTTTTTCAGTTACAGTATTATGCCATCGGCAATTCCTTGCGAAATAAGCAAAAAAAAAAACAAGTTCGTACGATATAACTTATTCTTTAAATATTATTTCCACACAGGAGGCTCTGAGGAAAATAATTCCTTTCAGGGCCTATGTCATCTTTAGGGATGCTGTGTGGAGGGTATTTTGAGGAAAGGAGGGAGGGGAAATTCTGTGAAGGAAAAGGGTTTGAGAGGTGGTAGGAATCTGGGGGTCGGTGTCTCTAGTAATGACAAACATGTTCCGGGAAAGTCCGGCTGGAGAGATCAAATGGAAGTGATTGAGCCCTGTAAAGTCAAAATGCTGTATCTGTAGATACGGCATTTTGCCAAAACACGGACACGAAGCGTAGCCCATACCCTCCCTCTAAACACATATGTTTATATATACTTATATTCCTCGTGCATTATAAATGCATAAACTTTATACTTGTAATCATTGGAATAATGCGTACAGAAAATGTTTCTTTACTTTTTTGCGAAATAGAGTTATTAGCTACTCTACAAAGAACAAACAAGATTAAATTAGTAAAATATCTATAATCTATAAGAAAAAAAAACAAATTTGTTTACACCACTCCTTTATTAAAAGTAAATATTTTTCAAATCCAAAGGTTTTTCCACCAGGATTCCAAGTAGGCAAACAATATTTTTTTTTATTGTTTAAAGTTTAGATGATATACATACCTTTTATGTAAAACAATAATTCAATAAAATACATTATTTAAAAAGTGTAGCCCCCATTGAGTTGACTGTACCTACCTAAATATGTCCCGTCATGTAAACATGGCACGAGCATTCCTGTAAACAAGTGCTCACCCGTTCCATTTTTATTTATTTTTCCTACTTTCCGAGATGAAAACCTGGTCACCACTGAAATAGACCAGCGCAAGTGCGTCCACGGGTCATTCCCGGAGGGTGACCTTCATTTAAAATCAAATTGAAACTATTGAATTTTTGGCAACCAAACGCATAATTATTTTATTTTGCATGTACCTACGTAAAAAATAGTTATATTCATACTTGCGAAAGAGTTAAATAGCTTTGATTTTCAGAAAAATAGTTAAATATGTTAACAAGGTTTTTTTTTTAAAAAGAAAGTCAAACATTCCCGAGTTACGAATATCCCAACAGCATTTGAAAATCTCCTACTACCACCACACTAAGCGGAATATGTTGCTTGTGTTGTGATGGAGGACTTGGCTAGCTGAGGAATCGAACAAGGAACGCCTGGATGGGACCCAAACGCGATGCCCATTCAATCAGTAATTTATTTTTTATTATTTCGCATAAAATTTTAGGTTTTAAGTACCTAACTTCCTACATTTGTTCGGTTTCAGGAACGTTAAAAATATTTTTCTGTAAAATTTAGGCGTTCTCTTAAGTTTTTAATGTCTGACGTTGTTCTGGTTCATTCAAGTTCATATGAAAAAGAAGACTTTCAAATAAACTGGACAAATATAAAATTGGCCACATCGATTGTGGTATACGGTTTCAGAATAACCCTTCGACGACTAAAGGAAAATCATATCACCGAGCAAATAGAATTATTTTGAACCTCCTCCAAAAAAAATTATAGAATATAATCGAACTGTATTTCTAACATTAAAGAGATCTAGGTATTGATTAAAATAACTCAGGTCCGGGGCATACGTCATTCCTGTGTACCTACGTTAAATTGTCGTGAAAACAAGCTTATGTGCCCAAGCGGTTAATCAATCGTTTTAACATCTTTTTTACAAATGTTCTGATTCTGATGAATTGTGACAATTGAATTTCATTTGAATCTCCCGTATTTATACATTCATAATAATAATTTTATATAATATCCTATCAGGAGACATTCTTTATTATCATTAATGGGACCAGTATTCTCCAGTACTATAATTTGCTTATTAAAATTAGTTTCTTGAAATCGCAGTGACTGTTTATTGACTTATCGTAATTTATAAATATATATTCTTTAAGAGGACTGAAAACTAGATTTGAGGAGCTCTGGCATTATAATGACTGTGCATACCTGCCTTCTATTTATGGTACATTACAACTTAACAACACATATCTAGAATTAAAAAAAAAAAAAGTGAAGGAAAAAAATGCCATCAGTCGTTTATAGAGTATATTTACTGTTTCCTGTATCTAGAAGGGCATCAGAGGGGACTCGATCCAGGCCGCTTTGGCAGGGATGATGGTATTCTTAGATTGGCATAGTCTGCATGGCGTAGTCTCCATCACAAGCTTGGTGTGGTGGCGGAGAAGTGCTCTGAAAGTGTGCACTCGTCCCTAGAAGAATATTTCCAAAGCACTGCAGTATCTCGGTAGGCGGTATAGTTGGAAAAGCATTTTTGTAGGTGAATTTTAGCTCGAACCATTGGGATGCAGTGTAATCTACCCAGAGTTCTGACGTGCACCGCGATCTGCAGGATGCGTTAAATAGTATTATTTTGACGTTTGTGCTGCAAAAGTGAAAACGTTCTGACAGCATACCTTCTGTCACGGACATCGATTGTCTTCGTCCTTCCGTATCCTCGATGATCTTCAGGTCGTCTGTGCTAATACGTTACAGACATAGGTACATTTTCCTTCGATAAACACGAATAAAAAAGATTTCTTTAAACCTCAATTGGTAAAAAAATTGATTCAATATGTGTAATGTATCATAATACCGGTATATGAATGATCAGTTCAAACCAAACACTGTTTCCCGTTGCCTATATTCGGGTCACATGGTGTCTTTCTGTTCTCGCATGCCTTAACCACGAGAGTTATGATTTCATAACTCCATAGTATCATAGGAATTATTAGTAATTCGATTTTTTAAAGCTGACAATGTTGAGAAAACCAAGCATTTTTCTGTTTCTGTCTCAACTTCTACATATAGTCACCTTAAAGCAACAGTGAGATATCTTGAAAAATGCTCTTCTGAGATAATAGGACTTTAAGGTTTGCGTGAGCTCAAGCAGAATCAAATTAACTAATGTTGTAGATTAATGATATGGTATTAGAGAGATAAATTATTTTACATCAACACAAAATTGTAATAATAGATAAATTTTTTTTTTCATACTAATTTTGACAACGTATACGTAAATCTAGAAATATCTCAATACTGAGAATTTGGGCATTCCATAAAAGTGGCCATGGTAACCGGTTAAATAATTTGGAAGCATTAGAAATTTAAAAACCAATTGTCCTGTACTTAATAATCAATTAGAGGTATCTAGTAGCCCAATATTAGGTATGTTTCCATTAAACTATTAATAATTTCCTTTTGTCACTTTTGATAACCCATTAGTCTATAATTATATGTTGGTTTTTTCCCAATTCGTTTGTATTAATGCATCCCCACTGTTGGTAATAATTTTAAATTGTTGTCTCTTTCTATATGTATATATTGTTGTCTCTCTCTATATGTATAAATAAGCACACATTTTGTAGTTATTGTTTAGTATTAATTTGTACCCTGAAGATGCTTGAGTAAAGCGAAACCGGTCGGTAAAGTAAATTAATAAATATCGTGGTTTTAAAACAAAAAATGGTTTTATTTTTATTAAATATGTCAAAACACAAAGTGATTGCTTTCTACAATAATATGAGATTTTACTTGTAACTCGGGATTTTTTTTATATATCCCAGTAATGTATCATGTTGAGCTCACAATTTTACTTCGAACTGCATACTTATCTCAAAAGTGGTTTTTTCGAAGATATCTCACTATTGCTTTAAGGTGAAGATATTTTGTTAACCCCCGTGTTTCAATTATTTTGCGAATAAAAAATTCAATATTTAAAGAAGCAAAAGACGCAAGTCGAGGGTTAACCAACAGAAGTTTACAATAACTGTCACGTCGCGGTGTGTAACATCAACAAGGCCACCGGGCACAGGCCGGCCTGTTATTATTATGAAATTGGGAATAAATAGCCATCAGGCAAACGCCAAACGCCATCAGCTCTACAGGCACACGACTGTTCACTGCTCTCTGCACACTATTCCTGCCCTGGTTGCTGGTCAAAGCAAGACGAAAATAACTCAGAAATAACATTTAGATCATATTACCTTATTTTTTAAATGGTGCGATCAGTTGATCTTGAAATCATTTGCATTGACATTACAAAATTCGCTTTATACCGTAAAGAGTCCCAATCTTTGTACTTTTTTTTGTTTATCATGATAAAACGTAATAATTATCTATATATAATGCATGACTGATTGTTCTATGCTTGTTTTATCGGTAAATTCCTGTGTCAACTGTACACGGAGGAAAATGTTATTCTAAAATACGACCATTTTATTCGTAAAAACGGATAAAAACGTGACTGAAGTTCTTACGAACCAATTAACAGGGCTTCAATATTTATTGGCGGGAATATGTAAGAATAATTTGTTGGTATACGTGATTTCGTACGTTTACCAACTAATAATTCTTACATTTTCCCGCTAATAAACATTGAATCACTGTTAATCTGTTCGTAAGAACTTCAGTCCCGTTTTTAACCGTTTTTACGAATAAAATGATGGTATTTTGGAATAACATTTTTCTCCGTGTACTGTAAATAGTATATATGTGAACATAATAGCATCAAAAATTATTGAGGTATATGTGAGACTGAAGGTAGTAGTAGGAGGTTGAAATTAAGTGGAAAAAAACAAATTTTGGGAACTACCTGGCTATTGAGATGTTATCCCTAAACACGTTTAAAGCCATTTATAATTCGAGAAGCGCGTATGGGTATCGCAGATCGGGAACCATATATTGGATAACCAACACCTCAGCCATAGGTTATTTCAAATGGTTCGCTATGATTGATGACTTAGCAGATGTACCCAGATGAGGTTTGTCCAGGTCTTGGCAGCGGACGCGTCCCACCAAATGCGTGGCAGACCAGTAGAGACTGGTTAACCTTTGAGGACTCTCAGAACATAGTCTTGCACCGCGGTCGATGGTATGGATTTATACGTCTGTTACTTCAGAACTCAATGACCCCTCGATTTCTATCCACCCCTCAAACCTATTTTCTTTCAAATCTTCCTCTCCCCCATATGGATGGAATAAAAAAATAAAATTTCGGTTCTGAATTGTAGTTTTTCATCATGGTGACATTGAGATTATCTAGCACTCAATGTAATTTAACATTTATCAGTAACGCATGTCAATTTAATTAAAATTATTTGCTCATGCCGGGTTTCTAGCCTACTACCTACTACATTTGGAACTGTAACCGAGGACCTTAACCGCTCAGCCACGGAGATCGTCTTCGTCAAATCAGAAGTAACATAATATACCATTTTATTATGGTACAGAAGCATGCACGTGCACAATTACTGATTACTATTGACGGCCTCCGTAGTCGAGGGGTAAGACTCGTAGCGTACGCAAATAAATAATATTTGATTAATTTATATAATTTCGCAATTAATTAATAGATACAAATAATACATAGTATATTTGCGGCACTTTCCAATGTGGAAGATACTCTTAGTACCGCCCTGGTGTAAGACCACCATTCAGAATTGAAGCATTGCTTGAAATGGCTTTAACTGTGTTTGGTGACCAGATCTGAATAGCCAGGTATTTCCCCCTTCCTCTTACTATGTCCATCAACTCCTTACTACTCAAGGATGGTATGCCCAAAAAATTATTTCCCTAGATTTCGAGGCAAAATTTCACCAGAATTTCATTAATTTAATTTTATTACACTTTAAACAGTCAAATTATTCCACAAACAAAATCAATGTAGGCCCCTTCTTGATTTTGTTTGGTATTTTTGGGCTTTTTTGATTGGATGCTTCTTCCGCATCCGAAAGGTTCCTCCTTGTTTCAGAAGTTGAAGGTGTATCAATCGTAGCTTGCAATAAATACTACATTATATTCAGGATGCATTTAACTAAACGTATAATAATATAAGTTGTGTTAAACACCGAATATATTGGAAATTAGCTTAAAAATTTGGAACTAAGTAGCTGAACATTGAATTTATGCCTAATAGCCCAGTCAATGAAGGTTTTATGTCGGAACTGATTCCCCGGAAGCTGAATTTTTGACAGATGACAGAATACCTTTAAACATGCTTATTTACAAAAATCCCCGGATATCCCTCTTGCGCTTTCCTCCCCACCCCCTTGAATATACTTTTTAAAGCCTTTCGGAATACGCTAATATCTCCTTAACCGCTGTATGAAATCAGACCATTTATTTTTCTTTTAGTTGCTAATTAGTTTCTCTAAAAAATAATTTCTTGACAATTTTTCAAAAAAACTTATAAACTCATTGCAATTTATTAATAAATAAAAAATATCGTTTTTTTAATAGTATTTCAAAAAATATTTGCATCTAACTTTTTTTTGAGCTTGTTAGGGCAAAAGATCCTCCTACAAAACTTGTAGGTAAAATTTCTAGCTTTAAAATAATATATATTATGATAGGTTTTAATTAATAATAAGGCACGTAGGCTGTTCAAAAGGAGCGCGGAAAGCGGTGGCTCGGACGCGCGGCGGCTTGCGGCGCGGCGGTATGGTTACGAAAAACAGATTAAATTGATTTATTTGCTTTTTATAATAAATTCATGAAACATTTAAGAGTTTGTATTGTTATTTGCCAGTTTTGGTTCGGGGGGGGGGGGGCATATTTTTCTTCACAATGAAGCGCTTTCCAGGCCCTTTCCGTGCCCAGGACTGTACATATTACGTTGTATAATTGTTTATAACTAATTATTTTTAAAAAATGCTAAGGTATGTGAAACAAGCTAAAAATACATAAGACAGCGTTACGGACCACCCTCCCACCAAATTAAGGTTCCATTTCTAATCGGACAGCGTCTGAATTCCCATTTTAAATTTATTCATACACGATACTTCCTCACATTAACCTAACCTTACCTTACTTTACCTTACCTTACCTTACATTACCTTATCTTACCTTACCTTACCTTACCTTACCTAACCTAACCTAACCTTACCTTACCCTACCTTACCTAACCTAACCTAACCTAACCTAACCTAACCCAACCCAACCTCACTTCATCACATTAACCTAACCATACCTTACCTTACCTTACCTCACTTTACCTTACCTTACCTTACCTTACCTTACCTTACCTTACCTTACCTAACCTAACCTAACCTTACCTTACCCTACCTTACCTAACCTAACCTAACCTAACCTAACCTAACCTAACCTAACCCAACCCAAACTAACCTAACCTAACCTAACCTAATAAGGTTAAAAACCCCAATTATCAGTTTTCGACGCTCCACCGTTTATTCGTTGGAAAGATATCGGAACTTAGTGGATGTGCTTAGAATATTTTGCTTTTCCAAATAAAACACTGTTTGCTAATTAGAAACGGAATTCCAAATTAAAATCTCTTTGCAAAATAAAAATCAACAGCAATCATCGAAACTGAAGAAAATTTCTTAAAAACGTAATTTGAAACGTAAATTTATTTTTTTTTGGGAAGTCCTTATTTATCTTTTTAGATACATAATATCATTTTGAGTTGTCAGTGTTAAAAACAACATTGCTAGATTTATGTTACAATACATAAGATTCATGGGTATTCAAAAAAAAATAATTAGCTACAAGCAAAACCAGTAATATTGTCATATGTAAAAAAAAATTGACTGAGTTCAAAATTTCCCTAGATTTTGTGCTGATTTCCCTTTTCCCTAAAAAATATTTTTCTCCCCTAGATCTAGGGAAATTTCCCCAGACATACCATCACTGAGTGGTACCCTTGTGCGGTATTCATTTAAAAAAAAACTTCAAACCGGGAACAATATTTTTCGTCATTTTTCTTTATTCATTGGTTTGTAATTACATAATTTGAGGATTTTCAACCACCACGCTAGCTAGGCACATGCCCGTGTTATGGTGGTCGAGAGAGGTGTCTTTCTGTTTGAAAACAATGTCATTGGGATGATTCTATCCATCATAGTGGATCTTCCGTGAAAATCATTTAATCCGTTCATCAGAAACTTGTAAAAATTCATTTTTTCCCTGTAATTGTTCCAATTCGAGCCCCGTTTCCAGGAAAGCGTCCACTCTTCGCGCGACGCTACCGCCGGGACGTGACGCCTGCCGCTCGACGCGACGCCCGCGGCTGCACAGCGTCTCTCGCGCCGGACACGTTCCGATGGTAGGGACTGGCGGCCGAGGATAAACAATGCCGGGAAACGATGGCAAGTCACAACATTCAAAGGAAGAATGCGGCTAAAAAAGCAAGGCGGTACAGTACACTGAGAAATATCTCAGCATTTTATTTCTGTGGTTGCTTGAAAATATTATTTTCACGGTAATTTCGCTTGCGGGAATGATTATTTGAATACTGGTATGTGCTATTTATTTTTTATTTTACATTATCACCACACGCGGAGGCCCAGAAAAAAAATCCTCAGGGTCTATGTCATATTTGAGGATGCTCTGTGGAGGTTCGGCTGTCAACGTTGAAAACGTGCTCGGGACATCGATATAAAATCATCAGAAGTTACGCCCATCGATCCGATATTGTAAATATCGGATTTTACCGTGCTAGTGCTCGGTATAATCGATGATGTAAGTCGATCGAGTTAGAACGACAGACATTCAGCATATCTCATCATCGTAATCGAGTTTCCATAAAGCACCTCAAATGATAATACAAAATAAAATTAAAATGATAAAATAGCGACGATGGTAGTTACGTACACACTATAATTGCACATATTTACAGCTTATTATGATGCAAAGATCAATGATAAACAATTTTGAAAGAGAAAACAGACCGTTCGAATTAATCTGGCTTTATGAAATATTTTATCTCTGCTATGAAAAACAATCGGCATTGTTAAAATATCGCTTCTGGCGCATTCCGCCCGCTCCGGCGAGCGAGAAACGACGAGGCAGAACGGCCGCGGCGACCGATTGTTAGCGCATTTTTCTTACCTGTCGCACTGCGAGACAGGTGTGTACTGACCTTTACGTGCTGACCCCTCGGTGTCTGCTGCTTTTGATAACCGATAAGTTATTCTAATTTCTGCATTAAAATATTTTATATTGTTATATCTAGATCCGTAAAGAATACGTAGCATAAGAACTGGTATTACGCAACATCATAACTCAATAACTGACAGTAAAATTCTGATACTTTGTAGCTATAGCAAAAGCGAACCGTTTTAAGGACCAGATGGATCGCTCTATCGGTTATCATGTCAAGTTGTTTTTAAAATGAATCTACTGTTAAATGATTCTAAAAGCCCCCGACTGTGGCTAAACGGCACAACATGCATTTATACATACCATCAAATTTTAAGTGTTTCATCCGATGCAGTTTGTTCTTGTTCTTGAGGCTAGTGGAGAGACAACATTTATACAGGGAGAAAAATTTTATTCTCAAATACGATCATTTGGTTCGTAAAAACGGTTAAAAACGGGACTGAAGTTCTTACGAACAAATTAACAGTGTTTCAATGTATTGGCGGGAAAATGTAAGAATAATTTGTTGGTATACGTAAACGAAATTACGTATACAAACAAATTATTCTTACATGTTCCCGCCAATAAACATTGAAACCCCGTTAATTTGTTGGTAAGAACTTCAGTCCCGTTTTTACGAATAAAATGATCGTATTTTAGAATAACATTTTTCTCCGTATATAGAGGAACATACAAGTACATTACAAAATAAAAGAAAAGCAAATATAGCAAAAGCTCAGGCAGAAACAAAAAATATACGTTAAAAATAACGAAGAGTTAAATTTTAATGCTAATTTTGATTTTACTAATAAGCAAGCAAGCCAGTGTTAAGTTAAACCTCAGAAAGGAATGCATGTTACTTTAAAAAAAAACAACTCTAGGTATGTTTCCTTGCTTATTTGATAAGGTGGTAGAGGTGTAGATTTTGTATCGTATTATGGAATAGTACTTCATAAATCTTCCCTTCTAACAAAACTTGAAGCGTGTCTGATGAAAAAAAATTCTTTGCAAGGGACTGGCGATGGTTTTTCAGTCCAACCGCTCCGGGCTTCGAGTTCGGGACCTATCCACTATCATGAACTACACCAGCGTTTCTAAACGTGCGATCCACGTCATAGGCAGTTTAAATACTTTGGAAACAATGCGCAATTCATTAATTTATTAAAATTTGTTACCTTGATAGTTTTTTTTTAAATTTTATTTTTTATTTATTTTTATTGAAAGAATAGTTAAAAAATACAAATCAACAAAAAAGTCCTGCTAAGCCAATTGTCAACAGGTGCTTATAATTTAGATAAATAATACATTTATAGAGATATAATTTACTTCTTATTCGTATTTACAGATTCAACATTTTTTCATACATAGCAATATATATAATTTTTTTTCCGATAGCCAATTTTTCAACATGTTTATATTTAACCTTATTCATAGAATGGCTTTTATAGTGTCAGGTAATAAATTAAATATCTTCGGTATGTTGTATTCAAACGTTCTCTGTCCGTACTTATTATTAAATTTCTGAACTATTAACCCGTCGTTGCGCGTGAATCTAGTGCTGTATTTATGTTATATTTTTAAGTTAAAAAATCTATTTATCGTTCCACAATAAGATCGAGATCCGTCGAGATTACAAGTTGCTTTATGAACGTTTAAGCGCAATGTTTACAATGGATATTTAATTGGTCCAAAAGTTCTTTCTGTGGGAGGTTCAAAGTTATTCTGCGGCTGGGCGAGCGACGCTGTCGAAGCCCAGCCGTCTGTCAAATGCATTCGGCTATTATTAACTTAACCATTCGTACATTAGTCACGAACGACGATAGATGATACTCTTCTAAAGTACTTCTAAACTGACATCTATTGAGGCACCGCAAAACTACGTATAACTAACCATAATAACGATATATGTTAAAGGATCTTAAAACTTTATGTCTAATCCTATATCTTTATACTACAAATGTCAACTTGTGACGACGAACCAAGTTTTCTTTTCCCTTTTGTGGTAGAAAGTTGGCTTTCTTTGGTGAGGGGGTCTTTTTCAAGCGTTTATTTATTTATATTTAAACCCCCATAGGGCTTTTACATACATAAAGCAATACATGTTTCTATTAATTACAGTGAAGAGTTAGAAGTGAATAAAATACGGGTAAGTAACAGAAAATATAAAGACACATAATATAGGTAAGATAAAATATGAGTTGACAAAATGTAGGTAATACAGAATATAAATAAAGTAAAAATAGATAGCCTGCCAATATCCTCCAAATCAATAATAATAGGTATCAATAAAAATGTATAAAATTACAATACAATATTAATACGGTATTTACAATAGTTGACGAATTAAGTAGAAATAGTTCGCACATACGGCTTTTAAAGTTTGCCAAATTCAAATTATTGTCAAATATATCAATATTGGTTACCAAGACTATGTAATCGTTGTATTGGGGAATGCCATTTATAGTTAGAATGAGATGTGTGTGTATAAAATGTTAATGTTTGTGTAGTAGTTCTTGTAGGTACATGTAGATTTATTAAATGCAAGAGTTCACAGCAATCAAATTTAGAGTTTAATAATTTTAATAAAAAGGTTTGGTCAGTTATTTTCAAAGTAGGTTTGGCACAAATAAGATTAAGAAACACTGCACAGTTTCCCCGATGATCGCACTTGGTCCTCGCACAAAGGAGTAGTAAATTTAACAAGTTTTGTGAGAATACTTGTGAATTTACAATTGTAAGGATACTGAAGATTGTAAATCCGATTCCGGAATCGCTAAGTAGGGGGCGTCACTGCGAACCATAGCCAAACGGTCGTAAGAATGGGTGCTTACTCATCTAAAGAAAAAGAGTAGATCCGGTTAGATGGGTACCACCTTTCTGTTTAATGTGTAATATTGATTTATTATTTGTTATTGTTTATGTTATTTCTTGAAATTTTGCAGGAATTATCATCGCTTGACTATAGATATTCAATTTATGTGGTTTTTTATTGTAAATTGCACACGGAGAAAAACGTTATTCTAAAATACGATCATTTTATCCGTAAAAACGGTTAAAAATGAGACTGAATTTCTTACGAACAAATTAACAGTGTTTCAATGTTTATTGGCGGGAAAATGTAAGAATAATTTGTTGGTATACGTCCGAAATTACGTATACCAACAAATTATTCTTACATATTCCCGCCAATAAACATTGAAACCGTATTTGTTCGTTAGAACTTCAGTCCCAATTTTAACCATTTTTACGAATAAAATGATCGTACTTTAGAATAACATTTTATCCGTGCGCGCGCCCGACAAGGACTGCTGTCTTTGTATACTTTTTATTTTTTTACATAAGCTCGACACAGGAGGCTCTAAAGAAAATAATTTCTCTCAGGGTCTACGTCATCTTTGGGGATGCTGTGTGTAAGGTATTTTGCGGAAAAGAAGGAGATTAAGTTCTGGGGAGGAACAAGGTATAAGGGGTGGGTAAAAATCTGAGCATGAGTGTCCAGGAGTGACGGACGTATGAATCCATCCCTTCCACTTCGTTACAAGGCGATTTTCCGAGAGAGTCTTGTTGCAGAGGTCAACAGGTCTTCCTCTACCAGTATCTCCCAATCCGGACTGCCTCACAGCTGATGGACGATGTTTCCACCGCCGAGAACCGGGCAAATCTCATCCCCATGAACATTGTCACCCCTGCTTAGTCACTAAACGTAGCGAAGCACTTGAGGTTCCTAATTTTCCATGAATTAAATTATTAAACTGATTAAGTATCTACATATCGTTGTATTAGCAAAGATTTAATGTCGTGATTATCAAGAAATTAATATTTAAGATGATACCCGGGTACACACCTATTAAATGACAATGCACCTATTAAAAACTATTCTATGTCTGTACGTTTTGCTTTTTTTAAAAAACATTGTCTAGTTTGTATACTGAACGTCTTTTGACGGCATTTAAACCAGTCAATTTTATTGATTTTTGGAAGGTCATAACTTCTATAAAAGGTAACTTATCAAAAAAAAACAAAAAGTACCGATACGCTAGTAGTTGATATCTATTTTATGTAAATACAATATTTTTCTTTTTTTTTTTTTTTTTTTATTTTAAATAAAACAAACACTTAGTATTTAACCACGTATATTTATTATTTGATATATCGACCGGTTTCGCTCCGACCGAGCTTCATCAGGATATAATAATAACTAAATACTAAGACAGAGTTGTTGGTTATATATAGGTTGAGTGGGAGAGGGAGAAAGAATATTACAAAAGAAACATAATTAGAAAGAGACAAATTTTTAGAAAGAGATAAAAAGGATTATCAATAAGTGGAAGGGAGACAACAATATATGTGTATCACATTTACATTTATAAACAACAGTTACTGGTAATCATAGACATATTGGAAGTTGGATCTATTATACAAGATAAAATTATACAATAATTAAATACAATAATATTACATATTACTAGTCAAACATCTCAGAACAACAATGTAACATATATAATATCATGGGTTGGAAAAAATGGCAGGAAACAAGTTGAAGATAGGGCTATAAGGTGTATTTTTTTGATTTGATAAATTGGTTTGGTTATTAAGTAAGTATTCGGACTTATTTGAATTTAACGATTTTCTTATTTCTAACGCTTCTAAGTTATCTAATCTAATGCCTATACTGTTTTTATGTAACATGCACGTGTCTGAAATTTTATTAAAAGAATGATCTTTTGAGATTAAATGGTTGGCAAATTCCGAGAAACCCTTACCATTTAAACATCGTAAGTGTTCTTTTACCCTAATGTTGACGTTACGTGCTGTTTTTCCTATATAGAAGGCAGGACAATCATTGCAGTTTAGTTTATAAATGCCCGAGTGGCTTAAATTGTCATCTTTATCTTTGGTATTAATTAAAAAAATTTTTCCTAGGTTATTGTTTGTGTAAAAAGCCGGTTTAATATCTAAAGGAAGGTTCCTTACACTTAGATTGGAAAAATTATTTATAAATAGGATCCTACGCCAATGGTAATTTTGAATATCATTATTATTTGGCGGGGTTAATTTATATAGGAATTTATTTGTGGATATATGTTTTAGTTTTTTATTGAGGATTTTATCAATTAAGTCCGGATCATAACCATTATTTGCCGCAATCTGTTTAATAAGAGATAATTCAATTGTGAAGTTAATGTTAGACAATGGTACGGAAATTAATCTGTGTATCATTGAATGAAAAGCCGAGTGTTTATGAGAGTTAGGATGATTAGATGTATTGTGGATAGTTATGTCTGTGTAAGTTGGTTTGCGGTATATATTGAAATTAATTTTATTATTTACTAAAGAGAGTGTCAAGTCAAGAAAATTTAAGGAAGCATTAATACCTATTTCTAAGGTGAATTGTATTTGGGTGTGGAATGAATTTATAAGTTGGAGGAAGGCATTTAATTAGTTATTATTATATCCTGATGAAGCTCGGTCGGAGCGAAACCGGTCGATATATCAAATAATAAATATACGTGGTTAAATACTAAGTGTTTGTTTTATTTAAAATATAATGCCTAACCACAAAGTGATTGCTTCTTACGAAAAAAAAAAAAAAAAACAATATTTTTCTGTAGGGTTAAAATCCAGAGAGATAAATGGGGAATATCTTTGTATAAAAAAAAAACAGAGCCGCATATCCCCTTAAAACGTGTATTTTTAACCATTTTGATATGGATAATAGATTTTTTTTTAAATTATCCTTTAATAAAGTTTTAGTTTGTCATCTAAAACAATACTTTTTTATAATGTTTTTAATGAAATGCTCACCTTTCAAAACATTTCATTTCGTCATACGACACGTGGCAAATTGCCAAAAATATAATGACAAAGTGAACGCTCCGAACAAAAAAATTACAGGATGGAATGACATTAAAGAAAAAAAAATGTAGAACTAAGTAACCGAGTTCCATTAGTCAAGGAAAGGGGGACTGGTCTGGAGATCTACGACAATATGGAAACTGAAACGGGACCGTCATTTAACTGTTGTCACTACGGGGGTTGATTCGTTAAACTTTCTGCTTAACGAAAAATAGCAAATTTTTGTGAAATGATTTTTATAGAAGAGATTATTTTAAATATGATTTTTCAGAAATAAATGTGTTTATTAAAAAAAAAAACTAATTCCGCAATAGAGTCCCAAGTGCTCCCAACCGTCTGGAGCCAGTGAGACTATGGCTTTGCTAATTTCATATGTTATGAGGCTGAATGTACACGGAGAAAAATGTTATTCGAAAAAACGATCATTTTAATAGTAAAAACGGGACTGAAGTTCTTACGAACAAATTAACAGGGTTTCAATGTTTATTGGTGTGAACATGTAAGAATAACATGTTGGTATACGTAATTTCGTACGTACGTATAACAACAAATTATTATTAGATTTTCCCGCCAATAAACATTGAAACACTGTTAATTTGTTCGTAGGGAACTTCAGTCCCGTTATTAACCATTTTTACTATTAAAATGATCGTTTTTTCGTATAAATTTTTTCTACGTGAAGTGTTGAGGGGATGGTAATGGGAAGAGAAACATTAGATAACCAACACCCCTGCCATCTAACACGCCAAGTAGTTTGCTACGTTTGGTGACTTAGCAGGGGTGCCCGGGTTCACGGTGTGAGGTTTAACTAGGTTTTGGCGGTGGATGACCTGTACACACTGAACCACACATTCTTACCCATCCCTTTAGCTATTTCCTTCCCAGAACTTTCTCTCCTTTCTTTCCTTATAAAGACCCTCCACACAACACTCCCAAAGTTGACTTAAGCCCTGAGGAAAATTATTTATCTCGGACCATAAAAGCCAACGTAATAAAGCAACGATTTCATTCTGAATGGTGTTCTTACACCAGGGCTTTACTAAGAGTAACTTCAACTCACAGTGATTCACAATTGAACAGTGATTCCTGACATTATTTGGAGTAAAAGATATAAATGAAATTTTGGTCTCCGGTGACATTTTTGATATTTTGTTTTTTTACAAAAACTTAAAAAATGGTAGGTGTTGGGTAGTTGGGGCGGGGTAAGTAATGGGGCGATAATTCGGCTGAGTGACCAATAAAGTCATGTGGAAGAATTATTTTTTTTTGTTTGATTTTGAAGAAATAAAATTTAAAAAAACAAAAAAAAATTGTCGTAAAAAAACCGGAGACCAAAATTTTATTAACATTTTTTACTCCAAATAATGTCAGGAATACTGCTTAAAATGACTCAAGTACGTACATTAACCCACTGTATATTTTAAAAATAATAAACTTAATATGGTGTGTGTCTGTTGTATCGGTACGAATAATTGTTACGTTTTCCATTTAAAAAAATATATTATACTATAAACAATTTTTTTTTAACAGATTAATTTTTTTTTTTTTTTGTTCAAATGTGATGAAAATATTACATTCTAAAAATACACATTTCATCGATATAATGCCAACAAAACAATTTAGTTCATTATTTAAAAACACACTAATAAATTAATTACTGTGTTTTATAAATTTAATTTCTTAAAACAAGTGATTAACAAATATGTCAGAGTTTAAAAAAATGTATCCAGAATCCACACTGGCAGTTGGTAGCAGCGTGACAGTTGGATATAGAACTTTATGTAACTGTGTATAGCGGAACACGGCCACCGGAGTGACACTGCGACAAGTTAATGGATTGTTTTGTGGACGTCATTCATTCGTCGCCTTTCCTAACCTCCTGTCCCACGCGGACTTCAACAGAACTTTCAAAGAGATTTAAATTAATCTGCTTGTAAATAACATTCCTGCTTAATGTTGTGTTGGACATTTAACTGTCAACGATTACTTAAAAACGTAACCCTGATTAACCTTTCTACAAATTTTTCGATGTTTGTGAAAACATGATGTTTTTCGTTCTTTTAAATGGCGTCTTACCTTTGATGCTGTTCGGATCTTTGAAGTCTTTTGTCAGTGAGGATGTAAGTTAGCTTGCTGAAGTTTTGCAGATATTATTTTACCTTCCGTTAAGAAAACTGCAACGTTTTCTGAAACTTAGTTGATGAAAGTTCTCGCCAAAAACTCTATTCCTCAATATAAGTGTTAATTAGCACAGTACGGTGAATTTGCTGAAATGCATCTTTTAGGTACAACTTTATTCTTCCGATTGGCGTCTGCCACAAGTTCTTGAAGAAATCGCCTGCATTTTTACTGTACAATACATTTTAATTGACGTTTCTCCACGCTAGCGACATTTTTTTAAATATATTTCAAATTTTGAAAAATTTTCAATGATGCCCTTCCGATTGAAATTAAAAATACCATGGATATACAAACGTTTAAAAAGGACATCAAATTATGGCTAACTAAACATGAAGATGAGGAACTAATTAAAATTATTAAGTAACCCCAATGCAACCTTTAGATAATGAACATACACACTTTTTAAAACAACGCAAAATAATAAACATGAACACTTTTTGCTTTATTTATTTATATTTCGTGGAAACCAACAAAAACCAACAGCAATGATGAGGAAATCATGATCAACACCATACAACAACCTGCAGTCCACCTCGGAACAGGAATACCTAGTGAGGAGGACTGAGGATAAAATACTTCACTATGTTTTCTTAATTTACTTAATATTTTATTTTAATTTTAATTTGTATCGTCATTAAATCAAAAAATAAAAAATGCTAATTTGTGTTAATTAAATTCTTTATAATGGACATGATAGTAATCCTTAAAGAATCATTCCTCAAATGTTCCTACTTAGATCTACTTTTGACTCTTTTGTCTTAAAATTAGCTCCACACAGGAGGCCCTCAGGAAAATAATTTCTCTCATGACATCTGTCATCTTCGGGGATGCTGTGTGAATGGTATTTTTCGGTGAGGAAGGAGAGCAAGGTTAGGGAAGGAAAAAGGTGTGAGAAATGGGTACGAATATTCGGGTTAGTGTGTCTAGGAGCGACGGATGTATGAATCCATCCCTCCCACTAAGGTGCAAGGAAATATTTTAAGAATCCGGCTGGGGAGGTCAAAGGGACTCCCTCAACTATTCTCTCCCGCCTGTCACGCAGTTTGTGTGCAGATACATCCATCGCCAAGATCTAGACAAACCTCACCCCGTGAATTCGGGCACTCCTGCTAACAAAATGGAGCGAACCATTTAAGGTGCTCTACACGGAGAAAATGTTTATTCTAAAATACGTTCATTTTATTTTAAAAACGGTTAAAACCGGAACTGAAGTTCTTACGAACAAATTGACAGGGTTTCAATGTTTATTGGCGGGAAAATGTAAGAATAATTTATTGGTATACGTAATTTCGTACGTATACCAACAAACTATTCTTACGTTTTCCCGCCAATAAATATCGAAACACTGTTAATTTGTTCGTAAGAACTTCAGTCCCGTTTTTAACCGTTTTTACGAATAAAATTATCATATTTTAGAATAAAATTTCAATAAATGGTGTCCGGGTGGCTATCTTCACATCCGCGTCATTTAAATTTCGTACGCTATTAGTCATATTTAAAATATTTATTTATATTATTGAAATAAAACAGTACCTAAATTACAATGGAAGTGATACCATATTACATTTATTAAATATTTCTCAGTGGGTACCAGTAATACGTTTCCTTGTATTTCTTATTGGGTAATTAGTTCAAAGTGTGTGAGAAGTTGTGGTAAAGAGAAATGGAATTATATGTGTACAATAAATAGTTTATTTCATTGACATGATGCTATCCACCATATTAAAAAACGCATAAAGCCCGATGACTATCGTTTCAGAATCTTATTGTTCAATATTAATAATTACCATTTAGAATATAGGTACCTTCAGGTATCTGACAAAATAACAAACTATTATCACAAATAATACCGAGGTTGAATTGCACGATTATTTCCACACTTTTAATGGGGAAGGAGAGATGAGACGATGGAACCCATTTCCCCGGCGCCGTTTTTAAAAATCGACGTCGTCGTGAATAATCGTATTTATTCTCGTCTCCGTCGAACGGTTTATTATTATTTTAATGCTGTGGACAGAAAAATGGAGACAAGTTAATGTGTATTTTCTGGAACACTCCGTATTGGGTTCCCGACAGTGGTAGCTGGAATTACACAACGACATTTCTTACGAGACATTTATATTTTCAAATCTGCCATCATTGAAGAAAATCATTATTTAAAATTACTTTTTGGACATCCAGGAAGGAATATAAAAATTATATTTGTTCTTGTAGCATATCTAACATAAAAAATTTGACAAATTTTACTGTTCGGTTTCGTTCGTGTATTGGTTTTCGTATACCATTTATTCATTGAAAATCTGCATGTTTTTGAGAACGTCAAAAATTGTGCCTAATATCTAACAAAACAAAGCCTTTCGAATACCATTCGTCCAACTGCAGCCACTGCGAGTTATATTAATTGGTAATGATAATAATAATATTTAGATGATTTTAATAGCTTGGTTTTGGTGAAAAATCACCCCAAAGGCATAGTAAAAGTTTACAATATATTTTTACAATACTCTACACGGAGAAAAATCTAATTCGAAAAAACAATCATTTTAATAGTAAAAACGGGACTGAAGTTCTAACGAACAAATTAACAGGGTTTCAAAGTTTATTGGCGGGAACATGTAAGAATAATTTGTTGGTTTACGTAATTTCGTACGTATACCAACAAATTATTCTTACATTTTCATGCCAATAAACATTGAAACACTGTTAATTTGTTCGTAAGAACTTCAGTCCCGTTGTTAACCGTTTTTACTATTAAAATGATCGTTTTTTCGAATTACATTTTTCTCCGTGTATCTTAGTTCTACTTTTAGACTAGACAATTTTTTATAACAATTTATGGCTCACAGATCGCATTTACCGGATAGCCTATCACGTATGCAAACATATATGTATAATGCATTTATTTTAGATATATTGTTATTTATTTATAATCTATACAGGCAAAAAATATACTGGATCTTACCTATTTAGATGAATGGTCACTTGAGACTAACACTGTTTAATGTTTATTAGAGAAATTTAGATACAGTTTGCAAGGTGAATGCATAATTGGGAACACATGTTATTGGAAATACTATTATTTAATCCTGGTATATATTTTATATTAATAATTAATATGTTCTTTAAAGTTTGGAAAAGCAAAGTTTAATGATGGGCGGTACAATAGTGTAAGGATTTGATTAGAATATTTATCCTCATAAATGTGATTCATCCATCGGTAAGAGACAGATTCAGGTATTTGGATTCGAATAAAGTTAATCCATTAAGAAAAGTGTGATTGAGATATATTTTAGACAATACAATAATGATACTCTCAGGTAGGTAATATTTAATTGGGTATGAGAGCCTAAAAAGGTAGGTTATAAGTTTGGACCCAAATTCTGTTGAGTATGATATATACTACACAAGGTGTTAAGATACGTAATTGAATTACTTTAACCAGTAATTCATGACATTATTGGGAGTAAAAAATGAAAAAAAAAATTTTGGTCTCCGTTGAAATATTTGATGTTTTTTTTTTCTACAAAAAAAAAATAGTACTTGTTAAACAGTTGGAGGCGGAGCAAGCGGTGGGGCGGTTACTCGGCTGAGTGACCAGTGACGTCATGCGGAATTAAAAAAAAATTGATTTAGAAGAAATAATTTTGAAAAAAAGAGTCATCAAAAAAGTCAACGCAGACCAAAATTTCATTTTAATTTTTTACCTCAAATAATGTCAGGAATCACTGCTTAAAGTAAGTCAAGTACTTACCTTAACACCGTGTATAACAATGATTTAACAACACACCGCCAACCATTCCGAATGAATTAAAAAAATATGAATCAGTTAGATTTTTTCCTTCTTAAATATCCAATTTCATGTTATTCTTCCACTTCTCCCCGAAGCCTTCTCTATTTATAATTCTTCCTGGGACAATAATAATTGCGATAGAGGCGAAATTCCCCTACCCCGTGCCCGAAATATTGTCGAGTCACCGCGTGGCAATTTGGGCACAGCTGCCGCGCGGAAATGATCCATCATACCCAGCCAGTTATTAGAAAAATATTAAGGGTCTGTGTGTGATGGTGACATCTATTAATACTTGTTAGAAGCTTGCGAGTGATTTCTGAGTGAAACAAATCACTCAGAAGAAGGAAGAATTAAATTATTGATGAAGGAGGTGTTGAGACTGTAAACGTGTAGAAGAAATCAGAAGTGGAGAACCAGAATGTTGCGTTACATACTATGCTGAAAATTAACAAGGAAGGAGCCTAAATTTGAACAAAAAAAACATTTTAAGGAAAACTGATAAAAAATCTATGGTGTTTACATATTTTACCTACTCGAGTTAATTTAAGTTTCAAAGTTTATTTTAAAATAATAGTTTAAAAAAATTATTATGTTGAATACAAACCACTCAGGATTGATACGTTCTTTGAAAATGTTCTAGTGAGCACTTAGGCCATAGGCCCATTGTGCTATCTCCCATTTTGCCTCAATCCTTTAATAACAACCCAGACCCTTTAATAAAGTTAACCAAGGTTTTCATTGGATATGTGGCAATGTCTTCTGGTTCTACTGTATGTCTCCCCAGGTATCTGAGCCTAGTTCCAACCAGGGCAGGACATTGGCACCATAGGTGAATTGGAGTCTCTTCATCCTCTTCACATTTTCTGCATATATTGGTGTTTTCCACTCCCAATATCTGCATGTGTCTCCTGAGATGGCAGTGTCCCGTTAATAGTCCTACCAGTTCCCTCAGCGAGTTTCTGTCCATATCGAGTAGTTTCCTGGTTCGTCTAGGGTCTGGTGCTTTTATGAGAACTCTGGATTGTCTCATTCCGGGTGCCCTCTCCAACTGTTCACGGTGCTTGGGCGTGTTTAAATATTAATATATCGTTTAGAAATTAAAATATGTACGAGTATTTTGTCTAAAATGCGTGAAATGCCGACTATTCCAATAGTGTTATACTGAGTGAGATTTGTTGATGTTCTGGTCTAAAACCCATATTGGTGCAAGCAGCGGAGAGCCGGTAAACAAATTATAAAACATCAATCTAGAAATCGAGATAACATCTTTGTGTTGCTTTCCCTATATTACCTTAATATGCATATTTTAAAAATCATCGAAAAATACTGCAAGTACGTATTACCTTAATGTATCATTATGCATGATAGGTAGTTAACATTTCTGTAGTATCTAAAAATTCGCCCAGAAATAATTTATGTCGTATTTCAAGATTGGAAAATCGCACCCCTATGGTTATTCTTTGTTAGATGCCTTATTGAGGAGGAATGATCTATAACCAAGAAAATAATAATTAAAAATACAAATTTCTGTTGTGATTCCATCCATCCGTCTATAATTCCGGTTCAATAGTCTAGAACTGTTGCTTTGAATTTAAGCTTCGTTTTTTTTTATTGTAAGTGTTTGTTTGATGAATAACACGAAGAACTATTATAATTAACCATTTTTTTTTTAAATTGCCATCTCTTAAATATAATTTGATAATAATACTTTTATTTATAATAATTTATTTTTGTTGTTTAAACAAACTGATTATATTTTGTTAATTTTTAAATTTAAAATGTAATGTTTACATAATCTAAAATAATTTTATATTTCATTTTTTATAATTGTTTTTTATGATATTTTTAGGCAATTAATCACCTCTCTATGTAATATTTTTGTCTATTGTTCTTTTTGTCTATACTTGTTTGAATATTTTGTTATTTTTATTTATGTTATTATCCTGACGAAGAAACCATCGGTTTTGAAACATGTAGATATTATAACATGTGATTGTAGTGGTTTACACAAAGTTATTTGTTTCATTTAATTAATTAACTGTTTCAAAATTAGAAGAACTTTTGGGTGTTGTGATGTTGGTTTTTCAGTGTTATAGATCTGATTAACAACACATTTATTTGACAGCAATTGTATGGAATTTTGATGAGAAATGAAAATAAAATATGTAGGTACTTTCAAACAGTTTTTGCATTATAGCCAGTTTTAAATTTTATGAAAATGAGTATTTTTGAAATTTCAAACCTACTGTTTGTCATTTAACAGATGTCGTTAGTATAGGTAGCTATATGTAATTTTGAGGTGTCTCAACAGACACCAGTTAAGTAGTAACTGTCGCCGTTTGTGTCTAATTCCCGTAAGGATATAGAAATATTGGATGATAAACGAATGACAGCTGGGCATCTCCAGTGTTGAGTTGTCTTACTTCAGATTACAAAGAGCATCCGTTAGAACAGACGTTTGGTCTAGTTAAGTATTCTTTGTAAACTAACGTAGATAAAATAACTTTATTGAAGATTTCCGAACACATATTAAGTAATCCAAATCACTGGAAGTGATGCACATTACACCTACAGCAATATATTATTTTTTTAATTAAGTCGTGATCTTTACGCAATTATTCCTGATGCACCTTGAATGTCAATAATATATATTTTTTAAATGTACCACTTAAAATTAATGTAACATAATTGGTGTAGAAGTCTAGGTGATCGACCCTCCACAAGTTGACGCTGTAGGTACAAATATACGACGGATCAAGCACACCAGGCTCACCAAAACATTAATTATTGTGACTGAGGCCCAACAAAGGGATCCAATTTCATGATCCATTGTTAGGAGAGATCAATGAAAAGATAATATTAACACATTTTCAATGAAATATGAATCAGAAAACCCAGGATCTCTGTCTCACAGGGACAATACTGGACCAATTGATCAATAGAAACCTAATTAATTTCCGTCGTTCAATATCACACATACCTTAATTTTTTTTTAAATTTTTCATTAGCTCCTCACATGAGGCCCTGAGGAAAAAAAATCCCTCAGGACCTATGTCATCTTTGGGAATGTTTTGTGGAGGGTCTTTTTAAGGAAAGGAATTTGAGGAAGTTCTGGGAAGGAAAAAGATATTAGGGGTGGGTGGGAATCTGGGGTCAATGTGTCCAGGAGGGTAAGCGAAGAGTTCATCGAAAATCAATTCATCGAATGCAAATTCATCGAGAGGTTAGATTAGGTTAGGTTAGGTTAGGTTAGGTTAGGTTGAACTCGTTTTCGATGAACTCATTTTCGATGAACTCATTTTCGATGAACTCGTTTTCGATGAACTCGTTTTCGATGAACTCGTTTTCGATGAATTCGTTTTCGATGAACTCTCCGTGCACCGTCCAGGAGTGACTGATGTATGAATCCATCCCTCCCAGTGCGATGCAAGGTGATGTTCCGAGAGTTCTGCTGGATTCTGAGGTGTTGGTTTTCCAATAAATGGTTCCGCGTCATCATATTAATATGATAGAGTTGACGTACATCAACTCTAGCCGCCGTACAACCTAATAATAATGAACAATAATATTAAAAATAACAATAAAATTGCGTATTTTTTGTGAAATAACATTTCAGACGAATATAAACGCCAGAAATATTCGACGTCTTACCCCTTGAAATCTCCGCGTATTTTTGGTATTATCTGCGAGAGGATAGTTGCGCCAAAGATGTTTTTATTTATTTAATGAATAATTTTACAAGAACGAAAAAGAGTTAGTCAATCAATAAAGTCAAAAATAATCTTAGCCATAAAGGCCTTAGCAATACATTTTAAAAAGTTGTTTCATGTACAACTTCATATTTATCTAATGAAAATCAAATTATTTAGTACTTTACACATATATATTTTTTGTAACGTAATTAATAATTTTTTTTAAATTTTTTTTTTCATTGTTTTTATTTCTTGCTAGAGCAATCCCGATGAGTTACAAAACTCATTTTAGGACAGGAGGAACTTACAATTCATAGGTAGGAGGTAGTAGTTACAATTTTACAAAGGTATTTTGATATCATAATATAAGTTTTACATTCAGTACAGCATAAAAATAAAAATAAAGACAGGTTAAGTAGAACAAACAACAAGAGAAAACAAGTAAAGAGAGGGAAAAAACGATACGAGTATATAAGATAGAACAAAAAATGACAAGACAATTACATATTTTCATTTTTAAATATAGTTAAAAAATATTCTTTTAAAGCATTGCTTTGCAATTTTTTATTATGCTGGATGTTTTTGTACATATCTGGAAGCGAATTATATAGTGTATAGGCAATGTTATATTATCTGTAAATTTCATCTATCAATTATTATTTTATCTGTAAATTTCATTGTCATAAATTCTTTGTTATATTTATTACCTGTAAACATCATTATCATCAATTACTATATTATATGTAGATTTCATTATCATAAATTAATTGCTGCATTAACTGTAAACCTCATTATCATAATTATTATATTATCAGTAAAACAAACTTCATTACCTTACATTATATAATCTGCATACTTCACCCGCCATAACACAGGGACATCCCTAGCATGGCGGGCGAAATAACACAATATCTACACTATGTATAAAATTCTTTTAATAAAAAAAATAATAAAAAAAAAAAAATATATATATAGTTCAGAGATTTTATCCCATATTTAATTCCATTTGTCGAAAAGATATGAAAAACTTCACTGTATTCAAATCATATTTTTTCATAATCATAATGTACCTAAATTGTTTCGTAGTAAAGATACATCTAAATAGTGATTTGGCGTATAACTTCATCTTCAAGGGAGTCTAACAATACTAGAGAATAACCAGATTCCAAATCTTTCAACTGTTAAGAATGGTGTCGAATAATCTGTATATCATTAATTTCATGTAATTACCGTGGAGTTCAAATTCATTTAAACATTTTATTCAATGTGGCTTGTCATATTCCATTAGAGATCTTTATACTTTTAATTACTTACGGGAATATTTTCGTTACCGATATTTTATCCGCTATTTTGTTCCGAGAGCGAGAATTATGAAAATGTTCTTAATTTAAAACTGTTCTCTAATCTGATTTACTTTTCTAAATTACAATATCCAATGTCCAATTTACCTTTCGTTTAATTTTCGAGTAGGTTTGGTCATAAAAAAACGTTAATATACATTTTGATCACCAACAAGAAAGTAAGAAGGCTTATTAGAATTTTTTCACGCACTTGTATTTTTTTATCTTGGATTAATATCAATATTTTGGGATAATTAAATAATGAAAGCACTTTTTGTTTGATATTTTTATCTTGGGATAGTACCTACCTACCTACGTATTTACCAAAATGCATCGTGGTTTTGAAAATTCCAACTTATGAAATTAAAAGTTTATTAATGTTAATTTCCTGATATAGTCACAGGAAGAAAAATGTTATTCTAAAATACGATCATTTTATTCGTAAAAACGGTTAAAAACGGGACTGAAGTTCTTACGAACAAATTAACAGTGTTTTAATGTTTATTGGCGGGAACACGTAGGAATAATTTGTTGGTATACGTAATTTCGTTACCAACAAATTATTCTGACATTTTCTCGCCAATAAACATTGAAACACTGTTAATTTGTTCGTAAGAACTTCAGTCCCGTTTTTAACCGTTTTTACGAAAAAAATGATCGTATTTAAAATAATAAAAAAATTCTCCGTGCACCGGTGTTTGGAAAAAAGCGTTTTTGCATATAAAAAGGGGGGTTAAAGCCGAATGGTCCAAAGTATCCTGTTCCCACCCAGGCTTTGCGGGTTAAAATCTCCAAGTAGGTACTATATAAATCCTTCATCACTATAAAAGCAACATTTTCCGCTTATATCTAATGGGCTCTACACACGGTGCTGCGAACAGCCGGCTGTTAGCAGCTGGCTATTGTCTCCTGTCTCCCTTTTCCTCGTGCGAACCCGTAACATTCTGTTTCACGTTGTCTTCTGTCTCTTTTATTAACACAACAAATTCAATATCACCATCTCATTTCCTCGGTTGGTACTAACGGCAGACGGTTTCTTCCAATTTGCAGTCAACGTGAAACAGAGTGTTACGGGTTCGCATGGGAAAAAATGAGACGGGAGACATCCTCCAACCTTCGATTTTTAGCCAGCTGCCAAAAGCTGCTGTTCGCAGCATGGTGTGTAGATAGTATTATAGTAGTACCAAGCCGTTTCCGCCAAAGAACTCTCTTGCTTAATCGCTTTGCTTAAATCGTCTCATACATACCCTTCTAATATTCTGACTCTTGACATGGCCCCCGACTTAAGAATTTGGATCATTTGATCGTGCCACGTCTTCCTCTGGCGTCCCGATTTTGTACTATTCACATTCGTGTCATACATTCTCCTTGCACTCCTATCTTCGTTCATTCGGTTTATTTGCCCAAGCCACTTTTATTTTTATTTTTTTATAGAGAATACCTCACAAGAGTCCCAACTGCTCCCGTCTGGAGCCAGTGAGACTATGGCATCCCCAATTGGGGTATGTTGTGAGGCTGAAAGAAAGTGGGAAGGGAAGGAGATGGGCAAGAGGAAGGTAGGAAAGTACCTGGCTATTCAGATCTAGTCACTAAACACGGATAAAGCCATTATTAAGCAACGTTTCAATTCTGAATGGTGGTTTTACACCAGGGCGATACTGACAGTATCTTCCACTCTGGAACGTGCCGCAAATATAGTATATATTATTTTTATTAATTAATTGTGAAATAACACAAATTAATCAAATAAAATTTATTTGCGCACGCCGGGTTCGAACCCGCGACCTTCCGATTGGAAGTCAAGTGTCTTACCACTCGACCACGGACTTAAGAGTGTATTACCAGAGTATAATGGAAATTAGTAATTTTTAAATTAAATTGTAGACGTATTCACTCTTTTTTACAAAAAAACATAAATAGATTTTGAAAGATTGTTATTTTATTTGGCGGTTTTAAATTATTTGAAAAACTAAGTGTATTTTAAAGATACTAAGATTATACCGTTGGTCGTTGGCAGATTTGTTTAATTTTCAAACGATAGATTCTATTAAATAACACAAATCATATCAAATCATAATCATACAACACAATAAATCAATACATAATCTAGTCAACACAGTTTTGAGAATTTTAATTTAATTTTAATACAACAAAATAAATCAATACATAATATATTCAACACAGTTTTGAGAATTTTAATTTTAATTAAATGAAAATCATTAAAAAATACACCCGAGAACGTGTTTTGTGACAAAAATACCTCAGTTTTCTATTTATTTAAGGTCTTACAAACTAAAATATTTAATAAAATTTTTACACACTTATTTTGTTTAGACATTATTGAAAAATCATAAATACTAATTTTCAAAAAATACTTACAGAAAGTAAACGATATTTAATTCAAATACAATTTTAGATTCAATCACCCATGCAATATTGTATTAGTTAGCCTTTCTTGGAAGATTAGAGTTTTTTAATTGACAAAACTATTTATTCATATTCATATTGCCTGTGTACTTGCGCGAACAGTCCAATTTTCGTATTATTCAAAGCATAACTAGTAAAAAGCTTTTATAAGTAAAAATATTATAAGCGCGTTATCTGCGAAAGAATAGCATATGAATTCTTTTGACAATCACCTTAAAACCTTTTTTATGTTTGCATCTAAAATTTTAATACTTAATAAATTATACGTTTATTTGTTATAATAACCCTAGAAAGTGTATTAGTTTTTGTACACATTCAGAAAAATTAGAAACATATCAATAATTTGGATTTTATTGCAGTGCGGAAATTTTCTAACCTTTCAACAAAATATTCCCGAAGCCTGGGGAGTTATTTAAGAAACTTCTAAATACAATAATTAATTCAACTTACACTAGTTCGTGAATCCCACGAAATAGTTAAGTTACCATACAAATGATTATTTACAGAGGAATGTTTAATGGTTCAATATATTTCTTAGAATTTCAGACTCATTTCAGAGAAAACGGTTCCAGTTTTCGGGAATCTGTGAAGTGATCCACAATAGAGCATAGTACCTATCTACCCGACATCCATTAGACACTGAGATACGATAGACGCTATTATTATTATTTTGTTAGCATCTCAGAACTAAACTGGGGCAAAGTCCTAAGTAAACAAATATCTGGGTTGTGAACTTATTCTATCCAAGTAGTTTAGTGAAGGATTTAACGAATATTTTTTAAAGCTAGGCTAGCATTCACATGTTACGAATAATCTGATAATTTGTTCACTGAAATTGTCGCTTGTGCAATAATGGAGGTACATATTTACCTTGCAGATTTGACGACCGTCCGTGGTCGAGTGGTAAGACACTTGACTCCAATTCGGAAGGTCGCGGGTTCGAACCCGGCGTGCGCAAATAAATTTTATTTGATTAATTTGTGCTATTTCACAATTTAATTAATAAAAATAATATATGTTATATTTGCGGCACGTTCCAGAGTGGAAGATACTCTCAGTATCGCCCTGGTGTAAGACCACCATTCAGAATTGAAACTTTGCTTAATAATGGCTTTAGCCGTGTTTAGTGACTCTTCCCTTTCCCACTCCTTCCCTTTCCCACTCACCTTCATCCTCGCAACATACTCCAATTGGGTATGCCATAGTCTCACTGGCTCCAGAAGGGAACAGTTGGGACTCTTGTGAGGTTTCTCTATAAAAAAAAAAGAATAAAACCCACGTTGATTGGTAACAAATTCGACGCTTTACGCTTCTCGCCTATAAAACGGTATTTAGTAAAAACATCATATTTTTTTGTTTTTTTTTTTACACCGTCGCGTATTGCGATGCTCTTCTTTGCTCATATTTAATAGAAGCAAGGAATTATAAAAATATGTTCCTTATATTATTACCTAAACAACATACAATTTTAAGTGAATACCTCACAAGCGTTCCAACTGATCCCGTCTGCAGCCAGTGATATTACGCCATTCCTATTATGGGGTGTGTTGTGAGGATGAAGATAGTGTGGAGGGGAAGGACAAGGGAAAGAGGAAGGTGTAGAAGTATTTGGGTATTTAGATTTTGTCACCAAACACGGCTAAAGCTATTTCAAGCAACATTCCAATTCTAATTGGGCTAATACCGGGGCGATACTCAGAGTATCTTCCACTCTAGAACGTGAAGCAAATATACTATATATATCATTTTTAATTTATTAAATGTGAATTAACACAGAATTATCAAATGCTAGTCGAGTGCCTTATCACTCGACCACGGAGGCGATCATTATTGCGTACAATAATAAAAAAAAACTTAACAATTATTATAAGCAATAATTATTAGCCTGAAACATTCATCCATATTAAAAAAACCTCCCGAGAAAACGTACATGTCGCCTGAGTGTTTCTGGCTAATAATTATTGCTTATAATAATTGTTACTCTTTGTGCTATGCATTAAAAAAATCTTAAACATTAGTTTATCAATTAAAAATAAAAAAAAACTTTTGTACGAAAAGTTACCCATCATTTGTTTACAGTTTGCACAAGATTTATTATTTTATCATTCTTACCATTTGGGTAGATGGACATAATTAAGTAGATTTAAGTTTATAAGTAGTAGGTAATTCAATATTAAAAATATATGTATTTAAAAAAATACTTACAGTTTTTGATTTTCTTCGCATCCTTTGACGTGCTAGAACAACTGTTCTGCTTCGAACAAGTCGTGGCGATGACTAGGTACCTACGGCTAAAGTTTTCAGGCACATATAAGCTTTCCAAGAGGTATAAGCTATCAATATGTTTATGCACTATATTAAAACATAGAATTGCAAGATTTATAATCGCATAAAGTAATATCGGTAGATGGATTATTTAACTAACGAACAATGTCAGAAAAACCTCCAAAAGCGTCATTGATTTTAAAATATATATGCGTGAGTTAACCACAAGGCACTTGTATTGGGTACAATTTCGATAGAGCGCCGGTAACCAATAAGGCGATTAAAAAAAGCCTACAACCAGACCCGATCAAAATCCAACACAATCCAGGGGCACGGCGGGGTATCTACTTAAGGGTTAAAAACATGGGCGTAGCGACCGTTGGGCCTCAAATGGGGCTCGCCAGAATAAACATTTGGTCAAAGAGCTAACTCTTCCCATTCCTAAAACTTTTTCAAATGAAATATTTAACGTTTGAAAGGGTAATTAATCTGAATCTTTCGTTTGCAAAATGAGCATACTTTTTATTTTTTTTATTTAATAAATTTTTAAAAGTTACAGTTTTTAACATTTTTTTAACTACTATACTAGGCTAATGCCCGTGTTGTGTGTACATAATAAATATATGAACTAAAAATACTTTTTTATAGAAACAGATACTAAAAACTATAGTAATAAATAATAAAAAAAATCAGAAAAGAAAAAACAGCATATTTAAGGATAAATAAAACTAAATACAAATATAAAAATAATAGTGAGCTGAAAAATAAAGAGAGATAAATATTTTAATGATAGAAATAAAAATTATATAAATAAAAATTATAAAAAAATATAATAGATATGAAACAATTTGGAATAAAGCTGTGACATGATAAATTTTATAATTTTTTTTTTAACCGCTTGTGCACATAAGCTTGTTTTCACGACAATTTAACGTAGGTAGACATAGGAATGACGTATGCCCCGAACCTGAGTTATTTTAATAATGTTAAGAATGTATATAATTTTAAGATGTCTGGTTGCGGTTCGATTTCCAAATCCCAATTTTTGCAAAAAAATTGGCAAATATGTACTGCGTTTCGCAGAATATGTATGGCTTTGTGAATACTAGCATCACAGCTATCCGTAGGAAAGTGTGAAAAAACTTTTGCATCACTTTAATACTTGAACTAATCCCACCAGATATTGAATTTTTTTTTAGTATTTTCATCTTATTTGTCTTTTTATCACATCCCTCTACGACGATTCCTTTGACATTTCTATACTGTCAGCTTGGTCAAGAACCGGAATATATTAGGATATTTGTCGCAAATTATTATCTATCCGATAAATCCGAATAATAAGTTTCTACTGGAACATAGAACCAAAATTATAATATAAACATTATATCCGTGGCAGTTGCCGAATTGGTAAAAGCGTTCGTCCCGGTAAGACGAGAGGTTCTGGGTTCAAGTCGGAGTTGTAACCGTTATCTTTTATTTTCTGTGTCTAATTTATTTTCATATTTTCGTTTAGATTATTAATGATATATTACATTAATGGGAATAACCTTCAAATGTTATAATATGAGGGTTGTTCTAATAAAAAAATTTGCAAAAATATAAAGTCTTTATATTTTTGCTAAAAAACAAATTGTTTTATTATTATTAAAATATACCTGCACAAAGAAATATATTACAATTTTTTTTTTATAAGAATAGAGACCAATTTACCGCACAGAGTGAAGCGTCGTCCCATCTTGCCACGCTAAATCAGAGATTTTCAAGCCTTCACTGTCCAATCTGGCGATTTTTTTATAGTGAACACCTCACAAGAGTCCCAACTGCTCCCGTCTAGAGCCAGTGAGACTATGGCATCCCCAATTGGGGTATGTTGTGAGGCTGAAGGTAAGCGGGGAAGGGAAGGAGATGGGGAAGAGGAAGGTGGGGATGTACCTGGATATTCAGATCTAGTCGCTAAACAGAGCTAAAGCTATTTCAAGCAATTTTTCAATTCAGAATGGTGGTCTTATAACAGGGCGATACTGAGAGTATCTTCCACTCTGGAACGTGCCGCAAATGTAGTATATATTATTTTTAATTAATTAATTGTGAAATAATACAAATTAATCAAATAGAATTTATCGCGACCTTCGGAATGGGAGTCCAAAGCCTTGTCTCTGGACTACGCCGGCCGGCGATGAATCTGTATTGAAAGTTCGTCCGGTTACCCCGGATTTATGAATTCGCTGCAACGCCACTGCTCAAAGTAATCAAATACGCACATAATGCCGGGGCAAATTGGTTCTCCGAGACAAAATAAACACACGGTATCTTCATCTTATTATTATGATCACCACTGGTACATCACCGGTCATCAGCGGTCATCGCCAGCCCCGACCACCGAGATCATCCACGGCTACACCATACAGCATCACCGTCCACCAGAACACAGTGGACCCGCTCCCGCGACCTTATTATGTGGAGATTGGTACAGATATTATTATTCCTTCCCGCTGTAACTTGGTGTTCAAAATTGAATTTATAATGGGATTTCTCGGGAAGTAATGTTGGTATTGTGCTTTCATTATTATTGTAATTCAATTTGTGTGTGGATATGTTTTCGTTGCGGATGTAAGTCATTTAGAAAAATATTTCAATTTTGCTCATATCATAGTTGTTGAGACAAAAAAATATACATAGGCACTGATTAAGATAGCGGATTACTTGTATGTGTTTAATGTCTACCAAATGTTTGAAAACCGTGGGGCTATTGTACCAACTCCCAATATTTTTGAATTTTTTTTTTAATCTGATATTTTTTGCTAATTTAGTAATAAAGTTACAGTTTTATTGAGCCTTACTATTTATTATACGTCGTAAATATTTTGTGCAATTTATAAACAACATGTACAATCTTTTTATTTGAGGAATTTTCAACTGACACTTCATTTTTACCTCGTTCATTCAAAAAAATCTTCATCATTAATGCAAACACATAATTAACTGTGCAACACTTTCTACACGGAGAAAAATGTTATTCTAAAATACGATCATTTTATTCGTAAACACAGTTAAAAACGGGACTGAAGTTCTTACGAACAAATTTATAAATTTAAACAAATTTAACTTTTACTCTTTTACTTTTACTCTTTTTATACCTAAAAATAAACTAAATTCTTAAATCTCCTATTAACCATAAAATTATAATAAATTCAATATTATACCCACGCTCAGGCATTTGCCTTTGTGGGATTTTTTTTGTTCATACAATATTATATTTAAGTATGTTATATACCTTTTATTATTTATGTACCTGATTGTGTCAAAAAATTTTCAATAAAAAAAAAAAAAAAAAAAAAAAAAAAAAAAAAAAAAAAAAAAAATTAACAGGGTTTCAATGTTTATTGGCGGGAAAATTTAAGAATAATTTGTTGGTATACGTACAAAATTACGTATACCAACAAATTATTCTTACATGTTCCCGCCAATAAACATTGAATCCCTGTTAATTTGTTCGTAAGAACTTCAGTCCTGTTTTTACGATTAAAATGATCGTGTTTTAGAATAACATTTTTCTCCGTTCATAATTAACTATGTAATGTATAACACTTTCTAGAGTAAGTACCTGCATTGAAAAATAAAACTCTTCAAAACAAAATAAGTTAATATTAATAATTTTTAATAAGCATTTATTTGGTATTGCATTTGGAAAAAAGTAACCTATTTTTATTACGTAGGTACATACTAGGGTGAAACATGAAATATAAATGAAAATATCGGATTCAGGAACCAGTAACATCTACTTAACCCCACAGCACCTCTGTAAAGTTTTAAAATCACAAGGAAACGTTTATTTATTTATTTATTTATGTATACGCCTATTAGGCTTTTACATACATAGTTATAAAAAATATTCATAAAATTGTAAGTTCACAGTTACAGTAGTAATACATAGTATAATCTATCTATTTAACATATTATAACAGCAAGTAACTAGTAATGCATAAGATGATTATTTGTAGGTATAAACCTGTTGTACAAAAATAAGAATGTGCTTACTCCTAAGGTTAACAAACGTAATTTAGCTATAAAGAAATGTAAAGTTTATATGTACATAGTAGACAGTGAGAGCAGTAACATGGTATAATACGACATAATAGTATAGTGTATAATATGAGGCCTTTGAATTAGAGAGTTTACGAAATAATTGTTGGCGGTATTGTTAACATAATATACCTAGATCGTTTGACCAGTTATCGTGGCCCGTTAAATCCAGGGCGTTCGCTCTGCCATTTTACATAGTTTATAAAAAATATTATACACAAAGGTTATAAGTATAGAATAGTAAAAGCAATAATTTAACCTTAACCATTTGACACATAAAAGCAAGTAAAAAGCAAATGAAAACATGATAGTTTGTAGGTGTAAACCTGTCGTAAGAAAATAAGAATATGCATACTTCTAAGGTATAAAAACCAAAAATTGCTTATAAAAATGAAGTTTATATGTACATATTAGGTAGTAGTAGTATTAATATAATATCTATGCGACACATAAAAGCTAGTGTATATATTAATTTATTCATTCACTAATCTATTCACTAACTAGCGGGCTCCAAAAGCCAGCCAGTTTGTAAATTGATAAATAATTAAAAATAAAATAACATTTTTACTAAATGGTTACAGTAATTACATGTGAAAAAATAATGCAGTTGTAGTAATTGCAAGAAGTCTACATTTATAAAAACAAGAGATCATAAATTATGAAATGTTGAGATACCGTGAAAGTCTTCATCGATTCTGAAAAGAAAAGCTTTCAAGGCTTTCAAAACTGTTTGCATAATAAGTTGAATAGGATTGGTATTCGTAGGTGTTTCTGGAAGCTTGGATGTGTTTTTACCACCCTTTTGAAATGGTGGTAAAAGTAGCTAACACAAAAAGGAATCATAAAACAAATCGTAAATTTATAATTCATTTCAACGACTTCGACTTCTATGATAGAGAGGTAAATTCTGCTCCTTGATAATTTAGTTGTATGAAAGACAACTCAATTATTATTTAACGATTCGAATGCAGTAAATGCACGAATGCAGAATTTCTTTCAGAAAAAAATTTGTAATAATAACAATTGTTCGTTTTCACAACTTTATGTTAGGAAAACCTCTAAGAGAACCTAAATATTATCCGTGCATTTTATGTTTTAAAAGACAGGGTAGTATTAACTAGGTACCACAGCAATCTTTTGGAGAGCTTGCACTAACAAATTGTAATTTTATGCACACTTTTATCAAATGACAATTTTATTGCCAGCTTTATGAAAATTGTTGTTTCTACATATCACCTTTGTACGAAAGATAATATGTTGACACATATTTCAATATAAAACTTATTACATTAAATATAATATGAGTTTATATAAGTATAAGAAATTTATGTAAAATGTAAGTAAATTTTTTTAACAAATTATTAACAATTTTTGTTGTTTATTTTTGGGATGTTATGCCGTGTTACGCTAACCCATTCTTTAGCCGACGTTTCGGACAAAGTTACAGTGTCCATCATCAGGGCAAATGTTTGTGCACGTCTGCCCAAAAATATACAACAAAAATACTTTTAGCCGTGAAAATCTTAAATCATATTTAAATTATTAACAAACTCAGGTGGACAAAAACAAGGAAGACGTTCTTCAAAAAAAAAGTTTAAACGGAGAGAATTGTTATTCTAAAATACGATCATTTTATTCGTAAAACGGTTTAAAACGGAACTGAAGTTCTTACGAACAAATTAACAGAGTTTCAATGGTTATTGGCGCGAAAATGTACGAATAAATTATTATTATTAATTATTAGAACAAATTTCGTACGTACACCAACAAATTATTCTTACATTTTCCCGCCAATAAACAATAAACTCCTGTTAATTTGTTCGTAAGAACTTGAGTCCCGTTTTTAACGGTTTTACGAATAAAATGATCGTATTTTAGAATAAAAATTTTCTCCGTGTATCTTTGTAAATAATATGTATGATTGAATGAATTTTTTTAATATAGTACCCACCACACCTCAATTGTAATAAAATTGTCCCAAATTATAGCCTACTTTGTAATAAGACTCCATAAGCAGGAGTTAAATCTGTGTTGGGTCATTTAGTAACGTTTCATATGTTTCATATGTATTTTATTACATTAAAAAAATGGTTTCACTTTGGTATAAATCATAACAAAAAAGGACAATTTGAGCAGCTCCTGTGACAAACTAAGTTTTCCTTTGATAAAATATTCTTCCACTCTACAGGCAAGGAGATACGAAGATGGGAAGGTTTTGTATCACTTATACATATATACAGGGTGTTAAGGTACGTACTTGAGTTACTTTAACCAGCGATTCCTGACATTATTTGGAGTAAAAAATGTAAATGAAATTTTGGTCTCCGGTGACCTTTTTTATGTAAAATTTTTTTTTTTCAAAATATTTTTTCTTCAAAATCAAACAAAAAAAAAATTCTTTCACATGACCTTATTGGTCACTCAGCCAAGTTACCACCCCACCACTTACCCCGCCCCCAACTACCCAACACCTACTATTATTTATGTTTTTGTAGAAAAAAAAAAAAAAAAAACATTAAAAATGTCACCGGAGACCAAAATTTCATTTACATTTTTTACTCCAAATAATGTCAGGAATCACTGGTTAAAGTAACTCAAGTACGTACCTTAACACCCTGTATATATTTATATGTTTTATACATATACATAATGCTTTCCAGACATTCAAGTTTGGACCCAAAGTTTTGTTAGGCGAGGTTGGAATAAACACGATTAAGTTAAAACGATTTGAATGTAGGTGATGTTCAAACTTATCTAAGCAGGCCTCCAAAAGAAGAACTAGCGAATAATTTTCACTTTTTGAAATCCAAATACAAATCATTTCCTTCGCATTCGATGTTTCTTTCCGTTTCACAAAATTTCATCACATAAAATAATAACAAAATACTTACAACACCATTCGTAGCGATTCAGATATTCGTGACAATATTTCATTTGTGGTGACACGGGTAGACTGTTCCATAACTATGGATTGTCACAGCAGGTGATAAGGTGACAGCGGTCGACGGCGGGTGACAGTCGCGTGACTGTCACGTTGACTGTGTCACACAAAGTGATCCGCGACACTGACCCCCTGTGGGTAGCAGAGATGAGAAAGATAGCAAAGAGATGAATTACAAAATGGTCGACTATGTCGTAAAGAAATCTTCATAAAATATTAATTTTTAATCTTTCAGATATAAAATAGATTACCATCTTGCGATAAAGAAATAAATAGAATTATATTGTTATTATGTTATTATTACAATGTAAATGACATATTTAAACAAGCTTCCAATATAAAAATGTGTAAAGCAAAAAAAATAACAAAGAATGTCGAGAATTTTACACGTTTGAGAAGTGGAAATCAATTTATTACACCCAATTTTAAAACATTACAAATGCAAAACCATTATATTTACCAAGTCATAAAAACTACAATAACCTCCTTTCTGAATTGCGCTGTATTATCAACCAATCAGAACAAATAAATAAATTAACTTACGTTATTAGTAAATAAATATTTTATACAAATTTTATAACATTAGACTTATTAGTATGCATCGTTATCGGCTCCTTTAACAGGCACAAGAGCTCCTATTCTCAGATATGGTGTACAAGACCAATGATGATGACCTTAAGAGCGATTGACCAGCGGTTGAGAATAAAAGTTTTAAAATGCTCTCAACTGTACAGAGAGTTTTCAATGAGAAAGATCGGTTATTCCCTATATCAAATTTTTAAAATTATATCTATGTGTTAAAATATGCTTTAATATATATCTACATTCCAAGTAAGCAATTAAAATGCTCAAAACGCACGATGATAAATTATTAAACATCGTGTACTTCTTGTAAGTATTTTTGATCATAAGTATGTATTTTTTTTCAATAATGTGTAAACAAAATTAGTGTGCAAAATTTTTTTTTGAAATATTTTAGCTTGTAAGGCCTTAAATAAATAGAAAACTTATTTTTGACAAAAAACAAGTACTCGGATTCATTTTTTGATGATTTTAATTTAACTAAAATTAAAATTCCCAAAACTGCATTTTCTAGATTATGTATATGTACTGATTTATTTTGTTGAAATTTATTATATGATTTGAAATTTGTGTTGTTTAATAGAATCTATCGTTTGAAAATTGAACAAATCTGCCAACGACCAACGGTATAAACTTAAAAAAAGTATATTAAAAATAAACTTACTTTTTCAAATTTTTAAAACTGCGTGTACCTGATAAAATAACAATCTTTCAAAATCAACTTATTTTTTTGTAAAAAAGAGTCAATACGTCTAGAATTTGATTTAAAAGGGACTAATTTCTGGTATTCTCTGGTAACACCCTCTTAAGTATAATATTTAGTAAGATGTAAATGTAAAAATGTAACCCATATTCTTTGTATTACAATAAAAAGTAATATTAAACAAAATCCAGATTACTATAAAATAATAAGAAGACAGCATATAAAATTAAATAAATTCCTACCTAAATGTGGTGTTCTGTTCTTTCCTCTGATGAAAAATAGTTCTCGAATGATCGAAAGTTCAATCATACTCGTTTTGTCTTTGATTAGCTCAAAGATTGTCGGTAAGTTCGTCTCTTGGCATTCTAAACATATAAGTTCGACAATCTCTTGGAGTCCCTGTAAATAAATAGTAAATTAAAGTCAATAAAAATTATAATGTCCCTGTAAATAAATAAGTAAATTATGTACTGAAGAAAACATTCGTTGGAAAATATATAGCTAAGAAGATACATATTCAAATAAATCCGAGTTTGTCTTTCAATTCCAATCTTGATCTTTCTTGATTTCTGTGACCCCAGAATATTATCTAGATGGTTGTATTACGAATATGTTATCTTCTGAAATATATCTAAGGACCGATATTTGATTTGTACGTTTTTCAAACACGTGATTGGTAAGTGGAATAACAACTTACGGGTCTTTTTGACGGAAGGAACTCGAATGATGAATAAATATTTTAATTAAATGAAAAAAATATTACTTCGATTAAACGACATTACATTACTTTGTCAACGCCAACTGGTTTCGAAAAAAATCATTCCTTCCTCAGGGCAAAATATTTGGCAAGTTTGGTGGCCAGATCTGAATGTCGGCATCCGTGGTCGAGGGGTAAGGCTCTCGACTACCTTCAGCTTCACAATATACACTAATTGGGGATGCCATAGTTTCACTGGTTCCAGCCGGTTTGGAGCAGTTGGGACTCTTGCGCGATGTTCACATAGAAATATATAAAAAAGCCAAGCGTTTTACAACTTTTCTATCCCTCATCTCCTTCCCTACTCCCTTCAGCCTAACGCCATACCACAACCGGGGATGCCATAGTCGCACTGGCTTCGAACAGTTGAAATTAGTAGGAATTCTCGGGCGGTATTCAGTTTTTAAAAGGTTTGTAAAATAAACAAATGCTATTGAATTGATTATATTAATGTAGCTGCCTACATATCTTATTATTAGGCATGTACATTGAAATATCTTATAGATGTAATTCAAATAATCTAATATTACTATGTGATCTATCCTAATGTTTCTTCAAAACTATAAATGTATTAACAAATATTTCCTTATGCATAATATTAAGAGTGATAAATTGTAGAACCTACAGACAAGCTGCCATATGACAGCTTTGCGGGACTACCCTTATTTTGTACAAATGTATTAAAAAAAATAATATGGATATGGTTTTAGATTTTCACGGCCAGAAATATTTTTGTTATTTATTTTTGGAGTGTTATGCAGCACATCTTACTTTTGGGGTGTTATGTTACTTTGGCTAAAGAAGGAAGTAGCGCAACACGGTATAACACCCCAAAAAATAACGAAAAAGTTCTTTGTGCTCGTTTTTGCCTAGTGTCTATTTAACATATTTGAAGTTTCAGCAAAATTCGTCGGAAAATCTTGAACATAATAATTTCCAAGTGAAATAGGTATGAGCGGGCAGGGTGGCAAACAAACACTTCACCCCTAATAACAGGGTGGGCCATAATGGAACGCTTTGCGGTGTTTTGCAAAAAGCTGTAATTTAAAACCAATATTTCATTTCTGGAAACTTACACCGACATGACACCCACAGTGGCACGAGTACTAACGGCGAGTATTTGCATTTAATGGGTTTGCTTCCGCACTAAACACTAAACATGTCTGCAGTATTCCAAAATTTTGCATTTAGCACTATTCAGTTTGTATTCGGTTCAATTTCAAATATTTTGCTTTGAAATGAAGGAAGTTTTTTTTTGCCGAAATCTTCGTATATAACTAAAATTTTAAATGGATTTTCGTATTTTATGTTTCAGGGGAAAAGGAAGTAGCAGTATGATTGACTGAGCGTAGTGAGTACTGTACAAGAGTCCCAACTGCTCCCATCTGAAGCCAGTGAGACTGTGGCTTCCCCAATCGGGGGAATGTTGCGAGGCTGTAGTTAAGTGGGAGGAGAAGTAAATGGAGAGGAGGAATGTGAAAATTCAGATCTGGTCACCAAACACAGCTAAAGACATTTCAAGCAATGTTTTAATTCTGATTGGTGGTCCTACACCTGAGGCCCTAGCACGCTCGCTCTACAACGATCGATACGATAACTATCGGTAACTTCTCGTTCCCTAGGACAACTGCACATCGCTAACGTACAAACAACAGTTGATGTCGAATATGTTAAGTACACTTAGTCATTGTGAACTGTCACTTATTCGTTGGCGATCTGTAGTCATGCTAGGGAACGATGAGAAATTACCGATAGTTATCCTATCGATCGTTATAGAGCGAGCGTGCTAGGGCCTCAGGGCGGTACTAAGAGTATCTTCCACTGTTTTAACTTGACCATTTAGCATATAATTTGTCTGTAAATTGATTGACACTGAACCCTAGATTCCTACCCATCCCTCATACCCTTATCTTTCCCAGAACTTCTTATCCTTCCTTCCCTTAAACATAACCTTCACACAGCATACCCAACGATGACATAGGCCTTGAGGGAAATTGTTTTCTTTATGTCTTCCTACGTGGAGCTAATGTTGAAAAAAAATTATTTAGAGCTTGTTTTGACTCGTTTCCTTCTCACTCTAGTAAGCGAAGTTAAAAAAGATGAATGACCTTTTTCGTAGAAGAGAAGAATGATTTATCTTGGAAAAACAGCATCGGCCGTTGTTCCCAACATTTCGATCGATTAATCTGCGTCTCCGATCAACTAAGTGATTTGTTTAGTAACTCGATTCATATGTTTGTCAGAGAAATGCGTTGGAAATAGCGTATTTGTGCATTTGAGAATTGTTGAGGCAAGATTTCGGCTCAACAGTTGATCGGTAGACATTGGGAACAACGGCCCAATTTTGTCTCTGACAATAAACGGATTAATTAGACACGTTTGTTACTACCTTTGTTATTCTTAGATGATTTTCTAGAATGTTATAATTAATCTTTCTCACTTTTCATGTAGGCACTTGATTGCCCTGGGGGCACGAGGGAGGGGGTGATGCTGGGCGGGTGAGGGTAGGGGAGGGGGGTGGTAAATCTGATCACGGGATTTGATGAATGCTAGAGACATGTTATGACGACACTGCAGAATGGCGTTTGTGATTGAAACCGGCAAGGGGGACATTATTACTTGAGCTATACCATACCGGAACTATTGAGAGATCCGTCGTAAGCATTCGCGTGTGTAACTTTACTTATACTATCTATATCTATAATATGAGCGGGACTGTATTAGGAGAATAATAATAATTTATTAAATAATAATAAATATAATATTTTTATAAATACCAACCAGGAATTTTTATAAATACCAACCAGGAATTTTTATAAATACCAACCAGGAATTATTAGATTCCTGGTCAAATAAAATTATTCACGCAAAACACTTCAATTATCTCAACCAAACGTATGTTGACAAACTTTCGTCAAACAAATGGTTGAGTATTGGAGAGTTGAGCGCAGAAATAGAAGGTTTTATGCTTGCTATTCAAGATAGAGTAATTAATACTAAAAATTATAGGAAGCATATAATCAAAGATCCAAATCAAATAGATGATTTATGTAGAAAATGTATGGCTTTTCCGGAAACTATAGAACACATTATATCAGGATGTTCTATATTAGCGCCGTCTGAGTATACATTTAGGCACAATCAGGTTTTAAAAATAATTCACCAAAGTTTGGTAATTAAACATAACTTGATTGACTGTCATAATACAGTACCATATTATGAATACGAACCAAATTCATTTTTAGAAAATAATTTCTTTAAAATTTACTATGATAAAACTATACTAACAGACAGACCAATTGGTCATAATAGACCTGATATAGTTTTACATGACAAAATTAAAAAAATAACTTATATTATTGATGTAGCTATTCCAAATTCCTGTAATATTCAAAAATCTGTTTCTGAAAAAATAAGAAAGTATACAGATTTAGGAAATGAAATTAAAAGAATTTGGCATTCTCAGACTATAAAAATATTACCTTTTGTTATTTCGGCTACTGGCATTATACCTAGCTCTCTTATTAAAAATTTAGGCATATTAGATTTGTCAAAGAATTTGTATATAAAAATGCAAAAATCAGTCATTTTAAATACATGTAGAATTACGAAAGATTTTTTAAATATTTATATTGAGGGATCAGTAGGATTTATCGGTCAAATTAGGAATTCCACAGAGCCGAACCCTCTGATATGAAAATATCTGGAGACGGTGAATTATATTCCCATTTAATAGTTTGGTAGATTAACGTGTTGTTCTTGTATTGTTTTGTATTAATTATACTTATATAATACACTTGCATAACGTGGATTTACTAGATGATCATTTATATGGAAAAGTGTATGAAAGGGTTTAGTTTTTCCTATGGGAAAAACTAAACCCGTTCCTGTAAATCTGGTGAATAAAAAAAAATTAATTTATTCAATTATATTATATATTATGTAATGACATATATTATGTTGTACGAGTATTTCCTGTATATTATTATAACAATCTCCATTCTTATTATAATGTAATATTTTTAGTTGTTGTAAGTGTAGTGTATTTTTTGATACATAACAAAATAGTATAACGAGGAAATCTATAATTAGTTTCTCAGTTCGGTAAATTATACATGTATAAATGAACCACACTGTAAACTGTTGATTTCCCTAAAATATAATAATAATAATAATTTAATACCGTAATATAATACCATATTATAAATTCGAAACAAATTCATTTTTAGAAAAAAGATTTTTAATAAAATATATTATAATAAAACTATACTAACAGACAGAACAATTAGTAGTATAATAGACTGATATGGTTTTACATGACAAAATTTAAAAAAATAACTTACATCATTGATGTAGCTAATTCAAATTCCTGTAATATTAAAAATCTATTTCTTAAAAAATAAAAAAATATGCAGATTTTGGAAATGAGATTAAAAGAATTTGGCATTATCAGACTATAAAAATATTACTATTTGTCATTTCGGCTACCGGCATTGTACCTAGCTCTCTCATTAAAAATTTAGACTTGTTAGAATTTCAAGGGGTCCCTGGTGAAAAAGGCGAACATTTACCTGTTTAACTAGCCTATTAGGATTCCTCGTCTAATCCGACTATGAGATCTCAGCGCCTGAATTCCCATAGTAAATTTATTCAGACACGATACTTCCTCACATGATAATTCATCACATCATAACTCACATTAACCTACCCTTCTATTTCCCCGCCTCCCCCCCCCCTCACTTAACCTAACCTAACCTAACCAAAGGTTAAAAACCCCAATTATCAGTTTTCGACGCTTCGAGACATGATGAATTATCATGTGAGGAATTAACATCCGATGAAAAGTTTGTACTCAATATTCATACACTTAAAAAGTTTCCACTGAACATTCTGGTCACCCTTATTAGGTATATAATATTCATATTTTTTTTTATATGAGAGTTAGTATTTTTTTTAAAATATTTTTTTATTGAGAAATATAACAAATTTGTCGACAGAGTAATAATTACATTTATAATAAATGAAAAATTTCATATTCCTAATTTGATTATTTTTAAATTTGTAAATTTCCCATTTATACTAATAATGGCCCCGCATCCAGAATCAGTGCGACAAGTGACAAATAACGACCATCAATAATCACATACGTCTGTCACTCATTCTATCTCTGTCAGGTTAAAGAGTGAGATATGAGATGTCCAGGCTGGCGAGTGCGAGAGGGCCGCAGTACCAGCGCCCGTCTCAAATGACGGACGTGAAAAATGATTAGTTAGGAACACAAACGTTTGCGAAAGGGATTTTTTTCTATTTCGTTAATTCGCGATCAATGTTTTATATTACACTAGGTGGGCCATCAACACTAAAAATAATCCTGTCCTGTAGCGCCGTTTCTGTGGAAAATCCCCCAAAGCACTGAACAATTATGAGTTCCTAGGCCCTAATTTATTTTTTACATCAGCTCCACACAGGAGGCCCTGAGAAAAAAATAATCTTCAGGGCACATGTCATCTTTACTAATACTGTGTGGAGGATCTTTTTAGGGAAAGGAAGGAGAGGAGAAGTTCTGGGAAACAAAAAATGAAGGGTGGGTAGGAATCCTCACCACATGAACTAGGGCACCCCTACTCAGTCACCAAACGTATGAACCACTCGGGGTTACTTGTTGCAGTAGTATATATATTACATGTGTACAAAGAGAAATTTTTTATTCTAAAATACGATCAATTTATTCGTAAAAACGGTTAAAAACGCGACTGAAGTTCTTACGAACAAATTAACAGTGTTTCAATGTTTATTGGCCGGAAAATGTAAGAATAATTTGTTGGTATATGTACGAAATTACTTATACTCACAAATTATTCTTACATGTTCCCGCCAATAAACATTGAAACCCTGTTAATTTGTAACTTCAATCCCGTTTTTACGAATAAAACGATCGTATTTTAGAATAACATTTTTCTCCGTGTATAGACAGAAAAAAATATAAACTGTCGATTTCCCGAAAATGAATAAATAATTCGTCAATATAAAATTTGATCATACATATTCTTACCATTAATGCCAATCTGTTAGTCTTTTATGTCGTTGGTTTTGAACTCAGAGACGTTTAAACGGTGATGAATTATAGCCGGGGCCATTTTGGTAATGAGCGTAAATGTGAAAAAAACAGTAATCAAGTCCTCTTGTGTGGGAAAGTATTTTAGGTTACGTAATGGAAAAGGCAGTGACAAAAAAGGTTTTTGCACCAAGATTGTTTACCATGACCTGGTAAGGAAACAGGTGAACTTTTAGAAGGTTTTTTAATCGTTTAGGTCGAATTGACATATTTATAATAATGTACAGCTCAGCAGTGACCTTTTTACAATACGTATTGCCAAGTCAAATATGACGTAGAAAATTTAACAAACTAAATTAATTAATTAAAATTAAGTATTAATTAAACCATGTTTTAAGAGCCGGAATTTAGCTATTAATTAATATTAATTAAACGATGTTTTAAGAGCCGGAATTTCGATTTTCTTTCGATTTATAATATATATGTCACTTGAACACTTTAAGTTTCTAAGTTCTTATAAAAATATATGTTATTTTTAAAGATAATATCTGAAGATTTGTAGAGCCGAAACGCTATTTACATCAAATTCCCTTGATAGAAAAAAATCGCAAAGTATGCTCCGAAAATTATTATTTACACGTTTGTTTCGGTTATTTTACAAGTTATATGTATGAAAAAATTCACAGTGTTTCTATAAATGATACTTAAGGTCAGTGGCGGCTGGCGCTCACAAAAATCGGTGGTGCGCTAAAAATCTTGTACATATACCTACTCTAATTAAAATAAATTTAAACCAACTAACCATGGGCAGAGAGAACGGACCGCTAAACAACTCGGTTTTGGCACACACTCTTTGCCTCATTCACATTCATACATCGTCTCATACATACTCTTCTATTTTTCTGACTCTTGACATGGCCCGACTCAAGTGTCTGATGTCTGCCTCGGATGTTCTCTACTATGTTCTTATATCATTCAACCTTGCGTCATATATTCTCTTTACACTCCTTTCTCCTTTGAAATAAATTTAATTATGAAAATATCCCACCTATAGTATATTAGGTCCATTCTCCGTTGTCTCTGAGTAGCAAAGACATCAATGAGCCTGGAGTTAAAATCCGGTATAGATTTAGGCATTATTTAATGCTTAGCACTGACAATGCATTGAGTCTATCTTGGCTAATTGTGTTTCTCAAGAATAATTAAATTCTTTTTAAAGTTGAAAATCACCGAAACAACTTTCCCCGGCGTCATAGGGATGATACCCACGATTTTTAACAATTTAACACACGAAAAAGCATCCGATAATTTATTACTTACTATAAAAGAGTTGTAAAATAGATATTGATCACAATGTTTAATTTCTAACCGTTTTTCAAAGTTCAGCGCATTTTTAAATCTTCCTTACTCATCCAAGAAACGGATCACAATAGCGTACTGGACCTGTGACCAGTCACAACATGTCTACATTGTTTTTGTTAATTATGCTAAGCGGAACATTAAATGAAAGAGTAGATGTTAAATTAAATACACAATATCGAAAATAATATTACACAAACGCGTCTCATTTTAATCTGCTGGTGAACAAACCGTTCCTTTTGATGTGGTGGAAATTTTCAGATCGCCGATCTCGTACACGTAAGATTTGTTAAGGATATTACCCATATTATACCTACCCACGGTTTGAACTTATTAGATAATTATGAAGGGACTCTTTGGAGCGATTTTAAAAACGATCCAGCGCTCGGAATATAGGCACACAACGATCTGCTTCGATACGCACACAGTTATATGGACATATTATGTATGCAATGTATGCATTAGCGAAGTGTGTATTGTGATTTGTGACGAGGCGTGTCGGAAATATATTATTCGGCGCTAGGGAATTTTTGGATTGGCAGAAATTCTGGGAGTGCGTCGCACTAGCGCTCTTTAGAGCTGGCCGCCGCTGCTTAAGGTGTTGAAGAGACTTTTTGCTCTATTGTAAACGAGTCGTATTTTATTACACATTTTCTCAATTTTCGCTTGAATTTGATGGTTTTTAATATTAGCGCGCTCTCTCTAACATTTGTATTGTCGTATCTCTCCTTCTTCTTCTTCTTGGGCGGGTACCACTAGCCCTTAAAGGTGTTGTAAAGAGACGAAGGTGAATTTACATATTAATTTTATAACATGTTGAAATTATTAGATTGTCTCAATTGCATTTATTATGCATTTATATCATTGTAGAATATCTTCGTCGTTTGTCGGCTCAATTAATCAAGCGATTCTGTAACCATCTGGTAACCAAACACGGCAAAAGCCATTTCAAGCAATGTTTCAATTCTGAATGGTGGTCTTACACCAAGGTGATACTGAGATTTTCTTCCACTTTGGAACGTGCCGCTAATATATTCGATATTAATTTCATGAATTCATCGTAAAATAACATAAATTATTATTCAAATTAAATTTATTTGCGCATGCCGGTATTTGAACCCGCGTCCTTCGGAATGATAGTCGACAGCTTTACCCCTCGACAACGGGGGCCGTCTGTATGTATTAAACTAGAAATTATTAAATTATAAACTTTGATAACAGCTCTAGGTTTTAGGTTCAATTCACAGAACAAAGCAGTTTCAAGTTGAATATATATTTTTTAAATATAAGTTAGTTATATTGCCAAACAAAAAAAATACAACAAGCTCAAAGAAGGATAGAAGTATCTACTTAATTTATAACGTAATTAATAAAAATATTGTATCACCTTCCACGTGCATCGAATCAATTGTTGTGAGGAGTACCAGGGCGGCAGAAGTACATGGGGTGGGAGAGTGGGAGTTGGTTCACCGGACCTACTCGCAGTTTGATAAATGAGACGCAATTATTTCCAGCAGTGTGGGAGTGCCAAGTTTCAAACAAAATGTCGGCCCGATGGAATAATGCACAATGCCATTTACCATCGCCAGATATTCTCAAAATTAATCAGATTCTCGTGCATTTATTAGAGAAGTTTGACTTGATATATTTTTGTCTTTGGCAACAGAGTATTTTTAAAATGCCACGATATTAAATAATATTTAATGGTGGGTACCTTTGATATGTTTCTTTGTAATGTCTTGAGTGGAATGTATAATAATTAGTAACTACCGGGTGATGTGCGTAGTGTGTGAGTGTGTGTGTGTGTATGTGTGTGTGTGTGTGTGTGTGTGTGTGTGTGTGTGTGTGTGTGTGTGTGTGTGTGTGTGTGTGTGTGTGTGTGTGTGTGTGTGTGTGTGTGTGTGTGTGTATGTGTGTGTGTGTGTGATCTTGAAGAGACCTATGTTGTAGGAAGGAGGACACACAAAAGCCGGCAAATCGTTCCACAGCCGAGCTGTTGAACTTAAGAACGAGTCGTAAAAACGACCAGTTCTCATGTGATAAATGTCATCCGTGTACATATGTTGGGCGAGCGTTTGGCGTGTTTCCCGACTATGAACCGGTGCCGAGGGGATCAATGAGGCTAGTTCCTCGGAGCATGTTCCATTGAAATATCGGTAGAACAAGGATAGCATTCTACCCGACGCCTGTGCTCTAAAGATTGCAATCCGTTTGTTAAGACGGGAAAATTTATCAAACGGACCGCCCGTTTCTGCAAAGAGTCGAGGGTGTTTTTCAGGTACTTTGGGGCTCCAGACCAGAGGTGGCTGCCAAATGCAACCGTGGGGCGCACTTGCGATTTGTACAGGGTTAGCAGTTGTGATAGTAATGTATAGAGAGCACGGTTAATTGGCGAATTAGTTGCTGTAGTTTGCTTTGTAATTGAGAGTGTGGAATAGTGCTGTATGGCGTGTACGTCTTACAGGTATATTAAAGTTAATTAGAGATAGAAGTTCTTATGATTGTGTGACATTATTTGCGTCAGGGTTTGAGAAGCCCAGTCAAGGTACAAAGTAAGAACAGTGCATATTGCACCTGCCTTAGCTCGGGGCTGCCGCAGTTATATGCAGCGAGTATAAGCCAGGCCGTATGCACTAAGAATAATGCATTCGGGCAGATTTATCAAGGAACACAAAGCGGAAAGACGACCCTGATAAAACGGTGGTTAAACGTCCCTGCTTTGTTTGCGGTTTTACCGTTCAGAAATTTAAATATTCACTAACTTTTAACAGGTGACGAATGCGGAAATATTAATATGTCCTTATTGTTAAGAAGGCTTATACGATTAAGGGTAATATTCGTCGGTCACATTATAACACCGCGAATCTCAAAAATAAAGTAATTTTATTACGAATTTCTTTTAAACCTACGCAAACGCATGCCCTATGGTTTGAATCGACAAACAAATGGTTTGACCGATCACCGTTCCTTTTATGCAAACTTTAGTAATAAAAATATTTATTTATTTATTTGGACGCCGTAATAGACTTTTACAATAAATTTTTACACGATAATTAAGTATACAGTGATATACAGTTTATACAGGAGGGAAACAGTATTGTATTGAACAAAATTGATACTTATCTACGATTAAATGTTTTGATATATAAAAGTTTTATTTAGTAATGAGAATAAAATCATTATAATTTTGTAATGCTCATCTTTCTCGCTTGGGAACAACTCATATCTCACTATTTCTCAACCTTTTTTGGGAATGTCAAAATACCTAAAAATATGTTTATAATAAAAAAGAATTACTTCTCCCATAACTGATCCTTACATATTAGTTAAGCCTTTTTCAAAGTTGTGCTATTTTTATTTAATTACCTAAAGGGTTTTTTTATTCATCCTGAAAAATCTTTGTAAAATAAGGTACGCGGTGTTACGATGTGAGCGACGATATGTTAATACGTTTCCCAAAATATGCTTAAATATTTTAATAATAAATTTTATAATCCTCAGTTTCCCTCAGATTGCTATTGTTTTTTTCATCAAGGACTGTGTTTTTCAAATTGGTTTTATATTATGCAGTACCTATCTATATCTATCTACTTAAAGAAGAATTTCCGGCACGTTTGTTTTCTTTATAGAAATCTACAGTTTAATTCCTAGATTGATGAAATATTGCGCAAATGACCGTCAAAACAAGAGGAAAGTGAGTGATATGATATGTAAAAGGTACATGATAATTCTAAAAACCACCCGAACCCATTTTGATACTTCATGATGAAACTTCGCAAAAAAAAAAAAATTTTACTTTCAAAAAATTTGAAACTGTTAAAAAATCGTGAAAAACATGATTTTTTTCAAACGGCCGCAATTTTGTGAGACAATATTTTTTACTCCTCCGAGGTTCCGGCGATAGCAATATCTCTACTGATTAAGAATCCGTTCGATTTTTTTTCAAGTGACTAGAAGGGTTGCAATCATGTACGCCAGGACATACCCTTTTTTTCATTCCCCACTTTACCAACCGATTACTTTTCGAGTTTTGAATATTTTATTTTTTGATGTATTCTTAAAATATAAATAAACACGTCATTATAAAAAAACGTGTAGTAAAAACAATATTCGTTATTTTTTTATGGTGCTCGAAAAAACGCCCGAAATTTGTGCCTGTAGACTAGAATACTCCCTAATGAAATTATTATATTTAATATGATATAATACTGTGCTGTGATAGCTATTTAGTTACCATTAATATTTCGATAGAAAATTAAATAACCGTGAGATGTCCTGCATGTGTAGTCCGCGTTATTGCCTACAAGCGTGCATCCAAATACATAAACTTGTTAAAATTATGATTAATGTAGCAATAATTTATTAATTAAGACATAATAAATAAAGGGACAAGACAGTCGGGACAGTGAAGGGGTGGGGGGTAGGCATGGTTGGAAGGGGTAGAAACTATGGGGGAGGGGAGGAGAAGACTCCATAAGGGTGAAAAGAAAAGCAGAGAACAAAGCACGCCTTTCAGAGACACGAATACCTGAAATTAACAAGGTGTTCAGAATATCTGTAAGATCCAACCTCTGCTACACAAAAACGTGTTTTTTTTTCAAATTATAGGAAAAAGACGGTTACCAAAATACAAGGGGAAAAACAAGCATGACTTATATTAAGTATATACAAAATTTGCAATCCTCTATCATAAAACAAATTGTAACACCCAATATTTATAGACAAAGACACAATGTGCAACTCTTATACTGTGCTGAGAGCCTGCTCCCAATAAAAGGTATATTCTGGTTCCTTACCATTAAGGATAACTGGGACGATAGCACTTATAAGAAACCACTACCTAAAATAACAGATAAGTATGGAAGTACTGTGTACCAGTGATTTTGAATAAGCTCAAGAATAAATTTGCTTTTGAGGAAAATGAAAGTTTAAGCATGAGAGTTGTAAAGATGTGGCTTATGAATGAGGGATCCATGTATTTGTAAAAAAGACAGAGTAAACAGGGAAGAAAGGAAAAGATATCGTAAATAAGCTGTACTTCTAATATAAATGTATGTATTTTTTTTTCTCACCTTATAATTTTTATTATCATCTGGAAGGTAATTATATAAATTGCCCCCTCGAAACAAATGGTTTTCTTACCGTCGAGTATAAATAGTGTTTAAATGTACATTATCGTGTTGTGTAAAATGTCTGTGTACTTGGTACTTTTTGTGGCATTTTAAATGAATAGTGTAGGTATATGTATAAGTTCATTTTTTATTTTGTAGAATTTCACAAAATCACACTTGTATTTCATGCTTATTGTGTTTGTATTCTTATTGCATATAGAGATAGAATCTGCAGACAAGCAACCATGTGATGGCTTCGTGGAACTACCTATTTATTGTCTAAACCGTGTACTTTGATAAGTGTATTTTTTTTGTTAGAAATAAATAAAAAAAAGATCGGCCGGCAATTTAGGCAGAGTATTGCAAAAAGAAATATCTGACGAGAATCCTACCTGCCCGGTGACAGCATACTACATACTATGTAATTCCAATTTGGGGCGTTTTCTGAAGCTGAATGGAGTGTGTATGGAAGGAAATAGAAAAGTGGAAAGTTGAAGAGTACGTACTTGGTTATTTAGAGCAGGTAATTAAACATGGTTTAAGCCACCATGACCCGACGTTTGATTCTTGTTTTCCCGACTGTTGTCCCCCAAAATGATATTTATCATAAATTAGTATTTTTTCTGCATAATTTACTAATTTCTAACCTAAAATTGTCTTAAAAATTTCCTTTGATAATAAGTTGGAATGGATATCAAACGAATATATTTACAGTGTTGATTTTTTGCACCCGTAGGTACTCTGGTATATACAGTATATTCATAGAGAAGTAGTTTCACTTAGTAGAAAACTTGTTTTAAACTTTTGTTTTTGGTGTATCCACTCTGCACACCCCTTCGGGGATATTTAATTATATTTTGTATAAATAGGTATACCGTATTTTTCCTAATCCGAATGCATATTGCCGGAGAAAACTGTCGAGAGATCAATTCTCATGGAAACAACCATTTCAAGTAAGGTTTCGGTTCTGAGTTTCGACATTATCAATACCCAAAGCAAGGATTATGCATGTTACCAACCACCAAAGAGTTATCTACGTTTATAAAAAGCCTGCAGGAAGAATAGGTGCAGGCACCTAAATAGACAACCCTTCAAAAATTTGCCGTATTTTGTCAGAGGCCAAAAATATTCCCGCTTTGCAATAAAATTCAAATAAATGGAATATTTGTTAACGTATCCAAAAACTAAAAACTGTTTTCGAAAGTTCATAAAATAGGCTTTAAAATTATTTTATTATTAGAAAAAAACATGTAATTTTTTAAATTTAGAAATTTTGGATGAAAACTTTAAAAAGTTTTAAAAATGGCTCACTTTAGAGTTTTTCTACCTCAAATTACTGATAATGAAAAAAAATAAAATCACATACATATTTTATTAGAAAAATGAATTATAAACGTTACTGTTACCTCACTTTTTTGTCGTTTCATGTAAAAAAATATCTTTAAAAATTCAGAAAGTTTCATAATTTTTTTTCAAATAGCGATCGGAAACTTTGGTTTCATAAAGGTGTGTATTTTTTTTGTGCTCAACTTTTAGATTTGAATATATAGCATGTTGTATCCTCTTTGTAATAGCATTTAGATCATACTTCTCACTATGATAGTAAGGGAGATACAACGATTTCTATGACACCTATGTGAGCTGGGACAAAAATGGTCTCCGGTGATTAAACTGGATTAGGCAATAATTAGACGTCTTACTTATAATTAACTTAAGATATTATCATATATTACTTTTTAGTTAATTTCTTTATAGTTCAGTGAAGTTATTTCATATATTCCCTGTAGGGATGTGAACTGAAACACTAGACCTCCCCGGGTCACGCGATAAAACAATAATTTAGCCCAACGTTCAAGTGAACACCCATTCAATACTATAACCTACTACTTACAGCCTGGTACCCTATTATTAGGGTGACATGGGAGACATGTGAGATATGGGAGAACAGAAACAATAGGTCCTGGGAAATCTTTATTAGTTTTTCCACTCTATATTTTACTCTGCGTGAAATTGTATTAGTACTTTTTTCTAATTTTGTTTCGGAAAACAGACGTAAACTTTGTCATTGAAGAAGAAGGGGATACTTATAAATCTAAACAAAAATATGAAAAATAAAAAAATTCAGAAAAAATCTAATAAGATGGTAACATTCGGAGCCTGGACTCGAACCCAGGATTTCATGTCATGACATGACAAACGCCTTCCAACTCGACAATTGGGTCCTCTTATTTTTGTCATTTTTGTCTATCTAATGTTTCATATTTTCAGAATGAACAATATTGCCTATTGAACAATTTTCCATATTTTGGCTGTCAACTTTGTAAAAGATCACAAAGTTCAAAAGAATTGGTTTGTAACTTGATTAGTGTCTTGATAAATATATCCGATTATATTTATATGGGACACCTAGTGACCTTTTCTAAAAGTCTAAAGGAATATTTATTTTTTATCTTGTTACAATAACCTTTTTTTCCATCCATCAATGTAATACTTTTTTTAGTAAAAACACCGCTTAAGAGAACTGCTCCTGTCTGGAGCCAGTGAGACTATGGCATCCCCAATTAGTGTATGTTGTGAGGCTGAAGGTAGTGGGGAGAGGAAGGAAATGGGGAAGAGGAAGGTGGGGAAGAACCTGGCTATTCAGATCTGGTCACCAAACACGGATAAAGCCATTTCATAAAGCTATACTGAGAGTATATTCCACTCTGGAAGGTGCCGCAAATATACTACATATTAATTATTATAAGCAATAATTATCAGCCTGAAACACTCATCCACATTGAAACAATCTTCCGAGAAAAGATACATGCCGCCGATAGGACTCGAACCCGCGCCCTTCTGATGTCCGGTCTTAATCCACTGAGGTCCTCTTAATCCACTGAGCTACGGCGGGTTACCTCTTCCCCACCAAATGATTCAATATATACTAGTGTTTCATTCAACAACTACCGCTTATTACATTTGTGGTGGTAGTATTTCACCTGCAAACAACCAACTTTATTTATATTAGAAATTAGACCGGTCAGTGGTTGAGTGGGCATCACGTTTGGGTCCCGTGTTCGATTCCTAGGCTGGCTAAGTCCTCCATCACAACACAAGCAACATCTTCCGCTTAGTGTGGTGGTAGTAGGAGATTTTCAAATGTTGTTGGGTTATTCGTAACCCGGGGAATGTTTGTCTTTCTTTAAAAAAAAAAAGGCATTGTAAGTGCTAACTTTCCCACTAGGTGGCGTCGAGACATATCATGTCAACATTTTTTGGTGAAATACTTTAACTCTTGACTTAAACATTAGTTTATCAATTAAAAATAATACTACATATTATTTTTAATGAATAAATTGTGAAATAACACAAATTAATCAAATAAAATTTATTAGCGCACGCACGCAGGTTCAAACCCGCGACCTTCGGACAAACATACATTATTGAAGAAGAAGAAAATACAAATAAATTGTACTGAAAATATGAATTATGAAAATGAACAACATACAATTTTTTTTTATGTAACTTCTCTTGTCTTACTGGCATAAAGCTCCCCAAATCAGTCATTAGACGTAATTTTTTTGTCATTTATGATTTCTTATTTCAAATTCAGAATTAATAATATTTTCTTCCACTGAATTTCGAAAAGTTTAGGTCCGAATGGCCGAGTTTGGCGCTCCGCTGACGAGGCAACTAAAAACAAACTAAAACCGGCCGATTTCTATGTCTTGATTGGTCAAAAAGCTTGTTTAACCATAGACGAAAAACAATCAGCTGACAGCTGGCAACTAGCAACGGCCAGCCAAGGCAATCAGCAGTGCGAGTCGCGAGTCACCGCTTGTGTTACCATTGACAACGGGTTTTTGAGTGATTGTGTAATGTGCGGGCCATCACATTGTCATACAAAGACAGTTGCCAGTTGATAGTTTTCAGTTGCCTCAGTGAGCGGATCGCCTTAGTTAAACTGCTGTATCCCGGTGTATTTTATTACTCTAAGATCCCGGTAAGACAAGAGATCCTGGGTTCGAGTCCCAGTTGCAACCATTACCTACTTTTTCTTCTGTGTCTAACTCTGTCTCGTGTTTAGTTCAAATTTAATAGTATTATCCTATTCTTAAATACTTTTATGTTCAAAGTACATATTTTTTTCTAAAATTTGATACAGTTTGTTTGAACTGTTTCGTTCTGTAGTTTCGGCGTCTATATCCCAGATTGCAAAAGATATCCAAACTGTCATCGCTTTGCATCTCGCGCGGGCACGGATAAACAACATTACGGATAAAAAATACATCACCGGATCATCAGAGACGTGTCGGACATTATAATAAAAGCTGAGTAAACATGTGTAGTGGATGCTGCGACCGATTTTATGACCAGGACTGTGAAATCGTAAATCATCGCGTTTATGGGTTAGTGACGCCAATCTAGTTATTATTGGATCTATGTCTTATCGATATCCTACGGATTCTGTTGAAACAAACCGAAACTCACGTGAACATTTTAGGAAGAAAAAATCAATAAAATTCCCTTCGATAATTGTGGCCTTGCCCCCAATAATTTTGTATCCAAAAAACTAACAATGTTGAGTTTTTGATGGAATACAAATTTATTTGCTTTTCTTTACCACTTGTCACGTATAAATCTTAACAATTATACGTCTATTGTATTTTAAATATAATATGTAATAAAACATAACTGGTTTCGTTTTTTCATATCTTTTTCAAAATATGTTTATTTTTGGATACAACATTATTAGGGTATGCGCTCAATTGTAAAATTACTTCATATTAAGTTAAATTAAAATTATCAATTTTGTTTACACCGCAATTAATATGAAAAATAATGGTGTACACAAAGCTGTTTTTTAATTAATTTTAAGTCTACATAAAACAGTTAAACACCAACATATGATCACATGATATTACTATAGGATACGTCTGTCCAATTATTGCGTGGCGGGCCAGATCGGAGATACTGATTGAGGGAGGCCATTTGGCCTCTGTAGTAGGAGTCTCCCGACCCTCTCCCTTGCTCTGCAGTGGGAGTGATGGATTCATACGTCCGTCACTCTTGGACTCACTGATTCTTACAGGATTTCTACCCACTCCTTATACGTTTTTCCTTCCCAAAACTTTTTCTATCCTAACTTTCCTTTAAAAGACTCCTCCTGGAGCTATTGTAAAAAAAAAAAATTAATACATAAACGTACAGTGACAAATGGTAATTCATATATTATATAACTAGTACACGGAGAAAAATGTTATTCTAAAATACGATCATTTTATTCGTAAAAACGGGACTGAAGTTCTAACGAACAAATTAACAGGGTTTCAATGTTTATTGGCGGGAACATGTAATAATAATTTGTTGGTATACGTAATTTCGTATCTACGTATGCCAACAAGTTATTCTTACATGTTCCCGTCAATAATCATTGCAACACTGTTAATTTGTTCGTAAGAACTTCAGTCCCGTTTTTAACCGTTTTTACGAATAAAATGATCGTTTTTTAGAATAACATTTTTCTCCGTGTATTTACTAGAAATTTCAAATAGTAGAATTAAGTGCATAACATATATATATAAAGACAGCAATATCAACACATTAAGTATAATAATACATACGTTGAGTGATATAAACAACTTGTAAAATGTAATGTAAAAGCCCACTAAGGTGTGTATAATTAAATATTTTTAAAATATTAAAAACAAAGAAAATTAATATTTACTTACGGAAGCCGGGATTTAAACCTGCGACTTCCAGATTCAATTAATCAGATAAAATTATAGGTATCTACCAATCATAAACTACATGTACATAATATTATTATGTACATAATATTAGAAGCCTGTTTATATAATCTAATGTACTTTTTTTCTCCTTTCTATTTTCTACTTTTTATTATAATTTTTCCAATATTTAACATGATTTATACTAATTCCATGTTTACACTAGACTTCATATTTCATACAATGTAACTATACTATATTGGTCACCATGATACAGGCAGCCGCCTAGTATGGTGATTTAATATATCAACTTTATGTAAATGTCACAATTATGTAACATGTATTAAATAAATAAATAAATAAAATAAAATAAATTATGTACCTAGTACATTAAATAAGGCATTCGGAAATAATCATTATAATCGTGAAGTTTCACATCATGTTCATCATTATTCCATTACAACAAAACAACGCTTTGGCATTGGACCAAATATAGATTAAATGCGATAAGAATATGTAAATTTTCCCAAAATATGACTACAAAATACAATGCCACAGTAATCTCATGGATTTATTTAAATCACGAGAATCCGTGTCCTCATTTTATTGTTGTTTCCGTAAAATTGTATAAAAATACATAAATAATAATTTCCGCATAGGAAACAATTTCTTGAAATCGTTAATGTGTCCCTACTTTTAAATTACAGAAAATCTTTTGTAAATGTATTCACAATAATTAATGTTCGATAGACACCTATTGCGTTTTTCTTTCTTCCATTAGTCTTCAGGAGTTAAGTTTGGAACATTTATTTATTTATAAAATACATGAAATACGTTACAACATTTACATATAAATGACATATTAAATCACCATCCTAGGCGGCTGCCTGTTTTATGGTGACCAATAATTATATATAAGTTTAATTGGTTACTTTATGAAGTCTAGTGTAAACATATATGGCTTAAGTATATAAACATGCTTGAAAAGTGGAAAAGTTGTAGAAGAAAAAATTATAATTGCAATAATGAAATTGAAAAAACTATAACAGAAAGTATGAAATACAGAGGAGAGAAGATAAAGAATATAAAAAGTATAAAAGAGAAAAGATGAGGAATATAGATTTAACACATATTTTAATTCTTGTTTTATATGTATTCATGCATGCGTGTGTGATTAGATGCACACATACATATATGACCCTTGAGGTGATTTCTCACAAAAACGGCGCTATACAAATTATCCAATTATTATTATTATTATTATTATGAATACATATAACTATATATTTGTACGCATTCACATGCACATATGTGTATGCACACACATATACACATACACAAGTACATATGTTTACATATACACACTAATTTACACAAATATAAACATGCCAAGGTTTCCCTTAAATGTCACCAGTTTTGATAAATTTTGGTCTTCTTAAGTCGGTTCCTCGTTGCTGAGCTATATAGTCCAATTTTTATAGTGGACGATTCTCCACTCCTCACGGTTCTGCGCTGCGTAGAGGGCCAAGGAAGCCGATGTACCAGAAGCTAGTGATACTTGGTGACTCCAGCGCATTTGTGAACTTTCCCTGCTTCTCCTGCCTTCCACTTCGCGAATGACTTATCTACTAGTTTATTCAAATTGTCTCCAAAGTATCTTAAAATACGTTGTAGGTAGATGGTTGAAAGCCTTTTATGGATGCTTAGCTCTTCTAGAATGGATACATTTGTGCGTCAGCCTGTATGGCAGTAGGAATTGGCAGTGGAATGGGAAATGAAGTGGTACCTATGGCGGATTATGTTACCCAATTTCTTAAATCAAATTCTAGGCGTATTGACATTTTTTTACAAAAAAATCATAAATTTATTTTGAAAGATTGTTATTTTATCTAGTATACGCAGTTTAAAATTTTCGAAAAACTAATTGTATTTTTAAGATACTAAGGTTATACCGTTGGTCGTTGGGAGATGTGTTCAATTTTCAAACGATAGATTCTAATAAACAACACAAATTTCAAATCATATAATCATACAACAAAATAAATCAATCAACACAGTCAACACAGTTTTCAAAATTTTAATTTTAGTTAAATTGAAATCATAAAAAAAATCCAAGAATGTATTTTGTGACAAAAATACCAAAGTTTTTCTATTTATTAAAGGTCTCACAAACTAAAATATTTCAAATTTTGTTTAGATATTATTGAAAAATTATAAATACTATGTTAAAAAAATACTTACAAGAAGTACACGGTATTTATTAATTTATCATCGTGCGTTTTAAGCATTTTTATTGGTTATTTGAAAGTAGGTATATATTAAAGCAAGTTTTGAATGAAATAAATTGGTATTAAAATTTTAATTTTAAAAATTTGATACGGGGAATAACCGATATTTCTCATCGGAACACAGTTGCACAGTTACCCTGTACAGTTGCAAGTATTTTTAAACTTTTGTTCTCAGCCGCTGGTCAACCACTCTTAAGGAATATTGTAAGGCTAAATGGAAAGGGAGAAATTAGTATGGTAAAGAATAAGGGGCAGAGGAAGACTTGTAGAAATTACGTATTTTCAAAAAAAGGAATCTTTGCCTCATTTTCTACGCGATTGCGCAATTGACAAAATACAAGTAGTAAATATCTACCTACCATTTATGTAAAACAGATGAGCAATACAAGGCAAAGATATTACAACACGCCAGCTAATAATATGATCTTCCCACGACATCATTACGTTGTACCATAATTCGACGACATTATTACTATCACACAATTATCTGCCACCTTAACCTGACGATGATGATGACAATTTGTGATATGATGGCTCAAACATGAAAGATTGGCCAACGGTGAAGTATTTTTTTCCATTATATGCTAATTTTATGGCATAACGCATTACGGCCATACCTGTTGTACCTAAGCCGCAAGAAAATAATATGTTTTCTAGTTTTACGATCTCCCGACAGGTGGCAATGCGTTGATCAATTATGAAAATCATTATTGTTTTTTATGATTCTTTAAAAAAATAAGTCACTCAGATCAAAGTATAGTGGTGTAAATAACTTATTAGAATGATCACCATTATGATTTAAATTAATTTACTGTCTTCAAATATGACAATCTAAGCCTTTAATTTTAGATTTTAAAAGCATCGACAAAGTATTATCTATGGTAACTATATCGATGATTTTGAGCTATTCTTAAATAATTTCTATTGTTATATACACCCCAAATCGTCAATTTAATGCGTGTTATTTTAATTTTACATCTAGATATTATTTAGTTGGTTGTATTTACATCTCATTATTTATTTAGTTGTATAAATTTTAGTTTTCTTTTTACGTTGGTCCACACAGGAAAATAATTTCCCCTTAGGGCCGATGTCGTCTTTGGGGATGCTGTGTGGTGAGGAAGAACCTTTGGTTCTAGCCTATTTAGCACGTGCTCTGTCTCTCTTAAACCGCCTGTCGTCGTATATCGCCAATTCATTAGATATAATAAATTTTTTAAATAAATAATATCCCTCAGGGCCTATGTCACCTTTGTGGATGCTGTGTAGGGTGTTTTTAGGGAAAGGAAGGAGAAGAAGTTCTTGGAAGGAAAAGGTGTGAGGTGTGAGTAAGAAGAGTGTCCAGGAGTGACGGAATTATGAATCCATCCATACCGTCCATTCCTCTTACTGAGGTGCATAGCGATGGGTCGGCTGGAGAGGTATAGATTAGATCTCCCTCAATCTCTCTCCCGATCCAACCCGCCACGCAGTAGGTGGGCAAACACATTCGCCACCAAGACATAGACAAACCTCACCCCCACGAACCCGAGCACCCCTGTTAAGTCAGCAAAGTAGCGAACCAATTGGGGTGATGTACGGCAGAGGTGTTGGTTATCCGACCGTCCGTGGTCGAGTGGTAAGACACTTGACTCCCAATCGGAAGGTTGCGGGTTCGAACCCGGCGTGCGCAAATAAATTTTATTTGATTAATTTGTGTTATTTCACAATTAATTAATAAAAATAATATATATTATATTTGCGGCACGTTCCAGAGTGGAAGATACTCTCAGTATCGCCCTGGTGTAAGACCACCATTCAGAATTGAAACGTTGCTTAATAATGGCTCTAGCCGTGTTTAGTGACTAGATCTGAATAGCCAGGTACTTTCCCACCTTCCTCTTCCCCATCTCCTTCCCTTCCCCACTTACCTTCAGCCTCACAACATACTCCAATTGGGGATGCAATAGTCTCACTGGCTCCAGAAGGGAGCAGTTGGGACTCTTGTGAGGTTTCTCTATAAAAAAAAAAATAAAAAAATCCAATAAATGGTTCCCGGGGCAGCGGTATCCACACCGCCTCCCAAATTGTTATTATTATTAGAACCGGCATAAATAGTTTATTTTTATTTTGATAAGAACCAAATTAACAGTGTAAAAAATGTTACATTTCTTTTTTAATATAAATTAATAAACTAACTCATAGCTAATAAGTAATAAGCAATTTCGATAGATGTGAAATTATTAAATTAAACAAAAAAAGTTTTGACATGAAAGTTCTCATTATGATTAGTAAATTTAACTAATGCATTATATTATGTTGGGTACCTATCTAATGGTAACCTAATTTACTTGATTGATTCAAAGCCTTATATCATAAATAAATCAGGTAATATTAACTTGAATAATGGCAGTGTAAGTAGGTGTCTATTAATTTAATATTACGAAATAACCTTCTAATTTTGTATGTGTGTACATAACTGTGCTGGCACATAATTTTTATTAATTGTTTTGAATTGTTATGATTTATAATACATATGTTTTTAACGCGTGACCAATTTAAACCATTAACAAAAAGAACATTAATTCGGTTTTGTATATTACATAAATATGTTTAATTTTAGACCATGCACTGAAATAAATATATGGTTCAGTAGATTAATTGGTGTTTAACGTGGTTCATAAAAATAGAGTAATCAAGTGACTTAATTTGTAATGATAATAACGGCCTCCGTGGTCGAGGAGTAATGCTCTCGACTAGCAATCCGAAGGTCACGGGTTCAAAACCCGGCGTACTCAAATAAATTTTATTTGATTAATTTGTGTTACTTCTCCATTTATTCCTGAATGGAAAAAAATGTTATTATAAAATATGATCATTTTATTCGTAAAAACGGGACTGCAGTTCTTAAGAACAAATTAACAGTGTATCAATGTTTATTGGCGGGAAAATGTAAGAATAATTTGTTGGTATACGTACGAAACTACTAAAAACTACTCTTACATGTTCCCGCCAATAAACATTGAAATCACGTTAATTTGTTCGTAAGAACTTCAGTCCCGTTTTTACGAATATAATAACCGTATTTAAGAATAACATTTTTCTCCGTGTGATAGTAAAACATGTATAGTGAATTTGCGACACATTCCAGAGTAGAAGATACTCTCTGTCACCCACTACCTTCAGCCTCACAATATACCCCAATTGGGGATGCCATAGTCCTAATGGCTCCAAACGGTTGGCAGCAGTTGGCACTATTGTGTGGTATTCACATTAAAAACAAACTATTTTACATTAATAAGTAAATAAGTATTTAATAACAATTAATAAGTCATTTGAAAAAGTGTTGCGTAATACGTAACATTATTCATTTTTAAATATTTTATTAATAATTTTAAAATGAACATTACAGGAGCACTGTTGAAAACCAACTGTATTTGGGTGCAGAATGTACAGCTGAGCAGTGACCTTTTTGACAATATTATTTAACAAAATATAATATAAATATAGGTAATACAACTAAAACATAATCTATTGACTAACAATTGTTTTTATTATTAGTATACAGGTTGTATCGGCACGTACACCAGTGGCGGATACATATGGGGGCTATATACGCCATTCCTTCGTTTCTTTCGCCGGTCGAGTTATCGAGTAGTTATACTTTCTTATGTAGCATGCGCGCGCGTCTGCGTAATCGTATTTTGTACATGTATGTCTGATTAGCTAGATAGCTAACCTACACGAAAAGTCGCGGACATTCTAGTGATCTCGATTATTCTGTCTGGCATTTGTTCGAGAAGAAGAAAGTCAAATATTCAACTGTTTGCATTTATTCACATTCCATAAAAGTCTGGTAGCGAACATTCTGGCACCGAATTTTCTCGAAACAACCGAGCTACATATATATAAGGGAAGCAGAGTCGCTGCCAGGCAGCCAGTTTTTTTTGAGCCCCATCCTTGATTTTTTTCTATATCCGCCACTGTACCCGACAAACTTTAACCAGATTCCTTACATTATTTGGAGTAAAAAATGTAAATTAAATTTTGGTCTCCGGTGAATTTTACGATGATGTTTTTTTTTTCAATTTTTATGTTATTCAAAATCCAACGTCCAAATTCGTCACTTATGTGATAACCTAAATTCCAAAATTATTTTATGAATTACTAATTATTTATTCGAAACGTGTATCCGTTTTGTTCAAATGCTTAGATGAAATAATAGAGTAAATATACAATACTGATAACAATTTTTGCAGTTTACTAACATTCGATGGGTAAATATCTTCTATTGAAATGCAGTGCGCGCGCCCAACATATGTACACGGTTGACATTTGTCACATGAGAGCGGGTCGCTTCTACGACTCATTCTTAAGTTCAACAGCTTGGCTGTGGAACGATTTGCTGGCCTATGTGTTTCCTCCTTCCTACAACACGGGTCTCTTCAAGACCCAAGTTCTACCTCTCCTCAAAAATACCCTCCATCCAGCATCTTCAAAGATGACATAGGCCATGAGGGTAATTATTTTCCTCAGGACCTCCTGTGTGGAGTAAATTTGAAAAAAAGTGATGATAAAAGTGATCACAATAATGTTTTTTTTTTGCCTCGAGCTTATTTCACAAATCCCACAAACATAATATCCCATGATTTTTCATGGGTCTGCGCTAGTTTATAATATAATAAGAAAACTCAAAACTTAGGTATCCATATTAACAGCACCACTAATTTATAACTAACAGTAAATAATATAACATTGCGAGGAACGACGATTTTAAAATTATTCATTTGATAACACAGGGTGTAGTGAAGTAGGAAGAGTGTCAAAAGGGTTGTTCTTGGCTACAGCCTGCAGAGATTGCTGTGATGACAGTTAACCTCCGATCGGGCACCGGAAGAAGAAAGAGGGCACCAGAACAAGAATAAGATGATTTTCATCACGAATCGTAGGGATACCCCGATAAAAGAAATCAACAATAAGGACATCTCAAATAATTGATTCCATGCTTACCATGAGTGTTTCAACATATCAGTGAGATTTCGCAGAAAATCGGCTTCAATTCAATTCTGTTTATTATTTTCCAAGCATTAAGAAATTGTCAATATAAATGTGTTTTAATAAAGATAATTATATAAACAATGGGTATCAACCATAATACTAGCAATAACAGAGCTTGCCTTAAAGGAGGCTTCATGAATGCTAAATATTATGTCAATATCCCAATTGAGACTTTTGTCCTCGCCAGCTGACCATTGGCAAGTTAGTCTTGCAGGCTGAGAGATAGAGCAGTCTTATAGTCCATGCTGCCGGTAATGGAGGTAACCATCGGGAACATAAAAATCAACGCTTTCCACGACAGCTAAGTTTTCAAAGAATGCACGAATTAGTCCAAAGAAATGCTTAGCAATGTGTACATTAAGGCGGGTCATTTTAAAAAAAGTGTTAATTTCAAATTCTAAGAGCGATAAAAGGGTGCCAAATGGGTTGAAAACGACGTGTTTAAAATTTTAAAATTTTATGATACGATCTTCTTCCTCCGGATTCACTTCAAAGTTTTGAAAATTTTTAATATTTGAGGTTATTTCTAGTGTATATAAAAAAGTTACTATGAATATTTTTAACCATTTTTTTTGTAATCTTCCATAGCAAATGTAGTATATATTTACGAAATAATTTTAAAAAAGTCCCGGTTTTGATTATTGGAGGCGTGAGGTGAGGGCGGGGAGAGCACCGATTGCACTAATACCGGAGAAAAAATGGAGGAATTCCGCTGCAAAAGTAAAGCTGTTTGATATTTCGTCTTGCAAATGCAATGATTTCAGTAAATGTGACTGTCCTAGACATCAAAAATACCTGTAAATGAATAGAGTTTCATTACTGACCAACGTACTACACGAAAAATGATAATAGGAAACGTGGATATCGCTTCAACAAAACAAATGAAAACTGCGTTGAAAAAAAAACTCTTGAAGCAAAAATCATTGTGCCCGTCTAAAAAGGAAAGCACAGGTAAGCCAACTACCTCTCTAATCGATATTTCCACGTATTCTGCATCAAATGAATCCGATTGTAAATATGTTTTTAAACCTAATGTTGTACCTCAAACGCTTCAGAAGCAGGCTTCAGTCAATATTGATCACTCCACACAGTCTAAAACTTGTGATAGATATGGAGTGTCGGATAAGGCAGCGGCAGCCATTGCCTTAGCAGTTCTGTATGACATCAAGTCTAATATTCCAGTCATTGACAAGAGTAAACTTCGCAGAGAACGAAAGAAAACAAGAGGAAATATTAAGGGCACAACACATAGTTTTATAAAAACCCCCAAATATATTTTGATGGCCGGAAAGATAAAACATTAATTATCAGGGAAAGGGAGGGGACGCAATTCAGAGAATGACGCATTGAAGAGCATATTTCATTGATAAAAGAGCCAGACTCAAAATATATTTAGGTTTTATTGTACCAAACTTTGGCACGTCGAAAGTTATAAACCGTTGCAATGGATAATTTTCTTGCTTCACATGAACGAGTTACCATTTCGGCATTTGTTCGCACATCTTGACGGTAAGACATCTGGACCTCAAACATGTTCAGGCACAATAGGACTAGCTTTGGAATCTGTAAAAAAAAGCCTATGGTTCATTTTCAGAAAATTGATGGAGAGTTGTATGAATTATTTACTAAAGACGTGGATACAGATCACTTATATTTGCATAAAATAGTATCTGCAGTTACGGTGGGGGAATTACCTGAAGATTTATGCCACAAATCTCCTGGAAAAATGTCTCATGCCAAATAGCTTACGCGTGCTAACCGAATTCTTCGTCTTCATGTTTCAACGGAAGCTCCTTCAGAGAATCTTATTATTTTAGAAACGTATGTTGTTAAAGTGTATGCTCCGGCTTGGTTCAGCATTAAAATTCACACCACCTGCAAAGATGGAGCACGTCACCTGTGGTAGTTAATCTCAGCGCCTAGATACTTATCAGATGAATTAAAAACTATAATTGGTCCAGTTATAGCAAGAAACAGTTACTTCGCACACCCCGAAAATTTATTGCTTGCAATGTTGACTGACCCTCACAAGCATATCCGAGAATTAGCTGCGCATCGTTTTCTAAAAGCACGCAGTAAGAAACTAAGTAAAACAGGGCTGTTCCATCTTCCAAACATAAACCTCGATGCATCATATTATTTGGAAGCAAAATGTAACCGAACCCTTAATACTGAAGAATATATTGGATGAAGATCTTCAATTATTTGTAGCTCATGGGGGAGTAGGTAGATTGCCTCTTCTGCATCTGTCATGTCATACTCAAGCAGTTGAAAGAGGTGTAACGACTGTTATTGAAGCCTTGACTACTTTATGTATGAAGTCTGCAAGAGAAGGTCTTATTAAGGTGAAGATTGAGTCTCGCAAAATAATGCCGAAATTTGAGATTAAGAAGGATTTTGCTGGTATTTGAATACACTACCTTGAGATAATTTGAATTATATTCATATATGTTTTTAGTAAATAATTCGAAACATTCCCTCTATTTAGCGTTTTATTGAAAAATAGTTCATTTTAACTTGTTTATCTCATATTTTTTAAAGATTTAACAAGGGTGGGTTTTTCTCTAATATGTGAAATTTCAAAGTCAATCCGGAGGAAGAAGATGATATCCAAATATTATTAAAAAAATTAGGTGATTTTTCATCGTCATTTAGCACCCTTTTATCACTATTAGTCAAATAAAAACAAGATTTTTTTTTTCCCCATACATTCGTGACCCACCTTAGTGTACATTCCTCCTGACCTGTAGATGATTCATTCCCAGCATACCCAAAAAATAGTCGGTAGGATAAAGCCTCGAGACACATAACGAACACTGAGAACCACTGGTTAATAAGTCTTTACCCAACAGTCCAATATGCATAAAGGCGAACTATTATTCTGGTCTGGAGACACAATAATAATTTCCTGCACTTCTCTAACCGTGACGGCTATCGCACTTACGAAAAAACAACTTTTACATATTTTTCACGGACCGAGCCACACAGAACGAGACATACGAGAACAGTGTGCTTGGGCGATGGTATCGGCAGTGGTGTGTGGTAAATCCGGAAGACTTGTCTACTAGAGCTGGCTAATGTTATGCAGATTGTTTTGTTGTTTCGTTATGACTTGTTTTATGTCTTCTGAGGCAACTGACGCGATTACTGCCGTCTTTGTCGTCATAAACCCGCTACCTTCCGAGATTTTGAAGAGAAGATTTTTAATTTGCTTCGATTTTCTATCACGATTTGCATTACTATATTACAGTAATGCAGTATTGAGTTCTCAATCCAATAGCCCTGTTGAATCAGACTCCTTATTTCCTTGTGGTCTACCCTGCATGGAGAGCCGTGGACGTTGACTTTTGGGACTTGCTGAGTTCAACGCATCGTTAATCTTCACTTGCTTCTCCTGCTCTTCGTCTATTTTGTCACCTAAGTTTGGCGAGCAACAAGACCAAAGTTTGTTAGGATACGATCAACTGAGACAATTTGACAGACTTATGGCCTACGTAAAACGGACAATGGAATTCATGGAGAACCTATTTTTCTCCTTCTTTCTTATTTCTTTTCGCTGAGTGAGTATCAACGTTTCATCACCGGAAAATAGCCAGAATTACAATCATCCATCATCATCATTTTTACTGCATCTCATTGCACGTTTGGAGAGCACTATGAAAGAAAAGAAATTATCGCCCTTACTTATGTACCGCTTTACTTTTCCATGGGATTCCACAACAAAGTTGTAGATCAGGAAATCATAAAAAATATGAAGTAACATCAACACAATCTATAGCCAACAAACATGATGAAGAGGATATAAATATACTCGAAGATGATGAAACAAATAAATACGAAGATGAGGCCGAAAAATAAGACGATGAGGAAATCAACAAGGAAACAACCTACAGTTCGACTCGGAGCAAGTATCCCTTGTGAGGAGGACTGTGAATAATGTACAGTCGTTAATAAAAAAATAGCAAATTTGAACAAAATTATTATCCTCAAAAGATTCTTCAAAACTTAAGGCTTGGGTCATTTTCATTGGTCAGAATCACTGCTTTGATAAATGCCAAACACAGAATCTGGCATACAATGGGGTAAATCTGGGTACCTACGTACTTTTAATTTGGTTTCAACGGTTGTTATCCAAGTGTAACCGCCGAAAGTTTTCACAGTTAGTCAAGTTGGATTATGCACTTAGGTAGATAACATCGTGTAATAAATCTGCAAATATTTCCATACTGTTGTTAGCAGTTTTATGAATGTGCGACTTACTTAATTTTCCACGTTTTGACAGCCACAAAAACTAAATATTTTATGATTTCAGAGAGAGATACTAAACCCAGGGCTTTCAAAATTCATGCGAAAAATATTAACCAATATTGTATATTTTTTGTTTGCAGTAATTTTGTGTAGTTGGTTTTGTTATGAAACTATTATTAATGGTTTCAGATCAATGACACTTTCCTGATCAGTAAATTTTCCCAAACTCACTTTCTGGTTGTAACAATCAAAGCAATTTTAGCAATTTTAATGTTGCGTTTCATATCATAGCGGTGATAAAAATTTTTTTTCCTCACTCCCACCAAGAGTTTTTACGAGGGAGAGATTCCAGCTCTTCTCAATGATAACGACTTTCATGGTAACTGCGATTCCAGTTCCCTCAGATGACAGCAAAAAAGTCGTTAATTTTATGACACAATTATTTATCCAAGTAGAACCAGAAATTTTCCCTTATATGTAATACTGGAGTTTTATAGGGCAATATGTCGAAGAATTGGACACCCAAAAAAAAAATCATCCCATTTAAACTTAACCGCTCAAGCGATCGCATTTCTGATCGGGATTTCTGAGCGATCGATTTGGTAATTTCCCGTCCTCGTTACAAAAGTCTTACCTGTTGGAATTTTAATACAGTGATATATAAAATTGCTTATGTGTAGTGCATCCTTCAATACACATTTATTTAACCGTTTATCCCATATTGTTATAATTTAAAAAAAATGTATTTTGTTGTTTGTTTTTGCGGTGTTATGCCGTGTTACGCTACCTCCTTGTTTTAACAACGTTTCGGACAACGTTACAGTGTCCATCATCAGGGCAGATGTGTTGACTGATGGACACTGTAATGTTGTCCGAAACATTGGCTAAAGAAGGAGGTAGCGTAACACGGCATAACACCCCACAAACAAACAACAAAAATCTTAAATCATATCTGATAAGTAATGGTTTAAATTGTAAATAAATGAATTCTGCACATTATTTTCTTTAAAATTGATGTACATGTACATTGTACTAATTCAGAGAATATCCGAGATTACGTATATATATATGTCTATAGCCCAGTAATCACAGATATAACACGTTTTTTTAATATGTAAATACATGATCACTAATTTGCAAAACAACATTTCAACATTTATAATAAATAAACAATACATAACACAGCATGTATGACGTACGAAGCAATGCAACAATTTCACAATATCGTTACCAAAGTAGCTCTAAATCAGGTACTATTTATTTGTATTCATAGTTTCTGTTTATATTCTATATTTATAGTTATTGTTTTTATATTTCAGCATGAGTTGTTCAAGACATGAGCGCGATGTATACTCGTATTGTCGTATAATATATTTTGTACTGAAAACATGTTTTAAATTAGTGAAAATAATCATGCTTATATCTATATGTATTATAAGTTCACACTTCTCAACACATTTCTATATCTTTATATTGTAAATCTTATTGTTATTCCTCTATCTTGTTATCAGATACCTTGTTTACACTTTTCAACACTCCCAACTTACATATTTATCCCATACTCTGTAATTCTGAATATATTATTTGTTACCAGGTTAATTCGGTAAATCCGAATAGCTAATATGCTAACAGATTACTTTTTTGCATAGTCACAAAAAAAAATGTATGTATGTTTTTTATATATTTCTTCATAACACAACTCAATTTAAAAAAAAAAGAATTTTCTTGTTTTTATTTTTGTTTTTATTTTTGTTTGCAATTATGTACTTAAGGAATAATATGAACTAATCCTGTCAATTTGTCTGTCCTGGAACGGGAAACTTTCCTAGTTGGACAGGCAAAGCTTCCTAATGTGTAACTCGTACTTTCTTTTGTATCTAAAAATAAATAAATAAATAAAATAATTTCGGTTCGCGAAATGCCAATAACAAATAATTGAGGAGAGATGCGAGACATCTCGTGTTAAAAAATAAATAACTAAGTTCTTTTTTTGATTAACCAAAGTATACAACGCGCGGGAAGTTTTCAAAAAATTCCAATAAATGTTTTCAAATATATCTTTAAATTTGCAACATTTTCCTCCAGTAGTAGGTACCTACTCTTATTTAACCTCCGTCCATGAACATACTCATAGACCGAAACTATACAGCATAAATTAACATCATCCACAAGCACTCCTGAATTAATTGTAAAAAGGGTTTTTTTCTTCTTCTTACTAATCTTAAATCATTACTATATAAGTAATTATTTTTGACTGATCTTATCAAAAATAATTACCATTTCAAATGTGCACCCCTCCTCCCAGTCACCTGGGATGATACATCGAGTAAATACTGCACTGAGAAGCCTACTCCCAGGAACCTATGTGGATTTCTTTTAATTGTTCTCATTCTGAATAACAATGTCCCCAGTTCGCGGTCGAGCGAGTCCGCTGCTTGTCGCCGGCCAACGAACCGAAGGGACCGGGTTCGCATCCCAGATACGAGACAGGAGACACGCTACTGATTGATGAATATTTCATGGAGCAATTAAAAAACCAGTTCCAACATTATTTATCTACGGTCATAACGATAATAATGCGACCCGCAGAGGGAGTACCCACCACCGTCTGAATTATATCACAGTCTTTATTTTAATTGTGTTGCATTCTTATTAGGTGAGTACTATTGCACTTGTTGTCATTGTTGTGTTGTGATATGAGTTATTTAAATTGTTTTGACCTTTATGCGTAACATTCCGCGTTGCACATATTTGTTGAGGAATGTCTTCGTAGCCGCGTAGACGGGAATTTACGCAGTCACAAATTATGACGAGTTCAAAGACACTGTATCGCCTAGGCCTAGGAAATACAGTAAAGGCATTAGCAAAAACGCTCTAGAGACGGTCACACTGAACATTTCACAGGGTTTAAGCAAGGCATCTTCGAGCAAATAAGGTTATTTTGTTACATTAAATCTATACCTCCATATTTTCAATTTGGGAGGCGGGTATGGGTACCGCTGCTCCGGGAACCATTTATTGGATAACCAACACCTCTGCCATAAGTCACCCCAAGTGGTTCGCTACGTTTGGTAACTTAGCAGGGGTGCCCGGGTTCATGTCATGAGGTGAGGTTTGTCTAGGTCTTGGCGGCGGATGCATCTACCCACCCATTGCGTAGCAGGCCGGATCGAGAGAGGATGCCTTTTGACCTCTCCAACCGGACTCTAGACCGGACAACCGGATTTATGCTCCGTCACTCCTGGACACAATGAACCTTAGATTCCTAATCGCCCCTCGTATCTTTTCCTTCCCAGAACTTCCTCTCCTTCCTTTCCTTAAAAGACCCCCCACACAGCATCCCCTTAGATGATATAGGCCCTGAGGGATATTATTTTCCTCCGGGCCTCCTGCGTGGAGTTAATAAAAAAAAAACAAAAAAAAATTATTTTAAAAATTTACATAATGCCAGCAAAAACATAAGACGCTTATCTCACTAGGTTATGTATCATCACCTGCCACGCTTCACTTTCTATTCCCTATTTTTTTACAATCTATTTTTTTACTTTCACTCGATGGGCAAAAACACAATTTTATTAAATTCTTGCTGTATCTGCTTGATTTCTAATTATTGGTGAACAGAAGTTATCCACCCTTTTGTAAATTGTATCTATCTAATCTTGTATCATTGACATTTCGCTACAAATAAATCATGTTCAAAATATAATAATAACAGTAATTGTCAAAGGTAAAAAGGTTGTTGTATATCCGTAAAAAATCATTGAATATTATAATTAAAGGATTTATGAAACTGAAAGTGTATACAAAAAAATATATTTTCAACAGGCAATTTTTTGTTAAGGATTTCTCTAAAATATTTCTTGATTGAGTTCATTATTAGTATTTTATCATTAATGCTTCTGATTTCTTCTGGTAATTTATTAAATAAACATTTTTATTATTGACTTTAATCGTGTTGGGCAAAATAATTGTTTAGTTTAGTAATCGTACTATTACGATTTCAGTTATGAATAAGTATCTATCTTTTTTTTTACTATGTGTCATTGCCATTAGATATATTTTGTCCATGTTACGCCGTTCTTCCATGGAGCTACCTTCAAGCGACGCGATCGCCGCTCGTCTATGTTTTCCATACCATTATTAGTGTTTGAAAACGCCGCTAGGTGCTACACTAGCAAATTTGTTTGACAGGTAGCGGTAGCGTCGCTTGTGAATAGCTACGTGGAAGAACGGCGTAATAGTTGAACAAATATGTTAGTCACATAAGTACAGTCACATATGTACATCACCACCTTCTATCAATGCGTCCTAACCTTATTTTCCTTTCTGAAACACAGATAGCTGAGCCTCCAGATGCCTCCTATCTGGACTGCCCGGGCTATGCCCTCGTTGGCAAGTTCAGACCCAAAGGAGGTGTCTGTCTCTATAGCCGATCTGACGTCAACTGTGTGCGTCTGTTGAATCTGGAAAAACCCAGATTCGACGTAATGTGGGTGCGCGTCAATCTTGCCAGTACGGCAAGATTCTACGCGTGTTTATACCGCTCACCGAACCTTAGCGAATCAGACACATCCGAGCTATTCAAACATTTGAGCGAGACTATTGATGACCTCTTGCCCCGCTACCCTTCGGCTGAGTTTGTGGTTCTGGGGGACTTCAACGTTCATAACGAACCATGGTTGAAGTTCTCAGGACCAACAGACTCAGCTGGCCGACAGGCGGAATCCTTTGCCCTTTGCCACGGATTGGAGCAGATGGTTCAGGAGCCTACAAGGGTTCCTGATGTCCAGACTCACCGCTCCAATCTGTTAGACCTATTTTTAACCACTGTGCCACACGGTTACAAGATTGAGGTCACAGCGCCTTTAGGATCGTCCGACCACTGCCTGGTGACGACCTCAATCCCTGTCAACTTCAGACCGCCAAAAGAAAGGCTGAAGAGAAAAGTGTGGCACTATAGGTCAGCAGACTGGTTCGGTCTGCGGGCTCATTTCAATGCTTTCCCGTGGTCAGCTGTCTGTTTTCGGACTTCGGATCCCTCAAGATGTGCCCAGGAAATTGGTGAAGTCATTACATCCGCGATGGATGGCTTCATTCAATCCACTGTTAAAGAAACTGGTGTGGGCTCAAAGCCGTGGTTCGACAATGCTCCGAAGCAGTTCGGCGAAAAAACGCGGCTTACCGAGCCTACAACACATCTAGAACCTCCGAAAACAGAGCAGCATATAACAAATTGGCAAAGGAAAGCAAGAAGATCATAAATAGGTCAAAGTTCGAGCACGACCTGCAGATCAGCAAAAAGCTGGCTGCATGCCCGCATGGCAGCAGAGCCTTCTGGTCGCTTGCGGGCTCAATAGGTCGCAATTTCTGCAAATCCAGTCTGCCACCTCTTACCAGACCTGATGGCTCACTAGCAAATACCGCCACCGAAAAGGCTAACCTATTAGGAAAAATGTTTGCGGATAACTCAACCCTCGATGATCGGGGTGCAGTCCCGACGTCGGTCCCTCACTGCGGTTTCTATATGAAAAAGCTGAGGATCCGGCATCGGGATGTGCTCCAGGTTTTACGAGGGCTTGATGTTAATAAAGCTAGTGGGCCTGACGGAATCCCCGCCCTGGTATTGCGGAGGTGCGCTGCAGAAATAGCTCCGATTTTGACAAAGCTTTTCAAAATGTCCCTGAATTCTGGCTCTGTACCCTCTGGTTGAAAAAAAGCGGTCATCCATCCTATTCCAAAGAAGGGTGACCGCTCCAACCCGGCCAACTACCGTCCCATAGCGATCACATCAGTTCTATCCAAGGTGATGGAACGTGTGATCAACGACAAACTGCTCACATACCTCGAGAAGAACAAAATTATTAACGACCGTCAATACGGATTCCGGCGGAACCGCTCGTGCGGTGATCTTCTCGCGTATGTGACGCATGTTTGGGGGCGGTGCCTGGAACGTTTCGGTGAGACCCAAACGGTTGCGCTGGACATTTCCAAGGCCTTTGACCGGGTTTGGCACCGAGGACTTGTCAACAAACTGCCTTCTTACGGACTTCCCGCATCCTTGTGCAGGTGGATTGCCGACTTTTTGAGGGAGAGGTCGATTCAGACGGTTGCTGACGGTTTCACCTCTTCCTCGCATTCGATAAACGCTGGCGTCCCACAGGGATCGGTTCTGTCTCCGACTTTGTTTCTGTTGCACATCAATGACCTTTTGACATGTGCACCAATTCATTGTTACGCGGATGACAGTACAGTCCATGATAGCTTTTTGTTTGACAAGCCCCCAAAGGGTGCACAAATTCCAATGGCTCGGAGGGCTTTGAAGCAAAGAATGGACGCTTACCTCGAGAGTGTTTTCTCTTGGGGTAAGAATAATCTCGTCGAATTCAATGTATCAAAGACCCAATCATGTCTGATTACGTCTAAAAGGGATCGAAATGACTATCTAGTCTCCTTCAACGGTAGCATTCTTCCGAACAGGTCTTCCATTGATATGCTCGGTGTAACTCTAAGTGACCAGCTCAGATATGGGGGCTCCATCGAGGCCAGAGTTAAGTTAGCCTCTCAGAAACTGGGCGTACTGTACAGGGCCCGCAGATACTTTAATAGTACACAACTGCTAACCCTGTACAAATCGCAAGTGCGCCCCACGGTTGAATTTGGCAGCCACCTCTGGTCTGGAGCCCCAAAGTACCTGAAAAACACCCTCGACTCTGTGCAGAAACGGGCGGTCCGTTTGATAGATTCTCCCGTCTTAACAAACGGATTGCAATCTTTAGAGCACAGGCGTCGGGTAGGAATGCTTTCCTTGTTCTACCGGTATTTCAATGGAAGATGCTCCGAGGAACTAGCCTCATTGATCCCCTCGGCACCGGTGCATAGTCGGGAAACACGCCAAACGCTCGCCCAACATATGTACACGGTTGACATTTGTCACATGAGAACGGGACGCTTCTACGACTCGTTCTTGTGTTCAACAGCTCGGCTGTGGAACGATTTGCCGGCCTCTGTGTTTCCTCCTTCCTATAACATGGGTCTCTTCAAGACCCACGTTCACTCCTTCCTCTCCTCAAAAAGACCCTCCTCACAGCATCTTCAAAGATGACATAGGCCCTGAGGGAAATTATTTTCCTCAGGGCCTCCTGTGTGGAGTTAATGTAAAAAAAAAAAAAAACATTAGTGACTTGATCGGAAAATCCAAGTACTTCCATTTCCACTACCTTCAGCCTCACAACACACCCCAAATGGGGTTTTCACAGTCTCATTGGCTCCAGCCGGTTAGGAGCATTGCGACTCTCACATTAAAAAATAATAATTTTGGTCCCAGAACGGGTTGAATATGATTCATATAGCAGTTTTCTTTTATCGGTTCCAATTATGAAAAATTAAAACTTCTTTGTTCCTGAATAAATGCATGCATTACGCAAGAATATAATTACATCACACAACCAACAACCTAAATTTGAATTTTTAATTGATTAGAAATGACCAAACAAGAAACTGTTTCTCCCTGCATGTCCTTTCCCATTCGTCCCCGTTCCCCTTCCGCCTCCTCTTCCCCTCCCACGTCTGCTTCCCTTCCCGTGTTCAACTTTCTCCTTCCCCTTTCTCGCGACCCCCTTCCTCAATCCCTCGTGATCCCCCGTCATTAATTCCCCCCCGCCCCTCCCGGGTCGTAATTATCAACTTCATATTTCAAATTTCAGAATTAACAATATTATCTTCGACTAATAATAAATAAAAATAACTAATAATAAACCAATAATAAAGGTAGCTGCCAATAATATGGAAAAAAACATTAGTCGAAGATAATATTGTTAATTCTGAAATTTGAAATAAGAAGTTGATAATTACGAGAGTCTCATAATAGATCGCAGTGGCCCAATTGGTAGAGGTGTATGTCCCGGTAAGACGTAAGGTTCTGGGTTCGTGTCCCAGTTGCGACCATTATCTTTTATTATTTTTCTGTGTCTTAGTCATTTTCATATTTAAAAAAATTAGATTATTATTGTTATCTTCTTCTTCAATGGGAAAATAATTCACCGACTATTTTCATATCAGAGGGTTCGGCTCGGTGGAATCCCTAATTTGACCGATAAATCCTACTGATCCCTTAATATAAATATTTGAAAAATCTTTCGTAATTCTAATAATGTTATTAAGTTCTGCAAGTATTATAGATTTGTATTTTCGTTACAGCTACACTTTTTTCAGCCGAAATCGTCGCTCATTGCTCAAGTACACAGCAACTTAGCCACTCATCTTCAAAATTGCGGTGACCGTGATGATTGCGGGTATTCTGCTCATCTGAAACAAAAAAAAAACCTTTTAGTTAAAAAGATAATTATTCAGTATGGTTGAGAATCTCAATCCAAATTTAAGTTTTGTATGAAAAATTAAAAGCAATGTCTGGAATGACATGTCTGGAATGACAAGGGCGCGCAGTTATTCCTCTTAAGTATAATAGTTCAGGGCTGTCAATTATTAAATTTATGATTTTATATGAACAATTAAGTCATTAATTATTCCACATGAATTGTAATAAATTATGCGTGATATGCCCTGCATATAACTAGTTTAAGTGAGAATATTCTTTCAGGAATACCTTTGTCTCAATGATGAGAATTGTATGTACCTGTGTGCAAATTGTTCGTATATAACATTGATTATTATCATCATCGCATTCTATTCCACCTCTAACAGCCGAATGCATGTCGAATTGCAATAACTCCCGGTGAGTTCGAAGATCCACGACAACTATGCAGGTATTCGCGACAGCTTAAAAGCCAGATAATTTACCGTCCGATTGTCCGTAATTAAGTTTTATCTTTGCCGAGGAAGCTTATCGCCGTGGCTATGCTAATGTCCCATCGATGCCAACACGCAAATGTCAGATGGGATCAACTTACTCTGAGCCAAGGTGCATAGTAAGGAGTTGGGCAGGCTAAAGAAGGTAAAACCAAATACACTCACTGGTTAGGCATTATAATATGTTTCGTTTTGTTCGAAAAATAATTAAAATATTTTTATTGTTACATGAATGGTTGTTTGACAGTCTTTGTTGATAATAGAAACGCTAATAATGTATTGTAGTCATGTAAAGACTGTCTCCATTTTGTGGTTTTCGAGCAAGTCGCATTTTATGATTGTGGATACATTTCCGTCGTGTAATCTTGACTTCGGAACATTTGCGGATCCAAATATTATCAAGAATTGTGCTGGTGATCTGCACGTGAATTGGAATCATTGGGAGGCCTTCCACGTTTGCAGAGAACGACATTACAAGGTTAGTGTTTATGTTTTTCAATAGGAATTGTACAGACAATCATTCTTCTGAGACATATTGTTCCCGCAAATAAATTCACAATTATATATTTTTGAGTATTACGCTCAGAGAGATCTGGGACTATTTACACGTCCCAGACTTACATATTATAATCCACTCACAATTTATCTAAACATTATTGTAGTCGCAGATATATTGACTACGAATCGTTAGACTGTAATCAATGATTTTTAAATAAACCCTTTTGAAAAGTTAAGGGAATTACACAGGCTCCCAGACGGGAGCAGTTCGGACTCTTTTGCGGTAATCATATTAAAAAATCTTATTTTTACATTTTTAGTAGATGTGTAAGATAAAAAGAAAATTTGTGTTTTTTAAAGAAGTGTTATTAATTAATAATATTCCAAATTGTTGTAATACTGAAAAATCTGTTTCTGAAAAAATAAGAAAGTATACAGATTTAGGAAATGAAATTAAAAGAATTTGGCATTCTCAGACTATAAAAATATTTCCATTTGTTATTTCGGCTACTGGCATTATACCTAGCTCTCTCATTAAAAATTTAGGCGTATTAGATTTGTCAAATAATTTTATATAAAATTGCAAAAATCAGTCATTTTCAATACAAGTAGGATTACGAAAGATTTTTTAAAATATTTATATTGATTAGTAGGATTTGTCGGTCAAATTAGGAATTCCACCAAGCCGAACCCTCCGATAAGAAAATATCTGGAGTTGGTGAACTATTTTTCCATTTTATAGTCTGATAGGTTAACATGTTGTTCTTGTATTGATTTGTATTAATTATACTTATACAATACACTTGCATAGCGTGGATGTACTAGATGGTAATTTATATGGAAAAGTGTGTGAAAGGGTTTAGTTTTTCCTATGGGGAAAACTAAACCCGGACCTAGAAGTCTGGTGCGTAAATATTAATATATTTCACATTCATAATTATTCATATTTATACACACATAATTTTGGACTATTAATTATACTGTGTGTGAGGTAGGTTTGAGACGGTGAAACTGTGGGTGGGTAATGTTTCGTAAAAACCTCACTAGGAGAACATGTGCTGAGGTGTTTTTTTTTTTTATTTAAAAAAGAAAGACAAGCGTTCCCGTGTTACGAATAACCCAACAACGTTTGAAAATCTCCTACTAACACCACACTAAGCGGAAGATGTTGCTCGTGTTGTGATGGAAAATTTTGCTAGCCGAGGAATCGAACACGTTTCCGTGGTTATGTTTAAGTGTGACAAGTATTTATGTATTGTAGTAGATAGTTTTATTTAATGGTTATTTTAAATTGATTATTTATAAATATATATATTATACTGTATATATTATTATTGTTTTTATTTAAATAGTGTGTCATGCTCAGACTTGATAATATTAATAATTCAAAAGCTGTATTTACATCTATGTTTTATTATTATTATTTTTTATTTATTTGTAATATTACCTACTAAATAGTTTTGATTCGTTTAATCACTCGTCTGTCGCTCGAACACTGGTGTCCGGATGACGAATGAGAGGGTAAAAAATAAAATGCGAATTTAACCCTTATGTATAAAGAATATTATCAAGACAAGGTCAGAATTGCTTGCGCCGATATCATTCCAGACATTGCTTTTAATTTTAGAATTGTAGTTATTCGGAATTATTTTGGTCTGTACCACCATGTAGGCAAATATCATCATACATTCAAGAGGTTTTTTTTTAGATTAGCTCCACACAAGAGGCCCTGAGGTAAAAATTCCTTCAGGGCCTATGATGCATGGCCTGATGTTGTGTGGAGGGTTTTTTTAAGGGAAAGGAAGAGTAGGGAAGTCTTGGGAAGAAAAAATCCGGCCAGCCGCTCAGATGGTCGGCAGACGCCTCCGCCCCCAAGTCCCGGACAAACCTAACCCCATGAACCCGGCCACCCCTGCTAAGTCACCAAACGTAGCAAACCGCTTGGGGTGACCTGTGTCAGGGGTGTTGGTCGTCCAATAAATGGTTCCTGGGGCGGCGGTACCCATACCCACCTCCCAAATTAAAAAAATGGAACTTACCTATTAAAAAAAAAAATTAATAAACAAACTTAATATATTATTTTTTTGTTTTTATTTATTTGATACAAAAAAAAACATAGGAATAACATAAGAGGAAAGAATCCAAAAAATTAAGAAAAAAAATCTCACTCTCTTTTAGCTAACTAAGCTCTCAGCTAGTCACTACATATCGATCATCTGTATTCGTTATATTAAACTGCGTTCATTATTTCTTATCTTGAATTCTGTAATACAAGAAAAATATTATCTTTAGTTTTTTATAGCTAAAGTTAACAGCTAAAATTAGTAAAACATTGTTTTGACCATAAAGAGAATTTTATTAAAATTTTATCTTCATTCAGATGATTTGCGTTTCATTCACGACCAGTTTCCAATCAACGATTCAAACACTCCTCGTGCAAGTCATCACAGATCAAAGTATTTATCTGCTGGGAGCTGCCACCGACCTGCATTATTCATCAAGTGCACAGTGAGCTAGTGCAAATCCACTGATTGATAAATAGTGCGAGAAGGGGAGTGAAGAACCTTTACAAAACAAAAATAATACAAAATTCAGGTGGATAAAACAGCCATATTCTATCACTTGGAGAAAAATGTTATTCTAAAATACGATCATTTTGTTCGTAAAAACTGTTAAAAACGGGACTGAAGTTCTTACAACAAATTAACAGTGTTTCAATGTTTATTGGCGGGAACATTAAGAATAATTTGTTGATATACGTAATTTCGTACGTAGGTACACCAACAAATTATTATTACATTTTCCCGCCAATAAACATTGAAACGCTGTTAATTTGTTCGTAAGAACTTCAGTCCCGTTTTTAACCGTTTTTACGAATAAAATGATCGTATTTTAGAATAAAAATTTTCTCCGTGTATGTTTTTAAAATTTTTAACAAAATAAAAGGTGATTGTTATAATTTTTGGCCAGGATTTTATGTAGAATTTTTCGTGGACTTCTATTGTGTTTTATTGTTTTGGTGTATATTAACCGGAATGTTTTTGCAATCAATTCAGAGTTTTATAACGCTTAACGGTCGCCTTCTTGTTTTGCCTAAAAATGTTTCAAACTATAAATAATATTAAAATTTCTTTTGATAATTGACATAAACCCTTTATTACACTTAACAAGTAACCCTAGTTAGTTAACGTAACAAAATCGACAAAAATAATATGCCCCATCTTTCACAAGATATTGTGTCAAATACCAACAGCAAACCATCATTACTGATTATTGATTGGTCTGGGTTTCACAAAGGATCTGTTGTGGGACCAGTTTTTCTTAAAAATGTATAAAAAACAGGCTTTATACAATGCATTGAAAAATGTTAAGCAACCCCTGTCTAACTCGATGACAATGCTGCGTAAAATCGGTGAGACAAATTGTGAACCATACCTTGGAGAAACATAGTGTTTTGTTGGGGCGCTTAAAAGTAAGTATGTATGTGGCCATACTGGGATTTGGAAAATGTTTTAAATTTTAAGTACGTGATACAACCAAAATATTGTAAATTGGTCAAAAGTTCTTACATTCAGTAAAAGAATTTTTAAATTACCAACGAATAAGTGTGGTCCTGCATATTTTTACATTTTTCTGCAACGCAGATTCACGTTTACAAGTCATTGTACATATTCGATCATGGAAATATGTTCAGGAGAGCAAAAATAAAATTTCTACTTTAAAAAAATCTTTTCTCTTGTTATGTAGACCTAAAATTGGTAGTTTTTTTATTTAAAAAAAAATAGAGCTGTCACAATAGATACTTAAAATACATTTTTTGTAAATTTCACTAATAACAATATTTAATTTATTTTTAATTTTTCAGAAAAATAATCCTGTTAAAATGCACGTCGGAAAAGACGCACTTATTTTCGTAAAAATATTCCGAAAAATTGCATATTTATCTAATTTTTGGATTTATTGTCTGTTATAGAATTTAAATTTTCCGCCATCGATATAGTTTTGTATTAGTGATCGACGAACCGGTGAATGAAATCTCTTTGCAATAAGTGGTTACAATAGTTTGTCTAGTCTGTAGTTAGTAGTAAGATAGAGTATTGTAGAAATATTTCACATAAATAAATCATCCAAATATTATTATTATTAAATTGGTCTGTATTCCACATTCAAGAGCAATATAATTAAAATAATTTCACAAAATTTTCGATGATTTGATTTGTTTTTTTATCACCCAGTTTCTCGATCGTATAAGAACATCCCACTGACTGTCGACAGAATGGTCTTATGGTGTGGATGGATGAAGTATGTAAGGGTTATGGTGTCACAACTGCGGCTTGGCATGTCTGACAAAGGGAAGCAATTTGGTAGTCGCTTTGTTAAAGACACCCCCGCTTTTTCACAGGTATGCGGCAGGACACAAGCGGGAGCGAATTGCACGAAATTAATGAGATCGATATATCACTATTCATTTGGTGTATATTCATTTTTATAATACTTGTATGTATTGTGAAATGTTGTTCTATAAGTAACTTATGGAATCACCTATTTTGTGTGAATGCTGATATTGAAGTTGTCAAAAGAGGATAAAATTCATGAAACATTGGAAACGAGAGCGCTATCACTATTGCCGGAAAATCGGCTGTAAATAACTGTGTGTACAGAATTATTGTACTATCGTGTTTTATTTGTGGGGTTTTATGCCGTGTTGCGCTACTCCCTTCTTTAGCAAACAGAGAGAGACTAAAGAAGGAGGTAACGCAACAAGTAAGAATAATTGCACTGGTCTGCGTAATTGACCGTGAATCGGAATGTTACGGGTTCAATTCACGTGTTTTTCTTTTCATTTGAAACAATTGAAGTTGCCTAACTTGTGGTGTTGATTGTCAACTTTGGACAAAATTTGGCAACAAATTGATCCTCCAATTGATTAGCCGGACGTCTCCGAAAAACTAAATTGGAGGTCAGTATTCAGTTAGGTATATGTAAAAACGTACATACACTCAATCTGGCGTAATACTCAGATTACTCATAAACACTTTATTATTATTATTAGAATTATTAACACGATCATATCAAAGGTATAGTGCAGAATTTATTTTAATTAATTAAACAAAATGTTAATGTTTTCTGGGTCACTAAGAGTACATGGTATTTCATTATTATTGAAATCTCATACTAATGTTCCGGACCGTTTTGCCTCCCGGTGTTATTTTATGACATATTTAACACAGACACGTATAAATAACATGTTCTTCTTCAATCTTCGCAAAATCACTTTGTGGCGTCATTTTTAATTAAATGAAACAAAAAAAATTGTGTACACCACCATATAATCACAATTTATTTATTTATTTATTCACGCCCTTAGAGCTTTTACAACAATCATAATACAAAAATAACAGAAAAATAAACAATAATATACAAATTATGTTACATCATTGTTTAGTAAGTGGGAAACAGAATTTTTGAAATTTCAGAAATAAATTTTGATAAGGAATAAACGAAAATATCAACTGAACTAAATTTATTTCCAAGCCTATGTAGTCTTTGGATTGGGGAGTTATTGAAATAATTAGTTTTCGAAGGATAAACAAAGAACAGCTCTGGAAGCCTCGTGTTACGATTTGGTACTCTGAATGTTATTAGTTTAGTTAAATCAGGTGCGTCAATTGTGCCATTTACTAATTTAAATAAAAGTACCATATCACTCTTGGTTCTTCTAGAAGATAAGTCAGTTAAATTAAGTCGTTTCATTAATATATCATAATTGATTTGTTCAATGGGTATGGAGAGTTTGAAATTAATGAATCTTAAAAATTTATGTTGAACTCTCTCAATTTTTACTTGATGTGCTTTATAGTATGGGGACCAATTAGTGGAATTATATCAATTATCGATGTTTCGAAACCGACGGTTTCTTCGTCAAGATAATTTATTTTTTATTTATTAATTTATTTTTTTATTCATGTTCTCATTATGCTGACGAAGAAAACATCGGTTTCAAAACATCTCGATAATCGTGATTATATAGTGTTGTACAAAAAGGTATTTGTATCATTTAAATAATCAGTTTGATCATTACATCAAAACTTAATATCTGGAGATGTCTAACTTATAAACAGGACTATCGAAATGTCATTAAGTAAACTTTTCTGAAGATTAGAATTACATGAAAGTCAAAATGGCTCTGATTTTCTTCTATTGGAAAGTTTTAACACGTTTTTACACCTACGTAAATTAGCCGACAATTAACTTACCACTCGACCGTCCGTGGTCGAGTGTTAAGACACTTGACTCCCAATCGGAAGGTTGCGGGTTCGAACCCGGCGTGCGCAAATAAATTTTATTTGATTAATTTGTGTTATTTCACAATTAATTAATAAAAATAATATATACTATATTTGCGGCACGTTCCAGAGTGGAAGATACTCTCAGTATCGCCCTGGTGTGAGACCACCATTCAGAATTGAAACGTTGCTTAATAATGGCTTTAGCCGTGTTTAGTGACTAGATCTGAATAGCAAGGTACTTTCCCACCTTCCTCTTTCCCATCTCCTTCCTTTACCCACTTACCTTCAGCCTCACAACATACTCCAATTGGGAATGCCATAGTCTCACTGGCTCCAGAAGGGAGCAGTTGGGACTCTAGTGAGGTTTCTCTATAAAAAATATAAAAAAACTTGCACGTTAATTTGTTTTCATGCCTTTGAGCTTGGGCAGCGTAAGGTGACACTGTTTTTAAAAAGTTTAAAAAGAACCCACATCAGTTTCCAGACATTTGTTCCACATTCTTGCAAGACATCTTTTAAAGTCTCCTTCTATTCGAGCCCTCCCGTTACGCATCGACTTGGTCATCAAATCCAAACTGCCGAGTCACGGAATTCCCCTTCGGTTACAAAGAAACACCATCCACTTCCATGGAACTGGCCGCGTTTCTCTGAGAAGCGAATCCGTCCCGCGGCCCACAATGGATTCGTGGTACTTACACTGTTACACGGTCCCCGCTGGCCCATTGGATATAAGTCACAATGTCATCAAGCCCATTATGGAGTATGACTGTCCGAGACCCATTTTAATTAGGTTTCGAATAAATCGGATCAACAGTGTGGTTGGTGTTTGTTATTGAAAGCGACACGAAGACCTGACAATGAAATTGAACCGTAATGAATTGTAATTTTTTGTTGTTGTGTTGGGTAGTACGTAAGAATCATCCTATCTTTTAAGCGATGAGCGTAGGTACCTAGTAATATTTTTTCTTTAAATCTAATTACGTAGTTTCATTCCTATATTTTTAAATATTTATATCCCTGTCCAATAATTATGGTGCTATGAAGTTTGATTCTTCAAGATGAATTCGATGGCCCACTATTAAATAAGTTTTATTTTTATTTTCAAAGTTAAAAGCATCCATTGACAAACTACTTAAAAGTAGTACATTTGGACTTTTATCTCTTTTTGAATTTTTTTTATCTTTAAATAAATAAAAAAAAAATAATAAAAAAAACTGCAAGAAGTCCAATCCATTGTTTTGAGATTATCAATTATTTGTTTTTCCGAATTTTTTACGTATGTAAAAATGTAAAATTTCACTAAAGTTTCCACGTTACCTCAAATGCAAAACCCTTGTTTTTAAAACAATCTCGTCAGTTTTAAATCGAAACATTCGAAATAGTTTGCATAAAACTGGGGACATCTGAATACATATTTGAATATTTTCAAAATACGATTTTTCAACTTAAGAAATCTCGGGAAGAGCCCATTTTGGCGATTTCATTACAAGCCATAGCAAACTAGGTACCTACTTGTATTAAATAGTATTGAGTCAAAGGGTTGTGAACCGATGCAAATAAAGTGCACTTGAGACATTTAGTGATTATTATTTAGAAAGCCACTAAAAATACTAAAAATATGAATTTATTAATGCCAAAATACATGAATACAAATCGGAAATTATCACAGCCTACGAAATCTGAAAACATGATACTAAAAATTCGGTCTCGTTAGTTTAATCGGCGTGAATTGAATTAATTTATCGCGCTTTATTATAATGTCTTTTCTTTCTTTCTCTCTTGTCTTTTTCTGTACTATATATATATACTTACTATGTTTTATATTATACTTTGCTTATTATTATTTCTGTTATTTCACTCTAGCATCTCCACCTAGTAATAACTAAACCTTGATTTACTCATGCTATGAACATTTTTAATTTTTGTGTAAATATCTATGGATATCCCATTTGCAATTTCATTAATGTAATACTTGTTAACTCTAAATGTTTCAAACCATTAAAAAAATGCTTTAAATTAATTAGTTTTACTTTAGTTAGATCTTATCTGCTAAAAACTATAATAAAGCAAAATATTGTCCTAAACATGCTGACATAAACGTTGTGTCACTTTAAAAAATATTTAGAGTCTGAAATAACGGTGCAATTCTAACGGTTTGATCCAATTGAATTAATTTTTGGCCAGGAATGTGATTATATACGTAATAAATCCTTAATGAGCTGTCCTCTTACTTTATGACTTCGTGGGCAGTATGTTTCACTAATGACCGCCAGGAGCAGAAATAATTTGCTCACAAGAACTATCTGTTGCAAAAATGACAACTTTATGATATAAGCCCGCATAAATAGTTAATTAGATCATTTGTGCAGGTCGTATTTTAACATATAGGTAATATTTTCTGAAACGAAGAATATGAGGTTGTTTTTGTTTCTAGGCATTATTTATTTAAGATTGTGACTGTTAGGGCGATAAATAATATAATGTATGCATACCTATGATATTGTTTGGCTATCTAAATAGGATTAAAGATTTGAAAAGAAAATTGGCGAAGATAAGATCATAATGCTAAAGAACTATTTTCGATTTATATTTACTATGAATCGGTTTATAGTTGTAAATAAATTCAAAAATGCTTTTGATAAATTGATGCTTTTCCTACAGCTCACATTGAGTAGAATATAAATATAATTGTTAAATACTTTTTAATTACGTTAAATAGAAAAGTCTGATTTATTACATTATTTTACAAATGTTAGTTAGGTTCGCTTGTTTCACAGAAATTCACAAATGACAAAGTCATCAAATTGCCATTCATTTTAACATTTTGTTTTTTTTTGACAATTGAAAGGTTCCCGTTCTATGCTGTGATCAGCTGAAGACAACTATCATGTAGTTAATCTTGTCAGCTTATTACAATATGATAGAAAGCTGAAACGCACCTAGAATCGACGTTTAAGGGAGATATTTCAAAGGTCAACAATACAAAATGGGTGAATTGCCAATTTGATGACAATGTTACATTTGAATTTCTGCAAAAATGCGGGGTCTTATGCCATCGAATTTCTAATTGTTTTATCTTCGCAGTAACCCTTTGCAGATCGAGCTTAGTGTAAGTGTTATTCTAGAAGCAGCAATGGTAGCCGTTGTATGTTGGTGCCTGGCGCGACCGTCAAAGGCGCTAGAGCTGGTCGCGGGAAGTCGTGACCCGTCCGGGGTTTGAATCCGCAGCGCAAGGCGATCGCCTGTCCCGCGACCGGGGAGCGTAATGAGACTGCCGACACGCCATGCGCCACGCCACTGAAGCTGTGTGTTGTGGGCGTAGCCGTGTTGCCGAAGTAAGGTCAATTTTACCTTATTTCGTGTGAAAAAGATCTAACATTTAAAAAAATATTAATTAAAAAAATCGCGTCATCCGATGCTTTGACCACCGCGGTATTAAGAAATAAGCCTATTTTTTATTTCAATATTTATTTGTTATGAATTCAAGAATAATCATTTCGATAAACTAGTTCCAGAGTGTAACAGGTCGGAAATCAACGTTTCGAGATAATAATTATTAGCAATTAAGATATTGGTGTAGGTTTGAAACTTTTACTACTAGCATATAATTGTTTTGTTGATTGACCTTAGATTTTGGAATTTTATTTATTTATTTATTATTAATGCCGATTAACGGCTTTTACATGGGAATTGTTTACATGGGAAGTTCACTCCTTCCTCTCATCAAAACGATTCTCCGTATAGCATTTCAAAAATGATGTAGACCCTTCACATTTTTTTCCTCAGGGCCTTTTGTGTGCAGTTAATTTAAACCAATCCAATATTAAAACAACTCCATGTACTTACCACCTACCCCCTACCTATTAATTGAAATGTAATAATATTGATTATTTTTAATTGATAAACTAATGTTTAAGAAGAGATTTTTTTATGCATAACACAAAGGGTAACAATTATTATAAGCAATAACTCATCCATATTGAAAAAACCTCCCGAGAAAAAATACATGTAATAATATTATTTTTATTTGACTACATATATATTCTAACTTTTATTTTACTAAATATCTAATTTAGTAACTACTATGTTAGACTATCTATATTTGTTATCATGATATATAAGTTTGTTTATTTCTTAGTTCATAATAATTTTTGATTTAAAGTGTAAATTTTTCTCCATCCATACTCTTCCATTTATGTTTTATTAGTCAACCAATGTTTGATTCTTTTCATTAGTTTCATCATAATTTAGTTTTAAAACCCAGGCGTTTTACGGATTTACGTAATAGGTACAAAACCATGTAATTTATTTAAAATACCTCACAACTTATATTTAATGTACTGTGTAAAACAAATAAATAAATAAAATTAAAAAAAGATATTTTTCTATTTCTTTTCTTTACCTTATAGCATTGTAATGGCACTACTCCCCAATTCAAACACGAGAAATGTTTTCTCTATTGAATTGGGTAGTTTCGTTAAGAAGAAACTACTTTATTGTAATTAGTTTTTAAGAACAATATGTTTTTCTTGTGTAAATCTGTCGTATGTATGTATTTCAAATAATAAATAAATATACGTTATTAATAATCATTTATATCTACGGTACAAAGCGCATCATCTCGATTTGTTAGAGTATAGAAATGAGAAGTTTTACACATATTTTGTTGCAAAAAGATGCTTTATGGAAGATACAACTAATACCGCGCATTTACGTCTGGTTGCTATTTGCATGCATGATGAATCAGATATCATACCAATCTTTTCAATTTTTTTTAGAATTTCAAATATACAAGAAATACGTAGTTAATATATAATATCTTCAAGCCTCCAAAAAAATAATTTATAATGAATAATAATATATTACGGTAAATCGCATTTTGCAGCTGGGCTATAAACTATTTTCATCTTATCACTTTGCCTACAATATTGTTTATGCATTTATTAGGTATACATTATATATTGTGAAAATTATATTATATATATTCTGTGTTGATGTGTGCGTCGGGTCCCCATTAGTTCTGTTCCAATTCCAAATTACAAATTCAAATTCGTGCCGCGGGGGCCGACCGATTGCCTTTTGTCCGATTGCTTTCTGACTGCCCCAAATTACCAAAACCAAAATGGCAATTGGCCGCTCCACCCGGCGACGACATCAAATTGACCAAATTACTAATTTTGGTCATTTTCCCGTACTGGATATGGCAGGATTCAATTGGATTTTGTCTTTTAACCTGACGTAATAACCTTTAAAAAAGACGTCCCGATGATGGTTTTTTTAAAAAGAATTTGTACAATTTATCTATTTGGCCGCTCCACCCAGCGACGACATCAAATTGACCAAATTACTTATTTTGGTCATTTTCTCGTACTGGACATGGCAGGATTCAATTGGATTTTGTCTTTTAAACTGACGTAATAACCTTTAAAAAAAACCTCCCAATGTTTTTTTAAAAAGAATTTGTACAATTTATCTAATTGGCCGCTCCACCCAGCGATGACATCAAATTGACCAAATTACTAATTTTGGTCATTCTCCCGTAGGGAAAGGGTTCAATTGGATTTTGTCTTTTAACCAGACGTAATGTAGCTCTCCCAACACGGAGAAAAATGTTATTCTAAAATACGATCATTTTATTCGTAAAAATTGTTAAAAACGGGACTGAAGTTCTTACGAACAAATTAACAGTGTTTCAATGTTTATTGGCGGGAAAATGTAAGAATAAATTGTTAGTATACGTACGAAATTAATTTGTTCGTAAGAACTTCAGTCCCGTTTTTAACCATTTTTACGAATAAAATGATCGTATTTTAGAATAAAAAAATTTCCGTGAAGGACTGTTTTTTTTTCAAAGAAATCGAACAATTTTTCGTGTATTTCCTGATTGCTAAAGGGTTGCGGAAGCTGCATTAGGATGCATTTAAATAAAGAGATTTAATATTCGAATAGATTAACTTTATTAACCACTCAAATTTACAAAAGCGATGTTATCAGAAAAGGTTGGAAGAACAGAAGTTAGTATGTAAGAAGTACGATGATTTTACGACCGATACTCGAGACAGAATAAAGCTTGGATTCAAACCCATTCTATCATTCAGAAGCGCTGTCCAACGCGCATGCGTAACATTATGACAATTAAATAAAAAATATTGAGTAGTTGGTACGAATTCATCAAATTTAAATGTTAAAATTCAAGTATTACGATAGTTCTATTCAAGTTCTGTTATTCTGTAATTTTCTTTCATAGCACGTGGATAATAGCAGAACTTGAATAGGACTTTCACCAAACTGGAATAGTAACTTTGCATTTAGATCAACCATTAAAATTTTGAGAAACAGCCCATCCTTTGTCACTTTCAAAAGAGAAGATAACGAAAATAGTATGTAATAATATGGAACTAACGTCATTATTAGGGTCTAGCAAAATTTCTAAAGTTAGGTGTTGTGGAAGATTACTTTCAATATCGCTCAAGTGAAATAGCTCCACCAAGAACTGCCTTCCAATACAATTTTTGATTGTCTTGAAAGAGTTTGTTCTTTAATCTTCCTCTGTCCATCCTTCTTTATTCTTTCATTTTCCCGTTTCCATAGTCTAACATCATTTCTCTACGGTAGCACAGTTCTGCTGCCTCTCAACGGTTGCTGGGTATACATACATATTATATAAGATAGTGGAATCTAGATTTCTAGTCCACAATGTCGTGCTTGTACTTTTCCTGGTGTAAAACAGTGAGAGATAGAAGTGATAGAGGAAAGTTGAAAGTAAGTAAGAAATTGGATTGCTGAGGGGTATGTGTGATAAAACCATGTATGCTGGTGGGAGTAATGTGGAGATTCGCAAATAATAAAAAGCTTATAATGATAATCCGAATGCAATAAGAAATGGATGGATTGAGCATGTAGAGCGAATGAACGAAGAAAGACGTGTAAGGAGAATATATGACGCGAACATGAATGGTAAAAGAAGTTAGGAACGCCCGAGGCCGACAAGGCACGAACAAGTGAACAAAATATTGTCAGAATAAAAAGAGTTGGACCATGTCAAAAGTAGAATAACAGGAGGACATGCATGAGACGATAGGTGAATTTAAATGAACTTAGGAAGTGTGCCAAGGTCGAGATGTTTAGCTATCTGTCCTCTCTGCATACCCCTGGAAATGGCGTGATGGTTACTTAGTGAGTAAGTACCTATTTGGAATCTGGTTCAGCAACTCACTTGCTTAGTTGTCCTAGTTTACAACCTTTCTGTAATATTTCTATTTTTGAAACCTTTCTTAGTACATTTAATTAGATATCACTGTTTTCAGTACTCAAGATTTATCATTGAAGAATATTTTTTTGCCATCAAAGAAGGCTTTGTTGAACCTGGGACTTTTAACAGATTAGTTTTTTTATAGTTTTCCTTCAACATCATCACTAGCATTATCTTTTTGATGAGGATTTATTTTTTTTATATTTTTTTTTATAAAAAGACAGGCAAATATTCCCGGGTTACGAATAACCTGACAACATTTGAAAATCTCCTACTACCACCACACTAAGGGGAAAATATTGCTTGTGTTTTGATGGAGGATTTAGCTAGCCGAGGAATCGAACACGGGACGCCTGGGTGAACGCGATGCCCACTCAACCACTGACCGGTCATTTATATTAATAGTTATTTTTTGTACACTTTTTTACATCAGCTCCAGGAAAATAATTTCTCTAAAGGAATATGTCATCTTAGGGGATGCTACGGGGGGGGGGGTCTTTTTAAGGATAGGAAGGGAGGAAGGAACAAGGTATCAGGGATGGGTCGGAATCTGGGTTCATTGTGTTCAACAGTGACGGATGTATGAATCAATCCCTCCAACCCGGTGTAAGGCGAGAGAGAGGAGCTGTGGTGGTCTAAGGGTCTCCCTAAAATTACCTCTCCCGATCCGGCCCATCACGCAGCTGGTGAGTAGGCGTTTACCCAAAAACCCGAGCACACCTCCTAAATCGCCAAAAATAGCGAACCACTTGGGATTACGTGGATATGATCAATGCTAATAACTTATAACTCGTAACAGGGCAAAATTACAAAAAATTAATATTAAAGTTTTTTTTTTTAAATAGTTATTCATCGATATCTAGGTACACCCCTGTTAGATTTTAGAAGTTAAAAACATAGGGACCAAACACCATAATAAATGACCAGCAATATGAATTTTAAACAGTGGTGCATCATAAATGTTAATAAATTCAAAATATTTTATGAAATAATGCCCGCTCGAGGTATTTTACAAATGACGTCCAATTTTATGGTGATTTTTTCAACGTTTTAAATTGGCTAGGCTCGCGGACAAATATAAATAACTAATAACAACGTAAAGAAATATAAATACACGACCGCTAAATGCATTTTGTATGCAAATTGGTCACCTTTTTTAAGCGGTCGTTTAATGTGACAAGAGTGTTAGGTATTTCGTAAATCGTTTTTAAATTCTATCATATCGAAGTGATTAAAATTTTTGGTTCACGACGTATAATTTGGAAGTTGAAATGGTGATGATACGTCTATTCCTCAGTATTTTAAGGGTATTCATAGATATATATTTTGATTATATTGGTTAATCGATTGTTTTATCGTGCATAGTTAGTTATTCGACGAAGATGATCTGAGAGAAACGTTTCGACAATAGTACCATCACAAGTAAAAACACAGTATCCTCTTTTTTTACAATAACTCCGCATATTCGATTACATTAATAGTGTCTAGCGTGGTAGTCGAAAAGCATGTAAAAGTACACTATACAAAAATATTTTACGAAATAAAGAAAAAAAATATGAGGCACTGACGAAAAAAAATCCTATATCATCTTTGGGGATGCTATGTGGATGGTCTTTTTGGGTAAAGAAAGGAGAGGAAGTTCTGGGAAGGAAAAAATAATGAAGGGTGGGTAGAAATCTAGAGGCCAATGTGTCCAGGAGTGACGGAGGTATGAATCCATAGATCGGTCGAGAGTCCGGCTGGAGAGGTCTTGGTTAGGTATCCCTCAGTCAACCACTCTTTGATGATGTTTAGACGCTCAGGGAGGATACTGTGTTTTTACTTACACATACGAATACACATATTGTTTATTTATTTACACATACGCACAAGGAATCAAAAGATTGCAGTGGATTGTTGGCTTGACAATTTTTCCTTATTTTGAGTGAAATTGTTCAAACATTTTCGTAAAGCAAAATTCTTTCACGATAATAAAAAAAAAAATGTAATTAGAGATAAATTGACTAATTGAAGTAATGGATTAATGGAAAAATATATGGTTTTTCAATGTGACACACTATGACAATAACTTAGTTAACAGTGGACAATGGGAAGGAATCTGACGTACCTTAATCCTCACAGAGCACGTTATGGTGAGATTCGATATTATGGCACCGAGGAATGACAGGGATGATCAATGCACAAGTTTTCCTAAGAATTGATATTAAAGTCACCGAGATACCATATGAGGTGATAATTGCAAGGGTTACTTCAATAGACTCCAATTAAACACACTGAAAGATCACTGCGAAGTCTATCATTGCACAAAGGCCTCTTTCTGAGAGATCAATATAGGAGTTGATCAATGCACTGGTTACTCAAGTAGACTGATGGTTCCTTGAAGTTATTGTTCTAAAACGTCACATGTAAGTAGTTTTGGCACATATTTTTCGGAAAATGTTAAGTAGGCAGAAGAGAGATGAATTTAGTTGCGTCGACATTTATATTTGTGGGGTCTAGAAATCGATTGGCGACGTAGTTTTCTTTCAAATATGTATGGATCACATCCATCACATCACGTCAGATCACACTGTAAAAGAAATGGAGGTTCTTCTGGTACAAGAAAAATGCGGAATTAAGTAAAAATAACAATTTTTTAAAGATTTTTTTATTAATAATTTTTCAGGTTTGTTTGTCATGATATTTTATTATATCCCCCATTATTATAGATGGGCTTAGTAATTAATAATTATTTATTAAGCCCACCGATTAGTTTAACGACGCAGTTCAGAAATATGTCTGCAGTAAACATTAAATCTGCTTTAATGGCTTGGTGACATCACTCTCCAACGGGACATGTGTTGGCACTAGCGGTGCCATGTCATCGTCTTTGACATGGCAAAAACGATATAAGATAAACGATCCTGGGTTCAAGTGGAAGTGACCTATTTATTTTTCTGTGACTTGTTTCATAATATCGTTAAGATTTAGTAGTACTATCTTCTTCTTCAAGATTTTTGTTTTTGTTTGAAATTTTTAAATCCCTCGTATAGTTCGTTACTAAACAATTTTTGGCTTAAATAATACGCTTAAATTTGAGCGAGTATTCACGAATATTGCGAGCATAAAGATCAACTGATATACCGGCCCATATATATCTTAGTGAGTATTAGATTCATCTCACTGGAACATAAAAAGCGATGTTCACATCCATCGGGAGTCGGACCGGGAGTAGGGAATAGAGAGAACAAAGTGTGTGTATTGTGTATGTAGGTACCGGTAAAACAAACAAATCCCAATATAAATCTCTCCGATCGGATGCTTGGAGTTTGAATTAACAGCTGATACGGGGGTGGTTCAGATAGTAACATGGAAAAAGCCTTTAGTTTGGTTAAGTTCATTACAGATACCAATTATTAAACAGAGGAAAGTGAACTTTACAGCTGTTGTGTTGCGTATACATTTGCAAACATATCCGCGGGCTGAACCATGAATTATGGGAAAAGAACGAAGCAACTGCAAACGGCTTCGCTATTTGTTTCGTTCCTTTCCCAAGTCCTCGTTCCTTTCCCTCACAGGTTCGGCTCGCACGCAGCCTTAAAAACAAAACAATAAACTTTATCTGGCTAACTACATGTAACTACTTGTAACATTTTGTTAAAAAAAAATTCACTGATTCGGTTCTATGAGGTCATCAAAATCACTGAGATGAGGATCGTTTTTTTCTGCGTTTAAATAAAATTTTAATTGTAAAAGTGTCGAGCAATGCAAACCGTGTACCTGCACATAATTAATTATCTCATAAAAGTAATATTTGCAACCACATATTTAAAGTTATACCACAATAAAACGAACCCTTTTTAATAAAAAGGATTGCGTTTTTTTTGTGGGGTGTGGTCAGTGTGTGAGTGAATTTCAGTAATGTGTATCAACATTGCTATTTTTATTTACTCTTAAATGGATCATCGAAAACCAGATACAATCGAAAAACCAACATATAGAATAGTGAAATTTCTGTATTTAATGACTTTTATTCTATTTTGGCAGTTAGTGACGTTTAATGAGTATTTTATTCTACGACGATTGAAATTTAAAAACACCCTTGAAAAAAATCCTAATTCCAAATGGTATGTACTGCCGCTGAATTCGAGAGAACCAACACCAGACGAAACAATCGGACGAATAAAATACTTACAGAGTGAAACCTCAAACTGTTATATTAATCATTGAAGACAATATTAACCATTCTCAAACGAAAAGTGATTAAATATGATTTATTTGTAAACTTGAACCACCTCCGCGTTCGATAAAGTGATTCGGCAATGTTTACATTAAACGAGGAAATGTCTTGGATTGAATGTAAACTGTAAACTGTGATATAGGCGACTTCTGGCCCCAAGTCTCTGCGCCTAAGCCAAACAAACAAGGACGCTTATAGACGAGCGTGCCATCGCGTATCGTCGCCCGGGAACCTGGGTACGATGGATAAACACTATGAGCAGTTCACTCGTCTTAAAAACCACAATTAAAAATAATTGTACATGTGTTTAATAGTTGTCCTCTTTTTAATCATCATCATCATCGTCTTCTTCCCGTTGTCCTATTCGGGTCGGGGACTCACTGCATCGACAAGGCTCCTCCATATGTCCCTGACTTGTGCTGATTGTTCGGCCTCCGTCCATGGCAGACCCATCCTCTCCTCACACAGTTTCTGGAGTTGCCTCGCCCAACTGTGTCTGGGGCGGCCCACTACGTCTACCAATAATAAATAAATAAATAAAATTCTTTATTCCAGGTGTGAGGAGGTGAGTGCAACCCCACACATCCCATAAGTACATATTATGTTGTCAATACAAGAATTTTAAGAAAAAATATAAAATAGAATAAAAATAAAATCAAAGCATATAGAAACGCAGGAATCCATCGGATCTAAGATTGTGGAAGCCAGTGTCTTTCTCCAGTAGTCTTCTATGCTCGATCCTGAAGTCAGACGGGATTCTATGATGAGAATATTTCTGGAATGGTTTATCCTTCCCCTCAGTCCTGCAACCCTGGTTTTTAGTAGAGCTTTAAATCCTGGAACTCGCCCTTCTGTACCTAAACATTGAGGAGGCACTGCAGTGCCTGGAAAGTTCGAACATCAAACGGTAGGCATTATTGTATTGCACCCGAAGCCTTTCTATGGTTATTTTTTTTAAGTTTGCCCAGAGCTCGCATGTATACAGAGTGGTGCAAAAGGTTAGGAAGAGCGTCCTTTTCACCCGTGATCTGCAGAGCCAAAACTTTCTACTGAGCATGTTGCATTTTATACTCAATACTCGCCTCTGCCTGTCAATATCTTCATCATCCGTTAGCTTAAAATTTCGTTAAATGTGCTTTGAAAGATATATAGCTAGGACAAACATTAATAATCGATAAGTAAAGAAAACAAATTTACATAAAAGCAGGTTTTACACGAGCCGCAACAAAGCTTGCCATTTAAACTATGCTTCATTCATATCAAATATATCAATATCCGAAGTGATTCTATTAAATAACAATATCGGTCTGCTCACTGGTACGCCCATTTGGAAGTTAGTCTGCTGGTCGGAAGATAAACAGTCTACGCTGTCGATAATGAAGATAACCATCGGAAAAAATAATGTTCTTCATGATGGTCAAGCTTTCGAACCATCCACGAATCAGTCATTGAAGAAATGTGAAGCAACGCGCACATCCCTTACAATAGACGTGGACAACTTTAGTTTTTAAACTGAGCACCTCTCATCACCACGAACTGCAGGCCAATTTGATGGCTGTGCAAGTTTTACCATCTCAAATTTTTTACCTTCGGACTTTTCATTCTACTGTGGACTTTAAATTGTTTGCCATGGTCCGAATCGATCGCGGTTCCGTGGTTCTTTCTGCCATTTGATACTTAAAACATCTCTTTTGCAAAAGACTCCCAAATAACAACTTCCTTTGTTTAGTGGCATGAATTCCATGCCTTCAAATTTTCTTCTTTCTTTTTTTTCGTTGGCTCCACACAGGAGACCCTGAAGAAAACAATATCCATCAGGGCCTATGTCATCTTTGGGGATGCTGTATGGAGGGAGAGGAAGTTCTGGGAAGGAAAAGGGTTTGTAGGGTGGGTAGGAATCTGGGGGTCAGTGTGTCCAGGAGTGACGGACGTATCCATTTCTTACCTTTATTATTCAATTCCACAGTGGTTAGCCACTGTTGGTGTTCAGTTTTTGATTTGGCCATTCGATTTAATTTACTTCATTCCTCAAAATATTTATAGGGAAAAATATAAATTGTTTACTGCGGTTGAAAGCTAATGAATCCACTAAGATTTCACCGTTTATCCCATACCTGGAGGTTCGTTAAATGTGGTCCAATTTTGGACCCATATCTATCAATCGCAGAAAAATAAAAGCGGTCCAAATTCACATCTAAATCGCTCCAGTGGCTAATAGTAAAGCAATCTTGATAAATTGATAACCAATCTATGATAAAAATATGGAATGACGATAGAATTTTTCTCCATTGATTAAAGTCTTTTTTGGTCAAAGCATGATGTCTAAAAAACATATTTTCAAGTAATCTGCTCTTCGAAAACGTTCAGCGTATAATAGATCCATTTAAGCATCCAATGGCGTAGAAGGGAATTCGTAACGGGTTTATGGGATTTGGTCAACGCGAAGCTCCTTGCGAAATCGCAGGGATTATATCGGGAGGGATTTGTGGATCATATTTTGGACTTAGTTTTTGAGGGAATTATTGAGTTCGGATTTGAAACAATCAATAAATTCTCACAAATTGAAGCAACAGCAAATCCTCCTACTTGCAATTTTAGTTTGATTTAGAACTTAACACGCTATCTGAATTATATGTGATTCTAAAATTCTTTAGATCTTAGATTTAATGCCGAAATCGTGTCAAACTACATGTTGTTGACGAAATGATTTCCTCTTTGGATGCTCTTACACAGAGAAAGATATTATTCGCAATTTTTTACGATCATTTTAATAGTAAAAAGGGTTAAAAACGGGACTGAAGTTCTTACGAACAAATTAACAGGGTTTCAATGTTTATTGGCGGGAACATGTAAGAATAATTTGTTGGTATACGTAATTTCGTACATATTTCGTATGTAATTTCGTACGTTTACCAACAAAGTATTCTTACATTTTCCCGCCAATCGTCATTGAAACACTCTTAATTTGTTCGTAAGAACTTCAATCCGGTTTTTAACCGTTTTTACTATTAAAATGATCGTTTTTTCGAATAAAATATTTCTCCGTGTAATATTAGTTTGAGGCATTTATTAGTGGATAACACAAATAAAAGTAAGAGGTTTTGCTAGAGTGATAACATGAAAAGTTCACTTGACTTTTAAAATGATTCGAATCTAAAAAAATAGGGTAGGCAAATGGGAAAGAATTAGATCAGTTAAAAATAAATTAAGTATCTACCTTTTTTACATTAGCTACACACAAGAGGCCCTAAAGAAAATAATTCCCCTCGGGGCCTATGTAATATTTGGGGATGCTGTGTGGAGGGTCCTTTCAGGAAAGAGAGGTAGTTCTAGGAAGGAAAAAATAGGTCTAAATACCTCTCTTTCTAAAAGGAGGTCCTTTTAGAAATAGAGGTATTTCTGGCAACTTCAGTTCACTCTGGAAACCTCATCTCATGAAGCCCTGCTATGTCATCAAACCTAGCGAATCATTTTGGGTGACCTATGGCAGTTAGTTATACATACAATAACTGGTTCACGGGCGGCGGAAAAATCTACCTAAAAAAGTCCTCCTAGAATTAAACGTTAATTTATAAAAAAAACATCCAATAATAATGTATTCGTGTGAAGAAATATGATTTGGTTGAGGATATTAAATCATTTGGTTTTTAGGTTTGGAAGTCATTAATATTACTTGACTTCTCGGTTGTATTAATGATTATAAAAATTGATGCGTGTATTCCACAACATCTGCAATGTATAAAATATTTATTTTTGTCTAAAAGCAAAACATTTAACCAAATATCGGACCACCAAATGTACCGATTTCGAATGGTGGTAACGCCAGATAGAAACTCATCGACTATACGAATATGAATTACCAAAGATTTTTTTCAATATTATTTCTTACGCGAATTGCTATATTTTATTTTACAGTAGCTCCATATATGAGGCCCTGAGGAAAATAACTTCCCTCAGGGACTATGTCAAATCTAGGGATGCTGTGTGAAGGAGGAGAGGAAGCTCCTTGGGGTCAATGTGTCGAGGAGAGACGGACTGATGAATTCATCCCTCCGACTGTGGTGCAAGGCGATGGGTCGAAAGAGTCCGACGGAAGAGAACTAGGTTAGATTTTCGTCAACTAGTCTCAAAACCTAGACAAACTTCATCACATGAACCCAGGCACCCCTTCAAAGTCACCAAACCACTTGAGGTAATCGATGTTAGGGGTGTTGGTTATTGAATAAAAGTTTTCCGGGGCTGCAGCACCTATACCCTTCTCCCAAATTGATGACTCCCGAAATAAGTCAAATATTATGCTCTCGTAGAAATTCGATTTAGTTTTTTTTAACTTGTTTGATACAATCATATTATATTATTCACTTTGTCGATACTTGGCAATATGAACGTCCATTATGAGTCAATTCATTTTTCTAAGTTCCTTACGGCACGCGACATAATAGTTGTATCTGTGTAAGGTCCTTCAAATTTAAGGCGAAGATATTTTTTACGCACCAGACTTTTAGGTCCGGGTTTAGTAAAAACTAAACCTTTTCACATACTTTTCCATAAAAATGGTAATCTAGTAAATCCACGCTACGCAAGTGTATTAATAAGTATAATTAATAAAAAAACAATACAATAACAACATGTTAACCTACCAGACTATTAAATGGGAAAATAATTCACCGACTCCAGATATTTTCATATCAGAGGGCTCTGCTCTGTAGAACTCCTAATTTGACCGATAAATCCTACTGATCCCTCAATATAAATATTTAAAAAATCTGTCATAATCCTACATGTATTTAAAATGACTGATTTTTGCATTTTTATATACAAATTCTTTGACAATTCTAATATGCCTATATTTTTTATGAGAGTGCTATAATGCCAGTAGCCGAAATAACTGTTTTTCATTAATCTTTACCACGAATCGGTTTACATTATAATTACAAAAATATGCTTCGGATCAATTAAATTACTTCTGTTTCCTTAAGTAGAATTAAAATAAAATTGTTAATTACTTTATAAACAATATATGTGTCAATTATAACCACTCGAGCCCTTTTTGCCACATTATGGCACTATTTCCAAAACCTCGGATTGCTTGATTGCCAAAATGTGGCGAATTAAAAAAAATAAATTATTAAAATGATTATATAATATATTGTACATTCAAAATATAACAAAATAAATATTCTCTAGATTCTTTGAAATGTTTTAAAGTTAAAGATTTAATTATATTTTTTTTATAAATTCTACAAATATTTGATAATAGACAAAATATAGGAGAATTCATTGACTACATAGAACTATAATCAGTTTGTAAGTCTCCATATTTAAATTCGGAGGTATGATTTTTTTAATGTGGGCGGAAAAATTTCCTTTTGCAATCCGAGAAAAAATATTTTAATTACTCTGTCGCTCCAGTGGATAAAAAAATGTGTTTTTTCGTTAGAAATGTATGAACGCGTATAACAATATTGTTTTTACATACGCTCCTAATGCTAACATTTTCTGTAATAGCTTACATTGATTAACTTGTCTTTCTTATCAAATTATTCACAAAATAAATAAAAACACTTCTGCGCTTGAAATCGTGACCTCTAGACTCCGTTTGTCAAACGATTTTTATGCCTCTTACCTATATTCGTGGCGATATAAGGCACACAAAAAATAAATACATTTTTGGCTTATGGTTTACTCTTAACCGTTAAAATCAATCCAAACTCATGGCTTAGCGGATATCGCAAGAAATTAATCACACAACCTCCCGTCATTATTTTATAAGTGTATTCTTTCTCAAAATCATAAAAAAGGAATACCTATTTTCAATTATTATATTTCTCCATTAATATTGAAGTAGCCAGGTGGGCAATATTTCCTTATTAAAAGTAGGGGATAATATCCCACATATGGGGAAAAAGTCACTAGATTGGGTGCGAGCGGAAAAGCTCCCCTACGAAAAATAATAATAATGTATCATAATTTGGTAGGAAAACAAAATACACCCACCTCTCGATGGGATTGTCTATTTGTTCTCATAATGTGGACATTAAATACACATTAAAACAACTTATTAATAATTAAGAAAGGAGATAATTTAATATTAAAAAAACTACGTTTGCTTCAATGTTTTCTGATGTATGTACCTTTACTGTTTCAGCTCTACATGCAGCGATGAACCGCGAAGAATAGAGTAGCCTTGTCCACAAAGGAAATCGGAGTAGTTGTCACGATCTTCAACAACGACGAACCGACTTATATTATAACTAGAAGGCGGCTAAGCGGTGGCAAAACGAAGAATTCTAAGTAACGAATCCGCAAAAACATCATTCGGAGATATTGAAATTTGAATTTTTGAAATTATATGTTTTTGTAATAACGAATCAATTCTAAACTTCAAACCTCAATATCTCCAAATGATGTTTTTGCGAATTTTCAACTTGGAATTCTTCGTTTTGCCACCGCCTAGCCGCCTACTAATTATAACCGACTTACCGGCTTTCATACAAAACGTAGTTTTGTATTTGAGGCCATAATACCCAACCAAACTGAAAAAATATTTTTGTAATAAAAAGGTTCAATGTCGATATCGGATAGGAGCTACTTTTTTTTGCTTTTAAATGATGACGTATAGGTAATTAAAGAAATCAGTTTTTGGTCATTTTGGAAGAAACTTTGAAATTTTTTTGTGAGTTATTTATAATTATTAAAAAAAGTCTGCCTAATCCTTAGTTTTAAAATAATGAAAAATAATATTAAAAAAAAAAAATGTTAATAATGCGTTTCTTTGAGTATTAATTTTAAAATATAAATGACAAGTTTTTGTTCCGATGTAAATAGGTAATTTGTAATTTAAATTTACACCCATCAAAATTGTTTCTAAAAAAAAAACAATATTATAAATTTTATATTAAAATATAGCAAAAATTATTTTTTTAAATATTTACATTTACTCTCAAATAATTGTCCAAGTTGCCTCTAAAATCATAAAATCTTTAATAGCCTATATTTTAAAAATTAAAGCAAACATAAATAAAGTACCTCCTATGCCAGTTCGATATTTGACATTTTGATTACAAAAATAATTTTTCAGTTTGGTTGGGTATTTTGGCCTAAAATACAAAACTACGTTTTGTATGAAACTTGCCGCGCACCCAATGGCCTTAAGTAGAAAAATCTGGAGAGCAAGTTATACGCATGATTTGACATTAAGTTGACGTTCATCGGATTGATTTAAAATGGTTGTTGTGCAAATAGTTACTCGCGAATCTTCGATAGGAAAAATTATATTTTACAACTTGTACTGTTTATACTAATAGAGACAGACCGGGAATGGATTCCAGAAGTCAGGATTTGATCTCTTTCTTCCACACTGATAAATTAGCACCGATTTCATTGGCTGCCATTGTCGCTATCCATTCCCACGTGGCGTGCTACTTGCCAATATTAAAAGTATCATATCGATAGAGGAAATGCTGAGGCCCTAGCACACTCGCTCGTTAACGATCGATAGGATAACTATCGGTAACTTCTCATCGTTCCCTAGGACAACTGCACATCGCTAAGGTACAAACAACAGTTGATGTCGAATATGTCAAGGACATTATTCGTTGGCGATCTGTAGTCATGCTAGGGAACCTTTAAGAAGTTATCGATAGTTATCCTATCGATCGTTACCGGGCGAGTGTGCTAGAGCTTCTGGAAATCCAAAAACGTTGCACCGTTTTTTTTTCTCTTACGATACGCGTCGTAGAAATATTTCAGGAAGTCATTTATCAAATTATGGAGTAGTAGAATAATAATGAATAATTGTATAACTTTGCAAAATGTAATCACTTGTAATGTAAAATCTTTTTTTATAAATAGATAAAAAAATAAAGTTCATTTAAAAAAGATTTAAGATTAAAAATTAAGTATTAGGAAAAATCTATTCAATGTTAATTTTATGATAAAAAATCATAAATATAGAACAATAAAAACAAAAATTATGATTTTTTTTTAATAAATTATTTCGATGCCCTGAAGAAATAACATTTTGTCCTGTACAACATTTCAAATTTCCGTCATTGGTATCTATATAAAATTGATCTCCCTTAAAAGAGAGGAACTAACCGGGGTACACTTTCAATTTTGTAAGTGTAAATATATAACTATTTTTAAGAAAAACCACTCTCAAGTTAGTCAAAGAAGTAATATATTTTCAATCCATACAAGTAACAACTCTGGACATTTCTTATATAGCCAATATGTATGCGGCAAATGAAGACTAATGCGAGGTGTCCCACCCCCAGTCCCACCCCCAGCCCGCGCGGGTCACACGCCCCTAATGTGATTAAATCACGTGACGCACCACCCTCTCCCACACTGCAATCCACCCCCACGCCAAAACCAATATGTCCGATAAATGGACTGCTTTCTCAAGAGAACTGGATTCTATCCGAGGATTTATGGCTGGCGATTCATTCCACCGTAACTCGCAGTGACATCATGTCAAAGGTTACAAAGGGTAAAATCGTTACAATCCAACGATGTTGGAAGTAACAAATAAACCCTAGATAAACTATTCATTATTGCGATTATTAATTTAGCTTATTTATTTACAATTAACACTGTCGATTGGTCAATTTTATAATCCAAAATGAGTTTCAATATATCATTTTCCTCTGTTTTTCTTTTTCGCTCTGCGTCAACTAAATATTTCTAGGAAAAAAAGTGTCCTTTACGTCAAGCATTTTATTGGGATTTTTTATGGAAAATTTTAAATATCATTAAAATCGGTTTTATTACTAATTATTAATTACTGTAAATTTACTAAAACTGATAAGTCTTCTGAAAGATCCATTGAAAGTTATTTTATGATAAAAATCGTAGTAAAAGGTCTGCAAAAACAGGAGATATTTTTTTTTTTGAAAATAAAACTATTATCTCCTATTTCTTTCTCCTTAAGGGGGTATAACCAGAGAATATAATCAATTTCAAATCATATAATCACACATTAGATAATGTAAATCAATACATATTATAGTAAAGACACTTTTCAGAACTTAAGGAAAAAACTAACGTGGTGGATTTCTATGGGAGTGTTTGCCTTCTGAAAACTACACGAAGTTAAGAGGGTATTACCAGACAATACCGGAAATTAGTCCTTTTTAAATTAAATTCTAGATGTATTGACTCTTTTTAACAAAAAAATATAAATCGATTATGAAAGATTGTTATTTTATCTGCTAAACGCATTTGACAAATTTGAAAAAGTTTATTAATAATATAAAAAAAAGTTTATTTATAATATACTAAGGTTATACCGTTGGTCGTTGGCAGATTTGTTGAATTTTCAAACGACATATTGTATTATACAACACACATTTAAAATCATATAATCATGCAACAAAATAAATCAATACATAATCTAGAAAACAAATTTTTTAAATCTTTAAAAAATAAATCCGAGAATATGTTTTGTGACGAAAATACCTCAGTTTGTCTATTTATTTGGTCTCTCAAACTGAATATATTTCAATTTTTTTACACACAATGATCAAAAAATACTTTCAAGTAGAACACGATATTAAAAAATGTATCATCACGTGTTTGAGCATTTTTATTGCTTACTTGAATGTAGGTATATTATATTAATGCAAATTTTGAATGAAATAAAGTCGATATTAAGTTATTAGTTATTTGTAAAACTTTTGGGTACTGAGAATAATCAAGCTTTCTCATCAAAACCGCCATGTACAGTTCCAAGGGCAAGATCGCAATTGTGATTTGAATTCTTGGCCGCTGGACAATGGGCCTTAACTCGTAAAATATTTTCCTCCAGAGCATTCAAATTTCTGCTTTCGATATGACAATTTACCCAATGTAAGAGCTCCATGGGCTTATAAAAGGGTAATAAATAAATCGGTAAATTTTAGAAAATAATACAAAATATTATTTTACAAAGACGCGTAGAATACAAAATATGTCTAGGTACTCTAATTAAAACTTTGTAAGATGATGAAAATACACTTTTTTATGGATCTCATGCCCAGCATCAGAGTAACCGCTGACATTTTTAACGTCCTTTCCAACGGCGCGTGGCGCGGCTCAGTTGGCACTATGAGACCAGTATTACTGGGACCGCGGCATAAAACTATTTTGAAAAGCTGTCAACACATTGGTCTTTCAGCTCCGAGCTTTAAGCTCTGCGCAGAGGTGGTCTCGCCACAACGACTCTGGCTCTCGTCTTATAGAGCTTTTACTTTCAGCTTTCGGCGAAACATTTTACAGTCAGTTGACACGTCACCAGCGAAGATAACAATGGAAATAGATGAACTAATGGAATATGAAATAACTTTTTGTGTGGGCTCGAAACGTAAACAGTGCTGAATATTTTCTGAAATTTAATCTTGGAATGCATGTAAAGAAATGTATTTGTGGTTTTCTTCTTATTATTTCACAAGTTCTGCGTCTTTTGGAGGTTAGACGACATTAATGACTCTGAAATTTTAGTTTTGGAATATACACGGAGACAAATGTTATTTTAAAGTACCATTATTTTATTCGTAAAAACGGGACTGAAGTTCTTAAGAACAAATTAACAAGGTGTCAATGTTTATTGGCGGGAAATAGTAAGAATAATTTGTTGGTATACGTACGAAATTACGTATACCAACAAATTATTCTTACGTGTTCCCGCCAATAAACATTCAAACCCTGTTAATTTGTTCGTACGAACTTCAGTCCCGTATTTACGAATAAAATGATCGTATTTTGGAATAACATTTTTCTCCGTTCACGTAAACGTATTTGTGGTTCTCACTTTACAAGTTCCGCGTCTATTGGAGATTAGACGAAATTAATGACGTATTAATTGTTTTTGTATTTAATTCGTAGAACTCCATTTAATTGATTAAAAATTAAATTAATATTAACTGTAATAATTTTATTATTAAATTCTGCAAGTATTTTATTATTGTGACAGTTGTTTCGGCTTACAAGGCATTTAACCGGCACCGAATAATTTAGGCACCTTCAAAATTGAAATTTTAAATCATTTGAATACATCGTCTGAAAGTAGTCTAACCACAGTTTGAAAATGGCCTTGTCAGTCAAAACAGCTTCCACAATAATACAAAATAAAAAAAAATTACTTGCCGAACATAATAATAACATTATTAAATTTATTTTAAATTAAATCAAAAATAGATATAAATTTTACTGAAATCGGTGAACTAATGTTAAATAACTTTTTTGTGTGGGCTCGTAAACTGTGCTCGTAAACTGTGCTGAATGTTTTCTAAAAATTTTAGTATTGGAATACACGCAAACAAATATATTTGTGGTTTGCATCTTATTATTTTACAAATTCCGTTTCTATTGGAGGTTCTATCGTATAAATCCATCCCTCCAACTGCTCCAAGGTGCGGTTAAAAGGCCTCACTCAACCACTTTCTCTCGATCCGGAAAGCCACGCAGAAGGTGGGCGAGACCTAGATAAACCTCACTCCATGAACCCGGGCACTCCTGCTAAGTTTGCTTGGGTGACCTAATGCAGAGGTGGTGGTTATCCAATAAACGGATCTCGGGCGGCGGTACCCTTCACCGCCTCCCAAATGTTAAGCAAAAATTTAACCAAGTGTCAGTGTGGGAGCTACTAAAATCTACCCTTAAATTTATTTCATATTTACCAAAATAATATGCTCAGTGTGCATAAAATGTTATATGTTATATCGTCGTTGCATATTTAATATGAACGATGTGACGATTTTTACGAAAATGAGTTAAATAATACATTTATTTAACTTCTTTTTGTCTCCATCTTCTACAATATGGGTCATGTAATAATATCAAATGTTTACACAATAAAAAAATATAAAATAATCGTATCCTCTGCATATCACTACACAATTCAATTGCCTTAGTATGTACATAATATTAACACCAGTGATGCTTAGCTGTCAAATTTGAATAAATTTAAATGAAATATTTTGATATAATATGGTATTTAAAATTATGACGAAAACTGTGTATAGAATATGAACCGTGTGAGAAAAACTATGCGTAGAATTTGAAGCATGTGAAAAAAAAACGTTAAAATTCAATTTTCTGGCCTAAATATATTCTTATAAAGAACGAAATTTATTTTTCCTGTTTTGTCCATAAATAGAATTGTTATTTTCCGTTTCCTTTTTTTTTAAACAGTTTTTATCGATTTTCTCATAATGTACTCAGTCTCCCATGGTTCATATTCTATATGCAACTGACAAGCAAGCCTTACGCGAGGACCTTATTGTTTAGAAAAATTGATACAAAGTTTGTCGGTAGTTATAAAATCACATAACACTGGTTGAGAAGAGATTTCATTTCTGCACGGGGATATAATAATCGACATAATGTTTGAATGGGTTCTGTCAATGAAAGTTCATTTGTAACTCATAAATAATTACTTAACATTTCGGGTCAAGACATCAAAAGCTGAATTGACGCAGTCATTCTTTAAACAATAAACAAATTAATTTATTTCTGACTTTCTATTGGAAGCTTCGTGTGAGGCAATGTCCCCTTATTCTATAGAGCAGTTAGTAGTAGCCCTCCCTTCCTCTCCCCCCTCTCCCTAACACATGCGCCATCTGTGGTTCGTTTGGGGACACGGGACATGCGGCTGTGTTCACACTATTAATAATATTCATTGTTTGTTTATACAACTGGCACGCGCGGCTTGTTAAACACCATTCCCGAAAATGTCTTCGCATTTTCCAATTTTTATACAACTTCGCAAAAAAGCTTAAAGTAATCATTCCAAAAACAAATAACACACGTACAAGTTATTTGAACCTTTTTACAATACATCGAAACTGACTAATAATATTGAATCATTTAATCCTTGCTTAAGAACGCGCTTTGTCGCCTTGACTCAAATACACAAAGACAAGTTTTTCTTTCATTATTAAGCACTTCACAAAAACGCATTATCAGTACCATGCATCTTCTTGCGAGCTTTATATAACTGATGGGAACCTTTTTATGATTTATCTAAAAATATTTGTATGAGTTGTTTAGGAAGTTGTCGTGGTGTAGCAGGAAAGCTACTGTAAATAATATGAGAATTGTTGATATATCATATACCAGGAAAATGGCATATTTCAATTTTGAAAAATAGCTTGTTAAACACGAAAACGGTATGTCGAAACTACAAACATTCACTAATAGAACATATTTTGTAAAATAAATCTTTCCGTTGTGTATTTCCACAACAATGTACATACAATATTTCCACGAACAATGCAATTTGTTGGATGAACTAATACAAACAAAATCTTTAAAGATTCATTTGAATCAATTCGTGACGTAGAGATTTTAATTCCTCGACTGGATGAGTATCGACACGAGCATCATTTTTAGCTTACTGTGATGGTAGTAGGAGATTTTCCAATATTGTCAAGATTCAGCCATGTTAGATTTTCTTAAGAAAATATATTATATAATTTTATTTCTGATTCAATTTTATTTCTAAATCAAATAAAAAAATATCCATATCATAGCTGCATAGCAAGTATTTTACTAAGGCATCCCGACGGCCTCCACGATCGAGGGGTAAGGCTCTCGACTAGCGATCCCCAGGTCGACGGTTAAATCTCATGCTATTTGATTGACTTATGTTGATTCACATTATAAACATTTAAAAAAATAATATTAGGTATATTATTAGTCCGTTCCAAATTGGAAGATACTCTCAGTATCGCCCTGCTGTAAGACCACTACTCCTAATTGAAACGTTGCTTGAAACAGCTTTAACCGTAGTTGGTGACTTGATCTGAATAGTCAGGTAACTACTTCCTCAACTTCTTCTTCCACATCTCCTTCTTCTCTCACAACCTTCAGTCTTACAATATACCAATTAGGGATGCCATAGTCTCACTGGCTCCACGCGGTTGGGAGCAGTTGGGACTCTTGTGCGGTATTCACATTCAGGAATTTGCACCTTGCATACTACAGCAGTTAATAACCGGTAGTACCCGCACAAAAATAATAAAATACGAATGTTGGAGCGAGCACGCTAATATTAAAAACGTAAAAATTCGAGCGAAAATTCGGAAAATATTTAATAAAATACGACTTGTTTACAATAGAGCAAAAATCTCTCTTCAACACCTTAAGTAGCTTTTAAAGAGTGTAAATAATTATTTTTGAAGCACACTTTACGATTTTTTTCTATCGAGGGAATTTTATTTACCTAATTAACGTTTCGGCTCTATATATCTTCAGTTATTATCTTTAAAAAAAATCTTTTTTTTTTTTAAGAACTTGGAACTCTTAAGTGTTCAAGGGACATATATGTTACAAATTGGTAGAAAATCGGAATTCCTGCCCTTAAGATGATCCACTAGTCCTTGACTCATTCGGAATCGGGCGGAGCGAACGATTTTTGGGCGTTTACCAATAAAAACCCTAATCTCTAGCAAACAATAGTGTTTTCTTATTCCGCAAGTATATTTTTAAAGATCGAAGCGCCGCGTAGACTAAGGCATGCCCGTTGGCCCCGGGCTCTGGGCGTAGACTGAGCGACGGGCTAAAATCCTTCTGTATATGGCATAAGTACCGCCTATTTTTATTCACTGAAAAGAAACGTCGCCAAAATGCACGTTTTATTTTATTTTGTGAAGTTCAGATACAAATATTAAAATATTTTTCGATCACTCTATAAGAAATTTAATTAGCTACATTATTCAATAAAACAACACCAGAAAAACGATTTGTAAGTAGGAGAAACTTTTAACCATTTTTTATAGGTCAGACGCATAATTTTTTTCTAAGCTTATTAAAAAGCTTATCAAAAAAATACTCGATCACTTCAAAGGCCAAGATGTGTTCTACTTACAGTATTTAATTGAAGCATCTATATTATTTCTAAGCGATCAAATTTTCAAAACTAATACACAAGATTTTATATGATTTTGCATTTTTCCGCTTGTCTTCACCTTAACAATAATTCAGTACGTATGGTATTCTGCAATCAATCTTATTTCCTTAGCAAGATAAACAGTGATAATGTTGCCATAGCTAGGCGATTTTTTTTACCGACATTGATTAAAAAAATATCCATGTTAAAAAGCAGGAGTGCTAACTCTATTGATTAACTTACTTTGACAGCTTATTTTGTCGAATCGATTCTGCTTAATTTGTTGGCGTGGCCCTTCTAGGCCTCCACGAATGCAAAAGAAAAAAGGATGTAGGTTTCTTTTAAAAAATCACCAAAACTTTTTCCTTATTCTCCACCCTTTTCCTAATCTATAGAGCCCATAAAATATAAAGCAGGGGTGTAGCTTGGTCCCACCCCCTCCCCTTGACGTAAACTCGTGATGAGATATGGCCGCCAGGGGAGTATTGGAGTGTCCGGCTACACCCGTGACTGGGATACAAATACCTTCATCGGCTGACCATTGACCAATAGTGGCGGAATGGGCTTTTCTTTTTTTACTGGTTTAAGTATGGCTACAAAAATGTTGGCATTTAAAAAAAAAAATAGATTTTTTAATGTAAACATGCAGATACTCGTAAATCTGAAAAAAAATTAATTCGCGAAAACAATTAATAATGTAACACAAAATGAAAAATTGCAATATATCAGTTTGTAAGTAAGTTCATAATTACATTGTATACCAATAGCATCAGTTTCCAGAATATAGATAACTATCTGATCCGGTTCCATGACAACTCAGAATCACGCAATTTCAACATCTATTCGAAAAGTCATTAAAAGTTAAGAAAAAATAATTAAAAATAGCCCATAGCCTAACCTAAGGAAAACTATATTACCTTTTTTATATATATTTTTTTCGAAGGAGGTGTTGAAGTTGCATAGTTCTGAGTTATCTGGTTATATGAAGTCAAAATATTGTCAAAATATAAATCATTACAATAATTATTTCTTATTAGTTGTGTACTTATTGTATTAGTGTTCTTAAAACTAACTTTAAAATTATTAGTACAGAAATAATTAGATATTATAATTAGGTGAGCGTAGTGACAGTGGAGTTTTGGGGTGGGGGAGAACGGTGAGAGGATTCAAAATGATCAAGGAGTCAAAGGAAACGTGGTTAACAAAGGTAACTTACATGGTGCTATTAGCAGCACTGTGTATAACGTCCTGTGAGTCACCTTTTTTGACCATGTTTCCTTGTTATTTTTAATCCTCTCACATTTCTCCCTTCCCTTAAAACACCACTCCCACTAACCTCACATAATATCTTTAACTACTTATATAATTTTAAAGGGTTAGGCGCGAAATTGAGTAATCTGAAAGTACGTTGCCTGTTGTATGCTGATGATGCGGTGCTGATTTCTAACAGTATGGAAGATCTGCAGTCGCTCGTGTCTAGAAAGAACGAAGTATGTATGAATAATGAGTTAGTGATGAATGTAAGTAAGTCTAAAGTCATGGTGTTTGAAAGAGAGAGAGTGGGAAAACGGTGTGCAAGATAGTTGTGAATGATGAATACTTGGAGCAGGTGGATGAGTTTGTGTATTTGGGTAGTATGTTTACGAGAGATGGGAAGGCTGATAGAGACATTGAAAGGAGGGTAAATGCAGGTAACTCCATTAATGGAGGACTGAATGCCGTTGGCGCTAACAAAAAGCTGTCCAAAGAAGCGAAGTTAGCAGTCCACAATGGAGTGCTTGTACCTACCCTGATGTATGGCAGTGAGGCATGGAACTGGCAGAGGAAGGATGAAAGTAGACTGAATGCTGTTGAAATGAGATCCCTGAGGCGTATGTGTGGTAAAACCATGTATGATCGTGTGAGAAATGTGGAGATTCGAAAGGAATGCAAGGCTGATGTAAGCGTAATGAGTAAAATTAAGAAAGGAACCCTCAGATGGTTTGGGCATGTAGAGCGAATGAACAAAGAAAGGAGCGTAAGAAGAATATATGATGCAGGTGTGAATGGTAAGACATGGCACGATCAAGTAAATCAGATAGTTGAGTCGGGCCATGTCAAGAGTCAAAGAGATGTCAAAAATAGAAGAGTATGTATATGAAGTCGATGTATGAATGTGAATGAGGCAAAGAGTGTGTGCCAAGACCGAGGTGTTTGGCGGTCCGTCCTCTCTGCCTACCCCTGCGGGGAAACAGCGTGATGGTTAGTTAGTTAGTTAATTTTAAAGTTAGTTTTAAGAACCCTAGTGAATGACACAGATGTCTAGAAAGCGGTAGCAAATGATAAAATTATATAACAAGTTATACAGTTTGAATAAAACTGTAAAAATATCTACATTTTGTTACCCAGTTGATGCCCAAGAAATATAAAAACATTAAAAATATATATTTTCTATTTCGTGAAATGATTTGCCAAGATACTTGGAACGTACTTCCTTCGTGATGTATGCGCCGATGTATCGCAAAGTTATTCCACAAAAAGGTCATAAAGTATTATTTTTCCACTCGGCTTTTATTGTTTTATTCATAGTACGATTATTTTAGGCAAGAAAATGTGAAACACCTATCCACTAAAATATTTTTGAAGAAAGAATACCAAACGCATAGGATAAATTTACGTCAGAATTTTACAACCAAATTTAAATAATACAACAACTGACATTTCTAATCCAGAATATTATATTAACAAACATTTTTAGTTCATTGGCTGGAAGATTAGTGAAGATTGTTGGAAGAAATTAGGATTTTGGGCGGTAGTAAAATTTTCAAAAATATGTAAATATGTACATTTATGCTGGGAGGCCAACTGTCAGGGGATCAACTTTCATGGAACTTTTAAAAAAATGTTATTATCGAAGATAATGTCCTTACAGTGGGAAAGAAAAGAGAAAAGGGAATTTTGAAGAAAACTGCAGTTTTGTAGTAAAGAAAATTCACACAAAAGTTAAGGTTAATCAATAAGTAAATCAAGAGGACAATGATAATTATCATTGAAGAAGAAGATAACACTAATAATCTAAATTAAAATATGAAAATGGACAAGACTCAGAAAAATAAAATATAGCGGTCGCAACTGGGACTCGAACTCAGAACCTCTCGTCTTGCCCGGACTTGCGCTTTTTCCAATTCGACCATTGCCACCTATTTATAAAACCGTCGTATTTGTCAAACTCATATTTCTAATTTTAGAATTAACAATATTATCTTCGACTAATTTTTCTGATTTTTCTGTTTCAGATTTTCGATCGGGTTTTGCTAATATTATCTTCATTAATTAAAATATTATAATTTCTTTTTTAAAAAAACAAAAAAAAAAAAGAGGTTTAACTCATTAAGTTAAAAATAAAATTATGTTTAGCACAACTCTTAGGTAGAAACAATTTTATTAGATATGAAATTAAACAAATTTTTTTTCACTTTGTTCCACTTGTTTATTGTTGTTCTATTGTTGTTATTTATTGTTCCAATTGTTTAAGTGGAACAAAGTGAAAAAAAAATGTTTAATTTCATATCTAATACAATGGAATTCCACCATGAATTAACAGTTAAAAAACTAGACTCATTAAGAAACAATTTTATTTGTAAAGTAATAAAAGACATCGATACACCTACGAAACAGACTCAAAAAGATTAAAGGATAATTCGAAAACAAAAAAATAATGATATATTATTACCAATACTTTCTAAAGTGCGTGCTTGATTTTAATTAAACTTTTGACTGAAGTCAACTTGTCCCAACGAAAGTAAACGAATTCGATTGATATTGTTTAAATTAAACACGCCCCCCTTCGAACAAAACAAAACACAATCGTTTAACATTTATCTATTCTCATTAAACAGGTTGTATTTTTCTCAAGGGTGAACATTCCCACCGTACCTAAACCCAGTATACATTAAACTCTCTAAAACTAACCAAATAACTTTTTTTAACTGATTCACTCAGGATCGAAACGTTTCTCGTTTCTGGACCATGATCTTTTGACTCCGAAAGGGCATAATTTTGGTCACAAATAATCTCATTCTACGTTTCTTTGCTCTTCTGTCGATTAGAAACTGAATATTTTAATGTTTCTTTAACATTTAACAGAAAAAAGCTTTAACATATAAACGACCAACCATCATAATGGGGTATTTTCACAAACTATGAACACCGTGTAAATATGTGAAAGATATAAAACCTATTTTTCTGGTTCAGAACATTGTACTAAACATGCGTAATTTTAATATTTTCATTCATATTTATTGATTTCATAAATAGCATATACCGAAACGGTTCCAACTGGGTACAACGTCATTATGACATAGAAGAGCCAATGTCTGGTAAGACGGCTGTCACCGACGTTACTCGGCGTGACGTCATCGCCGCTTAATTTGCATGAAGTCTGGCAACAACTCGAAAATGTCGCACTTTAAATCGTTATAGAAAATTTGTTCTTTTATCGTAAAAGTAAAATAAAAATACGTTCCATCATTTTCATGATTTTTATTTTCATTTTTTCGAGCATAAAAAACGGTGCATAGGGTACCTACTATTGAACAGGAAAAAATCATAAATACATAAAATTATATTTTCAGTGATAATGTGTATTGTTTAAAGACCATGAGGAACTAAATCACACTTTTTTTATTATTTAATAATTTTTTTATAAATTACAGTTTTTTGTCATTTTTTCAGGTAGTCATAATTAAATGAATTCATGTAAAAACTAAAAAATACTATTTTATAGAAATAAATACTAAAACATAGAAAGAAGAAAATAATAAAACATATACATGATGTCCGGGTGTAAAGTGCATTAACTTCGGGAGGTAATTTTACATGATAGTATAAGTAAAAAAAATAAATAACTTTTTCGAAATTCCATCCTTTAAGGGTCCTTTTTTGGTAAAAAAATAAAATTAGTACTTTTTTCCACTGTTACGATACGGGTCAATCAAAACCAACGTCGCCACAGCGCCCAGCTGACTCACAGCAAATTTACCGGGTAAGTTAGAACCTTACACTAAGGAATTTTAATAGGAACATCTTTTTGTACGGAAAAAAAAGTTGGAATTTCGAAAAAGTTGTTAATCTTTTTTACTCCTACCATCATATAGAATTGCCACCCGAAATTAATGCACTTTATCCCTGGACACTCTTTAAAACGATAAATAAAACTAAATACAAAAATTAAAAGTTACAAAAACATACTAAGAATAAATAAAATTAAATACAAATACAAAAATTAAAAGTAAACTGAATAATAAAAAAATATTTTAAAGGAGATAGATATAAATATAAAAATTTAAAATTAAGATTAGAATGCATGTAATATAAAAATAAAAACAAAGTATTTAAGATATTGGTACCTCGGTTGGTACCAAAGAATAGTACCAAAATGTATTTGGTCATATTTGAATTTATTTCTATGAAAGAAATTGGAATAAAGCTCTAATTGAATACGTAATGTATATTATGCAATGGGTGTTCTAAGTCACTTTTAGATAGCAAAATAACCAATTTGTGAAAAATATTATCGCGAAACATCACTGAGAGATGCATACATGCTGAGAGCATAAAGAGAAAACGAGAACATTGAAAATTTCAGTTTAATGATGCCTTCGGAAGGCGAAACAGCTGTCACGCGTAATAATAATTACATAACAGAACTTGTTTAATAATAAACTGTTTTTATAAATTAAATAATAACATTATTGAATACATAAAAAATTAAATTGGAGTTCTACAAATTAATAATAAAAATTGCAAAATTTCACTTTATCATTCTCATAAATGCACCTTTCGGTTGATTTATATAAATTTGAACATTTTTAATGTGTATTTTACGAAGTCCACTAGGCCTGCCGTGGTTACCCACCCTTATCGGGTGGTGCCTGGTGACGGGGTGATATTGTGATATTGCCCCTCTCAGGGTCCGAAGCTCCTACAACAACTAACCGTAAAACGAGTCACTTCCTGACACCGGGCGTGAGGTGACACCTTTGGACGGGTGACATCCTTACAACGCCTAATTCGTGTCGCGTGTAATATCAAAGGAGAATAGCTATTATATTCTGGGGAGGGGCGTAAATTTTGTAAGGTTTTATTGGTTATAAGAATGGAATGCGTTCTTTACACTGTTATAGAAAAGTTGGTGAATATATACGAGTACGTACAGGTCTATCATTCTAAGTTGACTTTATCACAGTATTCACGAAGTTGCATAACTTAGTAGAGCTTAATTGGTTTAGACACAATTCAAAGATCACAAATATAATGATTTTTTACATGCCGAATAATGTTTCGTTTCATTTTTTTTTACATTACACTTCCCCCAAGGCCTATGTCATCTTTGAAGATGGAGGTTTTTTTTTAAGAAATGAAGGAGAGAAAGTCCCGAGAAGGAAAAAGGTTTGAGGTTTGGGTAGGAATCTGAGGATAAATATGTCCAGGAGTGATGGACGTGTGAAGTCATCCCTCCAACTGCGGTGCAAGGTCGAGAGGGTCTGGCTGGAGAAATAAAAAAGATCTCCCTGAGGTCTCTCCAAAAGGTGTTGGTCGTCCAATAAATGTTTCCCGGGGCGGTTTCATTGCTATAATATACCGAATGTTAATGATATAGTTGATCTGAATGTTATAAACTTCAGGTCCCTTAGCACACTCGATCGATAAGGATTCTATCAATATCTTTCGGTAACTTCTCATCGTTCCCCAGGACAACTGCATATCCGTAATGTACAAACAACAGTTGATATCGAATATATTAAGGACACTTAGACATTGTGAACTGTCACTTCTTCGTTGGTGGTCTGCAGTGATGCTAGGGCACGATGAGAAGTTACCGAAAGTTATCCAATCGTTATCGTTCGAGTGTGCTAGGGGCCCAGGACCGAATTTTATATGCAGGGTGTTAATAGATGTTCTAGACCTAGGTACTTTAACATGTGATTTCTGACATTATTTGAAGAAAAGATGCAAATTAAATTTTTGTCTCCGCTGACAATTTTCATGGATTTTTTCCAAAAACATAAATCAGTCGGCTCAGTGACCCCTGACCAAAATTTGAAGTTTTATTTTTTTTAGTTTGAAGAAAAATGGAAAAGAGGCATCAAAAACGTCACAGGAGACCAACATTTCATTTGATTTTTTATTGCGTGTTTCGTGATCTATAAGTCTGTCCGGTCAGGCCTTAAATTTTCAACACAAATCTGTGTTTTACAATGATTATGAAATTCAGATGGGATGACGATAATGTTAAGGCAAGTGTAAAAGAGACAAAGCGCGTTCTTAATGGTCTACAACCAAAATATAGAGGTAAAGGTGAAGTTAATGGCGACATGAAGACTCTTTTAGAGTTCTTCTTTATTCCAAGTTGAACACACTAACCCCCAGATTACAACCCACCCCTCATATCTTTTTTTCTTCTCAGAATTTCCTCTCCATTATTTTCTTAAAAAGTCCCTCCGCTTAGCATTCCAAAAGACGACACAGGCCCTTTTAATGAAAATTATTTTCTTCGGGGGCTCCTGTGTGAAGTCTATGTAAAAGAAAATTCTTCGTAAAGCGATTGACGTAAAGTGGTACAAATCCAAAAACTTTTAAAGTGATCGAGTAAAAATATACCTCGTTATCCACCAGTAGTGTTAGTGGCACGCGTGACGGTGCTGACGGTCAGAATTAATTTGATGGACATTATAGCGAACGATATTTGCCCGAGGGGTTTGCTTTTGTTTGTGATACGAAAGCGTGAAATAGCGGAAAATAGGCAACACGCGGATGCACTGTTGGGCAGAAAGGGCAGGAGGGGCAGGTGCATTAGGGTTGTGTTCATTTAATATTTCGAGGAATGTTCGTATGAGTACAATAACATAACAGTAGTATCTAGCTGCACGTAAATCGTATGCACGGAGAAAAATGCATTGATAATTCCACATTTATACCGATTTACAGTATATTATCTTGAACACTTTCAGTTATTAACTTCCTAAAAAAATATATGTTATTTTTGAAGATAATAGCTGTACATTGTCGGGCCGAAACGGTTGGTATATGAAAGTCACTCGATAGAAAAAAATCGCAAAGTATGCTCGAAAAAAATTTAAAAAAAAATTTGGTCTGTTATCGTGTTATTACATAACTATGAAAAAATTCACAGTGTGTCTTTAAAAGAAACTTAAGCATTAGTCGAGAGATATTTAATATATTCTAAACGTTTTATTAAATGTTTTCACTATTTTCGCTATTTGCATTCGTTGTTTAATATTAACCCTTTCTTCTTATTTTTTAACACTACCGGGCCTGAAGAATTCTCTTCAAATTATTCGTAATTCCGGTTAAAACGGGATTGAAGGCCTAATAAAATAACAGAAAGAAATGGCCTAATAAACTTTAGGAAGCGAATTATGTAATAAACTATTTCGAATATTTTATTGTGACGAAGAAACGCGTCTTCATGAAAATCCTAAAATTTTTGTACTGCAATAATAATCTTCCTTATAACTCCACGGTAAACAACATACTTTTTATTCGCTTTCATGATATTTTATCTGTAGATACTAACCTATTCTTGGATGATTTATTTAGCGCTATTTTTGTGAAAATGTCTCAAAGGAATAGATATACTCGAACACTAAAAGGACTACCTTATAATTTTATCAATATTTAAAAATAACAACTATACGGAACGATCTTCAAAAACGATAATTTTAATAGTAAAAACGGGACTGAAGTTCTTACGAACAAATTAACAGGGTTTCAATGTTTATGCATACATCTTCCCGCCAATAAATATTGAAACACTGTTAATTTGTTCGTATGAACTTCAGTCCCGTTTTTAACCGTTTTCACTATTAAAATGATCGTTTTTTCGAATAACATTTTTCTCCGTGTTTCTGCCATTCATTAATTTACAATAAATATATAGTCGTGATATATTATCAAGCCAAATAAAAAAAAAACCACAATTTGAGGTGTGTAGAATTAAATAAAGCAATCTACAAAATGCTTTTTTTTAATTTTTATAAAACCAAATAAAAGCTTTCATTTCAGTAATTCTCATGCATTTATATGTAAATAATTGTATTTTTAAATAGAATCTTGGGCACACAGAGCCGGTTTTAATGCCAAATAACTGCTTTTGTGGGTAAATGAGTGAATCATTCAAAGTTACATTATTAGTTCACTTTTGAAAAAAAGCAGTATTTGATTCTACACACCTCCTTTGTTGTTTTATTACTAAGGCCTGATAATTTATTGTGTGGCCCCAAAATTGATTTCTCTCCGTATAGTTAGGTAGGTACAACAGAGCATCGAAAATAGTTGAAGGTATCTATTATAATAATAATAACGTAACATGTGTAAAGCACAGTTTTGTGTTAGATAGAGTGGTAGGATCTTTTAAATAGCATAATAATGGTGAAAAACCACCATTCAGGTTCGAAACATTACTTCAAATAGCTTTAGCCATGTTTGGTGACCAGATCTGCATAGCCAGGTACCTCCACACCTTCTCCCCATCTCATTCCCCTCTGAGATTTAGTTATGCTGTTGAGTTTGTGCTGTAAAACCAATTTTAAAAGACGAGTAATTGATCAAGCCACCTGGATTTTCAGTGTACAAATTATACGAACGAATATATTATGGTCAGAACAAAATATTTTTAAGTACTAGAATTGAACCCATAACCACCGACTCAAAGTAAAATGTGTACGCTTTTGTGATTGGTCTCGGAAGGAGAAAACTAACATCGTAAAAAATTACTTCAAGGAGTGAGTATTCTTTAACCTTTAGTTGGCCGTTGGCCCACCGGTGGCCACCAATGAAAAGTATACCTATATATATATATTTTTTTTTAAAATCATTATTTGTTTACGAGTTTCTATTACAAAATAATATTATTAGTAACAACAGTTGTATAAACTACCAAAATCTGAAAGAACTGTAAACTAATAAAATGCGACCCAAAAAAATTCTGAAGTGACGTTTGATTTTTTTTGAAAAAAAACCTGGCCTACCAAAGGAACCAACGATCAGCACCCCTTCCGTAGGTCGCCATAAGGGGCAGGTTTACTACGTTCGGTGGCTTAGCGGTATCTGGATTTATAGGGTGAGATTTGTCTAGGTCTTGGAGGCGGATGAGGATCATGAGAAACTGGTTACGAGAGACCTTTCGAACTTTCCATCCGGACTATATTGACCTATCGCCTAGCACCGGAGGGGAAGGATGAACTCATACGTCCATCACTCCTGATTCCCACCCACTCTTCATACCCTTTTCCTTCCCAGAACTTCCTCTCATTCCTTTCCCTAAAATGACACTTCACACAGCATATCCAAATATGAAATGAGCATTTCTTAGGGTAAAAAAATAAAGAATTATTTTTGGTGCAATTGGTTCAACCCATTTTTTATTACGTGTGACAAAGTATCATTATTGTTTAATTCGACGTCATTTAATGTCCGTACAATTTCGGCATAAAATAACAGCCATCGCAATCAATCACACGTTTCCAAAAGGGTCCATAATTGAGATTTCCAAAAGTTGGGCGTAAGTTTTAATACAAACGTTAGTCGAAAAGTGGGAACGAGAAACAACCTTTTACGTCAACTTGTAATTATTCGCTCTCGGAGCAATAATTAACGAAGCACACACACTGCGATGATTACTTGGCCTTAACAACCTTTTAACATGAACACGTCATTAAAAGTTTGTTAAAAGTCAAATCTGACGTGTTTCGAACTACGAGATTAGTTACACGGTTATTTCCGCGAGTGACGCCGCACTTGTAGCTAACTACTATTTATAAATAGTTCACGTTAAATAATTGGTGCGCTCCACGCTCTAGAAAATGCGCTTTATGAAATTGTGTCGATGAGGAATGATTTTGGATGAGTGCAGTATTTTTACTGATGTACGAAATTGTTAATTGACTGGTTATACACATAATAATGACAAAGGTTGTCAGATGAAAATAAATGTTGTAAACAAAAGTTCATTATTCGTTTTTTTTTTGTGAGCCAGTAGTTCTATGAACGGGTCTTATGTCAAAAAAATAATGTTTCGAATTTTCTCATAATTTCAAAAATAAAACTAAATTTCTTTTGTAATAAAATTTCCTTTCAATTCCTACCTAGGGACTTTATTTTTAACCATTTTTACGAAACATTTTTAAATTTTTTAAAATATGATGATTTAATGAAAATTATTTTTTCAAACGAACCACGATTATGCGATGCGGAACCGTGACGTAACAAACAAATTTACAGACAGGTAAATGCCAAATGGTCGGGTTATAACTGGACTGGAATTATGGATTTATTGGGGCCTTTTTTTAGACGCAAATTTGTCAAGGTTGCCGTGAGGCCATCAAAGTTACCATTTTTCATGATTTCAGATTAAAAAGTCATTATCTTATGAAGCCTATATAATATAATAATAACTACTTTTGAAATAGGCATCACGTGCCGTCCTCATAACTATGTATGAAATAGGCATCATATACATTCCTCATAACTTTGTAGAAAACAGGCATCATGTACATTCCTAATAACTTTGTATGAAATAGGCATCATATACATTCCTCATAACTTTGTAGAAAACAGGCATCATGTACATTCCTAATAACTTTGTATGAAATAGGCATCATATACATTCCTCATAACTTTGTAGAAAACAGGCATCATGTACATTCCTCATAACTTTGTATGAAATAGGCATCATGTGCATTTCTCATAACTTTTCCGTCGAATTTAAATTTAACTAATTCATCACTGCATCCCTCATAACTTTGTATGAAATAGGCATAACTTTTTTTAAGTTGGCATCATGTGCATTCTTCATAACTTTTGTATAAAATAGACATCGTATGTGTTCCTCATAACATACAAAATGTACAAAATAGGCATCATGTGTATTTCTCAAAACTTTTGCATGAAATAGGCATCTTGTGCATTCCTCATAACTTTGTATGAAATAGGCATCATGTGCATTACTCATAACTTTGCGATCGAATTATAAATTTAACTAATTTTATAAACCAGGATAGAAAAAAAAATCTTATGAAATATTTATTACACATATAAAATTTGATTTATGAACATATCTGTCCTAATTTCTACAAACTTCTACAAACATCAAAGAAGAATAAAATTTACCTTGCGTGTAACCTCTAAAGCTAACATCGGAAGTCGCAAGAATCCTTTGATACTAGCACATTAACAGTACCTTCGGAAGTAATTCTGTCACAGTGATGGTCTGTGTGACTGTCACAGGCTGTCACCGTGCGGTGGGGAGAGGGGGGGGGGGGGGGACTTAGTACTCGGGGAGGAGGGGGAGGGAGAACACCTTTCACACCTGTCAATGGTTGTTTTGTAAAGGTTTGGGGTGACACACGTTTAATTCTAGCGAGACCCTTTCCAATGGAAAACGTTTAATTTAGTCCTGAATGTTGTCATGTTGATAGGAGGAGGTAGTCGTTTATGGGGAAAGTTTTAATCTATTAAACGCTAAAGGATATCAAAAGATTTATCGCTTTTCAGTTTAATAAACTTTAATGTATTCTCGTGGCTAATGAATCAATAACTCAAGAATTCCAACACACAAAAATTGTTTATTTATATTTGATACTTTTGAGGTCAGAATTTTCACAAAACCACGTTCGTTTTAGTACCATTCAGTTTTATTCCTTGAAACTAATCAAAGACTTTACTTTTTTTAATGTTCTGTTCAGTGCAAATAAATGGGAGTATATTAAAATATATATTTTGCAGTTTCGTACAAAAAATTACAACTATATTAGTAGGTACCTGCCATAATTCGTTTTGTTTATAGTTTAATCGTATGCTTTACATTACCGACCTCACTAGATGAAATCTGTTCTGTGGTAGGTGACAGAAATGTACAAAAAATATTTCGTTGTCATGTTATTAACAGATTAGATAGAGTTAAATTTAGATATGTGATGGGGAAGAATAAATAAAGTACGTAGTGCGTAAAAGAAGAAGAAAAACCAGTAGGAGTTAATTGTCCTAAGGACTATTAACTCCTTGACAGAAATTGAAGAATTGATCAAATTTCAAATCTAATATTCAATTTCTGTGATAGTTCTTAAAATATTATGTTGATAAATTTATAATACATACAGGTATTTGAAGAATAGTACAAGTTCTGTGAAACAATAATTAACCTTTAGATTATTCCGATTTCCATGGCCTAGGGCCTCAAAGCCTTAAAGTCTCCGTAATCGAGGGGTAATGCGACTAACTAGTAATGCGAAGGTCGTGGGTTCAAATCCCGGCGTGCGCAAGTTAATTGTATTTGATTGATTTGTTATTTCACAAATACATAATTTTAAATATATAATATAAGTACATTCGCGGCGCGTCCTGGAGTGGAATACTTTCAGAATCGCGCTGGTGTAAGACCAACATTCAGAATTGAAACGTTACTTGAAATGGCTTAAGCTGTGTTTTGTAACCAGATCTAAAAAAGCCAGGTACTTCCTCACCTTCTTCTTCCTCTTCTCCTTCCCCTCTCTAAAACATTCAGCTTCACAACATTATCATCCCAAGTAGGGATGACATAGTTTCACAATTTTTTTCAAATTTCTTACCATCAAACTGATTGATCAGTTTCGTAAGATTTGTAAAATAAAATATTATAAAATTAAAACTGAATAAACATACAAAAAAAAGAACTATCTCCTGACGGGTGCAGTTGGGACTCTTGTACGGTATTCAAAATTTTACTAAACATTTTCGTAATACCAAACGTAATAAGGTAATAAGGTATCCACTTTTAATATTACTCTCGTATTATGATGAAAACTAAATAAAAAAAACCCCTATTAACATAGACAAACCAAAACCAAATTTAACCTTTATCTACGGACGTTACATTTTTGTTACACTACTATGGACGTGCAGTCTCACAGACTGTATATACATATATACAAAGCTCCTATTAACAGAGACAAACCAAAACCAAATTTAACCTTTATCTACGGACGTTAAATTTTTGTTACACTACTATGGACGTGCAGTCTCACAGACTGTATATGCATATATACAAAGCTCCTATTAACAGAGACAAACCAAAACCAAATTTAACCTTTATCTACGGACGTTACATTTTTGTTACACTAATATGGACGTGCAGTCTCACAGACTGTATATACATATATACAAAGCCCCTATTAACAGAGACAAACCAAAACCAAATTTAAATGTCGTGATAAAACAAAACGCCTTGTTTCGTTGGTACACTTTTTTTATTTGGAATTCCGTATTCAAATTTAATAAGCAAGTATAGAGATAGAGCCACGTAATAATAATTCGGCCACGGGTTTGAATAATACCCATCTGTAGATGAAGGTTCGGGTTCGAGTGTGTCTCGCCTTATTATAGCGGTGGAGACCAAATTGTAGGCCTAACCACAGAAGTAATCGATTTCGCTTGTTTGGGTACTGGGTGATCTGGGTATTGACTAAATTATTTATAATTTTGTAGCATATATATATAGGTAAAGTTGACAGATAAAACGGCTAATATTCTTCAAAAATCTTCAAAACATATTACGATATTTAGAACAAAAACACTATTCAGTTATTTCAAAGACACAAATGCGTTTTGAGTATAACTTCTACACAGAGAATTGTTCGATTCGGAAACAAACATAATTAGGTTAAAAAATCCAAGTGTTATATTGATATTCTCAGTATATGTAAATGACGCAAATTTACTTTGTGGCGTCATTTTTAATTAAATAAAAACAAATCACTTCCATAAGATGAACTTATAAATAATATGAACAATTATCTACATAATATGTAGATTATTGTGATTACAAGTGGTGTTTACGTGTATATATGATAATACGAAGCTATTTGTTTGCTTTTAATTATATTTTTTTAATTTAATAGGATATAAAAGGCCATTCCCCGACTATAATGAAAGCTTGCACACGTTTCGGCATGAAATCAATATATTTTTTCTGTTTTTCAATGTAAAATCATAACACAGAATGGACAGAGTAGAGACGGGTTGTTTGACAGAATTTGAACAATTTATAATTTTTTAAAAATAAAATTCAAGTTCTGTAAACGGTCTATTTAAGTCCTGTTATTATTTCATCATAGGCCGGTTGTTTCACAGTATTTTGACAATAACAGAAATTGAATAGGATTTCAGAACTTTAATATTATCTTTGAAAATTAATGAAATGTGCGAATTCTATGAAATAACCCGTCCTAAAAGCCAACAAGTTGTTTCACAGAACAATTTATCAAATTTCAAAGTAAATATTCATGTACTGCGAAAATGTTATTTATGTTCTGTCAAACAACTGGCCAATAATGAAAAAAGAACAGAATTTGAATCGAATTTTGGAAAAATTAAAAAATTAATTTTGATAGCTACATTGTTTTAGTTCTGTAAAATAACTGGCCAACAACAAGTGTTAATTATTTTACAGTCACCCTGCCAGCCGAAACACGGACCTCTGCAGACGAACTGGTTTGGTGTTCAGGACCCGGGGGGCGGTGGCAGAGCAGCGAGGAGATGACAGCGACACATGGCCGAGGGGGTGGTGAGGGGGGTAGGGTGGGTGGATGTGGAAGTGGAAGGTGGATGCGGTGACGATGTGACGCGGACAGTAAGGCCGCGGCAGCCCGGGGGCTACGCCCACCGAACGACAAAATTACATACTTGTTGTATTAGATATTGGGATGATCGGTGTTTCTGTCTTGGCATTTGAATTAAAAAAATTTAATATACTAATATTAAATCTATAAAAGTCGTAAGTAAACATCTGATTTTGATTTATAGTTAATTACATAAAGGGAAAATGGAAGTTCTTAAATATAAAACCGTTAATGCATTTGATAATCTGAATGTTAAAAGTAAGAATAATTAAATTGTTGTTGAAGGAGCTAATTGGACTAACAGTGAAACAGATGCTGACAAATTACACAGATTCACAAACGTGAGACAAGTGCTATGCTAATATTGGACTATCAAAAAACGACAAATTGAATAAGTAAATAGTTTATTCTACAAAGGGCTGAAACATTATAATACGCTGCCGTAAACCATAATAAATACAACAAAATTAAGAACCTCAGTAAGATTAAGTGTACCTAATAGTATCTATGTAAGTTAAAATTAATGATTTGTGAACTTAAATGTACAAATAATTGAAATTAGATAAAGAAAAATAAAAAAAAATCTAGGTGAGGATTTATGGAAGACATCGAAGGTGATGACGCCATATCTGAGGTTCTACAGAGTTATTTTAGTTTTTGAGCTGTAGTCTGAGGGATGAACATTTGTTTTTTGTTTTTGTTTGTTTATTTATTGAATCTATATCATAAGGTTTACATTTTTTTTTTGGCCTTGCCTGTCTCACTAGGAACTCCTGTGTCGAGACAGACTAGTTTACAAATATTTTCTAATTATAATATGAAGTACATTTTTATTTTTACATCATTATACTGAAGAGAGCTAACGTCAGAGAAAGTCGTTAATATTGTCTTCACTAATTAAATATTACAATTTGAGGTTTTACTCGTCAAAAGTAAGAAAAAAATTGTTTGCAGTTTTTTTTAACATAACTTAACTTTCCCATCAAATAACTTTTTCATTTTTAAGAGATAAATTGAAGACGTCCACTTAAGAATCCACAGTATTAAACTCCATTAGTATTAGCATTACAAATTAAGGTAGTTAGATTTCTGTATTGAAAAAATATTGCGACTTCTAGTATTCTGGTATTGGTGAAATCTTAAAAATTATTATAAAAACGTGTACAAACTTTGACATGTTTTTCAGAGTCTAATGTTATCTTGTCTCAGAGTTTACAATATAACATTATTTTTTAAATTTACCTGCCAAGCAAAGTTAACCTCGTTTCACATACCTGTCACCCGTATTAAAACTATTAAAACAGGTATCGACTCGTGATGTCGCCCGATATAACAGTTTTATATTAGCCGGCGGTCTTCTATGTGCTCATTATTCAATCCACCGCTTCGTGACATCCGTCCCACCTCTGGCTTTAAGGTCCTCCACCATCATAATAATACATTGGACATAGTATTATTTTGTAGGCTGATTCCATCAATGATGCAAATCATACTAGATAAGCCTATCATCGGAATGGGGGCTTTGGAAATGTTTGAACGCTTGTCGGCCGTAGATAACAATTTTTTTTTTTTTTTTTTTTCCTGAGGGATTTCTTCTGGATTTGCTCTAACACATCAATGTACTTCCGGTGGTACGGTGACCAAACATCGCTCGCGTACTTCAGCTTGCTTTGTAATGTTAGATGTGAGTAGTTAGTTATAATATATAAAATCATTAGTAAAGATTAACGACTCTGAGTATTTTGTCCATCTCGGTGACAGATCTTCAATGTTACTACATCGAATGGCCAAAACTAGCGATATCGCTTTAGAAAATGTGAGATGTTTAAACAATAAAAACTTTTTATTTTTAACTTTTATTTTATTTTTAAAAAATATTCAAGAAAATCTAAAACAGAAAAATCAAAAAAGATACGGTTACATCTAGGACTCGAACCCAGGACCTTCGGCTTTCAATTCTTAATGGTGGTCTTACACCAGGACGATACTTCGAACCCGCGACCTTCGGATTGGAGTCCAAAGCCTTACCACTGGACTACTCTTGCCGGTGCGGTAATATACCACTGAGCTAATGGGAATCTATCCACTTACGGTCCACGGTCTTTCAATTTTCAACATTATCTTAATTTTATTAACGCAGAAGGCTAATGAAACTCGAGATGAACAAATTTATTATTTTCTATTTATTTTTTAATGTGAAATAAGCGCGGATGCTGTAGTCCCAATTCAGTAAGACTAGGTACCTATAGCATCATAAGGAATGGGGAAGGCTAGTACATGAGAAGAAAAAGTAGTTACTTGGCTATTCCATTATTAATTTATTCTTTCTCAAGATGATGCCGGGTCGTGTGATGAACTACAATGTCCAATGTAGCTTAATCCATACCATTGGTCGGCAATCTTGGCGACCGCGATGTGATATTATCAGGAGACGATTATGTTTTTTGTGGCCCTCAAATCCTGTTCGATAAAATAACAGTACAAAGGGAGTAAATATGAATAACAATATATTTATATCGATCTCCATAATACATAGCGTAATGTCTACGTTGTAAATTTCGTAAGTCGTGTTCAATGTCAACTGCCAGGATGTTTGTCAGTTAATTTTAATGTATTCGTAAATAATGGCAACGAACGGAGTTTGTTTTGTTCAATTATTACGTTGAATTCAAATAGTTTGTTTAAATTAATACAATGAGGTTAACTACGACGCAATTCAAAAATAAAATATTTTTATTATCTATGACCTAACTTGATTTGGGACGCTTTCCATCTAAATTAACAGTGGAATACATTTAATTTTTTGTACTTTATTTCCAAGGAAAATCGTTGCGCTACCTCCTTTTTTAAACCAACGTTCCAGGTGTGCTAGCGCGGTCGCACGATATGAAGTTACCGACCGATTGTCGGTAACTTCTCATTGTTCCCTAAGACAACTGCAGACCTCAAAGGTACAAACGACAGTTGATATCGAATATATTAAGGACACTTAGTCATTGTGAACTGTCACCTATTCGTCTGCAGTTGTCGTAGGAACGATAAGAAGTTACCGATAGTTATCCTATCGATCGTTATAGAGCAAGCGTGCTAGGGCCTCTGAAAGCATTATAGTGTCCATATGGGCAGATTTGCAATCTTAAGATTAGACACATGATTACTAGAATGTCCTAATTGTGGACACTGTAATGCTGCGCGTTATTAAGGTTAAATAAGTAGGTAGAGCAAAACGGCATAGTACCCCAAAAATACTACATGGAGAAAAATGTTATTCTAAAATACGATTATTTTATTAGTAAAAATAGTTAAAAACGGGACTGAAGTTCTTACGAACAAATTAACAGGGTTTTAATGTTTATTGGCGGGAACATGTAGAGGAGATGTCCTGAATATGGGATAGCTTAGGTAAAAAATTTCTAATTAATTATATTTAAATCGTTTATTAAGTATTACGTATTAAAATCATTGGAAAAATAGTTACGTAACTAAAAATGTCAACGAAACATTAAAAAAACACACTAACGTCTTCATTTTAAACGAAAAGTAAAAACATAGAAAAAACCAATGTCCAAAAAAGTGCTCCTATTATGGGATACACCGATTTCGATGCAATAATCACATATAAAATCAATATTATCTGCTCCCGAACACTCAATATGGCACCAAGGGCGGTGCCATATTGGTGCTGGCTATACATTGGATCCACTCTTTGCCTCTGATATCACAGACCTCATCGGACTCATCATCACGAGGTTGGATTGCCGTCGGAATGTCTTCAGAAGAATGGGATAACAGCGACATACCTACTCATACATGACAGCTCAGAAGAAGACGTAGAGTCGTATCGTAACCTCTGATGGGTTTCTTCGAGACTTCTTTTTTCACCTGTCAAATATTTTCGTGCCATATTTCACAACACCCCTTTTCTTTTGCAAGCCTTCCAGCTCAGTTTTATAAGAAGACGCGTGATTATGCAAGTTTTTCCTGCTTTTCTTCCTCTAGTGGAAACCGTCTTTTCTTGTTTGTGTAGGGCGTAATTATAGGTGGGCTTATGAGGACAGGCTTGGGTCAGCAGATGGAAGTGACGTGCTAGTTGGAATACTGATTGAGTTGGGACAACATTTTCTTGGTCCTCATTTTCTAGGAAGTCCTCTCCCGGAATATATTCCGATTGATGGGGTAAATTCCAAAAGCATTGAAACCGTTAACGCCTAAGGCTGCACATTTTATTTTCAGATATGCTTTTCAAAAACTTTTCACGCTGTCAAAGACAGACAAAGGCTTCTGATTCATTAGAAGCCATTGCCGAATTTCTTCGCTGTAATATGTCTTTAAAGCTCCTATCACTACCTTATCGAGGGGCTGCAGTTTGAGGGTAGAATGTGAAGCTATGTACAGAATGGTGACATGTTGCTCACGAGCTTTATCTATAACATCAATGCTGAGTGTGTGGCTGTAAAGTCCGTCAAGGTTTTAGTTTCGTATATTTGATGAAGTGCTGGAACCAGTCCGTAAATAGTTCTGTTTGGATAGGTAATCCAGCAACTGTCGCCTAAAACCTGGCCCAAGACTGAATTTCGTCCAAGCGCAGCTTCCGTGGCATCTTCTTCAGCGCTAGGCTTGCACAGTCCGAATAAAGTGCTTCGAGGGACCTGAATGAGAATGGCGGCTTTCTGATATGCCATGGTCTTCGATTTTACAGCTTCCATGGCTTTTATCAATTTTTTGTGTTCCACGTCTTCCGCTGTTTCTTCTCCGACTTTTTGACCTTCGTGTAGGCCAAAATACAAACTACAATAGCAAAAATCAAATTTAGTTCTACTAGAATTTCATATTAGAAACACTGTTCCTAATATGAGATACTATTCCATATTAGGGTCATCAAGAAATCCCATATTTGGAACAAGATCAATCCAATCAAATATATTCATAGAATAAAATCTACTTGTATTTAACTTCAAAACATTACGAAAACATAAAAGTTAAATAATAATTTTGCCGATCAGTGAAAGATTGAGAATTTTGTGAAGAAAATTTTTTGAGAAAAAATAAAATGAAAATTACGTAAATATCATATCGGTGAGGCACAAAAACTTAATCACTCTCTCAGGCCCATGTGGTGTGGCCGGACTCCGGAAGAGTACTGACTTGTCCAAGGTCGGTAGGTGGGGAATGGGGAACGCTGGGTTATAGAGGCTTTTCTCCCTTACATTTTGAGAAACACCACTATCCCATATTAGGGACGTATGCCATATTCGGTACATCTCCTCTAAGAATAATTTGTTGGTATCTTTTTTTTCCAGTTTTAACCGTTTTTGCGAATAAAATGATCGTATTTAAGAATAACATTTTTCTCATTTTGGCCTTAAAAAATGTCAAATCATATCCAAGTTGATATTGTTTCTACTTTTAAAATTTATAAGACAAATTTTATCTCATGTCAAACATCTTAAGACATAGAGAAATTTTCTTGTCACATAATAAAAACATTTCAAAACGAAGATGTGTGGCGGACCTTCGTCTCTTTCTTCCCCGGGAAGATGAAATTTGCTTGGCATAATCTAAATATAACAGGTATTGCTTTACCATATTAAATCAAACATTTTTAATGAGCCTTAGGAAATAACTTTACAACTATCGGAAAAATAGGTATACCATTACGGCCTCCATGGTCGAGAAGTAAGACTCTCGACTAGCGATCCGGTGGTCGCGAGTACAAAGCCCGACGTGCGCAAGTAAAGTTTATTTAATTGATTTGTATTATTTCTCAATTTTTTTATTCGGCGTGTTCCAGAGTGGAAGCTTCTCTCAGTAGGTATCGTTCTGGTGTAAGACCACCATTCAGAATTTAAACATTGCTACTTTAACCGTGTTTTGTTACTAGATCTGAAAAGCCAGTTACTTGACAACTTTCATCTTTTCCATCTCGTTTTCCTCCACACTATCTTCAGCCTCACAACATACCCCAATTGGAGATGCCATAGTCTCACTGGCTCCGGGCAATTGGGAGCAGTGGGGACTCTTATGCGGTATTCACATAAAAATAAATAAAAAACCGATGATGTAATTCAAAGCAAAAATGTCAAGTGTGAACATGAAATCAGGCAATAAATTAACACTGAAAGCTTTCAGATTAAAACGAATACCCATATTTTAAGCACAGTGACACTCGAAACGAAGAAATATTATTAAAGATAATAATAACACTAGAAAAAAGCATTTGAAAGATGTGATGTAAGTTGTAGTCAAAACAAACACAGATATAATTTATTATTGTTGCCATTCGTCGAAGAAATAAATCGACAGAAATCTGTAGTGGGCGTGTCGAGGTGCCCGAAGTAAAATCGTTTCTTTAAATTTCTTTTTGAGAACAAACAAAAAAATCTTTAACAAAAAAAATACACTTTGTGGAGCATAACAAACGTATATAAAAAAGTTTTTAACAATTTACTACAAATTATTTTAGAGAGAAACTACAAAATAATACACACTTTCACATAATATTCCATACGAGACATAAAGAAAACATCAGACTATAAAAAATTTACAAAAAAAAAACACTGATTTGTTTAATGTATTCCATTTAAGGGGGTACTACCAGAGAATACGGGAAAATAGACATTTTTAAATCAAATTCTAGACGTATTGACTCTTTTTTATAAAAAAACATAAATTGATTTTGAAAGATTATTATTTCATCTGGTACACGCAGTTTTAAAATTTTGAAAAACTAAGTGTATTTTTAATATACTAAGGTTACACCGTTGTTCGTTGGCAGATTTGTTCAATTTTCAAACGATAGATTCTTTAAAATAACACAAATTTCACACCATAAAATCATACAATAAAATAAATTAATACATAATCTAGTCAACACAGTTTTTGTACGAAATTACGTATACCAACAAATTATTCTTACATGTTCCCGCCAATAAACGTTGAAACCCTGTTAAGTTGTTCGTAAGAACTTCAGTCCCGTTTTTAACCGTTTTTACTATTAAAATGATCGTTTTTTCGAATAACATTTTTCTCCGTGTGGATGAAGTAGGCCTTGAGGGAAATTATTTTCCTCAGGGCCTATTGTGTAGAGTCAATGTAAAAAAATAAAATAATAAAAACAATTTTAGAAGTTACAAGTGATTTGTTGCCATATGCCATTTCCCTATTATTTGTCACAATTATCGGGACAGACGTACAAATAATTTACGAATATCCGGGTCGTGTAAAAAACATCACTGAGAAAAAAATCTCATTATTATTTGTCTTTTATTTTTAATAGGTACAGGTTTTAAGTAGGAACAAATCCGAAATAATCTCGTGTCAAGGCCCGGTCAATTTGGAGATGATTGCTGCCAATTACGGCCTGGTCTCTGGTCCCTGGGCTCTCAGAGATGATGGCAGATGGAGGCTGTGTGGACGAAATAGATTGCATTAGGTTGTACTGTCCGCTACCAAAAGGACAGGAATGTTGGAAATTGTAGGTGTAAGATCCATGGCTTCAAGTGCAGAGATCGCAGTTTCGAAATTAAGTGGGCAAATAAATGGTATTTGATACACATGGATGACGGATATTTGGTTAAAGGTCAATATGTTGATTGATTGGGACAGTAAAAATAAAGTTTTTTTTATTTATTCACATAATCAAGTCTTCTGTTTTTATAGACTTATATAGTTATGATTTTTTTATTACAAACTAACATTATGTTGATCTTTCAGAATATTTAGCATTTATGGTAAATTTATTCAGAAAAAAAATCCTCTTAAAAAGGAGAAAAAAAATGGTGAAAAATTACACATTTAACTCATTTTTGGATTGATTGTCCTTCAGAGAATTTCAAATTTCCGCTGTCGATATGTGTTATTTTACATTAATTTAGAATTATTTATTTTATTTTTATTGTGAATACCGCACAAGAGTCGCAAGAAGAGAACCAACCATCTGGAGCCAGTGAGACTCTGGCAAGGCCAATTGGGGTATGTTGTGAGGCTTAGAGAAGTGAGAATATATGGGAAGGAAGTATCTGGCTATTCAGGTCTAATCACCAAACTCGGCCAAAGCCATTTCAAACAACTTTTCAATTCTGAATAGTGGTCTTACACCATGGCGATACAGAAAGTATATTCCACTCCGGAACGTGCTGTAAATACACAACTTCTTATTTTTTTATTTAAATAACACAACTTTATCAAATAAAATTTACTTGTGCACGCTGGTTATTGAACCCGCAACCTTCGGGTTGCTAATCGAGAGCATTTCCCTCCGACCACGGAGGCCATCAATTACGTGACTGTTGAGAGATCAGCTCCTTAATCCTCCAGGATGCATTCTGCGTGGTGAGTATCGATGTTAGCAATCCTCCCATAGAACATGGTACTAGAAGAAGAAAAAGTTAAGTAAAATTAATTACCATTAATTATATAAACAAAATTCGATTAAATTGCTCATCTAGAATCCTGCATCTAGAAGTTGAGCAAATCGAATAATATAATGCGAAAATAAATTCCTGAGATAAATCGACGGAATTGCTCATCTAGAATGATTTATATCGTCGAGACTGGGTGATTTATTTTTGATCGAGTCACGAGCTTCATCGGCAACTTTGGCGCGACAAAGGTGTACTGTTTTTGACATTGCATAGTCGTGTACAGACAGGTACTCCTCACCCAGGAATTAGGAAGGTATTACGTATTGACGTAATTTGTCGGTAGCGCAATTGAATCGGTGCCTTCAGCGAGGCAATAAGTCAAGATTAAGCAACGTTAATTCAATTTTCATTTTATGGTAATGCTAGTTCCACGGTTATCAATTCTTGGAACTAAGTAATTCGTAGATACGGGTACCTACTTTATAAATACAGTTCTTCATAAAGTTTCAAAGATGATTCATAAAAAATCGGTGAATTGACAGTCGATCCTCCGTCAGTTGGTCCCCGAAATTACAATTATTATAAATTTGTTATTTTTGGTGCATTATTTACCAGTTTGAAGTCTAAAATCGACTTCAATCATAGGTTGGTATGGATACCAAAAGAATTTATTTACAGTGTCGATTTTTTTTTATTTATTCGCTGGTATATACTATACATAAACTAGTAGGTTTTTTTTCCTTGATGCATTTGAAGGAAAATATGTTTAATACTGTTGTTATTCAGTGGTTTCTCTCTGCACATTTAGTTAAATTTTGTAAATATGTAGGTAGGTAGGCAGATGTGACCGTATATTTTACTGATATTTCTTTTTCATTGTGTTCATTAATAAAAATAAAAATAAACTTACTTCAGTTCTCCTATTAACTTTTTGACCTTTATAGCATTTCAAATTTCCGTGATCGATATATTAGTATGCCGGGGGCCAAACAAAATATTGGGGATGGAATAACCCCACTGGAACATTTCAGAAGGCTCAGAGTTCCACAAAACTTGATACCTATTCGTTATTAAATCTACGAAAATGCACTCGTCAAATCATCAATTTGTCAGTGAACAGTATCTCGCTGTGTAAAGCCAATTGCTCAGTATTCAGATGCGATATTGATTACCCTGGAGGAGATTGGTAGCAGTGCTTACTAGAGATCACGGATGTTAATAACACACCCAAAGACAAATTCAAAGTTGAAAATGTCTTAGAAATAATATCACTTCTGATATTTTTTACATTCCTAAATTACACACTTTGGAACTTACGGCAATGGATATCATGGATGAAATAACTATGTAGGATGTGCTTGATCACTTTAAACTAGATAATCAATGGAATTGAAAGCCGGTAGTTATTAAAGTGCTAGGTATTTTAAAATTATTGACAGAACTGCAGTAGTTGTTCAAATTCTGTAATACAGATATCTCTACAATGTAAAGAAGAGAATAAAAATACAGCTTAGTCGACGTTCAACAAATTGTAAAAATGATTCAATACTTGCTTGGAAATCAAACATATTCTAGTAGATATTAAACATAAGAAGGGACATGGAGAATTGAAATTAACTTATCTAATTAGAACGAAAACATCGTAATGTTCTCTGCCTCAAATGATGTGGTAGGCTGAAATGTGTAAATAATGCCAAATGACACAATACCGAAAATCTTAATCGAGAAGGTTGTAAAATAACTACGTGAAAGAAGATTAGAACAGTCCTGAGAACTGGAGAAGAACACATAGCAACCGTAGTCAGTGAAGAACAAATCCAACCTTGAAAGAAGAAGGAGAAATTGTTAAATGGAGTCGATATCTGCCTAAAGAAAATAGGTTTTGTAAAATATTTATTTTTGTGTCTTTATAGAGGCATATCATTACCGAAGTCAGTTCGGTGCTTTAATAGATTTATAAAGTAAATATTAATTGATTTTCTAATGAGGCAGAATTGGCGTGGTAGTAAAAAAACTTCTCATCATCTCGGTGAATCTTGTACAGTTTTTCACTCTGTCAGAGATGAATGCTCATTACGGAACGGATTCCATGTGACTAGAGACTAGAAGGTGTCTTTATATTCGTCTGTTCGATTATTATTTTATTATCGTTGCCTTTCCGAATCGATTTCAATGGGTAATTTAGGAGTAATCTCGTCATTACTGCCAATGACATGGCATTAGATTCTTTGACACAGCTCCTAGCTTTACTGCGGGAGCAGGTGCGGCAAGTAAACCGAAAATAAAAATTGGTTGTCCGCCCCGGGCGACATTCTTTATGGGACAACAAAATACAGAATAACGAACAGAAATAATCATCATTATCGATTTTTTCGGTGTTTTTGTTGTCGATCAATAACGGATGGTGGCTTCGTGATGCATAGTGATACTATATTGTGCTTTGAACGGCCGACGTTAATTTAGTATTTCAGACAGATTTATAGGTAACTATTTGACAGTTTTTTCAGTTGCCTTAGGGTGTAATAATAGTATATTTGGCTATTATACTATAGTTATATGCTTTCCCAGTCGGGGGTTCTCTAGTTGCGGGTCACCATCTTATGGTGTCATTGTCAATACTATAGGGTGTTTTTTTAAAGGTATACAAATTCAAAATGAATGAAAACACATTAAAATAAAGTTAATGTCTATGATATTGGCTTTTTTAATAGATAATTTTATACCACTATTGTTTAAATATGAGCGATGCTAATCGAGCCATAGCTCGGATGAAGCGCAATCGTGAAGGGTTATTTTCGACAACAAAATAAATTTGCACAATTTGCAAGCGCTGTTCTGATGTCAGTCTTTTCATGGTGAAATGGCAAAACGTACTGACTACAAACCAACTGTTAACTGTCAAATTGACAGTCTGTAGAAACAATGTTGCCAGTTTAAAAACCAAACCTCTAAAAAAAACCCTGTATTTAGTATTCCCAAAAGTTTGAAAAAGTAGCTTGATCAAAATGCAATGATTTATTGATTAAATATTTATTGAAGCTACAGTCTAAATTAAATCACAAACTTTGCATTCGAACTTGTTTTAAAAAGTTAAATGTTTTTTCCTTTTTTTTTATTTTTTCTTTTAATATAACTTTTTCTTTGTAAATTTACAATTTAAATATTCCAAACAAGTTTTTGGCCTTTTGCAGGTTGTTTTTACAAAATTATAGGTCACCCCAAGTGGTCCGCTTCGTTTGGTGCCCTGTTTCTCGAAGTAAGTTTGGTATGGATTTTGCGAGGGATGCCTCTGATCACCAACTGCGTGGCAGGCTGGATCGGGGAGACTGGTTGAAGGAGACCTTTTGACCACTCTAGCAAGACTCTCTCAGAACATTGCCTTGGGAGGGATATATTCGTACATCCGTCACTCCTGGAAACACTGACCCCAGATTCCAACACACCCCTCTTATATTTTTCCTTCCCAAAATCTCCTTCCTTTTCTCAAAAGACACGGCACCCCTAAAATGAAACGCCCTGAGGGAAATTCTTTTCCTCTGTGTAAAAAAAAAAATCATCTTGTGGGCGTGTCCGTGTGACGAAGTAAGCGAAACATCTTTATTTCTGGTGAAATTGGTTAAACATTTTACAAATTCAAAATCTTTGTGATGAGATAGTCAATTTCATTGGCCTCTCTGGAGCCTAGGAGTCGAAAAGTCTTAAGTAAACTGGCGACATCAGTTTTCCATCAAATCGGTTTAGATCACACTTTTAGGAAATTTGTGTTCCATGGATGTAGGATTATTGAATGATAAATTAAAACATTTCCAATTATCGTATCTACACAGTGAATAAATACCCAAAAATTCAATCAAAAACTGCATGGCAGTCAATCACCATCGTATTTATATAAAACTGATTGTGAAGTTTTGAAAGGCAAACATGATCATATTTCAGAGACTACATTTTACCTTGGACACATCAATCTATAGAATGATATTGCTAAAAATTAATTAAAATAATTACATATCCTTCATAATGCGCTCAAAAATAATTACTAGATATCTGTGCCTCCGAGCGTTTGCATAATTTTCGTGTGCCTAAAACAACAACTCTTAAAACCTATATAGCACCATTCATTGTATATCACTCACGATATTTAATATATCACGCTAGCTTTATTATTGTTATCTTTGATTTTAAAATTCAAATAGATATTCCTTGAATGTTTGCTTGGATTGATTTAAAATTGCGTTTGACTGACACTCTTGACTCTTGATCGACAAGGTCGTTGTTGTTGATTTATTGAAGATTTCCGCACAAATTAGGTTGGTTAAATGTGTATATCTATGATAACTCAGGAACTTTTTTTTGTGCCTAATATATGAAATATATGCATATTGTAATCCTAAAGAAGGTAGATAACCAATTTCTTTAATAATTCGACCTTTAATTAAGATCTCCATTTATCTTAGTTTTCTTTGAAAATTTTCACGTCAGCTTTTCACTGTCGATCATCAGGTCAGATTACACACCAGTCCTGATGATGAACACTATAACCTCAAAATTAGATGAAGATTTTTAATCTTCCTTGTATCTTTTAATTAAAAATAATTTTGTCACAACATTGTCCAAACCCAAATATCACACAGGTGGCATTTCTTAATTGTCATTTCTATAGTGAATTACATCAATAACATACAACTTATTGTATTTCAACGAAAACGGGCACTTCAATGAAATGTAAACTCTTCTAAATATTCAGATCAAAAAGATTTGTTTCGCAATTATTTCAAAATTATTTGATGCTCACTTTAATATTATATATTAGATTTCCTTGTTGTCTTCAAAGAGAAATTCGCATTTAACATGTAATGGCTTATAAATCTTTGCTTTTCATTATGTTATTTTTACTTATATTTTTACATATATTTTTTTAAACCATAAAGATTTATAGGTATTTTTAAAATTTTTCTCTAACGTTTAAAACGGTGTGAACTAATGACACAATGAAAAATAACATTTTGTTTGAACTCTCAACACTTGTTGATTATATTTTCTACAAATTCCCTTCATTTAACGTTGTTATTTTTAAATTTAATTTTTTTTCATTTACTTAACTGTTTGATAGTGATCAAATATGTGTGTTGTTTTTATTAAATTGTAAAATTATGAACCCTGATACAGGCGAACCCTAATAGGGTTAATAATTATATGCGAAGCAATGTATTTTAATTGTGAAGAAACAATAAATAAATAAATAAATAAAAATTTAATTAAATGGAAAACTATTTTTTTAGATAATTGCCAACATTCGGCGTTATTTTAAATAACACGTGAAATATGTTTGGAATTAATGTACGACGCGAACGTAGGACATAAATGCAAATTTGGTTGTCAGAAGTCCTCTTTCTCTTTAAACTTAAACCATCTCCGGAGTAGTACTTTTAATATAATACTGATAATCTCGTAGTCTATATTTTATTGTACTGGTACCGAACAAAACCATGCATAATATTGTCGCGGCTACATTGCAATTATACCACAGTTACATGTATCACAAATCATTGTTTAATTAATCAAATTAAATTAATCATTATCACAAATTGGTGGATCCTTCTTTGAATCATCTTGTTGAATTGTCTGATCACGTATTATCACGGACAGGAAGGTACTGCATACATACTCAGTAGATCAACGTGTGTAAGTACTTACGTTGGATTATATCAATCAATTGATATCACTCACCATTAATAGAATACAGGTAAGAACTAGGTAGGTAGTAACTACTCCGACCAAGGTAAAGACAGGCATATAAAACTACCGATTTCTCATCCATCAATCCGCATCACGATCGGAGCAGATAGGAATCTCAAAAGCAGTTAATCAATAAAATAAATTTAATATCTTCTGTGGAATAATTGTGCCCACGAATCAATCACTAATAGCGGTTAATTATTCAGGCATTAGCTATATCGATTTATTGGCTGGGTTGAACAGCACACATAAATTTATATATAGTTACCTAGCTGCTTTTACGAAGGTCGTTGATTTAATTCTTGACAAAAAAACATAGTACCTAGTAAGAACGTATCTACTACATCCACTTACATAGCTGAAAACTGGTAGGTATTTGGTACAATATTGAAATTCTTAGCCGTTTTGCACAATGCAGAAAATCTAGAAAATTTTCGTTTTCGGCCCATTTCAAATCATGATACTAATAAAGTATTATAGAAACTATTTTTGAGAGAACTAAAACACAGAGAGACCTGATCGGCAATCAGAAGGGCACGGGTTTGAATCCCGTCGGCGGCATGTATCTTTTATCGGGAGGTTTTTTCAATATGCATGAGTGTTTCAGGCTAATAATTATTGCTTATAATAATTTCTATCCACGGTACCTACTCAATTAATAATAACACTTTATTGGTGACCGGACAACTCTACAAAACGACTTCATCACCTTTTTTGAAATATCATTAAAAGTGACGAAAAAAATAATTGGTTAGTTAGGTTAGGTTAGGTTAGGATATGAGCTATTTTACAATTTTTTAAACTTTTTATAACATTTTCAAGGGGTTTTCGTGCAATCAACTTTATTAGGTAGACTACGAGGGGTCCAGAGACAAGGAGGACTCCACTCTCACACAGAGGTTGCCGAAATAATGCATTTCGTATGATATAACATACCTAATATTCCAGTAACAGTAATAGTAATAAAAAAACCCAACATTTCTCCGCCATTTTCATTATGTATGCAGCGAGCGTACGTACTGTAATCACATGGATTGATACATACAAACTCGAACAGCCGCTAGCCGCACAGAACTGAACAATGCGAATTAATTAGAGATTTCCTGCAACCAGCTCTGTGACATTACCTGTCGCCCGGACCAATCACAGGCCGGGAGCATCGAGTTGGGGAGGGGAGACCGCAGTGAGGGGAGGGGGTAATTGTCACCGGTGTCACGTGACAGAATGACGAGAAAATGTGTCACCGGAGGCGGGGCGTGATTGCACATGCGTGGTGACATTTTCTTGGGAAAGTAGATTCTATGGTGCTGCCGCTGAGAGCTCTGTTTGCAACCGATTTTTTTATACGCCTTTTTTCATGTTAGCATGGATAGGTAGGTACCTACGATTCATATGGATATAGGTAGGTACCTACGATTTATATGGATATAGGTAGGTACCTACGATTTATATGGATATAGGTAGGTACCTACGATTTATATGGATATAGGTAGGTACCTACGATTTATATGGATATAGGTAGGTACCTACGATTTATATGGATGTAGGTAGGTACCTACGATTTATATGGATATAGGTAGGTACCAACGATTTTAATGGATATAGGTAGGTACCTACGATTTATATGGATGTAGGTAGGTACCTACGATTTATATTTGATCGCTCTATTTCGAGAGCGTTGTCTTCTCTCCTTTAGAATGACGGATTGTGTAGGGGCGTTGATAATTAGCCATTGTGTTGCAATGATATTTTATTTGCATGCAGAATAACTGACTTTAGAGAAAATAAACACAGATAACAAGTCAACAATATAATTTGTAATATTTTGTACCATTCTTTACTAAATCTGGATTATGTTAATTATTTCAAGTTAATTAGTTAAATATTTCCGTTGGCGCTAACGAAAAACTGTTCAAAGAAGCGTAGCTGGTAGTCCACATTGGAGTGCTTGTACTTACCCTGATGTATGGCAGTGAGGCATGGAACTGGCAGAGGAAGAATGAAAGCAGACTGAATGCTATTGAAATGAGATCCCCCATGTGTGTAAAACCATGTATGATCCTATGAGAAATGTGGAGATCCGCAAATAATGCAAGGTTGATGTAAGCGTAGTGAGTAAGATTAAGAAAGAGACTCTCAGATGGTTTGAACATGTAGAGCGAATAAACGAAGCAAGGGGTGTGAGGAGAATATATGACGCAAGTGTGAACGGTATAAGAAGTAGGGGTCACCCGAGTAAGACATAGCACGATCGAGTGAATCAGATACTTGAGTCGGGCCATATCAAGAGTCAGAAAAATAGAAGAATAAGTATGAATGTGAATGAGGCAAAGAGTGTATGCCAAGACCGAGTTGGCGGTCCGTCGTCTCGGCCTACCCCACCATGGTTAGTTATTTAGTTTAGTTAGTTAAAATATTTCTATTATGACACACGAAGCACTGGCAAACTTTATTGTACGATTTTATCGAACGAGAAAACTATTAAAATATACACGGAGAAAAATGTTATTCTAAAATACGACCATTTTATTCATAAAAACGGGACTGAATTTCTTACGAACAAATTAACAGTGTTTCAATGTTTATTCTTACATGTTCCCGCCAGTATAGAATAAACATTGAAACCCTGTTAATTTGTTCGTAAGAACTTCAGTCCCGTTTTTATGAATAAAATGGTCGTATTTTAGAATAACATTTTTCTCCGTGTACCTATTACTGCACCCCACTGGTTTCTATACCTAATAGTAAAACATACAAGCATGATTGAAGTGCATTCAAAATTGGTAGGATGGTAAGAAGGTAAATCATAAAAAAGTGTGAAAATTTTTTTCGACCTCACCTCTGAAATGTGACCAGGATTATAAATAACAAATCACACGGTTGTTTTTGTTATTTCTTCCAACGAAACCTTAAACAATGAATAATGGTCCAACTCCGTGCTTTATACACATTTCTTTACACGCTGCATACATAAGGTCCCAAAAATATTGATTTGTGATTAGTGATTACCATTCCGAGGCGAAACGTGAGGTTCGTTTGTGTCTCAGCCCCTCAATCAATACGTATGATTGCACCCAACCCTGTTATTTCATCCATTGATTTGTGAACCTTGACGTCAATTCTCCAATCTTATGGCATTAGAGTCGTACCTCTCGTAGAGTGTTTTTTTGTTACACGACTTTGGTAATGTGCCGGTGATTACGGATGACCAAAATAGAATCAATATTTGTTTCCTGGAAGGGCGGCGGATCTCAGATGGTCCAAGAAAGTTCTGTGAAAATAAAACACGTCTTGTAAAGTAGATAATAATAATAATAATAATAATTGGATGACTTGTATAGCGCCGTTTTTGTGAAAAATCACCTCAAGGGCGCTGTACAAATTTCAATAATTTCTACAATCTTACTTCTAACTACACACTAGAAAATATAAAAAACCTATGGCTAAAACAATGGATGCAAATCCACCGGTTCTTTGATCAGCGATACAAAACTATATGTACAATGCATCTGAACAACCAGCGCGGTGCAGCCCAAAAATGTAAATGTACATGTATTTTTTATTTTTTTATTTTTTTATTTTTTTTTTATTTTTTTATTTTATTATATATATTTTTTTTTTCAATGAAAATGTACAGGACCATACTTACCTGGTAGGTCACTTGAGATTAAAGTTAAAAGATGTTTATTTATATACAGTTTGCGCGCAGAGGACATAATAGCGAACACATGTTGTTGGAAAAGTAATTATTTGATATATATTATGTTATTTAATGAACGTGTTTGGGAAAAGCAAAATTAATTAATGGGCGGTACAGAGTAGTACATGAATTTTATTTATTTTCTTAAATGAAGTCTCAGTCTCTCGTTAAGCGACGGATTGCTGTGAAGGCTTCGAATGATGTTAATCTAATAAGAAAATAGATTAAGATAAATTATATGCAATACATAATACAAATAGATTTATTAAATTTAAGGGTATGAGAGCCTAAATAAGTAGGTTTTTAGTTTTGACCTAAATTCTGTTGGGCTTGTTATGCCCCTTAGTTCCGGAGGGAGTTTGTTCCAAGCCTTAGGCCCAGATACTTCGAATTCACGATCTCCAAACTTAGTATTTGGCTTTCGTTTAGGTTCTATCAGTCTACCTAGAGCTGATGATGTTGCTGATCTAAGGGTTGACTGCCTTGGACCAATGTTTTCCGGGACGCATAGTTCAGAGATGTAATGTGGGGCCATTTCATTGATGGATTTAAACACCATCCAGCACAGTTTGTACTGGATTCTTTCAGGGCACTTAAGCCAGTGAAGGTTGCGAAGGTGTTCTGAAATGTGCGAATATTTAGAGACCCCGGTTATGAGCCGTGCCGCTGCATTAAACACGGATTGAAGTTTGTCGATTTGACATTTCGGAAGGCTAGCATAAATACCGTTACAGTAATCGAGACGTGAGACTACATATGAGTTGATGAGTAATTTTATTGCCTCTGTTGGAAGGTTTCTTCGAACTGATTTAAGTTGTCTTAGGTGAAAAAATCCGGTGCTTACTGTCCTATTTATTTGACTTTTAAGCGAAAAGTCCGAGTCTAGATTAACGCCAAGAAGTTTAACTGTTCTCTTTGGAATAATATTGCTGCCAGAAATGGAAACAGGTGAATCGTCTACCAAATGTTGCCGTTTGTTTGTGGCCGCCCAGAGAAACTCGGTCTTAGATGGGTTTAGTTTCAGCTTGTTTGAAGACATCCAACGAGTTATTGCTTCTCGGCATTCAGCTACACGGATTTTGAGACTGTTGATTTCGTTAGATAATGGACCTGAAGAAACGACAAAGAGAAACTTCAACACTTTTTTATTCTATCAACGATAGAAGAAACTAATGACAGTTGTTGTAACTTACGCTTAAATCTTTACTAAAAATTTACAATCTTAGTTTCAACAACAATTTTATTATTGAAGAATTTGATACAAGCAATTCTAGGCAGCGTTTCGTCTTACTATTTGCCATTTCAAAGTGTTGTGTTGACCAAAGAAATCGCAACTTACGAACACTTTTGAAGTGATGAAAAAAACTATTTTTAACCAAACATAACCTAGTGACCCTAGTTTGATATTTCCAAACTGTTTCAAACCGATTTGAACCAGTAACAGAGCGCAAACACACATTCAAACGTGTTACGTTCAAGAGCGTTCCTTAAAATGATTTGCCTGTACATTAATTACAATTCAATGTTAACCCCTCAGGCTTATTTGTTCGCTTCTCGAAACAACTCATGTAGGTCTCATAGTAATCGTTGTGTCTCCCTTACTATGACGGTTACCTGAAGAAATATAATCTAAACGATGTTAGAAAGAAAAAACGTCACTCTTTATATTCAAAACGAAAAATTAACAAAATAATAAAAACTTACACCTTTATGAACCCAAAGTTTCAGACCATAAATTGAAAAGAAATTATGAAACTTTGAAATTTTTTTATTAATTATTTTTACATTGTGTGTTTTTATTTTGTTTCAATTATTCTTCCATTCATTAATTCATCCATTCATTAATTCATTTATTAATCCATTAATTAATTAATTCATTCATTCATTCGTACATTATTTCTTTCTTACATTATTCATTCATTTATTCATTCTTCATGCATTCATTCATTCATTTGTTCATTCGTTCATTTTTTCATTCGTTCATTCGTTCATTCGTACATTCGTTCATTCGTTCATTCGTTCATTCGTTCATTCGTTCATTCGTTCATTCGTTCATTCGTTCATTCGTTTATTCGTTCATTCGTTCATTCGTTCATTCGTTCATTCGTTCATTCGTTCATTCGTTCATTCGTTCATTCGTTCATTCGTTCATTCGTTCATTCGTTCATTGGTTCATTCATTCATTCGTTCATACGTTCAATTGTTCATTGGTTCATTCGTTCATTCGTTCATTCATGTATTCATTATTCATTCATTCATTCAGTCATTCATTCATTCATTTATTCATTCATTCATTCATTCATTCATTTATTCATTCATTCATTCATTCATTCAGTCATTCATTCAATCTTTCGTTCGTTCGATCGTTCGTTCGTTCATTCATTCATTCATTTATTAATTCATTAATTGATTAATTCTTTCTTTCAATCATCAGTACATTAATTCATCCATTTATTCATTCATCAATTCGTAAATTTATTAATTTACGTACATTCTTTATTTTTTCATTATTCATTCATTCGTACATTCTTTCATTATTAATTCATTCATTCATTCATTCATTCGTTTATTCATACATTATTTCTTTCTTGATTAATCGATTTGATTATTTGCAAAGCAAGGCGGTCCGTCTGATTGACAATCCGTTGTTAACAGACCGATTACCATCACTATTGCACACACGCAATGTTGGAATGATGGATCTTTTCTGCAGGTATTTTAATGGGGCCTGCTCTATAAAAGTACCTACTCCATTGTTATGTTAAAGCCGCATGGACGTATATATCTATACAAATAAATATTATAAGCGGAAAATCCTGATTGTCTAAAGAAATGGAACCCATGTGCGAACTTTATGAACCGCTTGGTTAAATAAAAAAAATATATGTATTAAATTCGCTTTATTCACACTGAACAGATAATCCCAAGATAAAAGATCTAATTTACTTAAGACCTTTTGACTATTAGCCCCCATGCAGGCCAATAAAAATTATTCCGATAAAAAAAAAATGAAAATCATCATTTTATAAATTTCTCCCGAAATAATGTTCAAAAATTGAAAGATAAGCCAACAATACACATCATTGTGTTTATCTATTCGACCGGGCAGTGGTTGAGTAGGCAGCGCGTTTGGGTCCCACCCAGGCATTCCGTGTTCGATTCCTTGGCTGACGAAGTCTTCCATCACAACACAAGCAACATCTTCTGCTTGTGTGGTGGTAGTAGGAGATTTTCAAATGTTGTTGGGTTATTCGTAACCCGGGAATGTTTGTCTTTCTTTTTAAAAAAGAACAAATGCTTCTCAAAGTATACAGTACAAATTTCGCGATGTATGATTTTTCCGACTTGTGATGCCCTAGTCCTTGAAAAATTCGAAATCGAATTCCCCGCCTCTTTTTGGGAGGGATTTAAAAAATACTATTTTTAAAACCGTCCCCCATTTCCAGAGACTTTAAAAAAATCGTGATTATATCCAAGGACAAGATGTGTTCAACTCCCAAATATTTAATTGAAGCATCTGTAATATCTCTAAGCGAAAAAAAATTCCAACCAAAAACACATGATTTTGCATTATTTCGCATGGCTTCATTTTAATTTCGTGTGACCGCCTCACACCTTGCAAAGTGCCTTATAAATAGCCCAGTCAATCTAGACAAAAAACAGGCCCTAACTCGGACAAATTAGGGGAAAGCTGAATTTTTACAAGTGGATAGTACTTTTTTTAGGGAGTATTTTCCAAAAAAGTCCCCACCCCTCCCCCGCTTGCTTCCCCCCCTGTCCACGCCAAACCTTGAAATTGAAGAGTTCTATAAAATCTATTATATCTTCTAAACTATAATATATATCAGAAAAAAAAATCATTACTAAACTTCTCACAAAATTTCCTAAAAATTATATAATTTAGCTTTTTTCATTATCTGCGTTAGTTTGGCCAGTAATAATGAGTTTGTTGTTAAAAAAAATTTTTTTTTGGAAATTTTTTTTTTTGAAGTTGAATATTTTTGTTGTCTGAGATAATATGAAAAAATACATAAAAATAGGTAAATTGGCGATAAGCCGCCGCATGCCGCTACGCTCTTAGTAGGCATATATTTTAAAAACTAAACTACAAATAAACTTGACTACCACAAGAACCATCAGTTTCAGTCGAAAAAGGCGGAAAAATATGCATTTAAATTTATATTCGTAAAAACTTTTATACACGTAATATTTCTTTAATTCTCCGTTTTGACGCGGACGCCATATTAAATCTTGTCTGATCTTGTCCATAGAAACCACATAGGAAATTTTTTTCGAAAATAACGAACCATAAACAAAAGAAAAATCGTTCTACTTTTTCGTTTTGTACAGAGAGCAGTGCTTGTCTTGATATGTGTTCTAATACATTTTATTATAAAAACAGCTTCAAAATTCTCAATTATTAATTTTTGAATGTCGTCGGAGAACGTCTTATTTAATATACCTAACCAAACCTAAACTAATCTAATAACCTAAACTAAGAACGAAAGTAATAAAGGAACACAAACGCAAGTTTAAGCAAGATATACATCCCAGGTTTTGAATGGTTTGTAGGGCAAGCAGGGTTTGTCTAACGGGTTTGTGTAATTATTTGAATACCTAGAACGAAAAAAAAAAGATACGCACGCGTTTTAAGTAGTTTAGCGCCTACGCTAGGTTTATGTTACAAAAAAGTGCCCCTTTATAGCGCCTGCTCACGGCAAGGCAAGAAAAACATCCCAGTTTTCAAGTAGTTTAGCGGCTACGCTAGGTTTGTGTAACATGGTTTGTGATGCAAAAGAAAGTGCCCCCTTTATAGCGCCTGCTCACGTCAAGGCTAGAAAAACATCCCAGTTTTCAAGTAGTTTAGCGGCTACGCTAGGTTTGTGTAACATGGTTTGTGATACAAGTGAAAGTGCCCCCTTTATAGCGCCTGCTCACGTCAAGGCAAGAAAAACATCCCAGTTTTCAAGTAGTTTGGCGGCTACGCTAGGTTTGTGTAACATGGTTTGTGATACAAGAGAAAGTGCCCCCTTTATAGCACCTGCTCACGTCAAGGCAAGAAAAACATCACAGTTTTCAAGTAGTTTGGCGGCTACGCTAGGTTTGTGTAACATGGTTTGTGTAACATGGTTTGTGATACAAGAGAAAGTTCCCCCTTTATAGCGCCTGCTCACGTCAAGGCAAGAAAAACATCCCAGTTTTCAAGTAGTTTGGCGGCTACGCTAGGTTTGTGTAACATGGTTTGTGATACAAGAGAAAGGGCCCCCTTTATAGCGCCTGCTCACGTCAAGGCAAGAAAAACATCCCAGTTTTCAAGTAGTTTGGCGGCTACGCTAGGTTTGTGTAACATGGTTTGTGATACAAGAGAAAGGGCCCCCTTTATAGCGCCTGCTCACGTCAAGGCAAGAAAAACATCCCAGTTTTCAAGTAGTTTGGCGGCTACGCTAGGTTTGTGCAACATGGTTTGTGATACAAAAGTGAGTGTATTATTTAAAAAATAATAATTACTAGAAAAAAAGCATGTTTTTTTACGTCATTTTATTTTCAAAACTTCGGTACTTAAATTAGTGTTTATCTAATACGCCCAGATTTCGTGATATCTTCAAAATCTTCTAGCCGGTCGTTATATATAAAAAAAATTATCAGGACTACCAACATACCAAAGTGACAGTGATTACAAATATGGGCAAAATTTCACAAGACGAAGCTAATGTAATTAAGGTGAATCAAAAGAGTTTAATTAAAAAAAGTGTTTCCATCTATATCCAATAATTATTACTTAACCTAACCTAACACAACCTAATTAATAGTACATTGATTTTAATTCGTCCTAAATATACTTAATTATTTATTTATTCAGAAAATTAAAATTTGTATGGTGCAACCCAATCTTTAGTTAGTACCTTCCTCGAGTGATTTCTTGCCATAGAGTAATCTTTTTTTAAATATTTATCGATTGGTACCCTGGAAATTGTTCAGCATTGTTCTATGCAAAATAATGTAATACGAAATGTCAGCCGTAACGAGGAATTGCGTACAGTTTTTTTTTAATGAAATGTAAATTTAAATGCATATTTTTCCACCGGTCTCGACTGAAACCGATGTTTTTTGTAGTAACTAAGTTTAAAAGTAGTGTACTTTTCAAAATCTGTGCCTATTAAAAAAGCGGCGGCTTATTGCAAAGTTACCAACAAATCATTTGCCAAATTTAACAAGCTTTAAAACCGTGTATAACAATGTTTACTTACATCCTTTATTATTATCTAAAATAGTGGATAAGCGCTTAATGGCGTGTGCTTGCTGGCGGTAACACGGAGCGCGGGGCCGAGCGACATGTTATGTTTGTCGCTCTTGTCGCGTCGCTACTTGTTGTTTTAAGTTGAAACAAATAAATAAATAAAATATAAAGTTAGTTTGATCTCCTATGTCTTAAGGTTAAGGTGTGTGTCGGTTTTGTACGTTATATTGGACTTGTTGTGCCAAGCGTTAAGTGTATCAAGTTTTTGTGCGTTTTACCATCTTCATCAGGTAAAAACATTGAGAAAAACTTAATTAACCAGAAATTGACACACTGAAAATGTCTGAAGAGAACCTATTGTGTATTTTTTTTAAAAAGACCTTACAGGAAATGTTGTTGTAGTAATGGAAGGGTTACAAATGCTAATTAACGCTATTTTTTTAAATAAATGACAATAATCATGTAAAATTAACAATTTTAAATACCGCAACCGTGCACGTAGATTATAAATAAAAAAATACAAGGCCTAGTAGTATTAAGGCTTTTATACATGTTAATTGTAGCCCGTCGACCAGTACACCACAGCCGTTTCTACGGCATTTAGAAAATACATTTAATTTCATGGAGAACTGTACCTATAGTTTGTTACAAAAAACTGTTTTTAATCATAAACTACCCCATACATATGTGTTTGTGACAAAAACACAGTTTTTAATCATCAACTACCTCATTCATATCTCGAACAAATACATATAAGATAAACATTGATTAATGCTTGCAATACAATATATGATAGGTGTGCAAATAGGGGTGCAAAAGTAAAATCTAAACTGTTAAGTGATCTCGCTATCACGACATTTACAAGAAGTTCTTTAAAAGTAAACCAACTCAGTATGTAGGAAGATCTAAAGATGATAATTCAGCGAAAAAAATTCTTAAATTCTGTAATTTCTTTAAAAAATACTGACGAATGTCAGTTTACATAAGAGTAATTAAGGGAAATAGTAATAGACATTTGTGGCACTGATCTTCCGTACTCAGATAAATTTCTGAAAAAACAACTAATTGACTATTTTTAGGATCGGATGTATGCGTATATTTTGCATGTCTCGCTCAAGTTATACTAGATAACTGGTACAGAAACAAAGAAAAGATTGCAAATCTGCAACGTTTAAGAATTATACGTGCTGCCGCAGAAATAATCAGAGAAGATATTCAAAAAATGCCATTTCATTGTGAAATTTTATCCTGCTATTCCGGAAATCAGTCGTGGGGTGATGATTTATTTCCTGATACTCTGAATCTGTTCACGTCAACTGTAACTAAGAAGAGATTGTATGATATGTATATGCGAACATACAAAACAAAACTATTAAATTTCTTGTCATTTTATTAAACTTTAGTGAGCAAATAATTTTTAATTTTAAAATGTAAAATTTTCTCCACCCACACTTCTTCATTTATGTTTTATTAGTCAACCAATGTTTGATTCTTTTCATTAGTTTCATCATAATTTAGCTTTAAAACCCAGGCTAAATTACCTATTGACATTTTACAGATTACGTAATAGGTACAAAACCATGTAATTTATTTAAAATACCTTACAACTTATATTTAATGTACTGTGTAAATCTTATAAACAAATAAATAAATAAAAATAAAATAAATGATAATGGACCTGAAATTACGAGTAACCCCGCCACAATAGCATCTGCAGGCCAATTAGTATCAGACTGAATAGTATCTGAATAGTACCAGACTCAACTGTAATATGTGACGATGTCTATGAGTTAGGGTTCAAAGCTATGAAGAAAATGACAGGGCAAAGTTTTTCCTTAGTAAAACTACACAGATCGGATATGGTTGTTACTCAAGCCAGTAATAAATCTGTCAGAGTTGGAACTAAAGAAGCTGTAATCAACCATCAGCAGGTATTCAGTAGTATATTATACGTATGTGACAGTCCTGAAAAGCTCAAATTCTACTTTGAGTTTGAACTAACTTCGCATCCACCTTCTTTATTTGATGTCGTTTCTTTAAAGAAAGGTAAGAAAGCTTCCACTATGAAAGCATTTGACGATGGTATCGTTGATGTCAACTTCACAAAGGATGATTCTGCATTTATTCTTGATAGTTGATACTTATTAGATGCAGTAGTACTCTACTTTCCATGATATTACCAAAATATATGCTAATTATGTGTCTCAAAAGTATGGTTCAAATGTAATAATAGTTTTTGATGGTTACACTGAGAACGCTACAACAAAACAGCAGGAGCAGTTGAGAGGAGAACATCAATTGAAATTATATTTTCTTATGATACTGTCTGTACAACACCTCAGATAGATTTTCTCTCCAATTCTCAATAAGGAGAGGTTAATAGAAGCTGTTAAAACTATGTGTCATGCTGCAAACATACATACAGTAACTGCAAACGATGATGCTGATACGGAAACAGGGGTCAGGCGATTTAGTCTTTACAGCTTGGTAGCACTGTATTGGTTGTTGGAACAGACACAGATAAGTATTGCTAGTAGCATTAGCCCCTCCAACGGAAAACAAGCTTTTTTTGGAAACAATAGCCATTTCTACTAACACCGGTACAGTGTATTCTGTTCAGTTTCTTGCACATATGTATGGTGATCAAAGAAAACTCATATTATTGGCCCACGCTGTCACAGGATGTGACACAATCTCTGCTTTGTATGTTGTCGGAAAAATGAAGGCTGTAAGTCTTATAACCACACCGACAGATTTGAAAGATGTGGCTTAGCGTTCCATTCAGCCACACATGGAAAAGGATCTGCTCTTTGTATATGGTGAACGCTTTCGTTTGTAAGCATTGGCAAAATACAAGAATCTTGACGAGGCTAGATATTTTAAATTTAAGCATTTAAATGCCAATATGTCTCTTAAATCTAAATTTGATTTTGCACAACTTCCACCAACAAAGAACGCGGCCCGCCAGCATCTCCTAAGGACATTCCTCCAATTTAAACATGGCTTAGGAAATGATCTATCATCTAATGAATGGGGATGGCAAAGAAGAGAATTTAAGTTAACACCTATATCAATGACATGTAGGTACCGCGGCTCCAATTGAGCTTCTCATGCTGATTTCTCGTAACTGTTAAACCTCTTGTGATATGTGTGGCCACTGCAGTTACATACCTTCAAATACTGATGAAATATTTGAAGACGACTGTGATGTTCAGTGAATAATAAATCATATTCAGTAGTCCCTGAAAAGTTATATAATTTTTGTATTGTTATTCTTTACATACTTTTATTGCAAAGATTATTTATTGTTAAGTATTTTCATATCGTGAATCAATTAAAAAGTACTTAATATTTCAATTTGTAACCAAAATAATGCTTCCTAAACACAAATCGGCCACCTACAACCACGGAGGGTTAGGCCTTACCGTCGCTTGCTCGCCGCGGCGCGCCGTGCCGCCCTGCGATTGATTCGGATTTTGGCCAATATTAAAGAAAAAATTAGGCAATGTTATATATCGCTTTAAAGCTTATTAAATTTGGCAAATAGTTTGTTTGAAACATTTTAGCGTGTTTCCTCAGACAAAAAAAATATTCACATTTTAATCAAAAAATTTTGAAAAAAAAATTTTTTTTCGCGACATTGTCATTATTATTTGCCAAACCGTAGTAGATATCAAAAAATATTTAACGTTTTTTTTTAGACAGCTTTTTAAGAAGTATAACGGTGAAATGTTTTTTCAGATATATATTATAGTTTAGGAGATATAATGGATTTTGCAGAACTCTACAATTTCAAAGTTTGGAGGGGGGCAGGGGGGGAAGCAAGCGGGGGAGGGGTGGGGACTTTTTTGGAAAATACTCCCTGTAAAAAGTACTATCCACCTGCAAAAATTCAGCTTTCCCCTAATTTGTCCGAGTTCAATGCGTTCATTGACTGGGCTAAAATGCTTGATGACTTCGAAGGGCCGCGGGGCTGTAAAACTTGATTGTATGTGTGTGGGTTCCGCAGTACTTTTAATAACGATATTTATCACTTACCCGGTGTTAACACTATAGATTAATAAAAAAAATGTTACTTTGTGTAACAAAACTACCTATACTAACGAAAATATCGACTGAGGAAGAAATGTAGCTTAGAACGAAATATCTTAGTGATCTATGTAAAGAACGTTTTCATGAATATCTTCTGTTGACGGTTTTTTTTACATTAGATACACACAGGAAGCAGTGAGGAAGATAATTTCGCCATCTTTGAGGATGCTGTGTGGAGAGTATTTTTAAGGAAATAAATTATAGGAAGTTTTGGGAAGGAAAATGGTATAAGGGGTGGTTAGAAATCTGGGGGTAAGTGAGTGACGGAAGTATGGATCCATCCCTTTTTTGGTAAGAGGTCGAAGGGTCTCTCTCGTCCAGTCTCTCCCAATTCGGCTTGCCACGCAGAGGGTAGGTAAAAGGATCCATCGTCAAGACCTAGCAAACCTCACTTCATAATCCAGGGGCCCCACTAAGTCACTAATTCTATGGAGTGATCTATAGCAGGGGTTTTGATTGTATAGTTATATAAATAGTTCTGGTAAACTTTAATATGCATAGACCGGTCAGATACTGAACTGACATAGCGTCTGATTCCCCCCTCCCACCCCACCAGATGACGTGAGTTCAATCCCTCGGCGAGGTCCTTCATCACGACACAACCGAAATTTTCCGCTTATTGTGATGGAAGTGGGAGATTTTCAAATATTGTAAGTTTATTCGTATCCCGAGAATGTTTGCCTTTCTTAAAAACTTTTTTGTTCTATCTATTTGTATATCATGTGTTGGACTATAATAGAAAAGGAGATAGAATAAGTTTTATGAGAACATAATATCTATAATACCACTACGTGAATATTATAATTTTATGAGAACATAATATCTATAATACACCTAAGTGAATCAGTAATTTGAGAAATTATTTGTGCATTTATACTTAAGAGCGATTGACCAGCGGTTGAGAATAAAAGTTTAAAAATGCTTGCAACTGTACACGGAGATTTCAAAGAGAAAGACCCATTATATCCCGTATCATTTTTTTTAAATTAAAAATTTTATATCGATTTATTTAATTCAAAACTTGCTTTAATATATACCTACATTCAAGAAAGCAATACAAATGCTCAAAACGCACGATGATAAATTATTAAATATAGTGTACTTTTAAGTATTTTTTGATCATAAGTATTTATGATTTTTAAAATATGACTAAACAAAATAAGTGTGTAAACCTTAAATAAATAGAAAAACTGAGTTATTTTTTTCACAAAACACGTTCTCGGATTTATTTTTTTATGAATTTAATTTAACCAAAATTATAATTCTGAATACTGTGTTTACTAGACTATGTATTGAAATTTGTGTTGTTTATTAGAATCTGTCATTTGAAAATTTAACAAATCTGCCAATGACCAACGGTATAACCTTAGTATATTAAAAATAAACTTAGTTTTTCAAAATTTTAAAACTGCGTGTACTTGATAAAATAACAATCTTTCAAAATCAATTTATATTTTTCTGTAAAAAAGAGTCAATATGTCTAGAATTTGATTAAAAAAGGACTAATTTTTGGTATTCTCTGGTAATAAATACCCTCTTAATATTTTTCGAAAAGGTTGCCATTTCTTCCGCAATAAGTAAAAATAAAGTAAAAAAATACCTGTTGCACTGTGCTTCTTACGTCTTCATTAATTCCATGATATAAAATAATGAATGAGCAATTATGTGGCTACAGAGTCTGAGGCTAATGAAGATGAACAAGGTACTAAGGAGGTAATGCAAAACACATGCATTTTAATCAATTTATCTTCATAATATTGTGCGTATTATAAGCAAAAGTACCTCGTTCACGTTTTGGGCGATAGCATTATTAAACAAGTTTTAAATGGATACGATTTTAGATTTTCACGGCCAAAAGCATTTTCGTTGTTTGTTTTTGGGGTGTTATGCCGTGTTGTGCTACCTCCTTCTTTAGCCGACGTTTCGGACAGCGTTGCAGTGTCCATCATCAGAGAATTTGTTGTGTTAAGTGTGTGCTTATTTACTTGGAAGCGATACCGTGTCGTGAGCTTCAATCCACTACGAGCTGGTAGGTATTTCAGAAGAAAGTGAAGTACTTGATCTACCGGATCTGCCCTGATGATGGACACTGCAACGCTGTCCGAAACGTCGGCTAAAGAAGGAGGTAGCACAACACGGCATAACACCCCACAAACAAACAACGAAAAAGTTTTAAATGGTTTACGAACATCGCTGATTAGACCCATTTTTTGTATTTCTAAACGGCAAACTTTGGGAATTAGTTATAGTTTCCTTGATCAAAATAATCATATTTTCGTTATCCTATTGGTTTGTACATTATGTTTTCTCTATTGTTTTGAATAATTTAGAAATGTGCACAAATGTAGTAGAAAAATAAAAATAAAAACAATTGTGGAGGGACTCTCGTAAAAATGTCATATTTATGTACAATACTCTCATCTTATGATCTTATGGATTGATTTACGGTTGACGGAAGATGATTCAGATGAAGTCATACTATATATGAATTGATGAGTCTTGACGAATGAATGAATGAGTTAATGAATTAGTAAATTAATTATTAATGAGTGAACGTATTTGTTTATATATCTATTGGTTTATTTGTTTATTAAGACATACACAGTGCAACTATTAGCCGGTTCACACGATGCGATTTTTGTTGATCAACTTTGATTGAACGTGAAAAATTGTTTGAAAAAACTTGTTCAAGTTCGTTGAAAGAAGGTTCACACGTGTCAATGTGCTTTCAAGTTTCGAGTTGATCAACAAAAATCAAAATGTCAGAACGCGCCATATGATACAAGTTATAAAATTATATAAAATTAAATTATTATATGGTTGTGGTAGAGAAGAAGAATTGAATGAAATAAAAACGGAATGAATGGATTTTTGTATGAATAAATGAATGAATAAAATAATAAATTAATTAATGAATAACTGGCTACAGATTTCGGGTTGATTTCGGGTTGGCTCGCCTCAAAATTAGCTGATATTATGAATTAATTTATTTATTTATTAATTAACTATGTAAAAAAATTGTCGTATGTTCAAAACGTGCACAAACTAAGAAATAAAATGTTCATTTTATACATCTTTCGAATTATAGGATGCATTTCGACCACAATCAGTATCCACAGCTAACAATAATAAAATGTCCTTTTGTATTCTTAACATTACAATTTGGTAGGCGGGTACAGGTACATTTATTGGTTAACCAACACCTCTGCCATAGGTCACCCCTAGTGGTTCGCTACGTTTGGTGACTTAGCAGGGGTGCCGGGGTTCATGTGGTGAGGTTTCTCCGGGTTTTGTTAGCGGATGCTTATGCCCACCTGGAGACTGGTTGAGGGAGACCTTTTGACTTCTCCAGCAGGGCTCTCTCGGAACATCACATGCACCGCAGTGGGAGGGATGGAATCATTCGTCCGTCCCTCCTGGACCACTGATCCCCAAATTACTACACACCCCTCATACATTTTTCCTTCCCAGAACATCCTCACCTTCCTTTCCAAAAAAAACTCTCCACACAGCATCCCCAAAGATGACATTGGTACGAAGGGGGATTATTTTCTTCAGGGTCTACTATGTAAAGCTATTGTAAAAAAAAACGAAAACTGTCGTCATCGTTATTAAGCAAATAAAATTTAATTATTAAAATTACCCTATTGGTATGTAGAACTATATAAATATAACAACAAAAAGACTCATTAGTTCTAGATTTTCTATTCATTACGACGACGCACGACTTCCGGATGGGATTTTAAACTGCAACTCTCATTTTCAAAGCATGCTTATTTGACAATTTTACTATTTTTGTACGCAGGCCTGAGGTTATTATGTTATTTGTAATTAAGGTGAAGACATGCGGAAAAATGCAAAATCGTATAAAATCTTGTGTATTAGTTTTGAAAATTTGATCGCTTAGAAATAATATAGATGCTTCAATTAAATACAGTGAGTAGAACACATCTTGGCCTTTGAAGTGATCGAGTATTTTTTTGATAAGCTTTTTAATACGCTTAGAAAAAAAATATGCGTCTGACCTATAAAAAATGGTCAAAAGTGAAAAATCTCCTACTTACAAATCCTTTTTCTGGTGTTGTTTTATTGAATAATGTAGCTAATTAAGTTTCTTATAGAGTGATCGGAAAACATTTTAATATTTGTATCTGAACTTCACAAAATAAAATAAAACGTGCATTTTGGCGACGTTTCTTTTCAGTGAATAAAAAAAGGCGGTACCCAACGAATTTGTAAGTGCGAATTTCATCCTTATGCCATGTGCGGAAGGATTTTAGCCCGTCGCTCATTCTACGCCCAGAGCCCGGGGAAAACGGACATGCCTTAGTCTACGCGGCGCTTCGATCTTTAAAAATATACTTGCGGAATAACAAAACACTGTTGTTTGCTATAGATTAGGGTTTTTATTGGTAAACGCCCAAAAATCGTTCGCTCCGCCCAATTCCGAATGAGTCAAGGACTAGTGGATCACCTTAAGACGTAAACAATATATGTAAAAAAATGGTTAAATACTTCGTTCATTTTGAATTTAAATGTTAATAATTTCTGTCCTGCCTTTTAGCGTGCCTCAACTAAAGTTAACTGCGACTGCGCACGCGTGCTTAAATAATAATCGGCGATTAGCAAGTGCTATAATAAACGGTGGGCTCGGAGGTACGCCACTGCCTCGGGCAGTAAGTTGATTGGGCCCGCCGAGCACTCTCAGTATTGAGTGTTACCCAGTGACGGCGCACGGTTAAAAACGCATCCAAGATTTATAAATGTATTTGAATTGTTTAAGATTCACGGTCGTTAAGGTTAGGTACCAATCACCATATTAAATGAGTTCATTGGTTATTGATTTAAATGCAAGCAAATATATAAAAAAAATATTTTAACTACTTTGTCCATTATAATTAATTAAACAATATTAATCTGTATATGTATAAGTTATTCTAACAAAATCATGTTGTAATTACTCGTAATTTGTTTAATACGACAATTTTTTTATAATGAATACCTCACAAGAGTCCCAACAGCTCCCGTCTGGGGTCAGTGAGGCATCCCCAATTGGGGTATGTTATGAGGCTGAAGGTACGTGAGAAAAGGAAGGAGACGAGGAAGAGGTAGGTGGGGAAGTACCTGGCTATTCAGAACTAGTCACTAAACACGGCTAAAGCCATTTCAAGCAACGTTTCAATTCAGAATGGTGGTCTTACACCAGGGCGATACTAATAGTATCTTCCACTCTGGATTGCTTCCATTGTAGAGGAATAGGACCCTTGGTTTTGAGTTCAGAGGTCGTGGATTCGAATATTGTAAGGATTAATATTTTTGTTATTTGAAATAACATGGATTTGTTCGTACAAACAAAATAAATTATTTTAATATTCAGCATGTTTGAATTTCATTCCAGAGAATTGTGTCTACGATACATGGACATTCAAAATATAAAGGTCGGCGATGTTACAAAGTGACTATACACCTGTGTGGTGTAAGGATCGTCAGCAATGAAGAGAACCACTCAAGAAGAAGAAGAAGACGTTATGTTAAGCGAGCGAACCGAAGTGCCGTACTCTTCCCAATCTTTCTTGTATTGCTCCCAAAATTCCACAAATAATGTAAGCTCGCAATTCCGCATAAATACCTACACATTTTTTAAAAGTAAATAGTCACTATACGCCTTTAAGAATCCAAAATATATAACATTATAACCCCACTTGCTAAATATCTGAGAAATATCCTTACCGAAGATATAAAAGATGTAGGTGATATGGAACGACAAAGAACAACCAAATGTATGTACAAGCCGTAATGCTTTCAAGGCGGTTCTACCACGATGATGTTAGGAAACTACTTCTTCGGACATAATTCACAAACTGCACTGCCCTGTCCATATCTAGTAGCGCTATGGGACAACCTGAGGGTGTGCTATAACAATACAAACAGGCAACTTCTGCAACTTCCAAGGTTCTGCAGTACCTCTTCGATGTTCACGGAAGGGAATGTGCACTCATTCCCCGCCTTACTTCGCCACTGACTAACCAGCTTCTGGAACTGTTGTGAGTGCATTTGAGTGGTTTAGCTCTCCAATCACAAAACTATGGATGTAGAAGACACGGTGACCAACCTGAAGGACGATTCTTTTTAAAATTAGGTCCACACAGGAAGCCCTGGGGAAAATAATAACCTTCGGTGCCTTTGTCATTTTGGGAATGATGTGTGAAGAGTATTTTTAAATAAACAAATTTGGAAAAAAAATTGGAAACAGGTATGAGAGATGGGTAGGAATCTGGGTTTCAGTGTGTCCAGGAGTGACGGATATATGAATCTATCCCTCCCATTGCGTTGAAAGGCGGTGGGCAGAGATAAGCCGGCTGAAGAGGTGAAAGTCTCTCCCGATCGCCCGCCAGGTGTGCAGACGTATCAGCCGCCAAAACTTGAACAAACCTCACGCTATGAACTCTGGTACCTGATCTCCAATCTTTTTGACCTACGGCAGAGGATTCTGTTATTCAATAAATGGATCCCGGGGCGGCAGTGCCTACGCCCGCATTCCAATCTGAAATAAAATTGGGTTTGTATTGTTTTTATAATATATTTTGTAGAAATCCTAGAATTTCCATAAAATCTACAAAAAATTGATGCAGGTACATCATTAGAAGATTTACCTGATCAAAATTTTGTTTCCAAATTATCTCAGAAGTATGCTTTTTTTTAATGAGGTATCGACGTGAGTCCGTTTTAATAGAAGGCAATGCTGAATATGCGCGATTGCGAAGTGTCTTCCTCTTCATTCGTGACTCCCCCTCCGCAATTACAGCCAGAGCAATAAGTAATAACACTTGTTGAGTACACGGTGCCACACGCAATTCAGACATTTTCAATAAAGCGAACTTTTTGCTGCGACATAACCAATTCCCCATAGTTGGAAATCCGAGCAATCATACTAACGTAAACGGCGCGCACGAGGCATCTCGTGGCTCTAAGTGGCGGTCAATTAAAAACATCACCACGTTAAGACTGGGAATTGCTCGGCCGTTCCGTGACCAGGCGGAATATGCTGTAATTAATGGAATGGTCATCACCACGACATTCTCAGGCGAAGCTAAAAGTAAGTCACCTGTAACGGTCGTTGGGCAGATGTCCTCAACTCAGTCCTGCGATTTGGAAGTTCATGTCCCTAACAAAAATTCATTTGCATATATTGTTATACAACAATATATCACGGAGAAGATTACAACTTTGAGGTATCATGTAAGTATAAAAAGGGTATGAGGCAGTATTGCTATTTTGTGACATGCGTCAAAAGATAGTTTGCTAAAGTGACGTTGTAAATGTCGATGCTCAATGCAGAATCGTTAAGAGCGTAAGAGGGATTTTTCAATATTTTATGGTTTTTGCGTGTTTTCAAAGTCACCTCAGCAGATAACAGCACACTTAAAAAAATATTTTTTATCATATTTTTTTTAGAAGCACATATTTTTATTTAGAAGTCAAATCTAAATATTACCAAAAATAAAATTTCGTACTATAAAACTGTTTATAAAATAGCAGTTTTCAATAAATGGTCAATCGACCTCCAGATTTTTTTCATCTGTAATCGTCAACAATATGAAAAAAATATATAAAAAATATTATCTAATAAAAACATCTCAACCTATCCCACCCTTTTAATATATTTTGAAAATTTAGCTTAATTATGACATATTATGTATTTTTAAACTGGGTAAATCAACGTAATTTAAAATCATTTATTTATACTAAAAACCAAAAAATTCTGGAAAATAAAAATATAACCTAATAAAACAGTATTTGAACTATAAAATGTAATAACTAGTATTAAAAAATTCAATGATTTATTGGGTAATATTCAATTTTTCTATGCACTCAAAATACATAAAAACGATATCATTTTTGATTTCCACTCATTACGCGACGAGAGTTCGCCATAGACGGTCCTTCGCGTCGCTTTGTTCTTTGAAGTGGTGTGATAAATCTTAAGTGTATTAGTGATTAAGATAGAATACATATACACTGGAACAATGGAATCAAACCATATAATTTGTTCGTGTAATTTGAAGGAAGCGTGTCAAAAAGTTATTCTAAAAAGTGCGCAGCAAGCGACGCGGCCCTTCGCGTATATTGTACCTTTTCATGTTTTGGCTTATTTGTGCGCGTTTTTTCCAAGCAGGGTACACCGTCATATTTTTGAACAGAGCACTTGGAAAGGGAAAAGGGTAACGACAATACCCAGGACGTGAACGTTGAGATGATTGTACCTTTTCAAACGTTTCCTTCAAATAGCTTCGCACGAGGGGCTCAATGTTTTTCATAATTCTGGCCCGTCAATTGTTGGTTATAAAGCAAGTATTTTGTATTGTTGTCTCTTTTACTATCACGGCGCCGTAGGTATGTTCGTGCGAGACACCAACACAATATCGAAATGATAAAAAATATGAGAAGATATCATATTTCATGCGACAAAAGGGAGGGCTGTGCAAAATTAATTTTTAATTAATATAATCATTTAAGTATTTAATCTTGGTAATTCAAACAAATGAAAATTACTTATTCGATAATCGCAAATTCACTTTGCTTAATTAGTTTTTTTGTCTTTATTTTCAGTATATAAATATAAATATGGGAAACAAATGGCTTTCAAAAACTTGGCGTCAGCTGAATAGACTCCGAATGAAAAAGTATGATTTTTTAACGTATTTATAACATACATCCATTAATACACTGTATATACGTTTTTGGTTGAAATTTGACTATTTTGTGTACAAATTGATTTCTCGAAGATCTCCGGGAATGGAAGAGAGTAATGCCTTCGTGGATAACTACTCTGAAAGTTTCAATACTGAACTACCCACGAATATAGTTTCCACGGCTGGTATATCTGTTTTAGCGGTACGCAAAATCAATGTCCTCATAGTGCTCGAGATATGGAGCCTTTGGCAGCAATTAAAGCAAAAAAAAAAAAAAATTGTATATTGACAAAGACGGTGAAGTTAAAATAAACAAAAACCATGATTGGTACTTCCAAATTCAAGGACAACTTCATATCACCAAGTCCGATATATGTATATTTGGCGTTTGGACCTCTAATAAGATTCCATTGAAGGTTGAAACCATAAGAAGAGATGACTATTTCTTTCACTTTAAGATCTTAAAACGCCTTCAAAATTTCTACTTTGATTGCTACTTGCCAGAAATAATTGACCCGAGGTATGAAAGAGGCATGGATATTATCGTCCAATGGGCGTCCAAAGCTTTGCCTCTGGACTACTCCACCGAAATAATAATAATAATGTGAATAAATATACAAACAATGAAATTAATTAATAAAATTAATAAATTAATCATGTATGTTAGTTTTGTGTTTTATTCTTCATTTTATAAAAACTATTTTTTTTTCACTTTATAAAAACAGTTTTTTTTAATCTGTGAAAACGTAAATTTTTAAATAAATAATTTACCTTACAATGGTGTTTTAGATTTCCATGTTGGGTCAGCCCTAGAAATTTACAATAGCGAATATCACAGGCGATCTGAGACAATACTTAGCCAGACATGCAGGTGTTCTTCTGTGTTGACAGGAACAGAAAAATTCCCAGAATATATGGAAAATTAGATTACACGTAAAATGTGGGAATATCTGTTGACATGTTAAATATATCAAAAAGTCCTCTAATATTAACTTAATTTTGAGAAGAAGCAGATTTTTATGGAACTCTTCTAACTTTTTGACGTTTATATTTTTTAAATTTGAAATAAACCTTGAACATAGTGTTAAAATCCCATAAACATCTAAAAAATTACTTCCTACAGCATACTATTTGAACCTTGGATATCGTTCAGTTTTTAAAAAGCAGTTCAAATAATATTTTTAAATTATTTTTCAACAAAATAGGGAATCTAAGGGAAATATCCCCAAGCTACAGGGAAAAATCGAAATTCAGAGATCCATGCAAACGGCTAAGATATAATATGCCATTTTTTAATTTGAGTTCGGGAATGATCGTTGCAACTTCGGTTTTTGACGAGCGGATACTAGGTTCAAATCCATTTTTAGTAACAATGTGCAACAACTTTTGGTGGAATTGACTTAAAAATTCGACGATGGCGACGCATTCGACAAAATTTGTAACTATTTTAGCAAATTTCGATAAAATCCATTGCCCTGCTTTCCTCTTAAGCTGTTGAGTGGCTCTGTTGATATACAGAAGGAGCATTTTGTAGCATTAAAAAGTGCGCGTGAACTCCCGTGAGAATATTTGTTAGGGACATATATGAGTTAACCTCTTTCAACATAGTTAGATTGAGTATAATTCCAGAGATTAACTAAAAAAAAATCATCTAATAATATCTATATTTCGGCGGGCATCTGAGGCGTTGAAATCGAGCTTTCCCGTTAAGAACAAGGGTAGTGCAGGAATTGGTAGTATGTACATTTTCTTATACACAGGTAACGCATAAACCTCTATGTACCAGATATATAGCTTTTTTTTGAAAACTAACTAATGTCTTCCTAAAAGGAAATACATGAAATCTGGCAAAAAAGGTTTATCGTAGAGAGTAAATTAAATGCAATGGAAATAAGTTCACATTAACAGAAGGTAACAAGTTAATCTAATCCAGTGATCGGAAAACTCTTTAGTTAAAAGAGACAAAATCAGCGATACAAAGATTTAAGTTTCTTTGAGAGAAGATTGCTTTACAAGAAACCTGTTTTTAGAAGTCAACACCTCTGCCATAGGTCACCACGAGTGGTTCGCTACGTTTGGTGACTTAGCAGGGGTGCCCGGGTTCGTGGGTGGAGGTTTATATGGATCTTTAAGATCTTGGATCGGGAGAGATTGGTTAAAGGAGACCTTTTGACCTCTACAACAGGACTCCTTCGGAACATCCCCTTGCACCGCGGTGGGAGAGACAGTTTTATTCCCATCCATCCCTCATTCCTTTTTCCATAGCAAAATTTTCTCTCCCTCCCTTCCTAAAAAACCCTTCATTCAGCATCCCAAAAGATGATATAAGCCTTGAGAAGAAATATTTTTAAGTCCTCCTGTGTGGAGCTAATTTTTTAAAAATCGCACAGACGCTAGACATTTGAGAAACTAAGTATCAAGACGAGAAAACATGTTATAGGTCGAGAAAAATAAACTTATTAAGCAGTTCTACAAAATAAAAGTAAAGCAATACAAACGGAAAACCTACAATCACTTTGTTCAAGACATTAAAAACATTTATGACGGTGCACCAGTTGGTCTCCTCTGATACTACGTAGAGGGGCATATACTGCAATTCTTTCTACGATAAAAATTATACCGTACTCGAGATTATGATTTTGTCTATCATTTCAAATGGAAATATGGTGATACTGTATGATAAAATGAGCACTTTACTGTTATCGAAAAAACCTCTGACTTTGCTATGAATAATAACGAATTTCTTTGGAGAGTCGCTTCTAAACGAATGCGAAACTTCCGTTACAATTGAATACCATTGGATGGAATATGATTTCGATAAGGCTTTTAATTTTACTGGACCATAACGCAATGAAGACATTAATAATTGCTGGCTACAAAAAAAGAGGACATACATACAAGTACAGTTTTAACTGTGGTTATTACTCTAGATTACAGTCACAAAAACTGTTGACTGGTTAACTGAGAACTGAAGATAAAAATTTATAACATGCTTTCGAAAAGTTATTGTGATAACTAAGTATGCTCAATTTTATTTTAAGATTTAAACGTGGGTTCTTAAAGAAATAAAAAGTGCATAGGTAGGAACCAAAGCGCAGAAAACAAAACCCAGATACTAAGTTCGGTGAACGAGCGGAGTATCAGAACCCAAAGCCTTGAATAGACTGGCACATGATTTAAGGATTATCTCAGACTAGACATAATTTATAGCTAAATTTTAACCCTTTGTGGTATTTTGTGAGAGGCCAAAAATATTCCCGCCTTGCAATAAAGTTCAAATAAATGGAATATTAGTTAACTTATCCGAAAACTAAAAACTGTTTTCGAAAGGTGCTGAAATAGGCTTTCAAATTTTATTATTAGAAAAATTACATATAATTTTTTTAATACAAAATTTTTGGACGAAAACTTAAAAAGTTTTAAAAATGGCTCATTTACGTTTTTTCTAACTAAAATTACTGATAATTTTTATATTTTAAGTTCATAATTTATTAGACAAATAAATTATAAACTTTACTGTCACCTCACTTTTTTGTCGTTTCAGCTAAAAAAATATGTTTAAAAATTCGGAAAGTTTCATAATTTTTTTTCAAATTGCGATCGGAAACTTTGGTTTCATAAAGGTGTACACTTTATGTTTTTTTGTGGTTAACTTTTAGACTTGAATATATAGCGTGTTATATTCTCTTTCCAATACCGATTAGATCATACTTCTCACTATGATAGTAGGGGAGATACAACGATTTCTATGAGACCTATGTGAGCTGGGACAAATATGGTCGGGGTCAAATAAACAGTCTCTTCCGTAAGTCAGACACCTTTCACCTTCACGGTCCGCGACGTTGTTAATAATTAAATGTGTGAAACATGTGAACAACTAAAAAATGCTAAGCTTTTTAGGTTATTTTATAAAAACTCTCTAGTTCTTTAAAATAATTGTCTCCTTTACCCCTAATGAATACCCGATCGTGATTGGAGCAAGAGTCGGGAACCACTTCCCAGCGAGTGGTCGTTTCTAGGTCCTATTCCGCAGTCATTATTCATCTTCCTTGGAGATCATCTTAAATCTGTAGAACCAAGTTACAAGTAGGTATCTAGGAATAAATTTTGGATTAGCTGTCTACCGGAGACAGGCGTTTCTGTTTATGGGGGATTTTGTTGAAGAGCTTAGCGTTTATAGGTAAGTACTCAGTAAGCGGATGTTTTAATTTTACCGTAGTCAGGTGCTATATCCAAGAAAACTTTTATATTTTAACTAGACGGATTTTTTTATTTTTTTATTGTTTATTGTGAAAAACAGTACATCCAATTACATTTCACAATTTACAGTTAATACATAACACGCATTGTTTTAATTCCATAGGTAATCAATAATATTAGATGAAATGGAGACTTAAATAAATAAAAATATTTATTTCGATCATAAAGTCACTTTGGTTTAAATTAAAAATGTCTATATGAGAAGAAATGTGGTAACAGAGTAGTCATTCTCCCCAAAGGCACGGTCATTGGTAGGTTGTCTTTTGGAAAAATAAAAAGTCTGTGTTGTCTAGCCCTGATGAAGTTATCGGGGACATAAAGCGAAATTCTTTCTAGAACATCAGGATTGCAAATATGCCCATTTAGCAGCTTATGTACCACTAGCACATTTCATTTTTTAACTTTAAAAAAATGCAAATTGAAAAATGATCAATTATACTCATCGTCCTTCAAACTTGGATGAGTGAATAAGGATTATCCGACGGATCCATTAATCTATTGGCGGATGAAAGGGATGTTCCTGCTGACAATAACAGCGTAGAGTGGTGTAAAAAGACGCTGAGTCATTTTAGTTTTGTAAATCGTTCCCTTTGGATGCCACTACCACTTTGATGACTGCCTCACTTTAGACGAGGAAGGAGAGATCACTGGGTGATGTTAAGTTAATTATTTTATTCATTATTTAGAGTCCCAACTGCCCGGAGTCAGTGTCACTATCACATTATCATTAACTTTTTGGTAGGTATGTCACGTAGCAGAAGGAAGTAGGGATGGAAAGTAAATGGGATAACAGAAGTTTAAGAAGCATCTCGCTGGTTATTCAGATCTGGTCACTAAACATGGCTAACGCCATTTAAAGCAACATATCGATTCTGGTTGATTTTCTTATTTCATCAGCAGTTTCGCTGAGAGTATTTGTCATTCTTAAACATGTCGTGGATATACATTTTTATATATTTAAAAATATATAAATATATATCAATAACTTGCATATTTTTTTTTACATTAACTCCACACAGTAGGCCCCGAGGAAAAAAAATCCCTTGGGGCCTGTGTCGTCTTTGGGTATGCTGTGTGGAGAGTATTTTAAAGGAAAAGAAGAAAGGGAAGTTCTGAGAAGGGAAAGGGCATCAGGGGTTGGAAGAAATCTGTGAGTCAGTGTGTCCAGAAGTGACAGACGTATAAATCAATCCCTCCCACTACGTTGCAAGCCGAGGGGGTCATGAGAGTCCGGCTGGAGAGGTCAAAACGCCACAAATGGCCTCCCGATCTGGCCCGCCTGGCAGTAGGTGTAAAAGCATCCGACGCCAAGACGTATATAAGCCTCATTCCATTAGCTAACCACCGTGTTGGTTATCCAATAAATGGTTACCGGGGTTCCCTTTTATAAGTAAAAAATAATGGAGCCAATAATTTTCAGTCAAATGGTAGTTGCTTTCACATTGAAATTCCATCCTGAAATGTCCTGCATATTTCATTATGTCAAAACTCACCGCCGCGCGCTGCTTCAGGTCAACAGATTTCTGCAATAGTTTGAAGACCAATTTACCTACTCGTAAATAGGTACCTACATACTTACATTCAAACATAATATTGGGTTTTTCCGCAATGCTTGCAAGAGTTTTGTACTCATTCATTAAAATAATCATACCACTGCTTTAAAAGCATTTTGAGTATGTGGTCAACTATTCGCAGAACATTTTTTGTTCTTTCGACATATTTTTAGGAAGCCAAGAGCCATGACAGCTGTCATCCAAGATGATTCCACGTACGAGTTTGAAAGTACCGCGCCGCTAATGCCATCTACACTTTACATATAAAAGCATCCTTCCAATAAAGGTACCAATTAAACCAGACGTGACCGCAAAATCAAGGTCCGTATTGTCAAAAATGATCATAATATATTATTACAAACAGTCAACTGACAGAAATTTTTGTCGGTTGGCGTTTTGTATGGAGTTTTTTCAATGTTCATTTGGTTACTTGTTCAATATGTCTTTTTTAGTTTTACATAGTGCAAAAAACGCGAAATCTTTTGATCGACGAATAATAATAATTTTAAATAAACATTTTCTTAGAAGTACCTACTCAGACTTACGATATATACAGATTTTTTTTGTTTTTGTTTGAACTCGGTTATGTCTAAAGAGTGTCTTCATTTACTTGACTTTTTTCACCGTCTCACTTGTATGTAACTCTAATTTGGGAGGCGGACAACCAACACCTCTGCTATAGTTCACCTTAAGCGGTACGCTACGTTTGGTGACTTAGCAGAGGTGCCTGGGTTCACGGTGTGAGGTTCGTACAGGTCTTGTCGGTGGATGCACCTGTAACCAACTGCGTAGCGAGCCGGATCGGGAGAGCCCGATTGAGGGAGACCCTTTCATCTCTCCAGCCGGGCTCTTTCGACCCTTCGCCTTGCACCGCAGTGGGAGGGATGGATTCATACATCCATCACTACTCGACACATTGACATCGAGATTCCTAACCACCCATCATATCCCTTTCTTCCCAAATTTTGTCTGTCTCCATCCTATCCTTAAAAGACCCTTCAACACAGCTTCCCCAAAGATGATATAGACGGTGAAGGATTTTTTCATTCAGAGCCTCCTGCATGGGGTTAATGTAAAAAATACCCTGCATAATATCATATTATAATAAACAAGATAACCAAAAACAACGATTGCCGATAAATGGGCTTTAAAAATGTGAAAATTTATTTAAGAAGATAATTGATTCCTTTGCACTCTACAAGTTTTCAAAAGAGTAATGAAAATTCGAATAATAGTTTAAATAATTATTAGTTACCTACCCACTCTAATTTGCTTGACGGTACAGTTATTAAGATACAATGAAATTTCGCAAACCATCGAATGTTTTCTGTTACGATCTTGTCCACTTAATCTTTATCACGATCTTCCCTCCTTATTTTACCTCTATTATGTCATATTTTTTTTATATCTCGTACATTATTGTCTTGTTGCCCATAATTGGCAACTTATTAAAACAAATGTATTTAATTCAAAAACGCTTCCGCGTGATGTTCAAAGCACTCACTGGCCTTCAGAATAAAATTGGCACCGATGCACTGTTCAGTAAGCAGTCAAAAGACGTCATAAATTAATATCGAGTTACTTTCTGTTATTCGAAAGACAGAGATGACGATCAGAAATCGGAACATAACACAGTGAAGATCGTGACATGACCAAGATTAAGACGCTTCCAGTAAGATGGTAACTATATACCAGTGGCGGACTATCACTTCTATTCTTATACATTTTATAATCACACAGGGATACAATTCATTATAAAAATGCAAAATTATACAAAAGCTCAATCTATTGACAAATAGAGGCAAGGGACACGAGATATACGAGAGACAAAAATGACACAAGAGACCCAAGAGACACAAGAGACACGAGAGACTAAAGAGAAAAAGAGACACAAAATACACAAGAGACACAAGAGACACAAGAGACACAAGAGACACAAGAGACACAAGAGACACAAGAGACACAAGAGACACAAGAGACACAAGAGACACAAGAGACACAAGAGACACAAGAGACACAAGAGACACAAGAGACACAAGAGACACAAGAGACACAAGAGACACAAGAGACACAAGAGACACAAGAGACACAAGAGACACAAGAGACACAAGAGACACAAGAGGCACAAGAGACACAAGAGACACAAGAGACACAAGAGACACAAGAGACACAAGAGTCACAAGAGACACAAGAGACACAAGAGACACAAGAGACACAAGAGACACAAGAGACACAAGAGACACAAGAGACACAAGAGACACAAGAGACACAAGAGACACGAGAGACACGAGAGACACGAGAGACACGAGAGACACGAGAGACACAAGAGACACAAGAGACACAAGAGACACAAGAGACACAAGAGACACAAGAGACACAAGAGACACAAGAGACACAAGAGACACAAGAGACACAAGAGACACAAGAGACACAAGAGACACAAGAGACACAAGAGACACAAGAGACACAAGAGACACAAGAGACACAAGAGACACAATAGACACGAGAGACACAAGAGACACAAGAGGCACAAGAGACATAAATAACATAATGAGTTCAACAATTTTTTTAGCAATTGCAGAACTATTTTTCTGAATCCGTATTAACGATGAAAATTTCTCCTTCTGAATAATCTATCTTAATATATATTTGGCAAATTTGAGTCAGAGGGCTAAAATCGGCGATATTATCAAATTAAATTTAATTAAATTTTATGTATTAAGGTGAAACATGCTATGGCGTTTTAAACAATGGTAATTGAGAGCATTTTTTTCAATATTGCTAAGACAATGTACGATTACCATCATGTAAACATATTATGGTGCCTTATTTTGTCAGAGTTTCGTTTTACTGATGGCAATATTTAACCTGCAAACTAAAGTCAAGAGAGCATCTTCGTTGACTATTTTCATTCGTGAATCGGTTGTACTGGCAATGCATTACGGGACCAAAATATTTCAGTTTCAGTTTAAAATTAATACTGATTGTTTTTGCACATTAATTTTCTTTTTTGCTTTCAGCAGTTGGAATTTGAATAACATCACCTCCTCAACAATATTATGAATATCTATTTCAAGTTTAAATGTAAACCTTGGAAATATTTCATAAAACTTTAGGAGATTTAAGTAAGTAGGTGCACTTTATCGAAACTGTTTATATATGTATGATGTTAGGTATTTTTCTTTCTCTATTATGGTCTTAAATTTGAATGTCGTTATTATATTGGTCAATGATATAAATATTCTTAACACTGTTACGTATGAATTTATAAAGACTTCAATCTTTATCTCTGTAATATGTATTTAATAAAGACAATAAAAAATATATTTTTTTAAACAATCCATTGAAAAAATTATTACGATACTTTGCACCGCACACCACTGCTGTGTGACTTTAATATGACCAAATGCCGGGCGGAAGAAATTGAAGGAGCAGGCAGCTTTGACATTGAATTGTCTATCATTTAGCTAAAAAAGAACAAACATCGTTCGCTCTTTGTTAGGTTTTCCTAGAATCATACTAACGCTTCTAAGTACATTTTGAATGATTGGCATTGTTAAATAATGTTTATCAGATTTAATATAGATATTTCTAAAAACAACGATACCAACAAATCTAAACCACGACACAAAAGGGATCATGATATTCTTTGAAGTATTCGAAAATAATATTGAAACCTATAAGCCTTTTTCAAATTGCCACATTGCTGAAAATTGTAGTTTTTTAAAACGAAACACGAAAATGCGTGACTTCAGAGTTCAATTTTTTGTTTTGTTTTAGTTTGCACTTTTGTTACTCCTTTTATTACGGGAAAGATTGTAAAACGGTATTTTAAATACTCTAATAAAAAAGTATACCTAATTTCAGACAATACTTTAGTTTTTTTTATTCCTAATAAGCTGATTTTTGTATCATTTAAACTCGTTAAGTGGTGTGGATAGCTTTGTATGACACTGGATTTATGTAACGTCATAGAATCAAAAAAAAATGTTCACATTGCTTGCATAAAAGGTAAACCATTTCCGTAACACTTTTATAAAAATAGAACATATTGTAGGAATCCATTTATATATCTGCTAATAATACCATGATTTTTTTTTGATGAAGTCATTAACAGCTGGATGTATACGTCTGTTCTGTTGTACCCACGGCTGTCATTTTTACTTCGTCACTCTTAGTGAATTCGTTACCAACTAAAGTAAAGTACGTTTTTTTAACCTTATTATTTAGGAACAGGCACACAGGAAAAGCAAGAGGGTGTAATCTGTGTAATGGAATGGCCTTCACTCTTACAGAGACTTTCCGACAGAGATCGTAAGTACCTATATTGGTACTTCTTTTTCGATTTCAGTATGCAAAAAATTTACCACACAGATGTTATATTTCGTTCAGGTTACCTGTGATGAATATCTGCTTACAAATTTTTTTAAATATTATCTCATTTTACATGAATATTGCAAATCACCTTCAAGAAAATCTTTATAAATTAAGAAATCGTGCACCAGAGTTGATAAAATCCGTTCCAGGGGACCTAGCGCGGGAGATCGATAAAACCCAAAAAACCCTTGTTGGCGATATTTGCGAGCACGATCAACAATTGATAAGAAATGTTCCGACGCCGACAGTCGATTGACAAATTTTAGCATGTCAAAGGTGTCGGATGAGCCCGATTAATTATCAATACACGCATTTTTTTAACAATGTCTTTTAATATGAACAAAAAAATCCTGGCTTATTAATTGAATTGAAAGAAGAAAGTGGTCAATTGGGTCCGTTCGGGCTTGGAGAAATGAAAATTGTTCAAATAATATATAAATAATAATAATATATAACCATAAACTGACTAACTACCTTTTTAGTATCAAAAATAAAATCCGGATATTTTTTTACATTAGCTCCAAACAGGAGGCCCTGAGGGAAAAATTCCCTCAGGGCCTAGATCATCTTTGATAATGCTGTGTGGAAGGTTTTCAAGGGAAAGGAAAGAGAGGAGGTCCTGATGTGCTAGCACGGTCGCTCGATATGAAGTTACCGACCGATTGTCGGTAAGTTCTCATCGTTCCCTAGGACAACTGCAAATCTCAAACGTACAAACGACAGTTGATATCGAATACATTGAGGACACTTAGTCATTGTGAACTGTCACCTATTCGTTTGCCATCTGCAGTTGTCGTAGGGAACGATGAGAAGTTACCGATAGTTATCATATCGATCGTTATAGAGCAAGCGTGCTAGGGCCTCTGGGAAGGAAAAAGGTTTGAGGGGTAGTTAGGAATCTGGAGATAAATTTGGCCAGGAGTGATGGACGTGTGAAGCCATCCCTCCCACTGCAGTGCAAGGCGATGGGTCGAGAGGGTCCGGCTGGAGAGATCAAAAGGACTCCCTCAACCATACTCTCCCGATCCGGCCTGCCACGCAGATCCCGTACAAACCTAACCCCATGAACCCGGGCATCCCTGCTAAGTCACCAAACGTAGAAAAACCACTTGGGGTGACCTGTGGCAGAGGTGTTATTCGTCCAATAAATGATTCCCGGGGCGGCGGTACCCATAACCGTCTCCCAAATTGACTGCCAATGCAAAGGAATGGTGAATCATAGACAATATAAAGATTTATTATTTATTTCATGTCAATATCGGATTGGCTATTGTCAACGCAACTGTGCTCGGAATATCGTCGGCAGTTAAGCCTTCCGATATTGGTAAGTTAACAATGTAACCGTGATAAACCTCCTGATACTTATTGAACACATATTTTCGGAAGCTCTATTTATTTTGTCATCTTTGGTACATACGAGTAGTACATTACATAAGTCGTTGTCAACGAAATTCTAACATTAAATTGTAATTATTATATTTCTAGTCTAATGGCAATATTTTTTTCTCTCGTCATCAGTATCTCTTAAATAACAGCGGCATAAAAGAAGTCAAGTTTTTTTTCTATCAATATGTGAATTATTTCATATCATCCGATCGCATCTATCGGTCGGATACAGTCGTGTATGATTTGAATAGAGTTTCCTGTCCATCAGCGACAAACGTATAGTTAGTATGTCCGAATATGATTTAGTGCTGGTTAATTATATTATAAGGAAATTGCGGCGTGCCGGTGTCTTCCTTTCAGTTTCTTTTGGCAAAGGAAAAAAGTTAATGCTTGTAAAAGACTGGATAACCGTGGCAGTGCAGCAAATTGGACCCAAAGCTAACAAAAACGAAATAATTTTATCTTACATAATACTTATGCAGGTTTACAGGCACTTTTAAGTCACTGTCACAAACTTCACGAAATATTATTTGTGAACATCCACATGTAATGTTAATTTGGATGTTATCTAAGTCTGTATAAATTCTACAGTTTCCACCGATTTCGTTCAAATTTAGTTAGGGGGCAACTGAATTCGAATATTCTGCCAAAATGAACAATTTTGGCAGGCATCTAATTTCTATAGTTTTTCACCGATTTATTCCAAAATCGGAATGGAGAAGGTATGGGTTGAGCTGAATTAGAATCTACTCACAAAATGCGTGATTTCTAATATGCTGAATATCTATAGTTTAGCACCGATTTATTCCAAAATCAGAATAGGGAAGGTTAAGGTGGAGTTGAAATGGAGGCGTCTACTAATATCTACAGGAATTTCAAAAACTGAAGAAATCGGACGAATATCTATGAGAATCCATGTGTTGACTAATATCTATACGAGGTATGTTGGAACAACATCTATGGGAACCAAAGTGAGGACGAATATCTACAGCTCAAACTGCTGACTAATATCTACGGAACAGGTGATGTGGACGAATATCTACAGTACTGGCAGAGGTTGGATTTGCAATTATGTATAGCATATTGGCATAAAGTAATATTGCGTTTGTTTTTTTTTTTTACTTTCTTTTGTATCACAAACCATGTTTCACAAACCTAGCGTAGCCGCTAAACTACTTGAAAACTGGGATGTTTTTCTTGCCTTGACGCGAACAGGCGCTACGAAGGGGACACTTTCTTTTGTATCACAAACCATGTTACACAAACCTAGCATAGCCGCTAAACTACTTGAATTCTGGGATGTTTTTCTTGCCTTGACGCGGGCAGGCTTTATGCCAATTTCAATATTACAGCAAAATACGTAATATTATGCAAAAACTTCATGTACGTACTTTAAACGTTTAAGCCTTTACATAATTGAAGTAATTTATGCTTTTCCGTACAACCTCTTGCTCAGCTGCCCTCTGTAGATATTCCCACCTAAGCTCCATAGAGATTCGTCACCACTGGGACCATCATAGATATTAATCCGACCTTAGCTCTGTAGATATTAGTCTTCACTCTGAAGGTCATAGATATTTGTCCAACATATGAGCTGTAGATATTCGTCTGACATACAGGCTGTAGATATTAGTATCTGGAGTCGTTGAAATAGAACCTAAAGACAAAATTCACAATTTGGGCTTTCGTCTTGATTACGGTCCTCCACCAAATCGGTTTCCAAGTGGCCATTTTGAAGTTCTACAGATGAGCACCAATGTTTTTCAAATTTTATTAATAGTTTCATACTCCGCCTACTGGTTAATACGGAATATTTTTTATTCAAACAGTTAGATTTTGCTTTATTATTACGAAAATTGAGTATTTATGTCGGGGGAGACGAAAAAACATGCATTTTATATTTCAATTTTATAAGATTATTTCACTTACGCGAAGTATTTGACAGCCACGTTTGGCCAAGTGAAACAGGCTTATACAACTTCAATTACTACAATATACAATTATTTACGTGCACAAAATAGGTTATTAGGTTCTTAAGCTGGGTAACCTAAGTAATTCGTGCGTATTTAGATTGAAAAAAATCGCAAATATCAAATCCAAAGAAATGGCGGCAAAGGAAATGTTCCGCTCCATATTATCCATGCGTATCCGTGTATCGAAATTCGAATTCCGTATTATCCGGTAAGCGGGGTAGTAAACATTTACCCAAATTTTATATAGAGTAGTTTAGGCGGGAGCTAATCTCGAATTTTAACCAAAAATGCACATTTTCGACAACCATCTTGAAATTAACTCAAATATCTTACCAAAATGCACGGGGGGACAAACAATGCAATGCAATGCAACTACTATACATTGCAGTGAACGATAATTACCGGAAATGTGTTAGACCGGAGGAAAAGATGGGTATTACCGTTTTTCTAGAAGCACAAAACTTTTAACTAAAACTTTTTAAAGAATACTCGCGAATGTAATTCCGCATTCAAATGACATATTTTGGGGCAAACAAAAAATAAATCGAAAATTTTACCGGAGACCGAAAATTAGTTTACATTTTTTACTCCAAATAATGTCAGGAATCACTGGATAAAGTAGTCTAGTATGTCCCTTAATACCCTGTATACAATTTAGATTTTTGGAATTCAAAATAAAACCATTCCGGACATGTGACAGTTATAAGTTTAGGAAATGCCACTAGTACCACAATTTATAATCTGGTAAAAGATTATTTAAAAATTTAGATAAATAAACTAAAACAACGGTTATTTTCTAACTGAACGTGAATATTGACCTTTATTTTCAGAGTTCATCTGCTTGATTTAGATCGACATATGAACTGTAAAGCTAAAACTCTATCATGCAGCGGGGGTCAAAGTTTTCTGGGTTAAATTCTATCGTATCGCAAAGACAAAAAACTGCATTTTTCCCTATCGAACATAATATTTATTATTTTAAGCAATAATTATTAGCCTGAAACACCAATATTGAAATAATCTTCCGAGAAAAGATACATATCGCCGACGGGACTCGACCCCGCACCCTTTTGATTGCCGGTCAAGTGCTCTACCATTAAGCTACGGCGGGAAGATTCTTTCAATATTGATGAGTGTTTCAGGCTAATAATTATTGCTTAAAATAATTGTTAACCTTTGTGCTATGCATAAAAAGTCTTGTCTTAAACATTAGTTGATCACTTAAAAAATAATAATTAATATTTATTATGTTATGAATTCTGAACATCTGATTTACGTCACTAGTTTTACCATTTTTTCCTACAGATCCATGAAATCAAATACTTTTTAGTAATTGAATGAAACAAATAACTTGGTATATACCACCGATATAATTACAATTATCGACATGTTTCGAAACCGAAGCTTTCTTTGCCAGGATAATGAAAAAATGAACTGTTAATCAATTTTCTCAATATCCTGACGAAGAAGCTCAGATCTTTACCTTAACCTAACCACTTAGTTTTAACCACGTTTATTGAGGTTAAAACTAAGTATTCTAATAATTTGGATTTAAAATGGTGCCACAAAATGAGTTTGGTGTGTTTGAAGTAGTTATATTTATTTATTTTTCAATAACCCGTTTAATCACAGGAGACCATATTTGTCCCAGCTCACATAGGTCTCACAGAAATCGTTGTTTCTCCCTTACTATCATAGTCAGAAATGTGATCTAAACGGTATTGGAAAGAGAATACATCAAACTATATATTCAAATCTAAAAGAAAGCAACAAAAAATTAAAATTTACCCCTTTCTGAAACCAAAATTTCCGATAGCAATTTGAAAAAAAATTATGGAACTTTGTGAATTTTTTAAGAATTTTTTTTACATGAAATGAAAAAAAGTGAGGCGACAGTAAGGTTTATAATTCATTTATCTAATGAAATAAGTACCTATGTGTTTTATTTTTTTTTCATTATCAGTAATTTTAGTTAGAAAAAAAAGTAAAGTGATTGATTTTGAACACTTTTTAAAGTTTTCGCAAAAAAAAAATTATTTAAAAAATACATTGTAATTTTTAATATTGAAATTTGAAAACCTATTTCATCACCTTTCGAAAACAGTTTTTAGTTTTCGATTACGTTAACAAATGTTCCATTTATTTGGATTTTATTGCAAAGCGGGAATATTTTTAGCATCTGACAAAATACGCCAATTTTTTTAAGGGTTGCAATCTTCGCAGACTTCAACATTGACTGAGCCCATTTTAACTCTAGCGCATTGAATTTAATATAATATCTGCAAATATCTGTGTTTCTTTCGCGTCCGGTCCATCCTGTTGATGGTAGCCGTGTTGGATAGTACATTTTTGCTCCGCCAGATTTCGCACGAGCGCGAGCACGAGCGTTACAAGCCCTCATATTGGAATAATCAACGTTTCTCGAGATCCACTAACTGTTCACATAACTACTAGTTTAGCTAATAAGATGAAGCCACAAGCTAAAAATGTATGTATTATTAGGGTGCCTTTTATCTTCACAAATAGTTAATATGCAAAAAAAATTGCTTGTAAACTGGAGTCTAGAGGTCACGATTTCAAATGCAAATGTTTTTTGTAATTATTTTGTGAAAAAATATTTTTAAAAAATCAATGAAATCTGCCACAGATAATTTTAGCCATAAAATTATATTTTGTTGTTTCTTACATGCGTTCGTCTAATTCTAATGAAAAAAAAACTCATACTCCGCTCATATTTTTTTAAAAGTAATTAAATTTTTTTTCTACTCAATGGAAATGGTAGGAAAAGCTTCGATTTATCTAATATATATCGATTTATAGTGAAGACTAACCGGACAATTTCAATGTCAATACGTCATTATACCCAGAAAACATCGATGTTTATTGATGGGGGGTGTAGAATTGGTGTAGAACGATGGCACAAGTAGGTACATACGAAAATAATAATAATTTGCTGCTTAAATCCGGTTTCGATTAATGCCTTTATTAAGACACCTTTAAAACCTTATAATAATTCTAAAAGCGTCATTAAAAAAACCTTCGACACCTCGGCACCCCGGCCACGAGATTATGATGAATAACATTAAGCCAGTGACAGTTGTTGAGCTGTCGGCGGTGACGAGAGAAGGTCACGTGATTTATAATGGATGCTGCTACCATCCTCCGTGGATAACTGACACTGCCTAATGACAGGCCCGATCTCCTTCCCCTCCCCACTGAGGCAGTTCGGTGGCGGTAGCAGAGACTACAATTCACTGTGCCTATACTCTATAGAGGCAAAGGCAACAAAACGCTTGTCATGCTAGTCTTACGTAATGAAGTGAGCGAGAGAGTAATGCTGTTACGTTGATTAAATTTGTATGAACGATTTTTATTATAATGGGTAGAGTGCAAATACAGAAAACTATGGTACAGATTTTAAAGTTAGCATCCGTCCAGATTTTGTCTTATTTTAAAATGACCATATCCCCGAATTTCCTCTATCATTTTGTGTTCCAAAGCAATTTTTTTTTAATATTAATTTTCAGCATTGAATATACTAGTTGTGCGAGACGGTGGCGTATGTACAGATATTATATTACGCAGAGAAGAAATGAATCTGGACAAAAATGATTTTAAATATGCTGAAAAAAAAATAATGTATTGTAGTAATGAATAAAAAACAGAAATGGTTCAACTTGGAGACACAGGGTCTGGGTTATACATAGGTCTGGTTTTGTCTATTAATTTAAATTCAAATTTCATTTCCAAAATGTCGTCTTATAATTCTCAGGCACGTTCGATACACTCTTTCTTTGTTATGTACAAATCAAATACCCTTGTATTTGTGCCCACCGATAGTATAGAAAATTTCATAAAAGTTTTATGACCTGGTTTTGAACTCCGGCCCGTAGTATCTTTTAACCAGGGTGATATGTCCACACGTACCGAGCACTCGGCCGAGAGCACTGTCTTGGTGTACATGTACACTTGGTGAGCACCATCTACTCGGTCCGTGTGATCCAGTCATTAGCTGCCTAACAATAACAAAATTATTATTATTAAATATTACTGTTTTTTATCCAGCCAATACACCGGTGAAGCCACGCGAAAAAATGCAAAATCATACAAAATCTTGTGTTTTTGTTTTGAAAATTTGATCGCTTAGAAATACTATGAATACTTCAATTAAATACTTTGAGTAGAATACATATTAGCCTTTAAAGTAATCGAGTATTTTTTTGATAAACGTTTTAATAAGCTTAGAAAAAAATAATGCGTCTGACCTTTAAAAAATGGTTTAAAGTAAAAAATCTCCTACTTACAAATCCTTTTTCTTCTATGGTTTTATTGAATATTGTAGATAATTAAGTTTCTTAGAGAGTGATCGGATAAAATTTTAATATTTATTGCTGAACTTCACAAAATAAAATAAAACGTGCATTTCGGCGACGTTTATTTTCAGTGAATGAAAACAGGCGGTACCCAACGAATTTGTAACTGCGAATTTCATCCTTATGCCATGAACAGAAGGATTTTAGCGCGTCGTTCAGTCGCCGCCCAGAATTGGCGGCGGACATGCCTTAGTCTACGCGGCGCTTCGATCTTTAAAAATATACTTTCGGAATAACAAAACACTGTAGTTGGCTAGAGATTAGGGTTTTTATTGGTAAACGCCCAAAAATCGTTCGCTCGATCGAAAAACCGAATGAGTCAAGGACAAGTGAATCGTCTTAACAAGCAAGAGTCTTTTTAAAATGATTTACCTTGTGGTATCTACATATTGTTTCATCCGTGTAACAACACTCAATATTTTAAAATAACTTTGAAGGTCAAATAAGCAATATGCTTCAAACTCCACGTTGAGATACTTTGTATATTACAATAAAAATGATTTTATCTTAATTTTTGAAATATTTACTATATTTTTTGTACAAGCACTAACTCGTTGTGCGGAACGGCAATACTCCATCAGTAGCCAAAAGCTTTGTCGGAATTCCGAGACGAAAGCTCCTGAATCAAAGCGCGGGGAGCTTTTATACGAATTTACATTTAATTTCAATAGTTCCGAACTCATTCCGCCCTCATTCAAATGTCAGGCCACGTATCATTAGCCGCGATATATATTCTATTAACGATTGGTGATAAGTTATGATGGTTTTTTTCCGATGGTTATTATTGCCGGGGGCTTTGTGGCAGGGAAAGGGTCGCAGGGAAGCGGTATGGCGGCAATGATTTATTCCGAGATTCGGCAAAGTCATCGTGTGATTAAAGACGATTCAAAATATTTATGGGATTCGGTGGATTGCGGCCATAATTGTTCGGGCAAGCAGTAAACTGTGTGATTTTGAATAAGATTTAATGAGTATTGTTGTGTGCTCATTCTTCCTAATCACTGCAGCTAAATTAATTCACTCGTTAATTTTTATGAAATGACCTTAAAATGCATACCTACACGTTCTTATTTGCTTGCATTTTTAAACGAAAAGATATTTACAATATCGCATGCTGTGAAGGTGAAGGGGAAGGATGTAGACGGAACATCTTGAACAGTCTTTCCGATTATCCGAGATACATGCTGTGGTATATATAGCAGTGATGTGTCGACACAATGATGTGTTAAACAAGAAGTGCTTACTCCCCGTTCACAAAAAAATACTATCAACAGTCTCTGATAAGTATGTAGAATCACCTCCATTAATAATGTTCGGATAATTTATATAGCGCCGTTTTCGTGAGAAAATCACCTCAAGGGCGCTCGAAGTTACGTATTATTTTCTAAATTGTTGATAATTCTAATGAATGCTAAGTAGGTAACCGTAGAGGTAGTATTTAATTTGTGTATTTTTTTATTTTACCAGTAACTACGTTCTAATGATATCCAAAAACTGGTTAGTAGGCACCTGATTTCACAACCACTGGAGCGACAGAGCAATTTAAATATTTTTTCTCGGACTGCTAAAGGATATTTTTCCGCCCACATTAAAAAAAATCATACCTCTGAATTTTAATATGGAAACATACAAACTGATTATAGTTCTATGTATTCCCCTAACTTTTGTCTATTATCATATACATATATGTAGGATTTATGTAAAAAAAATCTTTAACCTTAAAACATTTTATAGAACCTAGAGAATAGTTTTGTTATATTTTGAATGTACAATTTATTATATAGTCGTTTTATTAAAAACAATTTTTTTAGCAATCCGTGGTTTTGGAAATAGTGCCATAATGTGGAAAAAAGCGCTCGAGTGGATAATAACAACTATTAAATATTAAAAACCTCTTTATTTTTCAAATTCCCTGAACACCGAAGCATTAACTGTATATTTTCGATGAACTGTAATGCTTTTAAAATTTAATTGATATTGAACATTTATTGGTTAAAATTATACAAAAAGCTCTTATCTACGAAAAGTTTAACCGCCGTAATTGCATGTTTCAATATTAAAATAGACACTTTTCCCTTAAGGGCTGGGAAACATCCCCTGGACACATTGCAATATTACTATGCAAATCGCGCTCAAAGTAGTCAATCTGTGAAAAGGGTACTCTGCCTGGATGGATGGATCCATTGATCAACTGCAACCTGAGTGACACATTGACTATACTATGCAGATTAAACAAACAAACCAAAGCTTGAAACAATCAAACTCAGGCCACTTCCACGAAAAATCTCAACATTTCTACTGTATTAATGGTGAGGTATTAAGCGTAGTTTGCATCCTTTTTCAGAGTGCCTTTGCTGTGATGCAGTTTTTACTAGGGAGAGTCACGGCAACAGGGTGGTTCAAATTCAATTTAGCATTTTGATAGGCCTGCTCGTCTATTAAAGTCAAAAAGGGCTTGTCAAATGAGTTTATAGTAAAACTGTCGACGTGTCGAGGGGATTGGAACATGACTTTATAATACACCAAAAGGGGTCTTCTGGTTTGGGTGACAGATAAGATACGACTATAGACGATAGGAGATAAATCATATTGTCTTCTAGAATAAATTACATTACTCTGGGAGGCTATAAATCTTTCAAATTTAACGTGGTGGGAAATCTGTGAGAAAAACTATAAAGTGCATTTTTTTAAGTGTTTGATTTTGAAATGAGAATATACTTAGTTCCTACCGGTAAGTCCTAAAAAAGTTTTTGAAATTTTGAACAACGATAAGAAAAATAGTGCAAATTTGGGTGCTTTTTTTTGTAAACCTAAGAAGGATTGGGAACTTGTAAGCAAGTTGTTGGTATTTTTCGTGTACATAATCTCGTTTTTCAAGTAAAAATATGGAGTTCGACCATCTTGGAAGCATATAATTTCATTTTGCTCTCATTCGTTTTGTTGTGGCGATAATTATTACCTGGTGATATCGCGATGGAACTATGTATATAACTATATTCTGATTGTTTTGTGTGCTCCTTAGCAGAGATACAGTAGTAAGTGATTGGTTATCTGTTTTTCCTTCCAAACCTTGTTCTTTCCTACACATTTTTACGCTTTAAAAATATTAATCTATACCTCGTGGCTTTGGAATAGATTTGCAGGACAGAAATTGATCATATGAAAGACAGCCAAAAAATAAAAGAGAGCGCACCAGGTATCTCCTAGTGCTCTCTCTTTTATTTATACTCTTTATTTTAAGATATTTGTTACTAAGCAATTATAATAATTGGTAAATTCGATTTTCTAATAAAGCTCCATAATTCATATTACTATGTTTAGCTGAGAGAGATGTTTTGTAAGGTTTTGTTGTTTTTTTTTTGAAGAAAAACGGAAATAGTAAAATTGATTATGCAAAAGTGAAATTGTGCGGAATATGGTACTTTCACAAACGAGGGATGCTGTTAAAAATGTATGGAATATTTAAAGATCATTTTTCTGATTTTAATCATTGCATTAGAAATGTTTGTTTTTTATGTTTTCATTCGAATTTATTCATTTTTAACGTTTAAAACAAAACAAAACGGCCAGTGATTGCCAACGACGCTTTGTGCGCACGTCATCAAACAAACAAAGTAGAACTGTTGGAATTTTTTCAAGAAAGAACAACTCTTATGACGTCACACGTCGAAAATGTCGTTTTGGCGGGATTACAAAAATGGGCAACTTAGACTCGCTGTAGAAAATTTATTCGTCAAAATAAAAATAAAATAAAAATGTCGTAATAATCGTAATTTTTTGCTTAGTTTTTTTAAGCAATAAAAAAAATTGTGGAAATACCCTATTGCAATGTACTGTTTCAACCATGCTGAAAGTTTAGTGAATTATTCGTGCTTGCTGAATTAATAATCCTACTACTGTAATGCATACATGTATTAATTAGATGCGACACTGAGCTAAAAAGTGGTTCTACTTTGTTACTACAAGTCGCGGGTTCGAACCCGGCGGGCGCAAATAAATTTTATTTGATTAGTTTGTGTTATTTCACAATTAATTCATAAAAATAATATATACTATATTTGCGGCACGTTCCAGAGTGGAAGATACTCTCAGTATCGCCCTGGTGTAAGACCACCATTCAGAATTGAAACGTCGCTTGAAATGGCTTTAACCGTGTTTAGTGACTAGATCTGAATAGCCAGGTATTTCCCCACCTTCCTCTTCCTCCTTTCCTTATCTTCCCCACTTACCTTCAGCCTCATAACATACCCCAATTGGGGATGCCATAGTCTCACTGGCTCCAGACGGGAGCAGTTGGAACTCTTGTGAGGTATTCACTATTAAAAATTAAAAAAAACTTCAAAAGTTTTCCAAGGCCACAGGAAGGTGCATTTTTAATTCATTAAAACTACTCCCTCCTAACCGATTGGATCATGTTTTCAGGCGATGTTTCGTACACGGAGAAAAATGTTATTAGAAAAAAAACGATCATTTTAATAGTAAATACTGTTAAATACGGGACGGAAGTTCTTACGAACAAATTAACAGTGTTTCAATGTTTATTGGCGGTAAAATACGTACGAAATTACATATACCAACAAATTATTTTTACATGTTCCCGCCAATAAACATTGAAACCCTGTTAATTTGTTCGTAAAAACTTCAGTCCCGTTTTTAACCGTTTTTACTATTAAAATGATCTTTTTTTCAAATAACGTTTTTCTCCGTGTAGGGTCTGGTCTGTCTGGTCTGAAAATTGTAGTAGTTTTTTGCAATAGTGTTAAATTTTATCGTTGCGATTCCAGAGGTCAGAGTGGTTACTCCTCATGTCCCATATTTTACGTTGTTATTATTTTAAGTCTTTTTGGTTTTGTTTTAATCAAGTTTTCGTTAGGAGATTGCACATAATGTAAACACTAAAAATACAGGAAGTTAACTAAAACATTATGACTTTCACCTTAAAAATCTTTACAGACCAAACTACAGAAAATAATACGCGTTTTGAATTAAAATGATTGTCGCAACTTTTAAATCAACAATCACGCGATGATGACAAAAAATATGCCATTTCATCTACATATATTATACCCACAAGAATAGGTACAAGAACAGGTAGATAGGTAGGTACCTACCTACAATATAGATACTTGGTATATAACTTGTCTTTACAATAAGTTCGCAGTTCAAGTGAACCTTGAAAAATTCAATAAGTGATAAGTTTATATTAAATTAAACAAATTACTTTGTGTAAACAACTAACACAAGTTATAATATCTACGTCTTTCAAAGCCGATAGTTTCTTCGTCGGGATAATAACATGATAACAAATACTCTGAATAACAGACTTAAATTTATTACCAAAAAAAACTTAGGTATATTTTCAGTTTATGAAAACCTATTAAATAGGGAGGAAAAATATCGAAAATGTCTCAATACTAAAAAATCTGATAGACGCGTCAAGATACAATAAGCTACTAACTTTTGGCTGAATCCACTGTGCCTTGAATTAACAAACTCTGTGTGAGCTTGTCCTTGTCGGGTTGAGGTTAAGTGTCGCGTTTCGGTGGTCTCTCTATCTCCGTGCTCCGTGCCACACCGTCCAAGTGTTCGGAATACTTTGGCGCACCGCACATTGCCGCTGTAATCTCATGACAGGACAAAACTCCGGCGGAGTGTTTTACTTTGCGACCACTTCACAGAAGCCACTGAATACGAAACCCCTAGAAATTTCAATAATTCGCGTAATCGTGACCTCTAAACCAGACAGGTAAATAATTCATAAATTTTTTAAGGTATTAATTTTTTACTTGAATTTGTTTAACGAATTTCACATGAATCAAGAGAGAATTGAGCTTACTTCGGGCCTACCAGGCATACCATAACACATTTCAATCTGATACGTTTTTAGATTTTCACGGCCAAAAGCATTTTCGTTGTTTGTTTTTGGGGTGTTATGCCGTGTTGTGCTACCTCCTTCTTTAGCCGACGTTTCGGACAGCGTTGCAGTGTCCATCATCAGGGCAGATCCGGTAAATCAAGTAGTTCACTTTCTTCTGAAATACCTACCAGCTCGTAGTGGATTGAAGCTCACGACACGGTATCGCTTCCAAGTAAATAAGCACACACTTAACACAACAAATTCACATCGAGGTTGAGGTGAAAAAATATTTCAATCTGTTCTTGAAAAATTGTATCAAAAAGCGATTTAATTTAATAATTTGACATTTTATTTGAGGGTATTAATAATTGTCCATTGGAAAACCTATGAAGTATTTTGTTGGCTTTCTATTTTTCTACTGGTGAAATTAATCGGGCATTCAAAAAGTTCCTATTCTCTATTTTCATGCGCGTGTATAATTAAATTTATTCGTGTACTCAACTGTACTTCCTTTGGGTATTATTGTGCTTTTTAGTACACGTACATCGATGGCACGGCTATACCTTTGTGTACTTTACGGCACAACCTGAGAGAGACTAATAAAAGCCGTTCTATGTTATTAATTTTTAGTGTTAGATTTTTTTTTCATTTTCGTATTTCGAATTTTTTTAATGCTTGTTCGTTTATTTAATTTTTTTATAATTTTTATTTATGTATTGTTATTAACTTTTTACCTAATCTTATTATTTCTGTTTTTTTTATTATTACTATTTTTCATATGGAATGTATTGCATTGCACTACCCCTGTATACATTCTGGAATAAACTATTATTATTATTATGTCCTCTTGTAATTCTGTGGGGTATGTTGTGACTTAAATAATGTTACAAAGAGGCAAAGAATTTTCAAGAAGAGCGAATCTTCCTAAATCCCAACCGGGAATATTTCTAAATAAACATGAATCTGATCATTTAAAGTAACTTGACGATGATATCAGAATACCCCCAGTAGGAGTTAATATATGTACAAAAAAAATTAAAGCATTGGATCATTTCTTATTATTACATATTATGTCATAGCACATAAAGGTAGAGGGTTCAAATCCGTGCGTGCGCTAATAAATTTTATTTGTTTAATTTGTGTTATTTCACAATTAGTTATTTTAAAATAATTTACATATAGCATATTTGTAGCAGAGTGTAAGCTAATCTCAGTATCGCCTTGATGTAAGACGTAAGACCACCGTTCAGATTTGAAACGTTGCTTAAAATGGTTTTAGCCGTGTTTGATGACCAAATCTGAATAAACAGGTACTTTCGCACATTCCCCTTTCCCATCTCCTTCCCCTTTCCACTTCTTTCAGCCTCACAATCGGAGATCCCATAGTCTCATTATATGCAAACGGGTCCTGTTGGGACTACTCGGTATTCCATACAAAAAGATTTTCTTCTGACAAGTTACATTCTTTTCCTGAAAATATTTTTGAATAAATATAAAATCACTGCAAGAAAACTATAAAAATACATTGACATTATGCACTATTTTGTAGTACTATGATAATAAATAAAATTTATTAAACTTTAGTGAGCACATAATTTTTGATTTTAAAACTTAACTTTTTCTCCACCCATACTCTTTCATTTTTGTTATTATTAGTCAACCAATGTTTGATTCTTTTCATTTGTTTCAGCATAATTATGTTTTAAAACCCAGGCGAAATTACTGTGTGACATTTTACAGATTTACGATTTACGTAATAGGTGCAAAACCATGTAATTTTTTTAACACACTTTAAAACTTATATTTTATGTACTGTGTATATCTTGTAAACAAATAAATAAAAAGTAAATGCATATTGTAAATATATAATTTTTTAAATCTGGGAATCGATGGGTCTCTAAATTGGTGAAATCAGTTTCTTTTAAATCAGTAAACATAACACTTCTAGAGATTAACCCTTCGCTGGTGACCGGCCTGTCCCACTGTGCGATCACTTCATCGCAGCCAAAGGTTGACAGAACTGATTTCAATGGATTTTCAAATCAAGAGCTTTAATTGACTGGTAACTGTCTGTGTCAATCAGGAGTGCCTACTTTCTTCAAGGTTATATACCTCCGACACCGGTAGACAACCAGGCAAGGTTTTTTAATCAACCTATCTATAAGACGCTGAATCTAAACTGAATGGTCCGCTCAGTATCGACAATGCGAGAGAATCACTCGGGATCGTAACGTTTCTTGACAATGTATCCAGCTTTGTTAGGTGACTACATCTTAATATCTATGTAGGTACTCGTAAAAGTCGTAGATTACGTGGCGATTTTGTCTCATGATGCTGTTTTATACCGAAGAGACAACACATCATCAATCAGATATAGTTTTAAACATTTATTTTCACATTTAAAAATATGTTAAATCTTTCAGGAATTATATCGATTTAATTTATATCGGTTGCCTCGTAGAAAGAACAATAAAATTATTAATGTTTTTATTTACATTGGCCGGCGTTGTCCAGGGGTAAGGCTTTAGATTCCCATTCCAAAGGTCGCGGGTTCGAAACCGGCGTGAAATTTTATTCGATTTATTTCACAATTGTGGAAGATACTCTCAGTATCGCCCTGGTGTAAGACCACCATTCAGAATTGAAAAGTTGCTTGAAATGGCTTTAGCCGTGTTTAGTGACTAGATCTGAAAAGCCAGGTACTTCCCCACCTCCCTCTTCCCCATCTCCTGCCCTCTCGAGGGTATTACCCTCAGCCTCACAACATACCCCAATCGGGGATGCTATAGTCTCACTGGCTCCAGACGGGATCAGTTGGGACTCTTCTGAGGTATTCTCTATTAAAAAAAAAGTTCCACATGGATGGCACTTAGGAAAAAATCCCTCAGGGCATTTGTTATATTTGGGGATGCTGTGTGGAGGAAGGAGGGGATGAAGGAGTAGAAATTCTGGGAAGAAAAAAAAATATGAGGGGTAGGTAGAAATCTGGGGTAAATGTGTCCAGAAGTGACAGACATACGAATCCATCCCTCAGGCTGTGGAGCAAGGCAATGGCTCAAAAAAAGTCCCTCTGGAGAGGTCTACGTTATATTAGGTCTCCCTCATCCAGTCTCTCCTGATCCGGCCCGCCACGCAGCAGGGGGACAAACGCATTAATTGCTAATACCTAAATTAGCACTCCGGTTAACCACTGGAACGACAGAGCAATTTAATTTTTTTTCTCGGATAGCTAAAGGAAAATTTTCCGCCCATATTAAAAAAATCATACCTCCGAATTTGAATATGGAAACGTATAAACTGATTGTAGTTGTAAATGGCCAATGAATTCACCTATCTTTTGTCTATTATCACATATTCGTAGGATTTATAAAAAAAATATTATAAAATCGTTAACTTTAAAACATTTTGAAGAATCATTTTGAGAAAGAATATTAATATTAATCTAAAAAAGGCAACAAAGCAATCCGAGGCTTTGAAAATAGTTCCATAATGTGGCAAAAAACGTTCGAGTGTTTAATATAGCAAAAAGTGGAGATTTAATAGTTAATTTTAATATTTAATTTAAAACCGTCGATAATGGAAATAATTCAGATCAACGTAACTTCGAAAAATATTTTTTTCCTTTTGATGATTGAAAAGTCTACATTTTCGGAATTTTGAATAAAATGCCAAATATCAAAACAACACTATACTTCTTGAACTTAAAAACAGTAACAATGCAGAAACCAACCTTTAAACAGCTCTGCTGCCAAAACTACAAAATCGCACATCGGAAATTGTTCTTTGGGACCGTTGATATGTAGGAAACAATAATTAAACAACAATAAGGCCTAACTCAATCGCGACCCAACTTTTCATTAAACAACAATAAGGCCTAACTCAATCGCGACACAACTTTTCATTAAACAACAATAAGGCCTAGCTCAATCGTGACCCAACTTTTCATTAAACAACAATAAGGCCTAATTCAATCGCGACCCAACTTTTCATTAAACAACAATAAGGCCTAACTCAATCGCGACCCAACTTTTCATTAAACAACAATAAGGCCTAACTCAATCGCGACCCAACTTTTCATTAAACAATAATAAGGCCTAACTCAATCGCGACCCAACTTTTCATTAAACAACAATAAGGCCTAACTCAATCGCGACCCAACTTTTCATTAAACAATAATAAGGCCTAACTCAATCGCGACCCAACTTTTCATTAAACAACAATAAGGCCTAACTCAATCGCGACCCAACTTTTCATTAAACAATAATAAGGCCTAACTCAATCGCGACCCAACTTTTCATTAAACAACAATAAGGCCTAACTCAATCGCGACCCAACTTTTCATTATGATTACGATTACTTTGAAATAGAAGTCCTCGCGTAGCAGTACTAATTATTATCGTATCTATCATTAATGTAAAAAATGTTTTTTTCTTCCGCCCGGGTGCACTGGAGTTCATCTCATTGAAATTCAAAATCATTTGCCAGATATCATTTAAATCCATTTCCAGGAAGGCTGAGACAATCATGGTTCGTGGCAATGGCCACAGTTCCCAGGCGATGACACAGTGTTATGCATAAAATATGAACATCATCATCAATAGTTCATTACAGACATCCATTTTATATGTCCAAGCGGTGATATTTCATCCAGTCATCGTCATGACAAATGCCGCCACGATTTCATCGCGCCAGGGTTACTTAATGAATTGATTTACACTTCTCAATTATTAATCTTCAATCAGTTGATTACCTATTCTCTTTGCTTTTATTAATATCGTTTCTTGTAAACAAGATTTTAAATTATACTTGTTGTGGTTATTAAACAAACATTGTCACACGGAGAAAAATGTTATTCTAAAATACGCTCATTTTAATCCTAAAAATGGTTAAAAACGGAACTGAAGTTCTTACGAACAAATTAACAGTTTTTTAATGTTTTTGGGCGGGAAAATGTAAGAATAATTTGTTGGTATACGTACGAAATTATGTATACCAACAAATTATTCTCACATGTTCCCGCCAATAAACATTGAAACCCTGTTAAATAATTTGTTCGTAAGAACTTCAGTCCCGTTTTTAACCGTTTTTACTATTAAAATGATCGTATTTTAGAATAACATTTTTCTCCGTGCATCACAAACCCAAACCTCAAGCGGGCTGGACCGGGAGACGACCGCACGACTTAACTTTTATACAATGATTTTTATATTGTATGAACGAGGTAAAAGTGAAGCGTCTTCTTGCAAATTCTATAAATAAAACTAATGTGTTTAATGAACATTTTAACGTTTTCATGAAAAATGTTTGTGAGCTCTTTTCAACGTATTTCATGTCTGAAATTAAAATATATAAATATTAATGTACATTTGAAATTCAAAAATTTTAAAAGTAATTTTATCTAGTTTCTTAAATGAGATATGTTATAACGTCATCTTCTAAAATAAGACATATCGTCACCTTAAAGCAACCGTGAGATATCTTCGAAAACATCACTTAAGTATGCAGTTCGATGTAAAATTGTGAGCTCTACATGATACATTACTTAGATATTTTGAAAAAAAAATGCCCGAGTTACAAGTAAAATCTCAATATTGAGATATTTCCAAACTTACGTATACTTTGTCAAAATTAGTCTGAAAAAGTTTATTTATTTTTCTATTATTACAATTTTATATTGAAGTTAAATAATTTACCCCTCTAATACCATATCATTAATCTGCAACATTGGTTAATTTGATTCTGCTAGAACTCACGCAAACCTAAAAGTCCTATTATCTCAGAACAGCATTTTTCAAGATATCTATCTCACTGTTGCTTTTAGGTGAAGATATAAGTAGGACATTTAAAGTAACAGTGTTTTACGAGTAGATATACAATATAGATATATAACCTATTTTGGCTGTATAATCAATGAGTAAATCTTTCCAATAACAATTTTTTTAGTCAGTTTCTGTGTTAGTAACGTTTTCACATACACGGTTGTTCATCAATTGTATAAAATATTCACAATGATTTTTAATAACTCTTAATGAGTTTATGGCCCCAGCATTGTTTTTTTTATTCAAATCTACAATTTTAATTCTAGTTAAATGAAAGTTTTCACAATTGACCTTCAAAACACGAGGAAGATCACTGTTTACAGGAAATTTCCAAAAAACCTCCCCATCCCCGTTTCCCCAACCCTTACAGCTAACCTCCCTACCATTAACAGCAAAATTTGGATACTTCTTGATAAGTTTTTACACAGTTGACAATAAGAAAAAGTTCAAAATAAGAAAAAAATACGGCCAACATCTGATTTTGAAAAACTCTAACTTTAACCACTGGAGCGACAGAGCAATTGAAATATTTTTTCTCATTAAAATTATCTCATTCTCACTCCTGACATTAAAAAAATCATACCTCTGAATTTAAATATGGAGACATACAAACTGATTATAGTTCTATATAGCCAATGAATTCTCCTATCTTTTGTCTATTAGCACATATTTGTAGGATTTATAAAAAATATATAATTAAATCTTTAACCTAAAAACATTTTAAAGAATTTATAGAATATTTATTTTGTTATATTTTTAATGTACAATATATTATATAGTCGTTTTAATTTAAAAAAAATGTTTGAAAATTTGACACATTTTGGCAACAAAGCAATCCCGAGGTTTTGGAAATAGTGCCATAATGTGGCAAAAAGCACTCGAGTGGTTGACTAGCATTACATAAACATGATAGTATGATGCTGTACATCTGACGCTATTCGAATTTAAGTAAATGTGTTTTTTTTTCTACATCATAATAATGACAAATTCTTTTATTCCAAACTTGTTTCTTTGATATAAATTGATTGTGATATAAACCGAGTTATATTTTTATTTGATTTAGAATCATTGAATACACCTGACCTTAAGATCAATCCAACAGATCTGTCTTACGTCCCTGGACCAAGTACAATGGTGGAATTACATCCGCATGTATGTAAGTATGGTGACAATCAACGATTAGATATTTGTACTAGACGGTCCACATGGATAAATAGAGAACTCTGATCACTTGAATATTGCCGCGGTGTGACGAAGTCAAGCTACGTTTAGGCAATCAAACTATTACCTCTGCAAACAGAGTGGCGCGTGATCTCATTCGAGTGGGCCAAGCTGATAGATCCCACTTTTTTCTACTGTCAATCGAATGTCATCAAAACGTAATGGACACTTAATGACTGTCTGAGATACAATGACTGTCTGCAAGGCTTGAAAAAAACTTTAAAATTGGGGAAATAATTTCGCTACTACCCAAATCAAAAATGCCAAAGAATAAGTTCAGAAAACTATCGGTACTTACTTATTATATACTTACGATCGATAGGATAACTATCGGTACCTAACTTCCCATCGTTCCCTAGGACAACTGCACATCACTAACAACAGTTGATGTCAAATATGTTAAGGACACTTAGCCATTGTGAATTGTCACTTATTTGTTGGCGATCTGTAGTCATGCTAGGGAATGATGAGAAGTTACCGATAGTTATCCTATCGATTGTTATCGAGCAAGTGTGCTAGGGCCTCTGATATACAATATGCAGTCGGTATAGGGTAAATACAATATTCTTACGCAAAATATTACTAAGTGTCTCAGAATTGATGTGCAGAGGAGATGTACCATCGAATAACAAAAGTATAAAACTTAATTTGATTCAAATGCACCAAGAATATGATATAACTAATAATTGTCTTTATACTGTTATAATATACTACCGTATAAGTACAAACATCGACACTGTAAATAAATTCGTTTGATATCCATACTCATACATTTTACTCACAATATTTAATTATTTGTTTATTTATTTATTTTCTCATGTTCTCCATAAGACAGTTGTTATACACCAATATATCATGGAGAAAATTATAAATTACAAAGTACACAAGGGCAGTTTACTACTTAGTGACATGTGCTAAAAGATAGTTGCTGAACTGTCTGTAAGTGACATTGAAAATGTCGATGGTCAATGCAGAATAGTAAAGCAATTGAGTCGCTCTGTTTATTGGCGCGTTCTGATAGGCAGAAGTCCTCACTTTCGGAGCATAAAAAAGTGCATGGGATCTCCCACGAGTATACTTGTTAGGGACATAAAAATTAACCTCTTTTAACATAGGCGGATTGAGTATGATACCAGAGATTAGCTTAAAAAGTACTATTGTATCTTTTAATTAACTTCTTACTTCCTAATCAGAAATCATAAGAAAATATTATAAATAATGCAACTGGTTTATATAAGTTTCATTAATGTATTATAAAACTGTACGTTTCTTGAATAAACTTAAATTTTTTTTAAATATCAACTTATTATTAAAGATTTTTTAGACTATTTTAGGTTTAAAATTGATAAATAATGCAAAAATATTATAAATTATAATTTTATTTTCTGGGGATCAACTGTTGGATCACCAGCTATTTTAAATAAATTTAATACGAATTGTTAAATGCGAAATTGTTGTCCGATCACTCTTGTTCCTTCGTGATTAATTTAATTTGTAAAAATATCATGTTTAGTATTATCTTATGATTCCCAGATTGATCCTGGAAGAGAAGATCGATGCAAGGAAAGGACCAGAAACACATTGCAGAAAGTGGATAGATGAAGTCATGGAATGGACCGCATCCCGATGGAGGGGTTTTGCGGAAGAAGACAGGAAGAAAGATTGCTTGTCGCCCAACCTCAGCACGAAGACAACACTTGATAATGTTGAATCATTATTAAGAAATGCCAATATCAATCACAAATATGTCCATCATGGGGGTAGATCCGACGATATTGTTATACTATAAATAATTCAATTTCGATAAAAATATATTTTATTATAATGTAGATATAGTACTTACTTAAAAGGAATAAAATGCTACTTTGCCTTCTGTTAGATAATTATTTTTAAATAAAGAAGTTCAGCGAATGCTCTTATTTTTGAACCAATAGCAGAATTTTCACCGAAAGCAAAAAGCTATACACTTACCGCCTCCGCCCACTGAGGCAACTGAAAACTCTCAACTGTCAACTCTCTTTGTATGACAATGTGATGGTCCGCACACTACACAATCACTCAAACACCCGTTGTCAATGGTAACGCAAGCGTTGACTCGCGACTGTCACTGCTGATTGTCCTGGGCGGCCGTTGCTAGTTGCCAGCTGTCAGCTGATTGTTCTTCGTCTATGGTTAAACAAGCTTTTTGACCAATCAAGACAGAGAAAACAGCCGGTTTTAGTTGGTTTTCAGTTGCCTCGACGAAGAACAATCAGCTGACAGCTGGCAACTAGCAACGGCCGCCCACCGCAATTTCACCGCGAGTTACCATTGACAACGGGGTTTTGTGTGATTGTGAAGTGTGCGGGCCATCACATTGTCATACAAAGACAGTTGACAGTTGAGAGTTTGCAGTTGCCTCAGTGGGCGGAGGCGCTTATTGGGGAGGTTTCTTCGGATGCAGACGCCTCAACAAAAGTCAAACGTGACCCTTTTAATTTAAAAAATGTAGAATCATTCGAATCGGAGTATTTCAAGAATATTACAAACAAAGTGCTTCTCTTTCGAGTGGCTTTCGCTGTGCTAAACAATCTAATCCCCATTAAAAAGTACCCATTAAAATCGTATGCCATACGCGCAATTCGCGCTTGCATTATTGTATGCATAACTAATTGGATTACGCAGGCAATCCATTTTATAATTTATATAGAAGCCAAAGCAAAGAACAATTTTAAAATACGCTGCCACCCACGAATAGGTCTGGGATTTGGAAACTCCAGCAATCTACGGATATTTTTGACTCGCCAGGACACCATTGTCCGTTGGTTGGAGCAAACTTTTCATTTGGGACACTATCAAATACCAGAGGATCGGATGGGTGGGCGTTTTCCACGATAGTTAACTTCACCATAGCTACCATAGCATAGCCAATGTAACATTACAAATTGCATTCAATATCAAACATTGTTCATTAAACCACCGTACATACATAGAGTAGTACTAAACTGGCAGACATCGAAACATAATTAATAACGACTCAACATCCATTTTAACTACCACACTCTTATCTTTACACAATACCTAGCCAAGAAATGTTAACTCATTTAAACACATCATTATCATCACCTTGGTGCACCATAAAAAAACACTCGTATGTATTTTGAGTCGAATATTTCATGGAAACAATTAAAACGGAATAAAAACAACACATGTCCTAACTTTTTTATATTATGTTCAACGCCTTTCTTTGAAGAAGATCACAAAAAAGAGCGCCGCCTTTGATTTCGAAACGTCAATCGAACCAGATGAAAAAAATGGCCTCCCATCTACTATAAAAAAACACCGTGACTTTGCTCGCATCCCTTTTGAGTATGACATAAAAATTTAAAAGATTTTTTTAGAAATATATGCGTGTCATCGCTTTTTTTAATATCACTCTTAGATATCGAATATTTAATTGCCTCTCCGAGATACGAATCTGTACACGGAAGATGACGTTCTATTATGAGTCCGTTTTTTTGGTTTGATGCCATTAGGTGCCATGTTATTTTGGTGCCTTTTTCGATGGCACTTAATATAATCGGCGCTTTGTTTTGGCGGAAACATTTTAAGAATAGTGCTGTTACGTTGAATAAGCTTTTAAAGTTACGAAATAAAATATTGTAATTAACGTTTTGTTTTATGTAACCGCAGCACATAAGTTTAAACGGTGTAGCAAATAAATAAAATGTTTGATGATGATGGGTAATGTTGGGAAAGAGAATAAGAAGAGGAAGAATTAGTTTTTAAATTCAGGAGGCAAATATGGGTACCCCCGCCCCGGGAACCATTTATTGGATTGGAGACCTCTGCCATAGGTCACCCTAAAAGGTTCACTTCGTTTGATGACTTCATGGGATAAGTTTTGTCCGAATTTTGGCGGCTTTTGGCGAATTTTGGCGGCCCACCAACTGCGTGGCAGGCAGGGAGGGTCTGGATGAGGGAGACCTTTTGACCTCTCTAGCAGGACTCTCTCGGAACATCGCCTTGGACCGCATTGGGATTCATACGTCCGTCATTCCTGGACACACTGACCCCCAGTTTCCTACCCACCCCATAAAATATTTCCTTCCCAGAATTTCCTCTCCTTCCTTTCCTAAAAAGACCCCCCACACAGCAACTTAAAAGATGGCAAGGGCTCTGAGGGCTTTTTGTGTAAAGCTACATAATATAAAAAACATAAAAGTTGTTATCCAAGAAACTGGGCGTCTTTTACGGTGCTAGATGATTCTTCAATAGTGACCAACTGCTAACTATGTACAAATCTCAAGTACGCCCACCACTTGAAGCCACCTCTGGGCTGGAGCCCTAAAAAACCTGAGAAAGCTACTTGATTCTGTGCAAAAATCTTCCACATGTTTTCATTGGGCATTCAGCTGAGTAACCGCCCAACCCTTTACCCCGGCCATAATGGTCCAATACCTACTGAATTTTTAATGTTTTAAGTTGAAAAAAAAAACAAATCAAAATGTCACCGGAGACCAAATTTCGATTGTATTTTTTTTTCCAAGTAATGACAGGAATCACTGGTTAAAGTATGTCATGTACGTCCTTAGTGTATAGTGTGTAACCACAATGAGTTACGCATTACATAATGGTATTTGTCCTGTAGTATTTCATAAAAGTTTATTTGTATGTATTCACTTGTAAAAAAATAAGTAGTACCATTATTCCCTCGTGAAAAGGATATACATTTCATTTTTGTGATACATATTTTGCGTTTGTTATTATATCTGTGGTGAGGAGAAACTTTTATGTGACCATTTAAAAGCACAGAAGCCCATATTTTATATTATGTGGGTACTGAACAGAGACAAAACATCATTTTAATATTTTATACACCTCCCGTACACACTTTCTTCACACTAAACAGATAATCCTACGAAGTTTTAATTATACGATTTGAAAGAAAACTGATTTTTAATTTGCATAAGGCCTGTCTTTGAGGTACCATTCGAAGAATTTTTTTTTAATTTTTTGTATTTTTGTTTAACAAAATTATTGTAATTGATTGATTTAGAGCACAGGCGTCAGATAGGAATGCTTGCCGTGTGCACACGCCAATTGCACTCCCAACGTATGTACAGTTTTTAAACATCAGAGCAGGTCGTTTCTACGACTCGTTCTAGAGTTCAACGCAGAATAAAGCTGAAGAAATGTAACGGTTTTTTCAGTTTATTTGAATTTGATTACCTACAACTTTTGTCAAACACCTGCCAGACACAAAAACCAAACAACTTACATCAAAAGACGAAAAAAAACATCGTTCGAAATGCTTAAAAAGGACACTAAATCGAATCGTCGACAATCTATCAACCCCCATCTGTTGTCAAATCGAAAAGTAATTTCTGTCAAAGATGTCATTGGTTTTTTTTTGTTCCCTTCCATCGAATAATCAAGGTCTTTGCGGGAAGGTGGGTGCCGATCAACCGGCTTTGGACAAACGTCAACATCAATAATGACGGACGCCGCCCGTCGCATGCATCGTGTAACAGGTAACAGGTACGGGTAACTTGTATCGCGTCCCGCAAAAGTGCAGTGTCATTTCGCTGATTGGTAACATCTCTTAAGTGTTGGTTCGGGGAATGGAGTGATGGAAGATTGACGGGGAATTTGAAGGCACGAGGTAGAAATGTTAAGCCGAATTAATTTGGTTAAGTTATTTTTAATTAGAGTATTTTTTTAACAAATGTTTATTCAGAAGTTATTGCGGGAATGGTTTCAATTTACTGAGAAAACGGAAGACATAAAAAAATCACCTGTAAAGGTAGACATTTTGTTAATAAGGTTGACTTTTTAAATTTATTTTAGAGAATAAGTTTATTTTGTAACATCCTAATGTCAACATTGTCAAAATCAAATGGCCATTCAGCTTTTGTTTTTTTGACAGTTGAAAGGTTCCCATTAAATACCGATTCTAAGTCTTGTCAGCTTATTACAATTTGCTGAAACGCACAAATAATCGGCGTTCATCAAGGTGCTTTCAAATGCCTTATAAAAATGGCGTTGATTGGCCATTTGGTGACTTTGTCACACTTGAATTCTACGAAACAACTGGGCCTTAACAATTTTTAAAAAGAAAACTATGGAATCATTGGAACTAAGCGCCTCCGCCCACTGAGGCAACTGAAAACCAACTAAAACCGGCTGTTTTCTCTGTCTTGATTGGTCAAAAAGCTTGTTTAACCATAGAAGAAGAACAATCAGCTGACAGCTGGCAACTATCAATGGCCGGCCAGGGCAACCAGCAGGGAAAGTCGCAAGTCACTGCTTGCGTTACCATTGACAACGGGGTTTTGTGTGATTGTGAAGTGTGCGGGCCATCACATTGTCATACAAAGACAGTTGGCAGTTGAGAGTTTTCAGTTGCCTCAGTGGGCGGAGGCGCTAAGTGTCAAAGTCAGTGTTAAAAAATGAAATAAATTGTCAAATCAAGTGAACAATTTTATAATTTTTTATCAATATCTTAAGATGTGTTAAATCCCGAATAAAAATAAGATAATAAATTTTTACACACCATAAAATTTTTTTCATTTTCATTTTTGATTTAATTTTTCACCCACCATTATTATACATAATTTTGGAAAATAAAATTAGTTTATGACACTATATCTATATATAGTAAATGAACAAAAAGATTTCACTTTCCAAAGCAACAAATCCATTTCAAATGCTCTTAATCAAATTAAATGGTCTTCTTGACGTAAGAGAGCTAGCTACGCAAGAAGCACAACATAATATTATAAATGTATAAAGATTACTTTATTTTTTCAAACAATGCGCAATATAGGTTCGAGGGTAGTTTCTCTTCCGAAGAACACCCAATATTAATCATTTCAAAATTCTTTTTTACTTACAGCCACTACGTGTGGCAAAGGGCTAGCATGAGCAGGAGGGAAGTATCCACACGGTTGCATAAAGGCGGTGTGATGCCGCGGCGCACAGTGGTCCCGATGCGGAAAAATACATTTTCTCAAAGTATCCTAGTTTTCTTGATACTGTACTGAAAATCATTACTAATTATGGCTTCGTTCACATAGTTAAATTTCGTTTAGATAATCATTCCTTGCCAGCAGTGGCGCCTAGTGACTTTGGGTGTGCTAGAATGCTAATATTTAAAAAAATACCATTATTGGCGTTGTTGTAGCCGAAAATCTTTTTTAAAAATTTATTTCTGCTTTTGTGTAAAGGTTCTCAGGAAATCCGTGTGCAGTGCACTTCCAAACTGAATTTCTTGGAAATCTTCATATTTACAATGATTTAAAAAAAAAAATTAAAATTGGCTACCACAACAGCAGTAATGCCATTTTTTGTAATATTATCATTTTTAAAAAATGTTTGAATTATTTTTTTTATTTCACCTTGGTACTGAATATCTAGAAATCCAAATATAGATATTTCTTTACTTAGTTGAAATCAAATTAAAAATTTTGTTTTTTTGGTCATTTTTAAACGGAACGGAAATATAATACAATTACTTTTCAACTTTAATATGAGGTTTTTTTTTATCTCTATCGCCTCTTGCCGTCTCACCGAAACTATACTTTTTGTTTGGTTCAGAAATCTCGCCATAGCCCCAAAACAATCATGTGCGACCACTGTGACAACGAAATTTTAAATAAACATATTTATTTATTTAATATCGACGGTATAAATATACTACCATAAACAATTATTACATGTCACAGTTAAATTATAAGAGAATATTAGAAATAATTTAATACAACCGGTCAGTGGCTGGTGGGAATCGCGTTTGGGTACAACCCAGGCATCCGGTGTTCAATTCCTTGGCTGGCTAAGTCCTCCATCACACCACAAGCAACATTTTTCGCTTAATGTGGTGGTAGTAGGAGATTTTCAAATATTGTGATGTTATTCGTAACCCGGGAATGTTTGTCGTTCTTAAAAAAAAAAGTTAAAAAAAAATATTGTGGCATTTGATTGTGAAATGACATCAGCGAGTAAGTAAGAAAGCAAGAGATACAAGTAGACACAATTCTATGGTACAAAAAAGGTAGAATTAGATTAAATAAATATTGATTGAAAAGATTTTCTAGCATAGTTCTCTTGTACCTGCGTAATCAATTTACGATTTTTATTATTATAAAGTGTCTGAGGGTAAAGTCCAGTTTGGAAGGTTGTTCTACATGATGGTAGAAGTAAATAAGATAAAAAAATCTTTTTTTCAAATTTTCATTGTTTTATTTCTTTATACGAAAATATTTTTACATAAAAGACGAATATTTTTCCGTACAAATAATTCAAATTTTTTACCTGACAACTGCTTTAAAATGTTAGAGTTTTGAAAATACTCGTAAATCTTTTTAACTTTTGCTGTTATGAAAAAACACCTCCTGAAGTTAGTGCACTTTGCCCAGGGCACTTTGTATATGTACAATTTTTATAATACGCTTCCAGTTTATTAATTCTATGATCAATTAAGGTAATATCTTATAAACCCACTTATTTATAAATAAATTTGTATTTAATACTTGTTATTGGTAACCCATTCGTAATTTTCATTTTGCTAAATATCCCTCTATTTATTTATTGTTTTTGTGTTTAATTCGTAGAACTCCATTTAATTATTTTTTTTTTAAATTTAATTAAAATTAAATTTTATAATGTTTATTATTAAGTTCTGCAAGTGTTATAGTTTTTCAGTTAGATCTATTTCAAAAGTTATAATTTTATATCTGCCACATCATACTAGAGGGACCACTGTGCGGCGGGCGGTGTGATGGGGGCGAATGACAATGCCATTCAAAGCGGCGAACGGTGCACGACTGCGAGTGCACTGTAAACCCCGCCGTCCAGCACTACTCCTTAATTTGAAATGAACCAAATGACAAAGTAATTATACTAAATTAAGATTTGTTCGGTGTTCATCACATATTTTTTATCAAAGCCTTGAAAGTAGGTGCCTAAGGCTCCATGCCGCTGATAACTCCGTTACCAAAATAGTAACTGTCACACTGTTTTATCCCATGGTAGGCAGAGAGAATACATGACCGGTCGTAAGTTGAGTTGGCATCTCGTTTGGGTCCCTCCCTGTTCAGTTCAGTTCCTCGGCTGGCTTTGTCCTCAATCACGACACAAGCAACATTTTATGCTTACTGTGGTGGTAGTTGAAGATCTTCAAGTATTGTTGTGTTATTTGTAACACGGGAATGATTGTCTTTCTTTTAAAAAAAAATGTCGAGGGGCAAGGAGGATTTGTTTAAATCCTGGCATGCGCAAGTAAATTGTATTTAATTAGTATGTGTTGGCTTCCAATTAAATCATTTAATATAATATAAGTAAACATTTCCAAGAACCATCCGTTGGGCCATATTTTTTGCACTTTGCTAATCCATTATCTCATATGGCATGCTGGCTTGGGGAAGTGCAACGAACATAGTATTTTTTTTTTTTACAGTGAAAGTCCCAACTGCTCCCGTCTGGAGCCAGTGAGACTATGGCATCCCCAATTGGGGAATGTTATGAGGCTGAATAGGGAAAGGGAAGGAGACGAGGAAGATGAAGGTAGGGAAGTTCTGGCTATTCAGATCTAATCACTAAACACGGCTAAAGCCATTTCAAGCAACGTTTCAATTCTGAATGATGGTCTTACACCGGGGCGATAATAAGATTATCTTCCACTCTCGAACGTGCCGCAAATATACTATTTTAAATAATTAATTGTGAAATAACACAAATCAATTAAATAAAATTTATTTGCGCACGCCGGGTTCGAACCTGCGACCTTCGGAATGGAAGTCCAACGCCCTACTGCTGGATTACGACGGCCGCTGGACTACGAGTAATGTACCCAATTGAAAAAATAAAATCCCCCAAGTACCTTTCTACACAAACTCGAATGAAATTTACGAAACACTAGACGTTATGATATTTATTTCTACACTTTTACATACATTTAACAAATAATTACAATGGTTTACATAGTAGTACAAAAAAAAGTTCATATTCAGTAACAGGATGTAAAAAAGTATGTACCTAAGAAGGTTAAAAGCCTCATTTTGTGAACACCTCACTGGGAGAACCTGTGCTAAAGTGTTCGCATGTTTAGGATTATTCTGCCAACATAAGTAGAAACGCAGTATCCTCCTTGATATTGTCAAGAAGGGCACTGTGGTTCAACCCGTGTCGGCAGTATCGTAGACATAAAATTGGTAGCAGTTAAAGTTATACATATAATTTTCTTCAAAAGCAGGTAGGAATATTTTAGATTTTGTAAATAATATTAAGGTAAGGTATAATAAGACAACTTTATGCCAAATCTGTACTATTATAGGGAAGGAAAGGGTAGGAAGGAAATGTAACAATACTAACTGTGTATAGTTTCATATAGATGTATGTAGATAAGTGTACCAGTGAATTGTATAAAGACCTAACCACTATAATGTATTATATATATACCTATATATGAGTTGTTCCCAAAAGCGAACAAATTAGCCTGAGGGGATGAAGCAGTCTTCGTCCTTACCTTTTAAAAATAAGGACTGATGTTAAGATTTTTTTTCGTTGTTTGTTTTTGGGGTGTTATGCCGTGTTGTGCTACCTCCTTCTTTAGCCGACGTTTCGGACAGCGTTGCAGTGTCCATTATCAGGGCAGATCCGGCAGATCCGTCGATGTGAATTTGTAGTGTTGAGTGTGTGAGCTTATTTAGTTGGAAGCGATACCGTGCCGTTAGCTTCATTTCAGAAGAAAGTGAAATAACGTCGGCTAAAGAAGGAGTTAGCACAACACGGCATAACACCCCAAAAACAAATAACGAAAATGCTTTTGGCCGTGAAAATCTAAAAACGTATCTGATGTTAAGATGTTTAATAGGTATATTCCCATATTATGTAGGTAACGCAAAAATCTTCTCGTTATTTTTCACACATCAATTACTCATTACTCATTACATTATACGACATTACCTCATGTTTACATGCATACGAAGGTGCTTATCTTCAATGGGTGAATGTCATTTTATTCGGTACGGCTTACTCAATAAATTATTACTCAAATACTTAACTTATTCTAGTGAGAATTTATGGTCGTTCTTTTAGTAAATAACCGCGGCGTTTAATGTACAAAGGTCGAAATATTATAAATAACACCTGACGTGTTAATGATCATGAGTTCCCGTCAGCGTACGAATTGATTTTAAAAGGTGTATAGCATTTATATGTTATGTGCTTCCAAAGTAACTTTTGTAAGCATCGTTACCATGACTAAAAGGTTATCATTATAGTAAATAAGACTGAAAAAAGAAATATTAACGGTTGAAAACCAAAATAAATTATTTAATCAATCGTTTTTTTGGTTTTAAATATGGACGTTTTATTCATTTATATATATATTTTAATAAACAAACAGATTATTATTTCTGTTTTGGTTAAACATTATTGAAACAAACTAAAAACTTCTGAAATTTTTGACGACCTCCATTGTGAAGGTGTAAGGCTCTCTAAGCAACCGGAAAGTAAATTTTATTTGGTTGAATTGGGCTATTTTACAATTTGATCATTTAATATAATTATAAGACATGATAAATGCCAACTATTGCTGGTGTCCCACAAGGATCGGTTCTGTTCCATCTTTGTTTTTGTTGGACGTCAATGATGGTCCCCGTGGTCGAGGGGTAAGTCTCTCGACTAGCAATCCAAAGGCCGCGGGTTCAAATCACGACGTGCGTAAATACTTTTTATTTTATTAATTTTTGTTATTTCTCAATTAATTAATTAAAAATAATATATAGTACATGTGCGGCACGTTGCAAAGCGGAACGTACTCTCAGTATCTTTCTGGTGTAAGACCACTATTAAGAATTAAAACCTAGCTTGAAATGGCTTTAGCCTTGTTTGGTGACCAGATCTGAATAGCCAGGTACTTCCCCACCTTCCTCATCCATATCTTCTTCCCCTCCCAACCGCCTTAAGCTTCACAACATTCCGCAACTGGGGATGCCAAAGTCTCACTAGCTCCAGATGGTTAGGAGCAGTTGGGACTCTTGTGCAGTATTCAAATAAATAAGTAAACTTGTAAAACTACAAAATGTGTTAAAAAATACAAATTTCACGTATTAGAATCTTAATATATAAAACAATGTCGGGTTAGTTACACCATTTATAACTCAAGAACGGCTGGAACGATTTTTATGATCTTTGATTTGTTAAATTTGTCTCCGTCCCGATTAACAGAATAACTAAACATCAGAAAAAATCACGGGAAAATTAATTATGACGAAAAAAAAAATTTTCATATACTTTGTATTTTTTTTTTTATTGAAAAATTTTGATACATTGGTACATAAAATAATAAAAGGTATATAACATACTTAAATATATTATTGTATGAAAAAAAAATCTCACGAAGGCAAATGCCTGAGCGTGGGTATAATATTGAATTAATTATAATTTTATGTTTAATAGGAGATTTAAGAATTTAGTTTATTTTTAGGTATAAAAAGATTAAAAGTAAAAGTGCCTTAAAACATAGAGCAAAATAACAACCGAATATAGAACGGCTTTTCAAATAATGTGCGTTGGTTGACATAGTTTGAATCAATTCGAACAGCTAATAAATTAAACACAACATTTATTGATTCTGAGGCGGTACAAATTTTGCCGGGTCAGCTAGTTATTAATAAATAATGATAATAATAAAAAATTGGTTACACGTATTTTATCGCTTGTTCCGAATTATACCCAAAATCAGTTCCAATTTTGTAAATGACCCTTAAATTCAAAGCATATCCAAGTTCTAGAGTTAATTGAACCGAATTTAAATACAATCTCAATCAAATTTATTATTTTTATCATAATTATAAATTATACCTACCTACATTAACGAAGCATAACCGAAACCATAGGAGTCTGAAGTATTTGTAATTTAGGAATGATTAATTCTAATCGGGCGTAGGTGTCGTAAACAACCCTTATAATATCATCAACCCTTTTTGTAGGTACCCACATTTCCATTCTCCACTACCAACCGTCTTACATTTAATGTTGAATCCGTTATAAAAAATCAGATAAATAAAAAAATGATTACAAAAATTTCTTATGACCGTATCCAATCAATTTAGTGTTTCATCTTTTACACTTTATATTAGTAGAAAAATACTTAAACGGTAGCCCATTAGTGCACGTGTTAGGCCAAAAAAATTAAGCAAAAGTTAAACGTTGATAAATTTGAATAAAAATAATTGAACGTTAAAAATATTGTAAACCAGCTGATGTCCCCGGCGTTGCCCGGATTTTATGCAGGGTTTTCGAAATCTCATTAAAACAGTAGCATTCCTTTAGTTTTGAATGTTAAATGTTCACAATTTCATCTATCTCCCAATAGATTTTTAGATTTGTATGAAAATCCGTTCCACTTCGCCCGCTAAAGACACCCTTCTGTACATACGTAAATAGATATATACGATTTGGCCGCCAAGACCTGGACAAACCTCACCCCATGAACCCGGGCACCCCTGGCAAGTCACCAAACATAACGAACCACTCGTGGTGACCTACGGCAGGTTATTAAATAAATGGTTCCCTGGGCGGCGGTACCTATACCCGCCTCGCAAATTTTATTTATTTACTACTAAAATCGACTATCAGACGAATATCAAACGATTTATTTAGAGTTTTAGAGCATCGATTTTTGTACTTATACAATAATATATATAGGTTGAAATAAAATTCAGAATCAATTTTTTATACTTGTACGTTGATATAATATACAGTATATAGACAAGTAATGTTTTGCTTGACGCCTTTGAATGAAAATGGGTTTTATGCTTTTGTTATTTTGTTGTACATCCTCTCTGCACACCCCTTCGGGGACATTTAGTTATATTTTGTGAAAGTATGTATACCTTATTTTACCTAAACCGACTGCATATAAATATGTAAGGGGCCAACTTTCAGGGAGTCAACTTTCATGGAACCAGTGAGATTACGTCATCACCAATTGGATAGGCATGTTGTGAGGCTGAAGGGAGTTGGAAAGGGAAGAAGAGTAGCTGGAGGAGAGGAAAATGAGGAAGTACCTGGCTATTCAGATCACGTCACCAAACTCGTCTAAGTCACATTGAGACTATCTTCCAATATAGTTACTTTAATTTATGTCTATATAAAATACTAATTAATGGGCTCGGGAAATTATTTATTGAGGTATTTACGATACAATCAGATATATAATATAAATCTGTTTCACTTTCTCAAAGTTCTAAATGTAGCAATGTGCCCAAACTGTCACTTCGTGGTTTATTGCAGCGACAGTTCTACCATGACAGTTTACCTACCTGTCATAAATAGCTAATCGCTTAAATGTCAAATGAGTTTATAAAGGCTGTTCAGTGGACCTAATTTCTACTTCAACACATTGAAGTAGAAATTAGGTCAATTGGTTTTTAATTTAATCCATTATAAACGCAATACGTACACGTTGACTAACAATATAACACACAAATCTTAATAATTTTGTAATATTTTAATGTATGTGTTTAGGTTATTGTTACATTCCTACTCGTGGATACTTAATTCACAAACAAACGAAATGCAATTATAATATCGTCATTATATTATTCCCCTTTCACCTTCCCCGCCTTCCCCCTCCCTCGTTCCACTTCCCACGACCCCCTCTCTTCGTTCCCTTCCCCCAAACAATGTTGGCGCTTTTATTTTTAGGTCTGTCATAGTTTTTTGTTTCAAGCAAGTTGACAAAAAATCGTTAATTTTAAGGTTAAGGACAATTCCTTATCCTGAAGTAGTACCGAAATCAATCCTATGGTGTTCTGTACTCACTACGTCGACTGTCATTATAGAGCCACATTACATACTTCTGTATGCAATTCAATACAGTAGGTATCGTGTTTTTTTCAGTAATTTTTTTTATAAGTAACATTATTTACAGATTCGTCAATCCATCAAACGGTCAGTGGTTGAGTGGGCATCGCGTTTGGGTCCACCCAGGCGTTCCGTGTTCGATTCCTCGGCTGGCTAAGTCCTCCATAACAACACAAGCAACATCTCAGTGTGGTGGTAGTAGGAAATTTTTAAATGTTGTTGGGTTATTCGTAACTCGGGAATGTTTGTCTTTCTTTTTTAAAAAAAAAATAAATAAAAAAATTACGAATTGTTCAAATCATGCATTTACGAATTATTCATTCACACCTTCAATGAACTCAAATTTGCTTTGAAATTAAGAGTAATTTTTAAAAGTGAAACTGCTAGCTATAAAATAGGCAGGTATCTATCTACCTAAAAAAATATTTTAATTGTATTTTTAAAACTGTAATTATAATATTGCGTAATTTTTTGTTATCTACTTGTGTACCTATTATGTAAGATGTAAAAAAAGAATCAGAAACAAATGTTCTCTAGGCCTATTCCCCAGAAGTCACGGGTTCAAATCCAAAACAATTAAATATTTTATTTTTATTTTTTCCTCAACCTCTTCTGACTGGACTAAATGTTGATTCTGATTGTAACATATTTTTTCCCAAAATCACGACCTAAAACGCACAGCCTACAAATGCATTGCATAGAAATGAAAAATGGCTTTCGGAAAGTCTCTCTTGAAGTATTAATTATCGGAAGACATCTTGTTGAATAACACAATTATTCTACTGTTATCAGATATGCAAAACAGGCAGAACGGAATACACTTTTGGGAAATTATTTGTGACACAAGACTGCGATGGGAAATACTGAGGCTTGGGACCCCAAATCTACACGAATTCCTTTCTCATGATATTATTCTTTATTCTTTTATCTTTTACAAGCTGTGGGTCATGTTTTAATGGCACAATTTGAATATTATGCAAATCAATTATGGAGACTGTCTCAAATCCGTCGCTGGCTCCCGGCGAAACAATGTCAAATTCACGCTGGGAAATATCAAAATTGAACTGGGCATTGTTTTTCGTCTTTCGGGGGTTTTAATGCGTTTTGAATACACTTATTTGGCGGAGAGAGTGAGGCAATTACTGTTTAATTTACAGTTTTTTTTTGTCTTGAGACAGAAAAATTATGCATGTGAACACTGAGCGCCAAACACACCGTGATATCACATCGGTGTATTATATTTCTAAGTGTCGTTTTAAGTGATCTATAAATAATTGAAATCATCTCGCTAATTTAATCAACGTCACTTTATAGATGAGAAACTTACCAGCTTTGTATTATATTAAACTAATTTTGAAGGTGAGAAGCAAATTATTCAATTTTTAAGATGAAACCCGGAATTGTTGCTGTCACTGTTGCTCTTACTCCACCGGATATTGAGCGAAAGGGACAATGCACCTCGGGCTACTAATACCTAACTATTATCGAGGTTTTGTATTCCCCAGTTTTCTCCTCCAAAAGTGAACTGATTTTCCTTTTTTTTTTTTTTACCATCAACATAAGAAAAAACTATTTTATGTCTGTACGTTTTGCTTTTTTTAAAAAAAACATTATTTAGTTTGTATACTGAACGTCTTTTGACGGCGTTTAAACCAGTCAATTTTATTGATTTTTGGAAGGTCATAACTTCTATAAAAAGTAGCTTATCAAAAAAAATAAAAGTACTGACACGCTAGTAGTTGATATCTATTTTATGTAAAAACAATATTTTTTCTAGAGTTAAAATCCAGAGAGATAAATAGGGAATACGTTTGTATGGAAAAATCACCGCCGGATATCCCCTTAAGGAGGAAAATAGGTTTTATAATTTCTTATTCAATCAAAAAGGCATTAAAATAATGATTTTTGTACACAAAGAAAGATGTTTACACACACAGTCACTTCAGTGAGGTAGTTTTCTAAATTCCTACGTTGAACTTGCTCCATTAATTTCAGAAGAGGAATATAGGATAAGGATGGGAGATGCTTTTTAAAATTAGTTCCACACAGAACGCCCGCAGAAAAATTACTCCCCTTTTAGGGATTATGTCATCTTTGGGGATGCGGTGTTGAGGTTATTTATAATAAAACGAAGGAGAGGATGTTCCAGAAAGGAAAACGGTATGAAGGGTAGGTAGGAATCGTGATCAGTGTATCCAAGAGTAACAGGCGTGTAATCATCCCACTATGGTGCCAGGCGATGTTCCGAGAGAGTCCTGCTGTAGATATCAAAAGTTCTCCCTCAACCTGAATCACTCCTGATCCCATCTGCCACGCAGTTGATGGGCAGTTGCATCCACCGCCAAGACCTTTTTTAAAACTGAAATAACACAAATTAATCAAATAAAATTTATTTGCGCACGCCGGGTTCGAACCCGCGACCGTCGGAATGGGAGTCCAAAGCCTTGCCCCTTGACTACGCCGGCCGTCAAAGAAAACCTACTACATCCATGAATCTGGGCACCCCTCCTAAGGCATCAAACGTAACAAACTCTTTGGAGTGACCTATGACAGAGGTGTTGATTATAAATGGTTTTTAGGGCGGCGGTACCCATAACCGAATCCCGATACATTTTAAACTCACGTGTGATTACTTGTATTTACCTTACTTAGTGTTTAGATTACTTGTATTTACGTTACTTAGTAATTAGATTACTTGCATTTACCTTACTTAGTAATTAGATTACTTGTATTTACCCTACTTAGTAATTAGATTACTTGCATTTACCTTACTTAGTAATTAGATTACTTGCATTTACCTTACTTAGTAATTAGATTACTTGTATTTACCTTACTTAGTATGGTAAATACAAGTAATAGAAATCTTCTATTACTAGTATTTCTAAAGATTATTGCTCAAAATGTCTGCATTGTGAAATATTGTGTTGTATTGCGCACATATACCTACTTATATACGGGGATTTGATAAAATAACATAAATCGGCTTGTTTTGTTGATCTTGACAGTATATAAATATATGTTAATTAAGACAAATTGGTAAGCTCTGGCGATTCCAGGCCTTATTATTCATAATTTTAAATGACAGCATTAGATTTACAGTAAAAACAGATATCTATTATTCTACATATATATATATATATCACATTTAATATTTACTAAAAGATGCCGTGGAAACACTAGATCACCCTCATTCAATACCATCTAAAGAAATAGTTGCAAAATGACTTGTGCAAAAACCCCCCAAAAATTCTCGTACAGAATAATTATTATTTCATCTTTGTAGCGTTGAGCTCCCCACAGCAAACCAAAACAAGACCGAGATGAAATCTGTTGTCATGCCTTGGTCTTCGTAAGCGGTCAGACTTATCCCCTAAGGGTTATAATCCTGTCATACCGACACGAAAATAGTTTGGTTTTGTTTCACTGGACTCTTTTTTGCTTTGCCTTTATGGACCCCAAAACGTTTTAGTTTATTTTCCTTTTTGTGACGGTCTTTGTGAATTGTTGAGTTGACGCTGAAGTTGGACGTTTTCAGTTTTGCGTGTTGTGGTTTTGCCCCTGTTTGGTATGCTGATAATATTAATGTTTTAGAAGTATTACAACCTTTTTGGGGTATGCAAATAGTTTTATAAACAGCTTCCTGTGTTTCGCTAGTATTTGCCCGGCATTCCTCAAATTCCGCAAGAGAATGCATGTTATAGGTATTGTGTTGTTAAATGATTATAAAATTTCTACATAATTCTACGAATTTTTCTCGGATTCTGCAGCTTGAGCGTGAAAGTATTCAATATCTAACATTTAATTGGTTTCAAAATGCACTGAACTATTTATATGCACCGGGTATCAGAACTAGCTGTTTATAGAGTAAGTCGGGGTAACGAGACTCGCCTTTATCTGTTAAAATTTGCATGTTTTCGTTTATTAACCAAAAACTCTGATGTTTTGCATTGTATTTTACTGCCAAATGTCAAAATGTTGAATATAAAATATTATTGCATCACATTCGATTCCAGATAAATTCGCTCTTTTTCAACAAATCTATAATATAAAAATTAATGTTTGTTTGTTTTTTTGTTCGTACCTTATGCGCGGCCATACCGTTCATCCGATTACGATGAAACTTTTGGAATATGATGTGCGCATATCCGGGATGGTTATAGGATAATGAGCTCTGGCGTTATGAAATTATTTCCAATACTATTCATACGATTGCGATTAAAATTTCATTCGATTGCTATTAATTCTTTTTTGAATTGTTGTGAATATGCCCGTGAATATATATATGTACTGGTGAGCTCTGGCATTATGAAATTTGCATTAAAAAAATTAAATTAGTGACGCGAGTTGTTGGAAAAACGGGTGTATTTTATGAAGTTAGGCGGCAGGGAAAAAAGGCTGGGGGGAGGGGTATGCGGGAAGGTTTGTTGTGGAATTAAGGAGGGGGGCTTCGCGAGAAGGGGGACGAGGGAGAGGGGAAAGTGAAAAAAGAGGAAAGCGGGAGAGGGGAGGGAGAACGCGGGAAGGTGAAAAGGGAACGCTGAAGGGGAAGAGGAAGAGGAGTCAGAAGGGAAACGGGGACGAATGGAAAATGACACGAAGGGAGAAACAATTTATTTATTTAATTGGCATTTCTACGCATTCCGGGTATAAGCTGGTTTAAAATAAAATACCGGAAGGCTGAAAAAAAGCCTCATTTAAATTTAGTATTAGGTATAAGTCGTCAAATTATGCATCAAATGCAATCAAATTATGAAAGAACGCAAACATTGATAAAGTTTTATAAGTCCCTTTCGATGGTTTTTATCGTTTACTCTAATTACCACTGTTCATAAAACTTTAAAAAAAAGTATTTAATTAGACAAGGTATTACAAAAATTATTGTCACTTCACTGTTTTAGTTAAATCTAAATATATTTCACATAGCACTCATCTTAGGGTGAATTAAAAAAAATTGTAAACCTTGACATATACTTTCAAGTGCTAAATAAATACTGATTGATAATACTGGATAATTTCATGTGCACACTGAAAGCGAGGTGTATTTTTTTTCTAACACCGTTTTTTTCTAACACAGTTTAATTATCTATCCGTAATAAAAACATTATTTTATGTGAAACTTTTTCTATTTTTTTAAAGAAAGACAAACTGGTTACGAATAACCTGACAATATTTGAAAATCTCCTACCACCACCACAATAAGCGGAAAATGTTCCTTGTATCGTGATGGAGGACTTAGCCACAGCCGAGGAATTGATCACGCGACGCCAAGTTGGGACTCAAACGCGATCACTAACTCAGTCACTGAGCATTGACCGTTAGTAATATCTTCCAAAATTGCTGCAAATTTATTGTAAGTCAGATATTTTTAATGACCCTTCTCAGTTTTGTGCAAAAATTATTTTCTGCTACTTATTATTTCTATTCAATAACTACATTGCCATATTACGCAATTACATCTATTTCGCCTGCCGAATGCTATGTCAACCTGGTAGTCAGAAAATTGAGGAGTATGGGGTAAGTAATAAAGGGTTCTGAATTTAATATCATATGCTATAATTGTTATGATTATTATATTCATTATGTATGGAATAAATGCCTCTACAAGTTCTCTTATTATTTAAATGAATTTTTCTATGTATTGTGCATAAGAGTTCAAAAAACATCTTGAAACTTCTACATTTCCAAAATTCATGATGCATGAATCATTGTAAGATTTATCTCATCGCATTCCTCGCATGTGTCTTCCACATAAACAGTCCACCCTCGTGCGTGTTGGGAAATCGCTTGGCATTCCGCGTCACCCTAAGATTTCTGTCCCTACTCCCTACTACCCCTCTCTTCCCTCGACTTACTCCACTCTGATACTAGTTCTACCGCCACTTCCTACCTCTCTATTGGGGTAATCACCATAAAATATTGCACTGTGAGCAGTACCGAACTGGGTTTATTCTTCAAATCTTCAAATTTTTTTGGCTTTTTATTTTTTTAGTGTTGTTCATATATTATAGAGAATGCGAAATTTAGCACCATCCATCAAAGCTAGCGGAATGTTTAAAATTGAAATAGTTTAACGGGTTTGTAATGTTCTTTAGTCCCAGTGGTTGGGATTACTTTATAGATGTTCGGAAATCTCCAATGAAGCTCCTAAAGTCTTGTTTTTTTTTACGGTATCGTGTGGTTTACAATTAATATTTAACTGGACCTAAAATCCGTTTTAATGGACGCTCTGTGTATGTCTGAAGCATTGGAACTCGGCACTGAGGGTGCCCAGCTGTCGATCGGATATCATCGGATATTTCCGTAATCTTTCTGGTATTACAGTCGAACGGCAACAGTTGTGACTCTCCTATAGTACTACTTTGCTTACATCTGTGGTGACACCTCAAAACTACACATAAACAACGATATCTGTTGAAGGAAATTGAAACTGCATAAATATTCCTATTCACTACAAGGTTATATTGCTTCCTACTAGTTCCTTACTCAATATTGACATTTCCTCCCCTCTTCCACTTCTTCCTTTTGTGGAGCCTACCTACTTAGAAAGTGTGTTCATTTATGTAGTTATGATTACAATGCAATTATTTAAAATGAGTCACTCGTAATCTTGTCCTTACCTTTTTTAACATTATTTCCCTGAGGAAAAAATCCCTCTGGGCCTATGACATCTTTGGGGATGCTGTGTGCAGGATCACTTTAGGAAAAGAAAGGAGAGTAAGTTTCGGACAGGAAAAAGGTGTAAGAGATATGTAGGAATCTGTTCAGGAGTGAGCATATATTCAACTAATTAACATTTTTTTTTCAAGTACATTACGAATGAATACCTAATATTCAAAATATATATTCTTATTTACATTTTTATGTTTTTTTTGTTGAAATTTTTTGATGATTAGATCTTTGATGCATTTAACAGTTATTACATAAATAAAAATGTTAGATAGAAAGTACGTAATTTGTATAAACACAGTTATTAAGGATTAAAACCTTGATATAATCTTTGTGAAAATAGTTAAGACATATAATAAATATGTATATGTATCTATAGTTTTCAATTTATATTCTTCAGTCATTTATATTATTCTAATTTAAATGAATTCCTGTTTAATAATTCTTCCGTTCCAAGACCAACAGAAATAATAAAATCCTTAAAGGGGATATTTTTTACATTTCGGTCCTCTTTAACCCTCTTGTCCGTATCACCCCACTATCCCCGGCTGGACAGATGAAAAATTCGATTGCGTATCCTCTATAGTGAGGTTTACGTGCCCCACGGGACTCAGCGGTGGTGCCATCACTTTGCTTGTGACGGGGAAATCAACCAAAGGATGGTCATCATAATAATAATATGGAAGACCGGGAGGATGGGGGCAAGTGGAAACGCATTTTTTTTAATACACATTTTTTTGTTGTTGTTTTTTTGTGTTTTTTTATCTTTTCGTAGAATTTGCATAATAGTAGTTAAAATTTATAACTAATGTTATCTTATTATTCTTAATTAAAGATAAATTGTCTGATACCTCACTACTTAACTAAAAAACTAGTTATTAGGATACGATTTTAGATTATCACGGTCAAAACTATTATCGTGATTTATTTTTGGGGTATTATGTCGTGTTGCGGTACCTCCTTCTCCTTCTCAAACATCTGCCCTGATGATGGACACTGTAACTCTGTCCGAAATTTTGACTAAAGAAGGAGGTAGCGCAAGATGGCATTACACCCCGAAAATAAATCATGATAACTATTTAATAATTTAACGCAGGCGTTAGTAGGGAATAGATGTTAAATATGGCTCAAGTCATTTTATAATTTTTTTATGTTACACTAATTCTGCAAGCGAGCCAGCCGACTACCATTCAAAGAAACGACCCGTTCACATGACGCCAACATCGACAGCTGTGAGCGGTTGTTCCGCTTGTGTGCGCCAAAATATCAGGATCAATGCTTCGAGCAGGCTCTTTTGAAATACCTGTAGACAAATCTTCCGCCTTTACACAGAAATAAGTAGATTTATTGGATGTTTTGGGAGGTTTCTCCAAAAATTCAAATTATTCACATAATCCTGCTAAATTGGAATTCGGGTATTGTTGTTTTGGTACCGTTGCTTTCTTATCAGATAACGAACACATCTGCCATAGCTCAACCTAGTGGTTCGCTAACTTTGGTGACTTAGAAGAATTTCCCGGGTTCATGCAAGGGATGAATTGTGTAGGTCTTGTTCACCCTTTATAATTCTTGAAAGACCATAAAAATATTTATTAAGCAGAAAATAAAAATAAATATTTATGTCCAGATAAAGTATTCATTCGAATAACTTCATAAGGTCATTCTCGCCGACGTTAAGTTCTGCCCCTATGAAAGGAATGGCCACCCTTAAATTTCCATCAATAATTCATCGGAAGTATGAATTGTCCTTTACTGCGCTTCTTGAAGGGGTGATACTTGATCGTTTGTAACGGTATATTACTCAAACGGGAAACATGTTTCTTTAAAAACAATCATAAAAATGTTTATAACTAATAATGTACTGCATTAGTTAAACATTAGTTAAACATTATTTGGTTTTTAGTCGTATGAATATGCGTTACTGCGCCAGTTAATGTACACGTGGACTATCATGTATTTACTGGACCAAAGATCCTAATAAGAAACTCCTGTCAACTACTGTCAAAAAAATTTCAAGCCCTGGCGGCTCTTGTGACGTCACACGTGCAAAATACCGTTTTGGCGGTATTACAAAATGGGCGAGTTAGACTCGCTGTAGAACATTTATTCGTCAACATAAAACTAAAATAAAAACGCCGTAATAATCGTAATTTATTGGGTAATTTTTTTAAGCAATAAAAAAACGTGGAAATGTCCTATTCCGGGGGTAAAGTGCACAAACTTCGGGAAATGATTCATGGTGAAAGTAAAAAAAAAATATCGAAATTTCAAATGAATTTGTCCTCAGAAGTTATACATGATAAATCGATATACTCTGGCAAGACTAATGGTAGTTTTAAACGAATTAATTAGTTAAAGACTTCTTTATTCACATTCCCACCATTTTCTTGCGTCTTAGATGTATTAATTATGCCCGTCGGCGGCATGTATCTTTTCTCGGAAGATTGATTCAATATGGATGAGTGTTGCTGATAATGATTGCTTATAATAATTGTTACCTTTTGTGCTATGCATAAAATCTTGTCTTAAACATTTCATCAATTAAAAATAATCGTTAACCGAAACTTAACTGATACCACAGAGGCCGCGCTAAAATTTCGGTCGGAATATTGATAACTGACCGTAGATGACGGATTTGGTTAATATCGTATTGATATGGAATTTTATCGATCGGCCATGCTAGACCTTGTGGAGAGAATATTAAGAGACACAACCTACAACATTTATTATTAATTTTAAAATGTAGGTATACACAGTTTTTCATTGTGTAATACGTAAAACTCTCCCTTCAAAAATATGACGGTATTTTTTCAGAGGCGACAAATATTCCCACTTTGCAATAAAATCCAAATAAATGGAAAATTTGTAAACGTATCTAAAATGTTTTTTCGAATTTTATTATTAGAAATAACCATATAATTTTTTAAATATAAATTTTTTTTGATGAAAACTTTAAAAATATTTAAAAACGGCTCACTTTACGTTTTTTCTAACTAAAATTACTTATGATGAAAAAAATAAATAAAAACACCTACATATTCCATTAGACAAATGAATTATAAACATTACTGTCACCTCACTTTTTTGTCATTTCATTAAAAAAAAAATTCTTTTTTTTTTCAAATTGCGATCGGAAACTTTGATTTCATAAAGGTGTACAATTTTTTTTTTTGTGGCTAACTTTGAGATTTGAATATATAGTGTTCTATTGGTATTCTCTTGGTAGATCATACTTCTCACTATGATAGTAAGGGAGATACAACAATTTCTCTGAGACCTATGTGAGCTGGGACAAATATGGTATCCTGTGATTAAACGGGTTAACGATGCATCAACCAGAAAAAGAAGTTAGATTTACCTAGTTAACAAGTGTGCATGTACGTACATAATATTATTGTTCGTAGTTCTTGTACCAAGTGCTTACTCCATACTTCGATAGTTTACGGCACGATCGCCTTCCTGTCGTGGAAATTCTCAACTTTCAATACGGAAAAGCGTTTTAATTTCCTGTCTTGTCGCGTGACGTCACGCCGGAAGTAGTTTCAGAATGGCGTTCCAAAACCGCGCCATTTTGAATTTTGACGTGTTTGAAAAGTTTGTATTATATACTTGTATCTAGTAATTATCTCCCGAAATTGCAATTCTATCGCAACCTTAAATAGATTTTTAATTTTTCTACAAGCGCGATGAAAAATCACGGAAAAAAAAAAAAAAAAATTAATTCTATAAAATGTTTGGTAAGCAACTACTTACCCTGGCTATTACTTCAGCAAATGTAGAACTTGAATCAAATTTATTAAATATACTGAAAATTTTAGAATTACATACATTAGAATTACTTACATGTTTTAGAATGTTGTAAACACAAGCGAAAATATGTTGTTTAATTATTAATTGAGTATTCTAATATAATTTTTGATGGCCTCCGTAGTCGAGGGGTAAGGCTCTCGACTAGCAATTCAAAGGTCGCGGGTTCAAATCGAGGCGTTACGGCAAATAAATTTTATTAGATTGATTTGGGATATTTTACAATTAATTCATAAAAAAAAGATTTGTAATATATTTGCGGTACGTTTCGGACTGGAATATTCTCTCAATATCACCCTGGGTTAAGACCCCCTCTCAGAATTAAAAGGTTGATTTAAAAATAAAAAAATTATTTGATACAACATTTTTTAGTTTTATGGTAAAATCCAATAATGTTGGCCTCACTGGGTAGTTTACCCGACTGATTGAAATGGCTTTGGTGACCAGATCTGAATAACCAGGTTTTTTCCTCCTCCATCTCCTTCCTCTCCCCACTACCATCAGCTTCACAACATAACCCAAGGAGATGCAATAGTCTCACTTTCTCTAGACGGGATCAGTTGGGACTCTTGTGCGGTAATATCTTCAATCAGATTTGTATTGCAGTCATAAAGTACCATCATGCATCTGCGTGTTACACATAAGGTTTGCCGATATTTTCGTTATAATTCTTGCAGAGATTCAAGAATTCTACTTATATTCAGAGCAAAAGGTTTAATATCTCAAATATATAGAATGGTATGTATTTCGGCCTTGGATGTCACGAGAAAAAATTCTTCATGATGTACCTTATGTATTTGACGTGTTCAGATTTCTTGTATTTGGAGCAGATATTTGAGCCTGATAAGGACGTTATCTTTACGCCGAACAGTGGAATTAGCGTTGCTAATACACAAACCCTTAGTCGGGGTCAATAAAGCTTTTAATAAATTAACCTTTTTATATTTTAAAACACAAAAAAGAGAAATAAATTATAAAATGCTTATTTTTTATGTGTAATTAATTCGTGACAGTTATCAGATGGGAGATTATGTATCTTTTCTCTTATCATTTGCGTTAAGTCAGCGTTATGAAACAATTAAGACAAAAAATCTAAATCCATCACATATCGGAAGGCGACTGTCATGCGTCATCGGCTGTCAAATTTCTGTGATTTTCAATGCCTTCCAATGGCTTGTCTATGCCTTGTTACGGGGTTTCTCTGGTCGCCAATTGTCAGCTCCAGCTACCCCAAAACAAGCCCCAAAGCCAGCTCAAACGGGAGCAAAGGGCACCCTCAATCTCAGGCGTGGGTTGCAACAGAATGCTTCCAGAACTCTTTCCTCCTCGATCACCTGGGGAACCAATACTCTACGAGATTCTCCTGCCGGAGCAGATTGACAACAAGATATGTTTAAATAGATTCATGTATTGACAATTCAGAACACAGTTTACAGGTTATTTCAGTACAGGGCTATACAAGAATGCATGTTACACAAACCTAGCTAAAGTGTTTATACCTCGTAATCTCTGCATCGAAACTCTCTGAGTTATGGTTTTACGCGGGACCCTATCGTATTTTTACAGACACATTGAAAGAAAGGGAAATCTGGTGTTCAGCTTACATGTGTGGAGGCGAAGGCCTCCGCTTCCAGCACGTTCGGCAGTCTTCCTGGGGTCCGCGAACCATTATAACACCGATGTTTGACAAAACCGATTCTACATTCCAATGCGGACTAATAGTAACATCGTGGCTTAGAAATCAATTCGGCTCATTTTGCGGGAGCCCGAAACAGAGCGTGGTTCTCGACCGTGATTACGTGCGTCGGAGCCAGAGAGCGACCTTCAACTGGTGTGCGTGCGTCCGAGCCGAGTCCGTTTTTCATAATTCGTTTAGATTTGTTGGTATTATATTTTTCTTCAATTATAACCTTTAACCCCTAAAAAAATTGGCGTATTTTGTCAGAGGCTAAAAATATTCCCGCTTTGTAATAAAATCGAAATAAATGGAACATTTGTTAACGTATTCGAAAACTAAAAACTGTTTTCGAAAGATGATGAAATAGGCTTTCAAATTGATGTATTTTTTTTAATATAATATTTTTTTGCGAACACTTTAAAAAGTTTTAAAAATGGCTCACTTTACTTTTTTTTCTAACTAAAATTACTGATAATGAAAAAAAATAAAACACATACTTATTTCATTAGATAAATGAATTATATACCTTACTGTCACTTCACTTTTTTTCGTTTCATGTAAAAAAAATCTTAAAAAATTCACAAAGTTCCATAATTTTTTTTTTCAAATTGCAATCGGAAACTTTGGCTTCAGAAAGGGGTAAATTGTGGTTTTCTTTTAGAATTGAATATATAGTTTGTTGTATTCTCTTTCCAATACCGTTTAGATCAAATTTTTGACTATGATAGTAAGGGAAAAACAACGATTTCTGTGAGACCTATGTGAGCTGGGACAAATACGGTCTCCTGTGATTAAATGGGTTAAAGTTATTATAAAAGAAATTTATTCAAAAAAAAAAATTAAGGTAAGTATTTTTGGTCGTTACTAGGTTAACCCCTTCACTATTTTCCTGGAAATAAACCCAGTTCATAATTAGTGCACCAACTCGATAGTCTAATGGTTATCGCGATCACTTACATCCACGGGGGGCGGATTCAAGTCACGATTAGGCAAACTTTAAATTGATTCTGTTAAGTAGTTTGTATGGATTTTCACGGAGTCACGAGGTGACAGGGTGGAAAATTAACCGACTTAAATACGTACTCAACATAAACCTGCCGGAGTATCTGATTGACGTAAGCGATTTGTTGTTAAATGGTCGATAGGAATATCTTTCACATACTTTCACACTCGATAGAAAACGATTGTTAGGATAACTTACTGTAACTTCTCATCGTTCCCCGGCATGATTGCAGACCGCCAACGAATAAATGACAGTCAGTTCAGTATATATATTAGACATCAATTGTTGTTTGTACATTAGCGGTCTGCAGTTTTCCTAGGGAACGATGAGAAGTTACCGAAAGTTATCGATACAATCCTTATCGATCGAATGTGCTAGGGGGACTGGACTTGTAATCACCGAACACTTAAAATATTTTAATTATTTATCTTAATACAAACGGAACTAGGTGCGTCTATTTAAACATGAAACCGATCTAAAGACTTGCGCCCTGAATGTAATGTTCAGAAAAATAAATTCAATGTAAAGGATGGTAACTTCTATCTGCCCTCCATTGAAAGCAAAGCTAATTTAGCTGAAGTCAGTCTTGAAAAGACATCAAAGTTCAAAGCGGAAAATCGCACAAAGTGTCCCCTTTTATGCGAAAAGAATTTATTTTGAATGTGAAATTTAATCTCAATGAGAACTTTACTGTACAGAATATATGTATAGTTTCAAAGGAGTCCATGTTAGTTAGGAATATCTATTTATTTCTGCAATTTAATTAATTACCTGTCTAATTCTTTTCACCACATTACTCACGGAAAGAAACAACAAAACTATAAAGTAAATAATTTCCAGTTCTTTTTTATACAAAATATGTATGTAGGACTATTATATGCAATGCTAACACAAATTAGCTTTTTGTTTTTATCCTTTATTTTTAAGTAGATAAACCTTTTATTTTATTGTTATCATTATTTAAATAACTTTGCTAAACAAACAACGGTTATCTTTATGTTTTAATTAATTATATTATTTAATTTTATTATCTCTCTTCTCTTTTTTTCTTCTTATTTTATACAACACATGTATGTAGGACTATATTATGCAATGCATTCATTAGTTTGTTTTTAATGTTTGTTTGTTATAATTTGTTTTAATCCTTTTTATATTATTTTAAATTTTAATATCAGTGCTAAACAAACAACACTTATTATGTTTTAAACTTTTTAAAATTTTTTATTCTTATTTTTTATTTTATTTTTAAATCTTTCTCTTTTTTTTATTTTCTCCATTTATTTTTGTTTGTACAAAACATGTTCCATATATCATCCTATTTTGACCGAACATTTTATAAATAATGTACAATACATACATGTATAATCTTATACTAAATAAAAAATATATTATATACAATAAAAGAAATCTTTGTAGATTCACGGCTGAATGTGGCAGCCACCTTTAGTCTGGAGCCCTACAGTACCTAAAAAAAACCTCGACCCTGTGTAGAAAAAGATCCTGGGCGGTTCATTTGATAGATTAGCCTATCTTAACAAACGGATTTTCAATTTTTAGAGGACAGGCCTCCGGTGGGAATGCTGTCCTTTTTTTACCGGCATTTCAATGGAAAGATATCGGAAGGGGAAATTTGTGTACTATATCCTTGTTTTAGAAAATGCTTGAACAAATGATTGTTTTATGGATTGGTTTGGGATCAAACGACTGGGCGTGACCCCGCGCTTGAATCAGGGAGGAGCTTTTCCATTCTAAAAGTAATCAGTGTAAAAGTTCTTATAGTAGTAAGGTTTTTAATTCGTCAATATTGATCAACTAAAGATAATCGTTCATGTTTTGTATAAATATATGTTGTGTCGTGTAGGGACGGTCGGAGGCTTTTAGAATCATTTAATAGTAGCGTCGTTTTCAAATCTTTAGAGTCTTGACATGAGAACCGATAGAGGGACCCATCCTGTCCTTGAAACGGTTCGGGAAAGCGGTGGGTGCCCTCAATTGAACAACTAAAGACAGGTTGTATCGAAGAATTCGAACAATTCATCAAATTTCATAGCTGATCAAGTTAGGTTCTATTCAAATTCTTTTATTATATCAAAATTATCTCCTTCATATCCAACGACATTTTTAAATAGCTATTTGATTAAAAATATAAGCAAATAAGAACTAGTAAGCTTTTTAACGTCATTTCATAAAAAATCTTTGGTCCTAAAGAGTCCTAAATTCTTCAGTCTTTCAAAATAAATATTTGTTATACATTTACCGAATATACATTAACCTTCTCATAAATGTAATTTCAATAGTAAAGGAGGGTAGTACACGTGTAACCATGCAAAGTCAAGTGTTTTATCTTCCACCGCGTACAAAGTCCGAGTACGTTCTACAAGAATACATTTTCTAATAACAGTGTGTTTATCGGAAATGACCTGCCAGGTAAGTATGTTTTCTGATTCTGTTTGTAAATAATAAAATTAGATAGGGCCAGATACCTTATAATGACTTGTACAGCATCCCTGGATTTTGACAAAAATTTAACAAAGTATTTCACATATTTTTTTTCTAATTATTTTTATTATTATTAATGTACGTAGAAAATTTCAATTCTAAAATACGATATTTATTTATTTATTTTTGGGGTGTTATGCCGTGTTACGCTATCTCCGTCTTTAGCCAACGTTTCGGACAACGTTACAGTGTCCATCATCGGGGCAGATGTGTTGAATGATGATGAACACTGTAACGTTGTCCGAAACGTTGGCTAAAGAAGGAAATAGTGTAACACGGCATAACACTCCAAAAATAAATAACAAAAATACTTTGGACCGTGAAAATCTAAAATCATATCTAAAATAAGATCATTTTAATAGTAAAAACGGTTAAAAACGGGACTGAAGTTCCTACGAACAAATTAACAGTGTTTCGATGTTTATTGTCGGGAAAATGTAAGTATAATTAGTTAGAATACGTACGAAATTACGTATAACAACAAATTATTCTTACATGTTCCCGCCAATAAACATTGAAACACTGTTAATTTGTTCGTAAGAACTTCAGTCCCGTTATTAACCGTTTTTACTATTAAAATGATCGTTTTTTCGAATAACATTTTTCTTCGTGTGCATTCCAATATTTCTTCATTTCCCTTTCAAGTATTAAATAACATTAATTGAAGTGGAATATTAATGGAAATCTTAATGAATCTTACACTAAAGCCATTACACATCATTTTAATTATAGATGTTTCCGGTGTCGTTTATGCAATAATTATTGAAAATTTAATAGTGGATACTCGATAGTTTATGATTGGCAACTGTTTATGAGTGGTGAGTTTCTGAGATGCGTGCAGTAATAAAAAAAAACTGTCGATCTATGCAATCTCGACCCTTTGGAATAACAAGGTTCCATCTGTTGCGGAAACGTCACGCGGTTATGGGATCTATGGTAAGCTATCTTAGAGTTCATTATCGCATGACGTTAAAGCAACAGATGGAACCTTGTTATTCTATGTTAATTTTATGTTCAATAAAATTGATTTAAAGATGCCTACTGCTGTTGTTTTATGATGTATTGTGCCTATTGAAAAGAATGTCTTCTACCGTAATTAATCTACTATAAATTATTTTTTGTAGGGTGTTAAGGTGATCCCATAGTTCGATGAAGCTATGCATAATAATGAAAAATTATTAAAAATCATGTGTGTTTGGTTTGAAAATTTAGTCGCTAAGAAATATTATAGATGCTTAAATTAAATACTGCGAGTAGACCACATCTTGGCCTTGGAAATAGTCGAGTATTTTTTTTAATAAGTGTTTTTGTAATCCTGAAAAAACATTTAATATCTGGCCTGTAAAAAAGTAAAAAAATGCCTGTTTTAAGTGCAAAATCTCCTACCAATGAACCCTTTATTGTATAATGTGGCAAATTAATTTCTTTAAAAAGTGGTCGGAAAGCATATTAATATTTGTGGCAGAATTTCACAAAATAAAACAAAAAAACTGCAATTACGCACTATTTTTTACGGCAAGAATCAAAGTGGGCTCGTCCAACGAATTTGGAGTTGAGATTTAAACCATATGCCGTAATAACGACTATGATCATAGAAGTCACCCGTTTTCCGGGCCGGACGGACGTCTCTACTCTCCACGTTGCTTGGTTCTGTGAAAACCATTTTAAATTTCCTTGTTATTATAATTAACAATGTGAAAGTTTATGGCCTTTACGAAATCAACTTGTAAAAAGCAATTCTCAAATACCTTTTCTAACCTGTCCAAAAGAGTATTGTCAAGTATTTTTAAATGCCTTCCCATAAAGAGGCGGGGAAACCGATGTCGAACTTTTCAAGGACTATGGGATCACCTTAAGGTGAAGACATGCGAAAAAATGCAAAATCATACAAAATCTTGTGTTTTAGTTTTGAAAATTTGATCGCTTAGAAATAATATAGATGCATCAATTAAATACTGCGAGAAGAACACATTGAAGTGATCGAGTGGCCTTTGAAGTGATCGAGTGCTTTTTGGTAAGCTTTTTAATAAGTTTAGAAAAAAAAAATTGCGTCTGACCTACAAAAAATGGTTAAAAGTGAAAAATCTCCTACTTACAAATACTTTTTCTGGTGTTGTTTAATTGAATAATGTAACTAATTAAGTTTCTTGTAAAGCGATCGGAAAACATTTTAATATTTGTATCAGAACTTCACAAAATATAACAAAACGTGCATTTTGGCGACGTTTCTTTTCAGCGCTTCGATCTTTAAAAATATACTTGCGAAATAACAAAACACTATTGTTTGCTAGAGATTAGGGTTTTTATTGGTAAACGCCCAAAAATCGTTCGCTCCGCCCGATTCCGAATGAGTCAAGAACTAGTGGATCATCTTAAGCGAAATAAATTCCCTTCGATATGATTTCATAATAACAATAACGTATTGCACCACAAAGCCGAGAGTGGAGTAAAGATGAAGTGTCTTGTGTTGCTTGACATAGTTCGAGCTATGTTTAGTTAGTAGATTTTTGTACCTTATTGTACTCCCATCCCCAGCTTCCTATCATTCCTTAGAATGGGATTTCACTATTCTACTGTCCTTGATTATAAGTAGATACCTAGATTTTGAGAGATTTTCCTTTCATAACAAACGGATTGCAAACTTTAGAGAACAGACATGAAGTAGGAATGCTATCCTTGTTCTACCGTATTATTCGAAGAACTAGCGTCATTGATTCCTTCGGCACCTGTGCCTATTCGGGAAACACGTCATTTGTTGAAATTTGTCACATCAGAACGGTCGGTTTTCTGTGATACCTCCCTCCTACAACATGGGTTTCTTCCAGGCCAATGTTTATTGCTTCCTCTCCTCATAAAGACCCACAGTACCCCCAAAAAGGGGAGAGTTAAATAAATAAATGCCTCCTTTAACTCTCTGAGACAAAGCGTAGTTGGTTGAACCTCTGAGAACTCCGTCGTAAACCATCTTTGAAAAAAGATTATGGAGCTATCAGCAATCCAAGCGACAACTTCTTCAAAGACATAGTGGATAAGAAAGAGTAGGTAACCGTGTATGCAATTGCGAACCCGATATCTTGCATTAATTAGTAAGAATTCTTTTTACTGAACTAAGTAATGAATAATATTGAAAAGATATTTTAGGTTGCCACACTTGTAGGTATGTGGTATGTTTATCTTGGTTGGCAGTTCTCAGCAGAACGTGTCACTTCCCCGTTCGTGTCGGCAGAGGACGCATCGTTGACTGATGAATTATTCATAATCCGGCTCAATTAAAACACTCATGTGACCGTATACACTTTATATTTCCTCCATATTTGCTTTCTTGTGGGAGGACCACTAAAGAAAACACTACAAAAGATTAATAATAAACACACCATGATCTATCCATTTAACTGCACTGCTATACTATCATCATATATTTTAAATCAATATTAATTCAACCAAAGTCGTTTGCATAATGTGTATGTTTTGTATGTACGCGTATTTCTTACTTTTATATATTTCAAGAGTTTGTATTCGTCATCTAACTAATATTACAAACGCGAAAGTTTGTATGGATGTATGTGTATTTGTTACTCTTTCACGCAAAAACTGCTGAATAGATTTAAATGAAACTTTACAATAATATAGCTCATACGTCAAAATAACATTTAAAGGCTTTAATAAAGCTAGCTATTTTCAATATATTATAAATAATTATTATTGTTTAATAGAAAATGTCAAAATTTAAGAATGACTTTTTGCAAAACAATCAAATTTCATTTAAATCAAAATTCTATTTTAGAAAATTAGTGAATTTATTTGAAGTACTCGCCTACTTGTTTGAATCGAATTAAGAATTATAGATATTTTAAATAGATAGGTTCAGATTTTGGTATAAACATAGATGGGACCTAGGAAAAGAAAATAGGCTAATAGAAGCTTGTATATTATACTTTCTGATGTCATTGTACAATCTGTTGCTACATTTTTAATTGTTACTTATTTAAATTATTATTACATTATTATACTTTTACTTATTTAACTGTGACATGCAATTATTGTTTATGGGATATTTGTACCGTTAATCAGATATTATTACAAATATTAGAAAATTTTTCAAAGTTTAGCGATTGTAAAAAATTAAATAAATGTTTCTCAAAAATAGGCTCTAACTTGCTGTTATATATATACAACCTTTTGTCAATAAAATATAATATAATAATAAATGGTTTTTTTGCTATTTACAGATTTATTTTTATTTTTTTGGTCTTGAAGGGGGAATATTTACAAACATGAGAAAAAGCACAGTATACTCGTCCCAGCGAGATATCGTACCGCCATCATGCTAGAATCTTCTGTCGCTTTCGTTTTCAAATAAGACGCATGAGAACGAAGAGGATGAATATCGATGAGGTCCGTGCGAGCTCTCGCTGGCACTAGAGATCCTCCTTGTAGTCATCAAGCTTCTCGACTTTCGGTCCCGTTTATTCATAATATACGCTTTTAACTAGATGGTGCCACATGGAAAAAAGGGTGCCTACTTTAGTATGTATTGCATTTTTTAAAGTCCCTACTTAAATTCGTCGATTAGATTCTTCGTCCAATAAACTCGTGACTTTACTAACTATTTAGAGAATTTAAATTATTTTTAGCTCATTTCTACGTTACAGATAATGCAATAAGAATGGTAGGTCTGAATAGGGAATACGTAGGCCACGCTTCAAGGTAAATAAATTTTTGTGTCAGTAATCTGCTAAAGTAGAGACGTATAAGGAAAAAAAACCATAACATAAACCGACCATTTAAAACATTTTAAAGTTTTGAATTGGCAGGTCCTGGCTAACAAACGGGAATCACCTTGTATACCAATTAAAAAGCGATTCCTTGACAGTCGATATCTACTATAATTTTTTATACAATATGCGGTTAGTTTAGGAAAAATACGGTATACCTACTTAAACAAAATATAACTATAGAGTTAGGAAAGATGATGTTCCAAGGCAGCAAGCAGCAAATGCAGCAAGGATGCTTATCTATCGCTTTTTATGTAGACAAGCATCATTGTATACCAGCATAATAAACGACACTGTAAATTGATTCGTTTGATACTTAATCCACACCAACTTATTTTCAAAGGGTATTTTTTAAGTCTATTTTAGTTTTGGAATTGGTAAATAATCCACAAAAATGATTATTAAGAGGTAATATCCAGCAATCCATTATTCCGTTTTTGTTAACAGCGCTGCGCGCGGATGTTTTTACAACCATGAAGCTAAACGGTATTAGTTTTAAAATTAATGCAAAATTTTGTCATGAAGAGCGGCGCGAACACAGAACCTCGCACGGGCGCATCTCAGCGGCAAATGAATCGCGAGAATTCATGTCTCGAATTGCCATAAAAATGATCAAATGGGAGATGGTAAATGAATGAAAATTATATACTTCTTAATTATATACTTCTCGGGATGTGTGGGATTGCACTCACCTCCCCACATTCTGGAATAAAGAACTTATTATATTATTAAAATTAATTTTTGATCAAAATAATTACTAATTTTTCAATAACGTCTAAACAAAATAAGTGTGTAAAAAAAATCTTAAATATTTTAGTTTGTAAGACCTTAAATAAATAGAAAATCTGAGATATTTTTGTCACAAAGTACGTACTTGGATTTATTTTTTAATGATTTTAATTTGTCTAAAATTTAAATCTTGAAAACTGTGTTGACTAGATTATATAATGATTTATTTTGTTGTGTGATTATATGATTGGAAATTAGTGTTGTTTAATAGATCTATCATTTGAAAATTGAACAGATCTGCCAACGACCAACGGTATAACCTTAGTATATTAAAAATGTACCTAGTTTTTCAAAAATTTTAAACTGCGTATACTAGATAAAATAACAATCTTTCAAAATCAATTTATGTATTTTGTAAAAAGAGTGTCGATACGTCTAGAATTTGATTTAAAAATGACTAATTTCCGGTATTCTCTGGTAAAGCACTCTTAAGGGATTAATTGTCGGGTCACCGAAAAAGCGAAGCAAGCAAAGACTGGAATTTTATTTGAGTATCAAAAGGAAGTATAAAACCTTGCCCTGTTATTGTTTGTCCAGCGTACGAAAGAGTGCAGTAAAACCCACCCAATAACTTTTTATTTACCATTACAGCGTTATTATTACGTACGTTTTATAACTCGGAGGCAATTTTATAACTTGAAACATGTTAAAGCGGACCATTTCATAATTACCGTGGTCCGTGGACATTGTCTTGAGGTTCCGGACCGTAATTTCGGTTTACAAATCCAACCTCAAATGATAACGTGACGCAACGATGATGGCAATATGCTAATCCCGCCATACTTCTTTGTAACAATTATTTTCCTTTATTACGAGAAGTGTCTCGGAGTGGAATATTATGTACGTGTACAATTATTATTTTATGGTTGTGTGGATTTGTGAGCCGATTCTAAAGGGGTGTAGGTACCTTAGCTTCTGGGACAGGTAGTCTTAATTGTTGTATATCATTTTAATCATGGTTATGAGCTACATGGGACCACAATGGTGAACGAAAATGGCGGTGATGAAAGACATATAAGTGCACACTTATTAAAATAATATAACAATTATGTGGAGTAACCGTACAAAGCACCCGTGAAGTGACTTTGTTGCTAATTGGCGTTACCTAAAATTGTCCAGTCCTCAATGTTTTTTCAACTGTTTGTCCCATAAATCTTTGCGTTTTTTATCTTTTAGTTTAGATTAGAATTGTTCGAAAAAGGTAAAACAGATTTTTTTTTAACCAAATTATGATACCGACAATTTTATTGTATTGAAAAGTTTTTTTTTTTAAATTGACAAAACTGGAGTAGGTAGGAACTTCCTTATCCACTGGAGCGATTGATGTTCAGTTTTTGATTTGGCTATTCGATTTAATTTATAACATTCCTCAAAATACTAATATAGTAACATATAAACTGTTTACTAATGAAAGATTAATGCTAGATGTCAACGTTTATCCCATATTTCTAGGTTGGTTAAATGTGGTCCAATTTTGGACCGATGTCAATTGCAGCAAAACAAAAGCGGTCCAAATTTGGACTGGATCGCTCCAGTGATTATTAAACTAGATATTAATTAGGTTTTCTAACATCATCTATTCTGTGAGCACTGTAAAACGTACAGTTTTATTAATTTGGGTACCCACTAGCGCAAGGCAAAATAATATAATTTCCCTCAGGGTCCATGTCATCTTTGGGGATGCTGACGTAAATTTACCTTTAATTATAATGTTGCATTCAACTCGCTTACAAATTACAGCTTCAGATGCGCTTGGAAATGGTCTGTAAATATTACAAATGAAACGAGACGAAATAATGTTTGCTGGAATTCGAAGATAATAAGTTTAGGAAAAACTAGGAATGCAAGGAAAAAGGATAACCAATCACTTACCGCTGTACCTCTGCGAAGGAGTGCACGACACAATCACGACATAGTTATATAGTTCACGAGATACTCGTACCTCGAGTTATCGCCACAACAAAACGAATAAGTACAAAACGATATTGTTTACTTTAGAGATAGTCAAATACCTTCTTAAATTGAGTTTATGCACACGAAAAACACCGTCAACTTGCTTCCAAGATAGTTGCAATTCTTCTTCTATTTTTCAAAAATAAATGCACTGAAATTTGCTATTTTTCTTGCCTTTGCTCCAAATTTCAAATACTTTTCCACCAAGGCGATGGTTAAAGAGAGGTAGATACTGGATAGATGACATCCCTGTAGGAACTATGCACATTCTCATTTTAAAACCAAACACATAAGATAAAGTGGATGCAGAGCCAAGACAAATTCAGTAAAAATGTTATTGTTATCTGCGTCTAAAACGAAAAAAATGTTCAAATTATTATGTTCTATTTCTGGTGCACAGAAGAGACGTAAGAATATTAAGAATAAGAAATGAGAAATTATTTTAGATTTCCATCTTTTACATCTTAATGTACATCTTTTTTACAAAAGAAATCACACTGAATTACAACGACATCCCGAGAAAATTAAGAATAAAGGTCTGACACCTTTATCGCATTATTCCTCCAGATCTAATAACTAATTCACGTGGGAGGAGGCACCGTAATACGGCAATACGGCAGTCACAAACTTGATTATATTTATTTGCGTACGGCAGAGGTGCGAACACGAACTCTAATTTCCTAGGGGACGGGACATCCACCCTTACACCTTCCAGGCTGAGGTGGAATTGCTTTGGTGTTTGCCTGTTGCGTTAATAATTGTTTTTACTTTTATAAATAATTTCACTGAGAAGAGAGAAATAAACACGCCTTCAGATGAATGCTAGAAGGTGGATGGTTGAAAAAGATCCGTGTTAAAAATTGAAGCATGAAAGGTTATATATGGGATTATGTCCAATGTTAAGTATTTTATGTTGCCATAGTTCGCGTTGTCACAAAAGATTTATTTATTTATTTATTAAGATGATATTTTTTTACATTCGTTCCATTTTAATTGAATATCTCATTTAATATGTGCTTCAATTTCAACAAACTAGTAAGAATTTGGGAGGCGGGAATGAGTATCGCCGCCCCGGGAACCATTAATTGAATAACCAACACCTCTGCCATAGGTAACCCCGAGTGGTACGCTACATTTGGTAACTTATCAGGGGTGCCCGGATTCATGGGGTGAGGTACATCTAGGTATTGGTGGTGGATGATCTGTACAAAACCCCAGATTTCTACTCACCCCTCATACCTTTTTTCCATCCCAGAACTTCATATCCTTAAAAATACCCTCCACACAGCATCCCAAAGATGACAGAGGGACGGAGATAATGTGAAAAAAACACGATTTCTTTGTTCAAATAGAGGAGGGCGAATACATATATGTAATATTTTTTTGAATAAAGCTATAAAAAAATTTTTAAACCACATTTTTTTTATATTAACGCCGACTAGTTTCAAAACAACCGTTCGTTTCTCGGGGAAAAATACGTACTAACATAATATTGCGACCGATCAGTGGCGGAGTTGGCATCGCGTTTGGGTCCCACCCAGGCGTCGTGAGTTCAATTATTTGCTGGCTAACTCCTCCATCACGACACCAACAACACGACAAGCAACATTTTCCGCCTTGTGTTAGTAGTAGGAGTTTTTCTAAAGTTGTCGGGTTATTCGTAACGATATAATGTTAGTTTTTCTTTATAAACAATTAAATTATTATAATTAAATATATTATTATGAGTCAACATATATTAAGTGTTGAAGTGGGGGTGGAGGCGGGTCTTAGTGAAGAGTGGGTGGTGAGATAGAACGGACTGTGAATAGGAACATATCTAAACGGTTACGAAACCGGTCAGCAATAATTTTTTTTTAAATTCTGGTTAAAATAAACTAATATTGTTTTAATTAAATGAAACAAATTACTTTGTGTAAACCACTATAATCACATTTAACATGTAGATATTATTATAACATGTAATTATAGTGGTTTACACAAAGTAATTTGTTTCATTTAATTAAAATGATGCCGCAAAGTATTTTGCAAAGATTGAAGAAATAATAATGTTTTATTCGGATATAAATTCACTGAAAGATAAGAAATGAAATTAATTTATTTACAATTTTTTGTTTTTGTTTTTGTCAAAGTACAGATTCTGATTTCACGTGTGTGGTATTTTCTTAAAAAGCGAATCGATACATAGTAGATGTTAAAAAAATATCTTAGCATTAAATAAACCGAAGAACACAAATGTCAACTTTAAAAACATTTAACCCACTCCTCAATTAGATTTTCTGTTTGATTTTCAATTCCTTAAATTTGTCAGTTAATCACAAAAGTTGAGGTAACATCAAACCATTTTGATTTTCAAATGTTGTTGGGTTATTCGTAACCCGGGAATGTTTGTCTTTCTTTAAAAAAAAAAAAAAAATTATAACACGTCTTAGCTACACCGTTAGATGTCCAAAGCGGAGGACGCCTTCGCTCCATATCTTCAAAAACTACGTGACTGGTACGTGCTCCACACAGTTTTTCTGAGCTGCTGCCTGCACGGTGAAGATTGTCCTGAAAACAGGTAGTGATAATATTGAAATATGATAACGAAATGAAATCGAATGTTGTTCTGACAATCAACACAAAATACAAGTAGCATGTAAGCTCACGCTTGGAAAAATTGCGATTTCATTTCCTATAAATAGTTACGAAATAAAATAGAGAAGTCTCGGTTATTTGCATATGGCCACACTCATATCTTACCAGTAGCAGCTACTAGCTATTTCCGGTAAGAGGGTATTGATTACAGGAACAATTATTATTGACGACCGTTTCCGGATAGTCAACGTTCAGGAAAACATCGCCTTCAATCATGTAACGGAATCATTAAGTCATTAGGAAAATCGTTAAAAGGCTGCTGATTTTCATGACTTTATTGTTTGTTGCCGCACTGAAATGCGCCGAAGTAGTTAAAGTGCATTAATTTTAATGTAAATTATTTTTTTATTGTCAAAGCGTTATAATACAATTTGCGATGAGTCATCTCTGATTTATTTATTCCTATTCTTGAACATACGTTTTTCAAATGATTACAGTAGTTTCCATAGATATTACATATTGATAATCCCAGTAATACAAAAAATGTAATAATCAGTAACTGTATGTAAATAGGTTTTTTTTACATTAGGTCCACACAGGAGGCCCTGAGGAAAATAATTTCCCTCAGGGCCTATGTCATCTTTGGGGATGCTGTGTGGAGGGTATTATTAAGGAAAAGAAGGAGAGGAAGTTCTGGGAAGGAAAAATGTATGAGGGTTGGGTAGGAATCTGGGGTTCAGTGTGTCTAGATCATCCGCCGCCAAGACCTAGATAAACCTTACCCCATGAACCCGAGCACCCCTGCTATGTCACCAAACGTAGTGAACCACTTAGGGTGACCTATGGCAGAGGTGTTGGTTATCCAATAAATGGTTGCCGGGGCGGCGGTACCCATTCCCGCCTCCCAAATTGAAAAGTAAGTAGTAGTGTTTTGTGAACATCTACCTCACTTGGATAATCTGTGCTTGAGGTGTTCGCATGTTTTAGATTAAGTTATTCTGATATCGTCACATTTTTTTTTATTTTATGAATGCTTACATTGAACAAATAATCAAATTATTATTTATACAGGGTGTTAGGGGACGTACTTGAATTAATTTAACCGTTGATTCCTTATATTATTTGGAGAAAGAATTTAAATGAAAATTTTGTGTCAGGTGACAATTTTTATGTATTTTTTCAACATAAACATAAAAAAACGGTAGTGTTTGGAAACCCCAGTGGTAATAATTCTTCAATATTCGCCAATTCACTTTGTGGCGTTGTTTTTAATAAATGAAAACCAATCACTTTATAAAACATGACTAACTTATTTTATAAATACAAAATTGTATTAATTAATTTGTTTTTATTTTAATTTTATCCTGACGAAGAAATCATTGGTTTTTAAACATATTGATAATTTTGTGAAATGAGTGGATTCATTATCAATTTTTTTTTTAGATTAGTTTTCAAGAAAAAAATTAAAAACAAACGTTGGAAACGTTAAATGAAAAACTGAAATTATTAAAAATCATATTCACTGTGAGCGGAAAATGTCACTTGTGCAATGATAAAGGACGTTGCCTGCAAAGTATATATATATAATTAATAAAATTAAACAAATAAGTGTGTTTTCACAAATAAATATTATTCATAATTAAAGTTTTGAATTTAACCATCCAATACCAGCATAAAATCTCTTGGAAACATCTTATTCATTAACTTTAACATGACTCTTGAAAGAATATCTTTATATGGTTTGCTGATAAGTTTTATTGTTACAAAGAACGGATTACAATAAATTTTCTGTTGGTATCTAGATATTAAAAAAAATCCACACCGATTTAGACAATATAGTATCATGTCCATTGATGGATTTATGATCAAATCAATATATAAACATCTGTCACATTAAAAATTTATTTTGAAACATTCCCGCTTTTTTACATTAGCTCCAGGAGGCGCTGAGGAAAATAATTCCCCCCAGGGCATATGTCATCTTTGGGGATGATCTGTAGAGGGTATTTTGAGTAAAGGAAGGAAAGGAAGTTCTGGGAAGGAAAAATGTATGAGGAGTGGGTAGGAATCTGTGGGTCGGTGTCTACAGGATTGACAAACATGTGAATCAATCCCTCCCACTGCGTTGCACGGCAATGTTCCACGGGAGAGTCCGGTTGGAGAGATCAAAAGGTTTCCGTCAACCATTTTCTTCCGATGTTGCTAAGTCACCAAACGTAGCGAAACACTCATTGCGACCTACCGCGGAGGTGTTTTGTTATCCAATAAATTGTACCCATATCCGCCTCCCAAATTTTATTTCAAATAGGATCACTGTTTCTTACCCGTTCAGAACAGACTTACCCGTCTCAGAACAGACAACGTCTAGTGAGGCAGGTAAATTACTTGTTATAAAATACTATATTACCTTAATAAACGCCCGGGTTGCCGGCAATGAAATTGAAATGAATTGAATTGAAAATTCTCTCTCTTTTCCCAATTTCGATATTACAAACTGACTCTGCAATTAAAATATTCAAAATACATATTAAAAGTTTGAAAGCAAGCGTTCAGACGGTTCAATTTTAGTTGATCAACTCGACACTTGAAAGCACATTGACACGTGTGAACCTTCTTTCAACGAATTTGAACAAGTTTTTTCAAACAATTTTTCACGTTCAATCAAAGTTGATCAACAAAAATCGCATCGTGTGAACCGGCTAATAGCTAAAGTTGTTTTTAAATTCAATACCGATTGTTTTTTCTAGAAAAATTTGCGTTTTATACGACACCTCCAATCATTTAAATAAACCGATATATTATTAAAGTTATGGTCACTTCACGTTTTAGAGTAATTACTTAAATATCTACTTTTGCTTTTATTGTAAACTTTTAAATGCACAGATTTCATATATCGACAGCACAGTAACAAGTCCAAAAAAACATAAAATACGATATGGGGAATCGAAAAATTCGCCAAAGGGGCTTTTTCCAATTTAATATAGCAACAAAATTAGTGAAAATGTTTGCTCCTCAACACGGAGAAAAATGTTATTCTAAAATACGATCATTGTATTCGTAAAAACGGTTAAAAGCGGGACTGCAGTTCTTGCGAACAAATTAAAAGTGTTTCAATGTTAATTGGCGGGAAAATGTAAGAATAATTTGTTGGTATACGTACGAAATTACGTATACCAACCAATTATTCTTACATGTTAAGCATTGAAACACTGTTAATTTGATCGTAAGAACTTCAGTCCCGTTTTTACGAATAAAATGATCGTATTTTAGAATAATATTTTTCTCCGTGAAGAGTCTAAAAACATGGTTGTTAAGAAAATCCTTCGAATCCTTCGAAAATATTTTGAATTATTTCCATTTGAATCTGACGAGATTGTTTTAAAAAAAGATTTGCATTACTTTGAGGTGGTGTAGAAATTTTGGTGAAAACTATTGAAATTTTTCATTTTTGCATTCGGTGATATAGGGTGAATACAGAAGCGAAGCTAGCAGTCCACAATGGAGTACTGGTACCTACCCTGATGTATGGCAGTGAAGCATGGAACTGGCAGAGAAAAGATGAAAGTATATTTAATGCTCTAGTAATGAATCCCTGAGACGTATGTGTGGTAAAACCATGTATGATCGTGTGAGGAATGTGGAAATCCGAAAGAATGCAAGGCTGATGTGAGCGTAATAAGAAAGATTAAGAAAGAGACGCTTAGATGGTTTGGGCATGTTGAACGATTGAATGAAGAAAGGAGTTAAAAGAGAATTTATGACGCGAATGTGAATGCTAGAAGAAGCCGAGGACGCCCAAGGAAAACGTGGCACGATCAAGTGAATCAGATACTTGAGTCGGGCCATGTCAAGAGTCAGAATAATAGAAGAGTATGTATGAGAAGATGTATGAATGTGAATGAGGCAAGGAGTGTGTGCCAAGACCGAGTTGTTTGGTGGTCCGTCCTCTCTGCCTACCCCTGCGTGGAAACGGCGTGATTGTTAGTTAGTTAGTTAATTAGCATACGGGCTCAAAAATAATATATTAATTATCGCAAATGAATAGAATTTGATTTTTACCATACTAGAAAGAAGATAAAACGACTTTCATAAGAATGCGTCATTGTTAACAGAAATAGCACAACTTTACTCAACTGATTTTTTTATATTTTCGTGACAAATAAAGCACAACGTTGCACGATTAAGCATACTTACGTATGTAACTAACTATTAATTACCTCCGAGTATTTTTATAGTTTTTTATAGCTTCCTGTTGCGCATAAATAAACTACAATCAGATTGATCAAATAAATGTCATTTTATCTCCGCGATGAAAAAACGATCTTCCACGAATAATTTACATATTGAAAAATGAAATGTCACATTTACTCGGTGGTTTGTATTTTGATATCCCACGCTACGGTAGCCCTGCTTGGTTCACTGGTTACATGACTGCTTTATCACTAAAGTCTCGGGTTCAGATCAGGACCGGGGACAAGAAACGGTAGGAGTATGGACATTTGATACATATTGTTGGATGTAACATGGGTTTTCTTTTGTATGACAAATTATATCATTACTCAATGTGATATTTATTTTATTGTCATAAGCAGCGTCCAAGATGCGGATGGGTTAATTTTTAAATACATTTTTTTGATTGTAACGTTTTTTTCTTGATTTAATTAATGTATGAATGAAGTGGAAAATAACCCAATTTCCGATCTCCTCGATAAACAGATAGACTCGTTGTCGATGACAATGCATTCTGTCAACTGGTGGCAATCATGCACACACACGCAAACTTATACGTACACGGAGAAAAATGTTATTCTAAAATACGATCATTTTATTCGTAAAAACGGGACTGAAGTTCTTACGAACAAATTAACAGCGTTTCAATGTTTATTGGCGGGAAAATGTAAGAATAATTTGTTGGTATACGTAATTTCGTATGCATACCAACAAATTATTCTTACATTTTCCCGCCAATAAACATTGAAACACTGTTAATTTGTTCGTAAAAACTTCAGTCCCGTTTTTAACCGTTTTTACGAATAAAATGACGTATTTTAGAATAACATTTTTTTACGTGTAGTTCTCCCAAATTCGATGACATTACATCTAATACCTGTACGAAATAAATGTCGCCCTTATCAACTCGGGATTTGGCTCGCTTGGTAGCATGGTTGATTCCAATCACTGGGTAGGAAGGTTCAATCCTCGGTAAAACCAAAAAAAAATAATAATTTAAGTCTATAGTTCTTCAGCAATAATATTGTCGCTGTTCTGGTTGAATTTCAATTTCATATAAGACACCGAGAATAATTCTCTGTTTAAAACATGGGTGAGTACAGATTACAAATAGATAATGACGATTTCCTTAGTACCATCAAATGTAAAACTAGACAAAGGGCATTTTCTAGTGTTCATTTCTAAGGTTCATAAATTATTGAATTTTGAATAAGCACAACTTTGAATCTCGCAAAATGATCACAAAAAAATAACAAACAGTAAATAAACAATTATGCATAAAACATTTAGACAAAAAGTCAGAAACCCTCCTCTTCGCTTCATTAGGTTGTTACAGGTATTAAAAACGTCAAGTTAGAATTAAATTAAATGTCCAATAAGCCATCAGACCACCGGGCAAAGCTAATCCAAGTGAGTTTGACAAATCCGGGCGGTACGTTCAGCGGCATAGAAAAACAAAACACGGTACAAAGTGGTGTTGGTCACACATTAGTGGAAACACAAAGGGGTCCGGTGGGAGGCTGGATTCTAAGATAGATTCAAAGATACAGGAGGTTTAAAAAATTAAGAAGATGTATGGTGAAGATTTACGAAATGTTAATATGAGATTTCGTAGACAAGTTTTAGGTTTCTGTATCAATAATGGATGTATGAAAGGAACCGTGTGTTACATGGGGAATGGATTACACACAGAATCAAATGATATCTGAGTACGGACAATGTGATTCTTTTTGCGTTGCGTGCCGGTGGAGAAATGCAAACAATTCATAAAAGTTAATTGCTTAATTTTTGCGAGACCAGAGGCCCTAGGACGCTTGCTCTATATCGATCGGTAGGATAACTATCTGTATCTTCTATCGTTTCCTAGGACAACTGAATATTCCAACATTCAAACAATAGTTGATGTCGAATATATTAAGGATACTTAGTCATTGTGAACGGTCACGTATTCGCTGGCAATTTGCAGTCATGCTAGGGAACGATTAGAAGTTACCGAAAGTTATCGATGCAATCCTCATCGATCGAGTGTGCTAGGGAGCTTGATCACTTTACACTTAAGGCCAGGTAGACGGCGTTCATAAAGATGATGAAAGGGATATATGTAAATACGAATGTAAGAGGGAGCGCTCTAATATTAGAAAACGATTATGATTAGCGAAAATAATTAAAAGATTTAATAAAACACACCTCGTTTAAAATAGAGCAAAAATCTCTCGACAAATGCTTAAGTTGCATTTAAAAATACAGTCTAATTTTTCAAAGCTATTACATATGAATTAACAGAAAAAATGTGTTTTAACAATTTTCGGAGCATACTTTTTTGCGATTTTTTTCTATGGAGTGAATTTCATATAATTACCGTTTCGGCTCAACAATGTACAGATGTTATCTTAAAAAATAACATATATTTTTTAAGGAACTTAAAAACTGAAAGTATTCAAGAGAAAAATGTTATAAATCGTTTGAAATGCGAAATGCCGCATTTCTACCGATTAAATTAAAGAACTGCCGATCAAAAAATACTTACAAGAAGTACACGATATTAAATAATTTATCATCGTGCGTTTTGAGCATTTTTATTGCTTACTTGAATCTAGGTATATTATATACTTTCCCTCCTTCCTCTTTCCCATCTCCTTCCCTTCCCCACTTACCTTCGGCTTCACAACATTCCCCAATTGGGGATGCCATAGTCTCACTGGCTCCAGACGAAAGCAGTTGGGAGGTATTCTCTATTAAAAAAAATCAAGTTTTCAATGAAATAAATCGATATTAAATTTTTAATGTAAGAAATTTGATACGCGGATTAGTCGATCTTTCTCATCGGAACCTCCCTGTACAGTTGCAAGCATTTTTAAACTTTTATTATCAGCCGCTGGTAAATGACTCTTAAAATCTTTAAATCTCTTTTCCAATTCAAATATAATCATAAACATTTTTTTTTACTCCAGAATGTTTACCAAAGAAACCATTGGATGCTTTTATAATTTGTGAGGGAGATGCAAGAAAATTATTACTTTTTCCTTTGGAGGAACAAACATTTTTTGTCTCACTATTTTTTAGTGTGTTAGTAAGAGCTGCAGCATTATTGTGATTAGGAACGTAAGTTTATTGCCTTTTTTGTGCCGTCGCCGTTTATTGGGTATATTAAAAACGCTTACTACGTAATTTATTATTATTTATTGTAAATACCTACATCATCTTAGATTAGACAGTGATCTCAAAAATGTATTACGAAAATTAAATTAAATGTGTTTGAATGATTATCCGATATCACATCCAATCACCCTTTATATTGCATTATAATTTATTTATTAGAGATCACAGGTAGATACAGGTAGGTTCCTACCTATATCGGTACCACTTGACTGTAATTTGGAGACCGTCGACTGTCCGCTGTCCACTGTCCACCGTCCGGTGTCCGGCGGTGATGCGCTGTCATATGTCAACCGGCTTTGTCAGAGAGGAGGCTGTAATATTTTATTTGGGGTGTCGGATCAAATCAGTGTCGGACAAAACCGGCGGTCGCCACTGCCGCCAGCTGCCGTGTGACGGTTTGTTGCGTTACCAGGGGTACAAACTGCTGAAAGCATGTAATATAAGCACTGTTTTGACTGGACCACTTTATATTTTGTCAGTCTGTAGATTTGTACTATAGAAGGAGTCAACTATCGCCCATTCGTGTCTAATACCCGAACGGTTAATACACGAACCCGACAACATCCAATAGTTGCCTCAAATAAATACAGAGCATCGATTAGAACGAACGTTTAGCCCAGTTAAATTTTCATCGTAAACAAGACAATAATAATTACGACTCGTAACCTGACGACCTGAGTATCATTGAAACTTATTATTATCCCAGAGGCCCTAGCATACTCTATCGATAACGATCGATAGGATAACTATCGGTAACTTATCATCGTTCCCTAGCATGATTACAGATCGCCAATGAATAAGTGACAGTTCACTATGACTAAGTGTCCTTAACATATTCGACATCAACTGTTGTTTGTACGGTAGCGATGTGCAGTTGTCCTATAGAACGACGAGAAGTTACCGATAGTTATCCTATCGATCGTTATCGATCGAGTGTGCTAAGGCCTCTGAAGTTCGTCAGAAGAAACAACAGAACACAATATCAATGGAAATTTTTCATATAAAAATGCGGTATTCGGTTTTAAATTAGGTATTGATTGCCTTTTTTCGCACGTAACTTTTTGCCCCTGCAACACAACAAATTAATTTTGTATTTAAAAATCGTTTTATGTTTAGTACCCCTGATCATTATAAACATACCTTGTATGTGTTTGTTAAGTTATCCAGTTGTAAAAAAAGCGTGGGATAAATGTGTTGGACACTCTCAATTGTAAGGAGTATTTTATTTCTAATTCATATAAATAAACATAACCATCTAGTTGCTCACGGTGTCATGAACTACGAGTAACTAAGTGAAGAATTAAAAATATATGTATGTGGGCTAGCAAGTTAACGGATAATCAACACCGTGCCATAGGATTCCCCAAGTGATTCGCTACGTTTTGTGACTTAACAGGGGTGCCCGAGTTCATGGGGTGAGATTTTTCATGGTCTTGGCGGCGGATGCATTTGTCCATCTACTGTGTGGCGGGCAGCATCCAAGAGACTGGTTGAGGGAGACCTTTTGACCTCTCCAGCCAATCTCTCGGACAAACAAACTACCAGATTCCTACCCACCCCTCATTCCTTTGTCCCTCCGAGAACTTCTTCTCGTTCCGAGAGAATTTTTCATGTGTAGCTAATGAATTTTTATTTGTAATATTTAACAAACTATTTTAGCAATATTTAAAAATCTATTTTAGAAATATTTAAAAAACTTTTTAGTTATATTTAAAAAACTATTTTAATAATTTAAAAAATATATTTTGAGAATATTTAAAAAAATAATAACATTTAAAAAAACTATTTTAGTCAATTAAAAAAAAATAAGCATCTGTAATCTAATAATTTCCCTAACTCGAGGAAATGCATGAGATGGCATAGGTTGAAATTGGCATCCAATGAAAATTATACTTCTAAAATTGGGGAGACCCCAACGCCGGAAACAAGACAAAAGAGACTAAAATAATAATATTTTTTTTATTTATATTAAATAGTCGATAATAATTTCTAAGAGCATGAAAAATTATTACAAAAATTACCTTCGGACAGGCCGCCCAACGCACGTGCGCCGCTCCTTAGTAGCAAATAAGTAAGCTCTCAAAAAGACAAAATAAAGACTATGATATTAAGTGTGACTATAAAAGCGTATTTGATCCTCCCCATCGTTTCAGTATTTAATAATAATAATAATTTAATTTATAATTCGATTACTTGAAATTGAAATTTTAAAATTCGGTACTTGAAAGATTTATTCGTTATTGAAGGGAAAACACAGTTATAAAAATTGTATAAAAAAATTATACAATAAAACATATGCGGAAACTTTGACTAGCCAACTAGGAATGGAACCTGTTTTAGGCCAGTCAAATTTGCAAATTTAATTCATAACATAATTTCATATTACAATGTCTAATTAAATATATTCTATAACATATTATTTATAGAAGGAAAAAAGTGTTAAAATTGAATTCCTCATAGAAGCTTTAGTTAAATATACAATTTTTTAATTATAAGAAAAAGAATAAGCGAAGAGAAAAAATAATATCTTAAAATACAAATTTAGTATCGAATGCTTATGTTTGACAATAGATATGTGTTTGGTTATTTAAATCACTTGTAAAAATCGAGAATCAACACATTCTTTAAGTTTTATTTTTATTTTTAGTTTTATACCCATTCCGAAGGCAGCGGGTTCAAACCCGGCGTGCGCAAATAAATTTTATTTAATTGATTTGTGTTATTTCGCAATTCCTTATTTAAAATAATAATATATAGTATATTTGCGGCACGTTCCAGAGTGGAAGATACTCTTAGTATCGCCCTGGTGTAAGACCACCATTCAGAATTCAAACGTTGCTTGAAATGGCTTTAGCCGTGTTTAGTAACTAGATCTGAATAACCAGGTACTTCCCTGACTCCATCCCTTCCCCACTTACCCTCAGCCTCATAACATACCCCAATTGGGGATGCAATAGTCTCACTGGCTCCAGACGGGAGCAGTTGGGACTCTTGTGAGATATTCACTATAAAAAAAAGGCGTGATTACAAAATATTATAATTAACGTGGATGTTATCATTTTTTCTGGTTGGGAGCGGCTCAGTGCGTTGTGCGGGAATCACGTACGTCATGTACGAAGCTAATGACGAAGAATTACCACGCTTAACTCGGGTGTTCGTATATCGTTTAAATAAAATTATTCGAATGCACTAGGCACAGATTACACAATACAGGAGTAGAGAGTAGTGACTTTGGATAGGTAGCTACTCGAGAGTTGTAAGAGCTTAATGCCTGCGTTAAACCACGCAATATGGTCGCTTCTCGTGGCTTGGCCTATTTCAGCACATCACTCGTCATACATTTCCATTGGAAAAGTATGGCGAGCGGGATGCTGAAGTGTGTCAAAACACATTAAGCCGCTTCCCCTTTTAACTTTTTGTCGTACCACTTTACATTAAAGACGACACGACCTTTTCATGTAAGTACTGGGTGACAGAATTTAACAGGAAAAAATAAGATTCTTAGATTTTCGGCTACAGAATTTCGCGGAATAATTCGATGTCGATAACCAACATAAAACATGTGGTTTTTTTGATATTGAAACAGATTAAATATCATATAAAATTTAATATAACGTCATTCATTCACGAAACGCTATTATTTAATTTTTTTTTGTTTAGCCCCTCTCAGACCTCTGGCATAAACTGTTAGAAGGTCAAATAATTCCCGCTTTGCAATTAAATAAAAAAAAATACATTTCTGAACATATTTGCAAACTAAAATATGCAAATTTTTACTGTTAAAAATAAAACTGCCACGCAGTTGGTGGGGGGACGCATCTGCCACAAAGTCCTGGACAAACCTAACCCGATGAACCCGGGCACCCCTGCTAAGTCACCAAACGTAGCGAACCACTTGGAATGACCTGTGGCAGAGGTGTTGGTTGTCCAATAAATGGTTCCCGCGCGGCGGTACCCGTACCCGCCTCCCAAATTGAATACAATAAAAAATATTTATTTGTAATTAAATTATAAAAACTCTTATCGTCCTGTAAAAATCTTATTGTTACAAAGCATATTTTTATATGACATTTATTCAAACTTATGTATTTTTAAAATTTAATCAATTTTTTTGTTTTTCCGGCATTTTGACGCCACCCTGTATTTTTTTGTTTTATTTATTAAGTGAATTAACAAATCGAATGTCGCCTCCGTCACAAAGCCTCTTTTGTCCCGTCATCTCTCCAAATGGTCCCACAAACTCTTCCAGACTCCACAGAAGCCTAATCATTTGTATTAAATTACCGACTATTTATTTTATCTTTTTCATCGTATTTTTATTTATTTTTATTACGTGTCGCTCTTTATCTGCCCGCATCTAGGAGTCGTTTGAGAGACGTTTTGGACTAAAGTCGTTTGGTCGTTTTTTTTTTATGACCACGACATTAATTTTTGTGTTTTATTCACTGGATGGTGGCTGAAACAGTTTGATTGAACGGTAAAAAATAATGTCTTTACAGGTGTTGGTATTTTTTTCATGTCTTAACGACGTACCTATACTTTTGTCAATGTCACCTGCTGCCTTTGATATGATAAATGACAACCTCGAAAGCTGTCATTTAAATTAATCATTTTGAAAATATTCAGAGGATGCGCAACAATTCAACATTCAGATTTTTTTGTAACCTCTTCTGTTCCAGATTTAACATTGAGTTTCGCTAATAATATATTTTTTTTCCTTTAGGGCCTATATCATCTTTGGGGATGCTGTGTGGAGGAAATTTGAAGGAAAGAAAGTAGAAGAAGCTCTGGGAAGGAAAAGGGTATGAGGGTTGGGTAGGAATCTGGGGTTTAGTGTGTCTAGATCATCCGCCGCCAAGACCTAGACAAACCTTACCCCATGAAGCCGGCACCCCTGTTAAGTCACCAAACGTTGCGAACCACTTGGGGTGACCTATGGCAGAGGTGTTGGTTATTAAATAAATGGTTCCCGGGGCGGCGGTTCCCATTCTTGCCTCCCAAATTCTTCATTAATTAAAACAACAAAATATTTAATGCATCATAAATTAATGTATTCTTCAATAATCGCAAATTCTCTTTGTGGCATCATTTTATTTAAATGGAAACAAATCAATTTGTATACACACTTATTTAATCAAAATTATCAACATGTTTCGAAACCAATGGTTTCTTCGTAAGGGTAAAATGAAACTTATCAACATGTTTCGAAACCAATGGTTTCTTCGTAAGGGTAAAATGAAAATTATCAACATGTTTCGAAACCAATGGTTTCTTCGTAAGGGTAAAATGAAAATTATCAAAAATAACAATGTGCAAACAAGTATAGACAAATAAGTACATTTAGATTTTTAAAAAAACATTACAAAAGGTTGTCACCACCTTGTTATAATGTAGCCTATTGGTGATATTGGTGATATATAAACCATGTCTAAGTATACCTTAATAACATATAATAATTCAATACAAAAGTATAAAACCATTTGTTTATACCTTGATATTGGCTACATTCGCTTCAGATTGTTTTTTTCTAATTCTAGAATTCGCCACAAGATGACACTACTTTCGTTGGAAATTTCGTTACATTTCTCCGTGGACGGGCCCCAGGCTAACGTAAATACTGCGCTTTCACCAAATTTCCCTTTCAAAGTAGTTCACTTTCTTCTGAAATGAAGCTAACGGCACGGTATCGCTTCCAACTAAATAAGCACACACTTAACACTACAAATTCACATCGACGGATCTGCCCTGATGATGGACACTGCAACGCTGTCCGGAACTTCGGCTAAAGAAGGCGGTAGCACAACACGGCATAACACCCCAAAAACAAACAACGAAAACGGCTAAGCAACGTTTCAATTCTGAATGGTGGTCTTACACCAGGGCGATACTGAGAGTATCTTTCACTCTGGAACGTGCCGCAAATATAACATATATTATTTTTATTAATTAATTGTGAAATAACACAAATTAATCAAATAAAATTTATTTGCGCACGCCGGGTTCGAACCCGCGACCTTCCGAATGGGAGTCAAGTGTCTTACCACTCGACCACGGACGGTCGTCAAATGTGACATATTACAAAATTTTAATTGATAATAATAATTATTATATTCTTATAGTTTCAATGAATAATCCAGCACAGACCTAGAAATCATCTGCGCAGCTCTCCCGCCTGATGGTTTCAGTTTGTGCCATAAACAAATAAGTCTCCGGCAGAGCTTTGTTACCAACATCCGTTTCCTGTTTGCCCAATAATCTACGATTCATTTATCTCCAACGGCTTTATTCCGCACTAAACGCCTCTAACCTGACGCCTACCGAACTAACTCGACTTTAATGCCAAAATATACTATTAAACTATTGTTTTACTAACAAATACTTTTTATTTATTTATAAAATGTTCTAGCCGACGCGTCGCTGTGGCTAACGAAACACAATGCCATATACTGGTTGTTACAGATACCTAACCTAGATAACTAAGTTTTGTGTCAATAAATTAACTCACACCGCCATCTGAAACCAGAAACTTACGGAGCTTACAAATAATTTCAAATTATTGTCACATAACAAACATTTAATTGGCAATAATATGAAATTGAAATTTGTACAGCGCCTTTGAGGTGATTTATCACAAAAACGGCGCTATGCAAGTCATCCAATTATTGTTATTATTATTATAATTAATAAATATTGATTTTTGTTGTTTATTTTTGTTTATATTTTTATATATATTTTTTTTATTTTTTTTAGTGAACACCTCACAAAAGTCCCAACTGCTCCCGTCTGGAGCCAGTGAGACTATGTCATCCCCAATTGGGGTATGTTATGAGGCTGAAGGTAAGCGGGAAGGTAAGGAGATGGGGAAGAGGAAGGTGGGGAAGTAGGCTATTCAGATCTAGTCACTAAACACGGATAAAGCCATTTCAAGCAACGTTTCAAATCTGAATGGTGGTCTTACACCAGGGCGATGTTGAGAGTATGTCCCACTATGGAACGCGCCGCAAATATAGTGTTTATTATTTTTTATTAATTAATTGTAAAATAATACAAATCAATAAAATAAAATTTATTTTCGCACGCCGGTTTTGAACCCGCGACCTTCGGAATTGGAATAATTTATACGTGCACACATATACACACTTATACACATTCGCACATATATAAACAATATATTATACACCTCTATCTGTGTTCAAAAAACAGGCCACTACTACCACTATCACATAAACTCATCAAAAAGTCTTGCCTAAATGACCAACGATGACCTAATTTCTTATGTCTTCACCCTTTATTTCTTCATAATTTGTCTTTAAAGATTATTTAGTTTTGCCAGAATATTTTTATGCTGGAGAGAAACTAATAAAGTATATATTCAGAGCGATTGACCAGCGGCAGAGAATAAAAGTTTAAAAATGCTAGCAACTGTACAGGGAGGCTCCAATGAGAATGATGGATTATTTCCCGTATCAATACTTTTAACTTAAAAATTTAATATCGATTTATTTCATTAAATCTTTAATATATACCTACATTAAAGTAAGCAATAAAAATGCTCAAAAAGCATGTTGATAAATTATTAAATATCGTGTACTTCTTGTAAGTATTTTTTTATCATGAGTATTTATTATATATATATGTACAACATAAATTGATTTCTCAATAATATTTAAACAAAATAAGTCTGTAATATGTAATACATTAAATATATAATAAAGTGAGGTATTTTTGTCACAAAACACATACTCGGATTTATTTTGTAATGATTTTAATTTAACTAAAATTAAAATTCTGAATACTGTGTTTACTAGATTATGTATTGATTTATTTTGTTGTATGAATATATGATTTGAAATTTGTGTTGTTTAATAGAATCTATCGTTTGAAAATTGAACAAATCTGCCAACGACCAGCGGTATAACCTTAGTATAAATATTAAAAATAAACTTAGATTTTCATAATTTTAAAACTGCGTGTACCAGATAAAATAAAAAACTTTCAAGATCAATTTTTTGTAAAATCAGTCAATAGGCACGTCTAGAATTTGATTTAAAAAGGACTAATTTCCGGTATTCTCTGGTAATATCCTCTTAAGGTATTTGCAAAATTTGAAAAATCATTTATGGTTTGGTTTTGTGAAAGATGATTTTATTTCAAACAATGCAAACGAGACTTCACCATAAAAATTTTATCGTCACCTTTTCAAAAAATCAATGACGCTTTGCATTTTATGACAATGCTACCTGTATGATGGTTCTCCTCCATATTTTTGGCGAATACATTGTAAAGTGCGTAAAACAGAAGCCATTGCAGGGTTAAACAGTGTCGCCACATATAGAATACGACTCCCATAAATGATTTAATAATGTCTGAGAATTTAACGACAGGCGACTACCGTTGGAACTCCCACATTCAACAGCTCAAGCCAGTAAAATGACACTTCGAAAAACGGAATAAATCATTAGTTTTTTTAGATAACTTTCACAAAATATGATTTTTCACCGAAGGATGTTTCAATCTCCAAACTAAATAGAAGATATCTAGCCCAATAAAAAGCCCCTTTTCCTGACCTCACTTCAATTGCATTCTGTTTCAGTTCTCTGGACTTCTTGTCCTAAATCAGTCAGTCTTCTCTTCTACGCAATTAGTCCACGTTTTCCTGTGTCGGTCTGCTTGAATTTTCTTAGGATACCAACATGGTATTTAACAGTGATATTTTGTGTCCTATTGTCAGCAATCTTTCTGCATGGCCTGTCAATTTTTTTCATTGGTCTGTTTCTAGGTCGATTCAACTGGTTGGCGTAGAATCGTCTGCATTTATGTCCATATTTTGGTCTAGTTTTTTTTTAATCTCGCTGATTTCACGTCATTGGTCTTGAAAAATGATCATTTTGACCCCCTCTTACCTGCTTAGCCGTGGTTAAAATATATTTGGTATCCTGTCGTAATTTATAATTGTTCAGCACACCGCAGCCTTTTCTTTCTGCATTCGCGTCATGGTTTTATGGTCAATAAAACATTCTTAATAAGGCAGGTATGGGAGAACCATTTACTGGATAACTATCACCTATGCCATAGGTCACCCAAAGTGGTTCGATGTGTTTGGTGAGGTGCCCAGGTTCATTAGGTAAGGTCTTGGGCAGGGGTGCCCGGGTTCATTAGGTAAGGTCTTGGGGTCTGCATCTGCCTACCCCTCATAAATTTTCCTTCCCAGAATTTCGCCTCCTTCCTTTCCTAAAAAGACCTTCCACAGAGCATCTCCAAAGATGACAATTTCCTATAGGCCTCCTGTGAAGAGCTAGAGCAACTATATCTAATATTAGTTTTATATTTCTCATAATAAATTAAACCTATATTTTCTGACGAGTGGTAATATTTCCTTTTTTTTTCATTTTCTACATTCTTATTTGGCATTACTTGGAAATCATTTAAATTTGCCGATTTTAATTGTACTTGTTCTTTATTTATAAATAGAACGGCGTTGTTTGCGTCCCACAGACCTTATGAGGGTATTGCTATTATAGACTTTATAGAGCTTCTGTTTTTGGTTAGGGGAAAATTTATTTCCAAAAAACCCTGCAAGTCACAGTACGCGCCAAAATTTAAATGCTGACCTGAACTTGATACAATCCAATCAATCCATCCAGGTACAGCCACTTTTCTGACATTACGGTGACAATAAGCGAAAGAGAAAAATGAGTTAATCATGCTTGCGACAGAGAAAGGCGTGGGCGTTGAGGCACGCTGCTTTTCAAACCTTAAGCTCGCCCTTACAACAATTTCTGCATCAACCTCAGATCGGCATTAAAATTTGGCGCTTACTATAATTTAACAGTTACCTTTTTACGTCACATTCATCATATAATTTGAGTTTTTTTTTTTGATTTCGTAATACACTGCAATCGGTCCCAACGAAAAGTATGTCAACGCCATAAAAATGTTAAATAAAATCGGCGTAAACATATAGTTTACCAACATTTTAATTGGAAACTTGCAGCGCCAACAGAATTTTACGTCTCTCATTTTATTACAAGGAAGACATTAATTAAATTTATTCACAAATAACCAGTCCATGTATTTAATAACCTTTAAGTCTCTTAGCATTATACGAGTTGAAGTGACAGTTCTTCAAGCCCAATTTCAGGTTTAACGGAGCGTTCCCAGTGTGACGTTCGGCAGTAAAACCTCTGCCGCAGCAGAAGGGTTAACTTGTGACCATGGGAATGCAATTTGAAGACAATGTAGAATAAAGACATGATAACTTGAATACCACGAAATAATCTGCTTTGAGAATGTATGAATAGATTTAATTAAATGGTGGCTTGAGGTTATGTTACATTAAGTAATAATAATTCAAAGTTGTGGACAGATTTTATGTTTATTTTTAATACCTATTTGATGACAGCTTTACAGTAATTTATTTTTAAAATTAAATATGAGAAAATTCAAAAATGTTGAAGGCATTCAAACAAATTAATAATTCTTTTTTTTATAAGAACAACATTCTTTTTAATTTTTTAAAATTATTTGTTATTTTTCCCAGTTGCGACCATTATGTTTTATTATTTGTCTGTGTCTTGTTCATTTTCATATATTAATTTAGATTATTATTGTTAACTTCTTCTTCAATGATAAATTAATATTTTTTAGTGTTTGGTACGTTGCAGGTAATAAATACCTAATACGCCATAGGGATTCATTTACGTTTAAATTGTTTTATTATTTACAATATAATTTCGTCGACAATCGTAAATTTACTAAATGACGTCATTTTAACTAAATTAAAGCTAATCCATTGACAAAATTAGTCGAAGTGTACATCCCACTTATATGAAAATTATCAACATGTTTTGAAACCATTGGTTGCGATTAAATAAGTGGTATACAAAGTGATTTATTTTCATAAAATGTTATTGTTATCACTTAAGTTTTGATAAATTAAAAAAAAACGAAAATGACAGTTTGGTTAAAAAAAATCGTCAAAAAACTACATTCCACTTACGATCGGTAGGATAACTATCGGTAACTTCTCATCGTTCCCTAGCATGACTGCAGATCGCCAACGAAAAAGTGACATTTCACAATGACAAAGTGCTCTTAACATATTCGACATCAACTGTTGTTTGTACGTTAGCGATGTGCAGTTGTCTTAGGGGACGATGAGAAGTTACCGATAGTTATCCCATAGATCGTTAAAGAGCGAGTGTGCTAGGGCCTCAGGTCGATACTTAAAGTATTTTACTTTAGAACGAGGTGCAAATGTGCCTACCATAATGCAAAATAATTTTTATTAGTAGATATCTATCTACGTATGAAAAACACTTAATATTTTATTTTATTTGTCATTGCCAGAATTGTAACTCACATCGTCTTAAAGAGGAGTCTTAAAATTTTATAATTTATATTTTTTATAAAACGAACTACATAAAAATATAATCTTCCCATTGTGAATAATCACAATCAACATAACAACAAGGGACCTAAACCATTACAAGTAGAATGAATGTAATAAAAGTCTTCGTTTAAATTTTCTCGAACAATTAGAAGTCAATAAACTCACGAACGACCCTAATTTAACATCAATTACTAAAGTTAGAAAAATAATCTATTCACCCCTTCTTAGTATATTCACAAAATCTAAACAATATTCATAGCAGTAACGTCATTATTAAACAATTAAGAACACATTTACAAATTTCAAAATACCCCTGGGGTAGAATCTATTATTTTCCCAGGACATCGGTTTAACCGATAATAAATCAATTTACTCACTTTCAAAATTGACATTTTAAATCGTGTAAATATCTTCGTCTAATTGTGGAACACCACAGTTTGAAAATGGCCTTGTAAGCCGAAACAGCTGTCACAATAATAAAAACTAAAATACTTGCAGGACTTAATTATAAACATTATTAAATTAAATAAATAAAAAAGCGTAGCTTATTAATAATACGTATTAGAAATAAGCAAAAATTTATTAAAATGTATAAATGTATGATAGGTATAAAATTGATCAATTTTAAGTTAATTTAATAAAATCATTTGCCTCGTCCTTTTTATTAGCGTCATTGTTGATATGGATATGAATAAGACAGCTTTGAGGAATACTAATAAAATTCAATATTGTGTGTTTTCTCGAGAAAAAGACGTTTACTGCTAAACATAAAATAATAACGGTGTCATGTAAAATGATCACACGTCGTAGATTATGTATTCAATGAATGTCCTGTATTACACCGAATTAAATGCCCTGTCACAGGCATGTTTAACATAAATGTATATCTCATTTTAATTCCCACATGTATATCGTTCGTGAAAATTATCGAGTCTGTTCCAGAGGGAATTCACTGCGAGTAGCACGGACCAATAAATATTAAGCGAGCATCGTTGATTGTACTTTGTGCACCTGCAATAAAGTGCCTTTGTTTGAAGCAAGTCAGGTGTAGAAAACGACAATGGAGATGTTATTTTATATCTTATTAATCCCTGCATTACGAATTTCTGCCGATTTATATCATATTTCTCTTGATACTTACAGTTTTGAGTTTGCATTTAAATATTTATTTAATTTTTGAAGATAATATCTATGCATTTGTAGAGCTGCGACTGTAATTATACGGGTGTAATAGGTCGTACCCGAGAGATTTTAACGTAAAAAATGTAAATAAAATATTGGTCTCCGGCGACATTTTTAATTTTTCTTTTTTATAAAATCATAAAAAATAGTATTTAGGTTTCGGACAGTTGGGAGTGGTTTAAGAGGCTGAAAGGTTACTCGGCTGAGTGACCAGTAACGAGATACGAAATAATTATTTTTGTTTGATTTAGAGAAAAAAAAAATTGAAAAAAATATCGAAAAAGTCACCGGAGACCAAAATTTCATCTACATTTTTTACTCCAAATAAGCTCAGGAATCGCTTTTTAAAATCCCTCGGGTACGTCCTGTTACACCCTGTATTAAATTCCTTCGATAGAAACCAATCCCAAAGTATGAAAAAAAACATAGTGTATCTTTAAACATAGGTAACTCAAATTACTTTTCGAGAGATGTTTGCTTAAAACTAGTTGTTTTGTACATTTTTTTTAACAATTTTCGCTTAATTATTATGGCATTTTATGTAAGTGTATTAACTCTGCGCTCAACTGTTCAATACCTACTGATTATTCATGTTTTTAGTTTAAAAAATAAACATTATATATGTCACCAGAAGAGATGTCAGGAATCACTCGATAAAGTAAATCATGTACGTTCCTTAGTACCATGTATTTATTCATTATTCATTATGATTGTTAATTATTCATTCAATTTCGTTGCAATTAATAGAGTGCTTTCAATTGGATCAATAATAGAAAAATGGAGTGTCAAGAATGTTTCAGGTGGTAAATGAGGATATAGATTCAACATAACGATATAGATATTATGTTGATAAAAAAAAAAAAAAATGAAGATAGAGAATTTGACCTAAATTCTTTATAAAATAATCTCAGAATTTTATAGATTTTTCCAATGAAGATTTCCTAAAAAAAAAATTTTACAGTATATTTTGGGAACATTATTCAGTGATGTTTAGAAGTAATGTCACTCTGGATTCCTTCAGTAATCAGTCAATCCAACTGCGGCCGTATAGTGTGTAGTGTTCAGTTGTTCAGCCTGAACAGGAACAGTGAACAGGAACAGTGAACACGGACACAGGTGCTGACAAGCCTGGAAATAAAACGGTTTATATTGAAAGCGCGACGCTCATACCTACTTACTAGGGATGGGGTCACGATTTACGATAATGGGGAACGATGCCAGATTTTTAACATAATATTAAGAAAAAAGCTGTTGTGGTACATAAAATCTGGTTTTTTCGGCACAAAGTAATATTTTTCTTTTTTTATTACATTATTTTTAACAAGTTGTTTGTATCACTTTCATTAAAAAAAAAATTTAAAATTAAAGAAACAATAAAGAAAATTTAATTTAACAAAAAAATGTAATAACCAAAGCATAAATTAAAAACGTAAGTAAAGATAGGTATAATTTCTGAAAATATTTAATCAATATATCGTCGTTGCATATAGAATATGAAGCATGTGATCTGAATACATTCTGAGATTCGATAAAACTGTTTAAAAAAATAACGAAATGAAAATAAAAATTCTATTGACAAAGTAGGAAAAATATATTTCGTTCATTATAAGAATATATTAATTATTTTATGCCAGAAAATTGAATTTTAACGCGTTTTTCACCCATGCTTCATATTTCTATGCACAGTTTTTCTCACATGGTTCATATTCTATGTACCTACAGTTTTCATCATAATTTAAATACCATAGTCAAAATATTTAATTTAAATTTCTTCAAATTTGACAGCTAGGCATCATAAAATGATGTTGATATTATGTACATACCAAGGCGATTGAATTGTGTAGTAATATGCAGAGAATATGATTTTTTTTATTTTTTTTTTATTATGTGTTATTTTGATTGTCCTCACATGTTTTATTTTCTATCGCCTTAAATAATCGATATTTTTACATGGCTCAAATTGTAGAAGATGGAGAAAAAAAAGAAAAATGACTGTATATTTAACACATTTTTGTCAAAATCGTCACATTGTTTATAATTTGCAACGACGATGACAAACATAGTAGAAATTATACACGTCTATTTGTTTCTAGATAAATAAAAGTATTGGAATAAATATAATCGAAAAAACTTGAGATACAAACTTTTATCGTATTAATGAAATTTTGATCTTCGGTGACTTTTTTGGGTGGTTTGTCATTTTAATTTTTTTCTTTAAAAACCAATACTTTTTTTTTCACATGTCATCACAAGCCGCTCTAGACTGTGATATCTCGGAATCAGAAATTTTGATAAGTCGGTGTCCTGGTGTTGTTGAAGTAAAAGGATACTAAATGTAGGCAAGACCTTTTGGATATATGGATGTTGATTAATTATTGAAGCAATTCAGGACAGTCAAATTTGTAATACAGTATTTTATCTAATAGTTTTAAATCTGTGCTTATTCTTTATTCTTAAAGTTTCAATAGGTACATTTAATCCAGGAAATAAAAATTGTCAATTTTTTGTACAGGAATATGCAATTTATAGTTTATATACTTAAGGAACTTACTTTGAATCTGTTCAGTGTTGTCGGAATGAATATTGAAAAAAAGGAGACCATAACGTAGTGTTACTATATTATTGAAGTATTTTGCAACTCTCTAAACACATCTAAGAGTCTTAATGGTGCCTTATTGATAATATTATTAATATAGCATAAAAGGTTCGTTTGCTATCGAATATTATACCTAGGACCTAGGACAATAATATCTCTAACGTAATTTAAATTTTTATCATTTAATGCATATTGACCAAATATTGGATTATTTATTCTGTAAAAATAAATGAACTAACATTTCATTATGTTCATTGGTCGTTTGTTGATAGAGCACCATTCAAAAAGATATCTCGAGTTATTTTGTAATGTAATGCAATCATTAATGTCATTAATCTCTTTTATAGTTTCATTTCAGCAGCAAAAAGTAACACCTTTATGTAAGTAAATACATCAACAATATCAATTATAAATAAAATAAATACAATTGGCCCAAAATGGGAGCCTTGCGACATTCCACTTGTCGCAACACATTCATATGAATTTGTGCCAGTTATTTTCACACTAAGACTTCTTTCGGACAAATAACTAACACATTAATTTAATAAATGACTATATACTCCATGAGTCCCTAATTTATTTATTAACATTTTGTGACACACCTTGGAATTACCGCGTTCCGATTCCGTGATACCATACTCTAATTATTTATTATTTATTAACAAAAAAATTCCACAAGAAATCACTACTTTCAAAATGTACGACTCGTCTTCAAGACGTGTTGACGCAGGCGTTAAGGAATTTTAAAAGAAAATATTTTGATTGAGTCATTAGTTAAATCGCCACATAGCACGCACATCACTAGCTCTGAAAATAAAATAGTTTACAGTGCGTAAATCGGCGTCCGTTTACAGTGGCGTCGATATCCCGGGCGTCCGGGCAGAGCGGGTGGGAGGGGCGGGGGGTGACACGCGGCGGTGACAGCTATTGGACCACACACGCTGAAGTACGGTGATATGGAGGCTCAAATTAAACACTTTAATAATTAATTAATGGAGACAGGACACCATCAAATATCTTCCATAATTTTAATCAGTGAAGCATTTCTAATGAAATATGTAATATTTTAATCTTTTCTCTTATGACTAAACCTTGGCCTAATTTTGTTCACATTGCCAGAAAGGTTTTTCTTTGCTCCATATTCGGGAAATAATAACTTTCTTATTTTCTGTATATATCTCGCGACAGTATAGCGTCTTAAGCCCCCGCATTCGGAATTTCTACCGATATATTACTTTTTTAACAGTCCAACAGTTTAACAGACACTTTAAGTCCCTAAAAAGACATACGTTTTTTTTATGGTAATATCTTTAAATTTTTATAGCGGAAACGACATTTATATAAAATTCCCTCGATAGAAAAAAATCGCTAAATTTTACCCCGAAAATAATTAACAACATTTTTCTCTGTTATTTAAGATTAATATTATAAAAATATTTGGATAATTTGTTTTTATGAGAAATCACCTCAAGAGCACTGATGTTATAAGTATGAAAAAAATACAGTGTTTCATTAAATGCGACTTCAACGTGGTTCCAGAGATTTTTGCTGAATTTTAAGCCAGCCGTGTTTTATTAAATATTTTCATAATTTTCGATTCATTATTATCGCTTTTTCTGTTAGCGCTCTCTCTAACAATAGAATTTACATATCTCCCTTTCAAACCAACTTCTTCTTCTTTTTAAACGCTTACTACCGAGCCTTAAAATGTCCATAAGTTAAAAAACTATATTACTGGGCTATAACGAATATTACAGACTCGCGGGGCACAAAAAGGTTTTAAAAGCATTTGATAAATCAAATAAACAGTTAATCAGAAAAAAATACATTATTTAGTAGCGGCCCAGTCAGCCAACATTCTCTATACAAATGTATTTCACGATCGCTCCCGACGCTGGCACGACCCGAGAATGTAAACAATCCCTTCCTTCATTCCTCCTAGGCGCCGCGACACGACGCTCCGTCTTACGGCCGGCGCTCATTGCTTATGGCATATTGCTTACTGCTTATTGCTTATTGCTTGTTGCTTGTTAGCAACTTCCGGGTGACGGGCGACGCCGGAGACGCCCGTAGATCTGTACGGCGACGCTAACGACGCTCTAACAAACAAAGCTTTCAGATACATTGGCTTTGAAACGATTAGTTGAACCTCATATCAGTGTTTAATGATACCGACTAATACCAATAAATAATGTATTTTGTATCATTGTGATTTTTTCTTTGTACTGTTATTTTGGAAAGAATTAATGGAAATAAATTGATTTCTGATATCGTCTATGTAGGCCGTCGGCTATCTGTCAAATGGATAGTTAATATATCAGCTTTTTTTCAATAAATATTGCAATTTTTAAGATAAATTTTTCCTGAAAAAATCAAGAAAGACACATATTATTTACTAACGAAACTGCACAAAACGGATATCGACTATAATTAATTCAGAAATCTTATAAATTGGTAATGTTGGGAAAATAATTTCCCACAGGGCCTATGTCATCTTTGGGGATACTGTGAGGAGGGTATTTTTGTGGAAAGGATGGAGTGAACCTGGAGACCCAATTCGTAGCAGGGAGGAAACATAGAGGCCGTCAAATCTTTGCACAGTCGTGTTGTTCAAACAATCATTGAAAACATCGGCTATCTAATTGGCGACATTTTCAGGCGAAAGAAGGAAATTCAGATTATACGTTGCTCAACTGCAATATTAACAAGGGAACTGGTAACGGAATTCTAAAAAATTTTTAATCATGACGATGTGTGCCCGATAGTGACAAGGTCAATGGTTTGCTCTTATTGATTTCAAAAGATACCAGAAATATCGTGAAATAAACATATTTTTTAAATCTTTCCCAAGTTTGAAATTGCTTTAAACTGTTTAAAAAACACTCTAAATCTGCCTCTGTAAGCGCTCATTTCAGCACTTTAGAATCGATGAGAACACTTCCAAAGCATAGTGAAGTCGCATTTAAAAAAGTTTGTTTGATTTTTAAGCAAGTTTGAACCCGTGAAGCGAAAATTTATAAAATATTCTACCTATATTAAATTTCAGTATTTTTGTGGACATTCTCGGGTGTAGTGAAGGTTTTAGAGGCTTTTCCCAGAACACAAATTAAACTCCCTTTATAAAACACCAAGCTATCATGAATCACCGTCAACTAAATACACGTTCAAATGAATAAATCAATACATATAAAAGTGTAGAACTTTAAACCGAGCTCAGTAATAAAAAAAATTAACAATTTTTTTTTTATTACTTTCGTATAAATTTGGCTTTACAATTTTATTTTTTGTCCGGAGGTAAAGTGCATTAACTTAACAAGGGGAAAAAATTTGATTAAAAAAGATCAACAACTTTCCGAATTTACATTTTTTTTTTCCTATTCAAAAAGACGTTATTAAAAATCCATAATGTAAGGTACAAACTTATCCGTTAAATTTGATGTGAGCCTGCCACATCAAATTTCAAAAAAAGTTATTTATCTTTTTTACTTATACTATCATGTAGAATCACCTCCCTTAATTAATGCACTTTACCCCCGGACAACCTGTACATCTGGTATTCTGTCCTGAAAATGGCAAGCTTAGTGTCAGCCTAGAAATAGATTGGACCACATGCCAATGGAAACGATTAAGTACCAGACTCTATCTATAATAATGTATGTGGGTACATAATATAAGTACCTGAGCATTCAAGTCATCATTCAGCGATTCCTGAAAAAGCTTTCACCTCGGTTTAACTTTAGACAAATAATGTTCCCGAGACGTAAAGCAGATAGGATAATAAATGTCCTTATCGTGACATGCATTAAGATTTAATATTCCTTGGCACCGGCTCAAATTATACATGCCGAACTTTTCGGTTTTATCCCTGGCTTATTAATCATGCGGGATTAGTTACAATGCTGCCAGAACAAAACAAATATATTTAATGTATGGATAAATTCTCATTTTATCTTTATTTTCTTTTTAATTTTAGGTGAATACCTACAATTTATTCCGTTATTTTTACCTTTGCTTTTTTGGCATCAGCATAATCAAAATGAAATAATTTCACAGGTAAAACTCTTAGCTTCCTCATCTTACCCTTTGTGTTCTCTTGGGTTTGTTCCTTCAATTAACTTACTCCACTATTTTTTTAATGTATATATTAGATCTTAGTTTGTGTTGTAATTTTGGTGGTTAAAACAAATTTTCTGTATCATCTGATAAAATGAAAAGATTACTCCAAATTAAACGCCCGCGTTACCAGCGTTAAAATTTTAAATGAAAATTAAATTATGTAAAGCCGAAATGTAACAGATTTTCTCTAATACATGATATAAAATGTATAAAAGAAGACTTCCTCCTAATTTTCCTTATTTCGGAGAATGGACATAATTATGAAAACATGTATCTATCCTGTTTTTACACACTATTTTTGTCTTTCTACTTCTTCGTACATGTAATTTTTGGTTTCCCAATTCTTCTAACGTACTATTGGTTGCATCTTTTTTTCTTATACCATTTCTTTGATCATTCATTATTCATCTTACATGTAATTTTTAACTTCCTTCTTCAGCTTACATGATTTTAAGTTTCTTTCTTCTTCTCTTACATGTAATTTTGGGCCTCCTTTATCTTCCTCCTTAATTTTATAGTTTCTTTCTTCTTCTCTTACATCTAATTTTGGACTTTTATCATCTTCTTCATTCATTTTTAAGATTCTTTCTTCTTCTCTTACGTATAATTTTTGACATCCTTCTTCTGTTCCTTCATTTAAAGTTTTCTTCTTCTCCCTCATGTAATTTTTGACTTCTTCGCCTTTTCCTTCATTTTTAAGTTTCTTTCTTCGTCTTTTACATGTAGATTTTTTTATTCTTCTTCTTTCCTGCATTTTGAAGTTTCCTTCTTCTTCTCTACACGTAATTTTTAACTTCCTTCATCTTTGTCCTTCATTTTCAAATTTCTTCCTTATCCTCTAACTTATAATTTTTAAATTTTCTTCATCTTTACCTTCATTTTTAAATTCCTTTCTTCTTCTCATTACATGTATTTTTTACTTCTTCTTTTATGTACCTAACTTCATTTGAATTTTTTTTTTCTTCCCTTTCATGTAATTTTTTACGTCCTTCTTCATCTCACTTTATTATTATATTTCTTTCTTCTTCTCTTACATGTAATTTTGGATTCGATAACTCTTTTTATGTATACGTAATGTTTGTCTTCATCCTTCTTGCGTGCAAATTTTACATCGTCAGTTTTATCGTCTGGCTTGGCGCACGGATTTATTATGAAAAGATCAATCTCTCTGGAAGAATATAATTTCACAAGAAGTGTGAAACAGACCCATCCTATTGAAATACACAACGACCGCGATGTTTTAGCGGGTTTGTTTTGTAATCAGTTATGAAATGGATCGTCACTTGTATTTTCAGTATGGATGGAAATACGGAGAAGTAAAGTTAATCTGCGGTAGATATTATAATATACAGAGTACTCTGCTACGACCGTTGCGTTGGTGTCCTATTTAGCTAATAATTTGGGTTATGTTTTTGTTTCAATATTATCAATATTGAATTAGTCCAGATGAACACACAAATTATTGATGGCCTCTGTGATGGGGTAAGGCTCTCCACTAGCAATCCGAAGGTCGCTGGTTACTTGCACATATAATCTTTTTTTTTTTGAGTTGTATTATTTTACAATTAATTAATTAAAAATAATAAATTTTATACCTATTAGCCCAATCGGAGATGCCATAGTCTCACTTGCTCCAGACGGTTGGGACTCCTATGCGGTATTTAAATGAGTACCTACCTAACTCGAATGTGATAAAAATATTAAATAAATTCCAGTTATAAATTGCAGTTGAGGAGATAATGTTGTACAACAAAAAACGAGAAAGGTACATATTTCCAAACAATTGCAATATAATATATCATACCAATAAATATTAGGGTAAGAAATAGTTATATTAATGAAACAACCTCTCCATACAAACAGATATATACTACGACAATAAAAAAAAAATATTAATTTTGTAGTACCTACTACCATATTATTTTAACTTTTTCTTTGGTATATTATATTTGGCTTATTACGTTTATTATTTTATGTACATCTTATCTACTTTGCTTAATACTTTTATATTTTATATAATAAAACTATCATGTCTCATAATTTTACCTAAAACGGTTAAATAATTACATTAATTGTCTAATTAATTTTGGATAAAAAATTCACAATGAAAATTAATAAGTATTATTTATTGAAATAAATGAAAGGAAAATACTTTGTTTTAAGTCTCTTTATTTTTATATATGTGTACTTCTGTATTTGTAGACATTATTTTTGTAACAGTCCTGATGATGGTACGGAAGTACCGAAACCGGTAGACGTTAAATAAAAATAAAGTGACTTAAAAGAAATATTTTCTTTTATTTATTTAAAATATTAAGTAACAATGTGTTTGCTTCTTTTGAAAAATTATTATTTATTTTATTTTTATGAACTTGCATGTCTTTATCTTCAACTTATCAATTATCTTCGCTCTGTAACTTTTCGAGAAGTTGTAACACATAAGTTCTCTTCTTCTAAACACAAGCATCGGTTTTATCAGGAGAGTGTTTAAATGTGTGTTTTATGTAAATGCGTAAATATTTGTAAATCTAATTTTATTATGCTGTTATAATATTTATAGAGAAACAAAAATAAATAAATAAAATAAAAAGACCTTCACCAAAACACGAACGCATGTATAATAATCACTAATCGGTAAAAAAAGAGTGCCCTCGTTTCGTTTATTATTTATGTTGGTTTTAATATATATACATATATGGAAAATACATGTTTATTCTAATTATGCGTATTAATGTGGTCGCCCATGAATATAATAAAATACTAAAACTTCCTGAATGAGCCCAACAAATGGCCCGTATGTGATGTAATAAAATTTTGACAAAACAGTTTTATATGATTTTATAAAATTATTTTTACCAACGGACATTGCCCACGAGCGTAGGATTTTTTTAACGATTTACATCCAGCGACCACAAGGTTCTCGTATACGAATGGAGGGATCGTGGCTCATTAATTTTAATATAATCGTGCAAATAAATTAAGTTTAGTACTAATAAGATTTTTTTTTAATATAGTCGAGTAAATTAAAACTAGGTTAAAGACAATTCTAACGATTGTTGAAAACATTATAGGAGGTACACAATCATTTCCAATTATCGCTGACTACTAACTCGTAGTGAGGAGGATACTGTTGTCATCAATTGGCAATTCAGTTTCACTTTATTTTTTGACAGTCGAAAGATTTCCGTTAAATGCCGATTCTAAGACCATTTCGGCGTTTGAACAAATCGCGGTCAGCAGAAAAGGACAACTTTTATATAGTTAAAGCTTCTCAGCTTATTACTATTTGATAGAATGCTGGTCAGTGGTTGAGTGGGCATCGCGTTTGGGTCCCACCTAGGCGTTCCGTGTTCGATTCCTCGGCTGGTTTAGTCCTCCATCACAACACAAGCAACATCTTCCGCTCAGTGTGGTGGTAGAAGGAGATTTTCAAAAGTTGTTGGGTTATTCGTAACCCCGGAAAGTTTGTCTTTCTTTATTCTTCTTTATCGCCGTTTAATGGGGATCTTTCAATTATTGTAAAAACAAAAACAAAATAGCTCTTTGATGGCAATCTTACATTTGAATTTCTGTGAAACAACTGGACCTAAGAAAACATTACATATCTCTTTATATATTTTTATTTCACGTATCTTCTTAAAATTTCAATTTTCAAGAAAATTTAGAATTAATTTGGAATTCTTTAGATTAACTTTTTTTTTAAATATTCGCTAGGTTAAAGTGTATTTAAAAAAATATATCAGATATATTTTTTTTTTTCAATCTTTTTATTATTTTAACGATTAACGGAATGTATTAATAAAAAAAGCCCTTCTCAGGGCCACTATAATATTTAAATATAAGCCGTTATTATGAACAATCGAAAGACTAAAGCCAAGATCTTAGCTATGATCTTTTTATGTGATCTAAACTTATGACAAATGCAGATTTTAGTAATTAACCGAACAATAAGAAACGTTTTTCCAACAATCCATATGTTATAACATATCCATCTGACCTGATAATGGACATTGTTACGCTGTCCGAAAGGTTGACTAAAGAAGGAGGTAGTGCAACACGGCATAGTAACCTAAAAGTAAATAACGATAATACTTTTTGCCTTTAAATCTTCATTTATTTACAATAAACTTTCCCCATTTTGCTTTCTTTTGTAATACTTGCGAAGAAACTACCTGGGCGAAACTATTTTTAATTACTTAGCAATACGAAAAAAAAATTACAATGGATATTATTATTTTATTATGTATCATTTATCGGCATTAAATTAAAAAAAATTCCTGACTTAAATTAATTTAAAAAACAATTTAGGTCCATATTTAGGAATAGTTCTAGGCCTTAAAGGTTTCTCAAGCCTGTTTAGCAGACCACTAAAAATGCGGTGAAACCTAATTAATGTAAAAACTGTCATACGCTTTACATTGAAATGTCAAAAAAATAACAAAGAGGATTCCAACACAAGTAGAAATAATAATAATGATCGTGGGAGTTGGTGTCACAAACACCTCAGCTAACTAACACAGGCATCACAATTAACTTCTTATCTCTTCCACATCGCTTTTTACAAAAGGGTTCATTATTTTGTCACCAAGTGGTATCATTTATCAACTACATTTTATCTTATTAATTACCTTTCCTGATACTTCTCTTTTTATTTATTTATTTTTTACGTTGACCCCACACAGAAGGCCTTGAGGAATTCCCTGAGGGGCAGTGTTACCTTTGGAGATGCTACGTGGAGGCTTTTTTTTAGGAAAGTAAAGAGAGAAAATTCTGAGAAGGAATAATGTATGATGGGTGTGTTCAGTAGTGACGGACGTATGAATACAGCAAGACTATGGGTGGAGAGAGACTAGTTGGAGAGGGCAAAATGCTCATGTTATGAGGCTGGGAAAGAAGCTGGGCAACAGGAAGGTTGGAAAGTACTTGGCTATCCATAACTGATCGCCAAAAATGGCAAAAGTAATTTTAAGAAACGTTCTGATTCGGAATAGTGGTATTTTAACAGGGCGATACTGACAGTATGTGTATTTACCACTCAGTTTTATGTTATTTAGATTTATGTTATATTAGATATTATGTTCATTATAAAATGGTATTTAGCGAATGTAGGTGCTATTCATATCAGAAATTGGAAGATGGTATCAATGGAAAATGTATTTACGTTAGAAAACTTACTTTCAATTGAAAGTTTTATTGGTTCGTCTTTACGTCGTTTCATCACAGTATAGCAGATTTCATATACTAATGTAGGTTTATGACATAATTAAAGGCTACCGAACATATACTATCTTTATACGGTGGTACATTTGTTAAGATAATGTCTTAATAAGATCTTTATTAAACTGATTTAATGTCACTTATAAAACTGGCTTAACTCGTATGTTTTGATGGCGTTGAGCAATGAGACCTACAATCTATTATCTAGGCGAAATAGATTTTCAAAAGCTTCTAAAATATTAAAGGAGCTAAATTGGCTAACAGAAAATACTAAAATATATATATATATATACAACAAGGACATTAAGACATAACACATAAGGATGTGCAATTTAGTTTCCAGTGTCTTAAATGTATGTACACGCATCCTAAATTCTTCTTAAAAAATTCAAATCGCTCTAGTCTAAGACTTGGCGCCTGTGAGTATGCTGTACCCCACTGTAAAACTAGGTTGGCCCAAAGGCATATTAGTTTTATTGCTCCAAAAATGCATAATTCATTACGTGCAACATTTAAAGCCCTCACGTGTCAAAATCTTAAATCTTATAAAAAATATATCAAATCTTGGCTAAAAAACAGTAAAACAGATATCTTTTTCTTATAAGATTTAACAAAGCAATTAATTATGTTTATCATCAGACAACTTTTAAAGTAGAAATATTATATTGCTTGCTATGTTTTTGTTTTTGTTTTTTTTTTTTTTTATTACGCCTTTTACATCAATTCTTCATTAAATTTTACAAATGCAATAATAACAACAAAGGCTGTTATTTTGCTCTATGTTTTAAGGCACTTTTACTCTTTTACTTTTACTCTTTTTATACCTAATAATAAACTAAATTCTTAAATCTCCTATTAAGATGATCCACTAGTCCTTGAATCATTCGGAATCGGGCGGAGCGAACGATTTTTGGGCGTTTACCAATAAAAACCCTAATCTCTAGCAAACAACAGTGTTTTGTTATTCCGCAAGTATATTTTTAAAGATCGAAGCGCCGCGTAGACTGAGGCATGTCCGTTTGGCCCGGGCTCTGGGCGTGGAATGAGCGACGGGCTAAAATCCTTCTGTACATGGCATAAGGATGAAATTCGCACTTACAAATTCGTTGGGTACCGCCTATTTTTATTCACTGGAAAGAAACGTCGCCAATATTCACGTTTTATTTTATTTTGTGAAGTTCAGATACAAATATTAAAATGTTTTTCGATCACTCTATAAGAAACTTAATTAGCTACATTATTCAATAAAACAATACCAGAAAAAGGATTTGTAAGTAGGAGATTTTTCACTTTTAACCATTTTTTATAGGTCAGACGCATATTTTTTTTCTAAGCTTATTAAAAAGCTTATCAAAAAAATACTCGATTACTTCAAAGGCCAAGATGTGTTCTACTCACAGTATTTAATTGAAGCATCTTCGTTATTTCTAAGCGATCAAATTTTCAAAACTAATACACGAGACTTTATACGATTTTGCATTTTTCCGCATGTCTTCACCTTAACCATAAAATTTTAATAAATTACCCACGCTTAGCCATTTGCCTTTGTGGGATTTTTTTGTTCATACAATATTATATTTAAGTATGTTATATACCTTTTATTATTTTATGTACCATTGTATCAAAAAATTTTAAATAAAAAAAAAAAATTAAATCAGACTATAAAAAAAGAATAAAGCCAATACGCAGTAGTAACAGTTTATTGCACAGGGATGAAATTAATATAAATATAAATTTGAAATATTTAGATAAGATACAACTACTTGTCTACGTACTGCACGTAGGTACCAGCGTACACGGAGAACAATGTTATTCTAAAATACGATCATTTTATTCGTAAAAACGGGACTGAAGTTCTTACGAACAAATTAACAGTGTTTCAATGTTTATTGGCGGGAAAATGTAAGAATAATTTGTTGTTATACGTACGAAATTATACCAAGTACACTAACAAATTATTCTCACATGTTCCCGCCAATAAACATTGAAACCCTGTTAATTTGTTCGTAAGAACTTCAGTCCTGTTTTTAACTGTTTTTAGGAATAAAATGCTCATATTTTAGAATAACATTTTTCTCCGTGTATAAGTATAAAAAATCGACACAGTAAATAAATTCGTTTGATATCCATACCAACTTATGATTAAATTATTTTTGAAGACGATTTTAGGTTTGAAATTAGAAAATAATGCACAAAAAATTATATAAAATTATACAATAAATATTATTTTGGGGGCCAAATGTCGGAAGATCAACTGTCGGGTCAACGTTTATACTGGGTGTAGGGTCTCTTTAGGTAGAAGAATGAGAAAAATAATGGATATCTTTAAATTTTAAAAAAAAATGCTACAAAGAAAAATCGCAATACGTTGAAAAAGATACCGTTTTTGTATTTATGTTGTCCTCGCGTTTACTCGTACAATATTACTGTAAAAAACGGTGCAAATTGGACAAAAATTATGTGAACCGTTTAAATTATAAATAAACGTCTTAACTTCGTGACCACCTTTCACGTTGGCGTGATATCGTAATGACGGGGACAGTAATTGCTCGCTGCCCTCAAATTGTTTAATGTATTTCATTACATTACTTATTACGATATTGCTCCCAATCTCTTCAATCTTAACGCTATATGCACGCTTTTTATGCATTACGAGCTTATTATATGCGTGAAAAATTTGTGCGTTCTTTGTTGATTTGATAATAGATAGAAGCTTCATCAAACAAACAAATATTATAGTAACTGGTAGAAAGGACAGAGTAAATACATAATCCACTTTTTTACCAACGCTCTTAATTAATTAGGGAGGCAAATACGGGTATCGCCTCCCCGGGAAACATTTATTGGATAGCCAATATTCTAGGTCACCCCAAGTGGTTAGCTACGTTTGGGGACTTAGTAAGGGTGCCTGGGTTCGTAGGGGTGAAGTGGGTCCGGGTGTTTGACTACCAACTGCATGGCATTCGGGAGAAACTGGTTGAGGAATACGTTTTGAGCTCTCCAGCAGGACTCTCTCGGAACATGAAATGGAACGAGAGCGATGGATTCATGCGTCCGTCACTCCTAGACAAAATGACTCGAGATTCCTGTCCACTCCTCCTTCCGTTCCTAAAAAGACTCTCCACACAGCAACCCTGAAGAGGAATTATTTTCCTCTGAGCCTCCTGTGTGGAGGAGGTAACATAAAAAATTCCAATAACTGCTTTGATGATTTATTTATATTATTTTTTCTCTTTTCTTCGTTGCTTTATTGAGTTCACTTCAAGTAGTATTCTTTTATTTTCTCTACATTGTTACGATGTCCATACACTATTATAATGTGCTTAATACACAATAACACTTTACCTAAAATATGCGAACACCTCAGTACAGCTTCTCTATGTGAGGTATTCACAAAACACCAACCCCCTTACTTATATTCGCGGTATCCGCCGACTCATCCTCGGTTTTGTAAAGTTGGCCTTAAACCTGATTTGTATGTCCAGGTTTCAAATATATTTTTTTCACTCTACACCTTTAAACATTTACCAAATACGGAAGGAGAGTTTCAATTCGATTACCTACCTATTTACCTAATACACTTGAACAAAATAATTAATAATTTAATAAACTGTCAACTGTGTTCTCTTTGTTTACTCTACTAAGTTGTCCACGTGATCGAGGCAGATACGGCCAGTAAGCAGCGTTCATTATAAATTATAAAGCTGCATACGAAAGAACTGATTGTAATCTGTCTCTTTTGTTCCCATTGTCTCGCCTGGGGTCTCCGAGAGATTCATTACCGATATCCTTATAGCTCGAAACATATCAAACTTTTACATGAACAAATATATATTTTTTTTTATTTCTTCATACGAATAGAAATATTATGTATCTTTTTTTTAAAGTTTGGTATAATACTTAGCCTTGGACGCTAATCTCGCGGGTACCAAAATTAATTTGCTTTTTCGTTAAATTTATTCACCGTTATAAATTGCTTTTTTTTTAATTTCGTTTTAAATATGTTTTTAATCATGCTGTTAAAAAACTGGCAACATTGCATTTTGGTAAACTGGCGCATGCGCCATGCGCCATGCGCTAGAGTTTCCCGGCAAAACGCCAGTTTTGGTTTGTGAAATGTGATGTTTGAATCAAATATTAAAAATCATGTTTTTTTTCATAATTTCTATTTATAACGATTTTTTTATTGAATTCACATTCGAAAGAGTGTAATGTGATAATAAACATTTTTTTAATTACTAGATTGAAAAGCGAAACACCTCTCACATTTCCTTATGTAGGTACACTACAACATAACGTAATGTAATGTATTTCAATATCGTTACTTTATTGGTCAATGATATAATTATACTTATCACTGTCATATATGAATGTATAAAGACCGTTTATAACGCAATAAAAAAAAATAAAAAAAATACGAGTGTGCTTTAGACCACACGACTGAAGTAAATACTTCTTTTGCTCCATCTATATGTATGTATATTGTATGTATGTATATATATATATATATATATATATATATATATATATGTTTATATGTGTAATATTTATATATGTATTAATTTTCTAAAAATATTTACTTAAATGTATTATCCTTCGCCTCGCCCGATAACACTTTTCGTAACGCTCTCGTCACATATATGTTTATATGTATAAAATATATACACATAAATATATTAATTTTCTACAAATATTTATTTAAATTTATTATCATTCGCCTATCCCGATCAAGCCGTGCGCATCGACGACCGCTCTCCCCCGCGTTTGGCGTGTCACTGGTATTTCAAAATACTGATTGAAATATTTCATGCACTGGCTATGAGAGGAAGAGAGAAAATGTGTGCGCGCACTGTCCTGTTTTGCTTCTACAGTGAGCCCGTTCGCCTCGCAACGCATTTCTCTTTTCGTTACACATTCGCCAGTTTACCACTCAAGTCAAGCGTGCGTAAAGAAGTATTTACTTCAAAAATAAAAGTAAGGCTGTGATCATCCCGCCTGCTCCAATAATTGAGATTATTAGTAAAAAAGGTGCATTTCTGTAGTCTACCTATTGATTATTTATTTAGTTTCAGCTTCCTTCAACAGATGTCGATAAGTTGGTTTGTAATACGAAGTTCTGCTATATCTCAACAGATGCAGTTGAGTTAGATATCAGAATAGTACCATATATCGCCGTTCGTGTCTAAGGTACGAACGGTCACGATGATGGCAGAAGGCTTCAGTGAGATTAGGCAAGCTCCCTCAGTCCGATTGCCGGAGCAATAGCACTAATGGGCTCTACACACGGTGCTGCGAACACTGGCTATTGTCTCCTGTCTCCCTTTTCCTCGTGCGAACCCGTAACATTCTGTTTCACGTTGTCTTCTGTCTCTTTTATTAACACAACAAATTCAATATCACCATATCATTTCCTCGGTTGGTACTAACGGCAGACGTTTTTTTCCAATTTGCAGTCAACGTGAAACAGAGTGTTACGGGTTCGCATGGGAAAAAAAGAGACGGGAGACATCCTCCAACCTTCGATTTTTAGCCAGCTGCCAAAAGCTGCTGTTCGCAGCATGGTGTGTAGATAGTATAAGAGTCTAATATCACAGTTTAATATCCATTGTTAATATTCATGATCACTAAATAAACCAACTAGTAATCATTCGAACCTTTAACTCATAGGAAGAAACCCATCACATCTTGTGTTATCTTATATTGGAAGTTATAATCTCCTTCCTGATAGCCTGACAACCGAAAACAAAATAAATATATTTACAAAAAAAACTGTTTGCTCTCAAAATTGATGAGCAAAACCAAAATGTTCTCACTTAAAAAAATGTGTTACTTGGTATTAGGTAGTAAACCATCATTATTAATATCATTTGTATCAATTTATTAAGTTAACAAAGCAAAATATGTATATTTCTTTTAACTTTAAAAAAAAAAAAAGAGACGCAACAAATTCGTTTCCAAAAAACAATATATAATTCATAACTCAAATTTGTTTTTAGAAAACGGTGGTACAATTTTGTTCAGTGTGACAAAAATATAATGGGATGATGTAGATGTAGCAGCACTCGACAAAAGTTGGAAAGCCACAGTGAACTACAAAACTGTGTCCAAATAATTGGCCCGTTGATTCGAACATTAATGACGTTGTAAATTTAAATTAAAGATTAGGCTGAGGCAACACACAGAGCCAGGTTCAACGCCCGTCAGGCCTTCACTGCCGTCAGGTGATGAGATTTGTTCCCGCGATGGGAAAGTAACTAATTTGTGTGATCCGGGTACCAGGTACTAACCCTAATTATGACGGTTCGCGGCGCTCATTACGATTTAGTTTCGCCGCGAGTGTCACCGACTGTGTTGGTCATCGTTATAAATTGGGTGACATTTTAATGGTGCATGATTAATGGTGGATTTTGAAATCATGTGTATTTGATGAGATTGTGGACTCTTTTGGAGATACCTGACTACCCGAGTACTAGATATTACACTCTGTACACATGTTGTGTCATTATATTTATAGGGAAAGGAGAGTTTTATAGAATGGCAGTATGGACTTGTTTATTTAACTTCTCTCCAAAATAACGGACAAATACTTGGTACGGATTCGATGGAAGATTTATTCTATAACACCATACATAGTCATTGAACTCTGTCAAGAAACGCAAATCCTCAATTCGAACAGAAACAATGTATTTACTACTAATTTGCAATTCTTCACTACACGATAACATGCTTATAATAGAATAGTATTGTAATTTTAATGTTAGCATAATTATTTATAAAACAAATAATACTGGAAAACCTGATTTTTTCTCCAAAAGCTTTTTTTTAATAAGCGTAAATAAAATAAATTTGAATTAACAAAAAACAAACAAAAAAATCCTAAAAAAAAATTGTTTTTTTTTTCTATCGAGTATATTGATTTAAGTAGGGAAAATACAGGAATCCAAAAAAAGTATTCGTGGGTATCGCATCGTATGTTGATACGAACACGGCATTCGTCATTTTAAAAACTCGTTTTTCCAATTATTATTATTATATTATTTGTGTTAGGTACTTATTTTATAAAAGAAAATTAGTATTATAATTATATAGGGCAAAAGAAACCCCTGAGTCATTTAAATTATTAATTTGTAAATACCTTACTTTATTGACTTAAGTCAAATTTAACTTGACGGCCTCCGTTGTCGAGAGGTAAGGCTAGCAATCGGAAGGTCGTGTGTTCGAATCCCGGCATGAACAAATAAATTTCATTTGCTTGAATTGTGCTTTTTCACAATTCAATCAATAAAAGTAATTTTAGGTATATTTGCGGCACGTTCCGGAGTGGAAGATACTCTCATTAACTCCCTGGTGAGATACCACCATTCTGAAGTAAAACGTTGCTTGAAATGGCTTTAGCCACGTTTGGTGATCAGATCTGAATAGCCAGGTACTTCCCCACTAGCTAAGGTAAGCTGGCGAATGCATTACGAAAAGTTTAATACGTTACGGGCGAGGCGAACGGGCTGTACCACACTGTAGAAGCAAGAGAGAGCAGTGCGCGCGCATATTTTCTTTCTCTCTTCCTCTCATAGCCAGGCATGAAGATTATTCGTAATTTCATTTCGTTCTTGAACAATTTTATAAATACTGTAGGAGCAAGAGAGAGCACGCGCACATTTTCTTTATCTCTAAAAGTCTTACTTCAGTCGTGTGGTGTAAAGCACACTCGTATTTTTGAGTGATTTTACCACAATTTGATAAAGCCTTCAGAAGACGAAACAGCTATCACGCGTAATAATAATTACACAGCAGAACATGTTTATAAATAAACCAGCATTCTAGTATATTAATATTATTGAAAATACGAGCATAAATGAAAAAATAAAATTGAGCTTACAAAATGAACTTGTTAACAAAAAATAAATTAGAAAATGTAAAACTAAAAAAAAATATTTTAGGTTAGGGTAGCGATTGTGTGGAGTTCCTACCAATTATGTCTGTCCAATTTTTGGATTCGTACACTACATCACTAGTATCAAAGTATATTTTTGTACAGTGATCCATGTACGCTTCAATGACCTCAGTGTTCTATAAATAAAATCTAACATTGATGTCTCTTCCTTATCCCGCCGGATACACGTGGCCACTGTCACATGACGTCACACGTGTCAATTGAGGGGGAATCAGGATATGGGAGAGTGCTTATTATTAAAAGCTGGATATGATAGCGCTGCAGGAAGGGAAATCCAGGAATAGTTTTTCAAGTGTTGATCAAAGTAGGTACTTACTCAAATGACAGATCGGTTTTTGAATACATTTGCTTTAAAAAGGAACTCCATTGAAAATGTTATGGCTTAAAAAAATTAATTTTCTGAAACTCCTATTCTGATTACGTATATTTTTATTATAGATGAGTATAGGGGAGTACGTACATTATCGGACAACGTATGGTATCGTACACAGTGGCGGCTCGTGACTTTCGGTAAGCTAGAGTGCTAATATTAACAAAAATGGCATTATCGATGTCGTTGTAGCCGAAAAATATTTTTTATTTTTTTTTCGAAAATTTATTTTTTGTATGAAGATTTTCAGGAAACCTGTGCGGCGCACGGCAAAACTGAAATTTCCTGAAAATCTTCATACAAAAAATAAATTTTCGAAAAAAAAATAAAAAATATTTTCCGGCTACAACGACATCAATAATGCCATTTTTGTTAATATTAGCACTCTAGCTCACCAAAAGTCACGAGCCGCCACTGATCGTACAAGGTGTTATTTCTCTTACTGGCGTTTAGATAGGGCGATACAAGTTAGTTCATAATATTGCCTAACTAATTCTAGTTGCCCAGTGTTTGCATGGCTCTCGCCAAAGCCGATTTAGCCGATTGTGTCGTGTTGTGCCCAGAAAACGAACTTTGACCCCCAGATATTGTGTCCTCAGCTTTATTCAAAGACAAATAAAGGGTACGTTATTAATTAAATTACATTTATATATAAAAGATGGTACACTACATTTCAATGGCACGATCTTATGTTTTAAAATTTGTGTCCCATACCAGGGAGGCGGTTTTTTTTTAATCCACGTCGCATCGTTTGGTTAATATCGGACATGGCTCTTACGGATGATATCGGACACACGAATAAATGCTTATTTTTTATTTATCTATTAAAATTAATATACCTACACCAAATGAAGTGTTTCATATTTGTATACACCTATATATTATGAAAGTATATTGTACTATGAAAACAATGTTTAAAGGGTTTGCTATTGTTGATTTAAAAATATTATTTTCAAAGATCCTATTTTTCCACCATTTTTCAGAAAATGTAAATTGGGAGCAGGGAATATTTTCGTGAAAAAAAGATAACAATATCGTGTTATGAAAAGAAGTTTGAACACGGTGTTACCACTTTTTATAAATCCTTTTTTTAATTAAAAAAACATGAATATATAAATCCTTTTTTTAATTAAAAAAACATGAATATTTTTTGTCCACTTTCGTGTCCGATACCATTTTTGATGTCAGATACTAGATAATTCTTTCAAAATACTTTGCTTCTCTTTTTCTTGTATTTCTCTTGCTTGTATTTTTTTAAATAAATATATTTTTAAAAAGTTATGAGGGGTAGGTAGGAATCTTGGGGTCAATGTGTGGCAGACGTATGAATCTATCCCTCCAACTGCAATGCAAGGCGATGAGTCGAGAGTCCGGCTGGAAAAGTCTAGGTTAGGTCTCCCTCAACCAGTCTCTCTCGAACCTGCCCACCATGCAGCAAGTGGTCAAACGCAGTTGCCGCCAAGACCTAGATAAAACTCATCCCATGAACCCCGGGCACGCTTGCTAAGTAACCAAACGTAACGAACCTCCGGGGAGACCTACAGCAGGAGTGTTGGTTAGCCAATAAATGGTTCCTGGGGCGGCGGTACTCATACCAACCTCCAAGTTGAAATGGAGTTAGGTTTAAATAAGAATAATTGTTTCGTCATTGTTTCCAAACAGACAAATAGTAGCGCAAAATATTCTTTAAAAATAATAATTTGGTTCCCGTATTTCCGCCATAACATAAAATTATGTCATATTATGACATTGACCCAGCCTTTCGAATCTAACCTTCTGCGGCTTGTGCTGGCGCGGCAAATTGAGCTCTAAGTGCACCAATTAATGGGCACGACAGATGGAAGTCGGCTGGACCGGTAATCATAATAAGAGAGTAATTACCCAGCCAACGTCGTATACGATGTGCATGTCAATTTTCACTATATTTATATTTTTATATATTCATTACCTACAGATACAGTTCGATGTTGTTTTTACAACTTAAATCACATTTTAAAGCGAATATTAATGCTTAATCACTATTTTAAATAAATATTTACTACGAATATGTTTTATAGATTTTGTAAATACAAAAACATATGTTTTTGGATAAATTGAAACTTTTTCTACAGTTTGAATAGAAATACAATAAATTGTTAATTATTTTTTTTTTTTAGTTACACCTTACAAGACTTCCAACTGTTCCCGTCTCCAACCAGTGAGACTATGGCATCCCTAAATGGGCTATGTTGTGAGGCCGATTAATCGACGACGAAGAGGAAGGTGGGGAAGTACCTGGCTATTCGGATCTGGTCACTAAACATGGCTAAAGCCATTTCAAGCAACGTCTCAATTCTGAATGGTGGTCTTACACCAGAGCGATACTGAGAGTATCTTCTACTCTGGAACGTGCCGCAAATATAGTATATCTATATTATTTTTTAAGTATATAATTGTGAAATAACACAAATTAATCAAATAAAATTTGTTTTCGCACGTAGGGTTCGGAATGGGAGTACAAACCCTAGCCCCTGGACTACGCCGGCCGTCAGTAAGGTGTAAGCTATTAAAAAAAAGTTTTTCATTGGAAATGTGTGAATGCATATTATAAGAAAACTTTTTATTAATTTAATTAGTAAATATAATTTTATGGCTAAAATTATCTATGACTAAAGCACTTTTTTTATTTGATTTCGATGCCCACTAGGAAGGCACACCAGTTGTTTCACAGAATAGAGTGTTCACATAAAGTCATATTTATACCTAATAGCTAATAACATAATTTATGAACTTTTTGTTGTGTTGTGTGTAAGGTAGGTTAGTGAATGTGACACTGTGGTTGGGTAATGGTGTATTCATCAATAAATTTTAATTTTCAAGTTCTGTAAAGGTTTTATTCAAGTAATGATATTATTTCAGTTTTCCACTTGCTAATAATGACTTTATAACAGAACTTGAATATAAACTTTACAGAATTTGAAAATTAGCTTCGAAATTTGGTAAATTGTCTAAATTCTGTAAAACATTCATTTTTAGCTTATAACTACTTCCTTTTAAAACTTGTAGTGTTAGATGTAATCACGTGTATGTCATTTCTTGACTCCCAGATTCCTACTCACCACTCATATATTTTTCCTTCCCAGAACTTCCTCTCCTTTCTTTCCCTAAAAAGACCCTCCCCGCAGTGTCCCCAAAGATGACATCGGATCGAAGGAATTTTTTTCCTCGGGGTCTCCTGGGTTGGTGTAGCTAGATATTATAAAAAAGAAATGTGGGTTCTGAGATCATATTTCCACGCCGTTAACAACAAACATACTTATACTCTTGATTCCGCTCGATTTCAGCTTTCAAATCTGCAGACTTTTACTTTCTCCTAGATACTTTAAAATCTAATATTCCTACAAAAATATAAAAAGAAGAAATAGAAATAAGAAAGGCCTGTCATCCACCGTAGTCAAAAATTCTACAGTCTTTTTCTAAAATATGAATCTATCATCAATCTTCATTATGTTTATTTTCTAATTTATTTTCCAGCAGGAACACACCACCTATGGGCATATATTATGTTATGCCAGAGACGATTTTTATTGCGTCCAAGATCACCTCCACATAACATTATTTATTTCATTGTTTTATCACATGCCATAAAGAGTGCCTAAAGACGTCCGCAGCGGTCGCATGTAGAACAATCGAGATCTCTGGCGGGATGGCGGGACAGTGAATTCCCCCCAGGCGGCTGTAAAACGGACCAGCCAGTGGACCAGTTGCGACACAACAGACCTCTTGTGAGATGACGAGGATGTCGTGGAAGACAAACATGTCTCATGTCGCAATATGCGGGCCACCACAAGTCAACGGAGTATGTTGGGTTTGTTAACGTTAGCACTGTTTGACTTCATGTGGTTTTTTGTTATAACCAGCTCTTCAAAGCCATAAAATTATATATATATACCTATACCAATATTATTACTTATGTCATACCAAAAAACGCTTCCTGAATGTATTTTTTTAGGCACCAGATTTTCAGATGGGAAAAACTAAACCATTTCATACACTTTTCCATATAAATGATCATCTAGTAAATCCACGTTATGCAAGTGTATTATATAAGTATAATTAATACAAAACAATACAAGAACAACATGTTAATCTACCAAACTATTAAATGGGAATATAATTCACCGACTCCAGATATTTTCATATCAGAGGGTTCGGCTCAGGGATCCCTCAATATAAATATTTTAAAAATCTTTCGTAATCCTACATGTATTTAAAATGACTGATTTTTGCATTTTTATATACAAATTCTTTGATAAATCTAATATGCCTAAATTTTTAATGAGAGAGCTAGGTATAATGCAAGTAGCCGAAATAACAAATGGTAATATTTTTATAGTCTGAGAATGCCAAATTCTTTTAATTTCATTTCCTAAATCTGTATATTTTTTTCAGAAACAGATTTTTTAATATTACAGGAATTTGGAATAGCTTCATCAATGATATATCTAAGTTATTTTTTTTTAAATTTTGTCATGTAAAACTATATCGGGTCTATTGTGACTAATTGGTCTGTCTGTTAGTATAGTTTTATCATAGTAAATTTTAAAGACATAATTTTCTAAAAATGAATTTGGTGCGATATTGTTTAAAACCAGGGGTATAATAATTTTATTCTTCTGACTGTTGGGGGATTGATTCCGCTTGATTTCAGCATTCAAATCTGCAGAATTTTATTTACTTCTAGCTACACAAAAGTACACAAAAAACATAAATCCTTTAAAAATTTCAGTCAATCGTTGACTGACTGAAATTTTTAAACTGACTGTATATTGCATATTTGCGGCACGTTCCAGAGTGGAAGATACTTTCAGTATCACCGTGGTAAAAGAAAGACCACCATTCTAAATTGAAAGGTTGCTTGAAATTACTTTTGACATGTTTGGTGACCAGTTTCCTCACCTTTCTCTTTCGCACCTCCCTCCCCTCAACACTAATTTCAGTATCCCAAGTCCTTAATTTTAAGGTTAAATACAGAATCACCCCTAATATACGAAAAAGTTCTTAATATTACGATTTAGGATCTGGCATTACTTAAGCACATTTCGTTGAGCTTAACTACTACTGGAATCGCCCAGCAGGTGGATGAAATATGCATCCACTGGTAACGAACAAATCTTCACGGAGAAAAATTTAATTCTAAAGTACGAACATTTTATTCGTAAAAAACGTTTAAAAACGGGACTGAAGTTCTTACGAACAAATTAACAGTGTTTCAATGTTTATTGGCGGGAAAATGTAAGAATAATTTGTTGGTATGCGTATGAAATTACGTATACCAACAAATTATTCTTACATGTTCCCGCCAATAAACATTGAAACCCTGTTAATTTGTTCGTAAGAACTTCAGTCCCGTTTTTAACCGCTTTTAGGAATAAAATGATCGTATTTTAGAATAATATTTTTCTCCGTGTTTAAACAAACTTCACACTCTAAATACACAGTCTTCTGTGTATTTAGATATACTCGTAAGTATGCAAATTTGTAATGGCGATTGGCAGATAACATCATCTTCTTGTGATACTTCTCCAACTCGGTAACTTTTCTAGGAATGGGTTAAGATAGGTAGGAAATGTACCGGATTTAATGTGGAGTTTTTTTTTACTATCCATAGTAGTAAGGCAAATAGCCTATTTACTTTCAATGCACACTGAGCGAAAAGTTGCGATTTTCATTTCGTATTCATTTCATCTGAACAATTGCACCAACTCGGTTGACATCATTTACAGAATCTGCTCACAGATCGGTTGACATCGAGTTCCTTGCAGGTCTCAGTGCCGCCAAAGCAACAGTCCAAGACGTCAGGATGCGTCACCGCGTTTGATCTGTCCGGAGATCGATACCAAGATAAGTGGCAGCCTCTCTAATTGATCGGGAATTTCGGAAGAATACCTGCTGCTATGAGATAATCTCTCCTGTGAGAGGCTGATTAATCTGTGCTCAGTAATCAGTAATCAGCGGAGGCTGCTCCCAGAATCTCACGCATCTGATTAACCGATAGCATTGTGGTGACGCTTGTGTAATTTACATTAGTCAACTTATAGCGGACCGATGATATGTGATAAGTGCATTGGCAGGAGTCGATTCTGTTGGTTTCGTCATCACTACTGGTAGTATAATAATGAATTGAAAGTATGGACTTAGAATAGGTACCTATCTATCTGTACACAGTACACTGTACACAGTCGTGTAACAAAACGTGTCTGTCTCCAATAAGCGGTGGTACACAATTATATTATTTTATAAAATTTTCGCGACTGACGTGTAAAGTGTAATTTGTATTCATATCATATTATTACAAGAAAAAAAGTGAAAAGTTGAGATAAATTACTGAGAAAAGCTACCATTTTCTAGTTATAAATTTTGTCAGACTAAAAAAATTATTACCAAAAAATATATTTGCCTCAAAATCATTGCCTTTGTAAAGCTCACTTTGTCAGTTTTAGAAAGGTCATTTCGAACGAAAACCGTTAGTAACTCGAAAAATTATCACATTTGTCAAAATTTTTGACTAAATAAAAATACACATTTTAAATACGTAATCATTATAAATATATTATTTTAAATACCTGGTACCTACTTTATCGCTTGTCTGTATTGTTCCCATAATCAGTTCCGATTTTGAAAATGACACTAAAATTCAAAGCAAATGCAAGTTATAAAGTTTATTGAACCGAAGTTACGGACAGAATCACAACCGAAATTAGTATTGAAAAAAAATCATAGAATACACTTTGATTTATTTTGACCAATGGTGGGATTAATGTTGGTTTGTGATGTCACTTCAGATTAATCTTTGATGAGGAAAAACATTTTTGATATGTTTTGAAAAAATAATATCTTTAACCGCAAGTAAGGAGCATCATTGTCCACATTGTGGTCTCCCAAACGGAAGCTAATGGAAATACCCGGATAGTAGTCATTCGTCAATATTTTAACGTTTTTTCAGACAAACGGCACGGTAAATCATCGCCTCTTTTTACGAAATATTTTAACAGCAGTGTATCAAGCACGGTTGATCGACAAAACCAATCGTCAATCAATGCGATATTGACCAAACTCGTCAACAATAATGGTAAGAAATTTTAGCGCGGCTTCTATAATGTCTGATAAGCTTCGGTTAACTGTCTATACACACATCTTTTTGAATCAATCGATCGTTATGCGGAATTAACAGAGTGAACTAACACAGCTCTTAGAATTGAAAGAAGTTATAAACGCTTGGGGCTTGGAGAAACGAAAGTTTATTATTACGATATTTCATAGAAAATACCTTCTTATTTATTCCCCGTCAATATCGGTTCGGTTGTCAACGGTGAAAGCATGCTAGTAGCATCGATATAAAATCATTGGAAGTTACGTCAATCGATCCAATATTGTAAAGTTATCGATTGCACCGAGCTCTTGTCCGCCTAGCACGGTCGATCAAAAAGGGTTGTTTCGATACCTCTCGGTAACTTATCACCGTGCCCTAGCATGACTGCAGATCGCCAACGAATAAATAACACTTCACAATGACAAAGTATTCTTAATATTTTCGACGTCAACAGTTGTTTGTACTTTAGCGATCTACATGTGTCCTATATAGGGAACGATGAGAAGTTACCAAAAGTTATCGATACAATCCCTAGAGAAAATATTGTGTTTTTTTTTGATAAGTTACTTTTTATAGAAGTTATGACCTTCCAAAAATCAATAAAATTGACTGGATTAAACGCCGTCAAAAGACGTTCATTATACAAACTAGACAATGTTTTTTTTTTAAATGCAAAACGTACAGACATAAAATCGTTTTTTCTTGTGTAGTCGGTAAAAAAAATTTTAAATCAGTCCACTTTTGGAGGATAAAAGTGGGGAATACAGAACCTCGATTTTAGTTAGGAATTAGTAGCCCGAGGTGCATTGTCCCTTTCGCTCAATATCCGGTGGAGTAAGAGCAACACTTCAGCAACAATTTAGTAAAATCTATTTTTTTACTTTCTCCACCACTCGGGTATCATCTAAATACGATATACTTACTGTATTGCGAGATTTTTGGCAAATATAATGACACACAAAAATACATAGGTACATATATAGAGCAGATATTTCATTCACTTTCACAATGTCTGGTTGACATCTGATGATATCTACTCTAATTTATCAGTTCTGAGTTTAGTTTAATCTTTCAAGGTCTTATGTTGGGAAAAATTAAATTTACCCATAATCGTCATGGCGTCACCATGAGTTGAAGATTGATCGTGTACGATTATGTTATTTATTTCTATAAAATGCAGGTGTTCACCATTTTTTACGTTGAAACATTTACAGTGACAATCACAACACCGAGACCGGAATGCAAGGACATATAATTATTTTTATTGTCCTCAGATAAAGCGTTAAAACGTATATTATTGTTTGAAAACCATTTATCATTTTTCTACGTCTTACAAAGGAGTGACCAACCTTGGCTGTTAGCTGCAGAAAAGTATAATGTATGGATTTACGAAATTATTGATACAGTCAGCCGTCATTAAGGCAGTCATCGTATTTCAGATAGGATTGTACCCGTGAAAAATAAATGGCGTGAAATTATATGGAATTTTTTATAGTTTTAATAATTTGCGGAATTGAAGGCTTTGATAGTCAAACAACAGCTTTTGTAGAGTAATCTTGATAAGTTTTGCTCAAAGAGAGCAGGTGAGCACATCATCGATGATCTTCCTCTTTCTTCTCACACGTATATTTACCGCCGCCTCGGTTACCATTAACTGGATAACCAACACCTCTACTATATGTCATCTGAAGAGGTTCGCTACGTTTGGTGACTTTAGCAGGGGTGCCCAGGTTCATAAGGTGAGGTTAGTCCGGATCTTGTTTGCAGTTGCATCTGACCACCAACTGGCCGGATCGGGAGATACTAGTTTAGGGAGACCTTTTAACCTTTCCAGCAGGACTCTTTCACGACATCTTTTGGCACAGCAGTGGTAGGAATAGATTCAAACGTGTCCGTCACTCCAGGACATACTTACCCTTATATTCCTACCCACCCCTCATACATTTTTCCTTCCCAGAACACACAGCATCCCCAAATATGAAATAGGCCCTGAGAGGAATTGTTTTCGTCAGGGCCTCTTATGTGGAGCCAATGTAAAAATAAAAACACGGAAAACGAAAAAGACAGAAGACACTAGAACGATTGCGTCACATACCACCTCTCGCTGGGATTTTTTTTTTACAAGCAGTTCCCGTGAGCACTAAGGCCATAAGCCCATTGTGCATTTTACCTCAATCCTTTAATAACAACCCAGTCCCTTTAATAAAGTTCACCAGGGTTGTCATTGGATATGTGGCTATGTCTTCTGGTTTTACTGTATGTCTCCCCAGGTATCTCAGGCTAGTTCCCACCAGGGCAGGACATTGGCACCATAGGTGAATTGGAGTCTCTTCATCCTCTTCACATTTTCTGCATATATTGGTGTTTTCCACTCCCAATATCAGCATGTGTCTCCTGAGATGGCAGTGTCCCGTTAATAGTCCGCTGGGATTAGTATATTTAACTGTTTCTAATGTTATTGCATTGTTTCTGTTTCCACTTCCAGTAATGTAAGTGTGGAGTCGAAGAATATCATAGTTGTAGAAATACGCATATTTTCAAATAATCAAATGTTATGATTGATCTTGTTCTTTCTCTTAAAGGGAAAATGGGATTACTTATATTAGAAAATGTAGAAGCCCTACAAAAAATCGTGGACTTCAAACGACATATAAAAATGGCACTGTACGATTCGTTTGATTTCTATCAAAACACATTCCAAAAACACCTTACGGAGTAACTATTAAAAAAACTTGTTATTTATAAAACGTGTAAGAATCTATTACGGAAACACATGTATAGATTTTTACGTAGGTACTTTAAAAAAGAAAACATACAAATTTGAGTCTCAGATCACATAAATTATAAGTAGCCGATTAACTGTGGCGATTTATCTTGGTGACAGAAATCCGGATAGTGAAAATTCCTTAATTTTAATGTCGCATGCAACGTGACGCGTTTTTTTGCTTCGTAGCTGTTTATTAATTATTGTCGGTTTCTCAAATAATTTACGGACTTCGTAAGAAAGTTTATGATTTCTTAAAATTAGTGTTGTTAAAAACTATTCTAGATTTAGAACTGGTTAAGAAGGAAAAACATCAAAACTATTTGATAAACTTTTTTATGTAATGGCATACAAACCAACCACTAACTAACTCCCACAAATCCCACATTCAAAAACAAACTACACACAACATTCATTTCTCATTAACAACATTCATTTTGTCTTGAGGCCAATTTACTTTATGTATAATAGAAAAAATTATAACATATTGTTAATTACGAACCCTCTACCCCTGCTGCGTGTTATTTTCTCATTCTTATGTTGTTTTTATCATGTTTATCCTTGAACATTATCTAATGATGTGAAAATGTACTAGTTGTATATAAGTACATAGTTGAATTTCACATTATCTATCCTATGTGATTTGTAGTACTATTTTTCCTTTTCTACAACTTTATGTTTTCTTTCATGAACTATTTTTTTCTGTTTATGATATGAATTTTTTTGCGGACACTTCGCTGGTTTATGCAACCATGTGACAACGTGATTACTTTAAAAAATATGTATAAAAATATGTTTGTTTCTTAAAAAAACTAAAATAATTTTAAAAAAAATTTAAACTCGTATTATATATATATATACAAATATATATATATTTTTTATAACAATAAATAAATATATCGTATTATTTTACTGATTATACGATTTATAAATGGAAAAGCGCTGTGAAAGTATTTGTTGGGTAGGTGCTACGCGCATGAAGTTCGAGTCGCTCGTAAGTAACTCCGTGAACGAATGGGATAAGACTTTTGAAAATTGAAATTATCAGAGTCTACACAGAATTTTGCGATGTTCGAAATTTATTTGCAAGTGACGAAAGGAAAAGCTATAAAGAATAAAATATATTTTAGTACACTAGAAACATTTTTTCAGGTTCACGATACCAAAAGCGGGTAGTTACCCGCAAATATTAAAATCTACTGTGAACTTTCCAGCACACGACCGATACGAACAAGTCGAAAATCCACGGTGGATTTATTTGCACTCTTTTTTAAAGTTATCGTTTAGCTTTAAGTTATAAATGTTTTACGAGTTGATTTTTTTTTAACCAACAAGTCCTGCTAAACCAATTCAATTGGCTTGTCAGCAGGTGCATATATTTTACTTACATATACATTTAAAAATAATAATTTACATCTTATATCTACTGATTCAACATTTTTTCAAACATTTTTTCATACATATTAAAATATTTTTTTTTCCGATAGCCAATTTTTCACCATATATTTAACCTTATTCATAGAATAACATTGCTTTATAGTGTCAGGTAATAAATTAAATATTTTCGGAATGTTGTATTCAATAGTTCTCTGTTCGTACTTATTAATAATTATCGGAACTTGCGCGTGAACCCGTCGTTGCGCGTGAATCTAGTGCTATATTTATGTTCTAATTTATCTTTATGCTGCGGGGTAAATATATGTAAGCTGAATTATAATTTTGTGCCATAGTATAGCCTTAACAGGTAAGATTTTGGCACTCTGAAACAGGTGTATTATGTCTCTGTTTGAATATTTTAGGGACTACTTATAATTTTACAATTGCGTTTTGTACAACTTGGATTTGTTTCAGATTAGTTATAGTAGTATTTCCCCATATTGTTATTCCATATCTTATAATATATTCTGCCAGAAAGAAACAAATTAAAAAGAAACAAGAAAGCCAGGCGGAAGCCACATTGGTTTTGTAACCATTCAAGTCTCCGGTGACATATTGCTTGTAAGACCGATAGAATTCGATTAAACTTGATTTAGATGTGGGCCGCTCGCTGCTCAGGCTTAGTTCCCACAAAGGTAAACCGAATATACCGATATCACGGCTTGATTAATTCACCTGGTTTCTAAAAAAAATACTTTCACTAATTCGGGCTTATTTCCGTCAATAGTGAATATTGTCGAGCAGGTGTTATTGAAGCAAATTTCATATTCAAGGCCAACGGAACGCCTTGATTATTTATAATATTGGAAGAAGTGGCGGACTTAGGTACTTTTTATATAACTGTTGTGTTGATAAGAGGTGAGATTTATAATGGTAGTTCGATAGGTTTACAAGAAATTAGTTTATTAATAATATGGTATAAATATTACGGGTGCGACTGTGACTAGCGTTTATTCCAACTGAGAGTTGGGATGAGAGAGCAAGATTAACCAATTACATACAACGACTTATGGTACTTCCACACCGCAGCCAACCTCCCAACTCCGAAATTAGTTTGGAGTTGGAAGGTTGGCCGATCTTGTGGTGGCTGCGGCCAACCTTCCAACTCCAAACTCCGAATTTCAACATGGCGGATGTCGAACAGCTGATTCGGCGCTTATCTTATCAGTTGCCTATAATTATTACCTAGAAGAATATACACGAAATGTTTTCAATTAATTGTTATACCACTCTCCAGTAATAATATTTTTATTTTAAAGTGTACGCGGCACATGTGTCTTGATCGCCGGCCGTTCGCAGACTGATATGTGGACGGCTGCGGCAGGCTGGTTCGTGCGAGTTGGCCGTCGCAATCGCCTCGGAGGCGATCCCGGGCTAACTCGAACTCCAACCTTCTAACTCGATCTTCAAACGCACGAACTACCCATCCACACAATCGTCCAAACGTTTGAAGTTGGAAGTTGGCCTCAGTCTGGACGTAGCATTACATTTTTAGCACTTTATTAATCCCGCAATAAACAACATAATTTTAGCTTTTCTAAAGCTCTCTTCTATTAGATGTTTCGATTTCAACCCTGCAGGCTATAGCCGGAACGAGCTTTCCAAAGTCTTCTTCAGATATATATACCTTCTATGTCTGTACCACCAAAATATTAGATAGCGTTTTCTTTATAAACACTAAGTACCTTTGGGAGGCGGATATGCAATTTGGGAGGCGGGTATGGGTACCGCCGCCCCAGAAACCATTTATTGGATGACCAATACCTCTGCCATAGGTCAGGTGTCCCGAGTGGTTCGCTACGTTTGTTGACTTAGCAGGGGTGCCGGGTTTATGGGATGAGATTTGTTTAGGTGTTGGCGACGGATTTGTTTGCCCACCTAATGCGTGGCAGGCAGGATCAGGAGAGACTGGTTGAGAGAGACTTTTTGAGCTCTCCAGACGGACTCTCTCGGCCCATCACCTTGCACTACAGTGGATTCATACGTCCGTCATTCCTGAACACATTGAACCCCAGATTCCTACCCACCCCTCATACCTTATTCCTTCTTATGAAAAGGCCCTCCACACAACATCCCCAAAGACGACATAGGCCCCGAAGGATTTTTTTCGAGGGATTTATATTAACTTCTTCAATCTTTTCAAAATCATTTTGTGGCGTCATTATTAATTAAATGAAACAAATAACTTGGTGTACACCACTTATATAATCACAATTATCGACATGTTTCGAAACCAATGGTTTCTTCGTCGCGATAATAAAAACCTATATTTAATGTTAAACCTAAATTGGTTTTTATTATCCTGACAAAGAAACCATCGGTTTTGAAACATGTCGAAAATTGTGATTGTTTTAGTGGTGTACACCAAGTTATTTGTTTAATTTAATATTAAAATAATCTTAACACAGTGCATTACCGAATTTTCTCAAGATAAAGAATATTAGTTTCATTAGAAGACTTTTAAGTGAATAAAATAACGATTTTATATTATTAAAAAAATGAAAACAATTTCAGCAAATAATAAAACATAAAATAAATATCATATGATTCAGTATATATAATGGAAAAATTTATAAAAACGATTTTATGGTAAAATATTACACTATGAAATGCAATCGTTTTTTAATGTTAAATAACAGTTATATTAAAGTACCAGTACAGTACTGCCCAGGATTAGTACTTCTATTAGACTATTTTCTTTTCCTAGGTCTTATCTATGTTTATACCAAAATTCCTTACCTATTTATTTAAAATATCTATAATTCTTGATTCGATTCAAAGTAATAGGCGAGTACTTAAAATAAATTCACAAATTTTCTAAAATAGAATTTTGATTTAGGTGAAATTTGTTTGTTTTGCAAAATGTCATTATCTTATTTTGACATTTTCTATTAAACAATAATTATTATTTACAATATATTGAAAATAGCTAGCTGTAAAAAGCCTATATGTTATTATGACGTACGAGGTATATTATTGTAAAGTTTCATTAAAATCCATTCAACAACAAACACACATACATCCATACAAACTTTCGCGTTTATAATATTAGTAAAATAAGATAACATCACGCAGTGAAACATTATCACGCGATCAGAATTTGAAAGGGTTTATGATTTTTATAAACACAATATTTTATTCTTAAAAAAATAAATTAAATTTTCTCCTCATCCTCTGAAACCGTAAAAGTTCCTTCACTTGCTTGCTAACGAATGTTCCAATATCAATTAAAACTAATATAAAACGATAAATTGGCAATAAAGTATTCCTTTTACTTCTGTGCAAAGCCTCCCATTTGGCTGTGCAGAGCCTCAAAAACATGTCGCAAGTCAATAAACAACAGAACATATAAATATTTATACGTAAATTACGGTAGATTGGTATCATTTCCATGGTATTCAGTTAGAATGGGAACGACATCGTAAAAGTAATACCCTCTTGAAATAATTGATAGTTTGCCAGTCTCTGTGTTCATTATTTATGGCTCCAATAAATGGGACGAACGTAGCGGCGTGGACCAAAATCGTTCTGTTAATCACAATCGTCTGCATGGATTTATTTGGATTTTCCACACGTGCATAGAGTGGACCGAACAAATCTTGTACATTTTGTAAACCAAGCTTATTTTCGCAATTAATCAGATGGTTGGTAAAGTTTATCCATATGACAATAAACGACGTATTATTTCCCTTATATGTTAATATGGTGACGTATTGGTCTGTGAGACCGGGTGTGCTAAAAAATTCGAATAACTTTATTCTCCGTTATTGTTTTTCATTGCAATTTCGAGTGGCTGCCGCATTACACGTCCCCCACTAATCAGTTCATGATGAAACTGCCTGGTGAACACACGTTGTGTATTTTTTTTACTAAACGGTCCATGATATCGTATGTCACCGTGTATGTAAGTAAAATAATCGAGCATTAATTTTTTATTATTCGAGTATTTTACTTAGTTTATTTAAAAAAAAAATATTTATTTATATTTATTTCATGAAAAAAAACAGAAAAACCAAGTACTCTTGCCATAAATGTCAACAATATTTGTGTCTTGACGTCAAGACTCTTGACCACGAGTGCCGTATTACAGCAGCTAAATTATTTACCTAAACAGATTTTATTTTTGAGATGTATTTTTTTGTTATTTTTTGTTTGGAAGGATATCAATTTTTGTAATGTATATTTATTTGATGGAAAAAAAACAGAAAAACCAAGTACTCTTGCCATAAATGTCAACAATATTTGTGTCTTGACCACGAGTGCCGTATTGCAGCAGCTAAATTATTTACTTAAAGATATTTAATTTTTTAAATGTATTTTTTTGTTATTTTTTGTTTGGAAGGATACCAATTTTTGTTATGTATATTTATTTTATGAAAAAAAAAACAGAAAAACCAAGTACTCTTGCCATAAATGTCAACAATATTTGTGTCTTGACCACGAGTGCCGTATTGCAGCAGCTAAATTATTTACCTAAAGAGATTTAATTTTTGAGATGTATTTTTTTGTTATTTTTTGTTTGGAAGGATACCAATTTTTGTTTCATTTATAAATGTTCCGAATGTCGAAAGACTATAAAATATGTGTTTTTATTTTATTTCTTCTTAATTAAAAAAAATGTATTACTAAAAACATTGTTATTTTCAACGCAGTAAAGAAAATTTTATTTGTGAATTTTAATATTAAAATAAATGAGCTTCAGTTGATTAAATATCTTTGTTTTATTGTCAAAGAGCATAAATAAATTTAAAAAATCATGAACTATTAGTAACGCGTTTCGAAAAATCCTCAACTGAAACCCCGGTGCGTGAGACCGGCGACACCATTGATCAAAGTCAAATTTGCGTTACCATTGGCGGGTTAAAAATGCATGAAAACATTTAGAGAGAACCACCCTTCAGAAAAGAGAACTTTTGGATTGCAATAATGTTTGACGGCCTGCTTGATCGAAAGGCAAGGTACTCGACTAGCGATCTAGAGGGTTCAAATCCTGTGTTTACATTTTAATTATTTAAAATAATATAAGGTATATTGCGACATGTACCAGAGTGGTACATATTCCCAGTATTGCCCTGGTGTAAGACCGCCATTGTTAAAACGCCACATCCTTTCCTTAAAAATACCCTCTACAGAGCATCTGCAAAGATGTCATAGACCCTTAGAGAAATTATTTTCCTTAGAGCCTCCTGTAGGGGGTTAATATAAAAAAAGTGAAAATATATTTTTGTTTTTAAAGAATAAAATAATTTCAATGTTTAAAATTTTTCTAATAACTACTTACCACATTATCTTTCCCTTTTTCGATTTTCATTCCTCACAACGTTCAACAACAACGTTCAACAACTCTTCCTCAAGAAAATGAAAACAAAACTTTAAATTTTTAACCTAAACATTTTATTTCGGAACCAACCTGTATTACAAGCACAAGAAGTTGAATTTTAACTTACAGTTAAGCGACACATGTGTACAATTCTTACGGATATAAAATGGTAATAAGGCACACAACTACTCGCTTGCTTTCCGCACTACCGGTACAAAAGCAAAGTGACCAACTCATCCAAAAGCACCAAACAAAACGGTTCCATGTCTAATCGGACTATGAGATCTCAGCGTCTGAATTCCCATATCAAATTTATTCAGACACGATAATTCCCCAATGATAATTCATCACATCATAACTCACATTAACCTAACCTTACCTAACCTAACCTAACGTTAAAAACCACAATTATCAGTTTTCGACGTTTCGAGACATGATGAATTATCATCTGAGGTATTAACATCCGATGGTTTGTACTCAATATTCATACACTTCCAAAGTTTCCACTGAACATTCTGGTCACCAAGCAAAACACCTTTAATCTAAATATCACGAGACCTACCTTGGATGACCGATAAAACCTTTTATCAATGCGATATTGACCAAAATCGTCATCTATGGTCAGTTTTCAATATATTTACGAGCACGGTCTACGTGAGGGAGGCCCTGAAGAAAATAATTCCCCTCCGGGTCTATGTCATCTTTGGGAATGCTGTTTGGGGGTCTTTATTGGGAAAGGAAGGTGAGGATGTTCTGGGAAGAAAAAAGGTATGAGGGGAGGGCAGGAATCTGGGGGTCAGTGTGTCCCGGAGTGACGGACGAATGATTCCATCCCTCCCACTGCAGTGTAATGTGATGTGTCGAGAGAGTCCGGGTGGAGATGTCAAAAGGCCTCTCTTAACCAGTCTCCCCCGATCCTGCCTGCCATGCATTAGGTGGGCAAACACATCAGTTGCCAAGACCTAGATAAATCTCACCCCATGAACCTGGACACCCCTGCCAAGTCACCAAACGTAGTGAACCACTTGAAGTGACCGAAACAGAGTTGTTGGTTATCCAATAAATGGTTATCTAGCGGCGGTAGCCATACCCGCCTCCCAAGTATATAATTAACGTATTGAACTAACGGCGCTCTTAGAAATGAGATCGATAGAGAGAAACGCTGATTGATCTTTGAGAAACGAAAATGTTAAAAATATGAATATAGACAAAGAGAATGCGGACTTTCAATGCATATTTAGGTACCTAGGCATTTTAATTCAATATTGCCAATTTATTAATATTTTTATGTAATTTCTTGGCGTTTGACATTTTGAAGTGTCAATTCATAGAAAATATCTTAAGTATTGCCTTGTATAGTAATTCTTCAATGATTTCTTATTTATTTCCTGTCAATATCGGATCGGCTGTCAACGGCAAAACCGTGCTCGGGACATCGATATAATATAATATAGATAATGTTATTGATTTTACCTTGCTAGAGATCCTGAACATCATAAAACACCTTTTGACGATCAACGTCACTTCTTTTCACATTTGTTGAATCGTTCAAGACAAGTAAGTTTATTTTAGATAATTATTTTTTAAAAAATTAGGAGCCATGTGTTAGGTGGTTTTAGATTTAAATTGGATATGAAACGATTTGTAATGCACATAATCGATATTTTGACCAATCGATGGTCTACCGGTCAAAACAAAGTGAAAGGTTCACCTAGAAAATGGTAGTTAATTATCGTTTAAACTCATTAATAAACCTGAAGACGACTCATAATAATTAACCTTATGCTGTGTTGATGGTATAAATATTTTCACGCACTGAACACCTTTAGAGTCTTAAATTACAACTCGATTTTAAAGCTTCAATTAATCTTGATTTATAAAATGTTTAGAAGATATACAATCAAATGAAAGAGATTGCACATTATATCGATGTGAATAAGACTTTTTACTATTTCAGGGTGTTTTTTAAAGATTTAACTCTCACAAAAATTAAAAAACTATTTCTTACTAAAAGACTTGACAACAATAAAATTAGATTGCTAATTATTCACATTACTTGTAAGGTATTTCCTAAACAATACTAAATTATGTAAGCTACCAACCCCAGGTAATTAGCCCACTGGCAATAATCAAAATAATTAGAAAGTTGACAGTCAAAGACCACTTAGCAACAAATGTAATACAACCATTACAATTGAATAAAATCCGTGTAGACTACCCCCTCTATCATCATCATCATCACAATTGGCTCTACAACCCTTGGTGAGTCTTGGCCTCCTCGAGAGTCTTCCTCCACTCATCTCTGTAATGTACTAGTTCTCTCCAGTTTGGAATCTCCAAGGTACGTAGGTCTTTGAAGACGTTGTCGTTCCATCTTAATTTTGGTCCTCCCAGAATTCTTTGCCCTACAGGTCTAGATTTTAGCAGGGACTTTGGTGCTTAATGCTCTGTCATTCTTTCCACATGACCCAGCTACAGAAGTCTTCCCAACTTTATAAATTGTGTCACTTTTGGTTCCTTAAACAGAGTGTAGAGCTCTTCATAGTATAGACCACGTGAGTGAAGACCACCCCTCCACCCTCCCTAATATGTTGTGTATAAAATCCTTGGGTTAAGAATAGTTTATACCGGTCTTAAGATGGCTTTGTCAAGCTGAAACCGGTTAAACAAATTTTAAAAGTTTTAAATTTGTTTTATTATATTTACTGTTAAAAAACTACGTTATTACGTTTATCTTTACAAATGTCTCAATTAGGTACGTAAGTACCGTCTAAAATCTCGCAAAAATGTTACTAGAAATAATATGACTTTTCTTACAAAATGCTAAACCTTAATAAGATTTTAGATTTGACGGCCAAAAGAATTATCGTGATTTATTGTGCCGTGTTGCGCTACCTCTCCCTCGTCGAGCATCTGTCTCGATGATGAACACTGTAACGCGGTCCGAGATAAATCACGATAAAATATATACACAGTACAATTAGTATCGTTCTGGTGTAAGACTACCATTCAGAATAGCTTTAGTCGTGTTTGTTGACCAGATCTGAATGGCCAGGTACTTCCCCGCCTTCCTCCTCCCCATTTCTTTCATCTCCACACTAAATTCAGGCTCACAAACTCACAATATACAGTAATTGATAATGCTATAGTCTCACTGGCTCCAAAGGGGAGCAATTGAGACTTGTGTTCTATTCGCATTTTTTTGTAAAATTACGTATATTTTATTGATTGTGAAATCACCTTACCATTAATTAAAAACTTAAACTTTTGTGACTATTAGAAGAAGTCAATTAATCTGTTACAGTTAATTTTGACTCGTCCTCTCATGAACCAAGTTGCTACCTTGTACATAATACCTATTAAAAAAAAACTGTATCTTCCGATAGCAATTGACAAAAATATAATTTAAAAAAAAACTTTACCTACTTATCGATTAGGATATTAGAGAGAATACGAAATAATTCTGAAAATGACACGTGTGAAGCTTGTACTGGAATCTGGTGTCACTATAAAACGGTTCATAGCTTGTCAGGCTTCAAGCAATCAGTCGAGGACTGAACATAAAATCCCTAGAAGTCAGATCTATGCTATTTTGAAAAAACTGAAGTTATTGGAGCGTTGCGAAGTTCTATTTTGACTCGATCACTTTGCATTTCATCTGTTGAAAATTTGTTTGTGTGTTCCGTATCCGATCAATCCAGTCAAGATGGTAGCCGTGCTTGTTAGTAACTTTTTATTCCGCCAGAGAGCATGATCGAGCTGTCAAGTCGAAGTAATCAAAATTACGCCAAGTTTACTCTGTTCACAGAACTACCAGTTTACATACAATACACTTCCGTCAGTTTACGAGTAACTCTTCAGTGACATTTTACCTCATATAATCTTTATATTGTAGCAACTACCGCCCCTCTCCAACACAGGTAACATGCAAAAAACAACAGTAAACAACAATAATAAAAAAAAACAGAATAAAAAACAACAACAACAACAACAATAAAAAAACATCAATATAAAATAATAATAATAAAAAACTTAAAAACAAAGCTCATCTTCCAAACCAAAGCTCATCTTCCACCTTGGAAGATCAAGACCAAAACCCTCTGAAGAAGAAATTCTAAACTTCCTAAAAATACAAGAAGTGACACAACAAAAAATTCTTAAACCTACGAACAAAACAAGAGATAAATGAAAAATTTTACAGGAGGCCTTTACCTTAGCCTGAGAGAAGGATTCTTGCTTATGAAAAACTTAAGATATCTATATTACATTTTTCGCAAATAGCATTGATTACCTTTTTCTTACTGTTCACAACTCTGTAACATACCTAATTGCAAGAAATAAAAGGCTTTTTAATTTTATGTATTATTTCAGCATAAGTAGATACATGAACGAATTTAACTAGAACAAACTAGGGGAAGGTACGTTTTTAGATTTTCACGGCCAAAAGCATTTTCGTTGTTTGTTTTTGGGGTGTTATGCCGTGTTGAGCTTCCTCCTTCTTTAGCCGACGTTTCGGACAGCGTTGATGATGGACACTGCAACGCTGTCCGAAACGTCGGCTAAAGAAGGAGGTAGCGCAACACGGCTTAACACCCCAAAAACAAACAACGAAAAAACTAGGGGAAAGCTGAATTAGTAGTATCTACCACAGGGAGTATTTTTACAAAAGTCCCCACTCCTCCCACGCTTCCTTCGCGCCCTGTGCCCTTTCAAACATTGGAATTGTAGGGTTCTACCAAAGTCATTATAACTCCTAAATTAAAACATATACAAGAATTAAGTGGTAGTTACTACTTACCTGCAAAAATTCAGCTTTCCCCTAATTTGTTACAGTGCGGGCCGTTTTTTGTCTAGATTGACTGGTCTACTAATAAGAAACAGAGCTTCATTCGGGCACGCGAAGACACCCATAACACACTTGAATCAGTTTACTTCTTCAGTGGTCGATGTGGTTATGCAATGATTTACTGCGCGGCGGTTATTGAATAGAATAATATTTATATGCAGATTCCGTTCCCTGAAATGACCAATTATAATGTGCAGCGTTTACGAGATTGTTTAAAGGCCGAGGTGGTAGGTACTTGTCGCATTGCTTAACCCGATGGTTGACGTTTAATAACGCGGCCCTCCTGTCAACTTAATGGTGACATTTAACATGCGATTACTTCACGAAATTATTATGAGTCAGTGCTTTAACAAAGGGATTGAACGCTTCTTATGTACAAATTATATAACATATCGTCGTTGCATATTTAATATGAACAATGTGATGATTTTGACGAAAGTGAGTTAAATATACGGTTATTTTTCTTTTCTTTTTTCTCCATCTTCGACAAAATGAGCCATGTTAAAATATCAAATATTTTAGGCGATAGAAAATAAACCATGTGAGGACAATCAAAATAGCACATAATAAAACAAATTTTAATTAAAACAAAATTTAAAGTCATATCCTCTTTATACCACTACACAATTCAATTGTCTTGGTATGTACATAATATTAACATCATTTTGTGATGCCTAGCTGTCAAATTTGAATAAATTTCAATTAAATACTTTGATATTATTATGGTTTTTAAAATTATGACGAAAACTGTGCATAGAATATGAACCATGTCAGAGAAACTGTGCATAGAATATGAAGCATGTGAGAAAAACGCGTTAAAGTTCAATTTTCTGGCATAAAATAATTAATGTTTGCCATTAGTATAATCTTATAATTAACGAAATATATTTTTCATACATTGTCCATAAATAGAATTGCTATTTTCCGTTTCGTTATTTTTTTTAACAGATTTTATCGATTTTCTCAGAATGTACTCAGTGTCACATAATTCATATTCTATATGCAACGACAACATGCAAAAATCGAAAATAACGACATGTGGACCACCATGCTACAAAAATTCAAATTTAGCACTATCATTTTAACAATATTGTCCTGAAGCAACGGAAATATAGCATCTCCATTTCACGCTTGTTTCACGCTGTCAGGAGTGGGAAAGGGAAGGAGAGAATGGGGATTTTTTAAAATGTGAATACCGTACAAGAGTCCCAACTGCTCCCGTCTGAAGCCAGTGAAACCAATTATAATAATAAGCCTTTTATTCTGGACTTCTGTTAGGTATATGAATATTAGACATATTTTGTTTGTTACAATATATCTCGAAGCTCAGTTTGCCTCTTGGCAAAGGCCTCCTCTAACATTTTCCATTGGGACCTGTCACGCGCCACTCTTCTCCATTGATATCCAGCCGTGAGTTTTAGGTCGTCTTCCCATCTTATTGTTGACGTCCTCTACTTCTCTTGCCATCTCTGGGATACCAGTCAGTGACATTTTTGCACCATTTTTCTTGTGGATAGCGGATCATGTGACCTGTCCATCTCCACCTTTGTTGGTCTATTCGGGTAACTATATCGGCAACTTTAGTTTTCTCCCTTATTATGCTACATCTCACTCTGTCCTGTTTCCTTATTCCTGTCAAACTTCTCATCCTCAATTGGGGTATGTTATATGTATTAGGAAGGAGATTGTAAGAGGATGGGGGCGGGGGGGAACCACCTAGTTCCGCTAGGAACGTGCCATAAATATATTATACGAGTATATTATTTTTAATGAATTCATTGTGAAATAACAGAAATTAATAAAATAAAATTTATTTGCGCACCCCGGGATTTGAACCCACCACCTTCAGATTGCTAGTCGAGAGCCTTACCCCTCGACCACGGAGGTCGTATAGAAAGGTTGGGAAGAATCTGATTATTCAGATCTAGTCACTTAAAACACATTTTCTTGCCATTTCAAGCCAAGCAACGTTTCGATTTCGAAATGGTTGTTTTTTCAACAGAACAAAAGCCTTCATGTACCTACCAAAACGGTTTTCTTCTGTAATTGTTGTATTTACTTAAATTCACGTTAACTCTTCCCCTTTTCAAAAGTAGCTAAGCACGTACAGTGCATTAGTACAACCTAAATTATTCGTTTATAATATAGGTTACGAAGAATTCCGAAAAAATCATCTTTCACTTTATAGATAGTCATAAGAGTAACTAGTCATATGTTTAACCGGGACTTGGCGGCGGATGTGTCTGCCCACCAACTGCCTGGCAGGCTGGATGAGGAAGACGTTTGGACTTCTCCGACAGGTCCCTCTCGAAACATCGCCTTGCACCGCAATTGGAGGGATGGATTCATACGTATTCATATTCTCCTCGACAAACTGACCCCAGATTCCTTCCCACTCCTCATACATCTTTCTTTCCCAGAACTTTCTTTCCTAAAAAGGCTCTCCATACAGTATTTCCAAAGATGACAGACCCTGAGGGGAATTATTATCATCCGCGCCTCCTGCACGGAGAAAAATGTTATTCGAAAAAACGATCATTTTAATAGTAAAAACGGATAAAAACGGGACTGAAGTTCTTACGAACAAATTAACAGGGTTACACTGTTTATTCTTACATGTTCACGCCAATAAACATTGAAACACTGTTAATTTGTTCATAAGAACTTAGATCCCGTTTTTTAAAATGATCGTTTTTTTCGAAAAACAGTTTTCTCTGTGTGTGTGGAGATAATGTAAAGATAAATGAAAAATTTAAAATATATAGGTATCTGATTTCTGAGAGAATCTACAAACATTCCAGTCGTCATTACTTGGCCCTTCTCTCAAATTTTTTCCCCTCCATGTAAAAAATACACATCAGCTAATGAGCTCATAATAATCACCCTGATTTAAGTATTCTACATATCATGTAAAATTAATACAAAATCACGAATAATAAATTACTCGACCTTAATCGTATAGAAAGCCCTAACTATATTTTATTAATTATCTTAAATAGTAAATCTAATAAACATTCGTATGATAGTCTTTCATAAATCGTGGTGACCTCATCTTTGTGATAAAGGTGCCTACACCTTTAATAGCTGTTAGGTATTTACAGATTTTCTTTCGAAATTCAGTCACATAATCCGGCAAGGAAAGGACAGGTCGTTAAATTAATGTTCAGTATAATATGCCTTAATTGCTGTCATTAGATGTATTTACAGAAATAGGAAGAGAAATAATATATCAAACTGGCATAAAGATGACTTCACGAATAATTATTTACATCCCTGAAAATACACACGACTTGTAAAATATGTCTGTCGTGTAATCAAAAATGTATTGGCATTAACGCCTTTTAGTAATTGACACCAGACCCGGAGTGAGGGTGTAAAATAATAATTATTATTTTTTTCATTTCACATCACACTTTTAGCCATAAATTTTAGATACATTTATTGTGATAATATTTATATTGATTGTTATTATATTGATTTACATTTACAGTGAGGTTTATCCGGATCTTGTCCATCAATTATGACGGATCGGGAGAGACTACTTGAGGAAGACCATTTGACCACTCATCGCAACATCGCATTGCATTGTAGTGGGAGGGATGGATGCATGCGTCCGTCACTTCTGGAAACACTGACCCCAGATTTCTACCCACCCCTCATACCTTTTTCCTTCCCCTCCACACACCATCGGCAATCCACACACCAGATGACATAGGCATTGTGGGGAATTATTTTTCTCTTGACCTCTTGTGTGGAGCTGATGTAAAAATTTATTTTTTTTATTTCATCTGAAGTACACGCGGTATTCCCTAAAACCATAATGCGTAGAAGATACTTTATTATTATTTTCCTAATATGTGTTTAAGAAACTTATTGAGTGGTAGTTATAATATGCTTCCATTTTTGTAAATTGTTTCTTTAGTGACTTTTTTGAGGCCAGGGGGATATGCACATTTAGTTATGGAAAGGTAAATCAGATGTCAGATCAGTTGATTTCGTTATCAGAATTTGTTGGTCAGGGGTTTGGTTGTTTTGTATGATAATAAAAAAAAACTGATGGGGTGTTCTATCTGCAAAACATCTTTATTCGACTCGTATTAATGTTATATCCTAAGTGAATTTCAATTACTGATTATAAAAATAAGACATTCTTACAGATTTTTTTAATGTTAAACAGTTAAAAACATTCGAAAAAAGTATTTTTTTGTATATTATTGGTAGTTTAAGTTTAATCAAAACAAAGGTCCGGGCCTGCCTTTTGTCCGGCATGTTAGAGGTCGCCTGATGTCCACGATTTGCGTTCAACGTGTCGGACTCGCTTGTGCTGCGGGCGATAAGAAAATTTAGAGAATGTCAAATGTCTTTATGGTCGTCCAATTATATTACGAAAAAAACCATATAATTACATACGTAGAGAATAAATCTAGTCAGTACACAGTTACAGACGTACAGCCTCTCAGTAATGGCGTATTGAAGATGTGGGCTTTTTTTCAAATCTGACAAATGGAGATTTTTTGTCGGTAACTAAGAGAGTAATAAATTGCCGAATGCCGCTGAACGATGCGACCCGAATTTTGTGAAATGTGTAGGTAGGCTAATGTTCTTTTACTAAAAATATAAGGCATTTCGTTTTGTTTATATCCATAGCACCAACTGCTTACGAAAGAAATATTAAGGTTAGTAATATTTCTTCGTGGAATTTATTAAACAAAATCTCGTTAGTAGATAATGTATCTCTGTAATACGTGAGTTATGATTATGAAGGATCCTGCAGCCCAGATCTGGACTCCTGTGCACTATAAAAACACCCGTGCAAAGCATGCTATAACGTAGAACACGTCTCAAGAATTCCCATATCTCAACTGGGGATTGCAAAGAAATCCCTATTTCAAACTCTGTTTGTATTAACTTTTGATAATGAATAACGAGAGTTATTCTAATAAAAATTGAATATTCATTTATACTTTTACATTATTCATTTATAATTTGAAATATGACTTTAAAATAAGAGGTTTCAATTGCCGAGTTGGTTAAGGAGCTTGTCCGGTAAGACGAGAGATCCTGGGTTCGAGAGGCCCTAGTTGCGACTGTTACCTTTTTATTTTTATTTTTATGTGTTTTGTTTTTTATTGTTATATTGTCGTTTACATTTATTAGTATTATGTTTTTCTTCAATGACTTAATAGATGGATTGTAACCTTTGGTAAACAGACGATAAGCGGAAATGCCTTGTTAATTTTTCCCTTAGGTAATTCGAAGGAAAGTGCTCTCGTAAATTCGCATCATCACTATTGCACCTCGGCACCTGTGATTATTCGGAAATAATAGGAAATACGACAAACGCCTGGTCAAAACTGTGTACATCATTAAAAATCTCCTCTCCAAACGAGTGGCTTTTAGATACGACTCGTTCTTTACTTGCAGCAGTTCGCTGGTAGCGACTTGTTGATTTCCAAAGACATGTGTAGAGTTAAATATTTTATTAAATAGCTACATACATAGAAAACTTAATTTTACTTATTTTTTTATAACATACGTAAACAGCTATCATTTAATCTGCAATTACACGAAAATATTACATACCGCAACATCCTATCACTCATTCTAAATCATTCAAATGTTGTTTATGTAGGTACCAATGTAGGTATTATTAGACATCGATAAATACGGTGGTTATCTCGTCACGGACCACACATACGGGTTACCAGTTATCAAGTTATTTTTTTAATTTTTTTATGTTTAATTGTCATAACTTTTTAGATTGATTACAGATAAAAGCGAGACTTTTAAGCATGCACTTATTTATCAAGGCTGCAAAAATAACACAAGTTGCAAGCTGCAAAGACAAATCACTACGAAGTAATGGTTAAGAGTGTTTTACCAGAGAATACCAGAGGTAAGGTTATACCGTTGGTCGTTGGCAGATTTGTTCAATTTTCAAACGATAGATTCTATTAAACAACACAAATTTCAAATCGTATAATCATACAGCTAAATAAATTAATATATAATCTAGTCAACACAGTTTTAAAAAAAATTAATATTAGACAAATTAAAATCATTAAAAAATCATTAAATCCGAGAACGTGTTTTGACAAAAATGCCTCATTTTTTCTATTTATTTAATGTCTTACAAACTAAAATATTTAAGATTTTTTTTACACACTTATTTTGGATAGACATTATTGAAAAAATATAAATTAATTTGATCAAAAATTAATTTTAAGAAGTACATAATTTTCATTCATTTACCATCTCCCATTTGATCATTTTTATGGCAGTTCGAGACATAAATTCTCGCGATTCATTAGTCGCTGAGGTCGAGCGAGGTTCCGTGTTCGCGACGCTCATAATGACTACATTTTGCTTTAAATTTAAAACTAATACAGTTTTGAAAAACGGAATAATGGATTGCTGGATATTACCTCTTAAACAAATGTTTTTGGTTTGAAATTTTGATCACTCAGAAATATTAGCGGTTTGATCCCGAATTTTATTGTAGTGCAAAGGTGAAATCCACTTTTCATGATATCTGCTTGTTAACTCAAAATACGAGAATGCACAGGAATTGCTGGTTAAAAACCTTCTTGTATATCCTCTAACACCTAGTATATCTTCTTAAAGTGTCTAAGTATAATATGCTAATTAAATAAACAAAAAATATAATAAGAAAGTTGAATTTTAAGTAACTCAATTTAATAAATTGATATATCCTTTTTTGGTTTTTTATAGTCTTTAGTTGAAAAACAAAGCCTCAATCTCACGATGCATAAAACCAGTCACGTATGTTAAAAAACTTCATTACCGATATTTGCAATCACACGGATGTATTCTTGTCACGTTTATGTTTTTATTTCAATGTTTTTTACACATTTAATTAATGCAGATTTCGATGCCACAACATGCCTACTTATATTATAATAAATATTTTGTTGTATTGCCAAAAATCTCTTCACGGTATATCTTTGTATAATAATCGACAAAAAACAGACAGGTCTGCGAGGAAATTGCGAAAGAACCCGAAAATGTGCTTATTACGTTTTGATTTACCTATGGGAATAATTTATTTTTGTGAGAAAGTTGTGTCTACATATTGTATACATTAATATTCAGTAGCTGATTAGCTACCTATTAATGTACCGTGTAATTATTCTAAAAACCTTTTTATTAACCGACGTAATGGTATGAGTGGGTACTTCCTTTGCGGATTTAAATATAGTACCATAATAATGACGGCCACCGTGGTCCATGGGCAAGACTCTCGACTAGAGATCCTGAGGTCGGGAGTTTAAATTCGGGCGTGCGCAATTAAATTTTATTTGATTGATTTGTGTTTTCACAAATTAAATTGTGTTAGGTATATTTGCAGCATTTAAAATAATACAAGGTTTTATATTGATTACAGACTATGTCTCTGAATTGAGGAATTTTAATAAGCCAGCGTCCTGGTGTTGTTAAGAGGGTTTAACCAGAGAATATCGGAAATTTATTCTTTTTAAATCAAATTCTTAACGTTTTGACTCTTTTTTACAAAAAAAAAAAAGAAATTGATTTCGAAAGATTGTTATTTTATCTGGTAAAGTCATATTTTAAATTTTGAAAAAACTAAGTTTATTTTTAATTTAGTAAGATTATATCATTAGTAGCAGATGTTCAATTTTCAAACGAAATATTAAATGAATAATTGTATAAATAATAAATAATAACGAAATATTGTCGAAACATACAACACACATTTCAAATCATACAATCATACAGTAAAATAAATCATTACATAATATAGTTGACATTATCCAGAATTTAAATTTTAGTTCAATTAAAATCGTTAAAAAATAAATCCGAGAATGTATTTTGTGACGAAAATACTTCAGTATGTCTATTTATTTAAGGTCTTAAAAACTAAAATATTTCAAATTTTTTACACACTTATTTTGCTTAGACATTATTGAAAAATCGTAAATACCTATGATCAAAAAATACTTACAAGAAGTACACGATAGCGTTTGAGCATTTTTGTTGCTTACTTGAATGTAGGTAAAGCAAATTTTGAATGAAAGTCGATTGAGTTATTAGTTAAACTTTTGGGTACGGCGAATAATCAATCTTTCTCATCAGAACCGATGAGAAAGATCGATTATTCCCCGTATCAATTTTTTTATATTAAAAATTCAATATCGATTTATTTCATTCAAAACTTGCTTTAATATATACCTACATTCAAGTAAGCAATAAAAATGCTCAAAACGCACGATGATAAATTATTAAAAATAGTTTACTTCTTGTAAGTATTTATGATTTTTCAATAATGTCTAAGCAAAATAAGTGTTTAAAAAAATTTTGAAATATTTTAGTTTGTAAGACCCTAAATAAATAGAAAAACTGCGGTATTTTTGTCACAAAACATTTTCTCGGATTTATTTTTTAATGATTTTAATTTAACTAAAATTAAAAATTTTAAAACGGTGTTGACTAGATTATGTATTGATTTATTTTGTTGTATGATTATGAGATTTGAAATTTGCTTTGTTTAATAGAATCTATCGTTTGAAAATTGTAAAAATCTGCCAACGAACAACGGTATAACCTTAGTACATTAAAAATACACTTAGTTTTTCAAAATTATAAAACTGCGCGTACCAGTTAAAATAACAATCTTTCAAAATCATTTTGTTTTTTTGTAAAAAAGAATCAATACGTCTAGAATTTGATTTAAAAATGACCAATTTCCCGCATACCGTAATACCCTCTTAATTGCCTTGTTGATAATATTATTATTAATATGACACACAAAGATTTATTTTCACATAACTAAATAGTCGAAAATAAAGTACTTATATTCTACATTGTGTATTATGTAATTTAAAAAATCTTAATGTTTTTCACATCCATTACCAAAACTCTTCAACATTCTTTGTTGGTTGGGTCGATCAAATTGTTGGGTATCGATTGTGTGGTTGAAAACAATCTGCGTGCAGTGTCACAAGCCTAGTACCCAAGTACCTGCCCAGTGGCGGTAATGGAAATACCAGGTTCAGATAAGATGCAGGAGTGATAAGTCGTGCAGAGGACCCAGGACCGCTGTACTACCTCTTCACAGCATACGGCAACCTGCGTGCTAGATGTTCTCTTTCTGGGGCATCCGTGCCAATACATGCATGTAACAAAACGTGAAACGAACCACGAATTATGGGAAAGGAATGAAGCAATAGTAAATGGCGTGAAACCCCACTTGCAGTTAATTCGTTCCTTTCCCTTAATTCGCGTTTTTTTATACGCATGTACATGCAGCATTGTACTCCTCTCTCCTTTGGGGTGATACCATGATAATAAGGATGAAAGGGTATCACGCAAAATAGCCGCGATAAAATAGCTTGGGATACATATATATATATTTTTTTAAAGAAACACAAACATTCCCGAGTTACGAATAGCCCGACAAAATTTTAAAATCTCTTACTACCTCTACACTAAGATGTTGCTTGTGTTGTGATGGAGGACCTAGCCAGCCGGAGAATCGAACACGGTACGCCTGGGTGGTACCCAAACGCGGTGCCCACTCAACCATTGACATTAATTACGTGAGTTGTTTTTTTTTTTTTTTTTAATTTAGTCCCCCCCCCCCCCCCCCCCCCCCCCCCATTGGTGAGATGAAGTGAGATTTAGTAAGACCCTCCCCCACACGTGAGATTTTTTTTCTTACTCTCGTAATAAATGTATTTCATAATAGCCATTTTTTAGCGGGCAAAATGGGACCCTTCAAAACAAGTGAAACATTTTTTTTAAATTTTTATTATCTCTATAATAATATATACTCTTTTAAAGTTGACGTGAGATTTTTATTGAACCTTCCCCCCTCGGTGTAATGAGATTTGGTGAGATTTTACTGGACCCCCCCTCCCCATTTTTAGCTTTCGTAATTAATGTATGCCCCCCTTCGATGTAAGTTGGAGCACCTGAAGTTGATCTGTTTTTAAAATATCTTTGTAAATACCTCTGCAACCTGTGAAAACTTAAAATGGTAATTGTAAGGAAGGAGAGGATGTTCTGGTAAGGTAAAAAAGGTTTGAAACATGGATAGGAATCTTGAAGTCACTATGTTCAGGAGAGACGAACGTATGAATCAAACCCTCCTCTTACAAGTATAAGTACTATGTATAATTTTTATTGAATTAATTTGAAAAGCATCATAAATTAATAAATAAAATTAATTGATTGAGAGTAAAAACAACATTTTTTGTTGGGCTGTTTTGTCCGAAAACTTTTTGTCACGAAAGGAGTGATGTCCACTTCTAGTAACATAACATCTCTCATCTCGTGTGCCATCTCGCATCTCTCACATATGCGTGCGTCTTATCTCTTGAAGGACTGAAGGTATATCTTATTATTATTTGCGCATTTTAGTCACACACGAACATACCACTATATTCCCGAAGGGGTAAACGGAGCAGACGGGTCGCCACGCATTCGTGTCTTGATAAATATTGAAATGTCGTAAAGTGACATTTGTTCGATTGTGGTCGCATAACCGTCTAGTTTCCTTTTTTTTAATTTTGTATTTAATAATTTTATGTGAATACCGCAGTCTACTACTCCAAATCGCCTGGAGCCAGCGAGACAATTGCATCCCCAAATGAGGGAGAGGAAGATGTGTGAAGTTTATAACGCTTCAATTCTGAACGATAGTATTTCACGAGGGCGATACTGAGAATATGCTCTACTCTGAAACTTGCCGCAAATATAGCATTAAATATTTTAAGGAATATGATTTTTTAATAACATAAATTAATAAAATATATTAAATTAAAGCAAACTTTGTGTAAAAACACCACTTATATAATCACAAATATCGATTTGTATCGAACCATATGTGTCTTTGTCAGGATTATAAGTTAATTGAAAATTACGCCAAAAAGTGAATTTAAGATGTTTGAAGAAGTAATGAAATAAAAATTACTTTCATACGCCGGGATTTTAACCAGCCACCTCCGGATTGCTAGTCGAGAGACTAACCCCTCAACCAAGGATTTCGTTAGAATGGAGTGATGTGAATTAACCACCAGAAAGTTTTTGGGTATTTAAAAAGTAGATTAAAATGTGTATTTTTAGGAAGATACTTTAAACTTTTTTTATGTGAAAGAGTTTTAACTGCTCTCAACATTTTACATGATGGTCTATCACCAGGGCGATACTGAGAATATCTACCGATTTGGAAGATAACATGCCTATTATATGATATAAAAAAAATATTATTGCATATACCTATCATTTTGATTTTTCTCTATCGGAAGTATATGTTTCTTGATATAATATGTATTATAGGCTCCAACAGCTTTTTTTATTACATTATTCTTCTTCGTCTTCCTTGCACTGTCCCAACTCATTGCCTAGGTAGGCTGTTGGGGTCAACTCTCCTCGTTCTCAGGTTGTAGCTTCTTCGGTTCTGGGTTTCGCTTTCATCCAGGCCATTTCTACTTAGGATTTTGGAGCATTGAGTCATCCAGCAGTTCTTTGGTCTTCCTCTGAATGACTGTCTGAGCTCCATAGATATTGCCTGCTTCACTGTGTGGTCTGGTGGTCTCCGTTTTATGTGACCATACCATCTCAACTGTCGTTCCTCTAGCTTAATGTTTATGTCTGTGACACCCAGGCTACCACGAATGCGTGAACTTTTAATCTTATCTTTTAGTGAAACTCCTGCCGACCATCTAAGCATTCGCATTTCTGCTGATTCAAGTTGCCTGATGTAGGAGTTGCACATGGTCCAGCATTCGGAGCCATACATTATCGCGGGTCTAACAATTTTTATTACATTATTAATAGTTTTAATTAACAATAAAAATTTTAATTAAATCATTTCATTGTATTGTTTTAATGCCATTAATTGCAAAATTGTATCTTCTTGTAATTAAAATCTAAAATGAGTACAATAATTGACTGAGCACAGTGAAATCCTGTTTTAACTTGGACCACCCGAGCGTTTTGCTTTTCGTCTTCTTGTCGTTCTTTCGTCGTTTCGTTTTTTTATGTTCCGGTTCCGGTTAAATATGGAGGCCGTTTTAACTTGTCGTGCACTGCAGTGGTCGATAAGCACGATCAAAAAATCATTTCTCTGCATATAAGTAACTCTTTCGCGGGAAATACTTATGGCAGATTATACACTACTTTCATTAAAAAATATATAAAAACATTACGTGGCAAGACGCTACAATCTACAAAACTATAATTTAAAAAAAAACAGGCAAATTTACACGATGTAATAATAATGGCTCTGTAATTATGTATTATTAAATATTATTTGAATTTAATACTTAAATACATAATTAAATACACCAAATCAAAAATAACCCTTTTAGAACAAAAAGTTCATAAATTATGTTATTAGCTATTATGTATAAATATTAATAACTTTATGTGAACACTGTAATATTATATAGAAGAAAAAAAAGATAAAATATAATTATTAGGTATCTATTCTTTTTGTCTTTCTTATCAAACATATTAATTTCGTTTGTCTGTAATTTACGTTATTCATGCGAGCAATTTTCCGTTTTTTTAAATTATTCGAAATTATTATATTTTCAACATCAATAATCAATATTATGCCATATTAAAAACATGAGCATCCATGAAAACCGAAATATATAAATCATTACATTACCTACACAAGTACACAATATTCTTACGTTACACTAAATAATATTCAATCTACTCGGATATAAATGATGAAATATTTTTTTCTATAAAATAAATTTAATAGAATAAAGAATGGATATAGCAATAGGTACATATTTGGTTACATGGTGGGAGACCGCTTCCACTTAAGGCTAAGGAATTGTTCCTAACCTTAAAACTAATAACGACTTTTACGTTAACTGCGATGCCAGTTCTATCCGACGACCCAGACTTGTTTTTAACTGCGATTCCAGTTCTCTTGGTGACAGCGAAAAAGTCGTTAATTTTAAGGTTAGGGACAATTCCTTAGCGCTAAGTAGAACCGATTTCGCCCTTCGGGTCGAGATATCCAGACACTTTGAAACCAATTTTTTATTGCACCTCCCCATTCTCAAAATGGGGGTAGCTTAATCCCACTAGCTCAAGTCAATAGAGATCATTACATGGAATCACATAAGAAATGTTTTTACAATATTATATAAAGCGCCCGAAAGTTCACCAAATGAAATTCCCCACAATTTGAAACACACAAAATTCACCAAATGAAACTCCCCACAATTTGAACAGCGCAAAATTCATCAAATGAAACTCCCCACAATTTGAACAACACAAAATTCACCAAATAAAACTCCCCACAATTTGAACAACACTTAATTCACCAAATGAACTTCCCCACAATTTCAACAACAGAAAATTAACCAAATAAAACTCCTCACAATTAGAACACCACAAAATTCACCAAATGAAATTCCCCACAATTTGAACAACCGCATTAATTTTTTTAATGAAGACAAACATGAATTAAAATACCGTGCTCTTAACGTTTTATTGCAAATGTTCATCTCACTTGACATTTGCAATATTAAAGACGTCATTCTGTTTTATTTTGTCGTCTGTCATACGGAAAAAAGGATAAAAAATATTGTTGTATTTCTCAAACTGAAGACTTGTACTGTGTCAAATTGAAGGTAGAAATTTCCAAGGTGATTCTCGGTGATGGAATGAATAAGTATTTTTTTACCTGTTATTGTTATTATTAATATATAAGTACCTAGTATGCAAATGATTATTTGTTTGATCTTTGGTAATCTGAGACGTTGTAATTTTGCATTGTTTTTTTCTTTGTACAGTTTGAAATGCTTCTTGATTATGTTATAATAGATCTTGGCTTGATAATTTCGTAGGTCTTTGTTTAAGATGATATTAGGTATAAATAATATGCTTCATAAATCAGTTTCTCCTGCATGATTATATCGGCTTGCCGCCGAAGGCATGAATTCTATGGCATGGGCATGCTATAGAATTCACATGGAGGTGGTTCGACACTAACTAGGGGGGGGGGATCTATCCTGGGAGACATTTTAACACATTGATCAAAAAAGTTATCCAAATAATATTGTTGTATTACTGAGTAATAATTTTTCCAATGCTATTGCAGTAATCTGAATCCGATAGGGGGGGGGGGGGAAATCGACCCCTCCCCACTATCGATAGGTCCTGTCAGCTTCTAGAAACGGGGGAATGCTAGCGTTGTTGTACAGGAGAAGTGGGGCGGGGATAATTCTAAAACTAGACGGAATTCGATAGAAATGATCTAATATCTAAAATATAGTAATGAGATATACATTTTTTAAATGCAGATCGATAACTGAACAGTTTGTCTAGGATTACCTAAATTATTGAGTAGGTGGTGTAAAAAACATATACATAAAACGGCGTAAAACTCAGCCCGGTACAGTCCGGTTTAGTGATGTGATAAGGGTTAATTTACGGCAGTCGCTCGGTCAAAAATTTCACGTTCAGAATGGTTTCCATACAGTGCGGCGTCAGAGATTTATTTGGAGTCGGGTTCTTAAATTTCAACCGTACAGGCACTCGGATAATAATACTATAGATAAATGAATAAATTGTGAAATAACCAAAATTAATCAAATAAAATTTATTTGCGCACACCGGGTTTTGAACCCTCGACCTTCGGATTTCTAGTCTTACCCCTCGACCACGGAGGCCGTCGGATAATGTAACGAATATCTAAAATTTACTAAGTAGCTAGCTAATCATAAAACGGGTAGATATTTCTAATATAGGTACCTGTTTGGATCATTTGAGGCTTCTTGATCGCTATACAACTGCATTGGGAGCACTAAATAACTGCCTCAGCCCAATGTTACCTTAGTTCGACTAGGTTCTAACTAACTTTTTTTTTTCAAAAATGACATTTGAATGTAAAACCTTTGCTCATTTCTATAAGCTTTCGTCGGATAGCGTTTTAAATTTGACTTACTATAGTAATGCGAAGATAGAACCATATCCAACAGAAGAGGCGATTTTGTTTGGATCTGATAGTTGATAGTTTTTACAAGGCTTAGTAGAGTTTGTCACTTTAGTTGGATAGGTTCTTAGACTTCGCCTTAACATGTTCTGAGGTTTCAAAGTTTGCAAAGACGAATTCTCATAATCTCTTAAAGAATTCATATATCATATTCAATCTTGTGTAATGTTTTTAGTTTAATATATTTTAAGGCAAATATTTAATTAGAACGTGGCCCTATCTTGGAATGGCATTAGGGAAATGTAGTTGGAGCATTATGCCCTAGCTGGTTGCATATGGTTCAATCTACACGTTTTGGTAAGTTCAAAATGGTAATTATGCGTCTTATTTAAATATTTTCCTTTAAAAGATCGACGATTTGGAATAATAATTTTTATTTTTTATGTGTAGATACATTCTTATTCTTATTGTTTTATTTTCTAAATCTCTTATCTTATATAGAACCAACTTTCTAGTATTTAGCTAATTTGCACTAAATTTTGTTACATTCATGTGTGTTGCTTTTTTACAATTATTATAACTGCAATTTTATATTTCATTACTGTAACCAATGTATAAAATTTTCATGTAAAGGGCGTGAATAAATAAATAAATAAAATAACAAGGTTCCATCTGTTGCGGAAACGTTACGCGGTTATGGGATCTATGGTAAGCTACATTAGAGTTCATTTTTCGCACGACGTTAAAGCAACAGATGGAACCTTGTTATTCCAAAGGGTCGAGATGTTAAACGAAAATACACGAGATTTAACCCTAAAATCAGAAATCGGTAAATGGATTATGAGAAATTGTAATTATGCCCTAGCTGGTTGCATATGGTTCAATCTACACGTTTTGGTACGTTCAAAATGGTATGCATTGTGTATGCATGTAATTATGCGTCTTACTTAAATATTTTCCTTTAAAAGATTTTATACGAAATTACACGAGATTTAACCTCAAAATAGAAATCGGTAAATGGATTATGAGAAATCGTATTTGCAAAATTTGACACCTCATGTCACAGAACAAGGTAAAGTGAAGTTTGAACCTTGTCCAGCCAAAGTACGACTCGTTGGTGTTGCATCCACAAAATATTATTATTACATTAATATCTTATATAGATTGTCTGGCTATTTAGTCCAAAATATGAGCATTATATTTCACACGGACCAATACTTTCTAATGCAGAATAATGTGGAATGTTGCTAACCTTTGTAAGGTGTTTAGTCGAACACAGCGTTTAGAGGACACAGTTTTTTGCATGTCAAATATGAATAAATTCAAGCAAACAGTATAAAAACTTATCAGTTAATTGAAAATCTACAAGCTCTTAATCAATCGTGGCTTTGACGTGCACCGTCAATTTGTTTCATTCGACTTTATTTCATTCAAATAGCTACTATCGCCAAAAGACTGGAAAATTTCTGTCAAAAAATTACTCATTTTTAAAAATAATATTAGGGTTTTCACAAATTTATTGATTTGATTTTATTTTCATTTATGTAATATCAAATTGTGAAATTCATTTTTCTGACAATATTTCACAGATGAATTTGAAAGATTTTCTGAATTGATAATTTTTTTTAATTTACACGGCCATATAGTAATATACATTAAACCATTATACTTAGCAATCTATTAGCCACGAGTGGGTGGAGGCAATTTATATAATTTCCTCCCATACGATATTGAAAAAGATACAAGTTTTAGTACCCAATATTAATCAAATATATTATTTGTAATAAATGAACAATATAATTCTAGTATATGGGAAATAATATGTAATCTAAGGTATCTATTTAGGTAATCATTGTTCTGTAATATTGCAATATTGCAATTAGTAATGTGATTTAGGCAACCATTCTAGTTAATAAAATGTAATTTTATTTTTTCTAGATTAAAAAATTTTAAAAAATTGTTCATTTCTTTTTTAATGAAGAGATTCTAAAACAGTGTTTGTTGTCAGATTGTTGTTAGGTTGTCAAGAGTCGGAAGAACTGAATATTGCTTGAATGCAAATGAATCCAACAAGACCTGAAAGATAATGAAAGATACGATACGAATTCACCACCCCAGCAGGCAACAATCCCGTCTCGGAAAGACTATTCTTGACTCTCCTGGTCTCTTCCTACATCCTCTAGCTTCATTTACCTTCTCTTGGACTTTCTTGTTTCTTCTCTCCCTTTTTCGGTAAGTACTTCATTGTTCTTCTTGCCTCTTTTTGCTAAGTTTGCCTCTTGTTTCTTCTCGTTTTTTTAAAACTTTTATTGTCTCTTCATGCTTCATTTTGGTTGTTCTTGTCTCTTCTTGGCTTTTCTTGGTTCATCTTATTTCTTCTGGCTTCCTCTTGCTTATCCTTAGCTCTTCTTGGCTATCATCTTTTTGACTCTTCTTAATCTCCTCCTGAATCTACCGGCATCGTCTTGCCCTCTATTACTCTTCTAGTCCATTCTTACCTATTTTTGCTTCTTTTTGCCTCTTCTTCCTTTTCCTAACCTCGCCGAGCTTCATCTTACTTCTTCTATAACTCTGCCTATTCCACGAGGAGAAATTAAAAGCGCGGAGTAACACGTGCGTGTGTGTGTTTGTTAGTATTTAATTTAAGTTTTTACCGACGCACGCACACGACCTATTTCAACGAATAACATAAATACCCTCTAAATCAATAAGAGAATGTATGTTTCTATCAAAGTTAGAACATTTAAAAAAAATGCTGTTATTTGCACAGCCCTGCAGAATATCTGAAAGGCATTCCCGCCAACAAATTCATCTGTTAATAATGTCTTAATGTCCGATGATGAGCAGGGAGAGGGAATGAGCCCGAATATTAACGGTAACGGGACGGCACGACCAAATCCCAAATCTGTGTATTTTGATTGTGACAATAATTAATAACGCATTTCCGTCGCGTTAAAGAGACGCCGAACGATAAGCTCTGAGTCACTTTACATCTGCTCCACCGAATAGATAAATCCCTAGAACTACTGGGAAAAGTACGATTTGAAATTTTAAATAATTCGTGCATTTATGAAACTTTGGTCTTACATTTATCCTGGCAGTATCAATGATGATCTGCGGAGTCCGCCTAAATAATTGATGGAACACCTCTCTGAGGGGAGTGGAAGCGGATGAATTTTTGAAAAATGTTTATATAGATAGTTTTATGGACCATATTTATATAGAACGAGTATCATATGAAGCATATCGTATTGTATTTTATAATTTGGGAGGCGGGAATGGGTACTGAAGCCACGTGAACTATTTATTGAATTACCAACACCTCTAAAATAGGTCACTCCAAGTGATTTGCTACGTTTGGCGACTTAGCATGGGTGGTTCATCGAGTGAGGTGTGTTCAGTTCTTGACGGCTGATGTATCTGCTCGTCAGCTGTGTAGCGGGCCGGATCGGAAGAGACCGGTTTAGGGATATCCTTTGACCTCTTCAGGTTGTCTCTCTCGACCCATCGTCTTGCGCTGCAGCGAGAGGGAGGATTCATACGTCCGTCAGTTCTGGACTCACTGTCCCCTAGTTTCCTACCTACCCCTTATACCTTCTCTCTTCCCAGCAATTCCTCTCCTTTCTTTCCTTTAAAGACCCTCCATACAATTTGGGAGACGACTATGGGTAACGCCGCCCCGGGAACCATTTATTAAATAACCAAAACCTCTGCCATAGTTTGTCCGGGGTATGGCGGCGGATGCGGGAGCGTCCAACTGCGTCCAAGGCGAGATCGGAAAAGACTGGTTGAGGGAGACTTTTTGACTTCTCGGAACATCACCTTGCACCACAGTGGGAGGGATGGGAAAATTCATCCGTCACTTCTAGACACACTTACCCCCAGATTCCTAACCACCCCATATACCTTTTTCCTTCCCAGAACATCCTCTCCTTCGTTTCCTTAAAATACCCTCCACACAGCATCCCCAAATATGGCATAGGCCCTAAGGGAATTTATTTTCTTCAGGGCCTTCTGCGTGGAGCTATTGTAAAAAACGTCATCCCCAAAGATGATATAGACCCTCAGTGAAATTATGTCAGGGCGTCCTGTGTGATGTTAATGTAAAAAAAAGAAGCGTGTAAAACAATTTTTCTTTTTAGTATTTACTATTTTACCAATACCTACGTAAAAATTTAAATAAAACGGATTACGACAAATTGCACATCACATGACTTTTCAAATTACAATTTCCAATAAAATCGATTAGATGTTCCAGAAATAATTTCGATTTAGATCAACTTCATTAAAAATAAAAGTTGTAGCTTACTTCGGGCAAATGGACAAGTCCAAAACACGCTTCTTTCTGTTTATTTGTTCAGTGGTCTGCTCAATCAGGGACGGAGAAAGGAGATTTATCAAAATATTCACATGGAACAAGAGATACTTGGGAATATGTACAGTTAACTTGTAGCCCCGTTTCTATAGGGATCAACAACTTTTTTCGCAACAGCAACACCTGTTAATGGTTAATTAATGATATGTGTCAAATTATGGTTTTGCAGATGACCAGACGGCCATAAACGTTGACTGACCATTACCTAATGTGTGGGGATATTAACAGTTTTTTTATAACCTTGAAAAAATACGTCGTTTTTTACATCAGCTCCGCTCCACACAAGATGCAGAGAGAAAAAAAAATACTCAAAGCCTATGTTATCTTTAGGGATGTTGTGTGGATGTTATTTTAGGGAAGGAAAGAGAGAATGTTCTGGGTGGGGAAATAGGTGGAATCTGGGGGTGAATGTGTTCAAGAGTGACGGACGTATGAATTCATCCCTTAAACTTAGGTGCAAAGCGGAGGGTCAAGAGCTAAGAGTATGGATATTAGAGAGACGGCATGTGAAGTGTGCCCGCGCGCTCCAAGTGTGCCTTTTAGAGAATTCTACCCACACGGCTGACATTGGCTGTCACCATGTAAAATGGCTGCTGTCGGAACGTATTAAACGGCCAAAAAGCAGCAGCCAATGTAAGCCGTTTGGGTAAAATTCTCGAAAAGGCACACTTGGAGCGCGCGGGCACACTTAACATGCCGTCTCTCCAATATCCATACTCTTAGGTCAAGAGAGTCCGGCTGGAGCTCAAAATATCAAGCTCAAGATCTAGACAAACTGCATGAACCCGGGCACCCCTGCTAAATCACCAAACGTAGCGAATACCTTGGGGTGTCCTATGACAGGGGTGTTGGTTATATAATAAATGGTTCCCGGGGCGTACCCATAACCCAAATTAATATCGTTAGTAAAAAGGTTGTGAGATTTGTATTCTTGAAGCTTTTCTTAGTGAAACAAAGCTTAAAATTTAGCTACCGTTTAGCTTTAATTTCGCCTAAAGCTTGTCCAACTATGATTGAATTTTGTGTGCTAAATAATCATCAATAACGGCTTATGTCGAAATGTTTTGACATATTTTAAAAGTATCTGCTTTTACGAATAATTATATAAGAGGCTTAAAAATAATAAATCACCAAATGACAAATAATAACCGTGGAATTAAGCATTTTTGAAGATATAGACATGCTTCTAGATACCGGACTTAATAACTCCGTAATTTTTGTGAGGGGAGAACGTATAAATCTTTTTCAAAATTGTGCAAGTAGTCACTAATTTTAAGCTTACATTTTGTGCCCATTCAAACAAGTTCTGGTGGACGGTTAGGTGTTAGTACAGTTCAGTCGAAAGACTACAAGTCAGAAACGAAATAGTTTCTATTTAGTGACCATTAAACTTAACCTTCATCTTTCCCTTCTTATCTACCTTTGGCATTGCAATATACAGCAATTATTAGTATATCAATAAATGTCAAGAAATTGACTGGGATTCACACATTGGTGAAACCTCAAAAAAGTTAACAAAACTAACTACTTCTTCAAAAAATTACGAAACATCTTGTCAAATGGGGATCTAAAGAGAGTACATTATACTTAATGCTACTCTCACTTGGAATATGGAATAACAGCAGCAAATCAAAACCAATCCAAAACATAGTTCCCCTCAGAACAGAATCTCGTAGTGAAGAGGACTACGGGAATAGTCTTCAAAAACTAAATAACTGATCATCTATAAATGTAAATATTGAAATACAGTAACTAAATTAAAATTAACAAGTAACTTCTTTCAAGCATACAGTTCGCACCCATTCCATAAAACACAGTTATAAACAACAGGTGTAAATAATTACTAAGAAATGGTCTCTTGGAAGAGCCATGGAGCTTTTTTTACTGCCCATCGTTACAGAGTTCCTGGGTCCTGGGTGCAAACGTTTGACCTTTACAGAACCAAAACTTGTTCGCTCATTGATCACGTTGGTAAGATTGTCAAATATAACGTTGCACGTGTCACATCCCGTTAAAATATCGTGCTGATGTCGAGATTTTGGTTTAGAAATGCAGTCATTAGTAATTTTTTTATTGAACACCAAACAAGAGTAGGTTTGTAACTACCACTCCTACCAGTGTAGCAAAAGAATGAGCCCACTATTGTGACCCTAAATGGAGAATGTTATGAAGGACACATAAACGAACATGAAATTAACCTGATTATTTTTTTCTTATTATCAGAGCTCAAACCATTTCTTGCGAAGGACTATTTATAAAGTTTTAAATCTACGCTGACATAATATCGCATCGAAATTCTGTTTTAACTCGGTTCCGGTTCAAGATGGCGGCCGTGTTGGATACTACATCTCGCCAGAGTTTTTCCTACTACGAGCTGTCAAATTGGAATGATTAATATTATGGTAGCCAAATACCTGAAGAAGTTTTGATAAAAAAAACTTGTCATCGAGATACTGACGTTCCTTTGAACAATTGTATAATTAATATTGCAATTAATGAAAATAATAATAGCGAAACTCAATCTAAATCTGAAACAGAAAATACAGAAAAAGATCAGGTCACATCTGGGACTCGAACCCAGAATCTTCGGTTTCTGGGCAGATGCTCTAACCACTGAGCTAATGTGTCCCTATCCGATTTGTCCCTGTCCCTGTCATACTTAACTCTATCATACTTTACTGAGTACTAACAACAGTATCTTCATCTTCTTAACGCATATTTTATTGGCAGCTATCTTTATGTATGACACATTAGCTCAGTGGTTAGAGCATCTACCCGGAAAGCTGAAGGTCCTGGTTTCGAGTCTCAGACGTGACCCGATCTTTTCTGATTTTTCTGTTTCAGATTTAGGTTGAGTTTCGCTAATATTCTCTTCATTAAAATGTTATAATTCGAGGTTTTACCTATTAAGTTAAAAATATAAATTGTATAATTCCTTATTCGAAATTTTTAAAAATGTGTCATATAATATGTGGTTTATTATATTAAACTATGCAGGTATTCAAGTACTTACTTTCAAATCTTATGATTTCAGAGGAAATTAATGTTTTGATTAAAAAAAATTAAAGAAAATTTCGGACATATTTTTTAACGCATGGTCTGCAGTTCACAGAACTACTCCTTTACACACATGCTCATTAGTAGCATGCTCATTTCCGCGTCCACAGCCGGTTGATTTGTGAGCATGCTCATTTGGGCGTGAAAACTTGCTACTAGATAGCATTGCGGCTGAAAGGGGAAATGAGCATGCTCATTTATGAGCATGTGTGTCAGTACCAAAATGCCTTATAATGACGATTTTGCGCTCACTTGAGTTGAACTATCGATCTAATATTAAAATTGGTACATAGATTATTCTTCGCACCTTGAAGTTGGGACTGAGCCAAATATGTCAATTTTGTCTCTAGTAACATGTTTAGAAGTTAGTCATTTACAGAATAAAATATTGTTAAATGTCTGATTAGAGAAGTCCAGAAGAAAAACATGTTTGTTATGAGGACCAACCTAGTATATTTCATATCACTGTGGCAAGTGGTTGTTTTTAATTAAGAACGTATAGACCTCTGAAACGTGAGAATCATTAGCTAATAAAACGACAATCGTGATCGCAGGATAATTACTGGGCGTATTAAATACCTAGGTGTTAACTTCGTATTCAACAGGTCATATTATTACTATTGCTATTACTTGTAAATTTATAAATAACGTTTTACAATTATTGGTGAGCATTTACCATAATTATGTCATATATCAGCGTGACTCAAGAAAAGTCATTGCATCATGGCAATTAATGCATTACAAATCTATGAATGTTTGATAAAAATTTATTTTGAAATGGCAGATTATACATTATTTTATTCATTCATGTTTAAAAATAATCGGCTTTTTTGTATTTTCATTGAGATGATTGATATGTAATAAATGATAAAAACATGTTCATTTTTCACGCTTTGGGGGAAATACATATTTATAATAATGACAATAAAATAATTTTGTTTTAATTCCATTTTTTTTTATATATCTTTAACGAACCGGTTGCAGTTCGATCTGAACCTTCATCAGAGGTGAATAAAATATATTGAACAATTTTTCATTGGATATTGTACTTTTTAATATATTTTATTCACACCTGGTGAAGGTTCAGGACGAACCGAAGCAGGCTGGTTAAAGATATATAATAAAGTGGAATTAAAACAAAGTTATTTTATTGTCATTATTAGAAATATGTTCATTTTTCAGTATCGAAAGAAAACATGGACCCTATACAAAACATTTATATTAGAGATTGAGGTCCTTAAAATGTGAATTCTGTACAGGTACATAGGCGCGTCCTTTAAGTACCCTCGATAGTTAAGAGAATGATTCATTTTTAAGTTCTTCACATACTGGCCACTGCGATTTTATCGTAGAGTCTAGAGTCATAAATATAAGAAAATTCCAATATCTTGGTAACATCATAAGAAGCCATAAACACAAAAGGACCCTATTGACAAAACAGGAAAAGAATCATGGAAAACGAAGTACAGAAGACGCCACACCCCATGGCTTTAAACCTTAAAGTGGTTAAGTCTGCAGGATAACTATTGCGCATATGATCGCAAACCTTCGATAGAAGAAGACCCCGAAAGATGAAGAAAAACACCTTATCCAATCTGATTGTATAGAGGTATCGAGATTTTTCTTATATATAAAAAAGTTGACGGTTTGCATAGTTCCCGTGTGCACTCAGGACATGAGCTCATTGGGCTATTTCTCATTTTACATCAATACATTTTACTTCAATACCTTTGAAAAAGTTCTCCATGGTTGTCACTGGACAATTGGCTATATCTCCTGGTTCCACATAACGTCTTCCCATGTAACTAAGCCTTGTTTCTTCTTTTTCGTTGTTTGTTTTTGGGGTGTTATGCCGTGTTGGGCTACCTCTTTCTTTTGACACTGCAACGCTGTCCGAAACGTCGGCTAAAGAAGGAGGTAGCGCAACACGGCATAACACCCCAAAAACAAACAACGAAAATGCTTTTGGCCGTGAAAATCTAAAAACGTATCTAAATAAGCCTTGTTTCCATCGAATTGGAGTCTTTCATCCTCTTTACATTTTCTGCATCTATTCCATTCCCAACGGCTGCATTTGTCTACTCAGTTGGCAGTGTCCCGTTAGTGGTCCTACCAGTTCCCTCAATTAGTTTTTGTCCATATTGAGTATTTGTCTTGTTCGTCTGATGGGTTTAGTGGGTTCATGATTGTCTCATTCCCTCTCCTTTTACTTCCAGTACTGGACTTTAACCCAAATTTCAATTAGATTTTCAAATGATTGAGGTAATTAAGCATATTTTCCCACCATGTAACATTTTAACAGAAATACTTTATATGATAAACTTTGGCAATTGTTTGGCCTCGACACCCCCGTGGAGATGTTGAAAAATAATTCAATTGAACAGTTTATTAAAGAGCCACATATAATGTAAACGGATGTTAACTTCTTCACCTTTGTAAACCTGTTTATCAGTCTATAACTAATTGAATACTACCTACCAGTGATCCTTGCATGTTCACAATAAATCACACAAAAGTATGTCACGCTAGGTTATGCACATGAATTTAAAGCTTACCGACTATCTCAACATATGTTTTATTTGATTTTTTTGACCTATCCATATCATTTTCACTTTTATTTTTTTTTATCAAATTAAATATTTTATTTACCCGAGGTTTTAGATATCAAATACTGTTTGGCTTCAAAGAACAGACTACTTTTTTTTTTACTTCGGAATATTTACACATTACAGACTATCATCCAGAAGCGATTGCTTGCGATGGCAATAGCTGCTTTTAGTGACCAGACCTGAATAACCAGGAACTTGCCAACCTTCCTCTTTCCAACATCATCTCCACCAACTCCCTCCAAAGCCACCAGTCTCGCAACATAACACTACTGAGATGCCATCCCATCTAAGTTGGGTATTTTGTACGGTATTGACATAAAAAATATCAAATTAATCTTTAGGTTTTTTTGTTTGGTTATTATTTGGTAGACTGTCCAGTGGGCCGCGCCAGACACAATTGGGTGAAGCAACTCCGGAAACTGTGTAAGGAGAGGATGGGTATGCAATGGACAGAGGCCGAACAATCAGTCCAAGACAGAGACGCATGGAGGAGCCTTGTCGATGCAGTGAGTCCCCGACCCGAATAGGACAAGAAGGAGAAGAGGATGATGATGAGGTATTATTTGACTAATAGCTAGCTCTAAAATTAATTAAAAATATTTTTCACGATTAAAAATTAAAAATAGAATTAATTTGGGTTTTTTTTTTTCTTTTTTTATATGCACCAGCTAAACTGCCAAAGCACTTTGGTCAAAGCAGGTTAATTTAACAATATTAAAATAACACTAAAGCACACATATAACGAGAAACCACAATATGGAAAATTAAAATAGAAGAATAACATTTCAAGTAACAACAATATATAGGCATAAAATACATAGACAGATATATGTCACGAGGCAACATAACCATAGGCATGCAACATACTCGTAATGATTTTATTAGTCGAAAATCCATACAGTTTACGTCATGAAAATAATAAAAAAAAGCGTCGTTGAAACGTATAAGTTTTAGAATCTCTTTAGAACGTTTAGAAGTTTTAGAAGTTTTAGAACGGTAAAGGTCCGATCCACTAAATTGGTGTATCGAAAGATTGTCACTGAAAATGCTCGCTTTTTTGCAAGAACAGTCACTAAAAACTTGTTTTCAACATGCCATCGCAGGTGTGACATGTAAAGGTGTACATTTATTATAGCGATTGGCGCGAAACCTTTCCTACCCTTAATGACCACATATTTCCAATAACAAGTAACACTTACCTACACGTTATATCGTGTTTACTAATTTGAAAGCTTGTTCACTCATGGGTCAATCTTAGGGCATGTTCAACGTGTTCATAAAAGCACCATAAAATCAATTTCTTGTACGCCAAATGATTTTCTGTACTCTGGAATAAATATTGGGTTTTGGATGCTTGTCTGCAGTGTGTTCACAATAGGGGAAAAATGATTGATATACATAATTTAAAAAATGGTATTAATGCACAAATTATCTGTTAATTATGGTATTTACGTCGATAAAATAAAGCAAAATTTACTTTACATACTTTCTTGCAGCTATTTTTATGTAACTTGAACATCGAATTATTTGTAACTTATTTGTAAACGTGCGCACCACAAACCAGTGGGCGGCTCGTGACCTTTGGGTTTGTTAGAGTGCTGACATAAAAAATGGCATTTCTGATGTTGTTCTGGCCGAAAACGATTTTTTTTTCAATACTGATTTTTTATATGAAGATTTTCAGGAAATTTCAGTTTGGCAGTGCACTTCACACGGATTTCCTGAAAAATTTCATACAAAAACCGAAATTTCGAAAAAAAAAATATTCGGCTGGAGGAACATTATTAAGGTGAATGTCAAAAGAATTCATGTTCTACGCTTTTCGTAGATGGCGCGCGTGTAGTATTTTTACTTATAAACGCTTTTTTCAAGTTATGCTTTGAAATATTAAGAAAAAAATATTGTTCGCGAAAGTACACAAACAATATGAATATTAACAAATATATTTGTTAATTAAAAAACTTTAATCTAACAAATACAATATTGGATTGAATCACCGATGAGATCTCCTGTCCGAGATAGACATTTGACAAACCTTTTGATTACAAAAATAATTTTTTGTTTTCAGTTCGGTTGGGTATTTTGGCCTCAAATCCAAAACTACGTTTTGTATGAAACCGGCCCCGCAGCCAATTGCCAACATGCCTTATTATTTATTACATTAAAAACGCTTACCAATATACCAAATCATACTCAAATTCAAATGCTACTAGCCTTGTGTATAATGTTTTTATAGTATGATATAAAGTAGGTTCTCAGTAATCAAGTCGTGTTCACAAAAGCACCTCGGTATTGCTTTGTGGTCTCGTCGCCTGACAGCCCGTCACTAGTCACAAGTAAACACCGAACATGTTCAGAGAATGGTCCGATGACGAATTTCGTCTTTTGACACTGCTTCACGCCGGGTCCGACGTCATAATCAAGTTTCTTCAGCCAAGACTGATCAATCAAATAATATATTATGTGATTAAAATATTTAAAAAGGATACATCACGTCGTGTCGGTGATAATTTATTTGTATCGTGGATAATAGCGGGAATGGCGTGTACTTAGGTTGTTATTTCTTCGTCACCTTGGTTAATAACGAAGACGTAAATCAGCAATACCTCTGTGAGAAGTGTAAAAAATGTGTATTTCCGCATTTTTGGTGGTTTTTTCTGTCAATGACATAATGTTTATTATTAATTTGATATGTATTAATCTAATTATTATACAAAATAAAAGCTTAGTTATCAACCCCTTTCTCAGCTTGGGATAGGCGATTGGGATGAACTTGGGATAAACAACTCTTTCTTATCGGACCTGCGTTTCTTACTTCAATCATATTCATGATGGCCTCCGTGGTCGAGGGAAAAGGCTCTCGACTCGAAATCTGAAAGTCGCGGGTTCAAAATCTTATTTGATTATTTTGTATTATTTTTCAATTTATTCAATAAAAATTATATTAGTGTATTTTCGTCACGTTCCAGAGTAAAAGATACTTTCAGTATCGCCCTGGTGTAACACCACCATTTAGAATTGAGATGTTGCTTGAAATAGGTTTAGCCATGCTTGTTGACCAGGTACTTTCCCACCTTCCTTTTCCTTATCTACTTCCCCTCCCTACTATCTTAGGCCTCACAACATATCTTAATCGGGGATGCCATAATCTCTCTGGCTTCAGACGGGACCAGTTGGGACTCTTGTAACAAACATGCTCCGTTATATTATATTGCCGACGTAATACTAAGGCATTTGGATCACTTCCTGGGACACTTGCGCATCAAATTGTATTCTTCGAATACGTATTTCTCTGTCTATCCCTCTACCTATCTTTTTTCTTTCCTCATAGAATATGTTTACAACTCTTCTATCGGCTTTGCAATCTCTTTATAATAAATAATAACTATATTTATATAAATAAAAGGGTCCGTGCTGGGGGGGGGGGGGGAGGGGGGGGGGGCGGCGTGGATTTCATTCGTATTTTATAGGTAAATTTATTTTTTTTATTCAGAAATTGATGAATTTTGCAAACTTGACTTTCAAAACATGAGGAAGGTTGATATCTACACGAAATTTAAAAAAAACTCTGCGCAACGCCCGGACAACGCCAACCGCTGGGATAACAGCCACTTTCAAATAATTTGAAATTATTGTAAATAATTAGCAATTATTGTAAATAATAACAAGCAAATTTATTATTTACATTTAAGTGATGTGTCGGTAAAGAGACAATGAAATATTTTATGTAGTAATGTGTCTTTGTTGTGAAGACAGTAGAAGTATGTGTGTCAAGAGGGGATGCATAATACGGCGGTCACATCACGGTAGGGAGTATTTCACTGACTGACTGGTTTACTACACTAGACTACTTTTGATTACTTGTGACTGAACTGAGTAACTAAACGAACTGTGAGCGCAGCGGCGGCGTTTATATAGACGCGCGGTGCCTCGTAGTTTTTTTTTTATTTTTTTATTTTTTTTTTTATTTATTTTTTTTTTTATTTTTTTTATTTTTTTTTTTTATAGAGAATACCTCACAAGAGTCCCAACTGCTCCCGTCTGGAGCCAGTGAGACTATGGCATCCCCAATTGGGGTATGTTGTGAGGCTTAAGGAAAGTGGGGAAGGGAAGGAGATGGGGAAGAGGAAGGCAGGAAAGTACCTGGCTATTCAGATCTAGTCACTAAACACGGCTAAAGCCATTATTAAGCAACGTCTCAATTCTGAATGGTGGTCTTACACCAGGGCGATACTGACAGTATCTTCCACTCTGGAACGTGCCGCAAATGTAGTATATATTATTTTTATTAATTAATTGTGAAATAACACAAATTAATCAAATAAAATTTATTTGCGCACGCCGGGTTCGAACCCGCAACCTTCCGATTGGGAGTCAAGTGTTGTTACCACTCGACCACGGACGGTCGTCGTAGTTGCAGAGTTCCTACACCTAAGACCGGCGCGTTTTCGTCGCAAGTCCCGATGGTTATCGATTTATTATAGTAACGTGTCGTTATATAATATATATATAATTTTTTTTAAATCTTATACTACCACCACACTAAGCGGAAGATGTTGCTTTTGTTGTGATTGAGGACTTAGAGCCAGCCGAAGAATCGAACACGGAACGCCTGGGTGGGACCCAAACGCGATGCCCACTTAACCACTGACCGGTCATATACTAAATTGACTACACCCAAAAAAAAGTGCTTGTTTTGATAAGAAAAACGTTAAAATATCATTTTAATGTGAGATATTTATTATCACCGTCATATTAAGGCGGGTAGTTTATTTTATTTTATTTTCTTTTATTACTATTTTTTTTGAATTCTTATTTTTTATCTTTTTATTTTTATTCTTTCTCTTTTCTTCATTTCTTTCATTTATTTTTGTTTGTACAAGACACATTCCATATGTTTCATATATCATCCTAATTTGACTGCCCTAAAACGGGATTCTTCCTAGTTAGGCAGCCAAAACATTTAATAAATAATGTATAATGTATGTATAGAAAAAAAAATATATAAAAATTACTGATTGTTTTGAAAGGCACTTGCTTAGTTCATTCAAAACATCTGATTGTACAACGTTATATAAGTCCTTCACCGTCCAAATTGTGAGATTTTATCTAAATTATTAATGTGTGCCGATCATTTATTAAAAATAATATTAGTGTGACCTCAGGTTTAGTGTAAAGGTCCATCCACACAATGCCGCGCCGGTCACGACTCGTCACTCGCGGTGACCTCCTGTGACACGTCCCAAAGCGTGGGACACTATACTACACATACACTTAGATACACTAGGCCCACACTATACACCATACATTACGTATAGCAGGGTGGGTCATCAAAGCTTTTTTCGAATTTACATTACATCAGGGAACTCAACATCGGCTCATAATACTGACGGCATAAAAAATATTCCGCTATCGTTTTTTTTTCGTTTTTTCTTTATTAATTTTTTTTTGGGGAAATGGATTTAATTGTTCTATGCAAAGCCTCGGAAAAAGAAAAAAAGTAGGTACTATTGAATCGGAATAATAAAAATGGGCCTTAATCTAAATAGTTATAGGGAACTTTTGATTGAAGGCTCCGTGGTCGAGGGGTAAGGCGCTCGACTGATCCGGAGATCGCAATCAGGTCGGATTAAATTTTATTTGAATGATTTGTGAAATTTCACAATTTAACTTTTGAAAATAATGGTTCCATGTCAACTCAGAATCAACTCAACTCAACACCTCTTTCAAAAGTCGTTAAAAGCTATGAAAAAAAAGCCCAAACCCTAACCTAACATATCCTACTTAACCAATTAATTTTTATTTTTGTTCATAACTTTTCAAACAAGGTGTTCAGTTGAATTCATTGTGAGTTATCCGGTCACCGAAAATAATATAAGATATACTTACCCCGCCTCTCTTTCTCTCTCACTTCGGTTGTGTATCTTGAGTATTATGTACGTTGATGTAGATACGTTTAATATCTAGGACACGTGATGAGACATCTGGAGAAGTACGAGATCTTGCATCTCATAATGCAGGGAAAGATTGCCGGAAGACGGGGTCCTGGAAGAAGGAGGACATCGTGGCTGAAAAACTTGAGACAGTGGTTTGGCCAGTCTACTGTAGAGCTGTTCCGGGCGGCAGTAAACAAAGTCCGCATAGCCAACATGATAGGGCACGAGAAGAAGAAGAAGTAGATTCGTTTTATAGGTTAGTTTTGAAATGAATTTTGTTTTTAAGATGTGAAATTTGTGTAATTTTAATTTTTTCCTCCAAATATTAAACATTTTTTATTTCCAATTTTTTTTTTGCATAGTGTGTAATATTTTTAAATGCTTTTATTACCTGGTATGTATGTATGTATGGTGTCTTTGTCCAAAGGCCAAAACTTGTGCCTGTCAACGGAGTTTTGTAGTTTTAGTTTTTAGCTTTTCGACCTTTGGAATAACAAGGTTCCATCTGTTGTGGAAACGTCATGCGATAATGGGATCTATAGTAAGGTACTTTAGAGTTCATTATTGCATGACGTTACCGCAGCAGGTGGAACCTTTCCAAAGGGTCGTTTTGATGAAATTAAATTTTTTGATAAAAAATAAATGATTTATGTTTATTGACTGTGTGGTAAAACTATTAAAACCGTTGTAAAAATGTGGAAGTCAAGAAATGAATGCAAGGCTGATGTAAATGAACAAGCATGAAACCACGAAAGGATCATTTCGATAATTTAGACACGTACAGAGGATAACATTTTTTATTTATTAACATATTTTTTATTAAAAAATAAACCATATTCATTGTAGGTACATAACTGAACTGCCTTAGTAACAACATTTTGTATTTGTTTAGTGAAAAATTGGAGATGTCCACTGACTTATTGGTATAATTATTTTCCTTCATTAGTAATCTGGACAAATATGAATACAAATGGTAGTTGGTCCCAGAATTTCTGAACTGAAATATATACCGACTTTTAGTATTACGTAGTGGAATCCGAAATCTTATCAATGCAAGGAATTCTGGACTATTAACAATTAATAAGAATTTTTAAGTAATTTATATAATCCCTATTTTAATAGGAGTGCAAAGTGTGGCATTGGATGATCTGGAAAAGTTGTCAGGAGAATAACTAAAGAGAAGGCGAATGATATTTAATATAAACACCAAACACAACACACAACAAAGCTCAATGTGTCCACCCTACCATACCGGCACTATATTATATTAAACTGGACACTAGGCAGTATGGGAGCGTGTGTAGCCGGGCCATTACGTCATATTCTGATAGGCACAGATTAAAGATTGCTGGTTGTAAGTTGTAAGGTGCTTGATTGCTAAAGAAACTACAATGTAGATGCAATAAACAATAATTTTAAACTGAAATACATGTCTATTTTACCTTAAGAAGAAGCTATACGCCAAATCACTATTTAGATTGACCTTTACTACGAATCGGTTTACATTATGAATATGAAAAATACGTTTTGGATACATTGAAGCTTTTCCGACCTTTTCAATTTAACGGAATTAAAATAAAATTATTAATTACGTTACAAAAAATATAAGCGCAAAGCACTAAATAATTTGTTTTGTCATTAGATAAATATGAAGTTATATAGGAAACAACTTTTTAAAAATACCCTATTATGGCTAAGAGTATTTTTGACTCAATTGATTGACTAACTTTTTTTCGTTCTTGTAAAATTAATAATAAAAAAAATAAAAACATCTTTGGCGCTACTTTCCTCGCGCAGATAATACCAAAAATACGCGGAGTTCTAAAGGGGTAAGAAGTCAAATATTTCTGGGGTTTTTATTCTTCTTATACCGGAGAGCCTATGTTGGAATCTGACCTTACAGGCTTAGTTCTAGCGAAACCAAAAGTTTTGTACATCACAGTGTTTAATTAATATAGGTATTTTATGCATTTTAGGAAAACGAACTCCATAATTAGGTGACATGTATATAATTACAAGTATATTATGAGTAAAGTTGTTAAGGATGAATTGAAAAAAATCTCTATTACAGTATCGTGCTTCATGATTTATACTTTTTTTTTTACATTAGGTCCACGCAGGAGGCCTTGAGGAAAATAATTTCCCTCAAGGCCTATGTCATCTTTGGGGATGCTGTGTGGAGGGTATTTTTAAGCAAAGGAAGGAGAGGAAGTTCTGGGAAGGAAAAATGTATGAGGGTTGGGTAGGAATCTGGCGTTCAGTGTGTCTAGTTCATACGCCGCCAAGACCTAGACAACGAACCCCGTGAACCCGGGCACCCCTGCTAAGTCACCAAACGTAGTGAACCACTTGGGGTGACCTATGGCAGAGGTGTTGGTTATCCAATAAATGGTTCCCGGGGCAGCGGTACCCATTCCCGCCTCCCAAATTGAAAACCTCCAAAATACTTGAATTAAAAGCGCGGTAATATTGATCGTCAAATAAAAAACAAAAATCAAAATTATTATTCATATTACAAAAAAAAAAGTATATACCTTTTTTAGCTGAAAATAAATTTACATACATGCTTACTCGATTATTTACTTCACCTAGTCGTGAATTTACTTGAGCGGGCAATTATTGCCATTTCTCTGCCATTTCAATAATTAGGCTGTGGTCAGGTGAGATCATTTGCTGAGTTAGCATCGCATTTGTGTCCCACCCTGGCGATGTGTGTTCAATTCCTCGTCTGACTAAGTCCTCCTTCACTACACAAGCCACATTTTCCGGTTATTGTGGTGGTAGTAGGAGATTTTAAAATGTTGTCAGAAAAAAGCAAAGAAACGAACTTTTAAACCATTTTCGAAGGGTCCATCGTATTTCAAGTCAATTTGATAACACCCATACATATTTGATAGTGCCCATTTTCGATAGGAAACAATTCAAATCAAAGTATTTCTCATTGTGACAGGGATCGAACCCACAATCATAAAATGTTATAGTTCGAGTTTTAACAATATTGTAGATTCATCATATCATGCAACCAGTGGCGAAACTATAGGGTGGCAGGGCTGGCAAAATGCCACGGGCCCCGTGGGGGCCGGGGCCCCCCGCGAGCTCAAAAATACCCTAACATTTTTAACAACTTTTAGTAAAAATTATAAAGTTGGATACAACTAAAGACCAAATACAAATTCAAATAAATAATTAAGATTTAAACGCATTCATAAGAAAAGGATGTCGTTCAATTTTATAACGCATCCATTGATTGCTGAATTTTTTGTCGGGGGGGCATAGTTTGTATAGTTTCGCCACTGCATGCAACTCTATGTTTTTATTTTCTATGATGTATTGAAATAGCAAATGACGTAGGTAGGAACAAATTACGGAAGATCTTTCCAAGAAATATGGTTTTTTTACCAATCAAGGATTTTATTAAAAATATATTATTGTAAAGGTGACAAAACCCACGCTCGGTGCGATGATGCAAATTGGTGACAAATATTAATCGTTGTTTATTTCTTGCTCCCGTGGAGATTACAGATTATACATGCCTTCTGCATTGAAATATAAAATTACAGTTTGTTTGTTCTCCTCATAAAAACACCTGCGACAATAATTATATAGTGTTTATCAGATAATTTTACGTAAATTAATTACAATATAATTTCCGTACTAAATAATATTTTTTTAAACAATGTCGCTAAAAGTGATAAAAAACCAAGTAATTTTTTTCATCACTTTCTTAATGACTTTTTCCAAGGAGTTACGAAGTTGCTTATTGTTGAGTTGTCCAGCCACCGTCAACTATCTGCCTACACGGAGAAAAATGTTATTCGAAAAAACGATAATTTTAATAGTAAAAACGGGACTGAAGTTCTTACGAACAAATAAACAGGGTTTCAATGTTTATTGGCGGGAAAATTTAAGAATAATTTGTTGGTGTACGTACGAAAGTACGTATTCCAACAAATTATTCTTACATGTTCCCGCCAATAAACATTGAAACACTGTTAATTTGTTTGTAAGAACTTCAGTCCCGTTTTTAACCGTTTTTAATATTAAAATTATCGTTTTTTTTTCGAATAACATTTTTTTCCGTGTACCTCTACCACTGTATGAGAAATGATAATTTTATTTTTATAATAACCATTCTATTTTTATAACTTTTGAAGATTATTCCCATCAATGTAATATATCATTGAAGAGAATGATAACACTAACAAAATTAGTCGAAGACAATATTGTTAATTCCGAAATTTGAAATATGAAAATATGACATTAAATAATAGGTGGCAATGGCGGAATTGGCAGAGGCGATCGACCTGGTAAAACGAGATATTCTGGGTACCTACGAGTTATCTTTTTTTGTGTCTTGTTCATTATCATATTTTCATTTTTAGATTACTAGTGTTATCTGCTTCTTCCATGATAAAATAATATGAACCTAAAATATAATTAATCTAGTAAAGACAGTCATCTAAATAGTCAGAAGCCTATCTAGCTCATTTTGTACCAATGGCACACATTTACCGATTATGTGTGTCGTTCGGATGACACTGATATATGAATTTATTGTATTTTAATTTTATATACGCAGTAATTTATAAAACCAGGAAACAAAAAACTGGAAGCCACGACACCTGTGAGAAAATGACAATATTTGACCAAAAAACTAAAGTTATTTCATATCTAATGCTGTTTAATTAATAACTTGTTGTTGGATACGGAAAATGCAACTACCTACGAACAGTGGACTCACTGTTATTATTGACAACACCAGATTGTAGGCATTAAAAAAAAACATACATATTTATAAAATATTTTAGTACCTACTACCGCCCCATGACCCATTTATTAAACACCCAAAGCCTCTGCCATAGGTCACCGAAATTGGATCGCTACTTTGGGTATCTTAGCAGGGGTGCTCGGGTTCAGGATTTTTCAGAACTTGGCTGCGGATGCATCCACCCAATAATTGCGTGGCGGGTCAGATGAATTATCCGTAAAATCGAAATTTGAGATGAGAACGCAGTTACATGTAAAAGTGTACTTAGATTACTCATGAATACCATTAAATCAATTATGATGCACCAAGACTTGTACTGAATTAAACAAAATAAATACGAGTGTGCTTTAGACCACACGACTGAAGTAAATGCTTCTTTAGTAATCTAATCTAATTTTCTTTCTGGCATCGAATAAAACCATTCCAATCATCAGTGTATAAGAATCTATATTCAAGATTCGTTTGGATTGTTACCAATCATTGTGACCTATAAATAAATAAATGCACTGAGTTCGCACACTCTAAACGAAAATTTTATTAATTTTATTATGGGAATTACGCTTAGAATGGGATTGTTGATTTAATTCTTACAAAGTTAAAAATAAATGCCAGCACCCATTCCAAACGTCATTACTATGGAATTGAGCACTGTGGTTACGATTAGATTGTGAGTACATAATAAACCTCAAAATTAATTCAAATTTATTGTCGTTCGCTTCCGTAACGTTCGTAACGCCCTGTAATTTCCGTTACCCCATCGCCAGTTTACCCCTCAAGTCAAACGTACGTAAAGAAGTATTTACTTCAAAAATTGGTGATTTCTGGGTTACTACTAGAAATTTTCAAAATGCGATACTTATGTACCGGACCGTTATGCTTCCTGGTGATATTCGTATTTTATAGTACGATTAATATGTAAAACACAGATACACATAAATAATATTTAATTTGTGGTGAGCATTGGAATATTGCTTTCCTCATTCGATATATGAAATTGTTGTATATTTGCGCCATGTTTTAGAGACATTCTGTCATTCTAGCGCTCTCTAATCGGGCAATAAGATTATTATATTGCGCCACATGTAGCAAGATTTTTGTGGGGCCGTTAATTCAGCGTTTGACAGTCCCGCTTGTCGGTGATTTGTTGACAGTCTTGCTTTAACAGAGAGCATACTGTAGTCGAGCATAATCGAGACACTGGTGATGTTGACAAATTGACGTGAATTTATCATTTTTATCAATTTTGAATTAAAGCCGACGACTTATTTTACACAACATGGGGGATACATAAATCAAGCCGTAATTAATTGTGTATTTATCATTCCCCTTCCAATGATGTCATTGCTCAATAAATATAAAAGATTTATTTTTGGAAACTAATTAGGTAATTAATAATATGTTTTATAATAAATATATAATAATAATTAATAATAGATGAATGTGTTTTCAAATGTAAGGATGGTACCTTGTACTTGATTATTTAGGACCCCATTACTGCTAAAATGCGATTATTTTATATATATATTCTTGTTTTCTTTTTTTTGTTTTAAATCTTTTTTTTTTACTTCCTTCTTTGATGTTAAATATTCAATTAAAAAAAATAAAAAAGTTAATTACAATGCACACAATAATGTAAAATGTAGGCACTTTTTATTTCTCTCAAGATATGTCGTTAGTACAGGAAGTTAAGCCCCCGCATACCCACTTTCTACTGTTTTATAAAATATTTCACTTGAAATTTTTTTATGTTTCTAAAAAAATATATGTTATTTTTTAAGGTAGTATCTATAAATTTGCCACGCCGAAACCGTTATTACGTAAATAAAATTCCCTCGATGGAAAAAAATCGATGGAAAATTTTTTTTTACAAATGCGTAAAAAAATTCGCTGTGTTTCTTTAAATGCTATTTAAGATATTTCCCATGAGAAGTCGTGTTTTATTAAATATTTTTAAAATTTTCGCTTAATTATTATCATTTTTTATTATTAGCGCATTCGGGTAGGTATTTATTATATATATATATTATATCTTCCCTTCTTCTTTTTGAGCGCTTACTACCTAGTTTTGATATGTCTCATCAGCGGTCAGTAGTTTTACTATACGAGAGAGAAATGTCGCCCGTTGGCGACCAACACCCGAACGGTTACGAACTTATTCGATCATATTCGATTGACAACCGCTCGCTGGCAAATTATCACAAAGTTATCTTTTAGCTTTAGAACAACAGTAATGGAGAAAAAATAAATAATTAAGTACGCCTGTTATATCTTGGCGATTACATATTATTGATTAATATAGTTTAGTAAATTTGTATTCTAATGAACACGTGACTAGTAAATAATGGGTAAACCAAAATTAAAATTAAAATTCAGATACAAATGTATCAATTATGTAGGTCAGAGAGAGACAAAGGCAATAACATAGAAAGGGACGGATACAAAATGGCTTCAATTCATTATTCGTTATATTCATCACTAATATATTATCACTAATAAACTAAATATATTCATCACTAATATAAATATATTCATCACTAATAAACTAAATCGAGTCATGTACCTAATGAAGTCCATTAAAAACATTTTCCCACTAAAAATACTCAGATCTATATATTTTGCACTTTTTCAATCCATTGCCACATATGGGATACTAGCTTGGGGAAGTGCTACAAACATAGCAATTGACCCAATTCAAAAAATTCAAAAAGCGATAATTAAACTAATCCTGAAAGTACCATTCGATTCAAGCGAAATTTACAAAACATTGGAAGTCATGTCAATAAGACAACTCTATGCCAAATATGCACTTCTACACCTCCTCCAACACAAACTCCATATTCCAATTCAATCCAAAACCTCAATAAAAACCAGGTCCTCAACAAATAAAACACTGAACATACCGATAACGCACGCCACACATTTAATTGTATGCCCATAACTCTGAAGCAACTAATAACTGCAAATACGTCTACAAACATTCACAAAAAACGTATCTCAGCCTGGATCAAAAATCAAGATTTTAACTTCATTCAAAACATAATAACTCCAAACCAAACGTAAACAAACTATAAAAAAATGTAAGATAACTAAACACATTTTTCGAGAATATACCAACTATACACACACTTAAAATATATATATGTATACATATTTTTTTATAAATAAACAGTTTAAAATAATCACTAATTTAAAAAATAAATAAAGAAGAGACTTTCTACTACAACACATAAATACTTGTCACACTTAAACATAACCACGTAAACACCTCAGCACAGGTTCTCCTAGTGAGGTGTTCACGAAACATACAACATTACCCAACCACAGTTTCACATTCACTAACCTACCTTACACACAACACAACAAAAAGTTCATAAATTATGTTATTAGCTATTAAGTATAAATATTAATAACTTTATGTGAACACTGTAATATTTTATAGAAATAAAAATAAAAAAATTAAAAAAAAATATATATATATATTGTTTCTTCTCGAGGAAAATAACTCTCCTCAGGGCCTATGTCATCTTTTAAGATGCTGTGTGGGGGATCATTTTAGAAAAGGAGGGAGAGGAATATCTGGGAAGGAATATGTTACTATTAAAATAGTATGAACTTACACAAAACTAAGTCTGTTTGATCAGTTTTGAACATTTCTACGATAACTCAACAAAGTGGCATATCAACACTGCTTGGAAAAATTATTAGGAATAACGTTTTTTTCTTAAATAGCCTATAAACTTACCCAACGTGACCTTTTTCACAAAATGTTTTAATTAAATTTTCATAACTTTTAATGACTTTTTAAAGGAGGTGTTGAAGTTGCATGTTTCTGAGTTGTCCGACCACAGTTTTGAACGATTTATATTGGTCATACAATACCTATCATCATGAGATATCTCGATGAATGCTGTTGGTACCGTTGACGTATTGTACCTACAATAGTAGGTACTAGATACACCCAATCTTCGCAAAACCACTTTGTGGCGTCTTTTTTAATTAACTGAAACAAATATCTTGGTGCAAACCATTTATATAATCACAATTATCGAAATGTTTCGAATCCGATGGTTTCTTCATCAGGATAAAAAGAACATGAAATGACGGGATACTAAGAACATGAAATCCTGACCGGTTTCGAAACATGTCGATAATTCTAATTACACAAGTTTTACACAAAGTTATTTGTTTAATTTAGTTAAAAGTAAAGTAATCTATAAAAAGTTTTGCATGGCATTATAATAACTGTTTTATTCTTTATGATGACGTACATTACAATTATCTTTTCAAATATAACAATAAAAGATAAAATCGGACAACATTTTTGACGGAAACGCAACGCTACTTAAATGCATTACTAAACAACTCGAACATTTCTGTTTTATCATTATTTCCAAATCGCCTTTGTTTTAGTATAAAATGCCAAATCACCTCAACGTTTGTCATACTTTTGGTTTCGTAAAATCACAATTAAAATCTTTAGTGCGGTCTCACACTGCGCCACTCGCAAGAAGCAACAAGCGATGTTATTAGATAGAAAAAACCTTTTTTTTATGAATTAACGCATTGAATTTTTGGATTAATGAAATGTTTCACATACAGACTTATTTACGATTTTTTTTTATTGTTTGACATTTTTTGGAAGCTTTCAAAGTTGATGCTATTACATACCTAGTCGAAATTTTTATTATTTTTACCTGTTGCATCGTTTCAATGCGTTTGTAATCGACTGTAAATACTAAAAACGGCGTTTTTGGATTTAAGTGATAAGTGATAATATTTGTAGGAAAAACAAGATACGCAAGGAAAAGGGATAACCAATCACTTATACGATACAATGTATTCGAAGGAGCACATGACATGACAACAATATAGTTATATAGTTCCACCGCGATAGCTCGAGGTTATTATCGCCACAACAAAATGATATTATGTACTTCCGAGATGGTAAAATTCCTTTATTTTACTTAAAAATGAGATTGCGTACACGAAAAACACCAACAACTTGCTTCCAAGGTAGTTCCAAATCTTCTTCAATTTTAAAAACAAGTGTACTCCAAATTTTCACTATTTTTCTTGCCATATTCCAAAATACTTTTCCAGCAAGGTGATGAATGGGGAGAGGTAGGAACTGGATAAATGACATCTCGGTAATAACTAAGCATACTAATTTCATAATCAAACATTTCAAATCGCATACTGTCGATTTACGAATGTTAAAAGGCCCCGTGTATCTCAGTTGGTTTTAAGTTCGGCTTCGTTGGAATGTCGAGCTTAGTGTGAATTAGCATGTAATTCCGAATATAGATCGTTTACATATGTAAATCACTAATATTATACTTTTATCTATTATTTTAATAAAGGAACGTGCTTCTTTTTTTCTGTGCAAAACTATACCGTTGTCATTGCGATTTTTTTAAATGTCTACGACGGCAGTTTATTTTTAAGCGGTTTTAAATTCCACATTTTTTTATAATAATGGATAACCAAATGCCTACAGGTTTTGACAGAGTCGAAATTTGCACCATTACCTTTGAATAGTGGGGAAAAAGGGAGATTAGATTAAAATACGGACAAGAAAAGATAACATATTATAAGCACCTGCCTGGCCATCCAGATCAATCTTAGGACAAAATTTGAGAGGCGGGTGTGTCCCCGCGGATACCGCTGTCCCAAACCAACCCGAACCATTTATTTGATAACCAACACCTCTGCCATAGGTCACCCCAAGTGGTTTGATACACTTGGTAAATTATCAAGGATGCACGGGTTTGTGGTTGAAGTTCGTCTAGGTCTTGGCGGCGGATTTTTTGCCCACCTACTGTGTGGCGGGCCAGTTTGGAGAGATTGGTTAAGGGTGACCTGTGGACCCCTCCAGCAGGACTCTCTTGACCCAATGCCTTGCACCGCGGTGGGAGGGATGGATTCAAACTTTCGTTATTCCTAAACACATTGACACCCAGAATATTACTCATCCCTCATGCCTTTTTCTTTCTTAGAACTTCCTCTCCTTTCTTTCCCTAAAAATATCTCCACACAGCATCCCCAAAGGTGACGTAGGCCCTGAAAGATTTTTTTACCTCAGGGCCTCTGGTGTAGAGCTAATGTTAAAAAGGTACAGTTTCTTACATCCTGCATCGAAGATCGCTTTTATTTTCACTCGTATTTAATTTTTGGGTCTTCATACGATATTCCTCATTGCCAGTTGAGCGTAACATGTTGTCTCAGTGTGAGACTCACCTAATCATAACTCCACTGACGTGTTGCGATAACATTGCTTCATGCCACGTTCATACACTTTTTCATAAAAAGGAAGAGACTAATCCATTAAACTAATTTAATTCGGTGACTCTGCTAATTTACATTCAAAATCACATTATTAATGACGGGTACAAAGAATATTAAAGTAGTTTTAATTTAAAATAATGGCTAATTGCGAAGGATGTCTGACGACACGAATCTGAATTAATTTTGTATCGTGGTTCATATTATACACGTTATAATTCTAAGTAATATTATATATTCGACATTGATTTATGGCTTATTTTAAGAAACGCATTTTCCCTGAGTATTATTCATCGTGATTTAATTCACTGATAGAAAAAAATGAATTATTTATAAAAATGTTTCTTTATCGCGGCATTGAATTTGTTAATTTTTGTTAAAATTTTTATTTCTGGAATTTTGGTGGCTAAGTGAGACACATTTTATAGAGTTTCTACAATATATTAGATAGAGAGGTAGGATCATGGGTCACGAGTTCGGTTCCTGGAACAATGTGGGAAATTAATGGAAGGTTTTCCAAAACGGAAAACAATTAAAATATTTTTTTATTGGGGTGTCGTTTCAAAGTGGAAAAACTAGGAGAAGACCAGCAGACCACCATTCAAAATTGAAACAATTTTTTTTTAATATTTATTTAAGGAATGTACAGTGATGTATGAATTAATTTTATATTATTAAATAGTGAATTTACTCCTAATGTAAATCAGTTAAGTTTCAATTTTTTAATAGAAAAACCCTCATATAATAACTTTTGAAGGTAACTGCCTATTTCATTAAGAATTAATTTCATATATCACTGAGGAAAAAGATAATACTAACAAACCTAAATGAAATATGATAAAGAACAAGACAGCGAAAAATAAAAATCTAACGGTCGCAACTGGGATTCGAACTCGGAACCTTTCGTCCTACCGGGTCGAACGGCTTTACCAATTCGCCCACTAAAGAAAAAGCCGTTAGCTTTTTATTGCCCTTATTCCCTGTGTCTTGATCTTTTTTTATATTTCGTTTGGATTTTTAGTATTATCTTCTACTTCTAAATTTGATTTATAATAATTTTTGTTATGGTTACAGATTAGGAAGCAAGTAGATATTTAAAGTTATAATACTACATAAGATTAAGTAAGAAATAAATAAAATGAATAGAGAATAAATAAACTATTAATAGTTTTGATTTAAGTAAATTGTAAGGTTAATTTGTTTTTAAACGTTTCAAGTGTACAGTTGAAAGTATCAATATATTTTAGGACATTGTATGATTTGCAGATACCCCGGAGGGGGTAATCGACGAGTTCATCGAAAATCAATTCATCGAAAGCAAATTTACAAAAGCAAATTTACAAAATACACAAAAAAAGGTTAGGTTAGCTTAGGTTAGGTTGGGTTAGGTTAGGTTAGGTTAACTTGTCGTTAACCCCCGGAAAGTATATAATTTAAGGCATTGGAAATGCAATCCTTTCTAATAAGGCTGGTGAGAGTGGTGAGTCAATACTTTTTTCTTGCTTTTACAAATTTTCTTCAAATTCCATTCCGAGGTTCCATATTTCTCCTTTTTTTTCCTCTTTTATTTATTTATTTATTTATTTGTTTATAAGATTTACACAGTACATTAAATATAAGTTGTAAGGTATTTAAAATAAATTACATGGTTTTGTACCTATTACGTAAATCTGTAAAATATCAATAGGTAATTTCGCCTGGGTTTTAAAACTATATGATGATGAAACTAATGAAAAGAATCAAACATTGGTTGACTAATAAAACATAAATGAAAGAGTATGGGTGGAGAAAATTTTACATTTTAAAATCAAAAATTATTTGCTCACTAAAGTTTATATATTTACTCTTATGGCTATTATAATACGCAGTGCGACATATTCAGCAAATATGAATGGTTTTCGCATAATGAAGCATAACCACACCAGCGATTAGTGTTGTAATATCATTCCTCAAAATATTAATATGGAAACATATAAACTGTTTACTGTGGTTTAAAGCTAATGAATTTACTTAGATTTCACCGTTTACCCATATTTATTGGTTCGTTAAATGTGGTCCAATTTTATACCGATATCAATCGTAGAAAAATAAAAGCGGTCCAACTTTGGACCTAAATCGCTCCAGTGGTTAATATAAAATCACTATTTTAGATTAATCAATAATAATAATACAAATCGGTATGTACAATTAAAATAAAAAAATTAATTACTATATAAAAAAATATAAGAATAAACTACTGAAAATATATTTTTAGCCAGAAATATATGAAAGCCAGACGAGTGTATCTTAAAATCATATAATATGTGACACAATAAGTTGTCCATTCACACAGATTGCAGAATCATCCCAATAAAAAAACCAGATCCCAAATCATTACAAGATCATTCCAATCAACATGATTGACGTTCTGAGTATTAAGCATGAACCCCGAGGTCATGGGTAAAACGAAAAACAAACACTAACGACGTGACAACCCGAAGTGACGGCACAGGAGATGCCGAGAAGACAGACGAGGAGACTTGATATCTGTCAGATGCGCTGGACAGCCTCAAAAACGGGTCAAATGTCACACAACAGACGGTCGGTACCACCATGGACCCAAAACCCTTGATTTGGAACTCACACCCAAATCCAGACAAGTTTAGTGGTAAAGAAACATATTTCACAAGATGATTATTTATATTGATATTTGAAAAGCGCAAATTTTTTTTGTTCTCGAAAAAGTATGGCAGTTTTTTTTTTATATTGGCAATTAAGTTACTCGTACATCCTGTTTTTTTTAAGTTTGGCAAATTTTCACGGGTAACATTTATTCATATAAAATTTAATTTAATTTTTTAATTTTAAAACATTAAAAAATTATTCATTTTAGTGCGTTTTAAAATATCTACTTAGGTACATAGCACAAACAGCAAGGATATCAAATATATAAACTATAATATAAAATAATAAAACATTTACAATAACATTATAAAACACACATTACAATCGAAACTCATAATATAAATGCCGATTTTATATATTTTTTTTAAATTACCAAATTTATGTATTTTATTATATTTATTATTACATCTTATTGATTTTTTTATAAAATGGGGGCCTCAGCACGAGTAAGCCACACATTGAGGCCAACATTATCACAATATATTGTAAAATGTAAATAATTGTATCAAAATATTAATATTTATATAAACAGTAATATAGCTTGCCTTTTAAAGGCAGCATTAATGCTAAATGTCGACACATAATATATGTATCGATATATCCGAATTGATTCTGTTCAACAGCTCTACTCACCGTGATTACCATTGGCAAGTTCTTGCAGTCTTGGAATTAGAACAGTCTATGTTGTCGGTGACGAAAATAACCATTTGGATTATAGACATTCTCTGATTATAGATGAGTTTTCAACCAGCAACAACGAATCAGTCCGAAGAAATGTGTAGCAATGTGTATATTCTGTACATCTATTCTCACCACGGTGAGTTCATCGAAAACGAGTTCAACCTAACCTAACCTAAACTTAGCTAACCTCTCGTCGTCGATAAATTTGCTTTCGATGAATTGATTTTTGATGAACTCGTCGGTTACCATTTCTACATTACCAAAAAGAAAGTCGGTAGGATAGAGCCACGGGTTGTATCAATTATGTATGTATGTAAAGAAGAATGTCTGTGGCAGTCTGGGTGAATTTGGTTTGTATAAAAATCTACTGTTTTATTCCAAGACTGATAACATTTTGCACACTTGACCTACAAAACAATAGGAAGGTTACTGTCTACATTACATTTCTAAAAATTCTATGTTAAGCTAGGGCAACGTAGTAAATCACCTTTGTTGACAATGTTTACTTGATATTTTGACTCGTCCCACCACTCCCACTACCCTCGCCAGCCTCGCCTAATAATATGTAATATTTTCTGCACTTATGTTTATTATGAATAAAACTATTCAAAACAAATCGTTTCTCCCCTTCGTTTACTTCTATCAGTCAACATCGACGATGTTGGATCTTACACCATAGATCCACATAAAATTTATTATAAAATTCTAATAAATACTTTTAAAACTGTTTTATTTTTATTTTAAGAATGATTGACCAGCGGCTAAGAATAAAAGTTTAATAATACTTGCAACTGTACAGGGAGGTTCCAATGAGAAAGATCGATTATTCCCAGTATCAATTTTTTTAAATTAAAAAATTATTATCGATTTAATTTATTCAAAACTTGCTTTAATATATGCCTACATTCAAGTAAGCAATAAAAATGCTCAAAACGCACGATGATAAATTATTAAATATCGTGTACTTCTGGTAAGTATTTTTTGATCACAAGTATTTGATTTTTCAATAATGTCTAAACAAAATAAGTGTGTAATTTTTTTTTAAATATTTTAGTTTTTAAGACCTTAAATAAATATAAAAACTGGGGTATTTTTGTCACAAAACACGTTCTCGGATTTATTTTTTATTGATTTTAGTTTAACTAAAAAATTCTGAAAATTGTGTTGACTAGATTATGTATTGTTTTATTTTGTTGTGTGATTATATTTTAAATTTGTGTTGTTTAATAGAATCTATCGTTTGAAAATTGAACAAATCTGCCAACGACCAACGGTATAACGGTATATTAAACATTCACTTAGTTTATCAAAATTTTAAAACTGCGTATTGTAGATAAAACAACAATCTTTCAAAATCAATGAATGTTTTTTTTTTTGTAAAAAGAGTCAATACGTCTAGAATTTGATTTAAAAAGGACTAATTTCTGGTATTCTCTGGTAATACCCTCTTCTATATGTTGGTACCTACGTTCATGTTAAGTGGACAAGTCTCAATACGAATATACCTATAATAATACATGCCCATGATGTCTATTAAGCACTACATAATAATTGTGTGTAGTCCGTTCACCAAGTGATAACATTGTGAAATCATCGCTTGCCCCGAGTCATGAAAACAATGCATGAAGACTGAAAAATCTACACAAATAATGTTGCCGAAGAAAAATGTTCCTATTGTTATAATGTCGTGATGCCTTTCATCTCAATGGCATTATTTATTGGCTAGATAATTATTAGTTTGGATAGTTTGATGTCCTTGATGGTACAACGCGAAATCCGTGTTCGTAATCGTCATCATCATCAGCCATTCTCTTGGAACTGATGAATGAAGGTAACCCAAGTCAAATGAAAAATAAGAAATCATAAAAAAATTTAATAAATAAAAATACGTACTGACGAAGTCTTCAAAATGAAACTCTATGGTTGTCCAGGGTATTTTATTAAGATGAAACCCGGTGGTGGAGAAATTTGAAAAATAGATTGTACTAAATTGTTGCTGTCACTGTTGAGCGAAAGGGACAATGCACCTCGGGCTACTAATACCTAACTAAAATCGAGGTTTTGTTTTCCCCACTTTTCTCCTCCAAAAGTGGACTGATTTTCAATTTTTTTTTACCAACTACATAAGAAAAAACTATTCTATGTCTGTACGTTTTGCTTTTTTTTAAAAAAACATTGTCTAGTTTGTATACTGAACGTCTTTTGACGGCGTTTAAACCAGTCAATTTTATTGATTTTTGGAAGGTCATAACTTCTATAAAAAGTAACTTATCAAAAAAACAAAAGGTACCGACACGCCATCAACAATATTTTCTCTAGGGTTAAAATCCAGAGAGATAAATAGGGAATACGTTTGTATGGAATAATCACCGGCGGGTATCCCCTTAAGGAAAGTAACGAGATAAATAAAAAAAAATATTTTTAACTTAATGTGTTACAGCTCTAATATATTAATAAATGAAGATAATAATAGCAAAACTCAATCGAAAATCTGAAACAGAAAAATCAGAAAAAGATACGGATACATCTGGGACTCGAACCCAGGACATTCAGCTTTCCGGGGCAGATGCTCTGACCACTTAGCTGATAATGGTCAGAGCATCTGCCCGGAAATCCGAAGGTCCTGGGTTCGAGTCCCAGATGTATCCGTATCTTTTTCTGATTTTTCTGTTTCAGAATTTCGATTGAGTTTTGCTAATATTATCTTTATCAATAAATAAATGCGCATAATGTTATGCTGCATAACCCGATTGGCAAAATCAGTAACTTGGGGTGATGCAACTGGTATCAGAAGTTGATTTATTAATTCCTATTATTAATTATTTCATGTAGTCATCAGTAAACTTCAATATGGAAGATGATTTTTTTTACAAGACCATGAGAAATAAATTTGTAAAAATAATAAGTTTTTTGGGGGTCGAACTTGACTTACTTTAACCGGTGAACTCTGACATTATTTGGAGACTAATTCTATGTGTAGTCACTGGTCACTTAACCGAATAACAACCAAACCCCTCACCCCGAACCCAACTCCTACTGATTTTTTTAAGGTTGGAAAAAAAATATCAAAAGTGTCGCTATAGACCAAAATTTCATTTACACTTTTACTTCAAATAATGTCAGGGATCAAGGGTTAAAGTTAGGCAAGTATGCTCCTTAAAACCCTGTATAAGTTCACACGATTTGTTTACTTAATCATGACCCTTAGTTCTGCTTAGTTACTAGGATTCCAATCATCTAAAGGGACTTTGGTTCACATTCAATTTCTCTAGAATCACACTTAATCACTGTTTTCACGGAATAATTGTGATTCACAACTCCAAGCAGAAGCCTGTCTTTGTGGCTGGTGATATGTATAAAATATTTGTAAAGAGACGAATACGAGTATTGTGTGAACTCTTGCCTCGAAGGAACCCGTGTTTCAACAGTGAGAAGTTGTCAGAAAAGGCGGCGAATCAAGAAGGTACAGAAATTTTTACAAATGTTGGACACGCGTTTGGTCCCTTTACACTTCCAACTATGCACTAGTGCCGAAGTAGGATATCAATAAATAATAAGTAAGAAGAAGAGCGTTAAACTACAAAAGCATTCAAAAAATTAATCATGTAGAATCACAAAATGATATCTAAAGATAAAGTAGTAATAATTCCATAAATAAAAACAGGTTCTCAGTTAGGTAAGTAAAATACAGATGAAAAGAAGATTATTTATGCAACTAGATGAGTGGGTTATAAATAATGGTAAACGCTATCTTGTTAGCGATCATTTATGTCACCAGAGGAACGAGCAGTTACTTGCAGATTTGTGTCACCAATGCCTTCACTTTGCACTGGCATTCTTCATTGCATAACATCTGGATATATTCGCCAATCCCTTCACAGCATCTGAATCCAAACTGCTGCTGAGCGGATTAACTTAACAGTGGCGGGCTTGCGTAATATTATTATTGTAAGGAAGACCTTGTATGGGGTACCTGCCGGAACAGTGGTTAATGGTAGGCCGATAAATAATGTAAGATTTGCAGGCCACGTTGAGATAATGTCAGTGATCTGTTAAGAATTGAAGAAAAGGTTAAAGAAGCAAGTAAGGACTTAAAACTAATGCTTCCTAAACACAATGAATAGCCTCGAAATGTCCTGTAAACACCGCACCAAGTTTATAAATTTACAAACCATTGTAACCATCGGGTCTTGGTAAAAATTCAGCACGAATAGGTCAGTTTCAAGATAGACGAAGAAGAATCGCATTGAAATGAAAAGTTTTCGAAAAATAGATCTAATTATCAATGTAATTATAGTGGGATGATATGTGAGTTCAAATTCTTCCAACGAAGGTTACTATGTCACACGTGAAATCCAATAGATTTTTTTCAGCACATCCGATCTCGTTAATATTTTGAAGGACACAAATTACCGTATGACCGCCGAAGATACGCAGACCAAAATTAGTAGCCATGTGCCCCGCTTCTTTTTCAGCCTTGAAACCTTATGCTAGGGCCGCATCTGCGCCTATCGTCCTGAAGTAATGCATGCCGATACTTCGTCCGTTAGAAATTTGAAAAAAGAATACGTTTACGTAAGGAATATTCGCGACGACGGCCGATAATGGCCGGTCACATATGCGCGTATTGTGTCATAGCACAAAGCTTCGCGACGATAGGCACAGATGCGGCCCCAGCATTAGTGCAAGCTTACTCTAAGCTGGCAACATACGGGGACAGATGCCCTTAACGTCATGTAAAATATGTTGCAAGGCTGTATCATTTGGAGTATATTGCATCATATGGAGTATGAGAACTAGTGTCATACAGAGTATGTTGTAAGGCTGAAGAAGAGTGCGGAAGGATAAGATTGAGAAATATGTGGCTATCTATATTTGGTTAGCAAACACGGAAGATAAAGGTGGTATTTTTTTTTATAATTTTTTTCTTTTTCATGAAATATTTACGTACACAGTTTTTTACATGTTTTTCAACTACCACACTAGACACAAGCCCGAATTATGGTAGTCGTATTTTGTTTTGGTGATGTCTTCCTCCGTCTCATCTTCAATCCATTTTCCCTAGGTTATCAATTTGTGACCTTTTATTATATGGTATCCCTCATTGTTTATTATGTCACCGAATTCAGGCTGGCAATTCTCGCCCTGTGTGAGATTTACTCCAGTTCACAAATACGTGTCTAATATTTTATTATATCAACGAACTTTTTTGTGCATTCAATCATCCAAAAGTGTATTTGCTCTTCTTGCTGAATTAATTACATACAAATAGATGAATATTTCAATCGCCTTGTATGTGTCTGTACGCAGATTATTGATTAGTCCATCTACGCCCATGGCCCGATCGTCATTTAATTCTCGAGATAAGAACGCGGAACACCTTTCTAAAACGCTAACGGCCGGGTTAGTTGGCCCAGTGGTACAGTGGTAAGGCGCGGGACGAGGGTGCCATGCCGGGACCTTCGGTTCGGTTCCCACGCTGCCCACAACAGGCTAGAGACTAGACTTAGCAGTTCAGTGTTCAGCTCGCTGCACCTGCGAATTGTTGAATTGCCAGGCACATCACGCGCAGCCGGCAGCTGATCAGAGGACCATTGCGCAATCTCTGAGGAGAGCGGATAATGTAACCTGCTACCATTAGCTATTACTGTCTATTAGGCGCGTTATGTATCGATCTTCTTTTTGCATTTGAAGGCTTACGGGATTTATTTATATGCTTGTTATTGGAAAATACGGAATGTTTGTTAATTTGGCATTTTTTGGGGAAAGCACATTAATTATGTTTTTGTGACATCATCAGCGATTAAAAGTTTTGTGGAGTCGCAACACAGAAAGCCTTCTTTCCTGTCGTTGTCTTGTAGTTTCCACTGTCCTTCCACTTACGAGTATATGATATTGGCTCCGAGGGAAATAATTTCTCTCTGAGCATCCAGTGCGCATTTAGTTATTTTTTCTTCCTTCTTCCTCATGCTCCCTCGTAAATATTTTATTCTGAATTCATTTCGGGCACAATTATGAAATTAAATTTGTTATCAGTATATTTTTTTGGAAATATCTTACGGAAAGCAATACAGTAGATTTGCTTTTTTGGTAATTGCTATTGGTATTATATAGTTTTCATTTTGGTTTTTGCACTATAGACAGCAACTTTTGCCTCCTAAATACATTTACAGTTTGAATATTGGTAGAAAGATTGTGGTCTTTGCACATGATTCTATTAAAGAAAATGACATATTGACTATTGACACCCCTAAAATTCTCTCCAAAATAAAAGTGTGTACCGACCAGAAAATCATTACACTGGCTACATATTTATTTAAATTTTCTAATCATATTTTTTTTTATTTTAAAGAGGTGCGTTTGCAATATTATTTCGCATACGATTTATGCCTGTTTTATGCATTGTAACTTTACCTTTTTATAAATTATAAATCAATTCCGCGCTTTTTCTATGTAATACAGCAAAAGTTAAGAAAATTGTATTTTACATTGAGTTTATTAATTTTTCTTGTGAAAACCCACTAGGGCGCAAATAAATAATAATCCTCGATCCCTTATACATAATCGTAATATGGTACGCATTTGGAATTAGTTTTTCGATTTAACTAGTTTTTTGTTTTCTTCGTGTCGTTCTTCTAGGCCTCTTCAAGACCCTTATTAATAATCCCTTTCCTCCAACCCATTCTATAACATTTATGTGTCTACTAATTACACCAATGAAAAAAATATCAATTACTTACTAGTAATTGCTATCAATAATTGTCTAGATCATTTAAATTCTATCAATTGATCCAATCCCACACATAGAGTTTGGACTGATATCAATCCAAGACAAAACCTAGATTTGTATCTTCTCCGGTATTCCCTGTTACCGTTCCGTTTTATTATCTTCTGCGGTCTCTTCCTGAATGATCTATTAATTAAGTTAGACTCTTAATTTGATTACCACACATGATTCGAATAAATCAATTAATTATATTTAGCCATCCGATGGGAAAGTGGCCATTATTTATGTGTTAGTCGTGATGGTCGAGCTGGTTTCGGTATGATTTATAATATATAACAGAGCTGTTCAATTCTAGATTTTTAGGTAATTATTTTGTAACTCTGGGTTGATTTTCGGTTAAAAAAACTAGAAATCTGATGATCCACAGGTTACGACCTGAATTAAGCACAAGTTTTTTGTTCGCATTTGATGTAAGGAGTAAATATAGAATATATATATTTCGACTTTCTACAGTTTGATAAATTACTTATCATTAATTTTATGTGTACAAAATTTGTTAACAACTACCTTTTTACTACCAGATATAATAATACTTAATTGGTCGTTTTTATACAGCGCCGCGATAGAAATTAAACCTCGCTGAAGGCATTTTAGCGAGGATATGAATGCCTGAAACCTACCTGTAAACAAAGCAAAAGCTTTGGGTGCAACTAAAAATAGTTTTTAAAACCGAAAATTTATTTATTTCTTCACGCCTAAGCTTTTTATATGATGGTATATTAGTAAAGTTTATTTTATTATTGAATTATATTAAGTCGACAGCATATAATAACATTAATAAAATATCTATTTGTTAATAGAACATTAGCAGGTAACGCTTTTATACATCATATTTGATTGAAAATATTGACAAAAAGGTCACTGCCCAGCTGTACATTCCAGACCCGGAAGCCGTTTGGTTTCAGCAGTACCTCTAATATATAGATAACTAGCTGACCCGCCCACGCGTTGCTGTGGCTAAAGAAATACAACGCCATCCACTGGATGGTTACCTAATCTAGATAACCAAGTGTTATATCAACAAATTAACTCACACCGCCATCTGTCCGAAACTTATAGAACTTACAAATAATTGTCCCATAAAAAACATTTAATTCGCAATAATAAATATTCAGGTCAATAATCGAGATAAAAACTATCCTATCATTTAAGTTGGACCAAATTACACAGAGTAAGCCAAATTTCATCAACATCGGTTAAGTAGTTTCGGAGTTTACCTCGGACGAACATTGTGACACGAGTTTTTTATGTATAAAGATTAATAATTCGTACGAAAAAAATCTAATTAAAATTAAGAAAAAAAATCACAAAATCACTGACATCAAAAGATATCCCTTTTATAAATAATAAATTGACAATTATAAATTCTATCAATTATTTTGTGTGCAGCTGACTGGGCAGTCACCAACCATTCGTTGCAGAAGCTTCTTGAAGAACTGTAGCGACGTCGATAATCGAATAGAATTATTTCATTACAAATTTTTGTTGAGGAATAGCTGTAAGTACTTCTCAGCAGTTCGACGTCTGGGGAGAACGAGTAACTAGAGATACGAAATTAATATAAGTCTGTAGTTACATTATCATAACATGAGTACAATAGTAGGTTACCATGTAAATATGCTTGCATTGGGTTGAGAAAAGGACTAGGTTTTCTTATCCATCCTCTACTCTCATTTCGTTCCCATCACACCAGACAAAAATATTGAGGCTGTCGTAGTTACACTAATTCCAATAAAATAATACAACCGCTCCTACATTCACTTAATTAAGATTTTTTTACGAATAGCTACAGATCCGGAATCTCATATATTGAGATAGCATCTGGAAAAAATCCGTGGCAAGAAAACGATTCTAAAATTCCAACACGGTAATTATTTGTTGTATGTAAATCACGTAAAGGTTAATCAAATATTTGCTAAAAATTTTTTTTTCGCTACTACTGTGCTCCTTTTACTTTGCTCTATTTTCACTGTTTGCCTATAATTATATTTAAGACATTTAAACACGCGACATAAATTGAATTCAGTCCGCATTCTTGCACGTTCGGTGTTTCTTCTAAATCCAAGCGAAAAGTTTAAATCTCCATATTTGTGCGATCTACTGGCAAATCCGTTGACCCTGTGAAGTCCTAATGATGTTCTTCCCATCAAAGCAAGATATTACTTTGGTAAATATAGAAATTCAACAACTCCTGATGTTGACAGATGGATTAGTTGTTTATGTCCAGCGAAGAAGATAGAGCTTCTGGCAGTAGATACAACCAAGTCATCTGGTAGCTTGTCTTTAGACAGACCAATAAAAATATTACTTGATGTACAACGTTCCGACCGATGTGTAGAGGTATGGGAGAAGAATTATTGCTGAAAGCAGAAATCAATAATTTTGGCATTAGTAGAATGACGTCTTCATGGTGTGGAAAACTTTCCAGTGAGCTATGACCATCATGAGACCATCGATTCCTTGGTCACTAAAAGAAACAACATTGACGATGAAAACTTGGAACAAATTGGACTTGTGTATCTTTACAATCCACATCCAAAATTAAACGATGTCCGAAAAAGCTGCAGGACATAATAGAATTTTCATTTGATTTCTTCTAGTGCCCTCTTCTAAGAAATATTGTCTACTAGAAGACTGTCTTCACCCTAGAGACTACTGTATCCTGGAAGAGCTCGAAACTACTCTCGTATCACTCACTTTTCAAAGGACATGTGCTTTATGAGTAAAAAATAATTTTTGATTTGAATACGAACATACTCATCAATATTATTTTAGTCACCTTAAACAAAAATATCTGTTTTCTTAAAATGTATTTATTTATGTACTTGGATTTTTAAATGTATTTCCTTAAGTAGTATTTTTAAAACCAATTTGTAAATGTAACTCTTAAATTGTTTTTTTTCTTACTTGATGTACCTATGAAAAAAATTGATATAAATAAAGATTCAAAAACGAAAACTGACTGTGGTATTTACACTAACACGTCTTTCATTAATTTCAAATCTTGCTTTTGTCCCTGAGTTTTCTTCCTTCGAAGTCTAGCAAAATTTTGCAATGTTTGATCATTCAAGGAATTTTTCGAAGATTTCATCAGGATAATATGGTGTAAATTACAATTAGGGTTCGTAATATTAACATGAATCACATTAAAAACCAAATGTACACTGAAAATTAGATATAGGTATTGCACCAATTGAAATGAGCTGTACCAGGATATAATTATCCAAGATCATCTCAATTACAGTATCAATATTTCGTGCACAATTAATACATGAAATAGATCAACGGTTGTCTTTAATAACACACGATTAGAAACAAACGCCTAAGCAACACCATATTTATTGATGGGAGACCAAAATATTGAAAGCTTTTTCGACCTCCAAAGCAAAAAACCCATTGAAAAGTTGTTTAAAACTCTATTCATTCGCGTATGCATCAAGGCGATGATATGAAAAAAGAACTGAATCAATTGAATTTGTGAAATAATTAATCGCTTTGATTTATATCAAGTCTTTAGAACGTGATCAATAGATTCGATCTTATGTGATTATCATGTGTTACATCGTGATCCGAAATGAATACACCGAGTAAAGGATTTAGAATATGCTAGATTGGCTTACAAGTTCGGTGTACGGTTCTCAGTAAATGGATTTCTTAAAACACATTTCTTACAATCTATTAATATTTGACTTCTTATATACTCGAGCGAATTTTTGGCTTATTATGGCAAGTTTGGTACTCCTGAGTACTTATAGAACCTAAAACATGAATTAACAGTGAATTTAAGGTAGATTCATTGGATGTAATTCTAATATTTTGAGAAATGATTTTAATTAAATCGAATAGCTAAATCGAAAATTTAACACCCATCACAAGAGTGGTTTTGATGATGGGATTATGGCATCTACAATTTTGAAATTATGGGTTAGAAAAATTGAAAAGGATCAATCCAAAATGCCATCATGAGTCACATCGGTTCTCTTGTATTTAGACTAAAAACTTTTACCATAGAACTAGAGTTAGAGGTTTTTCTAACTAACACAAACCTATTACTTTTTTTTAGAAAAGTTCCACAGAAGGCCCAAAGAAAATAATTTCCTTCAGGATCTATGTCATTTTTGGGGATTCCGTCTGGAGGGTTTTTTTTAGTAAAGGACGGACAGGAAGTTCTGGGAAGGAACAAAAGGTATGAGGGGTATATAGGAATTAAGGACTAGTCCAGAATTGAGTCCATTCCTCCCACGTGATATTCGGAGTGAGCCATGCTGGAGAGGTCAAAAGGTCTCCCTCTCTCAGTCCAGTCTCTCTCGATCTGGCCTGCCACAGTTGGTAGGCAGACATATCCACCGCCAAGACCAGGACAAATCTCACCCTGTGAAACCCGTCTACCCCTGTCATTCAACAAACTTAGCGAACCATATGGGGTGACCTATGGCAGAGGTGTTGTTGGTTATCCAACCCATACTCGTCTCCCAATTTCTCTATTCTCTAGTTTATTTTTAGGGATGGTTTATCTAGTGTAATCTATATCTTTGTTCAGAATGGATACCATTTATGCTACAAATCCGAAAGAAACGCAATCGTTGTGCTTTTATTTATTGGTCGGTACAGCTAGGAATTAATTTTAGGTACCGTAGTATGCTAATCGTGCTGGAAAAGTGTATCTGAGAGACTGCAGAGTAATATGTGAGGCTTGTTAACATATGTTTAATTATTTGAATTGATTACGGCGGCTGTAAATGTCGGGGGCGTCTACGAAAGTTGGCGTGACCCAGTGAAGGAATTAATTTTGAAGAATATTATAATCCCTGGGAGCCGAAGAGCTCACGAAACTTGTGTAATAGTGATAATTTAATTAAAGTGTAATATACACTAAAGACCTATAGTGTGGTTTACTATCAACTGTAAGTTCGGGATCCATCATAATCTGCGCATTTTGCGCAAACAATTTAAACCAGTAAACCATTTCTTGGACAACTAACATCCTGTAATAGGTCACCCCAAGTGGTTTGCTGCGTTTTCTGACTTAGCAGAAGTGTCCGGGTTCATGTGATGAGATTTGTCTAGGTCTTGGCGGTGAATGCGTTTTCCCAACTACTACGTGGCAACCTTGTTGAAGGCATCTATCCTAGACCTCTCCAGCCGGACTCCTCACTCTCATTGCCTCTTTTTTCAATAGTTCCACACAGGAGGCCCTGAGGAAAATAATTTACCTCAGGGCCTATATCATATTTGGGGATGTTGTGTGGAGGGTATTTTTAGGGAAAGGAAGGAGAGGAAGATCTGGGAAGGAAAAAGGTATGAGGGGTGAGAAAGAATCTGGAAGTCGCTGCGTCCAGGAGTGACAGACGTATGAATCTATCCCTCTCGCTTCAGTGCAAAGATATGTTCCAAGAGGGTCCTGCTGTAAAGGTCAAAAGGTCTCCCTCAACCAGCGTCTCCCGATCTGGCTTGCCACGCAGGTGGTGGGCAGACGCATCCACCGCCAATGCCAGGACAAACCTCACCCTATGAACCCGGGCACCCCTGTCATTCAACAAACTAGGTTAGTTTATCCCGAGTGAGAGGCAGAGGTTTTGGTTATCCAATAAAAGGTACCCAAGGCCGCGGTACCTATTCCCGCCACCCAATTTGAAAATAGTATCACTTACCATTCCTCAGCCATCAGCCTCAGTATTGTCTTACGCATTTAGTTTGCTTTCAAATTGTGCAGAAATAAACTGTGTAACATCGTACTTCATTAAATTGTACTAACATTTTACCTACCCAGTCTTGGAGTAAGCTTTGTACTGAGCTTTTCTGCTGAGAAGAAGTAATTCTATGAATGAGACATTTTCACTATCAGTACGAACGATGCTTTAGCTTCTTTATTGACAATAAGCAAACTCTACTAAAAACCATGCTACTAATTTACCAGATCCTTGACATAATAATATCTTATATTGTCTTTGATCTGAAATAACCGTTAAATTCTAAAATAGCGTGTTTCTAAATGTCCTCCAATGCCACTCGCCAAGATAAAAGATCTCTTAAAGACATTAAAAGAAATACTTCATGAAAAATTAATGTGTTTTGAATTTTATAATTAATCGTACATAAAACGTAAGATAGTGTTTCGAAATTAAATGCAAAATCTTATCAATTTACTGTCACAAGAATCCAAACAGATTTAGAAAAGCTCACGAAAAAAACTAATGCGCTCAATAAAACGTGTTTGATTAATGACAGTGTCAAATATAAAAGTGATCGCAATTTAATGAAGCAATATTAACTGGAAATCGAGCCTTTGATATTATCTTCGATAGCGGCAAAGCGAGAAAATCGTTAAGTGAGTCAATAAACATAAAAGACAACATTGGAAATGAAGAAGTTAAACTTCTTCCTAATCATCTCAGTGTAGATATTTTTGTAGCATAGGGAGATATATATCAAACCTCCGTGGTCGAGAGGATAAGATCCTCTATTCTGAATTCTGAGGTCGCTGGTGCGAATCCTGGCGGGTGCAGTTAAATTTAATGTAATTAGATTGTTTGTTTTATTTCACAAAAAAATTACATAAAAAATATATTTGTGGAACATTCCTGGTTAATACTCAAAATATCGCACTGGTGAAATACAACCCTTAAAGTTGCTTTGAATTACTTTGGCTGTGTTTAGGTACAAAATTTGAATAACCAGTACTTCCGAATTTTCTATTCCCCTTCTCCTTCCCCACTCCACCCCCATTTCCCAACAACCTTACCCGATAATAAATAAAAAAAATATACGAGTACCTGTCTTTTATTTTAATTTTTTTTTTTATGAAATATTATTGATGTTAAAAGAATTAAAATAACAAAAAAAGTACACTTTATTTATATACTTTTTATTTAAGTACTAGCTGGTGCAATGCTTAACCTAAATAAAAAAAATTGTTTCCCTTCAGATTTCAGACTAGTGGATCACTACTTATAAGGTGCAGCTATTTCCTTTGTAAAGTTCCAAATATTCCTCCCTTGGGTAAATTTCTCATTGGGTAAATTTTGTAGATATCTCAAATTCAAAGTTATTAAATATTGACGAAAAATAATTGAAAGTTATTGATAAATAAACGGACAAAAAAACTAATCGTGATTTTTAAATGAAGCATCGAAAGTAGTTCGTACGCATCACACCATCGTGTAAGCACCTCTACTCGTAAATATAATTATTATCGATGGTATCGCTTTAAGCACCGGTCTGTGATGGTCCAGCACGAATGTTCACTGTTCACATGATGATAGAAGGTGGAATAAGAAGATGGGAAATGTAGCGGTATCAATCAACATTCACTTTTATTTGACAAGATGAAAAGTTTCGACATTTCTAGGTGATCCCGTGTTAAACGCTTCCGAGGGCGTTAAATCACTTCCGTGAGAATTCAGAAAAGAAATCGTCGTTTGAACTTCTGCTTTTTTCATTTCAAGTTCTTGTGCAGCGCCAGCGTCTATGGGTTAATTAGGAAAACGCGATTCTTACATGAAATAATTGAACCGTTATTTACATTTTGTTATCAATCACTTTCTTTTTTATTTCACCTTGGTAGGCGATCATTGAGCAGAAAGCTTTGTCAATCACCATGTCTCTGAAACAGCTTTTAAATGCATTGGTTCCAGCTTTAAATTGTATGCACCAAAAGAAAATTGGGAAAAAGATATCTTTTTTGTGAAGAATTCGACAAAAACTTTCCATAAAAACTGCAATCACTATTTACAACTCAATTATTGCTTCACATTTTAACTACTGCTCAACTATTCTCTTCCTGTGTAACGATCGAGAACAAAATAAGTTTCAAATTCTCCAAAATAGGGAAAAGAGAATAATACTTTGCCGAAATAGATTTTTAAAAGTAATTAAAGGAACTAAATTGGCTAACCGTGAAACAAATGCTGACCTTGAACACTATGATATTTATTCATAAAATAATAAACTACCTATTACCGAAATACTTCTCAAATAAAATTATATACAACAAGGACATTCACAGACATAACACAAGGACGTGCAAGGAAATTAGGCTACAAAAAAGGATAAAGCGAATACCTACGCAGAATAGTCTACTGTACAAAGGGGTGAAGTTTTATAACACGCTACCAGAAACTTTAAAGTCCGAACCAATTGAAAAGTTTAAGATGTATTGTAGTAGCTAGATTAAACTGGAGAAAATTTAATATATAATGCAATATGTAATATTATAATTAATTAGCAATTTGTAAACTTAAATTTACAAATTACTAAAATAATATTAATAAAAAATAAAAATTAAATAACCAAATAATCAAGATAACGAATTTTTACAAGAAAATTTTATATAGATTGCAAAAATTAAATATAATTAACTTAATATTTAATTTATTATAATTAATTTGCATTTGGTAATCTTAAATTTACCAATTTCTAAAATATAAATATAATAATTTTTTTTTTTTTTTAAAACAAATAATCAAGATAACGAATTTTTACATAATACGGGGTAATCACAAAGGAAAGGAAATACAAAATCTTTAACATTTTTGTACATAAATGCCATTTTTGTCGGTTTTTATCTTAAAATTTACTTCACACAGGAGGCCCTTAGGGAAATAATTTCCATCAAGGCCTATTTCATCTTAGGGGATGTTGTGTGGAGGGTTTTTTCCAAAATTGGATTTATAATAGTTTTTAAACAATTAAATATCGTTTTGATGTGATGCGATGTAATGTAATTCGACCGGCCAGTGGTCGAGTGGCATCGGGTTTGGGTCGCACCCAGGCGTTCCGTGTTCTTTTCCTCGGCTGGCTTAGTCCTCCATCACGACTCAAGCACATTTTCCGCTTACTGTGGTTGTAGTAGGAGATTTTCAAATGTTGTCAGGTTATTCGGAATCCGTAAATATTTGCATTTATTTTAAAAAAAAAGTGACGTGATGTATTATGATGTAATGTGATGCACGGAGAAAAATGTTATTCTAAAATACGATCATTTTATTCGTAAAACCGGTTAAAAATGGGACTGGTATACGTAATTTTGTACGTATACCAACAAATTATTCTTACATTTTCCCGCCAATAAACATTGAAACACTGTCAATTTCTTCGGAAGAACTTTAGTCCCGTTTTTAATCATTTTTGTATTTTGTATAAATGATCGTATTTTAGAGTAACATTTTTCTCCGTGTGTGTTGTGTTTTAAAATGATAAAATGTGGTGAATTGTCATGTAATGGACACAATTGTAATGTGCTATGATGTGAAGTTTTGTAATGTGACATGATGTGATCTAATATGATGAAATGTGATCTAAAGTAATGTAATGTAAGTACGTAATATTCTTATAATTCATAGTTTTTGTTTTCAGTACCTAAGTATAATAAGTATATTTGAAAGCGGCTCGCGAACGGTCCGGCTCACAATCGGCTCCCATGTGCATACGCACCATTACGTCGCTCCCTGTTTTCATCCGTGGGAGGTCTCGAAAGCAAATATTGATAAAGAATTAATAGGTGATAAACTGATAAGTGATTTCTTTAAAGCCGCAAAGGAAAGTATAAAGATTAAACTTATTAGCAATTTAAATTTCTCAAGCTGTAAATAGTTTAATTATAAGTTAGCCGTTAAATGAGATTACTTTTAAGATTGTATTTCTGTCAACTAATAAAATATATCCTTTTGCTGGATTTTATTGCAATCATTAAAAGCCACAACTTAAAATTGTAGTGACATTTGGTTAGACTGATAAGAATTTTATGTGTCGTTTAAAAAGCATAGTCAATAAAGCCATTAGATGTACCTATATAAGAGTCATCAAATTACTGCCTAATTTAAAATATCAGGTAAATAAACATCAAGGGACGTGTTTTTTTTGTCATTAAAAGGTGAAAGATAGATATTCTTCTTTAAAATTGATAATCCTTTTCAATCAATATACGAGTATATTACTAAGTATTAATAGATAAAAATAATACGATTAAAACACTTCAAAATAACAGTTAAATCCATAATGAAGCTTTAGTCAAAGCGATACACGGTCGGCTGTGATGCTAAATCAGTATTTTTGATTAATCTTTACTTCTTCTGTCGGTTCCTCATTTCTGACGATCGTGAACCCTAGTCCAATTTCAATGATGGACAAGGCATTTCCACTCCTCGCCAACCTACGCTGCGTGGAGAGCCAAGAACACCCTAGTACCGGACGCCACACGAAGAAAAATGTTATTCTAAAATACGATCATTTTATTCATAAAACGGTTAAAAACGGGACTGAAGTTCTTACGAACAAATTAACAGGGTTTCAGTGTATATTGGCGGGAACATGTAAGAATAATTTGTTGGTATCGTACGTATACCAACAAATTATTCTTACATTTTCCCACCAATAAACATTTTTTTGAATAACATTTTTCTCCGTGTGAGGATAAATAACATTTTTTTTATCATTTGTTTTTGCCCATACATTTTGTTTGGTTCTTAATCATCATTAGTAGAATATTCATAATCATCATCTTTTTCCCCTTGTCATATTCGAATCGGGGACCTACTGCATCGACAAGGCTCCTCCATACGTGCCTGTCTTGTAAAAATATATATATATATATTTTTTTTTTACTTGTATTATCATATCTGAAGTATAGTAGTGTATTACAAATTATTTGTTTTATTTGAAGCCTAGCGCAGACCCGTGAAAAATCACGGCATATTATAATCAAAGTATTTATAAAAAAATTATTTGCATCAGGATCTACCATTCAAGAAATTTTCCTATCGAATACTATTGTCTTGTGTTTTTATAAACTTCAATTGGAAACGACGATGTTGTCACACATAGTTCTTTCCAAGGTAGACAATAATATTGAACTTAATAATACATCAGCAATAAATAATATACCTGATTCAAACTGAACGCCGAACATTTTGGGATATTATTGTGAAATTTGTCGTGATCTTTCGTAGAGGCGCTAAATAGGCGATATAAATCACTTAATGAATGGGAATTAATTATCAGTTGTTTTGGTTTTATTTATTTCAGCGCAACGTATCAATTTAAGGTGCAAGTGTGATATTATGTGGAATTTTTCATTTAAAGCTCAACGAAAATAATAATGACGACAGTGATTACCGGTTCTACACGTCTTTTTTGATAAAAAACTTTAATAATAGAAAATTAGAAAAAATTAATCCTTAAAGCTTAAAATAATATAAGTAGTTGCATATTTACATGGTTTCAGTACTTTTTGTAATGGTTTAAGGTGATCCTCTAATCCTTGAAAAGTTCGAATCGGAATCCCCGCCTCCTTGTGGAAGTGATATAAAAATACTTGACAATACTCTTTTGGAAAGGTTGGAGAAGGTATTTGAAAGTTGCTTTTTACAAGTTGATTTTGTAAAGACCTGTAAAAACATTAACTCCATTATTTCGCATTGTTTATTGTATTAACATGGATATTTAAAATCGATTTCACAGAACCAAGCGAAGTGGAGTGTACACGGAGAAAAATGTTATTAAAAAATAGGATCATTTTATTCGTAAAACGGGACTGAAGTTCTTACGAACAAATTAACAGGGTTTCAATGTTTATTGGCTGGAAAATGTAAGAATAATTTGTTGGTATACGTACGAAGTTTACTTATACCAACAACTTATTCTTACATTTTCCCGTTAATAAACATTGAAACTCTGTTAATTTGTTCGTAAGAACTTCAGTCCCGTTTTTAACCGTTATACGAATAAAATGATCGTATTTTCAAATAACATTTTTCTCCGTGTACCTACAAAATGATTTGACAATATGAAAAAAAATAAATTGTATTAGTATTAACAGCAATATAATTCCCATTGAAGTGATAAAGATCGCATTGATCAATCATCCGGGATTATGCCGTGCATGGAGACAAGAGTAATTCATGGAGGTAATGTCGTCAGAACGGGGCTTCGTGACAGCAGGTAGCTATCCAAACACTGAACAGTGTTTAGTCCCTAGAAATCTGATCAATATTGATTTGAAAGAGAGACTATTTTTAATTGATAAACTAATGTTTAAGACAAGATTTTTATGCATAGCACAACTGGTAACAATTATTATAAGCAATAATTATCAGCCTGATACACTCATCCACATTGAAAAATCTTCCGAGAAAAGATACATGCCGCCGACAGGACTTAAACCCGTGTCTCCGGTCAGGTGCTCTGATCTACTGAACTACGGCGGGTTACCTCTTACCCGCCAAATGATTCATTATATACTAGTGTTTCATTCAACAACTACCGCTTATTACATTTTTTTCACCTTCGCAAACAACCAACTTTATTTTTATATGAGAAAGGCATTGTAAGTGCTAAGTTTCCCACTAGGTGGCGTCAAGACATATGTCTACATTTTTTGGTGAAGTACTTTAACTCGTCAAATATTGATTATTTTTAATTGATAAACTAATGTTTAAGACAAGATTTTTATGCACAGCACAAAGGGTAACAATTATTATAAGCAATATTTATCAGCCTAAAACACTCATCCACGATGAAATGTTTATTTTGTTTGCTTTGTTATGTTTTGTTTTCAGATGAAAAAAATGCAATAAGCGGTAGTTTTTGAATAAAACACTAGTATATATTGAATCATTTGGCGGGTAAGAGGTAACCAGCCGTAGCTCAGTGGATCAGAGCTCCTGACCGGACATCAGAAGGACACGGGTTCGAGTCCCGTCGGCGGCATGTATCTTTTCTCGGAAGATTTTTCAACGTAGATGAGTGTTTCAGGCGGATACTTATTGCTTATAATAATTGAGAGATGTTTAGAGCTAAATTAAGAAAGGTATTTCTGCTCCTAGATCACAGATGGACATGTTATTTTTTAAATCGGTTCCTCTTTGCTGAGGATCTTGACCCCTCCAATTTCCATGGTGTAATGCCCAGTTTTTTAAAGGGCTAACATAACTCTGACGGCGATGGAGCCCCCGTACCTGAGCTGGTCACTTAGAGTTACACCAAGCATATCAATGGAGGCCCTGTTTGGATGATTGAAAGAGACTAGATTTTCATTTCGACCCTTTTATACGTAATCAGACATGATTAGGTTTGTGAATCGTTAAATTCGACAACCTACGCATTAAGAATCTCAATTCTACTACGTAATACTTCGTCTGCGCAGGATTAGTACGTCTATTAGCCTATTTTCTTTTCCTAGGTCCCATCTATGTTTATACCAAAATTCTTAACCTATTTATTTAAAATATCTATAATTCTTGATTTGATTCAAAGTATTAGGCGAGTACTTCAAATAAATTCACTAATTTTATATAAGAATTTTGATTTAAATGAAATTTGATTGTTTTGCAAAATGTCAATTTCAAATTTTAACATTTTCTATTGAACAATAATTATCATTTATAATATATTAAATATAGCTAGCTTTATAAAGCCTATATGTTATTCTGACGTATGAGCTATATTATTGTAAAGTTTTATTAAAATCTATTTGGTAGTTTTTGCGTGAAAGAGTGACAAACATACATACATCCATGCAAACTTTCGCGTTTATAATTTTAGTAAGATAATATATTCGCGGAAGAGGGAACAAAGAAGAGGCTGCACTATTACACCTAAAATCAGATTAAAGTAAATTATAATATCGTTTAATTTCAATGAGATTTACGCCATTTCGGTCTGAACATATAATTGTTGTGTCAACTTATGATAATGCCCGCCTACACAATGATGACAAGCGAAACACTCCGAAATGTTTGTTTAGGAAGAACTCTGCGTAAAAAAAAAACTGTGTGGGACCTTATTTTATAGTCGATATCATTAATTCATCGGTTTTCAAGTGGGTGCTATGACTGCGCAATTTAGCTAATAATGTGACAAACATAATCAATATCTTATCGTGTCAAATGGTTCATTATTAGTTGACATAGTGCTGACTACGTTTTGATACAAACATCCATTATACCCAGTACTAATATACTACATATGATAAAATATGGGAAAAAAACAATTAAGTCACCAATGTATCACAGGTTAATAGCTTTTTGATATCAATCGGATGTCATTAAGCTTTTGTGTAATGAGTTTTTGAAGTGGATCACATTGTTTTAGAAGCTAGACTGATTACGACTGCGATACTAGCATTATTAGAAGGCTACATTGGTGATACATTATTTCTAACTAACGATAAAGTTGGCTACATTTATATAGCAAAAATAACATAGTAACAATACAACACAAAAAAATGTTTGCCAGTGTTATTCTGTCGAATTCTCGAGAAAATGCCATTAATTATGCTGTAAAAATATATAGTTTTTTTATTGTTTAAAAACTATGCAAGGATTTTACTAAATGTGTCATTAATAGATAACTATGTACAATAATTTTAAGTTGCCTTATTTAATAGTTTTTCAGATTTCCCCATCCCAAACCAATCAATTATTCAATTAGTATTCGACCGATGTAGGACAATTTGCGTGTTTTGATGTTTAATTCTGGGGGATTTTTTTAAATATAATTTCGGTCCCAAATCTATACGTCTTTCGTATTGCTCCTTGGAACCACGAGCTCCGTTGTTGTGTGTTTCCTTGTGTCAAATGGTTAATTATTAGTTGACATAGTGCTGATCAATTTTATTAAGATTTTCTAGATTTTTGTTTACGTGGATAATAACCCTTTTTATGTGATTTTGACGAATACCAAGTACATTACTTTTTGCAGAGCTCAGCGCTCAGTGTCCATCATCAGGGCAGACGATCGATATTTTAGTGCTGTTTGAAACGATGACTAGCGTAATACCAATGCCATAATACCCCAAAAATAAATCACTACAGTTCATTTGGCCGTGAAAATCTAAAACCATGTCTAATATTTTTATAACGTAAGTAAGCTTTTGATGGTAGTGTAACAAATAATAAAATCAAAATAAGAAGTTATGTAAATATTTATTATATATATTTACTTTTTGCTTTTTTACACATAACTTTTTAACACATATCTCTTTTAATGCATATCTATATTAATACATATTCTTAATGCATGTCTCTTCTGATTCATATTCTTCTTAAATAAATATACTTATTATGTTATTTACCCGCCTCGGAACAGACTTTGTCTAGTGAGGCAGGTAAAAGAACAGAAAATTGTAAATCTACCAATTTATATTAAATAAACGCCCGGGTTGCCGGCACTGAAACTGAACTGAACTGAATATTTACCAATATAAACAGACTTCTACCAATGATAAGTTCTAAAGAACTAAACCAAAATAAAATATCAGCCACTGCGTGTTGCTACAAAACAATTTGCCACCCGATAAAACCACCAAATGAAGGCGTATGGCTTGCCGTATGCATACTTCAACGATAGTCGTTGACCCAATATTATTACAAAAATGAAAAAAAAAGTTTCACACAGTGATTAACTGATTAGTGACAAACTTAACAATGCAGACGACAAAAAGATGAACTTACGAAGGAACCACCTAAAATACGTACCACAACTACAAGGTTTACAGCAGTGACTCTCTCAACATTGCAGATTAGTTTTAAATAATTTAATTACCATCTATACAATCTACTTCATGTAATTTACTTGCTAATCATTTGCTAGTGATACCTGTTGCGACTTCTTAAAACGTTGTGTTACTCAAAATAAATATTTTAACTTAAGTTCTTTTTTTTCAATTGAAACTGAGATTGCATGGTACGGGTCATCTCTCTCGCCTCTTGACACTGACGGCTGAGATAAATCAAAGGATGTCATGGATATGGTTACGGCGGTGGCTTCAACAAAGGAAGGGCTAAATCATCTTTGTCAATAGCAGCGCCTGTGAAGGATGCATTGTCCGAGTCAATACACCCATGAGGAATTCTTATTGCCTGTAGCCAATACCAAACAGACGATGTGCGAACGGTGTCCCGCAAGGAACGGAGTTGGGGCAAGTGATGATGACATTTCTTAAGAGTACATACCTAGATTCAAAATATAGCATTAGGAACATTTAAAGAATTTCTATTTGTATGGTATTTTCGGTGTCCCACAAGGAACAGAGTTGAGACCCGAGAGTGATGACATTTCTTTAAAGTACTACATAGATTTGAACTTTCAAGGAAGATCATATTTTATAATGTTTCCTTTTATTGTTTTACGGTGTACTGCAAGGAACTGAGTCAAGTCCGGAGAGTAAAAGTACTAAATTAAAAAAAAAATTGATCATTTATATTTTTATTCGTGTTTGTTTTAATAATTAACATTTAATAAACAAACCTTAAAACCGACCTTACGTTGATACAGACATCGTCACGATAGTCGAGTTTAGGATTTAAAAAATTGGTAAAGCTCCCCAAGTGACTAAGTCAGTAAGGTGAGAATGGATCGTTTCATGTTCAGGTCGATATTTAGTTTACGTACTGAAATTATCGAACACGGTCATAGAATCCATTTGAAAATTATTCCGATTGCATTCATAATGTTCATACCATTCAATATGTTCGACTTACCATCTAAATCTGACCACAAAACCGTAAAGTTTCAGTGCCTGTAATAAGTCTCAACAAATCGCAAAACAGAAAATAAAAAATATAATTTTTAGGCCCAAAAATTGATTCAATATTCTAAAAACACACTTTGACTGCATTTTTCCGATGTAATTTTCTTATTAACCTCCAGTCTCGTGTAAAAAGGTAAAAACTCCACTATATCTATTAATTTGGGAGGCGGGGTGTGGGTACCGCCGCTCTGCGAACCATTTATAGGATTACCAACACCCCTGCAAATGAACAGCTTACATAGAACAAACACAAGACTGAAACAGTTGTTTCGGAAACTGTCAAGTTGCTTTGGATGCATTGTTAGAATAGTTGCTAGAAAAACGTGCCCCAAGTGGTTAGCTACGTTTGATGACTTAACAGGAGTGAGGTTCGTTTAGGTCATGGCGGCGGCTGTGTTTGCCCACATACTGCGTGGCGGGCCGTGGTAGAGGATGGTGGAGGGTGGACTTTTATTTATTTATTTATTTATTTAATTTCAACGGTATAAACATACCATAAACAATATTTACATTTCACATTAAAAACCAAAAGCATATATTAGGAATAATTAAAAACAAAAAAGAGAATGACAATTGATTGTGGCATTTGATTGTGAAATGACATACGAGATATGAGCAAGAGATACAAGTACAAACAAATTTTATAGTACAAATAAGGTAAACTTAGATTAAATTAATATTGGTTGAAAATATATGATAGCATAGCCCTCTTGTACCTACTTTCCGTGCAGTTAAATATATCCGCCACATCTGCGTATCTATTACTAACTGCATGCAACCTAGGTACAAGTGAGTTTTTGGAATACTCAGTCCTGGTGTTGTTGCATTTAAACAGAACTTTGGAACGAGTTGCTCTCGTAGGTATATGAAATTCAATGAGGTTAGTTAAATCGGAACTGTCTATACTACCATTTACAATTTTGAACATAAATATTAAGTCGGATATAATTCTTCGATCTGAGAGTTTTAATAAATTTAGTCTTTTCATCAAATAATTATAGTTAATGTTTTCAATGGGAATACCGAGTTTAAAATTAATGTGTCTTAGGAATTTATGTTGAATTATTTCGATTGAATCTGAATGTAATTTATAATGACCTCTTCAGCCTGTTTCTCTACCATTGCCTTGCACCGCATATCGCCGACCCCTAATTCCTACCCACCCATCATGCCTTTTTCCTTCCCAGAACTTCTTCTCCTTCCTTTCCATTAAAAGACCCTCCACCCAGCATTTCCCATAAATGACATAATCTCTGAGTGAGTTTTTCCTCAGGGCCGTTTGGTGCATTGCATTCATTACTTATGTACCTATCCCAAACATAATTCTATCTAGAAAATACTTTTATTCCTTATCCAAATTACCGAATGCGTTGCAATAATATGTCAAAGTATTTGTTGATCTCATTCTGTCAACATCTGTGTCGGGAACTTATGAAAGTGAAAATCAATCGTGAGCTCAATTTGGAAGTGAGAACCAGCTGATATTTGAAAGGCCAAGGAAGAAAAACGGTAAGTCAGCATCCTCTCTTATCCATTTTTCTTCCGCCTTGCGCCTTGCGGGAACCGATTTCTGTTCCCAACACCGCCCAAAATTATTTTTTTAAATACAAAGTTTTTTTTATTGATAAAAAATCATAATAAAGGGGATTTCCAAATGTTGCTTTCATAATACCAAACTATTCATTTTTTTAAGATTTTCGAAGAAATTTACGTTCGCAGACCACTGTTGAGTGTAAGACAAGCCATATTTGAGAAAGTATCAAAACATGAAAAATACGTAATGATTCAAAACTCAGCGCCTCAAAACTATTATTAAAACAAGGATTGCTAATTCCGTTTAAGCACACACATTTTATTTATTGTCCATTGTAGGGCTCGCAGTGACATCGTTCCTTCCTGTGGTCGGCGCAGTGAGCCCTGCTCTATGAGAAAACTTGAGACTCTGAGCTGACGCCTTTGAGATAGAGCCGCGACCGCGAAGTGAATCAGCCAGGCGTGCTGTGAGAATTCCTACCGAGTATTGGCGGTATCTGCAAACAAATTCCTGAAACAATCAGAGGAATGAGATGCACCGTGTCAGAATATGACAAAGATTTTAAAAATATGATGTGTCGTATAATTGACGTGAAAATGAAGTTTTAATTTATATGTTCAAGGTTCATAGGTGGAAAAAAGAAGAACACAAGAATTAGCAATGAGGGCGTTTCGTGACCTAAAATTCTGAACATTTTGAAATCAGACAATGAAATGAGACAGAGCGGGTACTAAATGGACTCGAATCAAAAGGCACCAAGTTTCTAGCGACTTTGATTTCTATTCATATCTATGGAAGATACTTCTAGAATTCTTTTTTCTTCTATGGTTACACAAGAAAAAACAAAATGGTTTATAGCGGAGTGCATTGATCAGCAAAATGGTCAAAAGAAATAGTTCTAGAAAGGCTCTAGAAGGATTCAGAAAGGCTCGCTTAGATGGTGTGGGCATGAAGAGAGAATAAAAGGAATGTAATGAGAATGTATGATGCAAATGTGAATTATAGAAGAAGTAGGGGATGCCCGTGGAAGTCATGGTCAGACAAATCAATCAGGCATCGTGAATCAGATACCTGTTTCGGCCCTTGTTAAGAGTCAGAATAATAGAATATATATGAGAATATATAGAGTGTATATGAGACGGTGCAGAATGCGATGTGAATGAGGCAAGGAGTGTATGCCAAGACCGAGTTGTTTAACGGTCCTTCCTCACTGCCTACCCCTGCAGAGAAACGGCGTAATGGTCAGTTAGTTAGTAACAGCTATTATAATATGCACACGGAGAAAAATGTTATTCTAAAATACGATAATTTTATTCGTAAAAACGGTTAAAAACGGGACTGAAGTTCTTACGAACAAATTAACAGTGTTTCAATGTTTATTGGCGGGAAAATGTAAGAAAAATTTGTTATACCAACTTACTTATACCAACAAATTATTCTTACATATTCCCGCCAATAAACATTGAAACCCTGTTAATTTGTTCGTAAGAACTTCAGTCCCGTTTTTCTCCGTGCACTTTCATAAGCAAAGGATGTATATTTTGCGATTTTTATGGTAGTTACTTTCTTTCCATCCGTTTTTAAAATAGATTTATTTCCTACTTGGTACCCGTGGAGTATTACGCCATGCAATCTTTCGCAAATGTTTCTTGTTCTGAGGATAATAACATTATTTTATTTTATTCGTAACGTCGGACGCAAAGCTGAATTTGTAAGGTTCACAAAATATCACACAATGAAACCAGTTGAAACCCGACAAATTTTAATAACATCATTCATTAACAGTTGTGAAAACAGTGTCTACTTGCATTTATGACAATGAGTGTACAAATTTAACATGCTTAGCTTATCTTAATACCATTTTGCAATTTAATCATCATACAAATATCCACAACGTAAGCATTAAGATGACTTAATCGAATCATTCGATTATAAGATTATTGGAATGTCATCGGTGTAGGCACCGGTATTGTGTGCAACTCGAGACTGTTCCCACGAAAGTAAGAGAATAATTTTAATTTATCGGCGGTTATACCATGTCGTTTAGTCGTTTACGATAGGTGTTTGGCCAATAACAGAACGTTGCTTGTATTATTTATTGAAATAACTTTTAGTTCTGTAGGCAAAAAATAATCCGCTGAATTTTGTTTTATGTGAATATACGAATGAGAGAAGCACTGTTCTAAACCAGTGGGTCGATGACGTGACGCCCAAAAAGTGAAAATTTTATGAAGGGGTAAAAAATTAAATTCATGGTTGCAGAAAAGAGAGTGGAATTGAGATGGATTGGGACCTGATTTTTTTTTATCTTAAGTGAATATTTACAGGTAAATTAATAAAATGTTAATTAACCTAAATTCATTTAGAAATACTGGAGTATTTGACCTTGGACTCAACAAAAATCCCGGAATTGCATGGTTAATATTGGCGTGTTACCTACAGTACTGCACTGTTGTACTGTTGGACTGCCATTCCAAAGGTCGCGGGTTCGAACCCGGCGTGCGCAAATAAATTTTATTTAATTGATTTGTGTTATTTCACAAATAATTATTTAAAATAATATTAGTATATTTGCGGCAAGTTCCAGAGTGGAAGATACTTTTAGTATCGCCCTGGTAAGACTTTTCTGAATGATGAATTGAAACGTTGCTTTAAATGGCTTCAGCCGTATTTAGTGACTAGATCTGAATAGCCAAGTACTTCCCCACCTTCCTCTTCCTCGTCTCCTTCCCTTCCCCACTTACCTTCAGCCTCATAACATACCCCAATTGGGGTTGGCATAGTCTCACTGGCTCCAGACGGGAGCACTTGGGACCCTTGTGAGGTATTCACTATGAAAATAAAAATAAAGGGATATTCTGTTATTTTATGTAAAATTTTGGTGATATTCCAGAACATGAGGCAGCTATTTACATATTGGTTAATACTAGTAATGTGTTAATTTGGGAGGTGGGAGTGTACCTTTAGGTTCTCTACGTTTGGTGACTTAGCAGGGGTGCTCAAGTTCACGGGGTGAAGCTTGTCAAGGTTTTGGTGCCGGAAGCGCCTATCCACAAATTGCGTGGTGGGCAAGATAGGGAGAGGTCGGATTGGGGAGACTGTTTGACCTCTCCAGCATGTCTCTTTCGCATCGCATCGCCTTACCAATAGTGGAAAGGATGGGATACGGCATTCCTTTTTCCTTCCCAGAACCTCCTCTCCTTCATTTCATTAAAAGAACATCACTATCTCCAAATCAACTACAATTGTTATTTATAATTAGCGGATTAAAGTCACGCTACACTTCTGCTAGCAAATTAAAAAATCACATCTAAAAAATGAAATAAAAATATATTCGCTTTTGCAAGATCATTGGACAACATCTTTTTTTAATATTAACTCCATACAGGAGGCCCTGAGGAAAATAATTTCCCTCAGGGCCTATGTCATCTTTGAAGATGCTGCGTGAATGGTCTTTTTGAGGAGAGGAAGGAGTAAACATGGGTCTTGAAGAGACCCATGTTGTAGGAAGAAAGAAACACAGAGGCCGGCAAATCGTTCCACAGCCGAGCAGTTGAACTTGAACTCATGTGACAAATGTCAACCGCGTACATATGTTGGGCGAGCGTTTGGCGTGTTTCCCGACTATGCACTGGTGCCGAGGGGATCAATCAGGCTAGTTCCTCGGAGCATCTTCCATTGAAATCCCGGTAGAACACGGATAGCATTCCTACCTACTGTGCTCTAAAGATTGCAATCCGTTTGTTAAGATGGGAGAATCTATCAAACGGACCGCCTATCTATCGATGGGAGAATCTATCAAACAAGACTTTCCGGAATAAAAAAAAAAGAAAAGGTAGTTTATATTTTTTAAACGCACCATGCGAAAATCGAACAACCCCATTCCGATCCATGTTTCAAAGTTACGTGCGTATGCCAATTATATATTACGCAGGTTTTACCAAAGATTGTGCAACATTATTCTCAAATCCAAGATCGTTCATTAAGCGTATCTCAATTAATTCCGTCCCTCGGTGTCAAAATATAAATCCTCCGTAATGGCCGCTTATCCTTCAAGGGGAGTCCATCCAGAGTGACCTTCCCCTTTATTCAGTGACACTTGACGGGTCACCACATAATAAGGGTGTAATTAACAGCCCTAACCCTCTTAATTCCAAAGAATTACTGCCCCCATTTACTTCTGGGAAAATGGGGGCACTTTGGAAACAAGAAAATAAATCTATTACTTTGAACTGTAACCAAATAAATGTAGTCATTTTATGGTATTTTTTTTTTTTTATTCACCAGATTTACAGGAACGGGTTTAGTTTTTCCCATAGAAAAAACTAAACCCTTTCATACACTTTTCCATATAAATGATCATCTAGTAAATCCACGTTATGCAAGTGTATTATATAAGTATAATTAATACAAAACAATACAAGAACAACACGTTAATCTACCAAACTATTAAATGGGAATATAATTCACCGTCTCCAGATATTTTCATATCAGAGGGTTCGGCTCTGTGGAATTCCTAATTTGACCGATAAATCCTACTGATCCCTCAATATAAATATTTAAAAAATCTTTCGTAATTCTACATGTATTTAAAATGACTGATTTTTGCATTTTTATATACAAATTCTTTGACAAATCTAATATGCCTAAATTTTTAATAAGAGAGCTAGGTATAATGCCAGTAGCCGAAATAACAAAAGGTAATATTTTTATAGTCTGAGAATGCCAAATTCTTTTAATTTCATTTCCTAAATCTGTATACTTTCTTATTTTTTCAGAAACAGATTTTTGAATATTACAGGAATTTGGAATAGCTACATCAATAATATAAGTTATTTTTTTTTAATTTTGTCATGTAAAACTATATCAGGTCTATTATGACCAATTGGTCTGTCTGTTAGTATAGTTTTATCATAGTAAATTTTAAAGAAATTATTTTCTAAAAATGAATTTGGTTCGTATTCATAATATGGTACTATATTATGACAGTCAATCAAGTTATGTTTAATTACCAAACTTTGGTGAATTATTTTTAAAACCTGATTATGCCTAAATGTATACTCAGACGGCGCTAATATAGAACATCCTGATATATATATTATTTGTACGATTTATATTATATCAATATACCTAACCATGTAATATTTTTTACATATACCTACATTACAGAATATGATCATCATCAAAAAAGCCAAAGATGCAAAATCTCGCATAATCATAAATCCAGAGCAAAGCGAATAGAAAAGCTAAATATACCCAAGCGTAATTCTACATTTGCAAAAAGAAGCTCTGTATTGTAAAGTAATAAGACAAACTCCCACCCAGTATCAAACAGATAAGAACAAATCATAGCTACATTTTAAGTCCATAAATTTTGGCTTGTCGGAAGGAATTGTCGGAAAAAAAATGACTAATATAAATAAAAATATCGTCATAGAAGTTACTGAAAAAACCCTACACAAATCATGAATTTGAATCATAAAAGTCTCTGAACACCATCTCTCCAAAACCTATTTCCCCTGAGTAAAGAATCTCCTAGTGAGGAAGTCTATGAAATATTATCCCACATCTCTTTTATTTCTAGGTTTCGTAATTATAGGTATATCTTCTGAAAATGTCAAAAATTATGTTATACAATCAGGCATTCTAAAACAATTGACATATGTACATTTACAGCAGGTCGATCTAATAGAATGTAAATAGTTAATAAGTATTACAAACAAGGTGTTAAGGTACGTACTTGACTTACTTTAACCAGTGATTCCTGACATTATTTTGATAAAAAATGTAAATGAAATGTTGACTTTTTTTATCAATTTTTTTTTTTCTTCAAAATCACACAAAAAAAATTCTTCCGCCTGACATCACTGGTCATTCAGCCGAGTAACCGCTCGATCCCAAACCCCGCCCCCAAATGTCCAACATTTACTATTTTTTTATGGTTTTGTAGAAGAAAAATAAACATAACAAATTTCACCGGAGACCCAAATTTCATTTACACTTTTTACTCCAAATAATTTCAGGAATCACTGGTTAAAGTATGTCAAGTACGTACCTTACACCCTGTATATTAAAATATTTGAACTATAAGAACTATCAATGAAAGGGAAAAAACCTTTAGTACCTACCTTTTTTGTATTTCTTGGGAATTAACTATGTAACAATTTATTTATTCATTTCTATGCTCTTACATACAGTTTATAAATACAATGACGTTAGGTCGAAGTAAAATAAAAAAAATATTAGGTAGTAGAGTGAAATATGATCGGCAACAGTATGTAAATGGTTAAAACGAATGTAGTTATGTTTTGTGAACACCTCACTAGGAGAACCTGTGCTGAGGTGTTCGCATGTATTATTATGCCGTCATAAGTGGTAGCACAGTATCCCAAGATTTCCTAAACAATTTCTAGACATTTTGTTTTGGCGAGATTTATTTCACATATACATTTGTAACTTTTTTTTTATTTATCTGCTACCGGTTTCAACACATCCGTGTCATTTACTAGCAAACTTAAAACTAAAACTAACTGTAGTACTCTGATAGTGGAAATAAACCTTAATATGAAGTTAATGAGAAACATGGAAAAAATTTTTTTTTTATTAAATTTGAAATGAAAATAAATTTATCGTAAAGTCCGTAAAATATTATAAACTAGGAAATAAGCAATCAAATAATAAGATTAAGTGCAAACAAATGATAAAATTATACAGTAATATGTAGTGCCATTGAAACACAGTATAAAAAGAAGGCCGTAAGAGGAACTGTACTTGAATAATTTACTTAAGGACGTATGAAACTCCGAAGTAGGTACTGGAGCAACGGATGACTTCAATCTGAGAAATTAGCATAGATATTTATTTTATACCAAACAGAATAACTTGGCGTACGTTTTTTAACGTTATACCAGAAAGTAACTTTTGATTTATACGTGATAGAAACAAATTAATGGTTAAACTGGACAAGAAATCCGTTACAATTTTTTTAAATTTTATAGGAATAAGTATTGCAGTTAAACCCATCGACGATATAATTAATCATTGATAACTATTTATAATTCTAATTGACACATGAAACAGAACACGACACAGTAAATTAAAAAAGGTAACGGTCGCAACTGGGAATCGAATCCACGATCTCTGTCTTACCGAGACAATGCATCTAACCACCGTACTATGAGAAAAATTAGTTAGGATTATTGTTAATCTCAAATTGAAATATGAAATCGAAAAAAATTAAGGTCCCAATAGCCGAGTGGTTGGAGATTTCTTCGATGATTAAAAGTTATACATTTTATGGAGAATTTTGGTGTTATAATAGATACTTATCTTATAGAGGCTAGTTTTTTTACATTAGCTCCACGCGAGAGGCCCTGAAGAAAATAATTCCCCCCAGGGCCTATATAATCTTCGGGGACGCTGTGTGGAGGGTCTTTTTAGGAATGGAAGGAGAGGAAGTTCTGGGAAGGAAAAGGGTATGAGGGATGGGTAGGAATCTGGGGGTCAGTGAGTCCAGAAGTGTAGGAATGAATCCACACTCCCACTGTATTGCAAGGCGATATTCCGAGAGAGCCCTGATGGAGAGGTCAAAAGGTCTCCCTTAACCGGTCTCTCGAGACCGCAACGCAGTTGGTAGGTAGACGCATCTTCCGCCAAGATCCAGACAAACCTCACCCCTTGAACCCGGACACCCTTGCTAAGCCACCAAACCTAGCAAACCACTCGGATGACCTATGGCATGGGTATTGGTTATGCAATAAATGGTTGCCGGGGTGGCATTATCGGAATAATCTTCAGTGTGCAGGCTGCATCTCAGAACAACTATATAGTATAATATATACACATACATTGACATTTTTGATGATTTAAAATAAAAGTGTTTTAATTGGTCTACTGACTGGTTTTTTACACATTTTAAAACGATGGGCATTTTTACAAGGTGTCGCCAGATTACCAGTTGTATTTGAGTATTTTGCGTCCATGGGACGGAGCTTAATGGAAAAGGCGCGTTCGTTATCGGAGTGTAATTGTTAGGGACCTTTATAGGGGAAACCGTCACACGGATTAACTGAAATGGATATTTAGTGTGGACCACTAATTTCATATTAACGAAGGGACTCCTTGTAAGATAAAAGAATATGCTTTTTGATATGAGACGTCGGTAACTATTTATAAAAATAAATATGTTTAAGAACATACCAAATATGTAACTATAGATTAATTAACATGTTTTCTTCAATTATAGTTTAATATTATATTCATATATTTTTTAATACGACATATCACTAGAACATGTAAAAAGAATCAGTAAAATTTACGAAGAAACTTCTAAATTGAATATGGATATAATAATAATACACGGAGAATATTTTTATTCTAAATTACGATCGTTTTATTCGTAAAAACGGTTAAAAACGGGACTGAAGTTCTTACAAACAAATTAACAGTGTTTCAATGTTTATTGACGGGAAAATGTAAGAATAAACATTGAAACCCTCTTAATTTGTTCGTAAAAACTTCTGTCCCGTTTTTAAGCGTTTTTACGAATAAAATGATCGTATTTTAGGATAACATTTTTCTCCGTGCATCAGCATGCATAAGTAAATGATTACCTGCCTTTTATTTGGAATGATAACTATTATTTACAAGGAGCGGTTGTGACAAAGGTCGCAGTAATATGTAACGTCATACCGTAATTTCCCTTTTTCTGTCTTCTGCCTTCTGCCTTCTGCCTTCTGCCTTCTGCCTTCTGCCTTCTGCCTTCTACCTTCTGCCTTCTACCTTCTGCCTTCTGCCTTCTGCCTTCTGCCCTCTGCCCTCTGCCCTCTGCCCTCTGCCCTCTGCCCTCTGCCCTCTGCCCTCTGCCCTCTGCCCTCTGCCCTCTGCCCTCTGCCCTCTGCCCTCTGCCTTCTGCCCTCTGCCTTCTGCCTTCTGCCTTCTGCCCTCTGCCCTCGGGCCCTCTGTCCTCTGCCCTCTGCCCTCTGCCCTCTGCCCTCTGCCCTCTGGGACGTTTATTTTCTAATTTAATCTGCTCCATGATTGAACGGAAATTAGTTAAAAATAACAAGTGCCTAGCCATATTTTTTTACCAGCAAAGCAAAGAGGGTAGTAGGTACTGTACATTTATGTGATATCACATTATACATGGTGTAACAGCAAGAACCCGAGATTATTTAAAAAAAAAAATCATCCTGAATCGCTGGTGAAAAGCCTTGTACGTTGTGTTACACCCTGTATACTTCATTAGAGGTACTTTCATCATATTGTGTAGTTTTGTAGTTTATGTCAGTATTTCTCCACAAGACCATACAAAATAATCGTAATAATAATTGCCAATAAACAAGCGAATTAATACAAGCCACCATTCCCAAGATAACCCATTCCATTGATGTCTTTGTCAGTACAAATGGATTAAAAGCGATGCGATAAATTAATCTATTTTGACATCCATAAAGATATCACTAATTCACTAATTGAACGGTCCAGGAATGCTCTTATGTTTATCAAACGGTGAAAAAAGATGATGGTGACTGGAGACTGGAGTTGCTACTTCTAAATTTGTCTCTCGAGAGGGTCCACGTGACCAGCCACTTGAGACTTGAGACCACGTTGATCTGAACTAATGGACCCAGGCTGCTTCTGGAGATCGAGCAGAGACGGATTGGATACTTTTAGACAATCATTTTACTATAAAGATAGACGATCATGACGTTATTGATGAAAATATTGAAATACGTTATGAGTAATTCTAATTTGCGTGGAAATAAATTCCGTAGTATATTGCACGAACATTGGTTTTATCCTACACTTTTATCTGACGGCCGGCGCAGTCCAGCGGTAGAGCGGTAGCGTTATTTCACAATTAATTATTTAAAATAATATATAGTATATTTGCGCAACGTACCAGAGTGGAAGATACTCTTAGTATCGCCCTGGTGTAAGACCACCATTCAGAATTGAAACAATAATAATAATAATAATTGGATAATTTGTATAGCGCCGTTTTTGTGAGAAATCACCTCAAGGGCGCTGTACAATTTAAAATAAAATTCTTAGGCTATATTTAAGTTTATTATTTACAATTGTATACAGAAACATACTTACCTGGTCGGTCACTTCTGATAAACACACTTAAATAAGAAAGTTTATGCTTGGAGAAGATACCAATTTGCACGCGGAGGACATTATATTGAAAACACTGGACTTTGCATGATTTTACATTTACTGACCCCATCACTTTTGGTATTCACTTATAAGAAGTATAATGCCAAAGGTGAGTTAATACTTACTTTGAAAGACTTGAGAATTTAATGATTCTTTACGACTTGAGAATTTTCATCAAGTGACTATTATAAAAGCTTACAAAAAAGAATTAGCTCATATTTTCACAATTAGTTATTTACAACGTCACGGGCTGTGAATGTGAAAGTGAGAAGGTTTTGACTTTATGGATAAGACAGTCACAGAACGTTGCTTGAAACGGCTTTAGCCGTGTTTAGTGACTAGATCTGAATAGCCAGGTACTCCCCCACCTTCCTCTTCCTCGTCTCCTTCCCTTCCCCACTTACCTTCAGCCTCATAACATACCCCAATTGGGGATGCCATAGTCTCACTGGATCCAGACGGGAGCAGTTGGGACTCTTGTGAGGTATTCTCTATAAAAAAAAAGACTAGTTTGAGAGGTCACTCGTAGATGGCACTAGATAGTAGTATATTAGGTTAACGGGGTTATCCGAATATGGCTGATAGCTATCGGTAAAGCAGGGATCGGCAGTATAATAAATAGTGTTGTAACCTGAAGATTATATCAGACCTCAGAAGAGTCTATTCTGGAAGAGCTAGGCATCCGCAATAGGCTATTAACTATCTGCAAACAACATATTTTAAGGTACTTTGGATACTTTTCTGGACACTGAGGACTCTAACATGGAGAAACTCACAATCACTGGCAAAGTGGAAGATAGAAAAAGCAGAGGAAGGTAAACCAATGAGTGATCAAGTATCACTGGCGTCCGGTAAGTCAGTGTCCAGTGTCCATAGCTCTCCATGCAGCGCAGAACTGCGAGGAGTAAAGGACTCTTGTCCAACAAGAAAATTGGAACAGTGGTCCCAATCCTCCGTAATGAGGAATCGACTTAAGAAAAATATTAGAACTCATTGTTAATCTATCACAAAATTAAGTCCCAAGTATTTTGTTGTCCCGGATTTTTATTTTTTCATCACTCTTTAAAGAGGCATTGAGAGTCATGGAACCGCGCCTAGCATGTATATATATATATTAATATTAAGACGATCCACTAATCCTTGACTCATTCGGAATCGGGTGAAGTGAACGATTTTTGGGCGTTTACCAATAAAAACCCTAATCTCTAGCCAACAACAGTATTTAGTTTATTTATTTATTTATTTTTATTTATATATTACAAACAATACAATCCAAGATGATCCTTTGTCTGTCCAACTGGGAAGGATTCCCGTTTCAGGACAGCCAAATTGTGTTTTAGTACATATTCTTACAATGGAAAGGAAGTTATTCTGCAAGTATATTTTTACAGATCAAGGCATGTCCGTTCGCCCTGAATTTTGGGCGGCTACTGAACGACGCGCTAAAATCCTTCTGTACATGGCAGTAGGATGAAATTCGCAGTTACAAATTCGTTGGGTATCGCCTGTTTTAATTCGCTGAAAAGAATCGTCACCAAAATGAAAGTTTTATTTTATTTTGTGAAGTTCAGCAACAAATATTGAAATGTTTTCCGAGCACTCTCTAAGAAACTTAATTAGCTACATTATTCAATAAAACCATACTAGAAAAAGGATTTGTAAGTAGAAGATTTTTCACTTTAAACCGTTTTTTATAGGTCTGACACATTATTTTTTTCTAAGCTTATTAAAAGGCTTATCAAAAAATTAGTCGATTACTTCGAAGGCCAAAATGTGTTCCTACTCATAGTATTTAATTGAAGCATCCATAGTATTTCTGAGCGATCAGATTTTCAAAACAAAACACAAGATTTTGTATTTTTTCACTTGGCTTTATCTTAATCTTTACTTTAAAAAAGTAAGTCCACCCCCGTTGGCTGCACACCGCAGCCTATCAGTTCCGGTCACGTGAGGATGCAGAATCCAAAGATAAATTTCAAGTGGACCACTGCCCACTGGCCACTAGGTAGGTACCTACTTTAGAGGCGGCAAGGCGTATGGCAGTCACTGCTTTATGGATGATGATAAAATTACATTATTAATAAATGCTGAAGTACTATTTACAAAATGCCAATCCGTTATCTCGTACTATTTTTTTTTTTACATTATCTCCAAATAGGAGGTCTTGGAGTAAAAAATTCCCTCACGGCGTATGACATGTTTGGGGATGCTAAGTGGAGGGTCTTTTTAGGGAAAGTAAGGAGAGAAAGTTCTCGAAAAGATAATGATGTGAGGGTTTAGTAGGTATCTATCTGTATCACCTGTAATGCAGTAGGTGGATAAAAGCATTCACTGCCAAGTCACACAGACAAACCTCACCCCATAAACACGGTTTCCCCTGCTAATTCACAAGTGCTAAGAAACAATTATGGTGACCTATGGCAGAGGTGTTGGTTATCCAATAAATGGTTCCCAGGGCGGCGGTACTCATACCCACCTCCCAAATTTAAACCTATATAACTTGTTACTATGTAGATTGACTATTCTTTTTGTAATGAAGATTGATCCCGATTGCCAGCTGCAGTTGTAAAATGTATATAATAATCGTTATGTCACCATGACAAGTGACATAAATCTAGTAGGTATTATTTTGACAATCCCTTTCAAATAAGTGTTTAAAAGAGAAAAATCACTATTTCAAAATTATTATTCGATTAAAAATTGTATAGGTACCACCAGGGGACCTTGTATTTTGGAAGCATCTCTCATTCTAAATTTTAAACTTTAGCGAAAATTCGTAGACCAATTAAGTAAAGATGTGAATAGTTTTATCAATATCTACTACTTACATGCAAATTTTCACAAAACACTTTTACAAATACAAATTATTGTACAAAGTACACATCACTATGGAGTAGGGAGTGTTTTTTTATATTCAATAAAATATTGTTGCTAATATTTTTATTCATAAAAAAAAACCTGTCTGGTTAACATTGATTTAAGTATCTTAAATTCTCAAAAGTAGTCTCAATTCAAACTCTCGTTTCCAAAATACGTAAGTATTTTATCGTTTTTTTAGGAAAATAAATAACATCGGAAAAGAAAGTCAAGGCTCAGATCAAGTATGAAGAACTTGCATGTCTATTAATAAACAAATTACGTTCGACTACAACCAGTGCTCAGCAACCGGTGGTTTTTGTTGAGATCCAAAAATATGTCCTTTTCATAAAATCCCTAAATATTTCGTCTTAAACCATAGTGAACTAACTCACTTTTTGAAATTTCCAAGTTAGAGCTTGAAATGAGGGCTCCGTATCATAAGCTAGCTCATCCAGAGACAACCAGTCAGATAAAAACTTTATATGATTGGTCAAGACAGTATTTCTCTGATTAGTTCTCTCTGGCAGAGCTAGATTATGATTTGGAGCATTCTTTTCAAGCTCTAACTCAGAAACTGGGAAAAGTGAGTTAGTTCACCATGGTTTAAAACGATCCAACTGGTTTTTGGAATTTGATTGATAAAAATCATCAGCATTTATTAGTTTGACCATGGTCTAGCAAAATGTATGTCTGCTGCGCTTTCTTTGTGATATTTTGAAAGGTATCCATATTACACAGGTACACCACCAAATGTTGTTTCTTCCAATTTGTTAACCAACACCGCTGCCATAGGTCATTACAAGTGGTTCGCTACGTTTGGTGACTTAACAAGGGTTCCCGGGTTCATCAGATGAGGTGTGTTCAAGATTTGCCTCCAGCCGCGTAGCGGTTTGGGCAGACCCTTTGACCTATCCAACTGGTCTCTCTCGACTCTTTATGTCTTGAGGGGTGAATTCACACCTCCGTCACTCCTGGACACTTCATGGAGTGAGGTTTCGATACACTGAACCCCAGATTCCTACCCACCATTCATACCTTTATCCTTCTTGGAACTTTCTCTCCTTCCTTTCCTTAAAAATACCCTCCATACATCATCCCCAAAGATGATATAGTCCCTAAAGGAAATTATTCTTTTTGATTTTGTAAAAAAAATCACATAAGTATCGAAAGCAGCACAACAACAAGCAAGCAACAGCGCATTATCTAAAACAACAACAATAACATTCGTCAACAAGAGATATTAAAAAAAAATAATGATGGAGATGGGGATGGGAAAATGGAGGGGACCTCAGTGCTCTAGTTACGGCCCTGTACAGAAATAGGATTTATACCATTTAAAAGAAATATGTGGTTAGCCGTTTATCCAATGTTCTTAAAATATAAAAATGAATGTTTAAATCCTAAACCATTCCTCCGATTGCAATGAAACTTGAGGGATTTAAAATAAATGAAACTTGAGGTTTCTATATAAACTAGTGAGCTCTGGCGTTATGAAATTTGTACAATACTTGTAATAGGTGGCTCGCGAGTTGTTTGAAAATTGAGTGGATTTCATATAGTTTAGAAACAATTAATTTATTTAAGTGGCATTTCAACGCTTGCCGGGAACTCACTAGTTAAGTAATAAAAATCTTTTTTTTTGTGTGCTTAGGAATTCTGAGAGGAAAAGGTTGCGGAGTACTGGACTGAATGATACAAAAAGACTTTCTCGAGTACCTTCGTGGTCGGGGTCAATTCATCTTGCGGAAACCAGTCGCAGAGGCAGATAGCGTCCACTCAGACTCCAGTCATCTTAGGAAATCCAATTCCACTCAAATAAATTATTTATTCGTGGATCGCGCACGGAACTGTTGCACACACTCGCAATCTGTTTATATGGTATAGAGTCATCATAATATTTTGTATGTTGAATGATTAATTAACTAAGTTCTAGCTTTGTATATAATGCTTTATTTGTGGATAAAAATGAAAGAGAGAGTGATAATGTAAAGCTTTAGTAATAACTGATAACGTAAATACATAACTGATAGAGGATCTGGTTACATGTTTCAATAGATTACCAGAGGATTTTTAGCAGGACTATAGCAGTACTAATAAGAGAACTACTCTTTTTTGTTACTCTGTATGTATGTACCTACCTGTTAATGTATGTATCAAAAAATTTAGTAAATAATTTATTTTTTTAAATGAAGAAAGACTGGCAAGGGGAAGAACGTACTAATTTAGACCTGTTTTCTAATTACAGCTAAAGCCATTTTAAATGAAGTTCGATTCTTAGAAAACCAAAAAAAAAAAAAAAGAGAAAACACGGTCGCGAGAAATTTGAATAATAGGTATTTTTAAGTGTTGCTGTCGCTGTTGCTCTAATATTGAGCGAAAGGGATAACTGCACCTCAGGCTGATAATAGATACCTAAATAAAATCGTCAAAATCGAGGATCTTCTCCTCCAAAACTGAACCGATTTTTGAACCGAACTGTTTTAAAAGAAAATATTCTATGTTAATTTGTTTTGCTTTTTTTAAAAATACATTGTCTAGTTTATACATCGAAAGTCTGTTGATGGCGTTTAAACTACGCAATTTTAACGTTTTTTGGAGGTTCCCAACTCCTACAAGAAGTAACTTATTAACAAAAGTATTATATTTAAAATAAATTATATTTCAAAAAATGCTTTAATGTCAAAATCCAAAGACGAAATTGGGTAAAACGTTTAAATGGACAAAACGCCAGTTTCCTCTTAAGAGTATCTTACTGAAAGTATTTTCCACTTTGTGATTAATATTAATGATCTATAGTAATTATTAATATTAATAATGATTATTTTATTTATTTTTGGGGTGTTATGCCGTGTTGCGCTACCTCCTTCTTTAGCCAACGTTTTGGGCAGCATTACAGTGTCCATCATCTGCCCTGATAATAGACACTGCAACGCAGTCAGATACTTTGGCTAAAGAAAGAGGTAGCAACACGGCATAACACCCCAAAAATAAATAACAAAAATATTTGTAATGTTCATAACAGGATAAATCCTAGGAAGTGGGTATTAATTGTACAAAGATCTTCAGGTAATTTGTCACAATAACGACATTATGCAAATTATGACAATATTTACACAATTTTATTTTATTATATTTAGGAATCAAAAGGTTGTTTATGTGTTAATTTTCGTGTAAAATGAATATATTATGATACACTAATTAAGTACCATTAATTACCTAGGTACATAAATTAATTATCAAGGTAAACAAACACGTACATATTGGTGCTAAAACAAAAACAACAACAGCAAAAAAAACAGTATATTATGAAAACACTGATAACAGTAAAAATGACTGTCTATAATTTTCAAAATATGGGATGGATTCAGCCAGTTTAAATTTATATATTTTCAAGGCCAAAGTTACATATATACATCTCGTAAGATGTTAAATGTTTTGCAGATAAGTCCCTTTGAATTCCACAAACTTACAGCAGTTTTCTTTCTTGAGAGAGTTTTTCACGTCTTTAAAACAAAATTTATTTCATGAATCTGAACGAGTACCTTATCGTAAACGCCTTAGAAACAGATGTGATAATAATTTATTTTTTTAATAAGAAAGACTATTTTTTTAACTTTTGAAGGTTATTCCCATCAATGTAATATATATATTTATTTTATATTATTTTAATACATTTATTTTCATATTTAAAAAAAAATGGATTATTATTGTTATCTTCTTCTTCAATGATATATTACATTGATGGGATAAACCTTCAAAAGTTAAAAAAGAGAGTTTTTATTATAAAAATAAAAAAAAATAATATTCATTTAGACTTTTACAAAAAGTCAATAGGTGTTCCATAAAAATAAAATCGCATATATTTACACTATCTAGGTAACAAATACATTCTTTGAATACTTGTTTCCAATAATAAAGGTAGCTGCCAATAATATGGCAAAAAAAACATTAGTCGAAGATAATATTGTTAATTCTGAAATATGAAGTTGACAAATACGAAAGTCTCATAATAGGGTGCAATAGCAAAATTATATTTGATTATTTTTGTGTGTCTTGTTTATTTTCAAATTTAAAAAAAAAAGGATTATTATTGTTATCTTCTTCTTCAATGAGATGTGATACTCATCACGTCACTGACTAAAAAAGCCTTTCAACACAAAGAAAATAAGTTGCACTGATAGACTAACAGGCGTGTATAAATTTTAAATCCAGTCTTCAAACTAACTACCTACCTGTCTAAAAAGTATCTAATGATGTCCCTAAGAATCTGATAGTTAAAAATGAGCTATCAAAATCCAAAACCATTTTTCTTCTGGGAGCGTATAACGGCCTCGGTAATATCGACATTATTTGTGTGAAAATCTGACAGGGCGTAGTTAATTACACCAGTATCGATTAATCGATGTTTTAAAAATAAAATGTTACACAAAGATGCCGAAAGCGGACTGTAATAAGAGTAACTTTAAGAGGAACGGCTGCACGACCTTTTTCATAAAAAAATTAAATTTAAATTTGAAGCCAAAATACCCAGCCAAATTGAATGTCTAATTGTTTTTTTTTTATCAAAAGGAGCAAATATCTAGTACCGATATGTGCTACTTTATTTATTTATATTTTATACAATAAAATATAGGCTACTATAGAATTCAATTTTGATACAATTATTATAAATACAGGCTATTTAGAAATGATTTTAGAGGCAAACTTCGCAATTACTGAGAGTTAATGATAAATAGAAAAAAAATAATTTTGGGCCATTTACTATGCAAATTTGGTGAAATATAATTTTTTTTAAATTAAAAACAGCATTTTGATTGGCGTAAATTTAAGTTAAAATGAACGATTTTATTTGTAATACAAATTTGTTGTATATAAATAAAAATTTCTACCTAAAAAAAATTTTTTTTTTAAAGGTTTTACTGTTTATATTATTTATCATTCTTTTTATTTTTTTTATTTATAAAATACATGATATACATTAAAACATTTACATATAAATGACATATTAAATCACCATACTAGGCGGCTGCCTGTTTTATGGTGACCAATTATATATAAGTTTAATTGGTTACTTTATGAAGTCTAGTGTAAACATATATGGATTTAGTATATAAACATGCTTGAAAATTGGAAAAGTTGTAGAAGAAAAAATTATAATGAAGTTGAAAAAACTATAACAGAAAGTATAAAATACAAAAGAGAGAAGATAAATAGTATAAAAAGTATAAAAGAGAAAAGATGAGGAATATAGATTTAACACATATTTTAATTCTTGTTTTATATGTATTCATGCATGCGTGTGTGATTATATGCACACATACATATATGAATACATATAACTATATATTTGTACGCATTCACATGCACATATGTGTATGCACACACATATACACATACACAAGTTCATATGTTTACATATAAACATTAATTTACACAAATATAAACAATGGACACTCTCTTAATTTTAATACAGTAGGTAGAGCAACTCGTTTAATAGATACCATCAACTCACAAAAATATACCACAGTTGCTTCTAAAATTTTGCAAAATTAAATTATTATTTAGTGGCCTTTATCACATAATTTAAAACAAAAATCATTAAAAGATCACATATCCGTACAAGATTAAAAAATATATATTATTCAGTTTGCATCCTCAATCCAAATATAAGTATTGTATGAAAAAGGTCGCGCAGCCGTTCCTCTTAATGGGTTCATAGCTTTTTGGTGTGGATTCCTAGACTGATGCCGGCAGCAATCATTGCTTTTTTTATATTTTTTTTCAAATTTTATTTTTTTTAAAAAAACCGATGTTGTGAGGCTGATGGGTGTGTAGAAGAGAAGAAGAGGAGAAGGGTGACGATGTATCTGGTTATTTATATTTTGTCAGCAAACACGGTTAAAGCCATTTCAATTCATTTGTGTGACCAAAACACAACATTATTTATATTTACGTAAGATTAGTGTTTATACTGCGGAAGTTATTTTTGTTCATGTATTTTATTGTAAAATTCTCACAGCTTGTCGGAACACTTAAAATAATCTATTTTACACATAAATTAATGTCCAATGGGAACACGCGAAAATAACCATTAGGTATAGAAAAGAGGGAAAAAAACCTACACGCTTATTAGAAGTAAGCACAGATGAGAGATTATGAAAAGATCTTCTGATTTATTTAGCTTATTGTTATGTTAAAAATAATGAACATTGAGCAAGTGTCAAATGATGTGAGATAGTCATGTAAAAATAAAATGTGATGTTTGCAATTCTATTTGTTCTCACAGTAGGTTTTTTAATAGTGGGTGTAACCAACAGTAAATATAAGTTTGGTAAATTATTTATGTTAAATTGATTTTACTGTACTTAGCGATTTATTTTTCAATGTACTCGTACACGGCCGACTTCAGTAGAATTTTTAACAAGATTTCCCATTCTTTAAATATTATCAGAACTCTAGCAAACTCGAATCAAGAGTTACTAAACAAGTCACTTAACTGACCGGAGACTCTTATTGACGATCAAAAAGTTGGGAACAACGACCGTAAAGCACAAACATAATATTGTTTACTTTGCTTGCCTATGCAATTGTTTTTAACCACACAAAATGAATAGTGAATTACAGGGATACCCGGGTTCGTCGGGTGAGGTTTGTCTAGGTCTAGATGGCGAAGGCATTCGCCCATCTACTGCAAGGCGGGCCTTCCGGATCGAGGGAGACTGGTTGAGGGAGACCTAGACCTCTCTGGCCGTACGTTTACGACCCATCGCCTTGCACCGCAGAAGTATTGGATTCATACGGACTTCACTACTTGATACATTGACTCCCAGATTCATATCCATCCCTCACACATTTTTTTTCCCAGAAGTTATTCTCCTTCCTTTCCATACGAAGACCTTCCACACAGAATCCCCAAAAATGATATAGGCGTTCAGTTAATTTTTTTAGCACCTCCCGTGTGGATCTAATGTAAAAAAACACATTATATTAATACACTGGAATACGAAATAAGTGAGCTTATTGCATAACGGCAATTCATACCAGCAACCTGTTAGGTTAGGTTGGGGTAAGAAGATTGTAACTACTACCTCCTACCTATGAATTGTAAGTTCCTCCTGTCCTAAAATGAGTTTTGTAACTCATCGGGATTGCTCTAGCAAGAAATAAAAACAATGAAAATGAAAATGAAAAAAAGGCTTCCTCACGGGCCTGTAAGGAATCGTCATAAACAGAGTGCAGTAAGATCTTGCTAATGCATAAGTTAAACTTTAGCTCAAATTTTGATGGCAGAGCGTCTTATAGATAAAATCACTTGCGTACAATTAAAAAAAAAACAAATAAATATTCTTGTCTTAATCGTATTCAATCGGAAGCGATTCCCACAGAAGGTTGTTACGAAGACACTTTGGAATAATATTAAAAGTAATAAGTGGTGTGGCGACATTCAAGTGCCCCGGGGGAGAGATCCGTATCTTTATCCTTCTGAATAATAATTATTGTTACAAATTCAGTCTTCCTGAGAAATATTCGGTCGTCACAAGCGGGCGACTTATGAATATTCAGAGACTAACGTACGACGTATGAAGAACAGAAAATTACACATACAGGAAATGAATTCAGATGAATTATAGAACAAGTGTAGCTAGCTCTTCCCAAAATGTGAAACGAGACATCTTCGTTTGATTGGGAAAGAAAATAATCCCAAAGTAAACGAGGGTAATGATAGGGATTTAAAAACATTATTATAAGGACCGAGTGTTTTACGGAAATCGATCATTAAATAAGTTACTTTTAAAGGTTCTGTGAAAGATCTATTCAAGTAACTGGTTCATAATAATATAAAAGACAACTTTTATATTTTACGTAACATCTCTAAAATTCAAATAAAGACATCTACCATTTATCTATCATTATCTACCCTCGATTCTACCGTCTAAAGATGATAGACTTTGCTTTTCGGCCCATACAAAAAGGACGCCAGGAAAAAAACACTTTTCTACATCGAAAATTGCACGAAATGACTTTTTTAAATTGCTTTCTTGAAGGTGAAAGTTATGTCGGTGTGTTTTTATGATGCGTTTCGTATTTACGTAAACATTCACTGTCAAACATGTATAATTTATCACAAAATATTATTTAAGGAAAAGGTGCTGCTAACTCAATTCTCATAAAGAATTACAAAATTATAAAACCATACCAACATAGCTTCTTCTTTCGAGAACATATTTTTGGTTTTTAAATTAGAATTTCGTGAATGTTTGGTTGTAGAAAAATGTTTTCTCCCGAAACCCTTTTTCAAACGATTTCTGTGGGTAAATACCAGAGTTTACGGGAATTGTCCCATTCACACGTTTCGCATTCGCATGTATCGTAAGTATGTGTGATGACAGACAATGAAATAGGTACCTAATCGTTCCGCGTGTGGTGCAAAGTCTATCCAAAATCGGTGGGAATGCTGTCCTTGTTCTCCAATTCAATAGAAGATGCTCCAAGTAACTAGCATCATTGATCCCCTAGGCAACTCGCGCCCAACATATGTACACGGTTGACGTTTGTCACAGAACGGGTCGTTTCTACGACTCGTCTTGAGTTCAACAGCTCGGCTGTAGAACGATTTGCAAGCCTCCGACAGCATTTCCCCCCTCCGACAACACGGATCTCTTCAAGACCCATACATTTCTTTCATAGTTCACTCAAAAAACCCTCCACACAGCATCTTCATAGACGACATATGCCGTGAGGGAAATTATTTTCCTCAGAACCTCCTGTGTGGAGTTGAAAAAAAAATATCTGTCACTATCTCAATGACAATTTAGTTTTCAAATATTCTTCAGGCCGGTAGATACCATAATACTGATTATTCCGAGTTTACAGCTCGTAGTAGAAACCACGATCATACTAACACCGAAGGGATAAAAATGTAGTATCCAAAAAGGCCGCCATCTTGAACCGGAACCGGAACGTAACAAAGAAATTTACAGACATATGAAATGACAAATTCATTTCATTTATGTAACCCAAGCCAGCAAAAAGAACATTATTTTTAATTATTTCACTTGAATAGTGTTCTGTTTCTACACCTAGTAGCAATATTTTCGCTGTGTATTATTTCACTGTATATTTCTTTTACAAGAAGGTGGTTGCTCTTCACGCCAATAAAGCATGTTTTAAAAATATACAAATGTTGAGGGTTGTCCGACATTTGAATAAAGTCAAGTTTTGTCATGGTCACTTGTCCGAAGTCGGTGCCGGTCTGTTGGTCGAAGGATGCACAGATCGCGAGGAATTAATGTTACTAAAATTAATGTGTAAATTACCCGGTTATATTCCAACCGTATATCATTACACCTCGTTGAAAAAGAAAAAGGCTTGACCAAGTGGAACGGTTTCCTAAATAAAGAACAGGTACCAGATAACTACGAATAGTCATATTTATAAAGTAATTTGTTTTGAATAATATGTTTTTATTTTTAAGAAATACGATACTGCTCTCGACTGTTGTCTATAACTACAGGGTGTCCGATGGTTAAGAGCAGTATCTTAGGGGGTGATTCTACATGTAAGTACAAAAGAAAAAAGTATGAAATTTATTTTCGATATTACGTTTAAAAATATTTTATGTGTTTTATTTACTTGTACTAACGTGTAATTGGATGAAGAATCAACTTCTTGGAAATATTGCTACAAATAAAAATAGTACCTATTTTCGATTATTGACGCCTTTATGTTGTGGTTTACCTTTAAATTTTTCAAATGTTGCTAGCTATCTACCTATATGGAAATAGTGTTATAACTGCCCTTAAACGGAAATTTTCTAGTCGGACAGTCAACGTTTATTTATTTATATGTTTATGTGAATACTGCATAAGAGACCATGACATCCTTAAGGTATGTTGTGAGACTGAAGGTAGTGAAGAGAGGAAGGAGATGTGGGAGAGGAAGGTGGGGAAGTACCTAACTATTCAGATCTCTTCACCAAACTATGACATCCCTAAGGTATGTTGTGAGACTGAAGGTAGTGAAGAGAGGAAGGAGATGCTGGAGAGGAAGGTGGGGAAGTACCTAACTATTCAGATCTCTTCACCAAACACGGCTGCAGCCATTTCAAGCAACGTTTCCATTCTGAATAGTGGCCTTACATAGGATGATACTGAGAGAATCGTCCACTCTGGAACGTGCCGCAAATATACCTTACACTTTTTTAAACCATTAAATTATGAAATAATATCAAAATAAAAATTTCTTCCGCACTCCGGGATTCGAACCCTTGAACTTTGTTTTGCTAGTCAAGAGCCTTCACTCTCCTTTCTCCGTTCTTTCCAAGAGTCCCTCGACCATGAAGGCCGTCAAAATATATAATAATATGTTTTGTAAAATAATTTTTTATATATTTTTACTGAAGGTAGGAAACTCCAGAAGATACTGCATTTAACTCCCGAACACTTGTATTTTTAATTGGTCCCAACTCTCGTACAAAGAGAGTAACAATGAAAATTTAAAAAACTGTTCTTCAATGACATTATGTCACTGTCGTAAATAGTATGCTTAGCTAATGAAATTGTATTGTTCATTAAATTTGTTCCGAAATATTAATTAATTAGCACAGTTTTATAGCAGCGAAAATAATTCAAATATATTACCTAGGTACGTAAATTATATTATTTTTTACGAAATTTTAATTTTAATACTAAGACTTTTTACAGTTACTACTTATCAGGTAAATTATGAACGTATTTTGTTAAAAGATTTCGTTCTCACATCAATAAGATTTAAACGTCTGAGATTATTTTAATTTAACAGTGGGTATCAAAATCAAGTCTCATAATTTTACTTCACTACTTTTACCCATAATTTTTGATAAGTCTTACATTTTATTATTTATTGTTGTGAATATTTAATCATAATGTCGTATTCAAATGGGCTTTTTGCGTCTTGTAATAATCAGAAATAAAATAGAGTTGAATACAATGGAGTACAGTTTTCTATTTTGACATTAAATGGTTAAATTAGTCGTTAAATTTAATCACCTGTGAAATTACAGTCTAAAATCTAGTTTAAAACCGTTTATAGGCATGGAATACCCATTTTAAATTATAAAAATTTTAAGATATTATGATGTATTGCCATAATATTTTCAAAACTGACGAAATAAACGTATAATTTTAATCTCCTTGTCTATATTTTTGGTCCTTTATAATTAAGTTCCCTAAATAATAATTCTTCTGGAGCAATTAATTCGTACACAATGGGATCATCCAGAGTGAAAGATGCTCTCAGTATCGACCTAGTAAAAGACCACCATTCAGTGATGAAACGTTGTTTTAAGATGATACCCGGGTGGTGGAGAAATTGAAAAAATAGATTTTACTCAATTTTTGCTGTCACTGCTCCTCTTACTCCACCGTATATTGAGCGAAAGAGACAATGCACCTCGGGCTACTAATACCTAACTAAAATCGAGGTTTTGTATTCCTTACTTTTCTCCTCCAAAAGTGGACAGATTTTCAATTTTTTTTTTACCAACTACATAAAAAAAAATTATTTTATGTCTGTCCGTTTTGCTTTTTTAAAAAAGCATTGTATACTTTGTATACTGAACGTCTTTTGATGGCGTCTAAACCAGTCAATTTTATTGATTTTTGGAAGGTCATTACTTCTATAAAAAGTAGCTTATAAAAAATAAAAAAAATACTGACACGCTAGTAGTTGATATCTATTTTATGTAAAAACAATATTTCAATAATCACCGCCGGGCATCCCCTTAATGTCTTCAACCGCGTTTTGTGACCAGATCTAAATGAATGCTAAGCCATGTGCTTCCCCATGTTCCTCTTCCTCGTTACCTTTCCTACCCCACTGTCTTCAGCCTCACAACATACACGGAGAAAAAAGATATTCCAAAATGCGATCATTTTATTCTTAAAAACGGTTAAAAACGGGACTGAAGTTCTTACGAACATATTAACAGTGTTTCAATGTTTATTGGCGGGAAAATGTAAGAATAATTATTTGGTATACGCACGAAATTACGTATACCAACCAACAAATTATTCGTACATGTTCCCGCCAATAAACCTGTTATTTTTTTCGTAAGAACTTCAGTACCGTTTTTTACGAATAAAATGATCGTATTTTAGAATAACATTTTTCTCCATGTATCCTGTAATATTGTTTCCATTCAAAACTCTGTGGAAGGCTCTTCTAGTTTTCTTCCTTATTCTATGACAGTAAGTTATATTCACATTTTCACATTGTATGAAAATATTGTTTATAAGAAAAATGTCGCAGTATTCACAATTCTCCTCAGTAAGGTTTCCTGTTCTGAAACCGCCTGAAGCAGTGTTGCCAACTCAATTTTTGAAATAAAGCCAGATGTCACCCGAAAAGGAGCTGAAAATTCTACAAACTTGGGGGGGTGTCTAGAAAAATTCTGAGAAAAATAAGCCTGTTCTTACGTATCTTGGAGGAGGGGGGAACATTTTTACAAATTATTTTTGTTAGTTTTTGGAGCTCACGCCCCCATTTTGGAGCTAAATCTAGCTCTAAAGGAGCTGCATTGGCAACATTGGCCGGAAGCAGTTTAATTTTTAAATTATTTTTTATGTATTGTAATGATTTTCCAGATTTCGTTATATTGTCGTTATACTCTTTGCAAGTTGATGTTGCATAAATAAATAAATAATTTATAATTGAAAAAAAAAAAAATTATGTCGATGCAACGTGGGAAAGCTCATATAAACACCCAATGGTACACAAACATACCATAAGATTTAAAGAAGGAAAGGACCTAAAAACTCCTCGAATATTAAATAAATATGGAGACCGTACTCTTGAACACCTAATAATACCAGTGATTTTTAATAAAATAAATAAAAACTTAAAATTTGAAAAAAATGACAGATTATGCCCTAAAATGATATAAATGTGGTTAGTTAACGAAAACTCCATGTATCTTTAAATTTGTTGAATTGATTATCTTAATGTAGCTGCCTACATATCTTATTCTTAGGCATGTACATTAAAATATATCTTATAGATGTAATTCAAATAATCTAATATTATTATGTGATCTATCCTAATGTTTCCTTAAAACTATATAATATGTATTAACAAATATTTCCTTATGTGTAATATTAAGAGTGATAAATCGTAGAACCTACAGACAAGCTGCCATATGAGAGCTTTGTGGGACTACCCTTATTTTGTACATATGTATTTATACTAAATAAATAAATAAACCGTTATTGAAATTTACTTGTCGGACGCTTTATAGTAGTTTATTAAAAATGAATTTAAGACTGTTGTTTAACACTTTTGTTATACATAATATCTGTGTCTCTTCCAATTTGCACGTTCTACAATTTACATCTTCAATAAATCTTCCAATTTGTCACGCAATAACCGTCAACTTCAAGTAGGGTGCTTTTTTGTGAGATGTGAAATGGGAGGTCAACTAAGCCGCGATGTAAATTCAGAGCTTCAATCGCCCGGTTTCCCGGTTCTTTAGGCCGAGTCGTGGGAAAGAAACCAAAGAAACAGAGTAATTTATTACATTGTGATTATACTAGTTGCTTAATTAAATCTTCATTAATTTTAATAGCGAGATTAACTGATGATTAATCATGATCGATTAAGAAGTCGATTGAAGGCTTAAAAATAGACAGTTTTTTGTAGCACAATTTATTGCTTTTTATATGTAACCAATCTTACTAACTTGCGGCAAAATGATTAACAATTTATAAATCTAACTATTAAATAAACTAGCATATTTCTTCAAACAAAGCCTTTGACAATGTCAAAAAAAAAAACTAGAACCAAAGACCATAATATTTTACTTATCCCTTTCGCTAAAACAGCTTTTGACAAAAAAAAATTTTATCTCATTCTTTTTGCAAAATCTTAACTCTCACAAAGTTTTGAGGGAAATGGAATATTGGCGAAGTCAACAATTTAGATTTTTTGTCTTTAATTTATTTTGATAAAAACTTCCTTACATATTCCATACGAACTAATAAGCACACACTTCTTCTTCAGTAAGTTTTTACCTCCAGGATACATTTGACACTCTCCCAGGAAAACATAAGTAACCCAATATTATTTTTAAAGCGTCGATTCTTTCGTCGATCAGTAATTGACTTGTTTTGATTGTATCGCTTCCATTTGTCCATTTGAATGGAAAGTCAAAAGTGACGTATCAATAAGGGTGCGCCTGAAGGTATTTATTCCAACCCCTGCTGACTCATTGTCTCCTGGTAAGGTCAATATAAAAATATCGCTTCCGGAAAGATTTCCACACCTTCCTTTCTGATATAAAAATATAAGGGAGACTTTTGATTTTATTTTTTTCCGATTTTCTAAAACCTACACCCTGTGCAATGGAAAGCTTTTGAAGAAATATTTGGTTTATCGCACCTTTTTCACATTATTTTCATCGACCATTTTTTTTCACTACACGTTTAATCACAATAGACTAAATTTGAAGTGTAGGTATGGGTGAGAACCAGTTATCGGATAACCAACACCTCTGCCATAGATCACCTCAAGTGGTTGGATACGTGATCTAGGGGGTGAGCTTTGTCTAGGTCTCGGCGGGGAATGCGTCTACACACGTATTGCGTGGCGGGCCGGATAGGGAGAGACTACTTAGGAAACCCTTTGGCCTCTCCAGAAGGACTCTCTCAACTTGCATCGCCGTGAGAGGGATGGATTCATACGTCACTCGTGGATCCAGTGGCACTAAGATTCCTACCCACCCCTCACACATTTTTCCTTTTCAGAACATCCTCTCCTTCCTTTTCTTTAAAAGACCCTCCCTACGGCATCCCCAAAGATGACATAAGCCCTGAGGGAAATTATTTTCCTCTGGGCCTTCTGTATGGAGCTATTGTAAAAAAAAAAGAGTGTACTTTAGACCACACGACTGAAGTAAAACTTCTAGAGAGAAAGAAAATGTGCGCGCGCACTGCTCTCTCTTGCTCCTACAATATTTATAAAATTATTCAAGAACGAAATAAAATTACGAATAATCTTCATGAACTGGATGTGAGAGGAAGAGAGAAAGAAAATGTGCGCGCACACTGCTCTCTCTTGCTCCTACAGCGTGATACAGCCCGTTCGCCTCGCCCGACTACACGTTTCGTAACACTCTCGTCACGCATTCGCCAGCTTACCCCCAAGTCAAGCGTGCGTAAAGAAGTTTTAATTTTAAAAAAAACACACACACACAAAAGCAAATTTAATTTAATTGCGGAGGTCGTCAAAAGAGATATCGGCTCCTCGTTGTGATAAAAACGGTGTTTTTGAATAGTATCATTGTAGTAATTTTATTTTCCAGTTATTCCCTCCCATTGAACCGCCTGTGCCCTATTATTTGATATATTTCAGAAGCGCAGTTTGAAAGGTGTCAAAATAACATGCTTTCAAGTAAATTAAAAGACATCCTCCTAATAAGTCGGCACCGTAGCGCTATTTCCTATAACGACCGGGTCTTGTTCTATCACCCGATCATGCCACGGTTATTAGTAGTTAGCCCAGGGACAAGGAACCGATATTATGTCTTGTTGCCACGCAATGCGGACACACCCGATAATCGCCTTCTTATCTTTATGGTTAGTACTCATAATTCCAACATTTTACTGAGTTGTTTTATAGTTTCAAAATCTTGTAAAATGCAAAAAGAAACAGATAAACAAATTTAAGAGTGATTGACCAGCAGCTGAGAATAAAAGTTTAAAAATGCTTGCAACTGTACAGGGAGGTTTTAATGAGAAAGATCGATCATTCAGCGAAACAAATTTTTTAAATAAAAAATTTAATATTGATTTATTTCATTAAAAACTTGCTTTAATATATACCTACTTTCAAGTAAGCAATAAAAATGCTCAAAACGCACGATGATAAATAATTAAATATCGTGTACTTCTTGTATGTATTTTTTGATCAAGTATTTATGATTTTTTAATAATGTCTAAACAAAATAAGTAGGTAAAATTTTTTTTAAATATTTTAGTTTGTGAGACCTTAAATAAATAGAAAAACTGAGGATTATTTGTCACAAACACACGTTCCCGGATTTATTTTTTAATGATTAAAATTTAACTAAAATGAAAATTCTGAAAATTGCGTTGACTAGATTAAGTATTGATTTATTTTGTTGTATGAATATATGATTTGAAATTTGTGTTGTTTAATAGAATCTGTCGTTTGAAAATTGGACAAATCTGCCAACGACCAACGGTATAACCTTAGCATCTTAAAAATACAATTTGTTTTTCAAAAATTTAAAACTGCGTATACTAGATAAAATAACAGTTAAATGAGTTTTTTTGTAAAAAAGAGTCAATACGCCTAGAATTTGATTTAAAAAGGACTAATTTCCGGTATTCTCTGGTAATACCCTCTTAAATATTGTCATCAAAAAAGTATTTAAAAAATAAATTAAATTAAATAGGTATGGTTTTATCTATACATCGGAATTTACGCATTAGCATATTTGATTATTTTTGGTCGTTCGTACTTATTTGATGCTTGTTAGTTGTTAGTACATAATTGATCCATTTTGGTCATTAGTACATAATTGATGCCTTGAGGACATTAGTACATAATTATCATATATATAATCCTGTTACTGACTATGAACTTTCTTTTGTACTACTATGTAAACATTGTAAACCATCGTAATTATTTGTTAAATGTATGTACAAGTATAGATACAAATTAAATTTAAATTTAAATTTAAATTTAAATGTAAATTAAAATTTAAAATTAATCATAACTTTCATGTTTCAATTTTTATTAAAATGTCCCATTCTTGTTTGTCTATCTAAGTAAGTAAGTACTTACTGAAGAGATCTAATGAACATACTCCACAAATAATCACACGCTTAGATATATAGGTAGGTAGATAATAGTTTATTTCTATCAACCGTATCTCAGGCATCCAATATCGCCACAAGCCACGGGATCATCATTCCGTCCCAGCCGATCCATAAATCATATTGAGTGCCCGAAAACGAGTTATTTTCATTAAAAAGCACTAATCTCTAGGACCGAACCAATTCCCCGGTAATGGCCACAATCGTTCGACAAATTAAACTTTAATTCCAACACAGGCCGCTTCGGACAATACCCCTTATTAGCTCCGTCTCCAAGCGGTTGATTGATGGTCTTTTCTGCGGACAAAAACCATAAAGATGTTTTGCTAAAAAAAAATTTGTTCTATACTTACAATGTTGTAAGTAACACACAATTCATGTTTTGTTTTGTCTTGATCTACAAAATTAGGATTGAGGAGAATGTTAGAGAGACAGAGATTTTAATTAAAGTACCAACTTAATAATACATAATTTCCTTTAAAATACGATATTTTGCCCAAAGGAGAGGGGTGACAGGTATACGTTTGCGCGTACTGGATATTAAAGATGGCGGATGGCCGTTTTATGACTTGATGAAGACATCTCTTCTTATAATCCAAGTAGTAAAGGGCTTTGGAGTAAAGGAGAAAGGAGAATCAAATCTTAGTGATCAATAGTATTGCACAAAATGCATAAAGAAAGTACGCATTTGTTTAATACCAGTGCTAAAACTGTTGAAGATTTTATACTCGAAATATGTTAAAAAAAACTCCAATAAAGATCGAGGTTCGTTGAGTTTATATGTTACATTATTTGTGTTATCGTAAGGTTTACAATGAACAACTGGATGTCATTAAACCCATTTAGAATAGTGCATAACGCTTGCTCAACTACCGTAAAAACTGACCTTTCAGGACTGAGAAGGGAAGTTTTTACAACTCGTTAAAATACTCAACAGCTTGACTATGCAATGCGATGACCTGTTATATTAGTTTTTCATATTCCCTACGATATGAACTCTTACAGATCTTTTTTTGTTGTTTTTTTTTGTTGTTTATTTTTGGGATATTATGCCGTGTTACGCTAACTCCTTCGTTTCGGACAACATTACAGTGTCCATCATCAGGGCAGTGCAGTCCTGATGATGGACACTGTAATGTTGTCCGAAACGTCGGCTAAAGAAGGAGTTAGCGTAACACGGCATAATATCCCAAAAATAAACAACAAAAATACTTTTGGCCGTGAAAATCTTAAATCTTACGGATCTCTTCAAGACCTGTGTTTATTATTAATTATTTTCTATCCTTAAGATGATTATGCACTTGCATCTTGGCGCTATAATAATAATTACATATTAACATATATTCAAAAACCTTTTTTTTTATCCTACAAACTTATATCCAAGAAAGAAAGCGACGAAAACAAAACCGGCGTTACGTCGCGTCAGTCAAAACCTTACATGCGACGGAGGGGCACAATGGGAGAGTGTCTTAAGGACGCATAGATAAGAGATATGATTTTGTTATATTTTTTTCTTTGCTTTAAGTTTTGTAACTAACCAATGATGGTTGTTTCAATCTAACTTCGTGATTCTGATCTCAAACATTTATCATATTCATAAATTTAATGAAATTTACGTGTTTGTGGAAAATACTAAGAAAATCACAAGTATTGCTGTAGGTTTTGTTCCTGATTGCTTTCGAACAATATTATTTATCAGGTAACAGCATGATCAGACTACCTGGACAATCTTCCTCTGAGCGGGATACCTATTGACTCACCTCTTCCACAATTTATTGCGTAATAATTATACCAAACATTAATATTTCTCGCTAGGTCCTTTAATTAAATCTCCAATAACAAATTCGCCCAACAAACTTGCAACCTAAAAGTTAAGGCTATCAGTAAGGGGAAAGAAGGGAGCGAAAGATTTCTTCCTCGATAACACTAACCAAAGTGAATTAAGAGTAATTATTATCCCTTTGTAAATTCCTAGTTCGGAGGACAATTAACCTCTGACAGTCGTGATGGATGGCTTTCGGTGTAAAGTATAGATGGCGTGTATGTTCCTAACGTGTCATTACACGTTTTACTTAATTATTGTCGAAACGCCACAAACACAAACAAGATTTGAGCAATTTAATATAATAAATCACCGACATCCTTCATCCTTCTAGACCGCAGAACTGTTTCGGTTTTTTGTTCTCGTACAACAAACCCTTGGATTTTGTTACCCTGTCACTTTGTAATTTGGAACAAAGTTGTTGTGACGTGGTGCTATTTAAAACAAATGCCTAGGCTGTCTTATCCCAAAATTCATGTGCGTTTAAAAAAGGATCGTGGAAAATAATGATTTCAGAGTATTTTACAAACGGTAGGAGGAGCTTCTGAATCGTTATTCATTCCTTTAAAATGTCGTTAACTAAAGGAAGAGGGCTAACATATCTGTAACACGCGTTCCTGGTAACTTTTGTTCTATATTCCTGTTGCATGAATACATCATTATATCAAAGTATTCTCCATCTCCGTAGCAGTACTTAAGGAAGGTAAACAAGCATTAATTTTTTTTAATGCTGCCATATCACATGGAGAAAAATGTTATTCTAAAATACGATCATTTTATTCGTAAAAACGGTTAAAAACGGAAGTGAAGTTTTTACGAACAAAAAGTTTCAATGTTTATTGGCGGGAAAATATAAGAATAATTTATTGGTATACGTATGAAATTACGTATGCCGACAAATTATTCTTACATGTTCCCGCCAATAAACATTGAAACCCTGTTAATTTGTTCGTAAGAACATCAGTCCAGTTTTAACCGTTTTGACGAATAAAATGATCGTATTTTAAAATAACATTTTTCTTTGTGTATCTCCAAGAAATTATGATGGTTTTAGATTTATTTGGTCTAATTTATCCTCGTAACAATATTTAGAAACCAAGTTTAACTAAGCTTAAAGTTGTGTATTTTTAAAAACTTTGTACATTTTTTTAAAGTATAAACTTATAAATCGTTAAATCTATGTTTTTCTACTTATAAATGAAAAGTTAAATCTGTTAAGTGACTCCTCATTTTATATGTGTACAGCTTATTTCAGAATTTAAGTCACGAAGTATTCATTAATGTTCAATCGGACATGTGAATACATATATATACCTACATAGTGATCGTCTGGTTGATTAGTAAGACATCTCCTTAAAATTGAAATTTGTGATGAGTTTCAGTTATATGTAAAAGTGTATCCTGTATCTGGTACAATACTCAGATTATCCTTAATCACCACCAAGTCAATTATAATAAAGAAAAACTTGTAGTGAATTAAACAACATGTTGATGATTTTTGAGATCACTCGTAGAAAATTTCAAAATTATTCTATTTTCATGTACTAGACCGCTATGCCTCTCGGTGTTATTTTATAGCTTAATTAATACGTAAAACACAAACAATATTTGATTTATGGTGAGCATTCGAATATCGGTTTCCTCATTATCTCAAAATTTTGTATTTGAAGATGTCTGACAAATCATTTACGATCGATAGGTCTTTTGGCTAATATTTAATGGTAGTGAATTCAATATTTTAATAAAACATAAATATTTTAATAAAACATAAATATTTTAATATAACATTTCTGAGAATGTTTCTATTCCGATCAATTCAAAATTAATTGTACGGTCGGTTAAACTTTCAAATAAATGTTTCTGTTCGCATTATACAATTAAATTGAAGAAAAACGTTTTTGGGGTATAATCAACCTAATAACTACTGACCCTAGGGCCTATTGTCCCATTAACCAGGAATTTAACTGGAAGTTACTTGGGGGCATCCATATTACAAATGGTTATCACACTGATGCTTTTCTGCTCTTAATTTTAACTATATTATTAAATCATGGGATAGTGTAATTGTAGGATCTGTGAAGCTGAAAGTATTTGCCTCAGGATCATGGCCTTTCAAAAGAAAAAAAAATCCTATCGAATGTTAGTAAGCTTGAATACTTACGACTTTTGTCTAATGTGACAAGTTATATTCATATATACTAATCGAACAAAAAATGTAGCATCGCATGAAAAAGACAGCGATTTAAAGAATATGTATATATCCGGCCGCTAAAGTATGTCCACTGAACCTACTTAGTGAAACGACATGAGTTGTCTTTTTTAATTCATTAAAGCATATGTGTGATCGTATGCGACACAAACGTGCTAACGAAAGGAGTGCGAACCAGAGACTGACGCACTGGCGCGGAAGTCCCGATTCACAAGTGAGTGACGTGAAGATGGGTCTTCTGCCAAGCATTTGAACCAAACAAATACGTATTTCGAATAAAACATTATTCACAAAATAATGTTGGTACCTACTTTATCGCTAGTCTGATATAGCAGGTAGTGCCAAGTTTGATAATTAGAAGTTAATTGAACTTGAATAATGTAATGCACTACGCCAAAGCAGACTTAAGACGAAAGACTTCGTTTTTCGGCCCATACGAAAAGGACGCCCGGTAAAAAACACTTTTTTACGCCGAAATTACTGCTAGAAAGTAAAAGTTATGTTGGTATGTTTTTAAATTTTCGAGGCGTTTCGTATTAACGTAAGCATTCACTGTCAAACATTTATAATTTATTGGAAAATATTATTTAAGAAAATAGTGCTCATAACTCAATTCTCAAAAAGAATTACAAAATTATAAAAACGTACCGACATAGCTTCTTCTTTCGAGAACATATTTTTGTTTTAAATTACAATTTCGTGATGTTTAGAATAATGTTTTCTCCCGGAACCCCTTTTCGAGCGATTTCTGTAGATGAATATGAGAGTTTACGACAGTTGTCGCATTCGCACGTTTCGCATTCGAATGTATCGTAAGTGTGTGTTATCTTATTTACAGCGGGACAATATGACAGATAATGAAATACGTTGTAAAACATTTAAGGATAGCGTTTATGATATTTTTCTTCTATTATGATAAATTATGATAGTTTTTTTAAGTTATTTACGTTTTAGGGTTCTACAGACTTATATACCAAAATACAAAATAATAATAATATATCATATGTCATATTTGGGGATGATGTGTGTAGGGTCTTTTTCGGGAAAGGAAGGAGAGAATCAACGTTTACAAGACTGACGAGGACATATGAAACCATCCCTCTCACTGCGGTGCAAGGCGATGGAGCGATGAAGTCCGGCAGGTAAAAAGTCTTCCTCAACCAGTCGCTCCCAATCCGGCCTGCCACGTAGTAGATGAGCAGCCGCACCACCGCCTCTTATATATACATACTTTATATGTCATATTTAAGGATAATATCTATAGATTATTCGAATTGAAAAAGTAATTGTTTGCATTTCTTTCATTAGAAAAAAATCGCAATGTATGCTCCAAAAATTATGAGAAAACATATCCGGTTCTGTTATTTAATATTTTACAGGTATGAAACATATCACAGTATTTCTTTAAAGGCTACATCAATTTTCCAGAGATTTTACTCTATTTTAAATAAATCAAGCTTTACAAAAGATGTTCGCTTACACTTTTCATTTATAAATCGTTGCTTTTTGAATTCATATACAAAAGTTTCTTTTAAACCATCTCCTTCTTATTTTTGAACCCTTAATACGGAGCCTTAAAAGACGTATCGCTTGTAATTATATATCGTCACTGTTCCCTACCATTGACGCTCTTTCAGAAAGGAAATTGTGTACATCTGTACTCATCAATTTTAATTAATCGATTTCTTAACCAACGTTTTGCTGTTCCACGATCCAAATAAAAGTAACATTACACCACTGCATAACAATATTCATACATTTTTTATTAGTATTCTTAATAACTCAACCATCCCGGTACAGTTATGACAACGCTCAGATTGATTGGTCAATCACGTAGAACAATAATTAACGCTTACAAATAATAATTAGCCGCCTGGCCCGCTATTTCCTCAGCCTGGTACAGTTGGCACTGTTACTGGCCTGTTACATTTGTACGGCCGATGCATAGGTGGTATTGTTGCGACAGCGGTTGGTTGACCGAAGAGGTGTCGGCACTGAAGAGAAAAAAACTGATAGAAGTGTATTGGAGATGAAGTAAGCTCAATTATTCCTTACTAATAGTTCAATTGATCATAAATTTTTATAAATAGAATTTCATTTGCCTGTCTGGTTGTAGTAGTTGATATGTCTTATATTTTGTCAGAAAGTCCCTTGAGGCTCGAACATATTTTGTCAGAAGATCAAAATAATTCTGCTTTGCAATAAAACCCAAATAAATAGATTATTTCTGAACGTATCCAAAAAAAAAACTGTTTTTGAAAGGCGATGAAATACACTTTAAAATTTTATAATTCTAAATGTATCTACATATAGTTTTTAAAATATAAAATTTTGAACAAACATATTAAGTTTTAAAAATTTCTCACTCAAAATTAAAACAAACACATAATTTATTAGGAAATTGTACTATAAACGTTGTCATTACCTCACTTTTTTACTACAAGTAATTTATTTTTTTTAAATCCTACAGTTTAAATTTTTTTTATAAAGGTGTAAAACTTTGGTTTTATAAAGGTGTCGGTACATTTTAATTATGTTATGGTTAACTTTTAGATTTGAATACAAAGCTTTGCATTTTCTCTTTCTGATTTTTCACCATGGTAGTAAGGGAGACACAACGATTTCTATGAGACCTATGTATATAAGTTTTTCCCAAAAACGACAAATTACCCTGAGATTTTAATTAGCGACTCAAGATTTCCAAGAGTCCCATTTGCAATCGACTGTCCGGAGCTAGTGTGATTAAGGACCAGTTCTTTCAGAAAATTTCACGTTTGAATTTCCTTCAACTTGTCATTCACCGAAAAATTGGTATCTTCCAACCTCCATTTCAAATACGAGTTTCAACCCCAAATAAAGCTCGATAAATTTGAAAATTTCACCCAGTGTTCCCCGCCGAATCACAATTTTGACGTCTGCGCATGCGCCTCCCATTATTTCGCTAACCAAAAGTCAAAACCAACTCCAATTAGTCCGAACTCGGCTGATCACATTCACATCACATTTTCATTGAAATTTCTTCTGACGGAAATTGAAACAACCCAATTTTTCGCTGAATGACGATTTGAAGGAAATTCAAACGTGAAATTTTCCGAAAGAACTGGGCATTAGGGATTATTTATTGGGGTATGTTACGAGACTGGTGGAAGTCAGGAAGAAAAGAAGGTGGGGAAGTGAAAAATTCTAAAAGGAAGAAGATACATGGTTTTTTAAATCTGGTCAAAAAACGTTCCGATTCTGAATAGTTGTATTTCAATAGGGCGATACTGAGAGTATCTACGATTCATTGGGATTATATGTTATGTTCAGTGGGTTTCGGTTATGTAACCGACTCCATCCGACCATCACCATCAGCCGTCACGTGTGCCGTGTCTTGCAAAAGTGAATGAGCCATCATATTTTTGCAATTTAACAAGATTTCTAATAATTCTTGCACACACGTCCGTGTCGCCTATGCAAACAAAACATACCACAATTTATACAATTCACTTCCATGCAGTGGCGTAGCAAACTTCCTGACAGGCTGGGCAGTTGCCAGAGGATCCCTAAGATGAAAATAATCTATACCGAATCCTTGGAATGCACAAGCAATAATAATTCCTTGTATAATAATTTACTAAGAAAGGACGCACAATATCACAAGTCTTATATTCTATTAGCATTTTTTCTTTATGCTCACTATTTTCATAACGAATTTAAGATTTGAGACACAAATAATCCGATGTTGTTGATATAATTAATGATTGGTTACATAAATATTACGATATAAACATACCTAAAGGACGTACATAAAGGAGGTTAATAACAGAATTTTTAAACAGTTTGATGTTCGAAGTTTACAAAAAAACTATGCCAAAATATTCTGGTTAATCACCTCAAAAAATACACTTAGGCAAATACCTCACACAATCATAAAACAATAGCAAATCAAATAGACATACTAATAATACCTAAGTGTATTTCTACTTTTGGGTAAAAAGCTCTCCATTTTAAGGCGGAATATTACTTAACGAACTCCCACACAAACAAATTATAACAAAAAAATCAGTAAGGACATAAAATCTCGGCGAAAATAAAAATTAATTACCTGTATAGTATATTAAATACATCGTCATAGAAGTTTCTGCAAAAACCTTACCTCAACCACGTAATTGTACAGAAGTCGCTGAAAACTTTTGAAAACGGATTTCCTAGTGAGGAGGACTATGTCTACTAATATTCTACTTCTATTTTATATTTTCTATAAAAATGATTCTTCTATAAATGTAAAAATTAAAATATAGTAACTAATTGAAAAAAATAACTTAATTCTGGATGTGTTACTGAAAGTTAGCTCGATTCTTGTACAATAATTTTAAATACGAATATATCATCTACTGCGCTGTTTATAAAGAATATTATATAAAAATAAATGTACATGTAAAAGTCTTTGGAGCGAAAATAAATATAAAGTGTTTTTTGGTAAAGTTTTAGAGCTACTGGACAGGCTTAATTCGAATATTTTGCTGGAATGAACACATCTTTCTAAAAAAAAATTCTTATTAAGCATATCCAGTTTCGAATTTATTCGTTTTGTTGTGGCGATAATTACCTCCTTTTGTGAGCTCCTTCGTGGTGTGTGGTTAGTGATTGGTTATCCATTTTCCTTGCATGTCTTGTTTTTCCTACACATATTATCTCTCACCTAATTCCATACACACTTTTATTTCTTTAGTATTAACTTACAGTTAATTTTTATGTGCATCTTAAGCTGTAATTCATAAGCCGTGTAATGGTTTTATTTGGACTAGTCTTTACGCAAATTTTAAGAAATTTATGGTATTTAATTATCATCTAATCAAATTATATAATCTATAGGTGGAACTAAAATTTCAAAATTGAATGCTCTCTTGCCATAAAATCCAAAATACTATTTATCCTTTTTTGGAAAGGGACTTTAAACTCTTTTATTATTTCGCTAAACTTACATATCAATCAAAATGACATTCCTATAAATCTGATAATTTTCATGTTGCAATAATTGGGAATTTAGGTTCATTATGAAATTTCGACAATTTCATACTGCACGCATTGCCGTTTAAATCTGCCGATTAATCGATATCGCATTAAAGCCGTCTTCATTTCGTAATAAGAAATCACCGGGAGTCGGAATGTTGTTCAATTTTCCGTGCCAATTAAGGTGACGGTGAAATGCATCATTTTATTTTGAACGAATGAAAAATTCTGAAAAATGATAGCACTTTGCAATACCAATGATTTATTTTTTGTTATTTTTGTGATGCATGAGAAATTGTACACATTTTATAAAATGCAATCATTATAATGTCTGCGATGAATAAGTTTTTTTTTTAATTTCATAACTGAAGACAATATTACCGACTCTCAATCGAAAATTTAAAACAGATACGATAAGATGTAGGAATTCCTAGTATCTTTTTTTATTTTTTTTGTATCGAATTTTCGATTGTTAGTCGCTAAAACTGTTGTCACTGTTTATATATTACAATTTGAGAAATAGTAAAACTTTTTTAGTTTACGTGTTCTTCCTGCTTTTGGGGACACCCTAGAGAGATATGGCACGATCAAGTGAAATGAATTCTTAAATCGTGTCAAGTCAAGTGCTTGAATGTGAATGAAGCAAAGATAGAGTTGTTTAGGGTCGATCTTTCTCTATCTAATGAACGACGGGTACAATAAGTTAATTTAGCCGAGTTTTTTCGCCGAAATTCACCTGTGACAAAGTCAATGGCCATTTAGCGCCATTTTATTTTTTCGACAGATGAAAGGTTCCCGTTAAATGCCGATTCTACGCCCGTTTCATCTTTTGAACAAAATGTGATCAGCAGAACAGGACAACAATCACGTTGTTGGGCTTGTCAGCTTATTACAGTTTTTGAAAATGCTGTGTTAAGCGGGAAACTTTCAAATGTCAAGAAAACAAAAGGGCGCTGATTGGCCATTTAATAACAATGTTAGATTTGAATTTCTGAGGTTCTTTCAGAATAGAGTCCATATAGATTATAGGATTTTTTTTATCAGAGCACAATAATTGTAGAATTACTTGTGCCAGCGCTTTTTCCAATCCTCGAAGCAGTTCTAATAAGCGCTTTTTGGTAGAGTTTAGAGCTCTTCCGGCGATGCGGTCTTTATCTCCTCAATCGTGACAAAACTCCCTCCTTTCATGAGTCCTTTCAGTTTTGGAAATAAGAAAAAGTTGCAGGGGGGCCAATTCCGGTGAATAGGGTGGCTGAGGCATGATTACGGTGTTGTTTTTGGCCAAAAAATCACGAATCACGTGTGAGCAGATGCATTATCGTGATGCAAAAGCCATGAATTGTTTTGCCACAAATTCGGGCATTTTCTTCATATTGCTTCAAAAATATTGATTGCATGAACCAACCAATATTCCGACATCCTCAGCAACTTCTCTAATAGTGATTCGACGATTGTCCATAACAATTTTCTTCACTGCTTCAACGTTATCGGCTGTTAACCTGCTGGGGCGTCCAGGGCGGGCATCATCATTAACATCTTCTTGGCCTTCAGTAAAGAGCTTTTACCAATTATAATTTTATTTTTCACACAAAATTTAATAGTGATTCTTTGATCTATTTTTTTTTTGATAGAAAAAAATCGCCAACCACACTAAAACAGATCCAACCTTTATAATTGTCAAAAAAATACTAAACATACAAAATGGCTGATAATGTCAGCATATATTGGGGACATGTGTACCAACATAACAATTTTTATTTGAAAATCGAATGTACGTAGCCCGAGAAAATTAAAAAATCACCTTTTATTAATAAACCTCGCATAGCTAACGCAGGTAGCCACTTGGGGTGACATATGGCAGAGGTATTGGTTATCCAATGAACGATACTTGAAATAAAATAAAAAAAAACATTCTAGAACCTAAACTTTACATTTACAGAAGAGAATTTTCGATATTTTTTAGACACTTTAATCCTGTGATTGGGATAAATTTTGACTTTTACCGATCTCTAAGTTCGAGTGACGAAATCTTCATTTATTCACAATTTAATAACACTTGGATTGATTGTAATATTAATAAGTCGCTGTGCTCATTATATTAACGGTAGGTTCCCACAGCGGCCCTAGTTCACCTGTATAGCTGATTTGAAGTCTAATGTGAATATGGTAATGAGAAGTCGCGCAAGGAAGACACAAGACACCGAGTCTAATGTATTCCCCCGCGCGACAACCGTGACGGCACTGCTGTCCAACGGGTATATACGAGTATATACGGCTCATATACCGTCACTACACCTACTTGTAAACCAGGGCATGCGTTAATCGAAAATTATCTTAACGGTAATCGGTAAAATATAAAACCGGTTTACCGTTTTTTAAATTTTACTGAAAATTTATTTTAAAAAGGTTAGGCTCTGAAGTATTTTGATTCCAATTGGAAAACTATCGCGCATAATTTGACGTTTGTGTGTCCATCACCTGATGCGTATTCCTTTGGCGTCATTTCAAATTAAGGTGTGCAAACTAAGCGATGCAAAATCATGTGATTTTTGTTTGAAAATTAGATCGTTTAGAAATATTTTAGAAGCTTCATTTAAATGCCGCGATTAGAACACAATTTGCCTTTTGAAATAATCGATATATATTTTTTTAAAAGTCCAGAAAAAAAAAAGTATAGAGTGTATTAAAAATGCTTCAAAGTTCAAAATCTCCTACTTACTAATCCCTTTTCGGTTATGGTTTTATTGTGAAATGTGGAAAATGAAATTATTTGGAAAATGTTCATAAAACAATTGTATATTTGTGCCTCAGCATCGCCAAATAAAATAAAACACGCTTTTTGGCGATGTTTTATTTCTGAATAAATCAAAACGGGTGGCTGGTGTTAAACGGGAACTTAAACCTTAAACTTATCACCATCTATATACAAAAAGATCCCGAATTGCACACGTCGTGGTGCGTCACATTAAGCGAAAAAAGTAATTTTTGAAAAAAAAAAATAATTTGAAAGCGGCATTAGGTACATTATATATAATCAAAGATGACATTGAAGGAAATAAGGGATAAATAAACAATATTTAATATCATTTTAAGCAAATTTTACTATTCAAAACTTAACTACAACTACACTTAATAAATGTCATGAAAAAAGAAACACATTTACAATTGTTATAAATAACTCTGTGAAACTAGGTATATAACTATATTGCGTATCATGTTCTCCGTCGCAGAGACAGTGCTAAATGATTGGTGATCCCTTTTCCTTGCATAACTTGTTTTTCCAACACACATTATCACCCAAATCCACTTTATTACAATCGTATCATTTTTTTAGTATTTACAGTCTACATAACAAACTATTGAAAACATAAATCAATAAATAGATTAATTTAATATGATTTACCCGTAATTCTGAGAGGGAATTTAGCCATCTTTAACTGTAATCTGATTACCGGTAAACCGGTATTGCGTACCCTACTGTATGTACAGCGTAGAGTAGAGGTACCCCGCATTGTGCATTGGCCACAGTAGGCGAGGCGGCCTAATTAGCCAGAGGCAGTAAGAGATTTGCAAGTCTAATGACAACCTTCTCGAGACAATACGGGGTGGACTCGTGTGACTTGGTGATACGCAGTAATATCGTTATGCGGTATTACATCTTGCCTTATAATGCAGTGGTGTTGAAATAAATTTTCTGGTCTTCGGGCAATTAAAAAATCGTAGTAATGTTTATCCAGCCATGCAAGTTAACATTTTTTTATTACCGTTAGTGTATTATGAACATGCTCCCCTTTTAAAATAAGTTATGCTTATTTATTTAATTCGTAGAGCTCAATTTAAGTTTTTTTTAAATAAATTTAAGTTCTCCGAGTATTTTAGTTTTTTTTATTGTGACAGCTGTTTCGGCTTACATTTTCAAACAGTTTCAACAGTTTAAGAAATGCTTAGTGAAAAAAATTAAAACCATGAACTAAAGAAATGGTCGGTCAGTGGTTCAGTGGGCATCGCGTTTGGGTCTCACCCAGGCGTTCCGGTTCGATTCCTCGGCTGGCTAATTCCTCCACCACAACACAAGCAACATCTTCCGCTTAGTGTGGTGGTAGTAGGAGATTTTCAAATGTTGTTGGGTTATTCGTAACCCGGGAATGTTTTTCTTTCTTTTTTAAAATAAAATTTATTTAAAAAGAAATGTTATCAATACTTCAAAAACAGTAAACATATTTTTTGACAACATTTTAATTCAAAATTATGAAAATATTTAATTTTAACCACTTTATTGTTTATAAGACCAACATGTTTCGTAAGAAATGTTTACTTCGTCAGGATTTACTTGATATTATAAATAGTTACAACAAAAGACTTGCATGTGGCAATGAAAGAGGGTGATTTATAAAGAAGGTAATACCATATCAATTATAATACTGTAATGATCTCATCTTTAGACTCTTTCTAATACATTTGTATAAACGGATGGATACCCCCAGGATGTAAGTATGCTTCATATCTAACAATCGATTAGCAAACTACAAGAAACTTTTACTCTTTAAACATCGCATATGATTCTTTATCCTAATTTCGAAGTTCCTTAAGTTTTACCCACGTGAAAAAAATCACAATCTTTACAATTTAATTTATAGACATTTTATAGAATATAGATTTACTGTATATAATCACTGTCCTATGGCGAGCCACAAAGTTAATGCTTATTGCAAATATGTAAGTTTTTTATTGGTTTTTTAAATGACAAACCCATTATTCCCCAGGCGACTGCCCAGGATGAAAAGGCGGTCGCTACGTCACTGCTCTTTCCCATTTTTTTTTAAATTTAACGACATGTGATATCAACAGTGTCGTGAACTCATAAAAGTCGAATAATTTTATTCTAGTTTTTATAACTCAGCCAATATCTTACTAAGTTGACAAAGTAGGGGAAAATCATATATAAAACCATGTTATTCCCCCGAAATGATATTTTTGTGCATGTTTACGGATTTCAAACCTAAAATCTACCACAAAAACAACTTTAATGATTAACTCGCGATGGATATAAAACGAATTTATTTACAGTATCGATTGTTTGTACTTACACTATAATGCACCTACACAGTATATATAGACGAGTAGTTTTATCCTCAATGCATTTGAATAAAAATATTTTTTATACTTTTCTTATTCGGTGGTACATCTTCTCTACACACTCCTTCGAGGATGCTTAGTTACTGTATACCTACATTTTGTGGATGTACACGGAGAAAAAGGTTTTTCTAAAATACGATCATTTTATTCGTAAAAACGATTAAAAACGGGACTGAAGTTCTTACGAACAAATTAACAGTGTTTCAATGTTTATTGGCGGAAAATTTAAGAATAGTTTGTTGGTGTACGTACGAAATTACGTATACCAACAAATTATTCTTACATGTTCCCGCCACTAAACATTGAAACCCTGTTAATTTGTTCGAAAGAACTTCAGTCCCTTTTTTAACCGTTTTTACGAATAAAATGGTTGTATTTTAGAATAACATTTTTCTCCGCGTATTTTCCCGAAACCAATTGTAGGTATATTGTACATAAGTATGCCGGGGGACCAACTATTGGGAGATCAACTGTCGTGGAACCCTAACAGTGCAAAACGGACTAAAACATTAATAATAATCATTAAATAATAAAACTTTTTCCCAATATTTTATATGTATCTAGGTAAAACAACAAAACATTTGCTTTCAGTGGAATTGCATATACAAATGAATTGAATCAATTATAATAATCGTAGCATCCCGAATTTATTTCGATTTATAGTAAAATTAATCGGGTCATAAAGATCCGTCCACACGCTTAATCTTATCTGGTCGAACTCTAATTTTCTCAAGTAAGCATTTACGTTAAGGCGAAGATTAATGTTAAATGAATCTTTGCTACGAATCGGTTTACATTATAAATACAAAAATATCGTTTGCATAAATTAAAACTTTTCCAAACGTTTCCATTTGTAGAATTAAAAAAAAATTGTTAATGATTTCATTACTTAAAATGTGTTTTTTCATTAGAAATGTATGTAATGTATGAAAGCATATAATAAACGACTTTTTAACAATATATTTTTAATTAAATGAAACAAATTACTTTGTGTAAACCACTATAAAAAAAACTTTGCAAAGATTGAAGAAATACCCGAGCAAATGCTTCCAATGGAAGAGTAGTAAATAACTCTGATATATGTAAAAGTATTAAAATGTATCATGTAAAACATATTGTTATTGAATTAACATATTATTAAAAAATATATATATATATATAATTTTATTTAAAAAAAAATTGTTGTTATATTGATTAACTTTTTTTAACCACGTTTGTGCTTGAAATCGTGACCTACAGGCTCCATTTTCCAAGCAATTTTTATGCATATTACCTATATTCGTGGTGATATGAGGCAAACTAAGAATAAATAGATTCTTGGCTTGTGGTTTCCTCTTAAGAAGGCAAAACAGTGTATCGCGTAAACGGCTTGCATGATCGTTCATTTGCACAAAGTAAATATGTTGTAGTTTGCACAAGTAAGCAAACACATTATAGTGGAAAATATGTGCAATGCGCAAACGGCTCGCATATACTTTAAACGTTTGCACAAACTGTTTGCGCATGCAAGTCGCTGTCATATGGACGCCGCACAGACAATTTTGTGGCAGTACACAGCGCAAAAGTTTGCACAAACTGATTGCGCTTGCGAGTCGCTGCGTGTAGACGGACCTTAACTTCAGCATGATTATGTACATATTTGAATGTATGTGCATATATCGCACTCAATGTTTCGAAATAGAACCATTATTTTGTTTTCGTAATTTCAATTAAAGAAACATTAGAACACTTATGCGTAAAATTTAAGTGACTACATTTATGAAACAATTAAAATGAAAATTGCGAGAAAATGGTAAAAATCAGATATATTAAACATCAATTTGACATGATAAAGCTTTTAAATCATTAAATTTAATTTAATTAAATACATATTTTGAATAGTTTAAATTATGACTGTACCTATATCATTTTCTAATGTCGTGGTAACCGTGATAATGGTATTATTTGTCCATGAAATTAACACTAAGGTTATTAATATTGTTGTTATTTTTCTTTAGAACAATAGATGTCGCACATTGAAATAAAAATGTTCATCCAATTCACTTATCTAGATTGCATTTAGTTCGATAGAATAATCTTGCTAATCTTAATAATTTGCTTAATAATGATAATAACCGTACATATATGATACGGTTACATATAACCTAAGGGGGTATAAGAGCCCCGTCAGGGTCCTGGATTCGGTTCCTAGGTGCGACCGTATTTTTTCGTTTAAAATTTTTGTTTGAGAGTCGCTAATATTGCCTGAAATTTAATATTTTATGTTTTAACACTTAGGTACCCACATACGTTTCATCTCATGCCAAAATAGTGCATTATTACGTTTTGATAAACAAAACAAAAAATAATCGTAATAAATACACCCAGAAGATTATCGGTTAAAGAGAACATGGTAGTTGAAAATTATAGGTATGTCACCCAGGAAGATATGGGACAATTTATGAATGTGAAAGGAGCACAAAGAGTGTCTGAGAGATGTTTGAAATTCTATTACCTATATACTTCTACCAGTGATATACTTGATCGAAGCCTGTATACCTACTACTGAAAATGGCAGTAAACGTTGTGAACCTAGATACAAGAAATCAGATTTTAACATAAAATAATATAGTAAATATACAAGGTGTTAAGGAACGAACTTGACTTTCTTTAAGCAGTGATTCCAGTGACATTATTTAAAGTAAAAAATGTTAATAAAATTTTGGTCTTTGGAGACATTTTTGATGGTTTTTTTTTCCTACATAAACATAAAAAATAGTATAAAAATATATTTTTTTTTATGTGCTAAATAAGGCGGTTACTCGGCTAAGTGACCAGTATCAACGCACTGAAGAAAAAAAAATTGTTTGATTTTGAAGAAAAAAAATTTGAAAAAAAATATGTTAACGAATTATTGAATTTGGGAGGCGGGAATGGGTACCGCCGCCCTCCCCGGGAACCATTTATTGGATAACCAACACCTCTGCCATAGGTCACCCCAAGTGGTTTTCTACGTTTGGTGACTTAGCAGGGGTGCCCGGGTTCATAAGGGAAAGGTTTATCTAGGTTTAGGTTTTTTTTTACTGCGGATGATCTAGACACACTGAACCCCAGATTCCTACCCAACCCTCACACATTTTCCTTCCCAGAACTTCATCTCATTCCTTTCCTTAAAAATACCCTCCACACAGCATCCCCAAAGATGACATAGGCCCTGAAGGAAATTATTTTCCTCAGGGCCTCCTGTGTGGACCAAATGTAAAAAAAAAAAAACGAAAGTCACCGGAGAAAAAAATTTCATTTACATTTTTACTCCAAATAATGCCAGGAATCACTGGTTAAAATAAACCAAGTAGGTACGTACCTTTACACCCTTATATAGGCATGTGTGCTCGGCTGTATTTCCAAAAGTATAATAAGGTCTTCCAATTATCTCACACATAAATAAAATAAAGAACAAACAGGATGCAGTTAATTAACATAATTGTAATTTTTTAAAGGACACTATTAAACTAGTGCAGTGTATAAAACCGATTCGAAACAATTCACAATCGCTTGATAAAACATGTTTTCGTTTACCTAGGCGGAGTTACATTTTATAATAATATGTAAGAACATTCAATTTAACCCGTTTAATCACAGGAGACCATATTTGTCACAGCTCACATAGGTCTCACAGAAATCGTTGTTTCTCCCTTACTATCATAGTCAGAAATGTGATCTAAACGGTATTGGAAAGAGAATACAACAAACTATATATTCAAATCCAAAAGAAAACCAAAAAAAAAATTAAAATATACCCCTTTCTGAAACCAAAGTTACCGATAGCAATTTGAAAAAAAATTATGGAACTTTGTGAATTTTTTATGATTTTTTTTTACATGAAACGAAAAAAAGTGAGGTGACAGTAAGGTTTATAATTCATTTATCTAATGAAATAAGTATGTGTTTTATGATTTTTCATTATCAGTAATTTTAGTTAGAAAAAAAGTAAAGTAAGCCATTTTTAAAACTTTTTAAAGTTTTCGCAAAAAAATTGTATATTTAAAAAAATACATAGTAATTTTTAATATAAACATTTGAAAGCCTATTTCATCACCTTTCGAAAACAGTTTTTAGTTTTCGAATACGTTAACAAATGTTCCATTTATTTGGATTTTATTGCAAAGCGATAATATTTTTAGCCTCTGACAAAATACGCCAATTTATTTTTTTAATAATTTTTAGTGATTTCTTTAGCGCTAACCATAACATTGTTGAGGCCAGCCACACTTGTTTACAACAAATTAATCAGTGCGATTTCGTGCACGATTCTATTGTGACATTTACCAAGTACACATTACACAAGTATGGGAATTAAGTTCTGGAAAACAACGACCGTTGTTTGTCTGTTATGTTAAGTTAGCTTATTAGGTGCGGTAGTTGCAACAAATACTACATAATACCTGTCTTAAAACTTACTTACTTGTCGTAGCGTGAGGTGAGGACCTATTACCTGAGACCCGGTACCTGGAACTTGAGCCGGTGACTAATGAATAATGCAGAGAGTGAGATAATTAGGGTAATAATAGTGCCATCTTTGGTGGAACTATGTGGAGATAATTACTTGGGACAGATGTGACTGTGTGAAACAAAGCAAAGGGGAAATGCCTTTATAAAGGGGACATTTTAACTGTTTGTTGGACCGATGACATTTTGTTAAAGTTATTCTGCTTTCTGCATATATTTACTCGTCAATTATCTGGTTGTGTCAACTCAGGATTGTGACAAATCAACACACTTTTGAAAAGTGAAATGAAGTCAAAAAAAATGATTTTACATCAGATCCACACAGGAGGCCCTGAGGAAAACAATTTGGATGCTGTGTTGAAGGTCTTTTTTCGGAAACGAAGTTCTGGGAAGTCAAAATATTTGAGGCGTGGGTAGGAATCTGGGGTCAGTGTGTCCAATAGTGATAGTCGTAGAATCCATTCCTGCACTGCACTACGTGGATCGAGATAGTCTGGCTCTCTTCTTCCTTGCACTGTCCCAACTCATTGCCTAGGTAGGTTGTTGGGGTCGGCTCTCCTCGTTCTCAGGTTGTAGCTTCTTCGGTTCTGGGTGTCGCTCTCTTCCAGGCCGTTTCTACTTAGGATTTTAGAGCATTGAGTCATCCAGAAGTTCTTTGGTCTTCCTCTGGATGACTGTCGATGAAGCTCCATAGACATTGCCTGCTACACTGTGTGGTCTGGTGGTCTCCGTTTTTTTACACTGGAGCATTCAAAAGGTCTTCCTCAACCAGTCTACTCTGATCCACACATTTTAATCCGGGCAAGAGTATCCGCCGCCAAGACCTACAAAACGAACCCGGGACCCCTGCTAAGTCACCTAACGTAGCGAACCAGTTGGGGTGACCTATGGCAGGAGTGCTGTTTATCCAATAAATGATTCCCAGAGATAATACTAAAATTTCATTTACATTTTTTTACTCGAAATAACTTCAGGAATCACTGGTTAAAGTGAGTCAAGAACGTACATACCTTAATACTCTGCACATTATGATATCGATTTTGAAGGTGTAAATCATCACCAGATTTTTAAGATTTATAGACATCTACAAATTTGATAGAAAACCTAGAACATTTTAAAATTATTTTGTAACGGGTACTCTTCCACGTCAGTAAGTTGTTTTACATGCATAATATATTTGAAATTGCAATACAACTCATCATTTGCTCTACGTCCTTCAAATATCTCTGTTTCCGAGTGTTATATTATTACAGTCAGAATGATTAAATTCACATCCCGCCAACGCCATTAGCAATATTTAAAGCGACAAAAAAATACAACATCCTTGAAGACCGAATAAACCTCGATCCGTGAAAATTAATTGCCTTATTCGTAGCCATTATTTAAAACAGTAATTAACTCTGATAAATACGCGACCGTGGTGTTGTGTAACAACTGTAGATTTTCAGATACGTTTTGACAAAATATCCACCACTCAAAATAAAACAATGATATATTTTTTTAATAAGTCTTAAAAAATATACGAAGGTTATTGATTATTATTAAAAATGCCGTCATTAAATTATGTTTACAAGCGGTTATTAAGGTGGTGCTTGAACAATGCGATCTTGGGAATTTTAATCAAATTTTCTATTGTCTGTTTTATGCCTTTTTTGATGTGAATGATTCCATAATATGTCAAATTTATTTAATCTTATCCTGCTGGTTTGAAAGGTCGCCAAATAGGCGTTCAGAATACACCTAGAGACCTTTGTGAGTGATTAATGTATGGTTAATTTTTATTATTCAAGTGCTCATTAAATTTTGCATTGTTTTAGCTCACAATGAAACCATACTTTTTCACGTCAGCTGTCGCTCGAATCTATTGAACGTAATTCATATTTTAAAATATTATTATAACTTCGTGTTTTGGTGTTCAATTTCCGCAGTAATTATTATTGTACTGCGCAGTTATGTTGTTAAATGAATTACGTTTTTTCGTGTTTTTATGTGTTTACCATCACCCTTGTAAGATCAACCCTAAACTAATGCTTAGCCCAATCTGACGTAACAGCATAATTATTCCAGGTGGAGTTTTGCAAACACTAACAAATTATTATACAGGGTGACCCCGGGTAATGGCGATTCTACATGACAGTGTAAGAAAAAAAGATTAACAACTTTTTTAGAAATTCCAACTTTTAGGGGTACTTTTTTTTGGTAAAAAGATAAAATTTTGTATTTTTTTTACATTAGGTCCACACAGGAGGCCCTGAAGAAAATAATTTCCATCAGGGCCTATGTCATCTTTGGGGATGCTGTGTGGAGGGTATTTTTAAGGAAAGGAAGGAGAAGAAGTTCTGGGAAGGAAAAAAAATATAAGGGGTGGGTAGGAATCTGGGGTTCAGTGTGTCTAGCTCATCCGCCGACAAGACCTAGACAATGAACCCCATGAACCCGGGCACCCCTGCTAAGTCACCAAACGTAGCGAACGACTTCGGGTGATATGGCAGAGGTGTTGGTTATCCAATAAATGGTTCCCGGGGCGGCGGTACCCATTCCTGCCTCCCAAAATTAGTCACTATTGGATATGTAACGCTGTTACGATACGCGCCAATTAAAACCAGCATAGCTAAATTAAATTAAATTCCTTGTTATATTTATTACCTGTAAACATCATTATCATCAATGACTATATTATATGAAAATTTCATTATCATAAATTCATTGCTGCATCAACTGTAAACCTCATTATCATTAATTATTATATTATCAGTAAACGTACTTCATTACCTTAAATTATATAATCTGCATTCTTCACCCGCCATAACGCAGGGACACCCTAGCATGGCGGGCGAAATAACACAATATCTACACTATGTATAAAATTCTTTTAATAAATAAATAAATAGCCACAATGCGCCAGGCTGACTCACAGCAAATTTATCGGGTTAGTTTGTACCTTATACTACGGATTTTTAATAGGTACGTCTTTTTGTATCGGAACAAAAAGTTGGAAAAAATGTGTTTATCATTTTTACTCCTACAATCATACAGAATCACCACCCGAAGTTAATGCAATTTACCCCCGGACGCCCTGTATAATTCAGTCCTGTGAGTAACCTTGTGCCATGGAGTATTCTGCTCGCAAGTAACGTTACACAAATTTTTACGATTATTAGTATTTGTAAATTAAAATAGTTTATTCATTTTTTTTAATAAGAAAAACTCTCTTTTTAACATTTGAAGGTTATTCCCATCAATGCAATATATCATTGAAGAAGAAGATAACAATAATAATCTAATTTTTTTTAAATATGAAAATGAACAAGACACAGAAAAATAATAAAAGATAATGGTCGCAACTGGGACTCGAACCCAGAACCTTACGTCTTACCGGGACATACATACATTGTTAATTCTGAAATTTGAAATATGAAGTTGACAATTACGACGGTCTCATAATAGATCGCAGTGGCCCAATTGGTAGAGGTGTATGTCCCGGTAAGACGTAAGGTTCTGGGTTCGAGTCCCAGTTGCGACCATTATCATTTATTATTTTTCTGTGTCTTGTTCATTTTCGTATTTAAAAAAAATTTGATTATTATTGTTATCTTCTTCTTCAATGATAAAAGAGTTTAGTTTGTTTTAATGCCACTTTAACGACTATATATATCTTTGATTTATAAAGCAATCGATTTCGATTCGACCTAAACCTTCATCAGGGTCTCATGAAAATGTACTACATAAAAACTAAAAAGATACTACTTTCATAGAAAAATAAATAAGAAACCCTGATGAAAGAAGGTTCAGGTTGGATTGAAACCGATTAGTTTAAATATTAAAGATACTACTTAATAAATTGATATTAAAACAAAGTTATTTAATTATAATTTTCCGTGTTCAATGGCTCTCGACTAGCAATTCAGAGGTCGCGGGTTAAAATCCCGGCGTGCGCAAGAAAATTATATTGGCGAGATTTGCTTTATTTCACAATTTTGATTGAAAAATAATATAAGATATATTGGCGGCACTTTTCAGAGTGGAAGATCATCTCAGTATGGTCCTGGTGTAACACCACCATTAAGAATTTAAACTTTGCTTGAAATAGCTTTAGCCGAGTTTGGTGACCAGATCTGATTGGCCAGGAACTTTCCTAATCTTCTCACCTTCTCTTCCCCATCCCCTTCCCCTCCCCTACTACTATATCCAGCCTCACAACTTATCCCAATTGGGGATTCCATTGGCTCAAGGCGGTTGGGTTCAGTTGGAACTATTGTGCCATATTCACATAAAAACAAAGCGATTGTTACATGGGAAAATGTTTTATTAAGAGGCTAGACTTTGAACGACACGCGGAACACTCGCGACTGTCATTCTGTCCCGCTCACAATAAGCTCACGCACACTTACAATACATGCGAATGCGAAATGTGTGAATGAGACAACGCTTAAATTTACCTACAGAAATCGCTCGAAAAGGGGTTTATGGAGAATACACTTTTCTACACCGAAACTTTCACGAAATTGAAATTTAAAAAAATATGTATTTTTTAGAAAGAAGAAGCTAAGTCGGTAGCTTTTTATAATTTTATAATTCTTTATGAGAGTTGAGTTAGCAGCACTTTTTTCTTAAATAATATTTTTTGATAAATCGTACATGTTTGACAGTGAATGTTTACGTTAATACGAAACGCATCGAAAATTCGAAAACATACCGACATAGTTTTCACCCTCTAGAAGGCAGTATAAAAAATATATATTCATTTTGTGCAATTTTCGATGTAGAAAAGTGTTTTTTCCCGGGAGTCCTTTTTGTATGGGCCGAAAAGCGAAGTCTATCGTCTTAATGTACCTGTAAAACTTAGTCTTTATTAAAGACAACTCTCTTCGTTATTTTAGCAAAGAAGCCAAATTCACAAATTTGGACTGCTGATCTCGTTTTAATAATTGACAACTTCTTATTTTTGGCTGCAACACTCCTCTTTTTTATTTCATTCCCTCAATTTACAAAATGTGATATTTTGGACTATCTACCTTATGTATTCCTCTTCGCCCAGAATATCAATGGAGGAAATAAATGTACCAACCCAGTGGACATCTTCAATTTGTCACTAAACGAATACAAAATGTTGTTATTGAAGCAGTTCAGTTATGTACAATAAATACTGTATATTTTTACTATCTACGTGTAAAAACCCTTAAAAAGAGTGTTAATAAAAAATAAACAAATTTCCCAAATATTTATAGACATGAATTGCAAAACAAACATTTTACTTTACCAAGACAAAACATGCCAACGATGAATTCCGCTCCAGAATCCAAATCAAAGCAAAAAATTCTTCAAAATAAAATTGTAATATCTCGGGATATGACATCCCAACGAATCTCCACTTTGCGAGGAAATGAATAAATAATTAGCAATCGTGCCTCTGTAAAGGCCGACCATGTTATTTGGTAGAGAAGAAGAAAAAGGGAGAGGAGAAGAGAATGCGAGGAATGTTCCCTCAAAGGATAATTCTGTCTGCCAAATGTCCCTGGAGCGGAGATGGATCTTTGACGGAATTACGCGAATTCCAAGGCTTTTTATCAACCTACATGGGGGTGCGTGAAAATGTAACCACATTCAATCTTTTTTAATTATTATTTTTTTTCTTTTAATGATAATTTTTCAACTACGTTATAATTTAAATGTAACAATATTTGTATTCCAAAAACCTATTTAGAGTATTTTGACAAAAAAAGGATCAAATGGAGGAATGCAAACTTTTTTCTCTTCAACGACTTGGATTTTTTTTTTGCCTTATTTTATTTAGCTTATAAAAAACATTATATGTATCAGAATATATAATTTTTTCCCATATTACGATTATTCTTATAAAATTGTTTTTTTTTAAATTTAATGTACCTTAAAATCATATTTAATTTAAGATTTGTAAGTATTTTAGAATTTAACTGTTGTGCTTCGGCTTACAAGGCTAGTTTCAAAATTTCGTTAGGCTACTTTGAGACGACTTATTTGAGACGACCTGCACCTCACTTCATAAAGTAAACCAATTTTTCCAAGAACTCGCGTGACCTATTTAATTTTTATATGCAAATTTCACAACGTCAGAGATCACCAGTAAATATATATAAGTATTCACGGGCATGTTCACAACAATTAAAAAAAAAATCATAGCACTCGGATAAAATTTTAATCGCAATCGTATGAATAGTATGGGAAATAATTTCATAAATCCAGAGCTCACTATCCTATAACCATTCCGGATATGAGCACATCATATTCCGAAAGTTTCATCGCAATCGGATGAACGGTATGGCCGCGCATAACGTACGAACAAACAAACAAACAAACAAACAAACATTAATTTTTATATTATATATATTCTTCACCATCGAACAGTATTGCCTGTGATTGGTAAGAATAATTTATTGAGAGTGCCTACCTACCTATCAAAGTAAATGAAAACTCAAATAAAATATCCGAAAAAAACAAGATATTTCTTCAATCATTCGATTTGCAACGCAATTTTACACATACGAATCCCATTGATTTAGACCGTGACTGTACAAGTGAGGCTCTGTATAAAGGTAGTGTTTAGTCGACGATATTTATGCTTGTCTCGCGGATAATGACGACCATCGGACCTACCCCTAGGCGCTTGGCTCTCCCGACGACTATCTGCCACCTTCGTCAAACAAAGGGGAATTGACAGGTATACCTTTATAGTGGCCTCTTTCCACTTTAATTATCGAAACCATCTTTTTTAAGAGTGACACTTAGAACTGTATAATTTTCGTTTTCTTCGAAGTATCTGGATGTTTTAAATGGTCAATTAGCGAAAACCCTCCTAGTCATGGGTAGAATTATCAAGGATCGGTTAACGCGTGGCAGATTGAGGTTAATTTTGGGAAGAATTTGATACCTACTTACCTACATTTGTCATTCTACCTACAAAGTACAATATCTGGTATTCAAATATATTGAAATTTAAGTGTCATTGAGTGTAGTAATGGTTTAAGTCCAGTTATCTAAGTTTTGACAAAAACAGCTATAGAGAATGGCGACCGGCGTACTTACTCACTATTCTATATGGGTTGATGTGGTTTGTAATTAAAAACTTTGATGTAACGTAATAACTTTAGATTTTATTTTAAAACTTTATATTTAACAAACAATCAATTTAAATAATAATCTGAAGGATTCTGCGGGAATAAGTCTGCTGCAACGAGAATGACGAAAATTGGAATGACTCGTCGAAAAGATACGCGGCTCTGATGCACGAATCCAGGGTTGCAATCCGCTTTGGGTTGCCCGTGATTAAAATTCGCGTAACCTATTTCTGTCAGTACTTATTTCCACACAGCAATGTGTTAAAATGTTCAGAAATCATATAAAAAACCAATAAAATAAGGTAAATTTAGATACAAGTTTTTAAAGCACGATAGTCCCAACTGTTTCCAACCGTCTGAAGCCAGTGAGACTAGGCATCTCCAATTGGGGTATGTTGTATGTATACTAATAGGTAGTGGGGAAGGGAAGGAGATGTTTAAATGGAAGGTGGGAGGTATCTGTCTTACTCTTCATATTTAGTCACCAAACACGGCTATTGCCATTTCAAGCAACGCTTCAATTCTGAATTTTGGTCTTGTATCAGGGAGATACTGAGAGTACCTTTCACTCTAAAACGTTCTGCAAATATAGTAGATATATATTACTTTTAAAAGTCATTATTGTGAAATTCCACAAATTTATCTATAAAATTTAGAAACGCACGCCGGGATTTGATCCTGCATTCTCCGGCTTGCTTTTCGAAAGCCTTACCTCTCGAAAACGGAGACCGTCGTAGTGTGAAAACAATGTTTAGTATCATTGAAGAATATATATATATATATATATATATATATATCTTACTAATATTATAAATGCGAAAATTTGTATGGATGTATGTATGTTTGTTACTCTTTCAAGCAAAATTTACTGAATGGATTTTAATGAAACTTTACAATAATATAGCTCATATATCAGAATAACATATAGGCTATAATTTATAAAGCTAGCTATTTATTTTCAATATATTGAAAATAATTATTATTGTTTTAGGTTTGTTTTGAAAATGTCAAAATTTGAGAATGACATTTTGCAAAACAATGATTGTTAAATCAAAATTCTATTTTAGAAAATGTTTAAATTAGTGAATTTATTTCAAGTACTCGCCTAATACTTTGAATCGAATCAAGAATTATACATATTTTAAATAAATAGGTTAAGAATTTTGGTAGAAACGCAGATGGGACCTAGGAAAATAAAATAGATTACTCGAAGTACTAGTCCTAAGTCGCGGGCAGAAGCTTGTATATAATATATAATATCATATCTTCCTCTTCAATGATATATTACATTGATGGGAATAACCTTCAAAAAGTTAAAAGATAATTTTTCTTATAAAAAAAAACATTGTTTAGTTTTTGTTAGGTGTATAAGGATACAAACCAATTTTGCACTGTTACTTTAATATATTTTGAATGTGGCTTATTTTTACCATCAAATTCGACAAACTCTATTATTCTAAGTGACAATCGTATCCCGCATATGAGTTTGATGGAGGTTGGGGTAGGAAATGTTAGGGTACTTTATGTAACTAGAAAGGTTAAAACATGTATAATTAATTAATGTCATCACTCGAGACCAGATACTGGTATGTAAGCAATCCTAGTTTGTTTCAGTTACCTACCGACTTTTTGTTTATTTATTTATTTAAACTGAATTTTTACAACATACCAGTTATAAACACTCATTACACTGAGAAAAATGTTATTCTAAAATACGATCATTTTATTCGTAAAAACGAGACTAAAGTTCTTACGAACAAATTAACAGGGTTTCATTGTTTATTGGTGGGAAAATGTAATAACAATTTTTTGGTACACGTACGAAATTACGTATACCAACAATTTTTTTTTTTCATTGTTTTTATTTCTTGCTAGAGCAATCCCGATGAGTTACAAAACTCATTTTAGGACAGGAGGAACTTACAATTCATAGGTAGGAGGTAGTAGTTACAATTTTACAAAGGTATTTTGATATCATAATATAAGTTTTTTATAATATAAGTTTTACATTCAGTATTCTAAATGTTCCCGCCAATAAACATTGAAACCCTGTTAATTTGTTCGTAAGAACTTCAGTCCCATTTTTAACCGTTTTTACGAATAAAATGATAGTATTTTAGAATAACATTTTTCTCCGTGTATGAATGCACAAATAGGTACATACAATTACTAAAATCTAATCTGACAAATGATACGTTTACATACCTACATCAGACACAAGAAACTCGAGACACAAATAGAGACACAAGTGATACATAATATAATTAGTAAAGGACAAAATGTGAAGTTGTCGAGGAAAAGAAAGTTTTAATTTTTTTTTTTAAAAACGTGTTTCTGGTTTTTGTACACTACAATATTGAATTTTTATTATAAAATAACATTGAATAGGTATTTCAAAATACGTAACATTTTTTTGTAAATATCTTTAGTAACAGTGTAATATAATTAATTTTTAATTTTTTAGAAAAAAATCCTGTGAAAATGCACGTCGTGAAAGACGCACTTATTTTTCCTGAAATATTTCGATAACGCAGATCAAAAGAGAAAAAAACGATAAAAATGACATATTTAATTAATATTTGGATTAATTGTCCGCTACATCATTTCAATTTTTCGTGATCAACTTGTTTTGACGAGCGCGGAACATTTTTCTGAATTTAACCGTGTAAAATGTCTACTTCAGCACTCTTATAATTTTATTTTTATTTTTAATTTCTGAAAAACATTACATTTTGCATATTACAATGATCTTTGGCTGTCCAACTAATGAATATAGTTTAGGACAGTCAAAATTATCAGATTTATTAAATGTAATTATTGTTTTGATGGTTGATACAAGTAGAATGTAAATAAATATTTTTAAATAATATAAACGCAGAGAAGAGAAATATAAAAAAAAATTAAAAAGGAAAATTCAAAAATAAAAAATAAATATTATATAGTCGAAACATTTGGGTCAGAGGGCTTAGACGGGCGATATTATTTTTAACAATTTATTTCAATATTGCTTTAATAATAAGACATAATGTAGAATCAAGATGGCCGTGAATCGTTTTTTAAGATCAGTTAATTGCCTTCTAATTTTAAGTGTATTCAAGTCGTACGTCGTACGATCTAAGATGGATTTAAATCAGTCTTGGCATGTTTTTTTAACCGATTCAACTATGTTTTCATGTTGGCAGTAATGGGAACACCAAATAGTGCTTCCATATTCAAGCCTTATTTTTCATTATCGACTGTCTATATCAGCCTACATAGATAAATAACATTTATTCCCTTATCGTACAAGTAAATTATCAGTAAAAGTGAGTGAACAAAATAAATTATATATTGTTTGCTCGTAGAAAGATTACATTTACAGCCCGACAGAGTGTTGGAGGTTCTCTCTCATTTCAAAGACAATTACAAGACAGGGCTGGATGGGGACCATAAGATCATTTATCATAATCCCAGTGGGGCCGGGCGGGGGAACAAGTGTAATGAAGGGAAGAAAACGAATTTTCGGATGAATTAACAACAAGACTGATGACAGCAGTTGAGGAAGAGGGGAGATACGCGCTGGTTAGGCGGAAAATTGCAAGAGAAAATGTTGTTTTGGGCGGATGACAAAACGGTAGAAAACATTCGTATATTGTATCCAACTAACTTTCTCGGGTTTTGTTTAATTTTTTGATACTTTTTTTTATTTATTTGTAAGAGGCAAACAGCTTATATACAACAATAAAAATAGAGATAAATATATACAAAGTTAAATTGAGTCAAGCCAAAAAGGTCTCATATGTTAAAGTTACATTGGAGATGGAGTTTTAATATTAGGTCATTACATATGAAATTGGCGTTTTGTCGTACTGGCAACTTTGATCTCAAATATCTTCTCTTTGGTTAGGAATTCCAAATTCAAATTTATACAGCTATTTTCTCATGTATTTGTGTTTCGACAATTATAATTCATTTGTTTTTTCCTTAATTGTTTTTTTTTCTTTGCGTCACTTAGTTTACAAAATGGAAAACTTGAAATATCGCGTTATTTACGAGTACGAGTTCCACCGTGGCACCAGTGCTGCAGAAACGGCTCGAAGGATTAATGATGTTTATGGCGACGGTGCCGCAAAAGAAAACACAGTGCGTTTTTGGTTCCAACGTTTTCGTTCTGGAAATTTCGACCTGCAGATCAAGTTGATAATGAAGAATTGAAGACTATTGTGGAAGCGGATCCATAGCAAACCACGTCCGAGTTAGCTGCAGGCTGCGGTGTTAGTGATAAAACTGTTTTAATCCACTTGAAGCAAATTGGGAAGGTAAAAAAGCTTGAAAGGTGGGTACCTCACGAATTGAGTGAAGCAAATCAACAAACGCGCGTTGACTGCTGCGTTACATTACTCAACCGGCACAATAATGAAGGGATTTTAAATCGAATCATTACGTGTGATGAAAAGTGGATCCAGTACGATAATCGGAAGCGCTCATCGCAATGGCTGAACCCTGCCGAACCAGCCAAACCATGCCCCAAGCGAAAATTGACTCCAAAAAAGTTACTTGTGAGCGTTTGGTGGACTAGTGCTGGTGTCGTTCACTACAATTATAATTTTATTATCATTTTCGAAACACAAATACATGAGTAAATAGCTAAATAAATTTGAATTTGGAATTCCTAACCAAAGAGAAGATATTTGAGATCAAAGTTGCCAGTACGGCAAAACGCCAATTTAATATGTAATGACCTAATATATCTTAAATTAAATACTGCTCAAAGAATTGTATAACGACGTCTGAAATTCTGGATCAGGCCTCTTACAATAACACTACTTATGTAGATGGCGATTATGTTTAAATTCCCGTTTAGACCTCAGACCAGCTGCCTTTTTTATTTATTGAAGAAAAAAAATCATAATTCCCAACATTATACAATAAAACCATAACCTAAAAGAACGGTACTTATATAGAAGATTTTGAACTTCAAAGCAGTTTTATAAGCCTAATCATTTATTTTTTCTGGGTTTATGAAAACACTAATCAAAAAATACTCGGTTCTTTAGAAGGCAAATATGTGTTCTAACTAACTAACTAACCAACCATCACGCCGTTTCCCCGCAGGGGTAGGCAGTGAGGACGGACCGCCAAACAACTTGGTCTTGACACACACTCCTTGCCTCATTTACATTAATTCGTATTAATTTTTTTATTATTTATTTAGTATATAATACATTTGTTCAAAATAAGGGTAGTCCCACAAAGCTGTCATATGGCAGCTTGTCTGTAGGTTTGTCTATTCTCATACATACTCTTCTATTATTCTGACTCTTGACATGGCCCGACTCAAGCATCTGATTCATTTGATCGTGCCACGTCTTCCTTGGGCATCCTCGGCTTCTTCTACCATTCAAATTCGCATCATAAATTCTCTTTTCACTCCTTTCTTCATTCATTGCCCAAACCATCTAAGCGTCCCTTTCTTAATCTTACTGTGTTCTACTCGCAGTATTTAATTAAATCATCTAAAAAATACATTATCTTTCAAGAGCTTGTGTCATCTTTGGGAGTGCTGTGTAAATATTATTTTTGGGCAAAGGAAGGAGAGAGGTAGGTAGGAATTTGGCGCTTAATCTGGAGTGACGAATGTATGAATCCACCCTTCCCACTGCTATGCAAAGCGATGGGTCAAGACAGTCCGGCTGAACAGGTCAAAAGGTCTCCCTCAACTAGTGTCTCCCGATCCGTCCCGCCAGGGAGTAGGTGGGAAAAATCATCCACCACCAAGACTTAGACAAATCTCACCCCATGCACCCCCCCAAATTGTGAAATCATTATTTTTTTATTATTTTTTTTATAAATTATCAATTTAAAATAATCACTAATTTAAAAAATAAATAAAGAAGAAACTTTCTACTACAACTCATAAATACTTGTCACACTTAAACATAACCACGTAAACACCTCAGCACAGGTTCTCCTAGTGAGGTGTTCACGAAACATGCAACATTACCCAACCACAGTTTCACATTCACTAACCTACCTTACACACAACACAACAAAAAGTTCATAAATTATGTTAACAGCTATTATGTAAAAATATTAATAACTTTATGTGAACACTGTAATATTATAAAGAAATAAAAAAAAAAATTTAAATAAAAAAATAAAAATAATAATAATAAAATTATCAAAATTTTTGAAATCACAAAATTTTTAATTATCATTATTTAGTCAGTAACACCCGAACAAGACAGTTTGATTTCCAAAACTAAACATTTAACCAAAGAACTGAAATAAAGATTGGAAGATACTCTCAGTATCGCCCTAGGGTAAGACCACCATTCAGAATTGAAACGTTGCTCGAAATGGCTTAAGCCGTGACTAAATCTGAATAGCCAGGTACTTCCCCACCTTCCTCTTCCCCATCTCCTTCCTTTCCCCGCTTACCTTCAGCCTCACAACATACCCCAATTGGGGATGCCACAGTTTCACTGGCTCCAGACGGGAGCAGTTGGGACTCTTGTGAGGTGTTCACTATAAAAAAAAAAACAGATTTATTTTGTGGGAAACTTTACTTCTCTGAATTGTCCGGCACGTTTTCATCCGCACATCCATCAAGTCAATCCGTTAAAAATCATTTAACTGATTGCGTTTGATTGCGTCAATCCTCAATTGTTATTTATTTTCTCACAAGTTCCACCCCAAGAGTTTCCTTGCTTTTCTTGCGTCAGTGGTTTCTGTTTGGATCGCCCCAACCCTGGGCGAGTTTCCTCCCCCGACATATGTTTCCAGTGTGTTAGGTTGTGTCAATCAAGGGATGTCGGGCGAATGGTTCACATCAAGAATAGCTGAGGCCTGGAGATAATCGGCTGAACAATTGATCGCCTTTACACGTTTCAGTCGTCGATTTTGAGTAAAAATGTTGGATTTAATCACTGGAAATGTTTCCTCAGAAGTGTGGTATAGACACCAGCTTGAAAAAAACTGATGTCGCCAATTGAGGAGCGATTTCATAAAGAGATTTCTAACCTTTTCTTCTTAATCTCTATGTAAGTGTATACGAAATGTACACGAAATGTATATATACGAAATGTAATGTAAACGAAATGTACCACAATTATATGTAGGTACTTGAAAACTAAGTCACCCCTGATTTTTTTTTAGTTTCAATTTTTATTAAAAATATATTTTTTGTTTTATGTTTCTTTTTATGTTTACCTTTTTAGCTTAAGATTTCGGTATCTTTTTTTAGTTGTATTTTGAATTACTTCGTTTTTATTGAGGGATCTAATATTTTAATGTAATTAATCAAACGATTTTATTCCTACATATTTGTAGTTCTATTGACCTAAATATTCGTTATATGTCGAAATCCAAAATATGTATTTTTGCCTGAGGGTTTGTTGTGTTTCTGAATTGTGCGGCTTTGTATAAAATATCATATAAAATAAATATCTTATTTATATACTTGGAAATATACATATGGTAAAGGTGTAATTAAAAAAAAACTTTAGTACCTACTTACTCTCTTACTTCATTAAATTATTCGAAGAAGGTTAAAAATAGGAAAATCACCAATATTAATCGAGTTGCATCCTTAACCTCATATTTAAAACCATAGACACATATAATGAAATTGTAATATATCGGATTATTAGTTATGATCGTTTCTGTTGTCTGTGGTACGCTCGGGCCACATGGTGTCGGTTACGACTTGTGCCGAGCTGAGAGTGCGAAGTCATTTTTTTGCAGGAGCTCTCCAGACAAAACTAACTAGCGAGTTAAAGGGACGCGTGTCCTCATAAACCATATTTTTTTACTGTCCGTAAAACAATAAACAGTCATTGTGATTTCAAAAAACCAAAGGCTTTTAATCAAACGGCATAGTACTGAGAAAGGTCGAGTACTAATAATAAAGGCAAGAATATCTCTGTGCAGTATTAGGAGAAACAGATATTACAGAAATATAGAAGGAATCATTACCACAGAAGACGTACGTAGTCAGGCCATTTAAAACAAGACCAAAATCAATATGGATAAGTACCTGTTGACCTGGAAAAGCTTGGACAGGGTTGGTTCTAGCGAGGATTGTAATCATATCATACAAATGGATGATCGGAAGTGGCAGTGATGTAAATAATGAGCTGAAACCTCTCCAAGGCGTTTATGTAGTGTTACCCTCTTAGTGGGTAGATAAACAAGGCAAATGATATCAAACATAAAAAGTATGGATGTGCCATACATGTACGCCCGTCGCTTATGTATGTCATAAATACTTATAATAGTATGTGTTGAGGCATCAAGGAAATAATGGTATGATTTTGTTTGGAAGATGAAAATTCTGATTTGGGAATTAAATGCTTGTAGTATAATATTCACAGGATATAATATTATCGCTTACCAAGTATGTGTTTATTGTGCCTGCGTGACATGATACAATATTTTTTAGCCATCTAAAAAATCTTTGAAACCATGTTCGAATTGGAAGATTTTTTAAATTTACTTTTGGAATAACTTCACGAGTAAAACCTTAAATTGTTACATTTGAGGCAATATCAGCGACTCTCAGGCGAAAATTAGAAACAGGCAAATCATAAAAAGGTTTGATCGCATCTAGGAATCGAACCCAGGACCTTAGCCTTGCCAGGGATCGGCTTTAACCACTGTGCTAATTCAACACTATTCACGTTGGTAATATCTAACTGTATCAAGAAGTACCAATATTATCTTGAAAAGATCTTTTAAAATAGTAGAAGTATGATGCAGTTAAAAATGACCGAATAATAATAAAAATGACCGAGGATATAGTCGAATTAACTCAGTGGTTATAGCAGTGCCCCGGCAAGGCTAAGAAGGTCCTGGATTCAATTCGTAGATGCGACAGAATCTCTTTCTGATTTGTGTGTTTCAAATATTCGTTTGAGAGTCGTTCACATTTGTTCTATGATAAAAAAATATTACAATCTAAGATTTCTGTTGGAAATCCGTTGTTATTGTAATTGGATGATCCCATTGGATTCACAGGAGAGATTAAATTTATAGAAGTGTATTGTGGGCAATATATGTATCAAAAGTAATGTTAATTTTATCTCACTTAAATAATAAAATTATAATATGGATAAATTGTTCAAAAAATTTCTAATATCGATGGTTTTTCTAGAACACGTGATCAATTTTTGGCCTATAATGGTCTGATATAAATTAGGGATAGGTATATGATTTCTATGAAATCGAGTCCTTTTCCATTCGAGTTGTTCGCTGAAGTTAGTTCATTGGGAAAAGACGAAGAAATCCGTGAAATCTTCATCCTTTAGGAAGCTTCTTCTCCCCTCTTCTCATCGATTCTCCCCATAAACATCTTTAAATTACTCCTTTCCTGCTTTAATCCTGTTACTTAGCAGGACTTGTTCATTGTTTTCTCATCCGCGGAGTTAATTACATTAATATTTGAGCAGCCGAGTGGTTGTTAGGACGGTAAGTTCGCTTTTTATATGAAGGCAATAAAGAGCAATGAATTATCAAAGCTTTCTACTAAGCTCTGGAGGGTGGTCTTAGGAGGTAAGCCTTTCTTTTAGATATTGTTGGAATATAACTTGATAAACACTCACGAAACTGTAATAAACGAACCAAAATTCTTAACACATTTAACGAAGTGAGAAAATGGAGAATGATTTGTTTCTTTTTTATATTCAATTCGGAAGGCGGGTATGGGTACCATTTATTGGATAACCAACACTCCAATTGCTGCCGTTTGGTACTTAGCAGGGGTGCCCGGGTTCATAGCAGGAGATTTCTAGGTCTTAGCGGCGAATATGTTTTCCTATATAGTGTGTGACGGGCAGGATCGGGAGATACTGCTTGAAGAAGACCTTTTGACCGAGGTGAGAGGGATGGATTAATGCGTTCTTAAATCCAGAACACGTTAACCCTCAACATCCTACCTACCCCTTATTCCTTCTTCCTTCAGAGATCTTATTCTCCTTCCATTCCATAAATATACACCCACACAGCATCCCCATGATCCATACCTCCCACATGGAGAAAAATGTTATTCGAAAAAACTATCATTTTATTCGTAAAATCGAATAAAATGTAAGAATAATTTGTTGGTATACGTACGAAATTACGTATACCAACAAATTATTCTTACATGTTCCCGCCAATAAACATTGAAACCCTGTTAATTTGTTCGTAAGAACTTCAGTCCCGTTTTTACGAATAAAATGTTCGTTTTTTTCGAATAACATTTTTCTCCGTGCACTACGGTGCAAGGCGATACTCGGAGAGAGTCCTGCTAGAGATGTAAAAAGGTTTCCCTCAACGTCTCTCCCTTCCCGGCTTCCATGTAACTAGTGGGCAGATGCATCCGCCGCTAAGACCCAGACAAACCTCACCCCATGAACCTGGGCACCCCTTCAAAGTCACCAAACATAGCTAAATACTTGGTGTGACCTGTAGCAGAGGTATTGGTTATTCAATAAGCGGTTCCCTGTGCGGCGGTACCTAAACACTCATCTTCTATGGATTGGAAAATTTAGAATTTTTTTTCTGATAAAAGCAGCACACTGATTTTCAAAATACTTTACGGAATATGTATGATAAGCTCAACAATTTGTTTTCGATAAGAGAACATTCAATATTCAACAAATCTATGCATATCTGCTTGACCATCAGAAAGATGAAATCATGAACTCCGAACATTACAATAGCAACAGCAATTTAAAAATTAGAACAATGGTCATCATTGGACGTCAACATCGCATTGAAATGTCACAAGTTCGTCCGTGATAATTTGATGACCGTCGAACCTTCACAACTGCGACCACTTACTCTCGGAGGCCTTCCTTTCTCGGAGGCTCTACACCGAAGGCTTTCTCATCAACCGATCATCAATAAACTTTAATGATTCAAGATGGCGTTTCCCGTCAATAAAACAAACGGTGATCGGTAGAACGTGATGGTCGTTTTTTTGTTCGCTCCATGCCTGATTACGAGTCGTGTTTTTTTCGGCACATGTGGATGAATTCGAGTATGGATGGACCCAAGACAGTATCGTGTATGGATATAGTTTGTCGGATACTCAAAGTTTATGGCGCAAAATGCCCGATTGTAAAAGGTAATCGTGCTTACTATGTATGCGATAATAATTCAATAGGAATGTGGATATTGTTGCATTGTACAAAAAGCCATCTTGTTAATGTACGGCGAAGGGTAGTGGTCGGGTTTCCGAAGCACGTGAGTGAATATTACCTGTGGCGGTTTTATCATACGGTTTAGTAATGAGCGGTAAATCAGATCTTATATGAATTAAATGAGAAGTTTTCTGCGGTAAACACAGTGATGCTTGTCAAGTGCGCGTTAAATAATGATTGGTGCCGAAGTAACGATAATTTTAAGTAAACAAACGAGGGTTGTTCAGTAATAATTAAAGACCTTTCCTCATTTTTGGCGACGAGGACATTATTTTGCGGCACTAGCGTGTAGCTCAGTCTTTCCCCTTAAAAACAACCGGTGAACCGGCTTGGTAGCTGCTTCAGTGCGATCTTTGCGTCCTTTTGAGGCGGATCACTGTAATAACTTATTAATGAGGTACGACTACAATATGGACACATTAAACGGTCCGTTTGATAATGACTTCAGAAGGTGAATCAGCTGATAGGCGTAATAATAATTACACAGCAGAACTGGTTTATAAGTAAACTTTTTTTTATAAATTAATGATATTACATATATTATTAATAACTCAGGTACGGGACATACGTCATTCCTATGTCTACCTAAGTTAAATCATCGTGAAAATAAGCTTATGTATCCAAGCGGTTAAAAACAAAACACCCTAAAATAAATTTAAGTTCTACCAATGAAAACAATAAATAAATTAAAGTTTTTAACTTACCCGTTGAAATGTGACTTATTTGTGAAACAATACGTTAGTTCATAACTTTCAAGCAGGTAATTGATTATACTGAACACATTTCGAATAAAACTACCCATCGATTTATCAACTCCACTTTCAATCATGATCAACACCGTACACAACCTACAGTTCACCTCGGAACAGGAATACCTAGTGAGGAGGACTGAGGACAAAATACTTCACTTTGTATTCTTAATTTACTTAATACTGTATATTAATTTTAATTTGTATTATCGTTATATAAAAATATATGCTGTAAACTTATATTCATGGAAATACGAAATAATGGCATAATAATGAAAATTGGTAGATAATGGCATAATCAGCAGATATCAGTAGATTGATTGCGAAATTGGTATGAGAAATAATATACATATTAATAAAAAATACGTGAAGCATAGATATTTGTAGGATAAAGTTATTTTAAAGACAAGTTACGTAAATTATGCGAAGCAGTTTAAACATTATTTGTTAACTGTTTGAGAACGCGTTTTTTTGGCCCATTTGTGACTCTCTGGTTCAGCCAATACAAAAAGTCATGAATCGCTGGTTCCCAAAGTTGAGAAGACGTAATGATTAGCGCTCGCCAAACAAACAAGTAAAATAACCAGTGAGAAATTATTCACTAGGAGTTCGATCCATCGATGTTTTAAACAGGTTCAAGAGTTGCATAATTATCAATTTAAGCATTCCAAACATGGAATCACTTTCCTCTTTAATTTACATTTGAAAAAATAAGCTTAAGATGAAAATATTGTATTAGCTTACTGATAGCTTTACTTTACTAGGCAGGTTAATAATAAATTAATTAATTATTTTTTAATTGATAAACTAATGTTTTTTATGCATAGCACAAAGAGTAACAATTCTTATAAGAAATATAAGTTAATATAGGTTCGAGTCCCGTCGGCGACATGTATCTTTTCTCGGGAGATTTTTCAGTATGGATGAGTGTTTCAGGCTAATAATTATTGCTTATAATAATTAATTAATTATTCGTGTTAAAAATATAGAACAAACATTTTGATCTTTTCGAATGCTAGATTCAGATAAACGTCGTGAATATTTTATACATTTGATAAACAACCGTGTATGTGAAAATTTTACTAATAGAAACAACTTTTTTGCCTGGAAATAAAATGATTTATACAGTTAAAGAGGGTTGCTTATGCTCTTGATAATATTGTTCATCGATTTACGGAAATTTTCCAAGGAATTTTTAATGTCATATAATTATATTTCTTATTTTTAAAGAAATCTTTTTTAAAAATACCATTTTTGAAACCAGATAAAATTACCTTTCAGGTTTTTGTGTTTTAGATATACATTGATGTTTAAAAATTGCAATATTATTAAAAAATGCAGTCCTTTATTTAAGGAATTTTACCTCGTTCATACAATAAAAAATATATACCTTTTGAAGTTGTTTTTAATTCCCAAAAAATAACAGTAAAATAATTGAGCTTTGTGAAAATCAAAGATACAAATGCGCGGGAAATTTTGAAAAAATTCACAAAAAATGTTCTAAAATATTTCAGATTAAATTCCAGTTTTGGTCAGCATGCGCTCTACAGTGTTTACAAATTTTCCTAAATGTAGCCAAAAACTCTCCAGTGGATAACTTGCAAAAAGTGTTGTTTCCAAAAATAGATTAATTGGCTAAACTAATTAAATTAGCGAACCATCTATGAACGAACAGTCTATGAATAATTTGAAGTTTACCCTTAACATAGCTCTAAGTATTTTTATTGTTTTTTTTTTAATTTTCTTTATTTATTTTCTTTGTTACAGGTTTATTTTACATGGCTTTTTAACTATCAAGCTAGGCAAATGCCCGTATTATGGTAGTAGTCATAATTAATTAAAACTTAGCATAATGAATGTACACAATTGAAGATGTAACATATATAGACTATTCTTCAATCAGGTTCCCGAGGGAGAATCTCAACCCCCACAGAAGTGGGTCAGCTCATCTCCACTGAGAAGATAATGGTGCTGAACACAGACCTGAAGGAGATCATGATGGACCACGCTCTGCGCATCATCTACTACATTGCTGACATTGGGTGCTGATGGCACGGAGGCATTTTGTTCCGCACGAGATGGACGACCCGTCCAAGGTCAACCAGACGCCAAAGATGATCGGCCACGTTTTTGAAAATTTTGATAGCATTGCTTGCACATTGCACAACTAAAAACGTTTATTCCTTTGATTAATGTTTACCTCAAAAATCTCTCGTCAAACTTTAAAGATACACAATTGATTCACAATGCCAACATGTTAAATAATAGAAAATAATGTGATTTAAATAATTTTTCGGAGCATTTTTGTGATTTTTTTCTACGGAGAGAATTTCCTATAAATACTGTTTTGGATCGGTAAAAGCCTTATCTTAAAAATAGCATGTATTGTTCTGACAACTAAAAATCTTAAATTTAAGGGAAATATGTTATAAAAGGGTTGAAATTCGGAATGCGGAACGTTTTAGGATTGGTGTCTTTGGTGCACCGAGTGGAAATTTCTTCTTTTAAATTTCATTAGGATATTTACAAAATGGTTAGCCAGATAAGTGCAGACTGGTATTCCGTTAGCAGTCATTTTCTGTAATACAAGTGCCAATCTGACGAAATAGATCTCAGTGTCTGCGGCCACGCGTGACGTATGACCTATTGACACTGGGATGAAATATTATTATTATTTTGTGAAAGCCAATGTAGAAATAAACTATGTTGCTGCCAACTCCTTGGCTGCCAATATGGTTGCCATTTTTTATAGGTAGAACTTTCAAGAAAGAACAGTCGGTGTATTAATCAGCTCAATGGATACATTTTAACTATTAAATCAAGTACACGATATTAGGAGATAATATTAAAACTTGGTTTATATTATTAATTAAAGATGGTAGGAACTTCCTTGCACCAATATTGTGAACTACATTTTCTTTTAACATTTTTTTTTCAAATCTTTTTTGTATCTGAATACTGCACTCCCTACTACTGTCTGGAGTCAGTGGAATTTTGGCACACCTAAATGAGGTAGAGAGTCTAATGAGCCTAGAGAGGGTGAGGAGGGGAAGAAGATAATATGTTTGAGAAGAAAAATTAATTAATATGTAATAAATGTATAATTGTGCACAGCCTGCCTCACCAGGCGAACCCCGTATTCAGGCAGAATTTTAAGAAAATATGTTCAAAGGAAATTTAATATGAAACTTGTTTAATACTTTTTTCACGGGGTAGGGATGAGTATTGTATACGTCTTGGCGGCGGATACGTCAGCACACCGACTGCATGGCAAGCCGGTACACAAGATACTGGCTGCGGGAGACCCTTTGACGTCTCCAGCAAGACTCTATCAACCCATCGCCTTGTACCGCAGTGGGAGGGATGGATTCGTACGTACGTCACTCCTGAAGACACCGACCCATAGATTCCTACTCACCCAGAACTTTTTCTCCTTCGAAAGATGACACAGGCTGCAAGGGATTTTTTCCCTAAGTACCTGTGTATAGCTAATGTAAAAAAATAATTTGTATACATATTGCAAACATCTAAATTCGTTCAATCTTGTTACAGTGGTACTGAGCACATTCACTTGATGTTTTCTTCCTGCAGGTGCGTAATACGCTTACGCACCTGTAATACTTTTATCGTTTGTTGGTTTTGAGTAGAAATAAACTGAGTCGGTAGGTTGGTACGCTGCCGACTTAACGTTGCAATTCCGAGACGACCTCTGCCCGTTTATATACCTTCTCGTGTTGTGGTCTGGACTCACTGCCTCAGTTTGCCCTAAGGTCAACGGTTAATATTTACTGACCATATGTCAGCTCAGACGACCGCAGGTTATGTACTAGCTTTATGTTGTTTTGTTATGGAGGTAAGTCGTCAACACAATATAAAGTTTTATGTACTTGTGCGTAAACATAAAAGTTCGAAAACTTGTTTGTGTGACATAATCGTGAAGGATGAACTATGGCTGCCTGACTTGTTTGGTAGTTTTTCTGTAAAAAATAATTTTTCTCTTTTTTAGGGAAAAAAAATCCCTCAGAGCATATGTTATTTTTAGGGATGCTTTATGGAGGGTCTATTTCGGGAAGAAGAAGGAAGAGGAGGTTCTGCGAAGGAAAAAGGTATGAGGGGTGGGAAGAAATCTGGTGTTAATGTGTCCTTATGAATCCATCCTTCCCGCTGTGGTGCAAAGCGATGGGTCGAGAGAGTCCGGCTAGAGATGTCTAGGCTAGGTCTCCCTGAACCGGTCTCTCCAGAATGACTGCCACGCAGCTGGTGGGCAGTTGCATCCGCCGCCAAGATCCGAACAAAACCTCACCCCAAAGTCACCAAACGTAAAAAAACTCTTGGAGTGACTGACCTATGGCAGGTGTGTTGGTTATCCAATAAACGGTTCCCGGGGCGGCGGTACCCTTAAGAGCCTCCCAAATTGAACAAATAGGCCAATATACAACAATTTTCAGCTTTCCAACTTTACGATCCTTATGTATTAAGAGAAAACCTGGCGGTGTTTTGTCCGTAAAAAGTATTGCTCAATTTCCTCTCTAGATTTTAACACTGACGCGTATTTTTTTGTTTTAATATGATGTAGATTTAGACCACTAGCTTGTCGATACTCTTTGCTTTTTTGATAAGTTAATTCTTAAAGGAGTTAGGACCCTCCGAAAATGGTTAAAATTAACTGTTTTGAACGCTATCAATAGGCGTTCTGTATACAAACAATTTACAATAATATTCATCGGATTGCAATGAAACTTTGGTGAGTTATTTTGCGCACGCCCGAGACTTTTTCTTTATATAATGGAGTGCTTTGGCGTTATGAAATTTGTAAAAAAAATTGCAATAGGTGGAACGGGAGTATTTTGAAAAGTGAGTGTATTTCATATAATTTAGAAACAATTTATTAGTGAAAAAATTGAGCAGTAAACTTCTAGGCCCCTTTTTGCGAGAAAAGGCCCATACTGAACGCCTTGACTAGGGCGACCGAAATGGCTTAGTAGCGGGTGTACAAAATTGAGCGATTAACTCACAGGACCCTTTGAGTAGTTCTCACAATCCTTGCTTCATCCACAATCGAACTTTTTTTTTCTTCAAATATTTAATTTTAAAAAAAGTAGCTACACACTTCTTGCTTCATCCACATTCAAACGTCAAATCGCTTGGTGCTTTTATCAATTAGTTGCCAGCATCGGGCAAAAGCTAGTGTATTTGATTGCTCTGTGTCATTCCATGGCTCACTGTCATACATCAGGGTAGGTACCAGCACTCCTGAGCCAAACATTAAGCGAAAGGGACGACTGCACCTCAAGCTGATAAAACCTAAATAAAATCGTCACATATATCTATATATACGTCAAATATTCTATGTCTGTACGTTTTACTATTTTGAAAACGTCAGATTTGTATACTGACTTTCTATTGGTGGCGTTAAAACTATGCAAATTTAAGTCATTTTGGAGGGTCCTAACTCCTATAAGAAGTAACTTATTAAAAAAACAAAACATATGGACATGATAGTGGTTGACATCTAGAGCATCTCAAATAATGTTTTCACTAATGTCAAAATCCAGAGAGTAAATA